>CP106714.1:98893630-101393630 GCA_025503065.1 Gossypium bickii
TTTTGAAAAACAAATCAATAAGGCAACCAAGTTTCCAAAATGACTTGAAAAATGGTTTTTCCGCTACATTAGTTTGACATCGAGTTTTTACAAAGAAAAGTGGCAAACAAACAATTTTTTTTTCTTAAACAACACTATCAATAATAAATTGAGTCTTAAGTATAGATTATCAATAAATGAGCTCTTTTAAACTAACTCAAAGTTCTCTTTAAAAAATGAGTTTATTTAGAGTCTTTAAAAATAACGTAAGTTAGCTTAGCCATTTAGGTGGCTAATATAGCTATCTTAATCTAGCCATAACGTCTAGGTTGGGTTGGAGAGGTTACTGATGCCAAATTATTCATCGGATATCTTTGGTCATATGCATTCCGAACATGAAGAAGAAAAGTAGGAAAGAAGTGGGGATGAGGAAGGAGAAGAGGATGAGGAGATGGATTTTGGGGAAGACAATTGAACTTTTTATTTTTAAGAATTTGTAATTTTGGATAATTAGTATTTTATCATACTAGGAGTAAGAATAACAATAGATTTTATATATGTGTTTTGTTTCAAGTTTTCTATGTAGGAAAACCACATGAAAGAAGCAAAACATATTCAAACTCACAACAAACAAGGAAGGAAGCACCCACCATTAGACTATTGTAATGTCACAATCAATCGTGTAACTTCTTTCATTATCTTTTGAGGGCTACACATTGAGAGAAAGTGTTATCTAAAGTATGAGAGTAACATAGGAAATTTGTTTTTATTTTCATGCTTTTTCTTTTAATTTTTATTATCAAAAGTGTGCTTGAGCTTGTAGAAATACATGCAACATAAAATTTTATTTTTGATTTTGTGTATGTGTGACACACAATGTCCTATCTACTTGATGGTTATGTGTTACGGGTGTGTGTGAGGGTCCCAAGTCCAAGCGTTACTTGGGCAAATTTTGGTATTTTTATAAATAAAGCCTTAACCTTGTGCAAAGGGCTTAAGTTTAAATGTTGGGTAAATTACATTAGAATGGGCTGTTGTTGCAGTGGTTAAGTGGTGTGTTATTATGGTGGAGGTCTTGTGTTGAATCCTGCATAAGCAAAGATATTTTTTTGCTCGGTTTCGGGATAGAGTTGTGTAATAGAGGAATTCGAGTAGTGGATGTGAAGTGGGAATTAGTGGAGAATATTAAGGGATTTTGGGAGTTATCAATATTTTATTTTATTTTTTCCCATAACAAAATTTTGGCTCCTTTTTCCAAAAAAAAAAAAAAAATTCTACCATCTATTCTTCTCCCTCTCCTCTTGCCAAAATTCTCACGAGTTTTCCATCTTTCTCTTCTTTTTCTTCTTGATTTTTCCTAATCCATTTATTTTTCTTCGTTTTTATGCGCGATTAGTGCTCGCTTAGTTTGGTAAGTGTTTCTCTTGTTTACTGTCATGAATCTCTTAGCTTGTTGAAGTGCTAATTTTTTCTCACGATTTAGGCATGGCGGGAGCTCGGGTGGTGAATTGTGTTTCGTCTTAACAATAGTTAAGCGAAGGGTTATCGTTAGCAATAAGTTGGGTTTTTAGTTCTTGGATGTCAATTTGCTTGTAAATCCGTTAAATTGATCTTGAGTATCTTGATTTTAGGCCTTGAAGTGCTCGGGAGTGATTAGGCATCAAAACAATACCAGTGTGTGCGAAAGCGTAGAAAAGGGGTTGGAAAAAAGCCAAAATTGCTTCTTTGTCGAAAAATAAGAGAAAATGATCACGAAAAATTATAGAAAGGAAATAAGAGTGTTAAAAACTAGAAATCAACATTTTGCACTAAAAACAGTTTTGGAGCGATAGCTTGATAGTCTAAATATGAAAAATCATCAAAAATAGTGTAAATTGAGTTAGAGGTTGTATCAAATATGAAATTAAATATTATTGAGTCTAGTATTTCATGGAAGAAATGATTACAAACAATGAAATTTTAAATAATGAGTTATAATAAATTTCTGAGACAATGTCGAGAAAGATTTGGGTTCACTATTACGAATTTAGAAAATCATCAAAAATTTTTAAAATAATAATTAGGAGCTTAAATTTATATGTTTAAATACTTAATGAGTCTATTTTCAATAGAAATAAATAGGAACATCATCTATATTTTATACTAAGATATAAATAATTTTTAGTAAGGAAAGGTCGAAGTTATCAAATAGCAAAATAGAGATAACTTTAAAGATTTTACTGTACTTATTTGATAAACTATAAATTCTAAAAATTTTATGGTAGAAAGTTATTTGAGTCTAGTTTCAAAAACATCAAGCTCATGATATAAATAATTTTGTGATAATGACTCAAGTAGACAGCTTTGAATGAACATATAAGAAAATAGTGAAAACATATATGAGTATTGAGCTAGCATGGGTTACTTTAGAAAATGGATCACATGGTGTAACATCCTGAATTTTTGGGCTTATGCGTTTAATGGGTGAATATGTGTAATTTGTTAATTTAAGTGTTAGGGGTCCAAATTGGGCTCGAGTTAGGCTAAGGCTGGATTAAATTATTAGATTGGGCATTAAAGAATTAAAAGGTGGTAATTATGTTTAAAATGCCAAACATGGGCTTGTGGCCCAACAATAAGTGGCACTATAAGGGAATTAGAAGTGATGCCACACACAGGGATTTAGGGCCCCAAAATTTAAGTTAAATGAAGCCCAAATCTTTTAATTTAAGTGAGTTAAATTTAAACAATTAGGTTTAATGAGGTGGGCGACCACAAGGCTTTAAAATAGGAGATTTATATGGATTTAATAATTGATAATTTAATAGATAAAGGAGAAAAATAGGAGCCTATCTACAAGGCAAGTGATGGCCAAAAATCCATCACCTAGAGGAGTGTAAAATTCGCTCTTTGCATGGCAAAGAGGATGCCGAATTTCCCCTCTCTTTTAGCTTGAATTTTAAGGGCGTTTTCGGTTTTTAGCAATAGGTGCCGAAATATCTATAAATGGGGGGATAGCTCCTTGATTACGACATTTAAAAAAACCTAATTCTCTCTATTCTTTGTGCCGAGATTCTTTAGCCTCTCCTCTCAATTTTTTTCAAAGCCAAAACTCTTCTCCACTTTTTCCTCATTGTGCCGATTTCTCTTTAAAAAGTCCGAAATCTCCATAGTTTTCTTTATTCATCCTATTTGAGAATTAGTTCTATTCTTAGGCATTTAAAACTTTTCTTTGACATTGTGAATCCTCTCTTCAAGTGCTAAGCTGAATCCCTACCTAAAAGGTAAGTGTCGACTTTTGTTAGATCTCATATTTTATCCCGATTTTTTGAAAAGCAAAAAGCCGAAAAGCTAATAGTTTAATGGTTCTATGATTGGGCGACAGTGCAGATTTGAAGGAAGCTTGGTCAACTAGATCTAAAAAGCGAAAATAACTAGTCTCCAATTTTGAGATTTTAAGGTAAGAAGATTTGTTATTCAAATATATAAAATTGGGTAGAACACTAACCATGGCCAAACATAGGAGAGCCCCTAGTTTCACATCCTTAGGCTTTTTGAGCAAAGTTGTAGATCGGTTTAGTAAGTGTATCGACATTAATCAGTGTGTAGATCTCTAACACACTCTTTAACTATGTTTTATGTCTTATGGGCTAAAAAGCCGGAAAGTGGCACATGTAGGCAGTCGAATAAAACCACTAAAAGGGTTAGGCAAGGATGCAGTGCGTAATTATAGAACTCCTATGTGTATCAAAAAATATATAAATCTGCATGATGTTTTCTTTATGTATGTATGCATGGGGTGGGAATGATGATATTGAAGGGGAAGTGTATGATAGGTCACTTGGTGATCGGTGGTAGAAAACCCACATAATTTAATTATGAGGTCACATAGTGATCGGTGGCTATGCCACGTTTAATGATTCTGAATAATAGGAATAGGCGGTATGGTTTGTCGTTATGGTGTGTAAGCGGATGGAGGGTTGATTGTAGAAATCCCAAAGGTGTGATGGTTGAGTGCAGGTTGGTGTATAGAGGATAGAATTCTAGGATGGGTTGGGCTATTCATCATCTATTATACATCATGTGATTATGATTGTTTCCATTGTGTATGGGCGGGGGCTCATAATGTGTTTGTGGGTCCAAGCCTTTTGTGTGTTTTGGGATTTGCTGTGAGTCTTGTTGACTCACCTATTATTTTCCCTAACTTTTCGGATAAGCGAGTGGATCGTGGACATGGGAGGCCGAGGAGGTGGACTCGAGGGCCATCAAGTTTTTATTTCCATAGATTATTTTCGATTTTTCCTTTAAGTTTTATTTTGGGAATATTTAGGTAATGAGGCCCCATAGTTTATATTCGCCTAAGTAGTTTTTAAAATATTTGCAACTTATGAATTTATGTCGGGGTTTATTTATACCAAATAATAATAATACAAGGTTTCTTTTCAAAAGTCACTTATTTATTCAAATATTGCCTAATAACTACGATTTCCAAAACCAGCAAAAGCAAAAGTTTTCAATGTACAACCCGTAGCATACTAGATCAGTCGAAAGCGTATGGGCTTGGTTTGGGGTGTTACAATTTGAGTATCGAGCCAGTTCAAAACTCGAGGTGTGAAATGGAGTCTAATCTTGTTTTAAAAGTTGATGAAAAAATATTGGTTGAAGATTTGGCCTTGAGTCTCTGGCACTCGATCCACCTGAGTAAGTATTCAGAATTCTGATTGTGATATAAATGTGGGCTTAATAGGTTTATGGGACCGAAGACTATCTAGATTAGAACTTGATGGACTCTGAGGCTTAGACAAACAACTCTTCAATTCCATAAGACTTAATTTCACTAAACAAAACACATAAGCAGTCGCAAGACTAAGGTGTGGCAACAGGCATATGCATGTCTAGGAGTAGATCAAGTAGAGCTTGGTATTTAAGCGATCCAAGTGACTCACCTCCTCTTATTTGGAATCTTACTTGAGTGCGTAGTGACTATTCACTCTAGCTATAAGGACTTGTTCATGGGCAAAACCCATAATTAAAACCGAAAGGGACCAACCACCACTGTTTGAAAAAATCCCCAAGTGTTGTAAAATTTTCAAAATACTTTTGATTTGTGAAAATTTCAATCAATACAATTTATAAACACTTATGATTTAAAAATTTGCAGAAAACCTCATATTTACAAAGAATAACTTTGGTTTATGAAACTAGATTTTCCAAGAGTACCTGGCAAAAAAACAACAACAACAACATCAAAACATCCTGGTTTGTAAATTACCAAACTACCACTTATTTTGCAAAATGACCAAAATACCCCAGATTTCAAAATTACCAAAATACCCTAGATTTTGAAATTGCAAAAATACCCCGAGTGTAAAATTACAAAATACCTCTGGATTGCAAAATTACCAAAATACCCTTATTTCACAAAATCACCAAGGAACCTATTTTGGAAAATTACGAAAATACCACATAGGATAAATTACGAAAGTACTCATGGGTAGTGAAACAATGAAAACACCCTTATGTGATGAATGTAAGTTCATGGATGTTATTTGTATGTTAATGATTGAATGTATGTGGCTCACGGAACTAGGAGACAAACTTGGGGCTGAAACACATGTAGATGTAATGTCGAATTCGAAAGAACTACTCTTAAACTCACATTCATAAGATTGTTAGTGGGTAATCAATGAAAGAAATTAATAATTCATAAAATTTCTAATCGGATAAATGCGAATCGATAGAATGAGTACAAAGGGACGAGGGCCGCTCAAGATCACGAATCTGGTGTGTACTCTACCATAGTTCTAAGTGTTTCCTTTGGCTTTAGAATTAAAGTGCGCGTGCGTAGTGGTGAGACTTGGGTAGTGCGATTAATAGTTAGTTGGAAATTTCGAGGGCGGAATTTTTTTAAGAGAATAGAAGCGTAACATCCTGAATTTTTGGGCTTATCGTTTAATGGGTGAATATGTGTAATGTGTTAATTTAAGTGTTAGGGGTCCAAATTGGGCTCGAGGATTAGGCTAAGGCCTTGATTAAATTATTAGAATGGGCATTAAAGAATTAAAAGGTGGTAATTATGTTTAAAATGCCAAACATGGGCTTGTGGCCCAAAAATAAGTGGCACTATAAAGGGAATTATAAGTGGCGTAAACACAAGAGATTTAGGGCCCCAAAATTTAAGTTAAATGAAGCCCAAATCTTTTAATTTAAGTGAGTTAAGTTTACGGCAATTAGGTTTAATGAGGTGGGCGGCTACAAGGCTTAAAAATAGAAGATTTATATGGATTTAATAATTGATAATTTAATAGATAAAAGGAGAAAAGATAGGAGCCTATCTACAAGGCAAGTGATGGCCAAAATCCATCACCTAGAGGAGTGTAAAATTTAGCTGCTGCATGGCAAAGAGGGTGCCAAATTTCCCTCTCTTTTAGCTTGAATTTTAAGAGCGTTTTTCGGTTTTTAGCAATAGGTGCGAAATATCTATAAATAGGGGATAGCTCCTTGATTACGACATTTAAAAACCTAATTCTCTACTATTCTTTGTGCAGAATTCTTTAGCCTCTCCCTCTCCAATTTCCTTTCTCAATTTTTTTCAAAAGCCAAAACTCTTCTCCACTTTTTCCTCATTGTGCAGATTTCTCTTTAAAAAGTCGAAATCTCCATAGTTTTCTTTATTCATCCTATTTGAGAATTAGTTATATTCTTAGGCATTTAAAACTTTTCTTTGACATTGTGAATCCTCTCTTCAAGTGCTAGTGAATCCCTATTCTAAGGTAAGTGTAGACTTTTGTTAGATCTCATATTTTATCCCAGATTTTTGAAAAGCAAAAAGCCGAAAAGCTAATAGTTTAATGGTTACATGATTGGCGGCAATTCGAGATTTGAAGGAAGCTTGGTCAACTAGATCTAAAAGTCAAAAATAACTAGTCTCTAATTTGAGATTTTAAGGTAAGAAGATTTGTTATTCAAATATATAAAATTGGGTAGAACACTAACCATGGCCAAACATAGGAGAGGCCTAGTTTCACATCCTTAGGCTTTTGAGCAAAGTTGTAGATCGGTTTAGCAAGGGTATCGACATTAATCAAGTGTGTAGATCTCTAACACACTCTTTAAGCTATGTTTATGTGTTGTGGGCTAAAAAGCCAAAAGTGGGCTGTGTGAGACAGTCGAATAAAACCCTAAAAGGGTTAGGCAAGGTTGCAGTGCGTAATCATAGAACTCCTATGTGTATCAAAAAATATATAAGTGCATGATGTTTTCTTTATGTATGTATGCATGGGGTGGGAATGATGATATTGAAGGGGAAGTGTATGATAGGTCACTTGGTGATCGGTGGTAGAAAACCCACATAATTTAATTATGAGGTCACATAGTGATCGGTGGCTATGCCACGTTTAATGATTCTGAATAATAGGAATAGGCGATGCAGGTGTCGTTATGGTGTGTAGCGGATGGAGGTTGATTGTAGAAATCCCCAGGTGTGATGGTTGAGTGCGGGTTGGTGTGTAGAGGATGGAATTCTAGGATGGGTTGGGCTATTCATCATCTATTATCTGTCATGTGATTATGATTGTTTCCATTGTGTATGGGCGGGGCTCATAATGTGTTTGTGGGCCCAAGCCTTTTGTGTGTTTTTTCGGGATTTGCACTGCTTGAGTCTTGTTGACTCACCCTATTATTTTTCCTTAACTTTTGGATAAGCGATAGATCGTGAACATGGGAGCGAGGTGGACTCGAGGGCCATCAAGTTTTATTTCCATAGATTATTTTGATTTTTCCTTTAAGTTTTATTTTGGGAATATTTAGGTAATGAGGCCCCATAGTTTATATTCGCCTAAGTAGTTTTTTTAAAATATTTGCAACTTATGAATTTATGTCGGGGTTTATTTATACCAAATAATAATAATACAAGGTTTCTTTTCAAAAGTCACTTATTTATTCAAATATTGCCTAATAACTTACTATTTCCAAAACCAACAAAGCAAAAGTTTTCAATGTACAACCCAGTAGCATACGGATCCAGGTCGAAAGCGTATGGGTAGGGTTTGGGGTGTGACACATGGCCAAGGCTAATTTGGGATGAATGGGCCTGGGGTGGGTCACATGGGCGTGTGGGCCTATTTTTCCAAAATGTTTTTAGGGTTGCAGAGTCACCCAAGTCATTGTGAACCTCTTATAGGGTCGATGGCGCTACTTAGACCACAAATGTGTGAAATTGACTAAATGATATCATGTCTTGGGCATGTTAATATCTGAGGCCCAGAATATATATCTTGAAATTGCATAATAGCATGTCATCCATTGTATGTTGCATTGCATTGGGTTGGGGTTGTTATTCGAAGGAAGTGTACTAAAGGCTTTAACCTAATTTCTTGTTTCATTTGCAAACTCTTTGTTTTGTGCATTCGATTACTACTTGGAATGTAGGGATGGGTGAGTTGATTATATCCCCACATGGAGTATAGGGTTGGAAGGAAATGGTGTGTAGAGGCTGGTTGGGTAGGATTTTGCAACAGCATAAGCTATTCTTTGCTCTTTGATACTATGGTGGGCTAAGGCCTGTGCATTTAAAATTTATCTTGAGATGGGCTAAGGCCCAAAGCTGTCATTAATCTTGAAAAGGGCTTAGGCCCAAGACTATTCAAGCGTGCCTTGTGATTCTTGATTGTTTGTTTGTTTCTATGGGATTACACATTGAGTTTACGTAAACTCACCCTTTTGTTTAATGTGAACATGTAATCCCCAGGACTTAGAGCGGATCGGTCTGACGAAGGACTCGTGATGACCACGGTAATTTTGGACTTCATGGTTTTCAATTTACGGTTTATGATTTGATTATTATTGATTATTTGGGTTGTAATTTAAGGATCCTTTGGGACTTTGGTTTTAAATCACAGGTTTTTATTTATTTATTTTACTTTATGGATTTATACTGCTAGTCGTAGGAAATTCGGTTTCCAAAAGTTAAAGTATTTCCTAAATGCATGATCACCTAGGCTTTGTTTTATTAATGCTTTATAGAGGATGTTTCAAAACAAGTGTTTAAAATCAATAAAGGTGACTTCCTAAGTTCTAAAAAAGGTTTACAAAAGATAATAACATGGAATATTTTCATCGTAACAATGAGGTTTCAAAAACACTATCGTGTGACATTGCCAGATACAGCCATAACGTCTAGGTCGGGTTTGGGGTGTTACAATACAAGTGATTGGTTAGGAGTATGTATATATGTTGATTGTGTTTACTATAAACTTTGCATAATGAATGATTTTCAATTTTTGACTATTAGACTACTAAGGCATTGAATTGAATATACCAAATGATATAGAGAATACGGGGAAACAAGCATGCTAGTATGTATGATAAATAGTTACATTTATGATTGTTTGATTGATTGAATTTGTAAATATTAAGATACCTTATTTATCAATCTAAAGCAAAAAAGCTAACCTTATTTATCAGTCTTTAGTACATATTATGAGCCATAAAACACTTCTTGATGAACCTTCATGCAAAACCTGAGCAAAAAATGTTAATTTGTATTTACCTTTTTCTTTGGTCTGAATTACAACTATAAACATCTAGCCATACGTATTGAAGGTTAAGTAGATACATCACATGAGATTTTGTAAAATCAAGAGTGAAATAGGAAGAATCGAGTGTGATACAATGATTATAGGTTGTAATATGTGAAACAAAGAAAAAAATTCAAAAGAAAATCAAAGCAGTAGAAAAGTACTTGAAAAGCAAAAGCATTGTGAGTGAGATGAAGTGAAAAGATCAAAAAGTAACAAAGTCACAAAAGTAGAAAAACTCAATCATTTATGCACAAAAACTAAGTGAGCTTGCAGTAATTGCTATATTATGTTGTGACTTTCTATATGAAGAAATAAAGAAGGTGAGTGTAGGAGAATGTAACACCTCAAGCTCGACCTAAGCGTTCTGACGACTAGATTTTGTAGGTCACATTGACCACCAGAGATAAAGCGATCAACCTTCAAAAATTTATTTTTGAAGTGTTTGCTTTTGAGAAAACTTAGTGGCTTTTATTTTATAAAAATCTTAATGTTGTCGAGTTTAAAGTAAGATCCAATTAAAAAAAAAGTTCTTATTAATTTTGGAAACATATTTGACTTATAATTTACTTTTTAGAAATTTAAATGCTGAATTTTATAAGCGAGAAAAATCGATGACTTTAATCTAAGTCGAGTAACATGCCTTTATTCGGTTTCAAAATAAGTATCTAAATCTAATAATGAGAGGAGTATGCATGCATAAAAACCCCAAAATAAAGAGAAAAACCCAAACCACAGACCAAATAACTTTATAGTCCAAAAACCAAATAAATTTAGGAAAAATTTAAGATGGATAATTTATAAGTGCATGAGTTCATCGTATATATCTGCATTCCATATGCGATCCTAGTCTCAAGCATTACTTGAGATGGTTGAAACTATGGGGTAAGCTAACTAACTTTGTGTGATTCTAAAAAATAAGAACATTCAATTATCCATACAAGCATCAATCAATGAATTAAAGCAATATATCACATAGCATAAAACATTATCTTTCGAGTGTGTCATGGGCATAGCATAATGCATAATGAATTCCTACCCCAGCCATTCGTTACACACCACAAGTTCCCCAGAACTCGTCTGCCAAACTCCATACATTGCGAGCTAAGCTCGATGTGGTTAAACCACCATTATACGTAATGCACATATACTATCATTCAAAATAAGTAAGATATAATCGTCATTCTCCTCATTACTCCGGTGCGATTACCTTGACAATATATATCTGGACTTAAGGCTTGTTTAGTAGTGCTTAAAAAAGCCATTTTCGCTCCAAAAGCATTTTTGGAAGAAATGTTGTGCTAATAACAAATTGCTTTTGGTTGAAATTTTTGGCTTTTGAAGCACTTTTGAAAAGCACTTCTGAAAAGGAAAAGCTAAAATTTTTAGCTTTTCCTCTCCCAAAAGCACTTTTGGTGCTTAATTACTTTTTCACCCCTCCAATAACATAGTACTTTCCCGTCTTCTTTTTCTTGGTGCTTAATTACAAATGTGTTAAAATCGTTAATTAAAAAAATAGTTTTAAAATAATTCAAATGTGTTAATATCTAATTACAAATATTTAATGGTTATATTTAAATATTTAAAATATTTTTTATATATTCTAATTAAATTTTATAAATAACTAATATTTATTGCTTAAAAATATTTAAAATTTATATTTCATATATTAAAATATTAACAACAAGTTATAATATTTTTTTTATATTCTTACTAAAAAATAATAACATTAACTAGTTTAAACATTATTTAAATGCATATTTGTTACTTGATAATGACATGTCTAAAATGGACATTTTATTTCTCAAAAGCACTTTTTGACAGCAATGCTAAACACTCAAATCTTAAACCAAACAAAGTACTTCTAAAAAGCACTTTTCCACATCACCTTTCAAAAGCATTGCTAAACTAGCCCTTAATATGCTGCCATTACTCCACGGAACTCCTCTGCCATCCACAAAATCCCACCCCATGCAAATGGATATGTCATACAAATTTCAATAAAAATCATGTTTCCATAACATTCCCATTTCAATAGCATGTTTTACATACTCTCATAATATCATTCACTTCTGTTCGGTAATAACACTTATCAATCATTTAGTTTCACCATCAATACGGTGACATTCCAACACGTCATAATTTCATTATCATTCATAAGCAATTTTCCAGTGCATGTGTAGTAGTCTTTCATTCAGTATATTTCATAGCATTTTACCTAAACATGCATTTCATTTTTATTCTAATACATACTACTCATACAACCAACATACATTATATCACCAAAAAAATTCATATTAAATCATACCAATGGCAGACATTTAAGTATTTAATCACTCATGCAACCTTACAAACATGCCATTTAATTAAGGCTCGAAACGTACCTAATTCGACCACCTTTAACTTAGCCATTTAACTAAGTCCAAACAACAAGCTTAACCATTGTTTCAAGTATTAAAAATATTATTTAACATTTAAATTTTATATGTTAGAACCCACACCTTATTTTTGCTGTAGCCGTAACACTACTTGCGAAACCCACAATTCCTCCTTTAACTTAAACTAAACCTAAATTAAAATACAATATTTATCGAGTTAAAATGCTGTAAAATCAGCCCTAAAACACCCTCTTAAAGGTTCAGTCAAATCAATGTTACCTTAAAAATTTTCAGACCCAAATTGACTAGCCTACTTACTTTGATTTCATGCGAAAGCGTATGCACGAATGGGATATGTAGTCACCATGATTCGAGACATTTAAATCGAGTACCTAAACATAATTAATCCCTAAGTAAGCAAAAACCCCATTTAGTCTTGAAAGCAACCGACCAAAGAAAAATTGTTAACAAAGCGAAGCGATTGCAAGATCTTGCACAAGTTTGCACTTTGCACTACCCATTACCCATATTTGAGTTGTCGGATGAGCGTCTTAGTTAATTACTCAATTAGGAATGTCTAAATAAGATCCAAATAGAGGAAAAAATCCAAAAACTTACAATAGTAAGGGCGATACCTAAAGAGAAACAACAGTCCAAAAATAATGATGTTTTAAGGGGTGGCAACACCACTTAAGGGGACAAAAAAGGTAGATTTAGGACGGTACAAGGAGGGATCTTTGGACAGAAAAAAATATATAAATTTTAAGGGCTGGAATGATGATTTATTGGCTGTAAAAATAGAAGCCAAAAATTGGCACACAAAGCACAACAACAGAGAAACAAAAATAGGACTTACCGACACAGATACAAACAAGGGAGATGGGGCGACAATGGATAGTAAAGGAGGCTGTTAGGAGTGGAAAAAAGGGAAGTTTAGGGAAGAAAATAGGGATGGTTTAGGAGGTTTAGACGTTCAATAGGGTGGCTAGAAAAAAAATAAAAACTCTAACAATGGGGCGGCACAATTGTAATAAAATCCTAAAGAAAGAAAGAAACTTTGAGAGAAAAATAAGAGGAGAGAGAGAGAACAATTAGGGTAGGAGAAAGATTGACTTAAGGCTAATAAATAAGTGAAAAAGTGATATTTGTCTCACTTTTCCAAGAATTCTATGGCGTTCTTAAGGATGAGAAACAGACAACCTCGTGAAGAAATGTGGAAAATAATGCTTGATGAGGGTAAGGATATGTCATTCTCCTCGAAAAGATTTGCAAATATTATGATGTTCCATACTATAAATCGATTACTAACAAAATATTGATTTAACGAAATTTAAAGACATTGATATGGAAAGCATAGTAAAATATTTAACTGAAAATGGAAGCTCTGACCAGATATCAGAATATCGACTAATTCAATCAAGTAATAATGTTTCCAATAGCTAAAATGTGGATGCAATTTATTTTCACTAGAATTACACCCGATCTTAATGTTTCTAATGTTAGTACATTCAGAGCTATTTTTTATTATATGGCATTTCTGAAAAAATATATATATGCATAGGACAATGGATCCACTAGAGTGTGAGCGTTGTGTTAGTGGCTAGAAGGTTGGAATTTTCTTTCCCCATCTTGTGGTGACATTTTACAAAAATCTGAAGGTTCCAATGGAAGAGAATGAGCGGTTTTTGCGCTTAATAAGGAGTTTAATCGGTGATTTGATGTACACTCGATGCGTAGAGCTCATTGAAAGCATATTATTGATTGGAACCGAGAGAGAAAGAAAGCGATGGGCATCCTACCTCACTCAAAAGAAAAGAAAATATTTTCCTTGAAGAGAAAGCAGTGAGAGCAATGAAGTAAAAATAGACATAATGATATGATAGATGCAAGAAATGAGCACAGTTTTCAAGAATTCATGCGGCGTAACAACATGAGAGTTCTAATTATCTACCATACATGTTTGGTCAGATGTAAACTTATCACGGAGAAGAAGAGTAGGGAGTGAAGAAGGAAGTGATAGTGGAGAGGAAGAGATAGCTTCTAAGGTAGAATAGGAGGATTGAGATGAAATTTTAAATTTTATTGTTTTAAGACTATAATTACTTTTTGGATCATTTGTATCTTAGGAGAATAGAGGTAATAGTAGTTTGTTAATTGGTTTATCTTTTTGTTTTGAATTTTTATGTAAAAACCCACATGAAAGAAGCCATGATAATTCTGAGTTTACAACGATCAAAGGAGGAAGCACCCACCAATAGCTTATGAAACTACACTGTCAATCGGGTAACTTCTTTCCATATTCTATCAAGGCTACACATTTAGGACAATGTGCTCTCTAAAGTGTGGGGGTAACATAGAAAATTTGTTTCAATTTTTATGTTTTCTTTTAATTTTATTGTTAATTGTATGCTTGAGCTTGTAGAAATACAAGTGATTTGTTAGAAAAGCATGTATATAAATTGATTGTATTTACTATATATTTGGCATGATAGTAGATGATTTTAAATTATTTATTATTAAACTCTTGATTTCTATATATTACACTATAAATAGGCATTGAGCAATTGAATGTACCGGATGATATAAAGAATATAGGAAAGGAACATGCTAGTATGTATGATAAATTGTTGAAATTGTGATTGTTTGGGTAATTAAATTTGTGAATATTGATATACCTAAGAATGACTTAGGGCATTGTTTGGTATACACCCAAAACCAAAAATCTAACCTAGTTATTCATCCTTAGTACCTATATTTGAGCTAGAAAACACTTAGCATGAACCTTCATGCAAAACCAGAGCCAAAAACATCAATTTGTATTTGCTTTTTTCTTTGGTCTGAATTGTACAACTATAGATGTCTAGCCATACGTATTGAGGGTAAGTAGATACATCACGATGGATTTTGTAAAAACATAGTGAAATAGGAAAGATCGAGTGTGATATAGTAATTATAGGTTAGCCTTATAAATGCGAAACAAAAGAAAAATTAAAAAGAAAATCAAAACCAGTAAAAGGTACTTGAAAAGAAAAAGAATTTGTGAGTGAGATGTAGTGAAAAAAAGGTGACAAGGTAACAAAAATAGAAAAACTAATTCATTAGTGCACATAAACTAAATAAGCTAGTTGTAGTTGTTGTATTATCTTTGTGATTTATTATATGGAGAAATAAGGAAGGTGAGAGAAGGAGAAATAAAGTGGTGAATGGGTAAAGGTCACTAAGGAGAGAATAGGGAACAATACGATGTGCCAAACTATTTTTGTGCTTGAAACTATTTTGATGCTTACTGTTCTTGAATTTCATACCTATCCTAAGCCTCAAAACGTTACAAGCTGGAAAGCCCTATGTGACCTAGGTAGAGTTCTTCACGAATTGACATCATATTAAATAATCACATTTACGACTATTTGTATTTTGCTATTATAATCAAATTACCTATATAATTTATTGATGGATCCATACATTTGAAAACCTTAATGTTTGTATGCTTTGTAATATACTAAAATTAGGTGTTTGATATCAAGAGTGCTTTGTAAATACGAAATGCCTAGTTATGAACTCTGAAACCAGCATTTGTACTATATTTTCTCAAGGTTCGTCTTTTAATTTATTTTTTTTTAGTTGCCTTGCTTGAGGACAAATAATGACTTAAGTGTGGGGAGTTTGATCTGTCGTAATTTTGTATAATAGATTAAACTAGTTTTCGCACTTGAGGAGCTTGAATACAAGCACTTATATTATGTTTTAATTAAAGTTTTCATAGTTTTGTTTACATTCAATAAAAGTGTAATTTGAGTCTATTATTGACCTAAGGGGGTCGAATGAGGCCTAAGGGTGAGCTAATATACTTAGTAAGTGTGCGAAAACCACCGAGAGAGTGTACAAACTCAATACTAGTCATTTGTGTTGCAACACGGGAGTTTGATGTCATAGCATAGAGCGCGAGTACAAGAATTGCAGTGACTACTTGATGTCACAACAAAACCAGGATGTTGTGACACGACCACGAAATCACCCTAAGTTGAGCATATTACCTTCGATGTCGCGACACGAGCACTAGGGTGTTGCGACATCGGTCTTGTATGAAAAACACTTACGAGCCAAGGGTGTCTTGGTCTACATAGTCAAATGTTTAACACGAGAGCATTAGCTAACCTAGGGTTGAGGGCGACATCAACCCTAAACCTATAAATATGCTCGATTAACACTTGGAAGGAGAAATTTACATACTTTAGAATTTTTTTGTAATTTCGGTTTTCAATTTTCCTATTTTCTTATGTTTTTGGTTATTTCTAGTTTTTATCTTTGCGTTTGTCGGGAGATCTGATTTGTAGACTCGATCAACTCTTTCTAGATTACATGCTTCATTCAAATACAATTGAGATTCTCTTAAACCTATTCACATTTATCTTTAGCATCAAGTTTATTGTGTTTATGAAATCCATGGGAACTAATCCTCTTATAGGGGATTAGCGAGTGGAGAGTATGACTAATTGATTGTTGTATAAGGTTTTCTTAGCGGATCAGCTATTTAGGAGAGGAAGAAATTAAACTCTAGGCTTCAAGAACCTAGGAAGTCATCTAGCTGGGAATTAACCCAAAACTGGTATGGCCTATCCATGAAAACCTTTTCTCTGGACTGGGTGAGATGCAGATACTGTAAGTCGAGAGATAAGTAGTTCTTGTTGACTCGTTAGTTTAGTGGAAGATCTAGTGTACACAATCGTTATCAAGTAATAAGTAAGTAAAAAAAAGTTATCGTCTCTCTGATGTTGTGTTTAAATTGATAATTGTAAAATTAATATTCACAAGTTGGTTAAGAAAAACACAATATTTCTAAGGTGATGGATGTTAGAATTAATTAATGCAAATGAATTAACCTAAATGTAATGCAATGAAATAAGATGCAATGAGATGACTTTAGCAGCAATTTCACAAGTTTTAACAATAATAACATGAATAAGCTAGAACAATTACAACATTTGACTCAATTCATTCTTCATCATGTTTAACAATGTTTCGGAAAATATTCCATGACAACTCGATCTTTCATTAACTTGGAATGTAATATAAGTTCTTTTGAAGTCTTATACTTAGAGAAACATGTATATTTCTATGTTCATATTTAAATAAGGATTCCTTAGAATTTATGTGAAGTAACAAGGACAAATTAGGTTTGAAACAATTTAATCACTTAAACCTAAATTTATACAAGGTAATAGTGTTCTCTTAGATTATTACGAACCTTTAATTTATTCTGATTCGGATATAAATTAAGCATGCACCTGTTAATTATTGTGTCCATTAGTCACCATCTAATTAGGATTGAGTGACTAGTTCCAATGCATCCAAACACATTTTAGTTCATGAATTACATAAATGATTTTAGTTGGAAGCATGAACGACTAAGGCATAGAACAACATAAATATGAATCGAATGAATTTTATCAAATTATTGCAATTATTCTTACTAAAACAAATCTAAGTCATGATCATTAATGGAAAATGATTGTGGTGGCTTCCTCCAATTCTCACGATTGCTTCTTAGCAAATTACTCTTTAAGGTGGCCAGCCAAGAGAGGTTTTTCTCAAGGAAATGCTTACTAAAGAAATGGAAAATGAAGAGCTTTAGATAGGAGAGAAAGATGAGAGTTGAGGATATGATGAAAGATGTGTATTGAGGATGAATGAAAGGTAAATGGAAGGGCCTATTTATACTTGAGGGAGAGCTTGAGATTTTGCAAAAAACTAGCATGCACATCCCCTGATAATCTCCCTTGCATGGAAAGCCATGAATTATGGGATAAGGGGTTGCTGGTTACTTGATTTTGTGACCGATTCTTACGTGATTTATGGTATAGGGTTAGATGAAAATCAAGGCACTAGTTGGGAGCTGATTTTTGATTTTTACATACATATAGGGACCTTTATTTTAATTATTCCAAAGCTGATTTTGTGTTACTTGATGTTTGGCGAATATGGGCTTCTCTCCCCTGTTGGGCCCGGTTTGGCAACCCATTTGAAAAGAATTTTTACTCTCTTGACAACCATCTTCAAGTTGGGTCAAAGCAATATTTATAAGCCCAATTCATATTTTTTCCTTCCAAAGTATTTGATAATCAACTCACGTACATGTTTCTTCAATTGCTCCCAATATTTAGTAATTTAATGCTCCATACTACAACAATTTAACAAAGAAATTATCATGTAGCATAATTCAATAAAATTACGTAAAATTAACACCAAATTATGTATTATTACAAACTTTACTTAAATTATGTCCAATGTATCAATATGAACCAAAATTACACAATTAGCTATCCAAATGCTTAGGATTTGCATGATTTCTAAGTAAAAGGTATTATAAAAGTCTATATAATTTAGACTTATTAACAAACCCCAAAAATCTATCTTTATGTCTATTCATAATGTAATTTATTTAGAATACTAATTAGATCTATTTGTGTTTAGATTAGGATTACTTTAGTACTCACATCCCTTGGGTACGATCCTCGGAGTACTTACCTACTCCTTTGTAACTATATTACAACCTGACCCGTATACTTGCGGATATCGCTTATTTCATATCTTTTATGTACGATTCCTACTTTGGATATTGGTACGTCCGAAGGCGGTTAGGGGCTGAATGAGGCCTAAAGGTGAGCTAATGTTCTTAGTGTGTAGGAGATCATTCGAAGGCATAGGAATCTAAAGCTGGTCGTTATGTTGCAACACAGGGAGTTTGATGTCATAACATAGGGAGAAAAATGCCAAAACTGCTATACTACCTTAGGTGTCGTGACATAGCCAAGGTATGTTACGAAAGACCCCTAAAGTTACCTTAAACCTAAGCATATTGCCTTCGATGTCATGACACAGACACTAGGGTGTCGAGAAACTAGCCATGTACGTTAATAATTACGAGCCAGGGGCATTTTGGTCCACACAATGGAAATTAAACACGAGAACGTCAATTGACCTAGGGTTGAGGACAATGACAACCCTCGCTCTATAAATAGGCTTTTAAAACACTTGTTTATGGACAGCTTTTCAGACTTTAAGTTTTCTTTGTAATTTTAGTTTTTAGTTTTCGTTTCTTTTAGGCTTTAGGTTTATTTTCTTCTATATTGTGTTATTCGAAGAACATGGTTAATAAATGGGATCAAACACTAGTGAATTTTATGTGCTTCATCTATCAAATACAAACAAGATTCTCTAAACCTTTCTCTTGATTCATTATTTATGTTTATCTTTATATTCAAGTTTATTGTGTTCATGAGATCCATGAGGAACTAACCCTTTTATGGGGGATTAGCAAGTGGAGGTGTGATGAAATAATTTTTATGTAGGGTTTTCTTAGCAGATCAGCTATTTGGGAGTGGAAGAACTTAAACTTTAGGCTTGACGACCCTAGGAAGTCATTTAGGTGGGTATTAACCCAAAATTGATATAGCTTTATCAGTGAACACCTTAGCCACTGAACCGATCTAGGCGTGAGGTCGAGAGATAAGTAGTTCTTTTTGACTCATTAGTTTAATGGAAGATCGAGAGATCCTGCTAGGGTACCAACTAGTTAATTGAGTAGAAAACCGATATAGGAATTAGTTATGGTCACCAAAGGAAGCTAATCACCCATACTTAAATTTGATTAAGTTAGAATTTATATACCCGAAGTTCACTTTACTTTTGTTATTTTTAGTTTCTTTATTATAAAACCCAAAAATCTTCTATTTGTATATGTTCATAATATGATATATTTAAAGTACCAAGTAGATTCATTTGTGTTTAGGTTAAGGTTAATTTAGTACTCGCCTCTCTTGGGTACAATCCTCGGAGTACTTACCTATTTTTTTGTAACTATATTACAACCTAACTCGTATACTTGTGGACATCATCTCAATTTCATATCTTGTAGTTGCAGTATTCACACTCTGGACATTGGTATATGCGGAGGTAGCGATAATCAGGGCGAGTATGATTCTAACAAAACAAACAAAATATTACTTACCAACCTCCTTATTTGTAGAAAACTTGTAACAGTCCGAATTATACCCTAGTCAGAACAGTGGTTTTGAGACCACAAATTCGAGTCCAAATATTATTTTAATATTATTTTCTGTGCTGTTGATGGGTGATTGAGTATGTGGTAAATTTCCGTAAGCTAATTTGTCCATCTATGTGACTAATTTGACAAAAGGATTAAAATGTATTGAATGTGAAATTTGCTTGCTAATTGCTAAAGTACTAAAGTGTTGTGGCTTTTTAAAGTTATGGCCTTAAATGGCAATTTAACCGCTATTAAATTAGTGGGTGATTATGGTAAAAAATGACCTTGTTATTTATGTTATAAAAATTTGTTTTAAATGGCTAAAAGGGTAAATGAATTATTATGTATGATATAAGTGATAAAAACATGAAAAATGGCCATTCTCTTTTTCATCTTTTTGACCGAATATTAGAGAAAGAAGTGAGGGTTTATTTCTTTTGATTTTCGACACTTCTAAGCTTGAATTCAAGGTATGTTTTTGATCGGTTTTCGATAATTTTTACATTTTGCAATCGTTGCTTCGAGAGCTTTCAAACCCATGTCTCAATTTCATGAATTGATGATGTTTGTGTAAAATACTATTGATGCTATGTTAAGCTTTTTGATGATTTTTGGTGGTAAATGAAAGATTTGAGTTAGATGAACATACCTTGTTCTTGAATTTTGATAAATTTAGCTAAATAGGGCTAAATTGAGAAAATGGTAAATTGAGGGACTAATTTATGAATTTGATGAAAAATGTGGGCTTGTATGTGATGCATATGTATTCGGCCAAGCATGTATATGTGTGGATTTTGTGAATTTGGTGTTTTGCGAAAAATGGACTAGATTGATAAAATGTGCAAATGTGAGGTTAAATTGCAAATAGCCCTAAATGTATGTCTTGGGATTGAATTGAATGAACTAGTGAATAAAGAGTTAATTACGAATATGTCTAGATCAAGAACCAGGAAAATGGATTTAGATCATTTGAAAAGCGAAAGTAAGCGAATAGCCATTTTTCGTTTGATAAACCAAATTCGAGGTAAGTCACTTTGTGCAAATAAATGTACTTATATGAATTTATACATGTTTATTTGATTAACGTTGATAATGGATGCTTATGAAATTACATGGTGAATTTTGAGATAAGTTCGATATATTGACTAAGTGCGAGAAGCCTCGTGCGAACCTAGGAATAGGTATACATTACATTTTATGTGTAAGACTAAATGCGGGGCGTTGGCATAAATATCTGTTTATGTGTAAGACCACGTGCGGGGCGTTGGCATAAATATCTGTTTATGTGTAAGACCACGTGCGGGGCGTTGGCATAAATATCCGTTTATGTGTAAGACCGCGTCGTGAATGCGGGGCGTTAACATAAATATCCGTTTATGTGTAAGACCACGTGCAGGGCGTTGGCATAAATATCCGTTTATGTGTAAGACCTCAAATGCGGGGCGATGGCACTATCACGATTATTACGAGCTTACGAGTAACTTCTTGAATTTCTTATGATTCAGCGAGTGATGCGAGATATGAATATCAAATCGAGCTCGATAGATTAAGTAAATGAATGTTATTTCAGTGCGTTGCACATACACTAAATGTGTATACAAGGTAAGTACCTATATGACTCTAATTAGAAGAAAGGTATGAATGAATAAGAGAATGTGAATGAGATGTTAAAATGGGTATGGAAAGCTATGTTTATACATATGATTTTTGAAGTAATGAATGTGGCATTATGGCCAAATATATGAACCTAAGCATATATGTGATGGTTTGCTAAGTAAATGAGATATGCCTTTGTACTTGTGCATATATGTTTTTCATGCTAAGTTTATTTGTATTATGACTTACTAAGCTTTGAAAAGCTTACTTGTGTGCGTTTCTTACATTTCTATAGTTAAATCAAAGCTCTCTGAAGGCTCGGGACCAATCACGGATCGTCATCACACTACTAATCTCTTTTTTGGGTACACTTTGAAAATGTATAAAGCTAGATATGGCATATATAGGCTAGTATTTTGGTATAAATAGTTATGTGATCTTAGCCATGTGATTTGGCTATTTAAGAGTTGAAACTTTGCTTAAATGAATGTGATATAGGATGGATCTTTTGGTATGGTGAAAGAATGTGGAATGGCCAAGTTTTGAATGAGCAAATGCATGAATTAGTCTTGGAATGATATGAGTTTTAATCCTTGAGATTGTCATAGTTGGGATTGGTTTTGAATGCAAGGTTTGAATGGTTATTTTGGTATGCTTTTGATAGTTTTATGTGCATGAAATATCTTGTTGAATATGGCTTGTAGGTATGACCCTTGTGGGTGGCATATTAGCCTTGTAGATGGCCTATAATGTCACACGATTGTGGCACACGTGCGTGCCTATAAACCATGGGTGAATTGTAAGATGCAGTTTAGGTTCACACAGCCTTAACACGGGCGTGTCAGTTGGCCATGGTGTGCAAGTCAGTAGCTAGCTAAGAGCACACGGCTATGGCACACGGGTGTGCTTGGTGACCGTGGTGGGGAAGTAAGAATAGGACCACGGTCAGGACACACGGGCGTGCCTGGTGGCCGTGGGGACCAAGTCAATAGCTAGACAAGGAAGGACACACGGGGGTGTTTAGAAGCCGTGGAGGGCACATGGTCTCCTCCCATGGGCGTGTCTCCCCTGTAATCTAGAAAAGTTTTAAATTTCTGAGAAATTCTATATGTATTTCGGTTTAGTCTCGACACGGTTTATAAGCATGCTTAGGGTCTTGATGACTCATCTGAGGGACACTTTGTTTGTAAATGATGAATGTAATGTATGAAATGATTTGTAAGTTTCCGATCTGTCTGGTAATGCTCCTAACCCTAGTCCGACATCGGTTACGGGTTAGGGGTGTTACAAAACTTATGAAAGAGCCAACACCAATGACCATATTGTATGTGGTCAAAGGTTGGATTGAATTGAGGGAAAGATGCAGTCAATGTGGACAGAAGTGAGACAAGTGCAGTCTAAATGCACTCGAACGAGAACCACATTGACTAAACTTGAAGACCAGATGAGCCAATTGATGAGCATGAAGGGAGACCTTAGAAAGTAAATTGGCACAGGCATCCTGAGAAATACTAAAAATAATCTTCGGAGAGACTGGAAGGAGCAAGCGAAAGTCATAACACTCTGATCCGGTAAAGTACTAAGTATCCTGAATAACCCTACTCAAGAGGAGAATAAAGAAGATGAAGATTGTAACACCCGTAACCCGTATTCGTTGCCAAAATAGTATTTCAGAGCATTACCAGAACATTCAGAAACATTTACAGGTAAATCATACAAGTTACTATTCAAATTTTGAAATCATTCGTACCGTCCCTTAGATGGACCCTCAGGGCCCAAAATGAGCATTAGAATCGAGTTGGTACTTAATTGGAACTTCTAAGAATTTTCATGAAACTTCAAAAGTTTTCCAGGAAGCGGGGCTCACACGCCTATGTGGTCCAGGGACACGCCCGTCTGACGACCTAGAACACGCCCGCGTCTTTGCGAGTAGTGTTCGACCCTGTGTAACTCTCTGACTTATGCACAAGGCATGCCATACGCCTGTGAGCTAGGCCGTGTGGTTAATTAATTCATTTCAAAACTAGATACAGGTTTCACACGGCTAAGACACACGCCCGTGTTCTAGGTCGTGTAGCACACACGGCTAAGACACACGCTCGTGTCTCTACCTGTGTCCTCAATTCTAAGCATTTTTTTTCTTAAAATTAAGGTGCAGGGGACACACGGCCTAACTACACGCCCATGTACCTGGCCTTGTGTCACACACGATCTAGACACACGCCTGTGTGCTTTCCCGTGTGGACAAAATAAAGTTATTTCCTAGCCTTAGTTGTCACCCAAATTTACCATTTTCTGCACTAAAACATACCAAACACTTCCAACCATTTCAAGCATTCAAATTAAGCAACTTCCATCATTCAACACGGCATATCATTGCTTGCATAAATGTTTACTATCTTACCTTGGTTCAATCCATGTGTTAAACATGATTTGATCAACTACTTAACATATACATATAGCTACCATGACATGACATTACAAGTATATCAAAACAACCATTACTAGCCATTCCAATGGCTGAATTACAAACATCATTATCAAGCCACTAAAGGCCAAGTTGTCCTATACATTCCATTATACCAAAATGATTTTACTACATATACCAAAATAAGTTAGTTGATAGTGTGGCGAGGCTCCAATTCTCTCCAACCTTCATGAGCTCCAGAGCACTATAAAATAGGGAAAATAAAATGAAGTAAGCATTACATGCTTAATAAGTTAAATATAACTTGGAAAACTAAACTTACCAATCCTGTTTATTAAATCTAAACATACAATATCATAATTTCCATCCATTAGCAAAATTGCCTAAACACATGCATCCAATCAACATGTTAGTCACAAACTGTACATATACATCAAGTAAGGATAGATGAGCTCATCATGCAATATTCTTTCAAGACATTATAATTTCATCTCATAATTCTCATACCATGTCAAGTGTTTTATGTCAGTTGAATCATTGAAATTTCGATGGATACTTAAGTGGTACACTCAAGGTGTACGATTCAATAACCCGTCAATTCTTTTTCAAGGGTACCCATTAGGGAACTTAATCAAGGAACACACTCCCTAGCCACGTATCATATAACAGGATTACCAGTCCAGGCTAAATCCTTTATATAACGTATGCTCAGAAGAGCTCAATTAGGATTACCAGTCTAAGCTAAACCCTAATCGTAACGTATACTCGAGAGGTATTATATCAGGATTATCCGTTCGGGCTAAATCTTTTCTATAATGAGGTCAATAGGATTACTCGTCTGAGCTAAATCCCATCCGCAACAAATGCAGGACCTTTTTCATTTCGGGAAAGCACATATATTCATCGAAATTCAATATTTAATCGAGACTTAACCCTTTTTCACCATTTCAAGCATATATTCAATTTTTTTCATTATAGCATTCTGATAATGTACATCAATATAAGTCACATTCCATACAAACACAACATTCAATTAAACATATTTACATGCTCGATTAAGTTACACGAACTTACCTTAACATTTGTTCGCGTAAATAATCTACTAATCCGAAACCTTTTCTTTTCCTCAGTCTAACCACTAATTTATGTTGTCCGGATCTATATAAATAGCTTTAATCATCAATTTCTCATATTTCATACTCATTTGGACTCACTTTACGTCCTAGGAAAAATTACCATTTTGCCCTTAACTTTTCCATAAATTCAAATTTCGTCCCTAGGCTCAGAAAATGAAACTTGTTCAATTTACTCCCTATTCCAAGCCTAACCAAAATCACATTACAAAATTTACAGCACATGTATTCATAAAAATTTAGAATTTTTCATCAAATTTCACAGCTTTACATTTTAGTCCCTAAATCATGTTTTCATCAAAAATCAATTTGTAAAAGTTGTTTATCTATCAACAACCTTTCATTTTCTACCATAAAATTCAAATTTTTAGCATATTCATCCATGAACCAAATTTCATACCTTGATAACTTTTCAAATTAATCCCCTAAATAGATAGATTGGACTATCCTAATTTTAAAAATATAAAAATTACTAAAAAGGGACTTGATTTCATACTTTTTTAAGCTTGGAAAGTTTTCTTCCTCTCTCTTAGGGTTTCCCTAGAAATTTTGGGGAAGAAGACATGAAAAAAAGATGATAATTTCTTTTTAATTAATTATCATCTTTTAATTTTTGTGATTTCCAATTTAGTCCTTACTCTTTTCTAATTTTTCCATGGATGAGTCACCAAAAATCTACATACTTTCCTTTAATGATCTAATTACCAGATAAGAACCTATAGTTTTGAATTCCATAACTATTTAATTCTTATAGCTACTAGAATTCAACTTTCGCATGTTATGCGATTTAGTCCTTCTTGTAATTAAACACTTAATTGATAAAATTTTCGTCTCAAAATTTTCACACGACATGTCTATCATAATGCGGACCATATAATAAAATAAAAATAAACTTTATTTTCGAATCGGATTTGTGGTCCCAAAACCACTGTTCCAATTTCACTGAAAAATGGGCTATTACAACTCTCCCCCTTAAGGATTTTCGTCCTCGAAAATCTTACCAGTAAAAATATTCGGGTATTGTTTCCTCATTGTTTCTTCTGGTTTCCAAGTAGCTTCTTCAATACCATGTCGTTGCCAAATACTTTTACTAATGCTACCTTTTTGTTTCTTAACTCTTTTGTTTCCCAAGATAAGATTTTGATTGGTTCTTCACTATATGTCATATCAGGCTGAATCTCTACCTTTGTCGAAGAAATAACATGTGAAGGATCCGATCGGTACCGTCGTAGCATAGACACATGAAAAACATTATGAATCCGATCAAGTTCTGGTTGTAAAGCTAACCTATAAGCAACCGGTCCAATTCTTTCTGTAATCTCATATGTCCCAATGAACCGCGGACTCAGTTTTCCTTTGCGACCAAATCGGAGAACTTTCTTCCAAGGCGATACTTTCAAGAATACCTTGTCACCGACCTGAAATTCTATCTCTTTTCTTTTCAAATCAGCACAAGACTTTTGACGATCAGAGGTTTCTTTCAAACTGTCTCGAATTACTTTCACTTTTTCCTCGGTTTCACGGACTATGTCAACTCTGTGTAACTTTTTCTCACTGATTTTAGTCCAATACAGTGGATTTGTACATTTGCGTCCATACAAGGATTCATACGGTGCCATTTTAATACTAGACTGATAACTGTTATTATAAGCAAATACCTTTCCCAGTTACCTTCAAACTCAAGTATACAATATCAAAGCATATCTTCCAAGATCTATATCACCCATTCAAATTGACCATCTGTCTAGGGATGAAATGCAGTGCTAAAGTCTAACTGAGTACCTAGAGCTTCTTGTAATTTGCTCTAAAATCGAGATGTAAACCGAGGGTCTCTATCTGAAATAATAGAGACAGGCACTCCATGCAATCTAACAATCTCAAAAACATATAATTCAACCAATCTATCCAAGGAAAAGTCCATAGTATCGGAATGAAGTGTGCAAACTTTGTTAATCGATCAAGAATCACCCAAATGGCATATTTTTTCTTTAGAGACAGGGGTAACCCCGATACAAAGTCTATAGTGATTCTTTCCCATTTCCATTCCGATATCGTAATCAGTTGTAATAGTCCAGAAGGCAACTAATGTTTAGATTTTACTTGCTGACATATCAAACATTTAGTTACAAACTCAAAAATATCACGTTTCATTCCAGGCCACCAGTACATCTTTTTCAGATCATTGTACATTTTATTACTACAGGATGAATAGACATGTTACCATTATGAGCTTCATTCAAAATCTTCTATACTAGTTCTGAACTCTTCGGTATACATACTCTATCTCTGTATAATAAACAACCATCATTCTCGATCTGAAATTTTGAGTCAAGAGTCGGTTCACTTTGTATCCGTTTTGCTTGCAACTTACTATCATTTTTCTGAGCTTCAGGGATTTGCTATAAAAATGTTGGTCTAGCTTTTAACCCAGCTATGATTGAACCATCATCAGATAATGACAATCGGGTGTTCATTACTCATAAAGTATACAGAGATTTTCTGCTCAGAGCATCTGGCACTACATTGGCTTTTCCTGGATGGTAGTCAATAACAAGATCATAATCTTTCAGTAATTCAAGCTATCTGTGCTGTCTCAAATTCAAATCTTTCTGTGACATCAAATAATTCAAACTTTTATGATTAATGAATATGTGACATTTTTCAACAAACAAGTAATGCCACCATATTCTCAATACAAACACTATGGCTGCCAATTCAAGGGCATGTGTCGAGTAGTTTCTTTCATGTGGTTTTAGCTGTCTTGAAGCATAGACTTCTATTTTACCTTTTTGCATTAAAACATACCATAAACCATTTAACGATGCATCACCGTAAATTATAAATTTTTTACCCGATTCAGGATGAACTAACATTGGCGCTTCTGTCAATAAAGCCTTTAATCTATCAAAACTCTACTGGCATTTATCAGTCCACTCAAATTTTACATCTTTCTATAGTAAACAAGTCATCAGAGAAGCTATCATTGAAAAAAAATTCCACAAACCTCCAGTAATAACTAGCTAGCCCCAAAAAACTTTGGACTTCAGACACATTCTTCAGTGGCTTCCAATTTACAATGGCTGAAATTTTATTCGGGTCTACCCTAACACCTTCAGCAGATACTATATGCCAAAGAAATCTAACTTCCCATAGCGAAAATTCACATTTACTGAATTTGGCATACAATTGTTTCTCTCGTAGAGTTTGCAACACTATCCTCAAATGCTCAGGATGTTCATTTTCATCTGGAGAGTAAACCAAAATATCATCTATAAATACCACCACAAACCTATCTAAATATGAGCTAAAAATTTTGTTCATCAGATCCATAAACACTACAAGTGCATTTGTCAAGAAACACATAGTGTCCATACCTGATTATAAAATCTGTCTTGGGTACATCTGAATCTTTTACCCGTAATTGATAGTAACCAGAACAGAAAACAATCTTTTAAAATACAGTGGCACATTTTAACTAGTCAAACAAGTCATCAATATGATGCAATGGATACTTGTTCTTTATTGTAACTTTCTTGAGCTGTCTATAATCAATGCACAGCCTCGACGATCTATCTTTCTTCTTTACAAACAGAACCAGTGCACCCCAAGGTGAGAAACAGGGTCGAGTAAAACCCCTGTCAATCAATTCTTGCAACTGTGCTTTCAACTCTTTCAATTCAGTAGGAGCCATCATGTACAGTGCTATGGATATCAGTGTTATTCCCGGAATAATATCTATAGAGAATTCCACTTCTCTATCCGGTGGTAAATCAGGTAATTTTCTGGGAATACATCAGAAAATTCACATACAATCGGCACTGACTGGATCTTTAACTTAGATACTTTAGTATCCAACACATGACATATTTTTGTGCTGATATTGTTGAAATTATATTAGGTAACCCATCCAATTTATCAGATTCAACGCAAAGTAATTCACCATTGTGACATTTCAATACAATATATTTCGGTTTACAATTCACCACCGCATCATATTGGGTTAACCAGTCCTTTCCCAAAATCACATCAAACTCATCGAATGGCAATAACATCAAGTCAGCTGAAAAGCAATAACCTTTTACCATCAATGGACAGTTCTTACAAACTCTATCCACCATAACGACTAGCCTAGGGGATTTGAAACTTTAACCACAAACTTAGTGAATTCAACAGGTAAATTTTTAACAGTCACTAAGTTCATGCATATGTATGAATGTGTGGAACCAGCGCTAATCAAAGCAGTAATATCAGTATCTAGTAGAGAAAATGTACCAATATTGACATCTGGTGCAGAGGCATCTTCCCTAGCACGAATAACATATGTTCTCACAGGTGCTCGTGCCTCTGATCTAACTGTTGTATCCCTGGTAGTACCTCGGCTACCACTAACATTTCTAGGGTCACGGGGTGGTCTGCCTCTCGAGACAGGATTACTAGGCTTTGGATATGGTTCTATCTCTTTTTTAACTCTTTCTGGACAATCTTTGAGAAAATGGTCAACTGAACCACATCCAAGACAAGCTCCACTTCTAGACCGACATTCCCCATGATAGAATTTGTTACAATGTTTACATTTCAATTTGGGATTCCTAACACTACACACACTGGTCACAGATGGAGATGAAGACCTCGGGTTAGAACGTTGAGAGCCCCTGTAACAGCTCGATTTAGGGGCTAGTCAGAACAGTGGTTTTGGAACCACTAATCTGAGGTCGTAGAAATTTTTTTTAATGTTATTTTATGAGTTATAGCATGATTATAAAGGTGCATGTAAATTTTGGTGCTTTAATTTTAGCGATTTCATGTTTAATTGCGAAAAAGGACTAAATCGCATAAAGTACAAAAGTTCCATTTTACAAGCTAAAGGTGTCTAAAAGCCATATAATATTAATTGGAAGTCTTTAAAGTTCAATTAACCCCTTAATCAATGGTTGGCCGGCCATAGGGGACAAACAATGTCAAAATTGGTCAAAGTTGTTGGAATCAGGTGGACTAAATTGATGTTTTATAATAAAATAAAGAAAAGAAAAATATCATATTCTCTTCTCTTCTTCTCCATAAAAAATTAGCAGCAAATAGGGGGTTTGAGAGCTCAAAAATTTCAAAGAAGCTTTTCTCCTTGGCCGATGTAAGTGCTTTAATGGTCATTCTTTGTTAATTTTTGTACTTTTGGAACCCCTAAAGCTTAAGCTAGCTAAAGAGGGGACTATTTTGTAGAAAGTTTAGGGTTTTTCCATGTGATCATTTATGTTTTTTTGATGCATTTTTTATTAAAGAAAATGAGTTTTAGTTGTTAGATAAACAACTTTTGTGAAAGGTGTTTCCATGAAAACACCTAAAAGGACCTCTTTGCAAACGTTGTAAAATAGGTGTAAAATATGTGATATAATGAGTATTGAGAGTTTCTATAAGAGAAACAAATGTTCATCTAGGCTCGTTAAAGGAAGAAATTTGATTAGAATTGATTTACGAGCCTAGGGGTAAAATGGTCATTTTGTGAAAGTCTAAGGGCAAAATGGTAATTTTTCTAAAGTATGATTATTGAAATGTACTTATTAATGTGGTAATTAAATGAGCTAATTTTCTATTATAGATAAAGAAGAAAGAGGAATTAACCTTGACCGAGGAAAAGGCAATGTATCGGACTAGATCGGCAAATTGGCCTATTTTGAAATCGAGGTAAGTTTGTGTGCAATAAATTCAACATCATGTTACTAAGTTTCCAAATTTTTTATATTAGTGATGTAGATCGGCAAATTGGCCTATTTTGAAATCGAGGTAAGTTTGTGTGCAATAAATTCAACATCATGGTACTATGTTTCCAAATTTTTTATATTAGTGATGTTGTAAAATATTTCTAAGAATTTGATTAATGATGTTGAATGAGAAAATGATGAGAATTGTGATGTGGAAGTCCCGGTTAGACTTTAATAAATGAGAGAATAATACCATCAAGTCTTGAGAAGGGTAAGGTCCCGTATAAGACCATGTCTGGGACATGGCCTCAGGTCTGAATTGAGATCCCGTATAATACCATATCTGGGATATGGCATCGTCATTGAATATGATAATTGTATAAGACCACATCTGGGATATAGCATCGACAATCAATATGAGATCTCGTATAAGACCATATCTGGGATATGGCATCGGCATCTAGAGGTGACCCCATGTGAGACCATATCTAGGATATGGCATTTGTGCCGTATTTATGTGAATGATGATGATTCTGTATCTTCGAGTATCCCAAGTGATTCAATGGGGTAAATAGTTAAGCTTATAATAGAAATGAGATTAGTGCTAAAGCTATGTGATGAAGTGATTAGGTACATGTGAGTAATTCACGAGAAATGTTTACTATATGTGACATGACTTGTAATTGGGTAAGAGTAAGTTAAGTAAGTTATGGCATTGTACTCGAGATTTTGTGTTTTTATTCAATGCAATGGATGGATAACATTATGCACATTTATGTTGCTATTTATTTCATGTAAACTTACTAAACTTTATGCTTACCCCTCTCATTTCCCTTTTCCTTGTAGTATTGCCAAGCTAGCTCAAGGATCGTACGACGTCGGAGTTCGGAATCACACTATCAACTTCTCTTTGGTACAACAAATTAGATTTATTTTGAGTATGGCATGTATATGACTTGGTTATTTTGTATGTCATATTTTTTAGCCAAAGTGTTGGCTATTAATGTTGTTCAATTTATTTTGTAAATGGTCATTGGAAATTGGCCAATACTTGACAAGTTCATCTATTCAACGTTGATGAAATTCATTAAGTGTATGCTTGTGTGGATGTCTGGATTTGAGTTCTTAGAAGTGCCTATGGTCATGATATACATTGAATTGAATTGGTATAAGTATGGTTGCTTTTTAGGGTGGCATTTGGCTTGATAGATAGCCTTACAAATGTCCACACAGGTAGACACACAGGCATGTGTCTAGGTCGTGTGTGACACACAGTCAGCCCCATGGGCGAGTTGATAGGCTGTGTGTCCCCATGCATGCTAGGTTGGCAAGTCAGTATGCTCAGTAGTAAACACACGGGTGGAGACATGACCATGTGTCTCAACCTTGTGGGAGACACGGCCTAAGACATGGGTATGTGCCCTGGTCGTGTGAAGTCTGCACCTGAAATTGGAAATTTAATTCGACACATGGTCTAAGGACACGGACGTGTGCCTTGGCCATGTGACATTATTGAGGTGATGACGTCATAAACAGAATGCCAAGGTTTTCACACATGGGTGAAGACACGGACGTGTCATGGCCGTGTGAGGGACACGAGCGTGTGTCAGGTCATGTGAAAACCCCTGTAGGTTTGAATTGAAAAATAATTCCACACGGGTGTGGAACACGGGCATGTGATATACCACAAGGGCTTGTGGCCCTATTTTATGCCAAATTTGTCTAAGTGTTCAAAAGTTTCCGGTTTAGTCCTAAATCATTCCAGGTACAAGTTTAGGGTCTAGTAGACCTATAATAAGGACATTAAGGTCTTGAATGAAAAGTTTTAATTTGAAGTGAAATTTTATGAATTGATGATGCATGATTGAGCAAGTTAAGTACGGTAATGCCTTGTACCTGGTTTAGGTGTCGAATACAGGTAATGGGTGTTTCAGCCCCACTTTCTTCCAAAATATCCCGTAGAGGTGGTAACACGATCATAATAATTCTTTAATTTCTTAGAAGCAAATGATTGTGACTTACTCATAGTTCTTTTTTCCCGAAACCCGAGCCTCTCTTTCAGCTTGTTTCTTCTCTTTACTCAATTCTTCAACTTTATGTGCTCGTTCGGCCAGTACCACAAATTCCCTTATTTTGAGAATTTCGATCAACAATTTGATGACTTCATTTAAACCTTCTTCAAAGCATTTACACATCTCGTTCATATTCAGACACAGTCATATTTCTCTACTTGAGCTCTAAAATTTCTTTCTTTTTCTAATCCATAAATCTCTGACTAATATAATTCTTCTTGAATTCAGTCTGGCAAAATTCCCATGTAATGTTTTCTATTGGTACAACAGAAGTTATGGTATTCCACCAATGATAGGTTGTGCCTTTCAGCAGAGATATCGTACATTTCAGGCATTCGGCAGGTGTACAAGATTACTCATTAAAAACCTAAATGGTATTTTCCAACCAAAATTTATCCCTTTCCTGATCATCATCTGCGGTAGCTCTAAATTCTTCTGCCCCATATTTATGAATTTTATCTACCGAAGGCTTACCAATTCTAGCGGGTTTAGCACCCTGTGGTACCTCCAGAACCGGTTGAGGAGCAGGTGGGGGAAGCCGTTGTACAACGGGGTTTGCTCTTAATTACTCAGTAAACCATTCGTTCATTATTTAGAAGAAGGTTTGTTTTGCCCCCTCACTTCGACCCTCAAATATGGGCCACTCACAACCAGACACAGATGCAACCCTTTGAACTGAAGCTGAAGCATTACTCTCAGCTTCTTTGAATACAGCTCTAACTCGTTTGGATGACATTACTATATGAAAAACAGATTTAAAATGATCAGGAGTCATCACACTATCACAATTTATATAATGGCATGTATAGCTAAACTCGTGTTTGCTACGTCAAATCCGAGAATCGACTAAATTGTAGCTCTGATGCCACTAAATGTAACACCTTTAACTTGTATCCATCGCTGAAATAGGTTACAGAGCACTATCGAAACATTGAGAAACATTTACTGGTAAATTATACAGGTTACTTGTAACATCCTAAAATTGGGGCTATTTGAGATTGAATTATTTTTTTTCTTGTGTTTAATAGCTGTGATATTATTTGTGGAATAATAAGGCTTAATTAAGGGCCTTGAGTAGGCTCAGAATGGTAGAAAATATTTTTGTAAGCTATTTAAGGTAGAGAGCCTTAGTAGGTAAGGCTTACAAGAATAAATGAAGGATTATTTAACACAAAAATGGCCTTGGAAAAGTGGCAAAAGGAGGGCCACTTAGGAGTTGAAAGTGACGCCACCATGAGCAAGGGAGAGCCTGTGTTCGAGTCGTGAAAATTCACTTTTTGCTCTTTAGTATGGACGGCATAGGAGGGGAGTGATTTTCTCTCTTTGAACTCTTTTTAGATAATAAGATAAAAAGGGATAATATTAGCAGTTTTATTGGATTTTTAATTGGATTATTATGGGATTAATTTATAATGGTTGGCAGAGGAAAAATAGCCTTGTAATTAATTCAAATTAATTTGAATTAATTCAAATATGTGGCCTAGAGTGAATTAAGGAAATTGTTGAATTTTAAACTCTTCAAGGGAAGAGTGGACGACAAGCATAGGTGAAGGGGAGGCCGAATTCTTTTAGTTTTCTTGATAATTTCGGCTAGCATCTCTTTTGTTTCTCAAACTCTCTCAAACAAAAACCAAAAACTATTCTCCTTTTTCTTAGATTTTGGCCGAATTCTCTACACCATCATATTCAATCTATTTTTTTCTCTTTTTCTTCTAAAAATCGAAATCCCATCTTTTTTTTTTCCATTATTTTCTTCCTCTAGCCGAACCATTCTCCACCTCTAGGCCGAATTTCTTTCTCCTATTTGGTATAGCCTTGGCCGAATCTCAAACAAAGGTGCTCTCCTCTAGTCTTTTCTCCAATCCGTTTTTAAGGTGGGTAAGTGTGTTTGGCCGAATGCTTATGTCTTCTTTCCCCCTTTTCTTGTCGACTTTGATAAAGGTAGGTGTTGGTTTCGGCAACTGTTGTTAAGGGTGCTAATCGCATGTTGAACCAAATCTGTTGTAGGATCTCCATGATATTTGGAACGAGCAATCTAGGCCCTGGTCTTTAACAGTCGACTTTGGTAAGTGGTGGTAAGGCTTCCTTATTTTCGGAGCTTTTATGCATATACTCAAAAGCCGAAGGCTAATAATCTGAAGGTTTATGATGAAGGGTGGTGAAGCAGGTGGCCAGTACTGAAAAATGTTTGGGTAAGGTTTTGGGTTCACAAGGAACCCTTTTCAATTAATTTGGTTTGGCCGAATAGGCCATGGCACTAACCTAGTGTTTGGCCGAATATAGGAGCAGGAAGTCTAGGGTGCCGATTTGATTCTTCGGGACTTAGAACGACCGTTGGTGACAGGTGTGTACATACACACTTTATAATTAATTAATGTACTAAATTTGTTGTGTGCTAATCGGATCTATGTAGATTCGGATTTAATACCATGGATGGTATAAGCAAGGATTCAGGTAAGTCCTTGTTGATTATGAGTTATTTTATGATGCTTTTGGGAAGCATGATATATTTGGTATGTGCAGTGAATACATGACTGATAATAAACCCTGTATGTGATATCAAGTAAACATGGTTAGCATTATTCTATTAAATGCATCTTATAAATATGTGGGCTGATGAGAGGAGGGGGAATTGATATTCGTGTCGACGGACACCAGTGGTTTGGTATCACATTGTGACTACGGTCACCAGAGGTTCGGCACCTCCAGAGGTTTGGCACCTCATAGCGTCTCGTCCCAGTGGCTTAGCACCACAGTGGGTTGGCCCCATGGATTATATTAAGGGATTGATGCCAGTGATTTGGTATCACACGATGGGTTGGCCCCATCAATCGATTTGTGTCTTCGGACACCAAAGGTTTGGCACCTCCAGTGATTTTGCATCACATCTATGACTTTAAGTCACCAGTGGTCTGGCACCACCAGTGGTTTGGTACCACACGGGTAGAAAAAGGTGTTACGGATGGTTAGGTTGGGTGCATGACTTAGTGCATGTTAATTTGTTATAAATATGTGTATGATTGTTGCACTAAATCGGGGAAGGGTTACACATTGAGTCTTGGTGACTCACCTTCTCCTTTAACATTTTCAGGTGACTCGTAGATTGCGGATGAGGAGCCGGATGGACTCGAGGTGGCCATGCAGTGGATATTGGATATAAATGAACTCTAAACTTTAGCTTATTTTACTTTATTGTTGGTTTAATTTTAGTCATGTTGTAATAAGGCCTCCTCCAGAATTATTTTTATTATTTTACATGTTTTAAGTAATTTGCTTAACTTTTTTTAATGATATCATGATAAGTACACATGTTTTCTTAAATCAAACGCAAAATGTTTTAAAGTACCATTGGGTACATTTGAGATCTATAGTAACTCGATTTAATAAATTAATCTTCAAATAAACCTAAGTATGGTTCTCTTTATACACCTCAACTGTTTTAAACAAGACACTATCTTTTATCAAAAGTCAAATCGGTTTAAAAGGGATTTTCAAAAATGTTTTCATCTGTAACAAACCAAATTCGGTCGTAATGTTTGGGCCGGGTTTGGGGTGTTACAAAATTGGTATTAGAGCCCAGTTCAAAGCTCGGCTGTGGGGGCCCAAGGCCCAAAAATGTTTTAGTAGTTTTTTTTGGAAATATTTTTGGTTTGGAACAGCATGGCACCGAGTCTCCGGCACCAATCCGCCCAGGTAAGTACCTCTAAACTTCTCTGTGAATTATTACTTGTAGAATGGGTAGGAATGGAACGTAGATAGACTTATAGGAACTTGAACCCTAGGATTAGACTACTCAAGCACAAAAATAAACCATAAGCTTTAATGAACTAAACCAACCTATGGCTAAGTCACTGAGCTAGGGTGTGGTAACCCCTGTACGCATGTCTAGGATTGGATCCTAAGAGCACGGTATTTAAGCGATCCTAGTGACTCACCTCCTCTTCGCAGTATCCTACAGTGCGTAGCTTCCTGGTTCACCCTAACTCGAGAGGGCTCGGTGGTGTGGCAACCTCTGTGCGCATGTCTAGGAATGGTTTCGGTGGGAGCTTGGTATTTAAGCAGTCCGCATGACTCACCTCCTCTCTACTCGAATCCTGCCTGGTGCGTAGCTTTGTTTCACCACGACCAAGAGGGCTCGGTCATAAAGCTAAAACATAATGACTAAAACCCAGAAGGGAACTAGCCATGTTTTCTTAAAAAGAAGAAGACAACAAAACCCTAGTTTTTCAGAACTTTTAAAATTACTCTTTCAAATTTGAGAAACAACCATCTTCACAACTTTTTCCAAAAATTTGATTTGTGTAAAATTACAGAAATGCCCTTAGGGGTAAAATTACTAAAATGCCCTTGGTTCATAAAATACCAACTACGCAATGGTTTTGCCTAAAATATCAGTATTTTATAAATATTCAACAACCCTACTTTGCAAACTATCAAAAATACTTTGGTTTTGGAAAATTACGAAAATGCCCTAAACTTGCAAAATTACCGAAATGACCCTGATTTCTAAAATTTTTGCAACATCATCGTTTTAAAAAGGGAAACCCTCAAAAAGAACCCTCAAAGTTTTACAACTGTTAAAATATCCCTGATTTACTAAATTTACAAATTTACCCCTGATTGGCAAAATTACCAAAATACCCCTGGTTTTCAAAAATTTTGCTATACCTTTAATTTGCGAAATTCTTCAAAAATACTCTCCAGTTTTGGGAACTTTCAAATGTTTTGATTTATTAAAGTTTTAAAATTTCTTTTATTATGAAAATACCCCTGTAGGAAAATGACGAAAATACCCCTGGGATAGAAACAGGACAAAAATGTCCGAAGAGTGAATAAGTATGAAAGGTATTAGGGAATGGATGTTCCTCTCTGTGTGAACTAGGATAGAGAACTTGAAACTTTGTTTGATCGAAAGAATTCCTATTAAACTTTTCATAAAATTTCTTCGCGAGTAAGCAAGTGGAACGATCAAATACTAATCCATAAAAATTTCCTAATCGTTAAAGCGCGGTAATTAGAATGAGCTCTAGAGGACGTGGACGTCGTAGACGCGGTAGAGGCAGGATGACCGTGTCAGAACCCGTTAGGTCGGGTCAGGGTTCTAAAAATGAAGTACCGCCACCACCACCCCCAACTTTTGGGCGAGGATCGAGGATCGGATCGCAGTGGGCGAGGCGATGTGCAAAGTCGTGTTGCAAGTCCTCGAGATGGTGGCTGGTGCTAGTGGAGGAATGGGAGCTCGAAAATCTGTTCCCGAGCGTTTCCGATCCAACGGAGCTGAGGTATTCCGGGGTGTGTCGGGCATGGCACCCAGTGCAGCGGAATACTGGTTAGAATCAACTGAGAGAATCATGGACGATCTCGATCTGACCAATGAGGAGAAGTTAAAAGGGGCGGTGTCGCTCCTAAAGGATGAGTCATATCAGTGGTGGCTCACGGTCCGGGATGGTGCTACGGCAGATGATCTTACGTGGGAGTACTTCAAAACTGCTTATCAGAAGAAGTATGTGGTACCACATACACACGGATGCTCAGAGGAAAGCTTTTTGGGGTTGGTACAAGGAAATAAGTCAGTGTCGGAGTATGAGGCGGAATTCTTGAGGCTGAGCCGCTATGCTCAGGGGATTGTGTCAACCGAGCATGATCGTTGCGTCCGTTTTGAAGACGAACTTAGGGATGAGTTAAGGTTATTGATTGCTCCACAAACGGGGAGCGTGAGTTTGTTGTTACGGTGGAAAAGGCTAAGGTAGCCGAAGGAGTCAAGAGTCAGAAACGAGCTATGAGAGAAATAAGCGAGAAAAGAAGCTTTGGGTCATCTGGATCGGGTAGTAATGTTCAAAAAAGGGCTAGGCAGAGTGGGCCAAATCAGGCAGGAAGGCCCATGGCTACTAATCAGAGACCGACCTAGTGTAATCGCTATGGAAAATCACATTGGGGAGGTTGTTGGATCGGTGAGAGGGGTTGCTTTGAATGTGGGTCTCTGGATCACCGCGTAGGGGATTGTCCTCGGAAGCTAGCTAAGAATCAGCCAGAGGGGCAGAACTGTACTCAGGATAGGAATGTGGGACCACAGAGGGGTCGTGGTAATGGTAGAGGAGGCAATGGTCCTAATCGAGGTCGCAGAATTTAGGGCAGAGGTGCAGGCAACACAGAGGCTAGGCAGCCTGGTTTAGTCTATGCAGCGAGGCGTCGCGAGGAGGGTGACGCACCGGACGTCATAACCAGTACGTTCCTAATTTTCGGTCTTTCATATGTTGGCTTAATTGATGTGGGTTCAATGCATTCATACGTTGCTAGTAGTGTGGTAGAGACTATGAACTTAGACTCGAGAGGCTTTCTAGGGAGATGACTATAATTAGCCTTTTAGGTCACTCTGTAGTCGTAAACAAGCTTTATAGAGATGTACCCCTAGAACTCCAAGGGGTAGTGTTTGTGGCCGATCTGATGGAACTGCCGTTTGGGGAATTCGATCTGATCCTTGGAATGGACTGGTTGGTTAAGTATCAGGCGAGATTAGATTGCGCTGCTAAGCGCATGGTTCTTAAGATGGCTGAGGGTGATGAAGTGGTCATGATAGGTAATAGAAGTGTAACACCCCAAACCCGGTCCAAACACCATGACCGAATCTGGTATGTTACGGGAAAAACGAGTTTGAAAATTTCGAATTTGTACCAACTAGACTTGATAAAAACTTTGTTCTTTTTTGAAACCAAGTTGTTTAATGATGTTACTAAAACATTTAGACTTAGTAAAAATTTGCCTTCAAGTTCGAAAACAATTGATTTTAAGTAAACTTATAAAATCGATCACGATACCGATGGTATAGTTGAAAACATATCGTTAACGTTTTGAAATCGTTGTTGGGTCATGTTTTAGCAAATTAATCCAAGCAGTCTGTTAAAGCATATTAAATTCAAACTTAAAACATAATAATAAAAGGCATAATTTAAAGGCTTTTTACAAGTCCGAAATAAAACCCAAACAAAATTAAATAAACTAAAGTACTCAAATGCAAATGGCTGAGTAAACTTTTTATTAGAGCATGGCATGCGCACCCCGAGTCCATCCCGGCTCCATGTCCGCGTCTACGAGTCACCTGTAATGTCAAAGGAGAGGGTGAGTCGAGTGACTCAGTGTGTAAATCCCGCTCCCGAATAAACCACATGCTAACACACATAATACAAAGCAACATGATTAATGCAACCCGATCCTAACCATCCATACTCCTTTCTACCCCGTGTGGTACCAAACCACTGGTGACATACCGTCACGATGTGTTACCAAAACACTGATGTCCCAAAGACATAATATCCGTCAATGTGGTCCCAAACCACTGGTGTCCCAAAGACACAGTTGTGCTACCAAAGCACTGGTGACCGAAGTCACAATCCAATGATGATGGGGCCAACCCATCGTGTGTTACCAAAACACTAGCAGACAATCCCATATCTCAAGTGGGGCCAACCCACGGTGGTCAAACCACAGGGACAAGTCGCAACGTGGTGCCAAACCACTGGTGTCCCAAAGACACAATGTGCTACCAAAGCACCGTGACCGTAGTCACAAATCGGTGATGGGGCCAACCCATCGTGTGTTACCAAAACACGGCGTCAATCCCGTATAATCATCTCAGGGGGCCACCCATCGTGGTGCTGAGCCACCGGGACGAGACGCTGAGGTACCAAACCTCTGGAGGTGCCAAACCTCTGGTGACCCAAAGTCACAAAGTGTGCTACCAAAGCACTGGTGCTCGTCAGCACAAACTATCACTGCTCCCTCATCTCATATCACCCATCAACATACCATACTCATGTATCATGCATCTCATGCAAGTCATGCATATCATGCCAACATACCAAGCAGTCTCTCATAACATGCATACAAAACATAGGTCATGATATAATACTTTATTAATAGTACTCATAATAGAACGAACTTACCCGAATCGTCCACATACCCCATTTGGGTATTCACTTGTCCAACATACTGTTATAGTTTTAACAGGCAAATCGGTTTATTATTAAAAATATTACTAAGTATCAAGGTGTTAGTTACACACCTGATAACACGAGTCTAGAAATCCTGACAAAAGTGATCTAAGTCCCCCGATTACTAACTCCTGAAACATTCGGCCAACATAGCATTAGGCACTAAAACCATTCGGCCAACACCCATTTAATCCAAAAGGGTTGTCGAACACCCTTACCTTGCTATTGGTTTGATTCTTGATCAAACCCGAACCACAATGGCCCTTCTAGACAATCGGCCTTCACCTTGAAAAGAACAACGAGTTAATCCTTTAACACCTCGGACTTAATCGAAACCAAGATTAAACTAACAATAACCAAATACTTACCCTTTACCTACCAACCAAGATTCTTGGCTAACCACACTGGGGAGAACCACCAAAGATTCGGCCAAGGAAGACTACTAGAGAGAAGGGTATTCGGCTTGAGTGTTTAACACCCCCACTTTCGGCTTTGAAAGAAAACAAAGGGAGTCTAGCAGAGAAGAAATGAAAAGAATGTATGAAGATTTTGGTTTAAGAACAAGGTAAGTTTCAAACATACTAAATGAAGAGGAGAAGAAGAAAATAGGGAGAAAAGCATTCGGCCAAAGAACACTAAGTATAGAAAACAAATGCAAACATTCGGCAAGATGGTTTAAGAAAAAGGAAGAAATCGGCAACAATAGAAGAGAGGTTCGGCTTGAATTTTGGGAAGAAAAGAAATGATGGAAATGTTTGAGAAAATGACTTTCGGTTTGCAAAAGAAAATGAGAGAAAACTCTCTTGAATTTTCTGGCTAGCTAAACAAAAGGAAGGATTTTCTTTGACACCCAAAAGGTCGAATATGCACCAAAATTCAAAAATGAATTTCGCACACCCCACTCTCCCATTTACCAAACCGTCCACACCCCCATGAACTCTCCAACATTCGGCCACTACCTCCAATCACTCACAACCACTCATTCAAAAGAGTTGAATTAGTCAACCTCCTAAAATCCTCTCCACTCTCCATTCAAATGTGAAGACTTGGTCCAAGGTAGAATTTAAACTACCTACAACTCTTCCATCCCATGCCGTCAAAATGGAACCCAAAATGAGAATTTCGCACTTGAACTCGGGACTTCTCCCCTTGCGGATGACGCCACACCTAGCTCCTCTTTAGCCACTCTGCCAGCTCCTCATTTATGCTATAAAATTCCATTTTATTTTCTTAAGCCCCAACTCTATCAGCTCCCCACACCTAAGGCCAAAAACTAAAATTTTCCTACCTACTCAGGCATTCACTTAGCCTATAATTAAACCCCTAAAACACCGAAATAGCAACACAGCGACACCAACACATGCAATATCATGCAACACAGAAATAGCCCCTAACCCGGGATATTACAGTTCTACCCCCCTTAAAATAATTTCGGCCTCGAAATTACATGGTCAAAAGAGTTGCGGGTATTGCTGTCTCATCGCATCCTCGGGTTCCCACGTGGCTTCCTCCACACCATGATTCCGCCAAAGAACCTTAACCAAAGGCACGGACTTCCTACGTAGAACCTTGACATCCCGATCTAGAATCTGCACTGGTTCCTCTTCCATAGTCAAATCCGGATTTACCTCGATCTCCTCCACTGCTACTACATGAGATGGATCTGAACGATACCTCAGAAGCATCGAAACGTGAAAAACATCGTGAATCTGGCTAAGCTCTGCTGGCAACTCAAGCTGATACGCCACTGGTCCAACTCGTCTCAATACCTTATACGGCCCAATAAACCTCGGACTTAGCTTGCCTTTTCTGCCAAACCTCAAAGACCTTCTTCCAAGGCGAGACCTTTAAGAAAACTCGATCTCCCACAAATAACTCAATATCTCTTCGCTTAAAAAGGTCGATAAGACTTTTGCGGTCTGAAGCTTCCTTCAATCGAGACCGAATCAACCTAACCTTTTCTTCTCGTCTCGAAGAACCAACTCGGGTCCCAACAAGCGGCGTTCTCCCAACTCGCCCAACAAGTAGGTGAGCGACACTTCCTACCATCTGACGCCTCATACGGTGCCATTTTGATGCTCGCTTGGTAGGCGTTGTTATAGGCGAACTTCGGCCAACGGCGAGAAACTCATCCCAACTGCCCCTGAAGTCCAGAACACAACCTCTCAGCATGTCTTCCAAGATCTGAATGACCCTTTCTGATTGCCCGTCAGACTGTGGGTGAAAAGCCGTGCTGAAATCCAAGCGCGTACCTAGAGCCTGATGCAACGCTCTCCAGAACCTCGACGTAAACCTGGGATCCCTATCCGAGATTATCGAAACTGGAACACCGTGTAGCCTCACTATCTCTGACACATAAAGCTTTGCCAATCTCTGAAGTGAATAGTCCACTCTCACCGGAATGAAATGGGCTGACTTAGTCAGACGGTCCACGATAACCCAAACTGAATCTTTCTTGCTTGGCGTGAGCGGTAAACCACTGACGAAATCCATAGTTATCCTTTCCCATTTCCACTGAGGGATTTTCACAGGCTGAAGCAAACCCGACGGCAACTGATGTTCGGCCTTGACCTGCTGACAAGTCAGACATTTCCCAACAAACTCTGTCACCTCTTTCTTCAAGCCAGGCCACCAAAACTGCTCTCTGAGATCCCTATACATCTTGCTACCTCCAGGATGCATAGCATAAGGACTGCTATGTGCGTCCTGAAGAATCCTCTGCCTCAGCTCAACATCTTTAGGCATACAAGCCTTCCCTTGAAAACACAAAACCTCATCATTAGACAAGCTGTAACCCTCCAAACCACCATTCTGCACTTGTAACCTTCGCGCACTTAGAACCTCATCCTCTAACTGTTTCTCTCTGATCTGCTCAACCCAAGTAGGCTTAACCTGCAACTCTGCCAGAATACTCCCGTCGTCGTACAAACTTAAATGGGCAAACAAAGCTCTTAAGTCCGAAACAACCCTACGGCTCAACGCGTCTGCCACCACGTTAGCCTTGCCCGGATGATACTCGATCGAACAGTCGTAGTCCTTAAGCAATTCAACCCATCTGCGCTGCCTCAAATTCAGATCCTTCTGAGTCAATAGGTACTTCAAACTCTTATGATCTGTGTAGACTATTGACTTCTCCCCGTATAAGTAGTGCCTCCAAATTTTTAGAGCGAAGACCACAGCTGCTAGCTCCAAGTCGTGCGTCGGATAGTTGACCTCGTGTGGCCTCAGTTGCCGAGAAGCGTAAGCCACCACCTTACCCTCCTGCATCAAACACACAACCCAATCCGTGTGTGTGATGCATCGCAGTACACTGTGAATTCCTTACCAGCCTCAGGTTGAATTAAGACAGGAGCCTCAGTCAAGATCTTTTTCAACTTATCGAAACTCTCCTGCTGCCTCTCAGTCCAAACGAACGGAACTCCCTTTCTTAACAGCTTAGTCATCGGTGCTGCAATTAACGAGAAACCCTCAACAAACCTTCTTGTAGTATCCTCGCCAAACCGAAACTCCGAATCTCAGCGACTGACTTAGGAGGCTTCCAATCCAAAACCGCCTCAACCTTTCGAGGATCTACTCTAATCCCCTCAGCTGATACTACATGACCCAAAAACGTCACTTCACTAAGCCAGAACTCACACTTACTGAACTTAGCATAGAGTTGCTTCTCCCTCAAGATCTGCAACACCACTCTTAAGTGTGCATCATGCTCTTCTTCCGACCTTGAATATACCAAGATATCGTCAATAAAAACCACGACAAACCGATCCGATCTGCTTTGAAACACCCTATTCATCATCATATCCATAAAAGCTGCGGGCGTTAGTCAACCCGAACGGCATTACCGAGAATTCGTAGTGCCGTGCAGAGTCCTAACGCCTGTCTTATGGATATCCGCTTCCTTAACTTTCAACCGATGGTACCCGGACCTCAAATCGATCTTGAAACACCGATGCACCTTTGGTGATCAAACAAGTCATCTATCCGTGGCAACGGATACTTGTTTTTAATCGTCGACTTATTCGGTTGGCGGTGATCGATACACATCCGCATCGAGCCGTCTTTCTTCTTGACGAATAATACGGCGCTCCCCGCGGCGAAACACTTGGCCTAATGAAGCCTCGATCCAACGACTCCTCGAATCGAGCCTTAAGCTCCACCAATTCCTTTGGTGCCATCCTATATGGAGCAATAGACACCTTTGCGCGCGATCCACGGTAGCGAGATCTATCCCAAACTCTACCTCACGATCGGGTGGTAAACCCTAAGCTCCTCTGAAACACATCAACAAATTCCTTAACATGCGAACCTTCTCAACAAAGCGGACTCCTTAGCCTCTAAGGCATACACATGAACCACATACGCTTGCGACCCTTCCGACCATCTTCCACGACTTTCAAAGCAGATACCACATTTGATAAATAATCTCTCCTATTACCTATCATAATCACTTCATCTCCCTTATCCGTCGATAGAACCATGTGCTTAGCCGCGCAATCCACTTTGGCCTGGTACTTCACCAGCCACTCCAACAACCACCCCAATGAGATTTCCCACACTGATTACACTGCGGTGGTCCCTGCCTAGCAGCACCAAATCTAGCAGACTGATTCTGCCCACTCGGTCTAGCCCTCTTCTGCGGATTACCCGACGATCCAGAAGACCCAAAGCTCCTCTTAAGCCTACTCCTGTCCATGTTCTGCCTCACGGATTCCTTAACACCCTCGGCTACCTTAGCCTTCTCGACTAAGACAGCAAACTCGCGCTCCTGCTGAGGAGCAATCAGCAGCCTCAACTCGTCTCGCAGACCATCCTCGAAACGAACACACCTCTCATGCTCAGTGGCTACAATGCCCCGGGCATACCTACTCGGCCGAGAATTTCGCCTCGTGCTCGACCACAGATTTACTCCTCAGAACAAGCCTCGAAAATGCCTTTCATTTGGGAGTCGATGTAACTAGCCCCGATGTATTTCTTTTGATATGCGACTCTGAAATAATCCCATGTCGGATCCTCACCACCACATTTCCCGAACCGTGAGCCACCACCGGTATGACTCATCCGGAGAAGCGATACAATCCCCTTAAGTTTCTCCTCGATCGTCAAGTCCGGATCGTCCATGATCCGCTCGGTTGCCTCTAGCCAATACTCGCAAAGGTGCTAGGAGCAACACCGATACACCTCGGAAAAACTTCGGCCCCATTAGCCCGAAGTCGCTCAGAACAGATTTTCCTAACTCCCGCACCACCACTTACACCAGCTACTCTTTCCAACACCCGCGAAGATCGCTGTGACATCTGCGTCATCTCGATCGATCTTGGAACTCACCACCTCCACCGGTGGCGGGCCCAAGCATCTCATTTTCTCGAACCCCGCCCGGATCCTACGGGCTCGTAAACCGTCATTCTACCCCTACCTCTACCACGAGTATTACGACCACGTCCGCCTCGAGTGCTCATGTCTAACGATCTACGTTTACGATTAAAAGATTTTTATGCATTAGTATCGTTCCACTTTCTTAATCGCAAAGAAATTTTATGAATAGAGTTTAATCAGGGGTTCTTTCGAGCAACCAAGGTTTCAATCTTCTATCCTATTCACCCAAAAGAGATTATACATACATTCCTTAACCCTTTCCATACCTATTCACTCTTGGACATTCTTTGCCCATTCTAGCCCAAGGTATTTTCGTCATTTTCCTACGAGGTATTTTAAGTAATAAAAATATTTTAAAACTTTCAGAAATCGGTCAATTTGAAATTCCAGAAATTTGAGAGTGTTCTTTGAAAATTTTGTAAAATACTTCGTTTTGGAAACCAGGGGTATTTTAGTAATTTTCACAAACTGAGGGCGTTTTCGTAAATTTTCCAAAATCAAAATTTTGATTGATATTTTTGTAAAACAGAGTGTTTGAATTTCGTAACATAATTGAAATTTTGGGGCAAAATCATTGGGTTGCTATTTTATAAACCGAGGGCATTTTAGTAAATTTACCCCTAAGGGCATTTTTGTAATTTTCCATAAAACAGGTTTTTTCAAGAAAATGGTTGTAAATGTGACATTTTCAGTTTTGAAAGAGTTTATTGTAAAAAGTTTGGAAAACATTAGGGTTGTTGTTGTATTTTCGAAAACATGGCTAATTCCCTTTTCGGGTTTTAGTCGTTAGGTTAAGTCTATGACTGAGCCTTCTTGGTCAGGGTGAACTCGAGCTACGCACCAGGTGGGATACCTGCGAAGAGGAGGTGAGTCACGAGGACTGCTTAAATACCAAGCTCTTCCGGATCCTCTCCTAGACATGCGTACAGGAGTTACCACACCCTAGCCCCGTGGCTGAGTCACAGATTGGTTTAGTGCTTTAAGTCTTATGCTTTAGTTCAAGTGTTTGAGTAATCTAATCCTAAAGTTCAAGTCCTATAAATCTAACTACGTTCCATATCACCTACCCTTCTACAAATAATAATTCACAGAAGAGTTAGAACCACTTACCTGGGCGAACTGGTGCCGGAGACTCGGTGCCATGCCTTGTAGACCATGTATCCAATCCCAAAACACTTAAAACAAACTTTTGAAAACAGTTTGGGCCTCAAGCCCACAGCCGAGCTTTTGAACTTAGCTCTGATACCACAATTGTAACACCCCAAACCCGGTCCAAACACCATGACCGAATCTGGTATGTTACGGGAAAAACGAGTTTGAAAATTTCGAATTTGTACCAACTAGACTTGATAAAAACTTTGTTCTTTTTTGAAACCAAGTTGTTTAATGATGTTACTAAAACATTTAGACTTAGTAAAAATTTGCCTTCAAGTTCGAAAACAATTGATTTTCGTAAACTTATAAAATCGATCACGATACCCGATGGTATAGTTGAAAACATATCGTTAACGTTTTGAAATCGTTGTTGGGTCATGTTTTAGCAAATTAATCCAAGCAATCATGTTAAAGCATATTAAATTCAAACTTAAAACATAATAATAAAAGGCATAATTTAAAGGCTTTTTACAAGTCCAAATAAAACCCAAACAAAATTAAATAAACTAAAGTACTCAAATGCAAATGGTGAGTAAACTTTTTATTAGAGCATGGCATGCGCACTTTTGAGTCCATCCCGGCTCCATGTCCGCGTCTTCACGAGTCACTGTAATGTCAAAGGAGAGGGTGAGTCGAGTGACTCGAGTGTGTAAATCCCGCTCCCGAATAAACCACATGCTAACACACATAATACAAAGCAACATGATTAATGCAACCCGATCCTAACCATCCATACTCCTTTCTACCCCGTGTGGTACCAAACCACCGGTGACATACCGTCACGATGTGTTACCAAAACACACGATGTCCCAAAGACATAATATCCGTCAATGTGGTCCCAAACCACCGGTGTCCCAAAGACACGCTTGTGCTACCAAAGCACCGGTGACCAAGTCACAATCCAATGATGATGGGGCCAACCCATCGTGTGTTACCAAAACACTAGCAGACAATCCCATATCTCAAGTGGGGCCAACCCACGGTGGTCAAACCACGAGGACAAGTCGCAACGTGGTGCCAAACCACCGTGTCCCAAAGACACAATGTGCTACCAAAGCACCGGTGACCGTAGTCACAAATCGGGTGATGGGGCCAACCCATCGTGTGTTACCAAAACATCGGCGTCAATCCCAGTATAATCATCTGTGTGGGCCCACCCACTGTGGTACTGAGCCACTGGGACGAGACGCTGAGGTACCAAACCTCTGGAGGTGCCAAACCTCTGGTGACCCAAAGTCACAAAGTGTGCTACCAAAGCACTGGTGCTCGTCAGCACAAACTATCACTGCTCCCTCATCTCATATCACCCATCAACATACCATACTCATGTATCATGCATCTCATGCAAGTCATGCATATCATGCCAACATACCAAGCAGTCTCTCATAACATGCATACAAAACATAGGTCATGATATAATACTTTATTAATAGTACTCATAATAGAACGAACTTACCCGAATCGTCCACATACCCCATTTGGGTATTCACTTGTCCAACATACTGTTATAGTTTTAACAGGCAAATCGGTTTATTATTAAAAATATTACTAAGTATCAAGGTGTTAGTTACACACCTGATAACACGAGTCTAGAAATCCTGACAAAAGTGATCTAAGTCCCCCGATTACTAACTCCTGAAACATTCGGCCAACATAGCATTAGGCACTAAAACCATTCGGCCAACACCCATTTAATCCAAAAGGGTTGTCGAACACCCTTACCTTGCTATTGGTTTGATTCTTGATCAAACCCAACCACAATGGCCCTTCTAAGACAATCGGCCTTCACCTTGAAAAGAACAACAGTTAATCCTTTAACACCTCAGACTTAATCGAAACCAAGATTAAACTAACAATAACCAAATACTTACCCTTTACCTACCAACCAAGATTCGGCTAACCACACTAGGGAGAACCACCAAAGATTCGGCCAAGGAAGACTACTAGGAGAAGGGTATTCGGCTTGAGTGTTTAACACCCCCACTTTCTGGGCTTTGAAAGAAAACAAAGGGAGTCTAGCAGAGAAGAAATGAAAAGAATGTATGAAGATTTTGGTTTAAGAACAAGGTAAGTTTAGACTTATACTAAATGAAGAGGAGAAGAAGAAAATAGGGAGAAAAGCATTCGACCAAAGAACACTAAGTATAGAAAACAAATGCAAACATTCGGCAAGATGGTTTAAGAAAAAGGGAAGAAATCGGCAACAATAGAAGAGAGGTTCTGGCTTGAATTTTGGGAAGAAAAGAAATGATGGAAATGTTTGAGAAAATGACTTTCGGTTTGCAAAAGAAAATGAGAGAAAACTCTCTTGAATTTTCTACTAGCTAAACAAAAGGAAGGATTTTCTTTGACACCCAAAAGGTCGAATATGCACCAAAATTCAAAAATGAATTTCAAGCACACCCACTCTCCCATTTACCAAACCGTCCACACACCCCCATGAACTCTCCAACATTCGGCCACTACCTCCAATCACTCACAACCACTCATTCAAAAGAGTTGAATTAGTCAACCTCCTAAAATCCCTCTCCACTCTCTATTCAAATGTGAAGACTTGGTCCAAGGTAGAATTTAAACTACCTACAACTCTTCCATCCCATGCCACAAAAAATGGAACCCAAAAATGAGAATTTCGCAGCTTGAACTCGGGACTTCTCCCCCTTGCAGATGACGCCACACCTAGCTCCTCTTTAGCCACTCTGCCAGCTCCTCATTTGTGCTATAAAATTCCATTTTATTTTCTTAAGCCCCAACTCTATCGGCTCCCACACCTAAGGCCAAAAACTAAAATTTTCCTACCTACTCGTGCATTCACTTAGCCTATAATTAAACCCCTAAAACACCGAAATAGCAACACAGCACACCAACACATGCAATATCATGCAACACAGAAATAGCCCCTAACCCGGGATATTACAAGAAGAGATTACCTATCCAATGTGGTGTCTGCCTTGAAGGCAGAGAAGATGGTCAAGAAGGGTTGTGAGGCGTTTTTGGTTCGAATTTGTGCCTTGGAGGCTAAGGAGTCGCAGCTGAGAAGGTCCGTCTCGTAGGGAATTCACGATGTGTTCTCAAAAGAACTTCCGTGTCCGCTCCCGGATCGGAAGTTGAATTCGATATAGACTTGCTACCCTAACGGCACTGTGTTCTATAGCACGTCAGCATCGAATGGCACCAAAGAATTGGTGGAGCTGAAAGCTCAAATTCAGGAGCTCTTGGATAGAGGGTTTATACGACCAAGTATATCTCCATGGGGAGCACCGGTGTTGTTCGTCAAGAAGAAGGACGATTCAATGAGGATGTGTATCGATTACCGTCAACTAAACAAGTTAACGATCAAGAACAAGTATCCGTTGCCTCGGATTAATGACTTGTTTGATCAACTGAAGGGTGCATCGGTGTTCTTGAAGATAGACCTTAGGTCAGGTTATCATCAACTCAAGGTGAAGGAAGTTGATGTTCACAAGACAGCATTCCAAACTCGGTATGGGCATTACGAGTTCTTAGTGATGCCATTCGGGTTGACTAATGCACCGGCAGCCTTTATGGACTTAATGAATAGGGTGTTCCAGCAGTATTTGGATCAATTTGTCGTGGTGTTTATAGACGACATATTGGTTTACTCAAAGACAGAGGAGGAGCATGACAGGCATCTGCGTATAGTTTTACAAGTACTGAGGGAGAAGCAGTTGTATGCCAAATTCAGTAAATACAAATTTTGGCTTAGGGAGGTGGCTTTCTTAGGTCACGTAGTATCAGCTGAAGGGATTAGAGTGGACCCTCGCAAGGTTGAAGCGGTGTTGGATTGGAAACCGCCTAGGTCAGTGGCGGAAATTCGAAGTTTTCTGGGTTTAGCAGGGTACTATCGGAGATTTGTGGAAGGATTCTCTTTAATTGCAGCACCGTTGATGAAGTTATTAAGGAAGGGAGTTCCATTTGTTTGGTCGGAGAAGCAGCAAGAAAGTTTCGATAAGCTAAGAAAGATACTGACAGAAGCTCCAGTTCTGGTACAGCCTGAAGCAGGGAAGTTGTTTACGGTTTATTGTGATGCATCCTATACTGGTTTGGGATGTGTGTTGATGCAGGAAGGGAAGGTAGTGGCCTATGCGTCCCGTCAGTTAAGACCGCATGAGGTTAACTATCCAACTCACGACTTGGAGTTAGCGGCAGTAGTCTTCGCGTTGAAAATATGGAGACACTACTTGTATGGGGAGAAGTCGATAGTCTATACGGATCACAAAAGTTTGAGGTACCTTTTGACTCAGAAGGATCTGAATTTAGGGCAACGTCGATGGATTGAACTATTGAAGGACTACGACTGTTCAATTGAATACCATCCGGGCAAGGCTAACGTGGTGGCTGACGCATTAAGCTGGAAGGTTGTGACAGACTTAAGGGCGATGTTCACTCACCTCAGTCTATATGACAATGGGAGTCTTTTGGCAGAGCTACAAGTTAAGCCAACATGGGTCGAGGAGATTAAGGAAAAGCAATTGATGGATGATAGCTTGAATGCTCGGAGGTTGCAAGTGCAAGATGGTGGTTTGGAAGGGTATAGTTTGACTGGTGATGGCGTATTATGTTTTCAAGGGCAGCCGTGTATGCCGAAGGATGTGGGGTTGAGGCAAAGAATTCTTCAAGATGCACATAGCAGCCCATATGCTATGCATCCTGGAGGTAGTAAGATGTATGGGGATTTACGGAAACAGTTCTGGTGGCCAGGGTTGAAACGTGAGGTAACTGAGTTCGTGGGAAGATGTCTGACATGTCAGCAGGTTAAGGTTGAACACCAGTTGCCATCAGGGTTACTTTAACCAGTAAAGATCCCTCAATGGAAATGGGAGAGGATCACTATGGATTTCGTCAGTGGGCTACCCCTCACGCCCAGCAAGAAGGACGCAGTTTGGGTAATTGTGGACCGCCTGACTAAGTCAGCTCACTTTATACCGGTGAGAGTGGATTATTCCCTCCAGAGGCTACCAAAGTTGTATGTGGAGGAGATAGTAAGATTGCATGGTGTGCCAGTGTCAATTATCTCGGATAGGGATCCGAGGTTCATGTCAAGGTTCTGGAAAGCGTTGCATCAGGCTTTGGGTACACGTTTGGATTTCAGCACAGCTTTCCATCCACAGTCTGACGGGCAATCGGAAAGGGTTATACAGATCTTAGAGGATATGCTAAGAGGGTGTGTATTGGATTTCAGTGGTAGTTGGGAAGAGTATCTACCGTTGGTAGAATTCGCTTATAACAATAGTTATCAAGCAAGTATCCAAATGGCACCATATGAAGCACTGTATGGACGAAGGTGTCGAACTCCTACATGTTGGATAGAATTGGCTAAACGACAAGTTTTGGGTCCCGAGTTAGTAACGGAAACTGAGGATAAAGTTAAGGTGATTCGGGCTCGTCTCAAGGAAGCGTCAGATAGGCAGAAATCTTATGCTGATCTCAAGCGTAAAGAAATGGAGTATGCGGTAGGAGATAAGGTTTTTCTAAAGGTGTCACCTTGGAAGAAGGTATTGAGATTTGGGCGAAAAGGGAAGCTAAGCCCAAGGTTCATCGGCCCATGTACGGTGTTAAAACGAGTGGGACAGGTAGCTTATCAGCTCGAGCTACCGGCGGAATTGAGTCAGATTCATGACGTCTTTCATGTGTCGATGCTGAGATGGTATCGGTCAGATCCATCACACGTTGTACCAGTAGCTGAGATTGAGGTGAACACGAATTTATCTTTTGAGGAAGAACCAGTGCAGATCTTGGACCGAGAAGTCAAATTTTTGCGTAGGAAGTCAGTACCTTTGGTGAAAGTGCTATGGCGGAACCATGGTGTAGAGGAAGCTACATGGAAACCCGAGGATGTGATGCGGTAGCAATACCCCCATCTCTTCTAAACAGGTAACTTCGAGGCCGAAATTATTTTAAGGGGGGTAGAACTGTAACATCCTAAAATTGGGGCTATTTGAGATTGAATTATTTTTTTTTCTTGTGTTTAATAGCTGTGATATTATTTGTGGAATAATAAGGCTTAATTAAGGGCATTGAGTAGGCTCGGAATGGTAGAAAATATTTTTGTAAGCTATTTAAGGTAGAGAGCCTTAGTAGGTAGGGCTTACAAGAATAAATGAAGGATTATTTGACACAAAAATGGCCTTGGAAAAGTGGCAAAAGGAGGGCCACTTAGGAGTTGAAAGTGACGCCACCATGAAAAGCAAAGGACAGCCTGTGTTCGAGTCGTGAAAATTCCCTTTTTGCTCTTTAGTATGGACGGCATAGGAGGGGAGAGATTTTCCCTCTTTGAACTCTTTTTAGATAATAAGATAAAAAGGGATAATATTAGCAGTTTTATTGGATTTTTAATTGGATTATTATGGGATTAATTTATAATGGTTGGCAGAGGAAAAATAGCCTTGTAATTATTTCAAATTAATTTGAATTAATTCAAATATGTGGCCTAGAGTGAATTAAGGAAATTGTTGAATTTTAAACTGGCAAGCACAGGTGAAGGGGAGGCCGAATTCTTTTAGTTTTCTTGATAATTTCGGCTAGCATCTCTTTTGTTTCTCAAACTCTCTCAAACAAAAACCGAAAACTATTCTCTTTTTTCTTAGATTTTGACCGAATTCTCTACACCATCATCTTCAATCTATTTTTTTCTCTTTGTCTTCTCAAAACCGAAATCCCACCTTTTTTTTTCCATTATTTTCTTCCTCAACCATTCTCCACCTCTAGGCCGAATTTCTTTCTCCTATTTGGTATAGCCTTGGCCGAATCTCAAACAAAGGTGCTCTCCTCTAGTCTTTTCTCCAATCCGTTTTTAAGGTGGGTAAGTGTGTTTGGCCGAATGCTTATGTCTTCTTTCCCCCTTTTCTTGTCGACTTTGATAAAGGTAGGTGTTGGTTTCGGCAACTGTTGTTAAGGGTGCTAATCGCATGTTGAACCAAATTTGTTGTAGGATCTCCGGGATATTTGGAACGAGTAATCTAGGCCCTGGTCTTTAACAGTCGACTTTGGTAAGTGGTGGTAAGGCTTCCTTATTTTCAGATCTTTTATGTATATACTCAAAAGTCGAAGGCTAATAATCTGATGGTTTATGATGAAGGGTGGTGAAGCAGGTGGCTAGTACTCAAAAACGTTTGGGTAAGGTTTTGGGTTCACAAGGAACCCTTTTCAATTAATTTGGTTTGGCTGAATAGGCCATGGCACTAACCTAGTGTTTGGCCGAATATAGGAGCAGGAAGTCTAGGGTGCCGATTTGATTCTTCGGGACTTAGAACGACCATTGGTGATAGGTGTGTACATACACACTTTATAATTAATTAATGTACTAAATCTGTTGTGTGCTAATCGGATCTATGTAGATTCGAATTTAATACCATGGATGGTATAAGCAAGGATTCAGGTAAGTCCTTGTTGATTATGAGTTATTTTATGATGCTTTTGGGAAGCATGATATATTTGGTATGTGCAGTGAATACATGACTGATAATAAACCCTGTATGTGATATCAAGTAAACATGGTTAGCATGATTCTATTAAATGCATCTTATAAATATGTGGGCTGATGAGAGGAGGGGGAATTGATATTTGTGTCGACGGACACTAGTGGTTTGGTACCACATTATGACTACGGTGACCAGAGGTTTGGCACCTCCAGAGGTTTGGCACCTCATAGCGTCTCGTCCCAGTGGCTTAGCACCACAGTGGGTTGGCCCCACGGATTATACCAAGGGATTGATGCCAGTGATTTGGTATCACACGATGGGTTGGCCCCATCAATCGATTTGTGTCTCCGGACACCAGAGGTTTGGCACCTCCAGTGATTTGGCATCACATCTGTGACTTTAAGTCACCAGTGGTTTGGTACCACCAGTGGTTTGGTACCACACGAGTAGAGAAAGGTGTTACGGATGGTTAGGTTGGGTGCATGACTTAGTGCATGTTAATTTGTTATAAATTGTGTATTATTTTACATGTTTTAAGTAATTTGCTTAACTTTTTTTAATGATATCATGATAAGTACACATGTTTTCTCAAATCAAACGCAAAATGTTTTAAAGTACCATCGGGTACATTTGAGATCTATAATAACTCGATTTAATAAATTAATCTTCAAATAAACCTAAGTATGGTTCTCTTTATACACCTCAACTGTTTTAAACAGGACACTATCTTTTATCAAAAGTCAAATCAGTTTAAAAGGGATTTTCAAAAATGTTTTCATCTGTAACAAACCAAATTCGGTCGTAATATTTGGGCCGGGTTTGGGGTGTTACATTACTATTCAAATTTCGAAATCATTCGTAACCTTTTTTAAATGGACCCTCAAGGCCCAAAACGAGCTTTAGAATCGAGTCGGGACTGAATTAGAACTTCTATGAATTTTTCGCGAAACTTAAAAACTTTTTTAAAGTACAGGGCTCACACGCCCGTGTGGTCCAGGGACACGCTCGTGTGACCCTAGAACACGCCCGTGCTGTAGACTGATAAACCGTAAAAGTAACATATTTTAAGCCCACATTTAATATGCTTTTGGATGATTTATCCCTTGATTTGTGTAAAAAGGTTCTCTTAATCCTTTCTTTTCATGTCTAATACCAAGGAAAGCACCCGAGGATGAACAGAACAAAAAACGGGCCTAAAACGAAGCAAATGTGAAACACCCAAACCCGGCCCACGAGCCTTGACCGAATCTGGCATGTTCCTTGATGAAAATCGGTTCAAATTCTTTTGTTACTTAGGAAAAACTTGTGTGTTTTGAAAGAAGGTTTGTGTCGGGTTGGGCTCGAGTTGAAAACAAGTTTATTTCATTATTAAAATCCTTTACTTTAGGTGACAAAACGTTTAGGCTTTGTTTTAAAAGAAATCTACTTAAACTTTAATTGATAAAAATTTGTAAACATAATAAATAAAATAAATGTAAAATAGTTCAACTATGGCCTTGTTACATCAAATAAACCTAAATAATTTAAAACACTTAAATAAAAATAAAATGTCCAAATAAAATTCCTTGCTGAGCATGGCCACCTTTAAGCTCCTACCGACCTTGGTCCATTACTTGATCATCACACAAAAAATGTTCCCACAATGGGGTGAGTCAATGAGACTCAATGTGTACACAACACTAAATCATAATAGAATCAGGCATAACAAATATTACACATAATATCATAGCATACAAATTATGATGCATTCCCAAACCCAAACCTAATAAGCCATCCGCTACACTCCCCGCACCAACCTTGTACACACCGTGGGGACTACTAAGTCGACCCTCCTTCCGCTACACTCCATACCGCGGTCTTAGGTCACCGCATTTGTGGTCTTAGGTCACCGCATTCAGATATCACGGTCTTAGATCACAGCATTCAGATTAGTGTGGTCTTAGGTCACCACATTCAGATACCACGGTCTTAGGTCACCGTGTTCGTGGTCTTAGGTCACCACATTCACTTCTCCTTTCAATAACCCATATGCCCCATTTTGTAATATGCATTAATATGCCAAAGTTCACATTCTTATTCTCATGTTACAAATAACATATTTCATATTCCTAGTAGGAGTAGGAAACGTACCTGAGTACTTTGTACCACATTATGGTACCTTAGCCATATTCACATTCTTAATATCACATATATTAATTAAACATAGCCATAAAACATATTATGAAAGAGTGTGGGGTACACACCTGATTAGCTTAACGAATTCCTTGAAATCCCGAAAAACCGATCTATCGCTTTAGATCCTAAATCCCTACATTTGGCCACATTTAGTATTTTAGGAAAAAGCCTATTCGGCTAATTCAATCAAATCCCGAAGGATTATCGTATCCACTTTCTTACCTTGCTGCCGATTTGATAATTAATCAAATCCCAGAAACTTGTATTCTTCCCCTTTGAAATCGGCTAATCACTAGATCCCTTGAATCGGTTAGTTTTCGGCTTAAAACACATAAAAATAGATCTAACTACTAAAATAGGCCTTGGCCGAATATTCATAGTCACTTACCTTAAGGATCTTAAATCCCCTTGGTTATAGCTTCTGTCGAAATCCCTAAAACCACATGTTAGATCAACTTCTAACCTTTAATCACAATCAATGGCCCTTGGCCGAATGTCAGATATGACTTACCTTGATGGTCAAATCCTGAAGATCTTTTTCTTTATAGCCGACTATGGCAAAAATCCCGAAAGAATCCTTCCAAATTTTGGCAAATAAGAATATTGATGGGATTAGTCCTAGATTTCGATAAATCTAAAAGAAAAGAATAGAAATCAAAACTTGTTCTTACCCTTTCTTGAAGAAATCGACAGCACCTATGCTTGAAGCCCCTCAAAGATTTGGCTTTTGATGGATTGGAAAGAAAAGAAATTGGCTAATGGTGATATCTTGAATTTCCGGCTTTGGCTAACAAAAAGAAGAAGAACAAATGCTTTAGGAAATTCGGCAGAGAGAAGGGTTGAGAGAAAGAATGATGAATGGCCCTCTTTTCCTTATATAGCCGAATTTACTAACTTAGAATCCCTTACTTGGCCATCACTCCTCTATTTTGATAGCTTTATCTCTTTAATTATCTCCTAAAATAAAAGATAATTCAGCAACTATCCTTACTTAGCCGAAATTATTAAACTCAAAGTCCCTTACTTGGCCATCACTTCTCCCTTATTTTCCTAATTAAAGAATAATTCCTCATTTATCTCTTGAAAATAATCTAAAATAATTCCATTATTTATCCCTTATTTATCCACTATTTATCTCTTAAAAATAAAAGAATAAAGGCTCCTAAATTATAGCCTTGTGCCGTCCACCTCACTTCTTCTGGAAGCAAAATAAAATTTCTTTTATTTACTTTCCCTGTGACTCGAACTCATGCCCAATCCCCTTGCATGTGGTGCCATTTCCAGAGGCCCTAAGTGGCATGTCCAGGCCACTTTTCCAAGCCTGTTTGCGTGTCAAATTTCACATACTTTTTCTCTTAAGGCCACCTTGCCTTAATTGCCTCTTTTGAACTTTAAAACTCGACATTTCTAAGTCATTTCTAAGTTTCCAAAAATTTTCGTTTGCCTCTTTAAACTAGACATTTCCTTACATTTCCAAGTTTCCAGAAATGTTCACTTTCCACTTTTGAATCATTTCCAAATCATTTCCTTACATTTCCAAGTCATTTCCTTACATTTCCAAGTCATTTCCTTACATTTCCAAGACAAGATATTTTCTTCCATTTCCAAGTCATTTCCTTACATTTCCAAGACAAGACATTTCTTTCCATTTCCAAGTCCTTTCCTTACATTTCCAAGACAAGACATTTCCTTACATTTCCAAGTCATTTCCTTACATTTCCAAGTTTCCAAAAATGTTCACCATACATTCATAACACATAAGACATGCCATTTCGTATAATTAAATAAAAAATGCATAGGCCCATTTCCAGGATGTTACAAAATGGGCCTTTCCACGAAATCAACACGATGGGGCCAAGAACCACACGGTTGTGTCTCGGCGAACATCTAGAACATGGCCTAATCTTGATTTACACGGCTGTGCCTCATTAAAGAAGTCCAAGCACGGCCTTCTCTCCACCACACACGACCGTGCCATTAGTAAAATCTGAACACGGTCAGGTCTAGATTTGCAAGGGCGTGCGACATGGCCGTGCCTTTGCCGCTGGAAACAGTAATTTCAGTCAGAAAAGCATACTTCGGGAGAAAGAATCGCATTCCAAGAGCCTATAAATATACCCTAAGTACCACCTTTGAAGGGGGCAAAAGCTAGGCCAAGGAGCCAAGCCGAGAAGGTCAGAGTTAGGGAGTAACACGAGGATAGCCAGTTGATTCATCCCAAGAAGCCGAAATTATACTTAAGACGGTGGAATTCTCCTTCAATCCCATCAAGGAGTTTTAGGATTTTTCTTATGTTTTGTTTTATCTTTTCTCTTGTGATGTTTTCTTTTTACATTACGAACTAAATCCTTCAGATACCTGAAAGGGGATGAAACCTAGACAGATTTTTTTATTTGATTTTTAAGTTATATGATAAATTACTTAGTTTGTTCTTAATTATGTTGCTTAATCCAAATTTAATGTGCTTAGGTGGGGGAGGAATAGACCCTGCCTAAGAGTAGATCTAACATAATTAAGCGGAGTTGATCGGGCTCCTAGAGATAGGGTTATGAGATTTTTCCAGATTAGGGTGAAACCTAATATGGGAATCCATTGATCGATTTACTGCTTTCTTAGAGGGTTATTATAAGCGAACAAGAGTTCCACTAATTAACCTAGGATTAGACGTTATTCGCTTCGAGAGAGGGTTTAACATAGGTTAGGGAGTCTCACGGATCAAGCTAAGTAAAAGAAATCATATAATTTAAGGTTAGATAATAAGAGAAGTCTAGGTGGATTCTTCCCGAAGGTATCATAAAAATCAACTGAGTCTTTTTCAAGTTATCCCCAAATTCATCTTTTTGTCTTTGTTTCCTTAGTTTAGTTGTCGTCAATTTAGTTTAAAAGCAACCTTTATCTTAGTTAGGTTAAATAATAAAAAGAAAGTGAGTATTAATACTTTTAGTTCCTTTGGGTTCGATATCCAGTCTCGCCTAAGCTATACTACTGTTTGATAGGTACACTTGCCTTAATATCGTTGTCAGATTTAGTCTCCAGGTTTGATCATTCTTTTATAAATATTTAAAACTCTAATTTTACAGCTATCAAGTTTTTGGCACCGTTGCCGGGGAACTACAATATTAAGAAAGCTCTATTTTTATTACTTTAGCCATTATTTTATTCGTAATTTATTTCTTTTGTTTTCTTAGGTTAAATTTTAATTTTTCTAATTTTTATTTTTATTTTTATTTCTTTCTCTTTTCTAGGTACCTCTAGTTTATGACTAGAAGGAATCCGAGAGGACCTTTGGTATACGATAGTGATATCGAAGCAACCGCTCGTAGGAATCGCAGGGAAACCAGGCGAGCCCTAGATTACACAGGTAGAGAGGAAGAAAACAGATCCAATCCAACTGAAGGGATGGGCGGAAACAACCCACCACTACGCAATGTGGGAGATCACATTGCTCCACGTACAATGTTTGATTATGCGAAACTGCATTTAACAGGAGCAGAATCTAGTATTGTTAGGCCTGCTATATTTGCTAACAATTTTGAATTAAAGCCTAACACAATATAAATGATTCAACAGTTTGTTCAATTTGATGGTTTGCAGGACGAAGATCCAAACATGCATATAGCTAACTTTTTGGAGTTCTGTGATGCCTTCTAAATAAATGGCGTTTCTGATGATGCCATTTGTCTTCGGTTATTCCCTTTTTCATTGAGAAATAAAGCCAAACAGTGGTTAAACTCGTTACAACGAGGGTCAATCACTACATGGGAGCAGATGACCGAAAAGTTTTTACTGAAATATTTCCCACCGGCCAAAACAGCCAAATTACGTAACGATATCTCTTCTATTGTGCAGATGGATGTAGAGACACTATACGACGCATGGGAGAGATTCAAAGATCTCTTGAGGAGGTGTCCACACCATGGTTTACCCCTATGGCTACAAGTCCAAACTTTCTACAACAGAGTAAACCCCTCAATGAGGCAACTGATAGATTCAGCCGCCGGTGGAACGTTGAATAACAAAACTCCTGAAGCAACCTACGAGTTCATTGAGGAGATGTCGATAAACAATTATCAATGGCAAGCTTCGAGAACTAAACCAACAAAATCGGCAGGAGTTTTCAACGTCGACACCATGACCATGCTATCAGCACAGCTAGAGATGATGAATAAAAAGCTTGATAGTTTGTGTTCTTCACAGATACATCCAGTCATGCAGTGCGATGCTAGTGGAACTGTGGTGAATCCTGAGTACCCACCCTACCAACCAGGAGCAGAAGATGAACAGATGAACTATATAGGTAATAATATCCAATCTAATAATAATCCTTATAGTAACACTTACAATCGAGGTTGGAGGAACCACCCAAATTTTTAATGGGGAGGACAAGGCAATCAAGGAAATCAAAGGCAACAACCCCCCCCAAAACTTCCGAAATCAGCCCTATCCACAAGACAAGAAGCCAACCATCGAGGAGCACATCCAAGAAGCTCACAAAACAATCAAAAGCAACGAAAGCCGAATTGATGAAATTACTAAGTCAGTCAAGGAAATCACTAAAGCAGTCAAACAACTTGCAAAATCAATGTTAGAACGACCGCAAGGACGTCTACCTAGTAATAGGGAGATTAACCCTAATGAGCAAATTCAAGCCATCACAATCCAGGGTAGCAAGGAGTTAGATACACCCAACCCGACTCCAGAAAGTAAGGTAGGTGAAGGTATAACAGAGGAAGTACAAGAAAAACCAAAGTCGATAATCAAAAAGTACAAACCTCGCATACCTTATCCCGCAGCATTAGACAGAGATGATTCAGAGGAGCAGTTTGGTAAGTTTCTTAAAATTTTAAAGAAATTACACATTAACTTACCACTTCTTGAAGCTCTTTCCCAGATGCCAGACTCGAGGAAATTTTTAAGACAGCTCTTAACCAACAAACGTAAAATAGATGAAGAGCACCACGTGGAACTAAATGCAACATGCTCCGCAATGTTACAAAATAGACTACCACAGAAGCAAAAAGATCCAGGGAGTTTTAAAATTCCATGTTTAATTGGTAGTTTGAATATTGATAATGCGTTAGCTGATTTAGGGGCAAGCATAAATGTTATGCCTTATGCATTGTTTAAGTGACTAGGTCTATGGAAGCCAAAACAAACTAAGATGAGCATTCAATTAGCTGATAAAATTATTAGAATCCCTAGGGGCATTAATGAAGATGTTCTCGTAAAAATCGATAAATTTGTTTTACCAGTAGACTTTGTTGTTTTAGACATGGATGAGGATAATTCAATCCCCCTAATTTTAGGAAGACCTTTTCTAGCAACTGCCAAGACTAAAATTGATGTTGCTACAGGTGAGCTCATACTTTGTGTAGGTGATGACTCAATTAGTCTTCAAGCCCTCGACTCAGCTAGGTCATCAAAGAATCGAGGTGAGCAAGAAAATTCTTTTGTTAATCATTCAATTACACCTTCTTTTCAGGTACCTCCAGAAAAGGGAACGATTGAACCAGATCCTCAGTTCAGTGCCAACAAAGAAACAACTCACGAAGAACAAAGGAACCAAATTGACGACCTAGATGAATGGAAAATGTACTTCAAGGAAAAACTAAGATTACACAAGGAAGAACAGAAAACACAGGTCAAAGAAGAGCCAGATTCACACAATGTAAAACCGGAGGAACCACCAGAAGAGCTCGTGGGGACATCCAATCACTATAAAATAGGAGACTAGGTTCTGTTTGATACAGCCGAGCCGCACATCACCACAACAAACCTGAAGGAAAAGAGAGAACTTCTTCTTAAGGTACACGATATCTTCCCATAAGGACTAGCCAAGGTAAGCAAACCAACATTTGGCACTTTCAAGGTAAACGCTTCTTGACTTCAATTTTGTCATAAAACTAAAACTATAGATATGAGGGAAGATATCCAAACTTTTAAACCTCCCTAAAATTTTCAAATACGAGGAAAGTCTAGCTTAAGACTATAAATGAGCACTTCTCAAGAGGCAACCCGAGTACTAACCCTATTTCTTTTTGCATTATTTTACACTTTTTTTTCTCTTTTCCTTTTCCTTCTTAACTAACCAAAAGTGCACAATGACAGACCACACGGCCGTGCCTGTGGCCGTGTGAACCACCAAAACTAAACCACCCTGGCAGGGCAGCAGCCGTGCAGTCAGCCCAACCACCACCCCAACATCATAGATCCAACCACTCTCGACACGGGCACTGACAAATAAGTCACGACCGTGGCACCAACCGTGTGAGGCTATCGACTTCCATACCACAGACAAAACACGCCCATGCCACAACCCGTGTGAAATTACTGAGGTTACTGACTTATCGAGCACGGGTGAGACACGCCCGTGTCAGATAACCGTTCCAACAAGAAAAACATCACGAGCACGGGTGTAGACGGATCAAGCATGGGCATAGGGTGACAATGTCACTCCCTCTATAACACGGCCGTGCGAGGAGGCCGTGTAATTTGACACACCCTGGGACCACGACCGTGTCAGAGTAGAACATATGAACATCTATTTAAACCCCTCACCTCTTCTCCTTTCCCCCATCTGATTTCATCCTTATTTTCTTTGTTTTTACTCTCCTCCATCTCAGATTCTCCACTTACTAAAGCTCTAGATCCTTGAGCAAGCCAACATCATGCCAAAGAAGCGTAAAAGGCCACATTCCACAAAGGAGAACGATCAACATGAGTTCATGCCGCAGCTTCGTCTCAGCACTAAGCCAAGGATCTATGAGACCAATTAGTTTTTATTTTTCATTTCGTTTTCCTTTCATTCTCCTTCTCTTCAATAATCTTATGTTTAAATTAGTTTAACTTAGTTTAGTTTCTTAGTGTCAGGTTCTAAAGGCTGCTTGGGAATCACGCCACTTCTGCCACCACCAGCACCTCCGTCGCCTTAGAAGTCACACCCACCTCGCGAACCACCTACCAATAAGGATTCTCAAGCCCCTTTATCTCCTAGCCTTAGTCTATTTTCCTTCTTAGTCTCTTTCTTTTTATCTTTCTTGTCTATATTTATATATTTAGTTTATTTTTATTAGGTCTTAATAAAGCCTAGCTACTTCTCAAAGCGCTACCCAATTTCTTCATCTAGCGCAGGAACGTTATCCCGACTGACCATCACCGCCACCAAAGACACTCATTCGGGAAAACATCCACAAATCAGGGAGTAATTCTTCCTCCTTCTCTTTTGATTTATCTTTAAAATGTCATTATTTATCTTTGTACATTGAGGGCAATGTACATCTTAAGTGTGGGGGGTGAATAGTTATTCTGAGAAAATGCCTAATTTTTCATTATTCTCAAACCCTGAGGATAAAAATGCCTAACTTTCTGCATTGTTCTCAAAACCCTGAATTTAATCTTGTTTTAAAGTAATTTTCTCGTATTACTAATTAAGATGAAATTTCTGATGATTTGTGATTTTTATTGATATGTTTTAGAATAAGTCATAGTTAATTGTGCATTGATGATTAAATTTGAAGAATACTAGGGAATCAAGCATGATAAGTCTAATTTTCTAAAAATTAAAATTTTAGGTTGTCAACCGGAATTTGAATATTATCTTGAAATTTGAGATTTACAAGGTTGATGTCAAAAACACCCATAATTTTTGTGAGAATTTGAGCCTTACAAAGCATACATTCTTTTTCATGCTCACTTCTTGATTATAAGTGTGTCGACTATGAATTGTTATTCTAAATTTGCCTCGATTATACATGTCAAGACCACATTTTTGATTTGATATACCGAGATGATAAAGGCACTTAGGTTTTAACCCACTTACTCTACTAAATAGCAAAATGCACAAGCCTAACAACCCTTTTTATTGACTTACCCGCTAATTTTAACCCAAAACCTTTTGTATTTGTTATCACCCTTTATTTTGACTACCCCTTAATCGAGATTTGATTTGAGCCAGTTATCTGAGTTTATTATTCTGGTAGTTAAATTTATCTTGTATTTAGTTTGTTCTTAAAAAAAATTTTCAAGTTTTCAATATTAATGGTATGGAAAGTGAGCTTACACAATCAAAGACTATTTCCCGAAAGAAAAAGCTCGTATTAGTAGGATTTTTATTATTTTCAGTTGATGTAATTATTATCTTAGAAATTTTTAGGTAGGTAACTTATCAATTCAATCTCGATTCTAACCTTCTAATTTCAGCCTTTATCCACACCTTTAACCCTAGCCCCGTTACAACCCTAACAAAGACCTTTTGATCTGTTTATCATATCATTTTACAGTGGTAGAGATTTGATTTTCAGGTAAGCCTATGGGATTAACTTTTCATGTTCGACTTATGAGTGCTTAATTTTGACCCTTAAACACTTTTTGAGTGATTTGAATGAATCTTTTGTGAGGATATCAATCCTTGTCGATTTTGAATTAACGGTAATTATTTAGATGAAGGGAAACACCTATGTTTTTCGTGCTACAAATTTATGACTTATCTTGTTGGAATTTTTAGGAATCTTTGAGTTGAATTATCCATGTATAAATTATCTATGAATTAGGATAAGGCATTGTTGATAGGAATTATGAATCTGGAAAGTTTGTTTTAATTGTAAGTTGAAAATTTTGCTTGAGGACAAGCAAAAGCTTAAGTGTGGGGGTATTTGATAAACCGTAAAAGTAACATATTTTAAGCCCACATTTAATATGATTTTGGATGATTTATCCCTTGATTTGTGTAAAAAGGTGCTCTTAATCCTTTCTTTTCATGTTTTATACCCAAAAAACCCTAGGATGAAAAGAACACAAAACGGGCCTAAAACGAAGCAAATGGGCCTTTCCATGAAATCGACACGGTGTGGGCCAAGGACCACACGGTCGTGTCTCGACGAACATCTAGAACATGGCCTAATCCCGATTTACACGATCGTGCCTCATTAAAGAAGTCCGAGCACGGCCTCCTTACCACCACACACGGCCGTGCCATTAGTAAAATTCGAACACGATCAAGTCTAGATTTGCACGGGCGTGTGACATGGCCGTGCCTCTGTCGCTGGAAATAGCAATTTCAGTTGGAAAAGGATACTTCGGGAGAAAGAATCGCATTCCAAGAGCCTATAAATATACCCCAAGTACCACCTTTGAAGGGGAGCAAAAGATATGCCAAGGAGCCAAGCCGAGAAGGTCAGAGTTAGGGAGTAACGCGAGGATAGCCAGTTGATTCATCCCAAGAAGCCGAAATTATACTCAAGACGGCAGAATTCTCCTTCAATCCCATCAGAGAGTTTTAGGATTTTTCTTATGTTTTGTTTTATCTTTTCTCTTGTGATGTTTTCTTTTTACATTATGAACTAAATCCTTCAAATACCTAAAGGGGGATAAAACCTAGACAGATTTTAATATTTGATTTTTAAGTTATATGATAAATTACTTAGTTTGTTCTTAATTATGTTGCTTAATCCAAATTTAATGTGCTTAGGTGGAGGAGGAATAGACCCTGCCTAAGAGTAGATCTAACATAATTAAGCGAAGTTGATCGGGCTCCTAGAGATAGGGTTACGAGATTTTGTCGGATTAGGGTGAAACCTAATATGGGAATCCATTGATCGATTTACTGCTTTCCTAGGGGGTTATTATAAGCGAATGAGAGTTCCACTAATTAACCTAGGATTAGACGTTATTCGCTTCGAGAGAGGGTTTAACATAGGTCACGGAGTCTCACGGATCAAGCTAAGTAAAAGAAATCATATAATTTAAGGTTAGATAAAAAGAGAAGTCTAGGTGGATTCTTCCCGAAGGTATCATAAAAATCAACTGAGTCTTTTTCAAGTTATCCCCAAATTCATCTTTTTGTCTTTGTTTCCTTAGTTTAGTTGTCGTCAATTTAGTTTAAAAGCAACTTTTATCTTAGTTAGGTTAAATAATAAAAAGAAAGTGAGTATTAATACTTTTAGTTCCTTTAGGTTCGATATCCGGTCTTGCCTAAGCTATACTACTGTTCGACAGGTACACTTGCCTTAATATCGTTGTGAGTTAGTATCCAGGTTTGATCATTCTTTTATAAATATTTAAAACTCTGACTTTACAGTGATCATAGGCCGTGTTCGATCCTGTATAACTCTCTGACTTGTGCACATGGCCAGGCCACATGCCCGTGTACTAAGTCGTGCGGTTAATTAATTCATTTCGAAATTAGATACAGGTTTCACACAATCAAGACACACGCTCGTGTTCTAGGCCATGTAGCACACACGGCTGAGACACACGCTCGTGTCTCTACCTGTTTGCTCAATTCTGAGCATTTTGTTTCTCAAAATTAAGGTGCAGGGGACACACGGCCTAACTACACGTCCATGTACCTGGCCGTGTGTCACACACGATCTAGACACACGCTTGTGTGCCTTCTTGTGTGGACAAAATAAAGCCATTTTCTAGCCTTATTTGTCACCCAAATTTACCATTTTCCTGCACTAAAACATACCAAACACATTCCAACCATTTCAAACATTCAAATTAAGCAATTTCCATCATTCAACATGGCCTATCATTGCTTGCATACATGTTTACTATCTTACCTTGGTTCAATCCATGTGTTAAACATGATTTGATCAACTACTTAACATATATATATATAGCTACCATGGCATGACATTACAAGTATATCAAAATAACCATTACTAGCCATTCCAATGGCTAGATTACAAACATCATCAAGCCATTAAAGGCCAAGTTGTCCTATACATTCCATTATACCAAAAAGATTTTACTACATATACCAAAATAAGTTAGTTGATAGTGTGACGATGCTCCAATGCTCTCCAACCTTCACGAGCTCCCGAGCACTATAAAATAGAGGAAAATAAAACGAAGTAAGCATTACATGCTTAATAAGTTAGTATAACAGAAAACTAAACTTACCAATCCTGTTTATTAAATCTAAACATACAATATCATAATTTCCATCCATTAGCAAAATTGCCCAAACACATGCATCCAATCAACAAGTTCGTCACAAACTGTACATATACATCAAGTAAGGATAGATGAGCTCATCATGCAATATTCTTTCAAGACATTATCATTTCATCTCATAATTCTCATATCATGTCAAGAGTTTTATGTCCATTGAATCATTGAAATTTCGATGGATACACAAGTGGTACACTCAAGGTGTACGATTCAATAACCTGTCAATTCTTTTTCAAGGGTACCCATTAGGGCACTTAATCAAGGAGCACACTCCTGAGCCACGTATCGTATAACAGGATTACCAGTCCAGGCTAAATCCTTTATATAACGTATGCTCAGAAGAACTCAATTAGGATTACCAGTCTAGGCTAAACCCTAATCATAACGTATACTCGAGAGGTATTATATCATGATTACCCGTTCGGGCTAAATCCTTTTTATAATAAGGTCAATAAGATTACTCGTCCGAGCTAAATACCATCTGCAACAAATGCAGGACCTTATTCATTTTAAAAAAGCACATATATTCATCGGAATTCAATATTCAATCGAGACTTAACCCTTTTTCACCATTTCAAGCATATATTTAATTTTTCATTATAGCATTCCAATAATTTACATCAATATAAGTCACATTCCATACAAACACAACATTCAATTAAATATATTTACATGCTCGATTAAGTTACACGAACTTACCTCGACACTTGTTCGTGTAAATAATCTACTAATCCGAAACCTTTTCTTTTCCTTAGTCTAACCACTAATTTGTGTTGTCCAGATCTATATAAATAGCTTTAATCATCAATTTCTCATATTTCATACTCATTTGAACCCACTTTATTCCTTGGCAAAATTACCATTTTGCGTCAAACTTTTCCATAAATTCCAATTTCGTCCCTAGGCTCGGAAAATAAAACTTGTGCAATTTACTCCCTATTCCAAGCCTAACCAAAATCCCATTACAAAATTTACAGCACATGGATTCATAAAAATTTAGAATTTTTCATCAAATTTCACAACTTTACATTTTAGTACCTAAATCATGTTTTTAACAAAAATCACTTCGTAAAAGTTGTTTATTTATCAACAACCTTTCATTTTCTACCATAAATTTCAAAATTTTAGCATATTCATCCATGACCCAATTTTCATACCATGATAACTTTTCAAATTAATCTGCCCAATAGATAGATTAGACTATCATGATTCCAAAAATATAAAAATTACTAAAAACAAGACTTCATTTCATCTTTTTAAGCTCGGAAAGTTTTCTTCCTTTCTCCTATGGTTTCCATAGAAATTTTGGAGAAGAAGACATGAAAATAAGATGATAATTCCTTTTTAATTAATTATCATCTTTTAAATTTTGTGATTTTCAATTTAGTCCCTACTATTTTTTAATTTTTCAATGGATGAGTCACCAAAAATCTACATACTTTTCTTTAATGGTCTAACTACCATATAAGGACCTCTAGTTTTGAATTCCATAGCTATTTAATCCTTATAGCTACTAGAATTTAACTTTCGCATTTATGCGATTTAGTCCTCGTAATTAAACACTTAATCGATAAAATTTTCGTATCAAAATTTTCACACGACATGTCTATCATATTACGGACCATATAATAAAATAAAGATAAACTTTATTTTCAGATCGAATTTGTGGTCCCGAAACCACTATTCCGATTTCATTGAAAAATGGGTTGTTACAAAAATGAAGATGATCTTCGAGAAGAAATTCCTCAAGAAGAGGATCCTGAAATAGAGCCAGAAACAATAGTCGAGTTAGCAGTGGAGCAAAACGCAGAACCTGTCCTCACGAAATTCCATCCCCTTCACAGTTAGAGGATAAACAAAAAAGGGATGATGCAGAAATTTTTAAGTTTTCTAAACTTATTTAAATCGCTTAATGTTAAATTTTCCCCTATTGAATTAATAGAAAAAATTCTGAAATACGCAAAGTGCTTAACAGATATAATGGCTAGGCATAGGAAAATTAAAAAGGGTGACCAAATTAACCTAGACGCACCCTGTAGTGCGATAATCACTAAGCTGATACCCCTAAAATTAAAGGACCCGAGGAGTTTTACTATTCTTATAGAGATCGGGGAGATACACTTTAACAATGACCTATGTGACCTAGGAGCCAATATAACTTAATGCCATTATCAATATAAAAAAAACTCAAGTTAAGGGAGCTTAAAATACACGCATTACACTATAGTTAGTTGACAGATCTTCGGTATAACCGAAAGGGATGCTTGAAGATGTATTGGTAAAAGTGTGTAAAGTCATCATCCTTTTGGATTTCGTAATTTTAGATTTTGAGGAAAATCGTGAGATCCCCGTTTTGCTAAGGAGACCCTTTCTAGCTACATCTAGGTCCACCATTAACTTAGAAAATAACGAGCTAATAATGAAAATTAATGGTGAGACAGAAATATTCAAATGTGGTCACCTACAGAATGAGGGATGCAAGGAAAATTTAGGGAATGCATGCTATGAAATATCTGTAAGTTTCCCTAACGACCTTGATTTGGAAAAGGTGTATTCTTTAATAAATACAGGTCGAAAAAGTGAGTTCAGAGAGTGAGATAAGTGAAGCACAGTGGAGCGGCATGATGGACGTTAGACAAATTTAGATAACCAACCACGTAATAGGTCATCCATGTACAGACCTACGGAGTTGACGGATGAATCCAACAACCATACGTGACAAATAGATAGATAATATATTAATTTTGTTGTAATTTATTGTAAATTTAATTTTTGATAAAATTAAATACTAGTAATAAAATAGGAGTAGGATTAAATAGTTTAGGACTTAATTTTATTGAAATTATTTAGACATAGGGTAAGGATACACCCAACACCATGAAAATCAAGAAATTAGGCTAAAAATTGGGCTGGTGTCACAACACGAACCACAGACTCGAAAAATCAAAAAACCTAACTCGATGTCATGACAACAGGAAACTGATAGGGGTGTCACGACACGTAACCCTTATGTCGCAAGGTTGCTACAAAAATCTACAGGGTTGACCCGACCTGTAACATCCTGAAATGCAGAATTTTATGTTGTGCATTATATCATGTGGTAGGCTAGTTTAAAGTGTTAATTGTGTATGTTTAGGGGTCCTAAGATGGCTTGGGGTTGAATTGGGCCTTTGAAACACCCCACACCCGGCCCACGAGCCTGGACCGGATCTGGTATGTTCCTCAAGTAAACCGGTTTAAAGTTCTTTTGTTACTTTGGGAAAATAGTGTGTTTTGAAAGAAATATTGTTTTGGGTTAGGCTCGAGTAGAAAACAAATTCGTTTTATAATGAAAGCCCTTTTAAATTTTAGGTGATAAAACATATAGAATACATTTAAAGTAAATTACTTAATCTTTAACTTAATAAAAATTTCGTAACATAATAAAACAACAAGTAGAAATAAAATCGTTCATCATGGCCTTATGGCCTTATTACATCAAATAGTTTCCAAAATATTTCAAAGTACTAAAATAAATTCAAGAGTCCATAAAAATATAAACTTCATGTTGAGCATGGCCACCACAAGTACTCTGCTGTCCCTGGTCCATCACTGTTCATCACCAAAAACATGGTCCCACAACGGGGTGAGTCAAAGCAGACTCAATGTGTACACAACACTAAATCATAATAGAATCAGGCATACAATAGTTACACATTCAAAACATAAAATACAAGTTATGATGCATTCCCAAACCCAAACCTAATTGTCCATCCGCTACACACCCCGTACTGCCCAACCACACCGCGGGGACTACTAAGTCAACCCTCCTTCCGCTACACACCATCGAAGCGATCATTTTGCGATCGGCGTGCTCATCGCCCATATAAATTCGTGGCATAGCCACGGATAATTGTGTCATGAGACACCACATTCGAATAATGTAACCGGTTACCACATTCGAGATAATGTGACCAAGTCACCACATTCGGATAATGTGACCAAGTCACCACATTCGGATAGTGAGACCAAGTCACCACATTCACTTCCCTTTCTCATATAACTCGAATGCCCCATATTATTCATATTATGCATATCATACTTAAATTCACATTCATGTCACTTTTCACATGTTAAATATAACATATTTAATAATCCTAGTAGAAGTAGGAAACGTACCTGAGTACTTAGTACCATATCATGGTACTTTAGCCACTTTCATATACTTAATAACACATATTTTAATAAACATAGCCATAATACATATTATAAAGTAGTGTGGGGTACACACCTGATTCACTTAGCAAATTCCTTGAGATTTTGAAATCTGATCTACCGCTTAATTCCTTAATTCCTACATTTGATTAATCACTTACTAATTTAATAAAAAGCCATTCAGCCATAAATCCAAATCCTAGTAGGATTAGTATTCTTAAACTTACCTTGTTTGCCGATTTGATTAATAATCAAATCCCGAAATTTGTAGTATTCCTTCCTTAAAAATCGGCTAGCCACCAAATCATTTAACTAGGTCAGTTTTCGGCTTTTGAATAAATAGAAAATAATTCTAAATACCAAAAATAAGCCTTGGTCGAATACTTCATACGCTTACCTTGTGGATTTTAAATCCCGAAACTCACCGAATAACTAGGGAACACGTGGCCTATGGTGTACCTTCGGGAAAAGAACTTCTCCTCCCTTGTAGTCGACACTTAGTAAATCCCGAAAGATCTCTTCAAAGTTTCGACAACAAGATATTAATGGGGTTAGTCCTAGATTTCGGCAAATCTTAAAAGAAAAAGGATGAAACGGAATGAGACCTTACCCTTACTTGAAGAAATCGATTGCACCTTCACTTCAATCTTCAGAGATTCGGCTATGGCTAGATGATGATCTCACAACTTTCGGCTTTTGGAGGGATTAGAGAAGGAAGAATAAAGATGGAGGATTCGGCTAGAACACAAGGTATTTCGGCTTGGCAAAAATAAAAGAAGAAGAAGATTTGGTGAAGAGAATTCGGCAGAGGCTTTCAAAGAACAGAAAATAATGCAGAATGGCCTCTCTTTTCCTTTTATAGCCGAAATTACTAAGCTAGAGTCCCTTACTTGGCCACCACTCTTCTATTTTGATAGCTTTATCCCTTTAATTATCATAAATAAAAGAGTTTAATCCAACATTTATCTCTTCAAAATAATCCAATTTAAAAATCCTTTATGTATCACCTTTTTAATCGAATATTTATGAAAATAAAACACCTCCTTTCTAGAAGCATGTGCCGTCCACCTCAGTCTTCTGGAAGCAAAAATAAAACCTCCTTTATTTGCTTCCCAAGTGACTCGAACTCAGGCCCATTCCTCTTGCATATGGCACCATTTCCATAGGCCCTAAGTGGCATCTTCAGGCCACTTTTCCAAGCCTATTTGTGTGTCAAATTTCAAAAACGTTTTCTTTTAAGGCCACCTTGCCTTAATTTCCCCTTTTAAGCCTTAAAACTCGTCATTTCTAGGTCATTTCTAAGTTTCCAAAAATTTTCGATCGGCTCTGTAAACTTGACATTTCCTTACATTTCCAAGTTTCCAGAAATGTTCACTTTCCTCTTTTGAATCATTTCTTTACATTTCCTAGTTTCCAAAAATGTTCACTTTCCATTTTTTAACTTAACATTTCCATACATTTCCAGATTTCCAAAATGTTCACTTTCCTCTTTTGAAACTTAACATTTCTAAATCATTCCTTACATTTCCAAGTCATTTCCCTACATTTCCAAGACATTTCCTTTCATTTCCAACATTTCTAAAAATGCACTTTCCTTACATTTCCAAGGTTTCTAGAATTCACATAACACATTCATATCACAATAGACATACTATTTCATAAAATTAAGCAAGAATGCACAAGCCCATTTTCATGTCCATAAACTCCTAAAAATTTTCCTTAAGGCCTCCTTCACCTAACTTATCCTTTAAAAATAAAATTCCAAGACTTTTACAAGACTTCCTCCTACATCCTTGGATTCTCAAAACCCTTAAAACATGCTCAACCACACTTAAAGCCTACTAACACTTGAGTTATGCTCCAAATGCATAACCCCTAATCTAGGATGTTACAGCCTTGGCAAAATTTTTGTGTTTAAGCACTTTAAGGAGAGAAGGTAAGTGGCATCAATGCTTATGGAAATAAGTGAGTAATTTGCTAGCATAAGTGAGCATATGGCAAAGAGGTTGTGGCGTCAAGTGGAGAGCATGGAGGGAAGGGGTTCAAATCCCATCTTTTGCAAATTTTGGATTTATTTTTGTGCTTTCTTTCCAAGTGTCAGCCATGGTACTAAATCAGGTAAGGGGGACTTTTTAATTATGGAAAGAAGACTAAGGATTATGGTAAGGAGGAAAGCAAGGGAAAGCCAAGGACAGAAAGAAAAGAAAAGGTAAGGGAAAGGAACATGTTGGCCGATTTTGGGGATGATGTTTGGAAAGAATATTTTGGGTCAACCATGACCTTTTGGTGTAGTAGGCACACGGTTTTGTTAGGGAGTGTGAGAGCCGAATATCTCTTGGCTATTTTGCAAAGCTTTGTTCATTTTGGCATTTTCTTTACCAACTTCTTTTGTCTTGTTTTGGCCAAAATACCTAGTCATTGTTCATCTTGTCCCCTTGTTGTGCCGTAAGCCTTAATCCATCATTGTTCATTCTTCTTTGATTGCCGAAATACTCACATCTTTTGGTCATTTCTCTTTTGATGTTGGCTGAAACATCTAAACACCTCTTGTCCATCTTCTCTTTTCTTTTTGATTATTTCTTCAACCTTTCTTTCACTTCTTAAATCAACATTACATTGTGATCGAATTGTCTTTATTCATTTCTCTCCATAGTCGGACCTATTAACATCCTACCTCCTCTCTATTTCTTTTTCTTTCGTGTTGGGCACTATCTTCTTGACCGAATCGGTAAGTAATCCTCTTCTTTTCAATTTCTTTTCTTCATGCCAAATATGTGCCCTTGTCATGGGATGGTTTTCTTAACCGAAAACATCACTTTCTTCTACTCTCTCAAAACGTGATCATTTTTCCTTTCGTAGTGTTTTAGTGAGTGGACGGATATCACATTCTTGCCGATTCCTCTCTAGTCTTTAGTAAACCGGTGGAAGTTGGATTCATCATCGTTAAGGTAAGGAGTTTCTTCTTGGTTTTTGATCTATTTCGCTACTCGGTTATTTTGTTAATCGGATTGAAAGTTTGGCTAATCGGTTATTATAGGGATTTAATCGCTCGTTTTAACCACTCGTTGTTCCTTCGAAAATAGTGGTAAGCCGAACCTTCTCCTTAGACAATCCTTTCATATCATCGCAATATCGTTTTGATTAAGGTTTTTATCCAATGGAGGCAAGTGGTACCAATTTGAAAGGACAGGCGATTGGAGAATACAAAAGGAATGGATTTACGATTCTTACTCCTAAGTTCAAGCATAGAGCGGTATCGATGATTCGAGATATCCCACCTGAAACACCCTACACGCGGCCCACGAGCCTAGACCGGATCTGGTATGTTCCTCAAGTAAACCGGTTCAAAGTTCATTTGTTACTTAGGAAAAACTTGTGTGAATTTAAAAAAAAAATATTGTTTGGGTTGGGCTTGTGCTGAAAACCAATTTATCTTACATTGAACTCCATTTATTTAAAGTGACAAAACACTTAGGGTTTAAAAAAAAATAAATTTGTTTGATCCGTTAATCAATAACAATTCATAAACGTAATAATTAAAAGTATAAAGAAATTCAACTTGGGCCTTATGGCCTTATTCAAGTAAAAACCCAAAATAAAATTCTAAAGTATTTAAATAAAATAAAAATGTCCATATTGAATAAAACTTCAAGCTGAGCATGGCCACCACAAGTTCTGCCGTCCCCTGGTCCATCACTTTGTTCATCACACAAACATGTTCCCACAACGGGTGAGTCAACAGACACACAATGTGTACACAACACTAAAATTTAATAAATTTAGGCATACCATGCATATCATGTTCACATAATAATTCAAGATAATGATGCAATCCCAAACCCAAACCTAGATGCCATCCGCTACACATCCCCATACCAACCAAAGACACCGTGGGGACTACTAAGTCAACCCTCCATCCGCTACACACCATTGAAGGCGATCATTTGCGATCGACGTGCTCATCGCCCATATAAATTCGTGGCATAGCCACCAGATAATTGTGTCATGAGACACCACATTCAGATAATGTAACCGAAGTTACCACATTCAGATAATGTAACCGAAGTTACCACATTCAGAGATTGTAACCGAAGTCACCACATTCAGATAGTGAGACTGGAGTCATCACATTCACTTCCCCTTTTCCATATCACCTGAATGCCCCATATTATTCCTATCATGCACATCATACTTAAATTCACATTCTTATCATATTTCACATGTTAAATATAACATATTTCGTAATCCTAATAGGAGTAGGAAACGTACCTGAGTACTTTGTACCATATTATGGTACCTTACCCACATTCTTATAAACATGCATATATTACATATTACCATAAATCTTATTAAAAGTTAATGTAGGCTACACACCTGATTTGCTTAACGAATTCCTTGAAATCCCGGTAAAACCCGATCTATTGCTCAATTCCTACATTCGGTCAACATGATAATATTTAGCAAAGGCCTATTCGGCCAACTCCAAATCCTTGTTGGATTTGTACAATTAAAACCTACCTTGCCGATTGACCTAAGAATCAAGTCCCGAAATCCTTGCTAGACTTTTCTTGCATTCGGCCAAGCATGGAATCACTTAAACAAATTAGTTTCAGCCTATAAAAATAAGGAATAGATCTTAACCAATAATTAAGGCCTTGGCCGAATGTATATAGGGACTTACTTTGAAATTCTCAAATCCCGAAATCCCTGTATACCTTTGTCGAAATCCCTATAGACTTATATATTAGATCAAATTTTCAATCATTTAATCCTAAGAAATAACCTTAGATTGATTGCCTCACCTTAGATCTTTGAAAATCCCGACAGATCTCCTCTTGTAGCTGACCACCACTAAATCCCGAAATCCCCCCTAACTTGGAGAAATCGATTGCATCTGAGGCTCTCACAACTTTCGGCTTTTGGAGGGATTAGAGAAGGAAGAATAAAGATGGAGGATTCGGCTAGAACACAAGGTATTTCGGCTTGGCAAAAATAAAAGAAGAAGAAGATTTGGTGAAGAGAATTCGGCAGAGGCTTTCAAAGAACAGAAAATAATGCAGAATGGCCTCTCTTTTCCTTTTATAGCCGAAATTACTAAGCTAGAGTCCCTTACTTGGCCACCACTCTTCTATTTTGATAGCTTTATCCCTTTAATTTAAAATAATTAGAGAATAATCCTTTATTATCTCTTCAAAAATAATCCAAATTAAATCCCTTATTTATCACCTTATTAATCTAATATTTATGAAAATAAAACTCCTCCTTTCTAGAAGGCTTGTGCCGTCCACCTCGAACCTGGAAGCAAAAATAAAACTTCCTTTATTTGCTTCCCAAGTGACTCGAACTCAGGCCCAACACCTTGCATGTGGCCCCATTTCCAGAGGCCCTAAGTGGCATCCTCAGGCCACTTTTCCAAGCCTGTTTGTGTGTCAAATTTCACAAACTTTTTCTTTTAAGGCCACCTTGCCTTAATTTCCTATTTTAAAACTTAAAACTCGACATTTCTAAGTCATTTCTAAGTTTCCAAAAATTTTCGTTCGCTCAGAAACTTGACATTTCCTTACATTTCCAAGTTTCCGAAATGTTCACTTTCCTCTTTTGAATCATTTCCTTACATTTCCAAGTTTCTAGAAATGTTCACTTTCCTCTTTTGAATCATTTCTAAATCATGTCCTTACATTTTCAGGTTTCCAAAAATGTTCATTTCCAGATCATTTCCATACATTTTCAGGTTTCCAAAAATGTTCATTTCCAGATCATTTCCATACATTTCCGGGTTTCCAAAAATATTCAAAATTTATTCTTAGTACGTAAAACATGTCAATTCGTACAATTAAACCGAAAATGCATAGGCCCTTTCCAGGATGTTACAGTTCTACCCTCCTTAAAAATAATTTCGTCCTCGAAATTACTTAGTAACAGTCGTACAATCCTTCTCACCACACTATGCTTACGCTGCGCACTCTGATCTTAACAGAACCATCATACTTTCTAGGCACAATCTCTAAGTTCACGTCCCCTAGAACTCATTTCTAACGCCGTGATCTGATTAAGAAGTTTTATGAGTTAATACTTTTGTTTCACTTGTTTACCCGCGAAGAAATTTTATGACAAGAGGTTTAGGAGTGGTTCTTTCGTATTCATACATGCACACAGTCTTTTCATTCATTCATACATCCATCAATCAATTATGAACTTTCGTTCATTCAAAAAAACGTTGTTATTTTCATTGTTGTTGTACTACCCAGGGGTATTTTCGTAATTTTGTCCTACAGGGGTATTTTCGTAATTTTTCAAAAGAAAAAGTTCCTTGGTGATTTTGTCACAAAGTATTTTGGTATTTTTAAATTCCCGGGATATTTTGGAAAAATTTTGAAATCCGGGGTTATTTCGGTAATTTTGAATCTCGGGGTATTTCGGTAATTTTTTCACAAATCGGGGTAAATTTGTAAAATTTAATAAACCAGGCATATTTCAAAAGTTGCAAAACTTTGAGGGTTCTTTTTAAGAATTTTATTTTTCCAAAACGGTGATGTTGCAAAAATTTTGGAAATCAGGGTTATTTTGGTAATTTTGTAAGTTAGGGGCAATTTTGTAATTTTCCAAAATCAAGGTATTTTTGCAAAATAAAGTTTTTAAGCAAAAATAATGAAATTTTGATGAAACTGTTGAGTAGTTGGTCATTTTATAAACCAAGGGCATTTTGGTAATTTTACCACTAGGGGTATTTTTGTAATTTCATAAATCGGAAATTTTTCGGAAAATTTTGTAAAGATAGTTTTCACAAATTAAAGGAGTAATTTTAAGAATTTTAAAACTAGGGTTTTTATAAAAACACGGCTAGTTCCCTTTCGGGTTTTAGTTATTGTGTTTAGCCTATGACCGAGTCCTCTTGGTTAGGGTGAAACCGGAAGCTACGCACTGGTAGGATTCCAGTGAAGAGGAGGTGAGTCACTAGGACTGCTTAAGTACCAGGCTCTTCCGGATCCAATCCTAGACATGCGCACAATGGTTACCACACCCTAACTCGGCGTCTTAGTCATAGGTTTGTTTAATGGTCCTTAAGTCTTATGCAATAGTTGGGGTAGACTAGTCCTAGGGTTCAAGTACCTATCATGCTATTCTACGTTCCATTCCACTTCTACCCTTCTACAAATCATAATATAAATCACATAATAGATAGGGGTACTTACCGTGGATCATGGTCGGAGAGACTTAGGTACCATGCCAGAAACCTGCTTATTTCAAAAATATTTTCATAAAACTCATTTGGGCTCGCTTTGAAAACGTTTTGGGCCTTCAACCCCTAGGCCGAGGGTTTGAAACTGGGCTATGATACCAAACTGAAACACCCCACACCCGGCCTACGAGCCTAGACCGGATCTGGTATGTTCCTCAAGTAAACCGGTTCAAAGTTCGTTTGTTACTTAGGAAAAACTTGTGTGAATTTTAAAAAAAAAATATTGTTTGCGTTGGGCTTGTGCTGAAAACCAATTTATCTTACATTGAACTCCATTTATTTAAAGTGACAAAACACTTAGGGTTTAAAAAAAATAAATTTGTTTGATCCGTTAATCAAGAACAATTCATAAACGTAATAATTAAAAGTATAAAGAAATTCAACTTGGGCCTTATGGCCTTATTACATCAAGTAAAAACCCAAAATAAAATTCTAAGGTATTTAAATAAAATAAAAATGTCCATATTGAATAAAACTTCAAGCTGAACATGACCACTACAAGTTCTGCCATCTCGGTCCATCACTGTTCATCACCTGAAACATGTTCCCACAACGGGATGAGTCAACAGACTCAATGTGTACACAACACTAAAATTTAATAAATTTAGGCATACCATGCATATCATGTTCACATAATAATTCAAGATAATGATGCAATCCCAAACCCAAACCTAGATGCCATCCGCTACACATCCCCGTACCAACCTGCACACCATGGGGACTACTAAGTCAACCCTCCATCCGCTACACACCATCGAAGCGATCAGCTTTGCGATCGACGTGCTCATCGCCCATATAAATTCGTGGCATAGCCACCAGATAATTGTGTCATGAGACACCACATTCAGATAGTGTAACCGAAGTTACCACATTCAGATAATGTAACCGAAGTTACCACATTCAGATAATGTGACCGAAGTCACCACATTCAAATAGTGAGACCGAAGTCATCACATTCACTTCCCCTTTTTCATATCACCCGAATGCCCCATATTATTCCTATCATGCACATCATACTTAAATTCACATTCTTATCATATTTCACATGCTAAATATAACATATTTCGTAATCCTAATAGGAGTAGGAAACGTACCTGAGTACTTTGTACCATATTATGGTACCTTAGCCACATTCTTATAAACATGCATATATTACATATTACCATAAAGCTTATTAAAAGTTAGTGTGGGGTACACACCTGATTTGCTTAACGAATTCCTTGAAATCCCTGTAAAACCCGATCTATTGCTCAATTCCTACATTCGGTCAACATGATAATATTTAGCAAATGCCTATTCAGCCAACTCCAAATCCTAGTGGGATTTGTACAATTAAAACCTACCTTGCCGATTGACCTAAGAATCAAGTCCCGAAATCCTTGCTAGACTTTTCTTGCTTTCGGCCAAGCATGGAATCACTTAAACAAATTAGTTTCAGCCTATAAAAATAAGGAATAGATCTTAACCAATAATTAAGGCCTTGGCCGAATGTATATAGGGACTTACCTTGAAATTCTCAAATCCCGAAATCCCTGTATACCTTTGTCGAAATCCCTATAGACTTATATATTAGATCTAATTTTCAATCATTTAATCATAAGAAATAACCTTAGATTGATTGCCTCACCTTAGATCTTTGAAAATCCCGACAGATCTCCTCTTGTAGTTGACCACCACTAAATCCCGAAATCCCCTCTTACTTGGAGAAATCGATTGCACCTGAGGCTCTCACAACTTTCAGCTTTTGGAGGGATTAGAGAAGGAAGAATAAAAATGGAGGATTCGGCTAGAACACAAGGTATTTCGGCTTGGCAAAAATAAAAGAAGAAGAAGATTTGGTGAAGAGAATTCGTGAGGCTTTCAAAAAACAGAAAAATAATGTAGAATGGCCTCTCTTTTCCTTTTATAGCCGAAATTACTAAGCTAGAGTCCCTTACTTGGCCACCACTCTTCTATTTTGATAGCTTTATCCCTTTAATTTAAAATAATTAGAGAATAATCCTTTATTATCTCTTAAAAAATCATCCAAATTAAATCCCTTATTTATCACCTTATTAATCGAATATTTATGAAAATAAAACTCCTCCTTTCTAGAAGGCTTGTGTCGTCCACCTCGAAGCTTACGGAAGCAAAAATAAAACTTCCTTTATTTGCTTCCCAAGTGACTCGAACTCGTGCCCAACACCTTGCATGTGGCGCCATTTCCAGAGGCCCTAAGTGGCATCTTGAGCCACTTTTCTAAGCTGTTTGTGTGTCAAATTTCACAAACTTTTTCTTTTAAGGCCACCTTGCCTTAATTTCCTATTTTAAAACTTAAAACTCGACATTTCTAAGTCATTTCTAAGTTTCCAAAAATTTTCGTTCGGCTCTGTAAACTTGACATTTCCTTACATTTCCAAGTTTCTAGAAATGTTCACTTTCCTCTTTTGAATCATTTCCTTACATTTCCAAGTTTCGAAAATGTTCACTTTCCTCTTTTGAATCATTTCTAAATCATGTCCATACATTTTCGTGTTTCCAAAAATGTTCATTTCCAGATCATTTCCATACATTTTCAGGTTTCCAAAAATGTTCATTTCCAGATCATTTCCATACATGTCCGGGTTCCAAAAATATTCAAAATTTATTCTTAGTACATAAAACATGTCACTTCGTACAATTAAACCGAAAATGCATAGGCCCTTTCCAGGATGTTACACCACCGGGTTGTGGACCATCATCCGGTGAGAATAGACAAATCGTGGTCGTTCACGATACTAAGGGTAAGCGTTTCAATATATCATTTAATTTAGATTTAGATTAATAAAAATCTCGTATGTTGGATAATCGAGTGTAATGGTGATTTAGGTGCCGACGATCAAGAAGGATTAATCCCTACCGTAATCAGGTGTGTAATCTCACACCGAAATCCTGTAGATTCATGATTAGATATCACGTTGGAAAAATAGATCGATATTATTTATATGGCTAAAAATCGTAATATGGCAAAAATCGAGAAATTTGCTTAAATTACATTATTTCTATAGATTTTTCAAAATCGATATTAAAATTGTTAAATTTACGAAAATACCCCTATGGGCCGATTTACCAAAATGCAACTATGGGTTGAATTGCTAGAATGCTTTAGTGGACCGAATTACAAAGTTCTATAATGGGCTGATTCATCATAATAAATTACTAGATTAATGATGGTTGTTCATATATGTGGATATTATGTTTATTATGTATGTTGCATGTTACATATTGCATGGGTTGGGAAAAATGTTGAAGAGCAGTGTAGCCTGGTGGCATTGCCACAAAATATTCATTATAATGTTTACTTATAATTATGGTGGCTTGGCCACAATAAAAATATATGATAAGCAGCTTGACTGCAATTTGGTGTGAGCGGCGGGGTGGGTTGACTTGATCCCCACAGGTGTGATTGGCTGGTTGGGGGTGTGATGGATGGATGGGTTGGGTTGCATACATTTACTTCATTTTGTTATTGATTATGTAAATGGGCTTAAGCCTAAGTTATTGTTAAATAGATTCGGGGCCAGTGGATGAAGGTAAAGGGATTATACACTGAGTTCTAGTAACTCACCCCTTTCCTTAACCCTTGCAGGTAATGCTCAGTGATGTAGACTTGGGCTTGGATGACTCGATGGAGGCCATACTTCAGAAATGGTGTTCTTGAACTTTAGATTTCTATTTACGTTTACTTTTTTACTTTTACTATTTTGGGTTTTTAAGTTGTAATAAGGGCTCTGGAATATTTTATCTTTGCTTTATGTTTGACATACTTATTATCTTGCTTAATTTATTTTAAATGGGAATTTTTCTAAAAATCATAAATAATGGTTTCCAAAATTGATTAACAAAAGGTTTTTATAAATATGTACAAATATTTTAATTCGAATTCTCTTTCAAATTACCAACGACATTTTGTTTTAAAAGTCACGGTTTTAACGTTCACTACCTCGATTTTTGATTTATCAATCAACCTCTCAAAAATAGTTGTATTTTATAAAATATTTAGATCCAAACTTGTTTTCTTAACCATAACCAAATAACACTTATTTTAGTACAAATCACAAGGACATTATACGTTTTCCTCATGTGACATGTCAGATCCGGTCGTAACGCATGGGCCGGGTTTGGGGTGTTACCCGTTATGCAACCCGTCGGCCAACCCATTGCTTTTACCCTATTTTAGCCTAACATATTAAGCCTATTTAAACTAAAATACCTTTAAACACTAATCTTAAACCTCCTTTAACTCTAAAACCTCCAAACCCTCCTTAAAACCTTTTAACTCCAAAACCCTTATTTCAACCTACTATTTATTTTCTTTTGCTACAAATTTGCATAAGCGGCCAGAAGGTCAGGATCTTATTTCTACACCTAGTGACGACATTATGCAAAAAGGTTGGGGTTCCAATAGCAACTAACAAACAGTTCATGAGGCAAACAAAAAGCTTGATAGGAGATTCAACCTATACTCAATATGTCAAGCTCCAGTGAAAGCAAATAGAAGATTGGAACCAGAGCAAAAAATAGAAGATGGATGTCTTGGCATCCCTAGAAAGGAAAAAGACATCAACAGCTCAAGAAGGAACTGGGAGAAGTGATATCCGAGACCTTGAATAGATTATATAGTGGATGTAAAAAATGGAGGGACAAGATTTGTAAGGCAACATGGCATGCAAATACCAAAATTTTCCCCAAAACAATATGACCTGACACAACACCACCAACGATCTGAAAAGGAAAAGAATAAGGATGAAGAGGGGGAGGAAGAGGGAAGGAGGACGATACGGAGTAAAAGAAAGATGGTGAAGATTATGAGGCAACATTCCAATCGCAACGATCTTCGTAAAAAGGGCTAGTCATCTGCAGCCCAACTTAGTATGCACATTTGTGGGGGGAAGGCTCCTCACGAGCCCATGATTCGGGTAAGGAGAAAGCTCCGATAGAGGGGTGGCAACCACCCCAATTTGACGATTAAAAATTTATTTTTAATTGTTATTTTGGGGAACTTTAAAACAATTAACTTGGATGATTTTTTTAGATTAGGAGTAGGCTAACATTAGAATATATATGTGTGTTTTGTTTTAAATTTTCTATGCAGGAACCCTACATGAGGAAAGCACTACATTTACGAGTTTTAACAAAAAAGGAATGAGAAACCCACCATAAGGTTACAACAATGTCACGATCAATCAGGTAACTTTTTTCCTATATACTTAAGGGTTGTACATTAGGGACAATGTGCTATCTAAAGTGTGGGGGGTAACATAGGATATTTATGTTTTTATTTCATGCTTTTATTTTTATTTTTATTTTTTCTTTTCTAAAGGCACTTGAGCTTGTAGAAATACAAGTGATTGGTTAGGAGCATGTATCTAGGCTAATTGTGTTTAATGTAAATTTGGCATGATAGTGAATGATTTTGAATTGTCAATTATTAGACTAACTAGTTCTATATATTACACTATAAATAGGTATTAAGTAATTAAGTATATCAAATGATAGAGAAAATATAAGGAAAAAAGCATGCTAGTACGAATAATAGATGACTAGAGTTGTGATTACTTACTTGATTAAATTCATGAATATTGAGATACCTAAGGATGACCTAAGGCATTTTTAGGTATAAACCTAGAGGTAAAAAGTCAACCTTGTTCATCAACCTTTAGTACCTGCATTTGAGCCAGAAATCACTTCTTGAAGAACCTTCATACAAAACTCGAAGCCAAAAAGTATATTGTACTTATCCTTTTTCCTTGGTCCCTAAACTACACGAATTTACACATTGGGCCATACACATTAAGGGATAGGTAGAGATGTAACAGTGGTTTTGAAAAAAAAAAATAGAGTGAAATAGGAAGAAATAGTGTGGTATAGTAATTATTGGTCAAGTTAAAGTGTGCTAATAAAGAAAAAAAATTAGAAAAAGTCCAAAACGAGAGGATAAAGTACCAAAGTAATCAAAAAGCGTTATGAGTGAGACAAAAGTGAAAAAGTCAAAGTGGCCCAAAAACAAGGTCAAAAAAATAAAAATCCCAGTCATTAATGCATCAAAACTCATTAAGCTTACCATAGTTGTTATTATTACACTGTGACTTCCTACACGGTGAAATAAAAAAGGAGAGAAGGAGAGATAAGGTGGTAAGCGGGAAAATGACACTAAAAAGGGTGAATAGGGAAAAATACAATGTACCATACTAATTTCGTGCTTGAAATCATTTTGGTTCTCCCTATTCTTGAATTTCATACCAACATTAAGCCTTTAAATGTTACAAGTCGAAAAGTCCTATGTGACCTAGGTAAATCTATTTGTGAGTGGGCATTATATTGAGTGATTCTAATAATAGTTGTCTATACTCTACTAGTATAATTGAAATCCTTATGTAATTTCTTAATGGACTAATATACTTGATGACCATTTTGTTTATATGCTTTGTAATATACTAAACTAAGGTGTTTTAGTATAATAGTGGTAATTCATTTTCATATCATGCCAGAATTATGTGTATTTACGATTACTCCTATTTGCTTTGCTCCAAAACTAATATTTGCATCATACTTGCTCAAGATTCGTCATTTTCTTAGTTTTATGGACAGGTTATGGACATAATTTTACTTAGTTTTATTTTTACTATCAATTGTAACTTATATTTCTTTTCAGTTGTAGTTTTTATTTTAGTTTTCTATTCCATTATTTGCGGGGAGTGGATTGTAGATTGATTGAGTCTTCAAGGATTACCATTCTCACTATTATAATTATATTAGGATTTTTCTTAGCTCTGTTCTTGATCTATTCTTAATGTTTGCCTTTTTAATAAATTGCATGCAAAGGTGTCAGAAAGTGAGATTCGGGACTCCGTTCCCATGAAACGAACCCGTAAATATTTTTATTAAACATTTACGAGGTTAGTTAAAAGTAAATTAATTTTTGGATTAGTAAATTTCGTGAAATTAAGAGTTGTTAAGGTACATGGACTAAATTGCGTAAGGGTTAAAAGTTGAATTATAGATTGAAATAAACTAAAGGGGCTAATGTAGCAATTATACCACTAATTAAATTGGTTGGGAGGTGGCCGACCATGGTTTAAAGATATATATGCATGTGTATATTATATAAATATGTTAACTTTAATGTATATATAAATAATAAATGATATTATAATATAAACATAATAAAAGAAAATAGAAAGATAGTGGCAAGAAAGAGCGAAGGCATGCAAAAATTTTTAAAAAAAAAAAAGAAAGAAAGAAAGAAAAGAAGAAGGGAGACGCATGGCACTAAGAAATTTAGGGTTCAAACTCAAATTGGTTAGTGCAATTTAGTCATTATCTTTTAATTTTTACGTTTTTGGAATCCCGGTACCTAGAGCTACCAGACCCATGTTGTAATTTTTAGTATTGTTCATGATTTTAGATACTGAAATTGTTGAATAGTTTAAGTATTGGGGATTAAATAGATAGATTTTTAAGTTAGAAATGGAAAAGGACAAAATTGTGGAATAAATTGTTGATTTTGAGTAATAGGGATTAAATTGTGAAAAAAATCAAAATTAAGGGGTCAAATGGAAAAAAGGAAGCTAAATTTAGCTTAGAGTGAAATTAGTATAAAAAATTGAATATAAATGTAGAGGTTAAAATTAGTCTCTGTTTAAGGACTAAATTGAAGAATAATCAAAATATAGTGTGAAAATTGAAATTTAATGTGAAATTGAATGTGTAATATTAATGTGATTTAATTTTTTTTATTTCGTAGCTAACATCATACAGGAATCCTTGAATAAAAATGAGAAGGAAAAAATCTACGTCGAATAGCTTGGAATTCACGGTTTGTGTTTCTATAATTTGAATTAAATAGTAGATTGCTGCATATTTAATTGTTTGCATATGGTGAACATTGAGGTGAATACTTGGTACTTGAGATCAAATTGAATTCAAAGCAGATTGGAAATAAATTGATTTTTTATATTATGAAATAAGTTGATTAAATGATTATTGAATTGATTATATGTGATGATGTGAATATATGTGAAATTGAGACATTAATTGTATTGAAAAGTGAAATGAAACCCTCTTAACTGTTCAAGCTGAGTTAGATATACATGGTATGCCATAGGATAGAAAGAGTCTAGGGATTTCTTCGACCTCGAGTCGATGAGGCACTGGGTGCCAAACTGGTGTGTTGGTTGGATCCGTGTATCTGCCCAAGTCCGAGTCGTGTTAATAGGGAAAATAAACGATAAAATTGATGTGTTCGATATTGAAATGATATGGTTAAGAAATGGAAATAAGATGAGAAATCTTGAAATAGAAATGATGGAAAATGAAATATGAAATAGTATATTGTTGTGAATATAGATTGAATTATGAGAAATAAGATATGAAATGATGAAAGTGGAACTTAAAAAGAATTCAAGTATTGAATCATGTCATTGCATGAGTTGTAATATGCAAATGATATATGAAATGCCATTAATATATGTTTGAACATGTGAAAATCTTAGTAGATGTGAATAATGAATGAGCAAAAATTATACTATTGAATTGAAAAACATGAACATAGCTTACTTGTTACATTTTGCATATTAAATACTTATATCAAGTTTATATTATTCAGATTATAGAAATACCACTGAGTTTTACTCAGCGTGCGGTTTTGTTTTCCGTGTGCAAGCTAGGTTCTATTCGATTTATTGCCGACTCAACATCAAATCACAAATCCCGAGCTCAAGTGTGGTGATATTTCATTTTGTAATGCCATGTACCTTGGGAGTCTTTTGTTGATATTGTTTTAAGGTGTTTTTATCTTAGTTGCTAGTGAAATGATGGTTAAATGTGCATATGGTTGTGGTTGAGGCTATATTGGTATGTTAGCCTAGTTTATGTTTTGGTATGTGATAGTTTAAAGTTTGGTAGCTTAGCATAATGCTTGGTATGTGCTAAGCTTCATATTTGGTAACTTTAGAAGTTGAAAGTTAATTCAAATATGGTAAATATGATATGAATGAAAGTCTTGAATGTTTGATGTGTTGTCGATGTATTTGAACATATAATGAGGGTACATTGGTTAGGCATATTAGATGATGAATTAGGTGTATTTTGAGCATGTTTAATCGTGTTTTGAATGAGTTAAACGATTGGTAAATAAGTTGCTTAGTGTCCAAGTAAGTAGGAAATGGTAAACTTGAGTTTTAAGGTACTTTTAGATGCACACAGCCTAGCTACACGGGCGTGTGTCACACACGGGCAACACACATGGGCGTGTAACCCAAGTTAGTGAGTCACACAAGCAAAGACACGGGCTGAGACACGAACGTGTGTCTCAAGTAAGTAAGTTACACAGGTAAGGACACGGACTGGGGCATGACCGTGTGTCCCAACTTTGAGAGTCATACGGCCTGGGGCTTTCCACACAGCCTGGCCACATAGGCGTGTGTCCCCTATTTTTAAGAAATTTTAAAAATGACCCTAAACTTCCAAAATTGTTCTGAATTAGTCCTTGTCTATTTTTAAACTATTTTTAGGGTCCCGTAGACTCGAAATAGAGGCCGTAAGAGCAACTTTTACTCTGAATTGGAATGGATTAGCAAACCTATATTTAGTGCATTCTACTAACATCATCGAAGATGGAATAAAAAGATAATCGTAGACGGAGTATGGACCAATACTCTAATGCTAATAATTGGAATAGTCTTGTATGTATCCCACTTCTAGCATTCAAGAAGGGATAAATAGTGATAAGAGTGTAGACAGTGGATGACCAAGTTCAGCATTGCATAGCATGATTAGTTATTCGATTGTTTAAGATTCTAGTATGAAAGTATTAGCTATCGTGACCTGCCCTTGTATATCATAATGTTAATGGTTAGTTTACATGTGGATTATGATTGATTAATTGTTTGATTTGTTAGTAATGCTCGTGACCCTAATCTAACAATGGAGAGGGGTTAGGGGTGTTACAAATAGCATGTCTTAAATCCATGGGGAACTAATCCGGTAAAGGAGAGTAACGAGTAGATGTGGGATTAATTAACATCAATATAATTCTTCTCAGCGGATTAGCTGGTTGGGATAGGAAGAACTTAAAACCTTAGACTTGATGACGCTAGGAAGTAATATAGGTGGAAATGAACTCGAAATTGGTATTGTCTATCCGTGAAAACCTTACCCCAATCCAGTCTGAACTATGACATCGAGAGATAAGTCGTTCTTGTCAACTCATTAGGTTAGTGGAAAGCCGAGAGGCCCTGCTAGGTTAATGACTAGTTGATTCAATAAAACTCGAAGTAGGAGTTAATTATGAACACTGAAGTGAGTTAGTCTGCTGTCTTTAAATCTAAGAAAATATGCAATCTATTTCCACAATTGTTTTTATTATTTTTATAAAATAGTTTTTCTCATCACCTTAGGAATAATCGTAATATAATTTTAACTAAAGTACTAACTAGACCCATTAGCTTAGAATTTAATATTAGTTTAGCCTTGCCTCCCTTGGGTACGATCCTCAGAGTACTCTAATACTTCATTGTATAAACTATATTACAACCTGACCCGTGTATTTGCGAACACCACCTTAATTCCTTTCCTTAGTTGCAGTATTCTCACTTCTGACATTTTTACATCGAGAGGTGGTCAATAGACAAGATATTGGAACATTATGCAATGAATGATTCGAAGATAGCAAAAGAAAGAGAAAACATGAGAAAGGTTTTGTATACTTTGGCAGTAGGAAGTCTCATGTAGAAAGCGAAAGAAAGAGAAAACATGAGAAAGGTTTTGTATGCTTTGGCAGTAGGAGGTCTCATGTATGCTATGTCATGTACATGTCAAAAGTTTTGTTTCGCAGTGGGGTTGGTGAGTCGATATCAGGTGAATCTAAGACCAAGACACTAGCAAGTAGTTAAGCATATACTCAAGTATTTATAGAGAACGAGGAATTATATCCTTGTGTATTATTGAATATACTGATTCTAACTTCCAAACCTGTCGAGATTTAAGGAAACTGATATCGAGTTGCGTTTTTATCCTAGATGATGGGTCCATAGTGTGAATATGTGTCAAATAGGGTTACACTGCTAACTTCACTATGGAGGGTCGACTATGAGGTATGAAAAAGCTGACACTATAACTATGCCAATATAGCTAAACCTCAAAGAAATCACATAAGGACAAAACATAGTGATAGAAAGTATCATAAGGGAGATGGTAGTGTTTGACAGAATAGTGGATGTAGTCAAAGATCTCATCTAAAGACAAACCCTAGGGATTTGTTTTACTAATATTCATTTACTTCACTAGGGAAAGTGGGGGATTGTTGGATATGGTGCCATAAGTGTAGTATTTTCGTCTATGTACACTTGTAATTTTTTCAAACATATTTGTTACTCAACTTATTCATAAATTACATTAATATCCTTTGTATAATGTCCTCATATGGTTTTTTTCGTAAAGAAAAATATAAGCAAATATTACCTCACTGGTTGTCTAATGTTTAACTAATCCTAAGTGGTATTACGTTGCCAGATTGTAATACGGAAAGACAACTTATATGAGTAGACGAACCTAAATATGTCCTTAGTCTAATTGCTTGAAAGACTAATATGTCGTCTATCAAGTCAAATTAAGAGATGTCTTGTCTTAGACATCAGAGCGGATTACTCCCAAAATATAGAGACATGGATGTGACTGACTTGACTGACAGTGCATCGGATTGGACCCAAAAAGAATAGATCCTAAATTCTATTATGGATTTATTTACTTGTGACGTTCAAAGTGTGGCACATCTTAATACTGAATGGATGACGGATTATGTATGGGTGACTCGTATACTTTGATGTAAGGAAAAGCATGATTTCAAATAGATAAGGAATCGAGAGTTGGTGCGTTGGGTATATGACTTCTTCAGTATGTAGCATCATTCACAACAATGGAATTCATAGCCCAAGATATGGGTAAATGATATCCTCGCATTGGAATTACATGGTTGATGAAAAGTGAATGTGGCCACGAGTAGTTCGTATTTGTGATGAATGATTTGATTACTATTTAATAGTAACTGAATTTTCATGAATGAATATGTAATGACTACCATGAGATAAAATAGGATCGTATTGGGAGAACATATTTATCCCAAAGAGATTAAGGATAGCCTATGAGGGTAATACGCTTATGAAAAGGTCATTTGACGAGCACTGATCAAGTCACTTTCGTAATTGTATATCATTGGGGAGAGCTCAATCACAATACTATAGTGGAATAACTTCGTGACTAAATGAGTTTATAATTAATAGGCAAAAAGCTGGAACTTAATTATAAATCATTTGAGTGCTAATCGCATATGTCTAATCGGTTCCTCCTCTAGCTCGTTGAAACCAGAAATGAATTGCATGTTGAATTAATTAAATAGAAATGATAAAGTTAGAGAAGTAAGAAACATTTGGAAATGAATGTAGTTTTCTCGAAATGGAAATGACCTTGTGTAACACCTCTTACCCGTATTCAACACCAGAACCGGATACGAGGCATTATCGAATTTAACTTACTTAAACGTACAACATCGGGCTATAAAATTTCATTTCAACTTCAAACTTCTCATTCATATTCATAACATCCTTATTATGGGCCTACAAAGCCCTAAACATACATACGGAAAGTTTCAGAATTAAACCGTAGACTTTACGCACTTAGAAAATTTTTGCCTAAATAGGGCCACACGCCCATGTGGAGGAAGGGACACACCCGTGTGACATATCACACGCCCGTGTTCCACACTCGTGGTCGACACTGACTTGCATCACATGGCCTATCACACGTCCGTGCCCTTCGGTCGTATGACAAATTAAATTCCAAAATTTAAGTGCAGACTTCACACGGCCTGGGCACATACCTATGTCCATGGCCGTGCCTTCCACACAGCTGAGACACACGGCCGTGTCTCCGCCCGTGTGTTTACTATTGAGCATACTGACTTGTAAAATTAACATGCAGGGGACACACGGCCAATCAACACACCCATGGGGCTGGTCATGTATCACATACGGCCTAGACATACGCCTGTGTGTCTACCCGTGTGGACCTTTGAAAGGCTATCTACCTAGCCAAATGTGTAACACCCCTTACCCGAAACCCTTGCCGGAGTCGGGTACGTGGCATTACTAGACTTGACCATTAACTCGGGAAGTAAAAATTTTTAAAGCTGTCCAACTGCGTCACGCTGACTAAATCGACCATAACTCGAGTTACAAAACTCGAAATTTAGATCCGTAAATTTTCCTTGAAACTAGACTCATATAACTATTCACCATAATTTTTCCAGAATTTTTCATGTAGCCAATTAGTACAGTTTATTCATCAAAGTTACCCTTATTACACTGCTTGACAATTCTGACCTGTCCCTACAAAAATGCAGTTATCTCATTGCACAAATTTCCTATGATGTTCTTGTTTATACCAATGAAAAATAGATTCATTAAGGGTTCTACACATATAAACCATGCTTCTTAATTATTTTTGTACAATTTATGGCAATTTTTCCAGAACAGAACAGTGACTCACGGATTCATTCAGAGCAGATCTAACTAAAACTGAATTATCTCATAATATATATATCTTTTGCCTACTCTGTTTCTTTCATGTAAAAATAGACACAATAAGGTTTAATTCCATATCTCATTCACCTTTTAATTCAATATACCCTATTTTTGGTGATTTTTCTAACTCACATCACTGCTGTTACTACAAGCTGTTTTGTTGCATTTTATGAAAGACTAGCTTCTAACCGAACCTACCTACATTCCAAATTCAAGGATTCATTTCAGTATATAAACATTTCCTTAACAAAATGATTAAACTTTGATTAAGAAAGCATAAACCTTGCCATCATGAACCAACATACACATCAAAAACACAACAACGTACTTAACTAGAAATCTAGCCATATTCGCATGGCCATTATATACATGAACCGTGAAATTTTATCGAACAATAACCAAGCCTTTTTCTATACATGCCTTTGTTTAAAACCAAAATGAAAGAGTACCAAAATATAGATTGATAGTGTTGGCGACTTCCTTGACGATCCGTCTTGAGCCCGTAGCGTAACCCAAAATCTATAAAACAGAGGAAATATTTCACATAATTAAGCTTACTAGCTTAGTAAGTCCTAAATTTATAATAGCATAACATTTAAATTAATCAACTTATGATATTTCTCCACAAACATTTAATTATGATAATTTATCTACATAAAGCCAAATCTTATTAGTACATTAACCGAAGAAATTATACTTCGATTCCATAAACTCATTACATTACTTAATACGACTTAATATATTTTACAAGTAACACATACCCCAAGTTGTGTAACTATAGCATTCATATCAACCACACTACCATATTAAAATTTCTTGTATTCCAAGCATTTATACATGCAAACCGAATTTCCATAGTAGTAGTAGGCATAACATACCTTACATACTTACCTGAACCGTATACTCAATCAGTTAGCTTTAAATTGTCTTGAGTTAAGAGTCAACTTCTCTTTTGTACAATACATCACCGGCATGAAGCCTGCTAGGCGTAAAAGCCTGAAAGGTAACACCGGCACAAGGCCTGCTAGGCGTAAAAGCCCAAAAAGTAACACCGGCACAAGGCCTGCTAGGCATAAAGCCCGATAATTAACACCGCACAAGGGCACTCGCTAGGCATAAGCCCGATTATGTCACCGGCACGACGCCTGCTAGGCTCAAAGCCCGAAGGTCAGAATGGTTTTACATGCTTTTCACATTTCATTATCACATATCGAATCATATGTATTTATTCACATTGCATTAAAATATTGAAAACCAATTCAATCCATAATCATCACATTCGGCCAACTCATGATTTTACACCAAACTTATATAAGTTTTATCATTCATTAGATTTATAAATAGCCCTTAAACATAAGATAGCTCAGGATCTTACTTATTCATCTTGCATTAGCCAAAATAAATTCACTTCAATACTATACTTTCACATTCGGCTATATCATGAATTTATACTCTAATTTTCCACAATTCATCATTCACTAAATTCATAATTAATTTATTGACATATTTTAACTAAAGGACTTACCTCGGTTGTCAATATGCTTAAAATTTTCTGCTATTCAATCACCTTAGCCTTCCTCGATCAAGTTCTTTCTTCTTTTGATCCCGATCTATGAAATATCAAGTAGGTTTTATTTACATCCATTCTATCCATTTGCTCAACTCAAAAATGCACATAATTTAAAACAAGAATCATACCATTTCACCCAATAGTCCTATCTAAAATAATCATTCATCCTTGACCGATTTCACAATATATATATCCTAGTATCAAATTCATAGAAAAATTTCATGAACAATCTTCTTCACCTTAGGCCGAATATAAGGCATCATCATGCATAAATTAAAACAATCTTTTTACACTCTTAACTACTTCTTTTATAATCGAATTTTGTTAACTCAATGTACCCATGTGTATTCTTCAATATAAGACCGAACAACAAGCTAAATGTTCACCATTTATAATCATCCATTTCAACCGAATAATAAGAGCATTTTTATGCTCAATTCCAAAATAATTTTTATAATTCCCATATAATTGAAATCACAAGTCTTAAATTTATTTAAGTCTCATAAGTAATTCATGTTGTTTTTGAATCAATATTAAGCATTTTTTTCAAATCAAAATACACACAAGAGTACTCATCCTAGGCCGAATATTAACATGCTAAATATCAAAATTTTAACATGATTTCCTTTGCATTCAAAGCAACCGAATTCAATATGTAAAAATTTTTCCACACTCAAGCTAAAATACTCACCTTACTACTACATGCAAGCCAAAAACAATGGAGGTTTCAAGTTTTCTTCTCTTCTTTCAATTTGAATCGGTCAAGAAGGTGGGGAGAGAAGAGAAATTAAAATAGGAAAATACTTCTTTTTGTTTTTAATTTCCTAACACATATTAGCATGCTTATTATAATAATACTACTTTAGTTATAAAACACTAAAACTATAATTTTCATAGCATGCTTACCGTCCACCATACTAAATTGTGGGAAACTTGACATGCAAGTCCTCCCAAGCAAGAGAAAATCAATTTACCCCTTTTCACTAGCTAAAATCGGCCATGAGAGAATGAAGAAGATTGTGGCATTATTTTATGTTTTATTTAACATGCACACTAACATTATTTCTTTATAAAATACTAACATAAGCATAAAATAAAAATATAATTAAACTAACACATATTCCTACCTAACTTAGCCCATTGCCGTCCATCCCTATGGTAATTGGCTAATTGCCCTTTTAGGACACTCACTTAAAAAGCCACAAGCAATTTAGTACATTACACTTTAGCATGCAACATTTACGCTTTTCGCGATTAAATCCTTTTTATCAAATTAAGCACTTAAACGATAAATCTCTTCTACGAAACTTTCACCCATATTAATTCACATATAATAGACATAAAATAAATTATTAGAATATTACTCGGGCTCGGATTCGTGGTCCCGAAACCACCGTTCCGATTAGGGTCAAAATTGGTCTGTTACAACTCTCCCCCTTAAGGATTTTCGTCCCCGAAAATCTTACCGTTAAATAAGTTCGGATATTGTTGCCTTATCGACTCTTCAGGCTCCCACGTAGCCTCTTCAACTCCGTGACGATTCCATAGAATCTTTACTAATGGAACTCTTTTATTTCTTAACTCTTTGGTTTCCCGAGCTAAGATACAAATCGGTTCTTCATCATAGGTCAAATCAGGTCGAATTTCAATCTCTGACGGGGCAATCACATGAGACGGATCCGATCTGTATTTGCGAAGCATCGAAACGTGAAATACATTGTGTATCTTTTCTAAGTCAAGGGGCAGTTTCAATCGATAAGCAACAGGCCCTATTCGCTCGATGATTTCATATGGTCCAATAAATCTCGGACTCAACTTGCCTTTTCGGCCAAATCGGAGTATTTTCTTCCCCGGAGAAACCTTTAAGAACACCCGATCTCCGACCTGAAATTCAATATCCTTACGCTTCAAATCGGTATAGGACTTCTGACGATCCGGCGACTTTCAAGTTATTTCTAATAAGTACCACCTTCGCTTCGCTTTCTTTAATCCAATCAACCCCGTGTATCTTGTTTTCACGAGTTCACCCAATACAACGGTGTGCGACATTTTCGACTATATAAGGCTTCATAAGGCGCCATTTTTATGCTAGATTGGAAACTATTATTGTAAGCAAATTCAATCAAAGGTAGGTATCGTTCCCACGCACCTTCAAACTCGAGAACGCAACACCTCAACATGTCCTCAAGTATCAAAATAGTTCGCTCAGATCGACCGCCCTGCTTTTGCGGATGGAAGGTCATACTAAAATAAAGTTTAGTACCTAAAGCATCTTGCAATTTCTTCCAAAACCGCGATGTGAATCTTGGGTCCCTATCGAAAACAATGGAACTCGGCACACCGTGCAACCTTACAATCTGCGACACATACAATTTGGCAAGTTTATCAAGTGAATAATCGCACGTCATGGCACACAAATGAGTGATTTAGTCACCTATCAACGATAACCCATACGGCATCTTTCTTACTCGGTGTCATAGGAAGACCAGATACAAAATCCATTGTAATTCTATCCCATTTCCATTCGGGTATCGTGATTGGTTGAAGTAATCCGGACGGTACTTGATGCTCAGCTTTCACTTGTTGACAGATTAAGCACTTGGAAACAAATTCGGATATATCCCGCTTTCATGCCGTGCCACCAATAGAACTGTTTTTCAAATCGTTATACATTTTCGTACTACCCGGTGTATCGACATTCGACCATTATCGGCCTCCTCGTAATCATCTCAGTATCAAATCGAGTTCTTAGGAATACACAATCGACTTTTGTAACTCAAACAATCATTTGCATCAATCTGAAAATCTGATTCTATACCATTTTCACACTGAATCCGAATAGAAATCAACTTTTCGTCAACTTTCTATGCATTACAAATCTGCTGAATGAACATCGGCCTTGCTTGTAATTCGGCTATGATCGAACCATCATCAGATATAGCCACCCGTGCGTTCAATGCACGAAGAGCAAATAATGATTTTCGACTTAACGCATCTGCAACAACATTAGCTTTCCCGGATGGTAGTCAATAACTAATTCATAGTCTTTCAAAGAATTCTAACCATCTACGTTGTCTCAAGTTCAAGTCTTTCTCGAGTCATCAAATACTTCAAACTTTTGTGATCCGAATAAATGTGACACATTTTTCGCCAAATAAGTAGTGACGCCAAATTTTTAATGCGAACACAATGGCTGCTAACTCCAAATCATGAGTTGGATAATTTTTTCATGCGGCTTCAATTGTCTCGAAGCGTAGGCTATCACCTTGCCTTCTTGCATTAAAACACAACCCAATCCATTCAAGGAAGCATCGCTAAAAATAATAAATTCTTTACCCGATTCAGGCTGAGTTAACACTGGGGCTTCGGTCAAAAGGGCTTTCAACTGCTCGAAACTTTTCTGACACTTCTCCGACCACTCAAACTTGACATCTTTCTCGTAGTAGTTTCACAAAGGTGTAGCTATTACAGAAAAAACCTTTACAAATCGTCTATAATATCCCGCAAGGCCTAGGAAACTTCGGATCTCGAAACATTCTTTGGTGGTCTCCAATCAAGTATAGTTTGTTAATTTGTTTGGATCCACCCAATACTGACAATCAAACAACATGACCCAAGAAGCCGACCTCATTCATCCGAATTCACACTTACCGAACTTTGCATACAATCGTTGATCTCTCAAAGTTTGTAGTACTAATCTCAAATGTTCAAAGATGTTCCGCTTCACTTTTGGAATAGATCAATATATCATCAATAAACACTACTACAAACCGATCCAAAACTGCCGAAAGACTGGTTCATTAGATCCATAAAAACAAAGCAGTGCATTAGTGAGTCCAAAAGGCATAACCAAAAACTCATAATGTCCGTACCTCGTGCGAAATGCGCCTTTGGCACATCTAAATCTCGACTCGTAATTGATAATAGCCCGATCTCAAATCTATTTTCAAAACACCAAGCCCCTTTAATCGATCAAATAAATCATCAATCCGAGGTAGTAACGGTACTTATTCTTTATAGTTACCTTATTTAGTTGCTTTGTAGTCGATACACATTCGCATAGTCCCATCTTTCTTTTCACAAATAAAACCGGTGCACCCCAAGGAGAGAAACTTCGGTCATGCGAAGCCCTTATCTCACAACTCTTGCAATCGTGCTTTCAATTCTTTTAATTCAAGAGGCGCCATTCGGCACGGAGCTATCGAAATCGGGTCGCCTCAGTACCAACTCAATGCCGAACTCAATCTCTCTCGCACCGAGGTAAGCCCTGTAGTTCTTCAGAAACACATCGGGTATTCACATACAACCGATCTGATTCAATTTGTTTCTGGACATTTTATTATCCAATACATAGGCCAAATAAGCTTCACACCCTTTTCTCACATACTTTTGGGCTAACATTGAAGATATTGTTGTAGGCAACCCATTTATGTCGCAGATTTAATTACGATGGTCTCACCGCTTTCGACATCTCAAATCGATAAGCTTTCTTTTACAATCCACTACCGCCTCATGTAAAGTTAACTACCCATACCCAAGATTATATCAAATTCGTCAAAGGGCAACAACATTAAATAAGTCAAAGCAATAATCCCCAATCATCAACGGGCAATCTCTACACACTTTATGAACAAGCACACATCTACCCAAAGGGTTGGACACTCGAATCACAAACTCGGTGAGACTCAACTAGTAGAGTCTTGCCAAATTTTAAAGTTTCACACACATAAGAATGAGTCGAACCAGGATCAATTAGTGCAATCACGGTAGTATCATAAAGAGTGAAAGTACCAATAATGACGCGTCGGGAGGAAGCATCCTCTCTAGCTCGCACAGCATATGCTCTAGCCGGAGCTCTAGCCTCAGACCGATCCGTAGTGTTCTTTGTTCCTTTCTGACTACCACCCACATTGCCTGAATGTCTGGGTGGTCTACCTCGCATTGACACGTTGCTCGGTTTAGAGCTCAATTGTATTTTGCTCACCTAATTTCGGCACTCTCTAATGAAATGATCGACGATCCACATTTATAGCAAGACCGATCATGAAATCTACAACTTCCTGAGTGCCATTTCCCACAGTGCTTACATTCAACTCTGTTCTGAGGAACATTCCCAACACTGGCTATCGAGGTAGCTCGAGAACTCATAGGAGGTCGATCCCGTCTAGGTGGATCGGTAGTAGCTTTATGTCGACTGTAGTCATCTCTGGACTTCTTGGTTGTGGAATGAAAGATTTTACCCGAAGACCTTTTTCGGATGTCTCTAGCTTCTGTCTCAGCCTTTCTCTTCTCTTTCCCGAGCTCTTCAGCTTTGCAAGCTCTCTCAACTAAAGTCACAAACTCTTGAATTTCAAGAATGCCAACAAACATCTTTATATCTTCATTTAAACCGTCTTCAAATCTTTTACACATAATAGCTTCAGTAGAAACACACTCTCTAGCATATCGGCTGAGCCTGACAAATTTTCTTTCATATTCCGTCACGGTCATTCGCCCTTGTTTCAGCTCAAGGAACTCCTTTCGTTTTTGATCAATGAATCTTTGACTAATATATTTCTTGCGAAATTCAGTTTGGAAGAAGTCCCATGTCACTTTTTCTTTCGGAACCACTGATACTAGTGTATTCCACCAATGATATGCAGTGTCCCGCATTAAGGATATAGCACATTTCAGGCATTCATCCGGAGTACAAGATAGCTCATCAAGTACCCGTATAGTGTTATCAAGCCACATTTCGGCTCTCTCAGCATCATCATCATCATTGGCTTTAAATTCTTCAGCCCCAAATTTTCGGATTTTATCAACTAGGGGCCTACTAGATCTCATCGGATCTATCATCGGGGGTGCTGAAGGAATCGGAGCTGGATTATTCGGGGGTGGAGGTTGGTGTACATTCGGGTTATTCTGAATAAATTGGGCAAACCATTCATTCATCATCTGATAAAAGGCTTGTTTAGTCTCTCCTTCGTGGCTACCCAAACAGTCGAGAGTCTATCGGCGCGCCGATCCGTGGGCACGGTCGAGCGCTACGCTCTCCCCATCATCATTACGGCTCTTTCGGGATCGGTGTCCATTTACTATATAAAACAAAGTTCAGCCGTTGTCGTGAAGTCACCACACTATCAACATATAACAAAGGCATGTATAACTAGACTCACACGCGCTACGGTAGTCCTAGAATCGACAAAACCTTAAGCTCTGATACCAATCAAATGTAACACCCCTTACCCGAAACCCTTGCCGGAGTCGGGTACGTGGCATTACTAGACTTGACCATTAACTCGGGAAGTAAAAATTTTTAAAGCTGTCCAACTGCGTCACGCTGACTAAATCGACCATAACTCGAGTTACAAAACTCGAAATTTAGATCCGTAAATTTTCCTTGAAACTAGACTAATATAACTATTCACCATAATTTTTCCAGAATTTTTCATGTAGCCAATTAGTACAGTTTATTCATCAAAGTTACCCTTATTACACTGCTTGACAATTCTGACCTGTCCCTACAAAAATGCAGTTATCTCATTGCACAAATTTCCTATGATGTTCTTGTTTATACCAATGAAAAATAGATTCATTAAGGGTTCTACACATATAAACCATGCTTCTTAATTATTTTTGTACAATTTATGGCAATTTTTCCAGAACAGAACAGTGACTCACGGATTCATTCAGAGCAGATCTAACTAAAACTGAATTATCTCATAATATATATATCTTTTGCCTACTCTGTTTCTTTCATGTAAAAATAGACACAATAAGGTTTAATTCCATATCTCATTCACCTTTTAATTCAATATACCCTATTTTTGGTGATTTTTCTAACTCACATCACTGCTGTTACTACAAGCTGTTTTGTTGCATTTTATGAAAGACTAGCTTCTAACCGAACCTACCTACATTCCAAATTCAAGGATTCATTTCAGTATATAAACATTTCCTTAACAAAATGATTAAAATTTAATTAAGAAAGCATAAACCTTGCCATCATGAACCAACATACACATCAAAAACACAACAACGTAATTAACTAGAAATCTAGCCATATTCGCATGGCCATTATATACATGAACCGTGAAATTTTATCGAACAATAACCAAGCCTTTTTCCTATACATGCCTTTGTTTAAAACCAAAATGAAAGAGTACCAAAATATAGATTGATAGTGTTGGCGACTTCCTTGACGATCCGTCTTGAGCCCGTAGCGTAACCCAAAATCTATAAAACAGAGGAAATATTTCACATAATTAAGCTTACTAGCTTAGTAAGTCCTAAATTTATAATAGCATAACATTTAAATTAATCAACTTATGATATTTCTCCACAAACATTTAATTATGATAATTTATCTACATAAAGCCAAATCTTATTAGTACATTAACCAAGAAATTATACTTGATTCCATAAACTCAGTATTACTTATGTACGACTTAATATATTTTACAAGTAACACATACCCCAAGTTGTGTAACTATAGCATTCATATCAACCACACTACCATATTAAAATTTCTTGTATTCCAAGCATTTATACATGCAAACCGAATTTCCATAGTAGTAGTAGGCATAACATACCTTACATACTTACCTGAACCGTATACTCAATCAGTTAGCTTTAAATTGTCTTGAGTTAAGAGTCAACTTCTCTTTTGTACAATACATCACCGGCATGAAGCCTGCTAGGCGTAAAAGCCTGAAAGGTAACACCGGCACAAGGCCTGCTAGGCGTAAAAGCCCGAAAAGTAACACCGGCACAAGGCCTGCTAGGCATAAAGCCCGATAATTAACACCGGCACAAGGCCTGCTAGGCATAAGCCCGATTATGTCACCGGCACGACGCCTGCTAGGCTCAAAGCCCGAAGGTCAGAATGGTTTTACATGCTTTTCACATTTCATTATCACATATCGAATCATATGTATTTATTCACATTGCATTAAAATATTGAAAACCAATTCAATCCATAATCATCACATTCGGCCAACTCATGATTTTACACCAAACTTATATAAGTTTTATCATTCATTAGATTTATAAATAGCCCTTAAACATAAGATAGCTCAGATCTCTTACTTATTCATCTTGCATTAGCCAAAATAAATTCACTTCAATACTATACTTTCACATTCGGCTATATCATGAATTTATACTCTAATTTTCCACAATTCATCATTCACTAAATTCATAATTAATTTATTGACATATTTTAACTAAAGGACTTACCTCGGTTGTCAATATGCTTAAAATTTTCTGCTATTCAGTCACCTTAGCCTTCCCTCGATCAAGTTCTTTCTTCTTTTGATCCCGATCTATGAAATATCAAGTAGGTTTTATTTACATCCATTCTATCCATTTGCTCAACTCAAAAATGCACATAATTTAAAACAAAGAATCATACCATTTCACCCAATAGTCCTATCTAAAATAATCATTCATCCTTGACCGATTTCACAATATATATATCCTAGTATCAAATTCATAGAAAAATTTCATGAACAATCTTCTTCACCTTAGGCCGAATATAAGGCATCATCATGCATAAATTAAAACAATCTTTTTACACTCTTAACTACTTCTTTTATAATCGAATTTTGTTAACTCAATGTACCCATGTGTATTCTTCAATATAAGACCAACAACAAGCTAAATGTTCACCATTTATAATCATCCATTTCAACCGAATAATAAGAGCATTTTTATGCTCAATTCCAAAATAATTTTTATAATTCCCATATAATTGAAATCACAAGTCTTAAATTTATTTAAGTCTCATAAGTAATTCATGTTGTTTTTGAATCAATATTAAGCATTTTTTTCAAATCAAAATACACACAAGAGTACTCATCCTAGGCCGAATATTAACATGCTAAATATCAAAATTTTAACATGATTTCCTTTGCATTCAAAGCAACCGAATTCAATATGTAAAAATTTTTCCACACTCAAGCTAAAATACTCACCTTACTACTACATGCAAGCCGAAACAATGGAGGTTTTCAAGTTTTCTTCTCTTCTTTCAATTTGAATCGGTCAAGAAGGTGGGAGAGAAGAGAAATTAAAATAGGAAAATACTTTTTTGTTTTTAATTTCCTAACACATATTAGCATGCTTATTATAATAATACTACTTTAGTTATAAAATACTAAAACTATAATTTTCATAGCATGCTTACCGTCCACCATACTAAATTGTGGGAAACTTGACATGCAAGTCCTCCCAAGCAAGAGAAAAATCAATTTACCCCTTTTCACTAGCTAAAATCGGCCATGAGAGAATGAAGAAGATTGTGGCATTATTTTATGTTTTATTTAACATGCACACTAACATTATTTCTTTATAAAATACTAACATAAGCATAAAATAAAAATATAATTAAACTAACACATATTCCTACCTAACTTAGCCCATTGCCGTCCATCCCTATGGTAATTGGCTAATTGCCCTTTTAGGACACTCACTTAAAAAGCCACAAGCAATTTAGTACATTACACTTTAGCATGCAACATTTACGCTTTTCGCGATTAAATCCTTTTTATCAAATTAAGCACTTAAACGATAAATCTCTTCTACGAAACTTTCACCCATATTAATTCACATATAATAGACATAAAATAAATTATTAGAATATTACTCAGGCTCGGATTCGTGGTCCCGAAACCACCGTTCCGATTAGGGTCAAAATTGGTCTGTTACATAATGCCACCCTAAACAACACCCATACTTATACCAATTCAATCCAACATATATTATAACCATAAAGCACTTATATGGACTCAAAATCAAGGCATCCAATCAAGCATACACTTCATGAATTTCATCATCATTAAATATATACTTGTCATGTATTGGTCCAATTCCAATGACCACTTACAAAATTAATTTAACACCATTAATAGCCAACACTTTGGCTAACAAATATGACATAACAAAAGAGACCAAACCCTATACATGCCATACTCAAAATGAATCTAATTTTGCTATACCAAGAGTAGTCGATAGTGTGATTTTCAAACTCCAACGTTCCACAAATTCTCGAGCTAACTTGGAAAAACTACAAGGAAATGGGAAATGAGAGGGGTAAGCATAAAGCTTAGTAAGTTTGCATGAAAAATAAATAACAACATAAGCTCATGATATCATACAATCATGCAATCATGGCATTGGATAAAATGCAAAGTCTTAAGTACTTTGCCATAACTTACTCTTGCTTGTTATTACTACGTACATACCATGTCACGTATCGTAAACAATTTCTCATGAATTACTCACGGGTACTTGTATTCACTCAATCACATAGCTTTAGCACTAATCTCATTTCTATTTCAAGCTCAACTATTTATCCCACTAAATCACTTGGGATACTCAAAGATACAAATTCATCGTCATTCACACAATTACGAAGCCAATGCCACATCCCAAATGTGGTCTTACATGAGGTCACCTCTGAGTGCCGATGCCATATCCCAGATATGGTCTTATACGGGATCTCATATCAATTATCGATGTCATATCTCGAATATGGTCTTATACGATTTTAATATTCAATGCCGATGTAATATCCCAAATATGGTCCTATACAGGATCTCAATTCGTTGCTGAGGCCATGTCCCAGACATGGTCATACACGGGACCTTATCCATCTCTTGTCTCAATGATAGTATTCTCACATTTATTATAGTCCAACTAGGACTTCAACATCACAACTTTCATCATTTTACTCATTCAACACCATCACTCAATTTCATAGAAATGTTATGCATCATTATAATATCAAACATTCTCAAACATACTAGCATGATGTTGAATTTAACATACAAACTTACCTCGATTTCAAAATAGGCTAGATTATCGATCTAGTCTGATACTTTACCCCTTCCTCGGTCGAGGTTAATCCTCCGTTCTTCTTGATCTATAATAACAATTTAGCTCATTTAGTAACCATATTAATCAGCTCATTTCAATAATCATACTTTGGCAAAATTACTATTTTGCCCTTAGAATTTCACAAAATGACCGTTTTACCCCTAGGCTCGGAAATCAATTCTAATCAAATTTATTTCTTTAATGAGCCTAGGTGAACATTTATTACTCTTTTGGCAACCCTCAATACTTATTATTTCACACATTTACCACATATTTTACAACTTTTACAAAAGGGTCCTTTTAAGTGTTTATCTAACAAATATAACTCATTTTCTTCCATAAAAATGCAGCAAACAAATTAAAAGCTCACATGGAAAAACTCTAAACTTTCAACTATTTTGCAAAATAGTCCCCTCATTAGTTAGCTTGAGCTTTAGGTGTTCCAAAAGTACAATTTTTTATCAAGGAATGATCATCAAATCACTTACTTGTAAAGAGAGAAGCTTGCTGAAATTTTTGAGCTCTCAACCTCTATTTTTGCAGCTAATTTTCATTGGAAGAAAGGAGTAGAAAAGATGATATCTTTCTTTCTTTATTTTATTTTATTTCATCAATTTAATCTACCTACTACACCCACTTTGACTATTTTGACTTCTTTGTCCCCCTATGGCCGGCCACCCCATAAAACAAGGCCTAATTGCACATTTGGGATCTCCAATTAATATTCTATGGCTATTAGGCACCTTTAGCTTGTAAAATTGAACTTTCGCACTTTACGCGATTAAGTCCTTTTCCGCGATTTAGCATGAAATTGCTAAAATTAAAACACCAAAATTTTCATGCACCTTTATAATCATATTATAACTCATAAAATAATCATTAAAATAATTTTATCTGACCCCAAATTAGAGGTCCCGAGACCACTATTCTGACTAGCCCTTAAATCAGGCTATTACACCTTGAAAAATGAAATTATGATTTTTCGAATTATTACTTAATTAAGTGATTAAATAATTGAAGTTAAAAAAAATGAAAATAAATTTATTGGTTATGTGAATGTATTGAATGTTGAAATCTCATAGAATATCTTACGCTAAAGTTGTCATGATTTTAATAGAATTAGAATTGGGTTGTTAAAATTATTTAATTGAGAAATTAATTTAACAAATTAATTTAAGATGTTTATTTTAGGAAATAGGAAAAACAAATATCAGGTTGGATTAAATTATAAAGTATTGGATTAAAAGTCCAGAAAGTACTTGTAATCGGACCCGATATGGGAGAGGCCCAAAAACCGCTTATGTTTAATGCTAGGGACGACAAACTCTAGTTTGTTTAACTAAGGTTGTCGCCCCACCTAATCCTGGTTAAACTAGGAGTTCGTTTTTCTATTGAAATAGACTTTTACAATTCAACAAGAGTGTGACCTCTTCTCTCTATAAATAGATGGCATCGATAGGCCTAAAACCACACAACTTTAAGATATTGTTATTTTGTCCAAAAATAGTGATAGTTTATTTTAAGTATTAATGTAATAGCCCGTTTTTAGTCAAATCAGAACAGTGGTTTTGGGGCCACAAGTTCAAGGTCAAAATAATTATTTTATTACTATTTTAATGTCTACAGCATGATAGTATGATTGTGTGAAAATTTCGTTAAGAAATTTTATTGTTTGAATGCTTAATTTGATAAAAAGGATTAAATCGCATAAAGTGCAAAAGTAGTGTTCTAATAGCTAAAGGTGTCTAATAGTTATGGAATATTGAACTGGAGGTCCTTATGTGGTAATTAGACCATTGTTATATTGGGTGGAAATTTATGGACTTCATTTAAATGATTTTAAAGGTTAATGTATAAGGTTATATAAGTAATTTAATAGTTAAGTTAGTAAAAAAAAATGATAAAACAAAGACTATCATCTTTGTTTTCTCCCTTAGCCGAAATTTTCAACCTAAAACACCATGGGAATAGCTTGAAGAATTAGGTCATTAATCCTTGCTTGCATGTAAGTTCATTTTTGTCCTGTTTTTAATAATTTCTATGTTTTTGAGATCGTTGCAGCTTAATCTAGCTAGCCCAGGGACTAATTTGCAAAACTATTAAAGATTTAGGATTTTTCTATTGATGAATATAGGTGTATTTTGATGTTTGATGATAGAAAATTTATGGTTATTGTTAGATAAACAACATTTATAAAGTGATTTTTGATAAAATTGTCAATTAGGGATTAAATTGTGAAATGTGTAAATTTTATGGTTAAATTACGAAATAAATAAAAAATATAGGCTGCTATGGTAATAAAAGAAATTCAGCTAGCATGGGTAGGGATCTAATTGCATGAATTTGTGTTTTTATGTGATAAGGACTAAATTGTAAAAATGTTGAAATATTAGGGGCAAAAGTGTAAAGTTTTCATAAAATGCATTTTGGGCTAAATTGAATAGAATGATAATTAAATAAGCTAAATTTGATTGCATATAGCTCAATAAAAGTGAAGTTTGGATTTAGATCTGGGGAAAAACAAAGTGTTAGACTAATCTATTCATTTCATCGTTTTTGCATTTGAGGTAAGTTTGTATGTTAATAAGCCTTATTGTAGTTGTGTTTTTAAATGCTTTATATTTGAATTGTTGATGAATATGATTGTACGGAAATGTTCGACGAAGATTCAGCAATGAGAAATCTCGGTTGAACCTTAGGAATAGATTAAGATACGAATGACATGTCATTAGGGTTATATGATTTGGGTGCTGATCCGTACGTCTTACCGGTGGTTGAGTTATCCAGCATGTGTTTCGGATTCTCGTCAGCTTGTGTGAGCAGTACCATGTAGCTACGTCATGACCATCAGCTTGTGTAAGCAGACTCGTTGATAGCTCAAGAGTGAGCATTATATGAAATATGAGATTGAGATAGCTTCGGCTATGTATTGGCACTTAGGGTGTGAGATTCTCGAGTATTCGATTGTATTCCAAATGGTTCAACAGGTATATCGAAGACATGAAATGGTGAGAAATAGATACTTATCAATACAAGTATGTACGAAAACTATACGAGCATTGAAACTATGAAAGTTGTGAGGTCTTGATCAATTATGTGTTTGAATATATGTTAACCTTATAATTACATGATTTTGAAGTACCCTATGTTATATTACTTGAATGGTGATTAAATGGTGAGTTTTACTTATTAACTATACGAGCTTACTAAGCTTTATAGCTTATTCTGTTTATTTTTCCTGTTTTATAGTGATATCGAAGCTAGCTCTAATTCAGGAATCATCGGAGAACTTATCACACTATCAAGCTATCACTTTGGTACTTTTGAACTTATGTTTTTGGTTATATGGCATGTATAGGAATTATGGTCATTTTGGTATATGTTAGTAATGGATTTAGCCATTTGAGTTGGCTTGTAAATGTTAAGTGTTTGGTTTTGTGTATAGCCATGAGAGTTGACTTATTTTGGTATTTTTGATGGTGTATATATTTGTGCAAATAGCCTTTGTTATGTTGTGTAATATTGCCATTTATATGCTTGTTGTGAATTGGTATTTTGGAGTACCATATGGTAGAAATTTGAAGATTGGTATGCATGTGATTAGAGGTAAGAAAATGCATATATGAAGTTAACTAGTTAAGTAAATTGAGAATGTGAATTTGGTATGAAATTGAATAGAATATTGTGGTATTTGTGTTTCTTGTATTTGATGGTACTAAAATGGCATGAATTATGTTTGGTTGAGATTGGTTTAAATGTCTATTGATGCTATGCTATATGCCAATTGATGTTTTTAAATGGTTGTAATTTGGGTGAGAAAGATGGCTTGGAAAATAGCCTATTTTTGTCCACACGGGTAGAGACACGGGCGTGTGTCTCAGCCGTGTGTGACACACGATCAAGTGACGCGGTCGTATGGCCCTTGGTGTTTAATTAGAAACCAAGTTAGTATGCTCCACACGGTCCAGCATACGGGCGTCTTACTTGGCCATGTGACATAAGTTAGTATACCCTACAGGTTTGGCACGGCCTGGCACATAGGCGTGTGCAGCCATTTTAAAGGGCACACTGGCTGGTCACACGGGCGTGTGGTTGGCCGTGTGACCCAAGTCAGGGAGTTACACGGGGTCGGATACAAGCTGGGACACGGCCATGTGATCCCATTTCGAATGTCCACACGCCTATGACACAGGCGTGGCTTTGGCCATGTGAGACACACGGCTGGGCCACACGGGCGTGTGTCCCCTGTATTTTGAAAAATTTTCTAAGTTTTCTAGAAGTTTCCTAAGTTATCAGTTTAGTCCCAAATCACTCCTAAAGCATGTTTTGGGCCTCGTAGGCTCGTATTAGGGACAATGTGATTGGTTATGAATGATGTTTGTTTGGAAATGGAAAATGTATGTGAAATGTATGTTTATTTATGAAAAAAGTCTGGTAATGCTCCGTAACCCTATTCCGGCGTTGAATACGGGTGAGGGGTGTTACAATTAATTCTATTTTTTGGAATAAAAATTTCGTCGGTTTCTATTGAGAGAGATTTTGCTTTCACACTAAAATTAAAGAAAACTATTTCTAGTTATATTTTTAATTCGAGTTGTTTGAGTCCACACTCGAAGTAGTTCATGGTACTAGAATAGTGGATAAGGTCGTTCAGTTGAAAGCCAGGAAATATAAGGATTCGTCTAGCCAAGAACACAGGTGTGATTTCGATAAAGATTTTATTGTTATACAAATCAACTCGATTTTCAAAAATTTTATTTTTTGTTGTGCAAGAAAATCATTTTCGAACCAAACTTATTCTAATAATGTGAGTGATCAAGATAATGTTTGTCCCTCTTACATAATGGGAGCAATATCTTATATCTCTTGATCGAGTGAGACTGAAAATGCATGGTCATGCTCAAATGAGTTGATATGAAAAGCCTCACTTATTTGTTTATTTTAGTCTACTCGGGATATTAAGAAACAAGAGATTGGACTATACAAGTGTAATTGTTCCATGACTTGTATCCAATCTAGAGATGTTCCAATGTTGCGCAAACCTATGGTTAAAGTGATTAGAATAAAAAGAAAGTTGAGATTATATTTAACTGTCACATTGATTAAAAAAATAGAAATGTTTTTATGACTAATTTAATTTGACAAAGTTAAATATTAAATGAGATATGTGTACGTACTTGATGTACACGCATAGAGGATACAACTAAAATAATATATGAATTAGATTCATATACATTTTAACTGAGAATATTTTATTGGAATTATTCAATAATTATTTAATATTTTTCATTTAAAGATACGCTTTTAGGGATTATGGAACCTAATAACCTTATGGTAAGGATGTCACGTTTGATGCTAGTTTCTTAAATCCCTCTATGGTTCAACATTGGATTTTGAATAAAAGGAAGCTAGAAATCTAATTTTTTATGTTACCCGAAATATCACTTTGGCTAGCAGCAAAAGGTTTTTTTTTTTTTTCTCTCTCAAGAGTTTGGAGAGTTTTCTAATTTTTCTCTTATAGGGGTATCAAGTAGAGGTTGGGGCATTTTTGCGGTTGAGGTTTGGCATCTCGACAGCGGTTTCACATCCATACTAGTATTTTTATTTTCTAGATCATTTTAAGGTATACTCGAGTTCATTCCTTGTACATGGATCCATAAGTTGTGATATTTGGAGTTATTTTTCTGCTGCTTCAAGGGACATACCGATGTTCCAATAAATATATGGAGGTTTATGAGTTTAAGCAGTACTAGACACCAATAGGCATTGCTCCTTGACACTACTCATAAAAGATCTCAACAAAAATATCTTTTCCTTGAAATGTAGAATTGTAAGTTAAACTTTGATAAATCAGGTTCATAAAAGATTTCTCTCTCCATTAAAGTCTCCCACTAATTGCTTCATTATAGTGGTAGTCTCCCTCTCTTGCTTCACTGTAGTCTTCATGAGACATACAACATTTACATTCAACTCATTAATTTTATCTATAATATTACATTTAATTGCTGAAAAATTTAATTTGAATATCTTATTAATTCTATCCATTAAACTCATTAATTCTATCTATTAAAGTCTCCCACTAATTGCTTCATTAATTTTTGATAAAAGTCACATATGTTAATTTGAATATCTTATTTTTTAAAATGATAATTTAATTTAATTTTTAATAAAATAAAATCAACTTAATATTTTCTATATTAATTGATAATTAGCTAACTATTTATTTATCTTATTCAATGTTTTTTATTAAATTTTTTATATATTATATCAAACACATTTAAAATATTAAATAATAAAATTTTAATTTTATTAATTCGATATGATTTAGAGTTTTGGAAGTACTATTAGCTTAATAATACAAGCATGGAAGAAACAAAACAGCAACGTGATCTTCATCAGATCAACATTTTTTTTTTTTTGAAGAAATCAAACGCTTGAAGGTTGGGTAACAAAGAGATAGTTTGTGGAAATTATAGGGCTCTCTATTTTTTGTTTTTGTGAATTAATAGTCAAGGCATAATAATTATTTAAAAGAACTAAAGAGGTTGAAATCACGAAAACCTCATTGGATAAGCATATCGATAGCTCATCAGCAATATATGCAAGGCGCTCCTGCATAAATGTGGCGAAACCTTGACATTTGCCGACCACATACCATTTATGGAGATGATAGTAATGAGTATCCTGGTCAACTCCCCTAAAGACAATGTAACATGGCATGGAAAGACATCATCTATCACATCAAAACCCATGTGAGACTCTCAACATGGCCATTTATCTTCCAAATAAATTTTGAAGCACATGTTAAACGACCTAAATGGTGAGGTCCTACAATAAAAAATATATAATTACTTGACTCTACTAATAACTAGTTGGAAAAGGTAGAAGTGATTTTTACTTTAAAAAAAATTTGAATTAAGTTGGAATTTTTGAATTTTCATATTATTAAGAGCGTTTTTTTTTTTTTTTTTTGGTGAAAGACTAATAAAACAGCTTAAAAGCTTCTAAGATACATTATACTCTTTGTCCGGGAGGAGAGTCGTAATTACCACATCAGGTGGCACTTCAAAATTTCGAAGAGAAGTCTGCCAAGAGAGTCATATCTTCGCAAGTTTGTCTGCAGTTAAATTGCCTTCCCTGGGGACATACTTGATTTCCTATTGGCCTTCAGAATTCATGAGTCTTTTGATCCTTCTGAGAAGTGTGTTCCCCGAGTTTACCATATCTTCCATAGTCAAAGCCCTAATCACTTCAAGGTTATCCGTCTGGATCCTGACCTTCTTGTATCCTTTATTCAGTAGAATGTGTACTCCATCAAGTAAACCCCAGAGTTCTGCTTCTAGTGGTGAACAGCTGCCCAAGTAGTGTGTGTATCCTAGGATCCAATTGCCATTCCAATCACGTACCACTCCGCCCGCTGCAGCGTTTCCGGATATTCTAGCCACTGCTCCATCGGAGGAAAGATGAACCCATTTGTCAGGGCACTGTTGTTGGTTTCCCAAGGAAATCTCGACAGCATTGGGTTTTGTGATAACGGCCTCTAAAGTTTGTGCCCAACTGAGTGATGCTTTAACGAGTTCGAGGGGCGTCCCATCAATGTTTTGAAAGGTGAAGAGATTCCTATTCTTCCAAATTCTCCAAGCTATGATCCCAAAGAGGCACGACCATGTAGTACCTTTATCCTGCAGTTTAAGATGACAATTAAGGTTAGAGATTAGCCATGTTTGTAAGGAGGCAGAAAAGAACCTGGATTGTTCCTCTGTAGGAACTACAAGCTTCCAAGTTTCCTTGGCCATCGAACAATCTCGGAGAACATGCATGGTGTCTTCAGGATCATGGCCGCATCTGGGACAGGCACTACTATGAGTGATTCCTCTTCTGCTTCTCTCTGAGTTGGTTAAAAGTCTCTGATTCGCCACGAGCCAAAGAAAAATCTTGACTCTCTGAGGTCCTTTATACTTCCATACGATTTTCCAGTTGTCGTCTTTTGGTCTACAAGAGTTCTCCTTTAACGTCCAGTAAGCGCTTCGGATGGAGAACGAGCCGGACCCTAATCGAGCCCATATGATTCTATCTTCGCCATCATCCGGATGGGGTGGAGGAATGCTTATAATGCGTTTCAATTTGTCATCAGGTAACCACAGTCGAAGCATGTCAACGTTCCAGGAGCCATCCGGAAGGACCCAATCCTTCAAAGTGCTATCCAAATTGAGCCTGTTCTGAGCGCGAGCATATAATAACAGAGGTCCAATGCCAGGTATCCAGTTGTTTTTCCAGCCGCGGATAGTAGAACCATCCCCAACGGACCACATGAGATTTTCTCGAAGGAGGGGCCAACTTTGGATAGAGATTTCCAAAGATGCGAACTTTGGCATTAAGAGCGTTTTAGCTACCCAAATAAAACTAATCTCAAACCACAGATATTACAAAATAAAAAATAAAAATAAATAATAGACTCCACCCACATCCTCAAGACACCGAGCACTGTTATTCTACCAAACATTTCGTATACCACTTAAGCACAAATTCAACCTCTTCAACTGCTATAAGACTTCCCCACTATCGTCTGAACCTCCACTTTTGTTTGTTTCACATCCAAATCTTACCTCAACAAAATTAATGTTGGCTGTATAAATTGATATTTTCCATCTTTGCAGATTGGATAGAGATGTTAATGATGTAATTATTATTCTCGCTAATTTGTTTTTTTTTTTGAAATTTTGAACGTGAGCAAGGAAGTGAATTTTTTTTATTACATCATTGTTTATTTTGCTGTCCAAATCCTCTTAAAACCTTTTGTGATTAGAAGTGTCCTAGAATTATCACTTTAAAAAAGTGGATCTAAGCTAAACCAATCCCCTATCGAAACGTCACAACACAAATAGTTGAAAATTAGAATAATGTGGAAGAAAAAAGAAAGGGACAGCCAAAAAAACGTTGATAAACCCGAGGAAATATTATTGGTGCAGTGTGGAGGGAAGTGTAAGAGTTAATTGCTGCTGCTAATAAGCAATCAAAGACAGTGCAGCCACGTGTTGTTACAAGTGATGTCATCTCATCTGTTGCATTACAACCAAAATAAGCTCAGATTTTCCTTTCGGCTCTATAATGGAAGACAGAGGGGGAAAAGCCTTGTAGTATTATATCATATCTCTGTGACTGTCGTCCCCCATGCCATGCGGGGAAAGGCAGGGCAGTGCAGGCCCCATGCCCGCACGTACTCTCAAATTGCAATGCACTCTTCCCAGGAGAAATTAAAGATACATACTGCTACACCTTTTTTGTTTTTGCCCCAACTCATATATTCATCAGCTTCATCAGTAACACAACTCCATACTACCATATTAAAAGGTAAAAAGTGTGGTTAAAAATTTAAAAATGTTAAACAATGCCTAGGTTATGTTTGTAAGTTCAGACAATGTTGTTCTCTATTTGTTTCATTTTAAGCCAAAAACTTCCAACCAATTAAATGGACAATGACAGAGATAGAACAAGGTTGAAGACAGAGCGTTCAAATTTTGAAACTAAATAAATGAATTGTCGGACTAAAACTATCCATTTGGACCATAGTGCAGATAATACAAAAGAAAAAACAAAGAACAAGAAAAAGGCAATGCCTACCACAACAAGAAAAGAGACCTACATCCAGTTAATTTGACTAAAAATTATTATAAATGGAACTGAAGATACTAATTCAAGTCCTAACATATTGCATATACACAGTCAGTAAATTCAGTTCAAACTCAGAAGTTAATAGTAACAATACTATGGAACTAAACACCATTGGCACTGAGAATCCTTGAGAATGGAAAAAAGAATTACCTAGCTAGCATTACTGTCATCATCATCATCTTCTTCTTCTCCTTCACCCTCATTCTCCAAGGCTTCCTTTGCAGCTTCCTTGTACTACATTAATTCTCACAAACTGCACCATCAAAATCAGGTTTTGGGGAACTTATGCAGCCTCAAGCTCAGTCTCAGGCAAATTAATATCATTGTTGATCAAAGGACTAGGTGAAGTGGGACAAGTAGTGGGTAACATTCTTGAGTAGAGCTGATCCAATTGGTGAAAATAAGTGCAGGTTTTAGAATGCCGACAGCGCTTCTTGCCATTTTCTTTGCTCTTCCTAAAATATTTGTTAATGTTCTCCCATTTTTCTTTGCATCTTTTAGCACTTTTTTGATAACCAAGGGAAGCCATGAAAGAGCTTACCTCTTCCCAAACAGGCCCTTTCAATCCAGGTTCTCTAAACTTTGCTTCTAAGTCGCATCTTACTTGGATCAATGCCTCAACTTCAGCTCTAGGCCACCTGCTATAGTTATCATTTAAGGGTACCATTGCACTTTCTGGTTGCACCAACAATGGAGTCCTTGGAGGAAGATTGATGCTTTGACCTGTAAGTTTCTCTAAATAAGATACAATAACAGCCTCTCTATTTGAAGTTAAAGCTTGTTCGTTTGCTCTTGCAATGGCCTCATTTTTACGTTTCTCAGCCTCTCGTTGCCTCCATGATTCTTCTTTGGCTGACCTTTCTTTATCCATTGTTTCAATCACTTCCAAGAACCTTTTATGAAGCCCTTCTTGATGATCCATCACTTGTTTCACCAAAGTTTCAAAAAAAACAAGCATCGAACACAATTGCTCCTTCATTTTCTTCTTCCTCTTCTTCTTTTGAATCTTCCTCAATGAAGCTTGTTCTCCAATAGAACCCTCTGATCCATGGTCAACCCCGGTTGTAACATTATCACCCCGGCCATTGGCACCTACATTATGGCCTTGAAATTCGGTTGAGGGTATGGGAATACCCACATTTGCAGGTGAATAATTTTCACCTGTGAGAGCCGAGCCAGAACCAGCTTGAGTAGTTTCCCTACCAAGGCCATAAATAGCTTCAAGCTCACCAAAGAACCTATATTTGTTATCCAAATGCTTGCTTCTCTCATTTGTACATTGCCTAATGCCATCCTCATCACACCTATTTAGGGACTTCCTGGACATGGGTAACAAAGAAGTCAGTTTTGGGAAAAAAGAAATTATAATAAATCATTTTAAAAAATTACCAAAAGGGTTGCTTGATGGGAGAATCTTCTTGGGGATGCCAACAATGAGGTGCCAAAAGAGAATGCTGGTCATTTCCATTTTGTTGAGGATGGTTCAATGCTAAAGCAGCCTCTTTTTTCATACTAATTTCATCAAGACCCAACTTGAAACCCACAGCCGAATTGGGTTGCTGAAACTGATGTTGGTGGAGAAGAAGCTGATGGGTAAGTGGACCCAAATTTTGCTGGAAATGTTGTTGACAATGAAGAGAGTTTGAAATGGAGAAAACTGAAGAATAACCATCTTCCTCTATTAGCCGCTCTTGTAGATTCAGTGCACCATATTTAGCTGGCTGCATTTTTTTTTTTCCTTTGGTTATTTAAGGTAATAAAAATGGAAGACAAAGTAAGATAATCAGATATAGGGAGAATTGGAAGGAAAGTTTAAAATGGTAAAAGGGTGAGAGACGAAACATTTATTTATTTTTTAAAAGAAATAAAGGAAAATTCTGTTACATGGGGCAGGATACTCTACAAGGAAGTTAGGGTTTTGGTTTATCCCCAAAACAATCTATTTTTTTCTTTAAAAATATTAATTTTTTAAATAGTAGTATAGAATAATTTTTAATATCTCGAAAATTAGATATGAATTTAATTAAATTAAAATTTAGTCATAATTATTTTTAAAGAAATTAAAAATCAATTCAGTTGGTTGATAAAGTTAAGTTTTGTGATTAAATCACATTTGAAAATTAATAATTCAACTATTTATATAAAGAATGAGTGAAAATCAATAATTGGATTGAATGGATTTACTTATAACTGAATTAGCTACTTAATTTGACCAAATTAACCAAAACATGGAATGGAAAAAAATCTAACTGGATCCGATTTGCTTTAAACTTAAAATCATATAGATATGATCATTATTTTCTTTTTCTTTTTCTTTTTTCAATATCTTTCTTAATTTCTTGCCAAACAAACGGAATCTAAAGTTTAACAAGAAAGAAGAGAGTGATGAAGCCAAATTTAATGCATTGGGGGTTAAGGATAGCAAAGGGTCCTCGTATTTTGTATTTATAACAATAGAACAAAGTTGAGTTTTTTTTTGGAACAATTTCTTTTATATTCGCCTTCCACTAAACACATAAATATCATCAATTTTATTTTTGTTTAATTTCTATTTCTACTAAATTAATTGTAGTTATAATTACAAGAATATGAATTATTTTTGTTATAGTATAATTATACTTATAAACTACTTAAAAGAAAAAAAAAATGGACCACGTGGTATGAGGAGACATGACATGAGAGACAACCTTTGGGATTATTTAACAATTGATGTTGCACGTGAATTCATTACAGTACATTGTCTTCTTGTCCCCTTGTCCACCATTTTTAATTTCTGTCTGCTTTCTGCTGCAATATGTTGACATTGCAGTTGCATGCATCCGTGTTCTTAAACTCCCCGACCCTCTAATTTCCTTGCTTAGCCTAACCTAATCATCGTCTTCTTGTATGAAGGGTGAAGCTATTAGGTATTAAGCTATTTTCTTTAAAATTTTATAACTGATAAAAGGATGTGAATCAAAAGTAATTAAATCAACAATAAAATAGGAATAATTTTCATTATAAGACATATAATTTTTTATTATTTTTAGTAATCATTTCCAGCAAATATATAATTACTTATACCAATTAAATTAAACTGAAACAAACTTATTTATAAAAATATCAATAGAGCATGTGGTAAAACCTCAACTTGCTTGTAAAGTTAAAACTTTTAATCGCCTGTATATATATTAAATAATTGCATTTTTATTAAATAAAATAACAAATGATTGTGTTAGGCATAGATTGTTTTATATCAAATTATGATTACGGTCTTTCTACAATGTTTAAATTTAGAATTTAATTATCTATTCTTTAATTCGATATAATTTGGTTCCTCTGCATAATATCATTAGTTAATTGAAATATTTCATACCCTTAATTATTATAGTCAGAATGATGAGGTCAATTCTTTTCTTAAAAATACTCATTCCAACTTCATGTAATCATTTTAACCGATATAGCTAAAGATGTTAATTATTTGGCCTAACTAATGCTATTATAAAGTAGAGGATCAAATTGTTTCAAATTATAAAGACTAACTCTCCAAGGTGAGCATAATAAAGGGATCACAACTATCGTTTTATCATTTCTTATAATAACTAAAAAATTAGGAAAAAAAAATCATGCTAGTATTGGTCTAAATATTTGCACCCTTAATATTTTAGTTAGATGATGTGAATTTTTTTTAACAATACTTATGCCAAATCATTGTGTGAATATAAATTTTTTTATATAATAGCATTTAAAAAAATAGAATAAAAAATTTAATCAAAATAGCTAAAACTGTTAATTATTTGGACTACCTAATGTCATCATAAAAGTAGAAAACTAAATTATGTCAAATTAAAATATAAAGACTAAATATCAAATGTGAGCATAATAGAAAGATCAAAATTACCATTTTATCATTATCTTATAATGACTAAAAAAATAGGAAAAAAAGAAGAAGAAGAAGTAATGTCATTATTGATCTAAATAATTAGCACCCTTAATATTTTTAGTAAATGATGTGAATTTTTTTAATAATGCTTATTCCAAATCATTATGCCAATGTAATTTTTTTGAAATAATAGCTTTTTTTAAAAATACTAAAAAATTTAATCAGAACAGTTACATATGTTAATTATTTGGACTACCTAATGTCATTGTAAAAGTAGAAAATCAAATTATGTCAAATTAAAATGTAAAGACTAAATCTCAAATGTAAGCATAATAGAAAGATCAAAACTACCATTTTATTATTATCTTATAATAGCTAAAAAAAAAGTCATGTCATTATTGATCTAAATAATTAACACCCTTAATATTTTTAGTAGATGATGTTATTTTTTTATTAATACTTATTACAAATCATTATACCAAAATAATTTTTTTATAGAATAGCATTTTTTAAAAAAAAAATAGAACAACAAATTTAATCAGAAGAGCCAAAGATGTTAATTATTTGGACTACCTAATGTGATAGTAAAAGTAGAAAACCAAATTATGTGAAATTAAAATATAAATATTAGATCTTAAATGTGAGCATGACATAGGGATTAAAACTGAAAATTTACCATTATAATTATAATGGAAAAAAATTTAAGTGCACATGTGTCACAAGGAAGGCATCTATGGACCTTTCTTTTTGTAATGACTTGAAAGTCAAGGGTATCGGAAAATGTGATTTTGAGATTCCGTTTCCATAAACCCAGCTCGTAAATATTTATATTAAATATTTACGGAGTTGTTATATAGATAAATTGAACTTTTAGTTAATAATTTAACCAAATTAAGGCTTAATTAAATTTCAAGGATTCAATCATAAAGTCCAATTACTATATGATTTTAATTATTTTAATTAGCTAAGAGACCAAATGAATAATTAAATCATTTACTATTAGTAGATAGCGTAAAGTGATGTTATTTTCCACCATCTAATTGTTAATTAAGATTATGTTAAGATAATTAGTGTTTAATTAGTTTAATTAAGATTATTAATTAGTAAACTAAGTATATAACTAAATTTTTTTTTTAAAAAGTGGCCATTTTCCTTCTTCATCTTCTCCCCACCGTAGCTAAGAAGAGAAACAAGGGTTTCAAAGTCCTCAAACTTTAATCCCAAATTTGTAAGTGATTTAAAGCTCATTTCTTATAATTTTTATGATTTTGAGGTTCTGGGAGATTAATTTAGCTAACTAGTGTATCAATTTAAATTGATAAAGTTTTTATTGTTGATTTCTTGAAGTTCTTGGTGCAAAATTATTAGATTTTAAGCTTAGATATGAAAAGGGACTAGTTTGTAAAGTGAAAACTATTAGTTTTGAACATGAGGTCTAAAGTGTAAATATTTTCAAATTGGTATGAAGTTTCTTTAATTATAGATAATAGAAGGTCTTAGAAGGATGGAATTGAGATCGGTTTCGAAATCGAAGCTCAAGTTTAGACGATATGGTGATTTCGGTCTTAGGGACTAAATTGAATAATTATCAAAATATGCATGACTTTATAATTAATTGAAAATGCAGTTAGAAATTAATAATATACATTGTCAGATTATTATTCATAGCTAAAGACAACACGAGAGCATCGAAAGGGAAAGGAAAGGCTAGAACTGAGGACGAGTAATTCAAGTTTTTGGTATTTATTTCTATGATTTAAGAGCTATTTAATGTAACCTCCCCAATTCGGCCTAGACGTTATGGCCAGATTGTGAAGACTACATTAGCCAACGAAATGAATAAGTAACCCTACGAACCATGAAACCCTAATTCAACTCACTTTGGAAAACCACGATTACACTTGGTTAGTTTGGGAAATATACATTTATTAAGTCGTCAATTATTAAGTCTCATTTTATAATTGATAGTGACGTTTTTAGAAACCCGTTGTTTGTCGCTTTGTTTTGCAAAATTTCGTTATCTTTTAATGCAGTCAGAAAACACTATTCATGTCAGATTTTAATTAGGTTGAGTAACATGCATTTTTCGGTTAACATATATAGTCAATGTGTTGAATAATGCATGCATAAAACCCTAATCCAAAAACCGCAAACCACAGTCCAAAATACAACTTTATAGTCCAAAATTGAATAAATACTTATTAAAAATTATTTAAAGTAAAAATAGTTCGGAGTCCACAATACGTCCAGGCTCGAGCCTAGTCTCGATCATTACTTGAGAAGTTAAGGTTAGGGAATGAGCTTAAAATAGCTCAGTGTGAGTTAATATTAAACATAATCATACAATCAATCATATAGATAACAATCATTGTTTTCATTGCAGTACGATACATGGCATATTTCAATAAACACATGAATATATCATGAGCATGACACAATGCAAAAAGGGTTCTTACCCATCCATCTGCTACACACCACGAGTGCCCTAGAACTCGTCTACCAGACACCAAACAATGCAAGTTAAAGCTCAACGTAGATAAACCATCAGTACAATAGTGCAGATATACTGCCAATAAATATACAGACAAGTTACCAATATCATGGACAAGCCATCAATAATGCGATCAAATCGTCAATTTCCTTGGTACTTCCGGTGCAGTGCACTAATAACAATAATGCAAACTTTAACTATCGTAGATACTCCACAGAACTCCTCCGTCAACAATAATAACCCACCCCATGTAGATGCAAAATGACATATAATTAGTGAGCAAATCATGCTATCAATATTAGCATCGATACAATGGCATGCTTAACATGTGTTTCGATAACCAGGGTCAGCGTACACCCTGCATACTTTTCATTTATCCATAACATTGGCATTCATGGCTTGTTTAGTAGTGCTTAAAAAATAACTTTTGGAAGAAAAGTTGTGCTAAACAAGCTGCTTTTAGCTACAATTTTTGGCTTTTTAGAAGCACTTTTGAAAAGCACTTCTGAAAAAGGAGAAGCTAAAATTTTTAGCTTTTCCTCTTCCAAAAAAATTTTTAGTGCTTAATTACTTTTTTACCACTCCAATAACATAGTACTTTTCCTTCTTTTTTTTCTTGTTGCTTAGCCCCCTATAACTTAATCCATGCCGCTAGCCACTTTACCAACTAGCTCCTCTTTGTCTTAAAACATGCGCAACTAAGTTCATTTAAAAAGAAATCAAAATGAAATGCAAGCGCCAAGACTTGAACCTTGGACCCCTTGCTTCCTCTATGGCATCACTTCCTTGTCTCCCATGTGGCGCCATTTGCCACTAGACCACAACTCCTTTTGTGTCATTTTTCTCCATATTTTATTCTTAAAGCCTACTTACTAACTCCCAGGGTTTTATTCACCTAAAACCAAAATTTTTCCTAAAGCCCAGGTTTGATCTCGGGACTTTATAGAAGCCTCTTAACCTTCCAAAATCACTCACCTAATTGGTCCAACTTGCATTAGTGTCGTTCTTTTGTTCCCAAAAATTTTAAACGCTCTCACGGCCAAGGCCCAATAAGCCCAATTCTACTAGGCCCAAATTCGGGTCGTTACACTAATCCTATTAAATAACCTAAGAACGAAAAAAAAATAAAATCAAGATCCTCCCTTTTTATTTATTTGCAAATCCTCCAAATTTGACTCATCTTTTGCTCCATCATCTTTGTTTTTGCATGAATCGCTTCGCTCCCTCTTCGATAGTGGACTCCATGGTTCAAATATGAAATCTGGAAACTGAGGCACAAAAATAAATAGGTCATTGTATATTTTCGTAAAAGCGATTCTCATTGAATCATCCAGAATTTTTGAATATCTCCAGTAAGCTTGTTGCTGCCACTGTATATATTGCATGATGTCCATCAATTTTGACAGCTCATCTCAAAGATCTGGGCGAGGCAATTGAGTCCTGAACATTGAAGTTGCGACGTCAGGTTCGGTTACCTAGTTCTATTGGTTCTGCCTTATCAGGGATTTCAGCTGACTGCATTGGTTCGATCTCTGTGGGATCTCCTTCTTCTTCTTCAGGATCCTCGCTCTCTTTAACTCGTGGCTGTAGAACAGAGTCTCTAACTATGCGGTAGAGGTCCCAATCTATGATTGTGCCCTGGCTATAACCTGTATTCTTTACGTTTGCAAAAATTTTAACTTTCAAGAACAAAATTGTTATCGTAAAGGGAAAGTAAGCTGGGCCAGAATGTCTAGCGGCACAATTTCGCATTTTTCTGAGGATGATTTTTCCCACATCAATTGTAACACCCCTTATCCGTATTCAACGCTGGAACAGGGTACGAGGCATTACCAGACTTATACGCAAGCAATAGCTCGATATGGTAAAAACACCTAATAATCAATAATGTAGAAAATTTGTCAGATATCAAATAGTGCGGTACAATCGCCAATAACATATAATATACGATAAAATCGCCAATCCCCTCGGTACTCTAGGTGTAGTGCACTGGCTACATATAAATGCAGACTTAATATGCCACCGATACTCCACGGAACTCCTCCGTCAACCACAAGATATCCCATCCCAATGCAAATACAATATGTCATACAAACTCATACATAATCATATCTCAATACTTTTCACATTTATTTGACATGTTCAACATGTCCTGAATAATCACAATTACAAATGTGTTAAAATCATTAATTAAAAATAAAAATTATTTTTTAAAATAATAAAAATGTGTTAATATCTAATTACAAATATTTAATGGTTATATTTAAATATTTAAAATATAGTTTATATATTCTAATTAAATTTTATAAATAATTAATATTTACTACTTAAAAATATTTAAAATTTATATTTCATATATTAAAATATTAACAACAAGTTAAAATAATTTTTTTATATTCTTACTAATATATAATAATATTAACTAATTTAAACATTATTTAAATGCATATTTCTTACTTGATAATAACATATCTGATATGAATATTTTATTTTTTAAAAGCACTTTTTGACAACAATGCTAAACACTCAAATCTTAAATCAAACTTTTCAAAAGCACTTCTCAAAAGCATTTTTCCACAGCACCTTTCAAAAGCACTTTTCAAAAGCATTGCTAAACTAGCCCTCAATCATGCTTTCAGTACATGTTCGGTTTTAGGTTTGCATACATTCAGTCAATCAAATCAACAGTTTCACTGGTATGTAACATACGATACGGTCTAACCATGCTTAATAAGAAATTTGGAACAGTGGCATTACATGTTGAACATTATACATGCACCGCATAATCAATGAACACGATATAACATCATTTCAAAGCATGTCACAACCAGAATACATCAATCCATAACATTGGTAATCAATCAGACAATCAAATACAACAATTACGCATATAGACAATCCCAGTAAGGGCTTTATCAATCAATCAATAGTTTTAAAGTCACATACCTTACTCGAAAGGTTTTAATTCGCTTATTGGGTCTTTCAACCATGCCCAAACAGCAAGGGTTTTATAACAATATATAAATTATATTAAGCATTTACAAATGATTATACAAAGTTAGGACCCACACCTTAACTTGCACCTCATAGCACTATGCCATAAAAATCCGTACTTTCGCACCTTAAACCTTAGATGATTCTAGATCCAAAAATAACTCTTAGTACGATAGTATATGATTAATGATCAACGTTGAAACACCACTAAGGGTTCAGCCAAAGCAATGTTACAGGCATGAATTTTCAGATTTGAAAACATCGAGCAAACTTACACTGGTTCATTCAAAAACGAGAATGCAAATGAAATCCAACTTCACTGCTGATCCAAAAAGTTCTGATCAACACCTACAACCAAAATATTATTAGAAATAAGCACCTTAAAATCAATTCAGAACCCTAGAACAATCAACCACTACAAGCTCCCTTAACAAAAACAACACTACGCAGTTACTTGCTACAAATCGTACTTATGCTTTCTATTTAACTAAATCCGAGTTGCCAAATGAATGATATTGGGTACACCTATAATTGAAAAGATGAAAATCTTATTAGAACAGAGAAATAGTGACAATAACATTGTTATAAAGGGGGGACAAAAGAAAGAAAAATAGTAGCCCACTAATGGTGATCAAAAGGACATTACACCACCACAATTGGCACAAAAAGGATGTTATTTTTGTGTGGAACCAGAGTGAATATAAGGTTTGTTTGGGGGATTTTTTATGCTTGAAAATAAAAGAGAAGAAGGTTGGAAAACAACAACACAAAATAGTTATAACAGCCCGATTTAGTGGCTAGTCGGAACAGTGGTTTCGGAACCACTAATCTGAGGTTGAAGAAAATTATTTTTATATTATTTTATGAGTTAAAGCACGATTATATAGGTGCATGAAAATTTTGGTGCTTTAATTTTAGCGATTGCATGCTTAATTGCGAAAAAAGGACTAAAAGTTTTATTTTACAAGCTAAAGGTGTCTAAAAGCCAGAGAATATTAATTGGAAGCCTTTAAAGTGCAATTAACCCCTCTAGTAATGGTTGACTTGCCATAAGAGACAAAAAGATGTCAAAATTGGTCAAGTTGGTGGATTAGGTGATAAATTGTCTAGAAATAAAATAAAATAAAGAAAAGAAAGATATTATCTTTTCTCTCCATCTTCTCCACTGAAAATACCAGCAAAATAGGGATTTGAAAGCTTAAAATTTTCAGCAACTTGTCCTCTTTGCAAGTAAGTGATTTTGGTGATTTTTCTTGATGATTTTTGTACTTTTAAAACCCTTGTATCATGATCTAGCTAATGAGGGGACTATTTTGCAAAATGGTTAAGAGTCTAGGCTTTTATCATGTGAGTATTTATGTTTTTTGCTGAATTTTTATGAAATAAAATGAGTCTTAGTTGTTAAATGAACAACTTTTGTGAAAGGTGTTTCCATAAAAACACCTAAAAGGACCTTTTTGTAAAGGTTGTAAAATAGGTGGTAATTGTGTGAAATAATGAGTATTGGAATTTGCTATAAGAGTAATAAATGTTTAGCTATGCTTGTTAAAGGATGAAATTCGATTAGAATCGATTTACGAGCCTAGGGGTAAAATCGTCATTTTGTGAAAGTCTAAGGGCAAAATGGTAATTTTGTCAAAGTATGACTATTGAAATGTATTAATTAATGTGAGAATTAAATGAGCTAATTTGCTATTATAGATCAAGAAGAATGAGGAATTAACCTTGACCGAGGAATGTTTCGGATTAGATTGGCAAATTGTCATATTTTGGTACCGAGGTAAGTTCGTGTGTGATAAATTCAACATCATGTTATTAAGTTTTAAAATGATTGATATTTGTGAATATGTATATTATTTCTATGAAATTGATTAATGATGTTAAATGAGAAAATGATGAAGATTGATGATGTTGAAGTCCCGGTTGGACTTTACGAAGTGAGAGGGTATCATCATCAAGACATGGGATTGGTAAGGTCCTATATAAGACCATGTCTGGGACATGGCCTCGGTACCGAATTGAGATCCCGTATAAGACCATATCAGGGATATGGCATTGACATTGAATATGGAAATCGTGTAAGACAATATCTGGGATATGGCATCGACATCGATATGAGATCCCGTATAAGACCATATCCAAGATATGGCATCGGCATCAAGATGTGATCCCATGTAAGACCATATCTGGGATATGGCTTTGGCGTCGTGTTTATGTGTATGATGGTGATTGGGTATCCTCGGGTATTCCAAGTGATTTATCAGGATAAATAGTCAAGCTTATAATAGAGATGAAATTAGTGCTAAAGCTATGTGATGAAGTGATATAGGTACATGTGAGTAATTCACGAGAAATATTTACGAAATGTGACATGACATGTAATTGGTAAGAGTAAGCATGAGTAAGTTATGGCAATGTGCTTGAAACTTTGTATTTTTATTCAATGCAATGGATGGATGACATTATGAGCCTTTATGTTGCTATTTATTTCATGCAAACTTACTAAGCTTCATGCTTACCTCTCTCATTTCCCTTTTCCTTGTAGTATCACCTAGCTAACTCGAGGATCGTGGGACATCGGAGTTCAGAATCACACTATCAACTTTTTTTTGGTATAGCAAAGTTTGTTTAATTTTGAGTATGGCATGTATAGGAACTTGGTTATTTTGTGCTATGTCATATTTGTTAGCCAATGTGTGGCTATTAAGGTCATTAAATTCATTTTGTAAATGATCATTGGTAATTGGCCAATACTTGACAAGTTTATATATTCAATGATGATGAAGTTCATGAAAAGCATGCTTGTGTGTTGGGATGAGTAATGAGTAGAGTATACACATGATGAATGTAGTGTAAAACTATTTGTGGATGTCTTGATTTTTGGTATTAGAAGTACTTTATGGTCATGATGTATGATGCATTGAAGTGGTATAAGTGTGGTTGCTTTGTAGGGTGGCAAATTGGCTTGGTAGATAGCCTTATGATTGTCCACACGGGTAGACACACGGGCGTGTGTCTAGGCCGTGTGTGACACACTGTCAGTCCCATGGGCATATTGGTAGGCTGTGTGCACCCCTGCATGCTAAGTTGGCAAGTCAGTATGCCTAGTAGTAACCACACGGGCTGAGACACGGCCATGTGTCTCAACCGTGTGGGAGACACAACCTAAGACACGGGCATGTGCCCAGGTCGTGTGAAGTCTGCACCTGAAATTAAGAATTTAATTTGACACACGGTCTGTGTAACACCCCTTGCCCGTATTCTACTCCGGAATCGGGTATGAGGTGTTACTGTACTTAACTTGTACTATCATACGACTTTGAGCTATCAAACTCATTTCAAATTAAAACTTTGAAATTTATATGTCTAACATCCTTATAATGGACCTACGAGGCCTTAAACATACATATGAGGGGTTTTAGAACCCCACCGAAAACTTTAGCAAATCTTAAAAAATTTTCACCTAGACAGGGGTCACACGTCCGTGGGGAAGTGACATGCCCGTGCATCATCTCACACGCCCATGTTCGATGCCCGTGGTCGACACTGACGTGAATCACATGGCCTAGGCACACGCCCATATTGTTGATTCGTGGTTATCTCTAATTAATCCACACGGCCTGGACACACCCGTGGCCCTAGCTCGTGTGCCAAACCTTGGCATTCTGACCTATCCACACGGTCAATGCACCCGTCAGTGTGCTTCAGCCATGTGGCGATTTAAATTCCAAGTGCAAGGTGCAAACTTCACACGGCCTAGACACACGCCCGTGTGCCTACCCATGTGGACCAAAACAAGGCTATTTGCCAAGTTTTTTGCACCCCTCTAGCTCACATCCCATAAATCCATACAATATATCGAAAAATAAAGCATAATTGCAATATGAACTTCCATGAATAATTTCATATTTTCATAAATGATAAGGTGAGCCATCAACCATGGCCATATACAAAATAGTTATCTTAATAAGGGGCCAACACACTTTTGGCCAAAATGACGAAATGATCGAACTAGCCTAGCCTCTATACATGCCATATACAAAATCACTAAGTCTAGATATACCGAGGTGAGCTGATAATATGGGCGATCTTCTGGCTATCAACGTATCCCGACTCGGCTCTTAAACTCTATATAAAAAGGGAAAAGAGAAGGGAAGGAAGCTTTAAGCTTAGTAAGTTTACATGTAAGCAATATAACATTTTAGTATATAACAATACATACTAAACAAGAAACAATCCACATTCATAATCATACTTACTCATTTATCCCATTTCCACATTCCAATCATGTCACAAGATCAACGTATACATTCATTAGAATAACTCCCTGCACTTGGCATTACAATGTCACATAATTTACAGATCACCATCTAGTGATCAACTACTCAAGATCAATTTCTCAGTGGTTTTGCACTTAGCCTACCATCATATTTATTTGGGGTGGTATCGCACATAGCCCACCCAGAGGATAGTTACGGTGGTATTGCACATAGCCTACCAAATGATAAATAGACGATGGTATCGCACATAGCCCATTGTAATTAAGTATTAAGGTGGTATCGCACTTAGCCCACCATCAAATACTGACATAAGACACATATCCATTCCATCATTCATACTAGAGTTATTCGATAACTACCACATTAAATCCACATGAATCATACACGTTCTCAATTGTGCTACACACCAGTTACCAACCACAATGAATATAAAAATGCATCGTTTCACATAAACTTACCTCAGTGCAAAATGCTTCAACTAACGGTTTAATCCGTAACCTTGCCTTTTCCCCGGTCAAGGTTAATTCCACGCTCTTCTTGATCTACAACAATAAAGTTCATTCATTTAGATCATTCTATGATCATAATGCATCAAAATCTACACTTAGGAAAAAATGACCATTTTTGCCCTTGTACTATGGCAAAATTATGATTTTTGCCCCTAGGCTCGTAAATCATCTTTCAACACATTTTCTTAATAAACAAGCCTAGCTGAACATTTATTTCTCTTACAACTACTCACCACTCCAAACAGTTCATGCATTTATGACACAAATTTATTCTTTCCATTAAGTCTCATTTAGGTGTTTTCATGCTAACACCTTTCACAAAAGTTGTTTCTTACCTCCCTAACATTCATTTTATTCCATAGAAACTCAACTAACAACATAACTACTCTCATTGCAAGTCCCTAGACTTTCAATCATATTGTAAATTGGTCCCCCCATTAGTTAGCTTAAGCTTTGGGGACTCCAAAAACACAAAAGCCATCAATAAAAACCATCTAAATCACTTACTAGCAAGGGAGATAACTTGGCTGAAAGTTTGAACCCCTAAAGCTCTATTTCTTCTTCAATTTTTGGTGGACAGAAAAAGGGTGAACAGTGAAAGATGATAACATCTTTTATTCATTTTATCACCTAATTTCCACCAAATTTGACTAAAAATTTAATGCTCTTATCCCCCTTGTCTACATGGCTGGCCATCACACTCCAAATGGCCTAATTGTACTTTAAAGACCTCAAATTTACATTCTATGATTATTAGGTGCCTCTACCTTGCAAAATAGAACTTTTGCACTTTATACGATTTAGTCCTTTCTCAAAATTAAGCATGTTATCACTCAAATTAAAGCACCAAAATTTTCATGCATCCATATAATTATGCTACAACATGTAAAATAACATAAAAATAATTTTCCTCAACCTCAGTTTAGTGGTCTCGAAACCACTATTCTGACTAGCTCTTGGATCGGGCTGTTACAATCTGAGAACACGGGCGCGTGCCTTGGCCGTGTGACCTTATTGAGATGATGACATCATAAACAGAATTTCAAGGTTTTCACACACGGGTGAAGACATGGGTGTGTCATGGCCATGTGTTGGACATGGGCTATGGACACGGGCGTGTGTCAGGCTGTGTAAAAACCCTTGTAGGTTCAAAAAGAAAATCAAATCCACACGGACTAGCGACATGGGCATGTGTGATTACACGACCTGCCCACACAGGCGTGTCCCTCTTCACACGGGTGTGTGGCCTTGTTTTGTGTCAAAATTTTTTAAGTGTTCAAAAGTTTCCGGTTTGGTCTCGAATCATTCTGTGTGCAAGTTTAGGTAATGAGATTAAGTTAGGTAATGCCTCGTACCCAGTTCAGGTGTTGAATACAGGTAAGGGGTGTTACAATAGTAATTAAAGGTCTCAAAATGGTAGCCAACCTATGGGTTTTAAGGGGTTGAAAACACCCCGAACGACCATGACTCTAAGGGTCGTTTTGGGTAGTTTAAAAAAGGATATTTAGGGGCTGGAAGGGACTGATTTGGATAGTAAAAAGAACATGTAAACTCAGCAAAATAATATTATACAACCGGTAGCAAAAATAATAGAAAGAAGAGGAAAATGACATTTACACAGTGAACAGAAGAGGCGGTACAATAGGGGTTGATGGGGGTGGCATAGTGAAAGGAAAAAGGAAGAAAAATACAAAAGTTTGAGAGAGGAAAAAAGGGTTGGATGGAAACAACAAAATAAAATATGAACAAAGGCTAAACAAAAAAATTTTGACTTTTAAACCTAGGTTAACTAGAAGGGGCATCACAAAAATAGGAGGGAAAAATTAGAAAAAATGTAATGAACTTGCAAGGGAAAGGATTCGAACTCGGGTCTCTAAGACAATTACACTATCTCCTTATTTTCTCTTAACCATTAAGCCAATTACTCAATCTTGAAACAATGCTACAAATCAATAATTGAAAATTTAAGATGTTACAACTCTCCTCCTATTAAAGAAATTTTGGCCTTGAAATTTACCTGATTCAAAAAGATGAGGATATTGAAGCTGAATCCAATCCTCTCACTCCTAAATAGCCTCTTCAATGCCATGGTTCTGCCAAAACATCTTAACTAAAAGAATCAGCTTCTTCCTCAAAACCCTAATCTCACGATCTAAAATCTGGACTGGCCCTAACTCAAAAGATAGATCCAGTCTAACCTTGATCTCATCAATCGGAACAATGTGAAAAGGGTCGAATCGATATCATCTCAACATTGAGACATGGAAAACATCATGAATGCAATCCATCTCTAGAGGCAACTCAAGTTGATATGCTACTAGACCAATTCTTTGAAAAATTCGATAGGGTCCAATGAACCTAGGGCTTAACTTGTCATTCCAGCCAAACCTCAAAACCATTTTTCCATGAAGAAACCTTAAGGAATACCTGATCACCCACACTGAACTCGATGTCCTTCCATTTTATGTTCGCATAGGACTTCTGCCTATCTGAAGCCACCTTTAATTTGTCCTAAATCAAACGGACCTTATCCTTAGTCTCCAAAACCAAATCTGAACCCAAAATATTTTTCTCGCCCAATTAGCCCAGCATAAGGGTGAACGAAAACAACAACCATAAAGAGCCTTGTAAGCTGCCATCTGAATATTGGACTGGAAGCTGTTACCATTGGCGAACTCAGCTAATGATTGATGGTCATCCCAACTACCCTGAAAATCAATCACACAACTCCTTAGCATATCCTCTAAAATTTGAATGACCCTCTTAGACTGACCATCTGACTATGGATGGAATGTTGTACTGAAGTCCAAACGTATGCCCAAAGCCTCATGCAACTTTTTCCAAAATCGAGACATAAACCAGGGATCCCGAGCTAAAATAATCGACATTAGCACCCTATGTAGCTTCAATATCTCAGAAATGTAAAGCCTAGCTAGCTTCTAAAGAGAATAATCAGTGCAAACTGGTATGAAATGGGAAAACTTGTTCAGCCTATCCACAATGACCCAAACTAAATTTTTCTTCGTAGGTGTTAAAGGTAACCCACTAACAAAATGCATGGTCACACTCTCTTATTTCTAACTTGAAATTCTGATAGGCTGTAACAACCCAAATGGAAATTGATGTTTGGCCTTAACTTGCTGGCATGTTAAACACTTTGATACATAATTTGTTACCTTACGCTTAAGACCCGACCACCAATACATCTCCCTTAAGTCACAATTCATCTTATTACCTCCAGCATGCATAGCATAAAGGCTACTATGCACTTCCTTTAGTATAGACTATATCAAATGTTGATCACTTCGTAAATAATATTTGCCTCGGAAACACAAGATACCATCAAAATTAATCTTGAAGTCTTCAGTCGAACCATCCTCAACCTACTTAAATCGAGGCGTTGAAGCATCATATAATTGTTGCTTATCCCTGATTTCCTGAACCCAGACATTATATATTTAATATTTGACAATCATGTTTATAGTAGTAATAAAATCCAATGGACACCTTATTATTGCATGTTATATGTCTAGACTTGGTTTGGTTGAGGACAAGCAAAAAGTTAAGTGTAGGGTAGTGTTCTGCCATGAATTACACTATTATTTACATCCATTTTACACATAAATTTAGCTTGTTTAATATTAAATCAAAACATCTTAGTATATATTTAAGTTTTCATACTTAAAGTAGTAATTTATGCTTTCTAATAGTTTTTATTATATTTTATATATTTAAATAAGGTTACATGGTCTTGTAGTTCAAGTTGAGAGCTAAATATGCTTATTATGTCGTGACACCAAGACATTGATGTCTCAGCATAGAAGAAAAAAAAAAAGCCAAACACAAGTTTTGGAGAGAAAATGCCCTCGATGTCGTGACATGGCCATCCTATGTCGCGACATACCCCCTGTGGTTGGTTGCAACATCGCAAGCCTGTGTTGTAACCAAGCCTGTAACAGGCCGAATTTGGGTCTAATCAGAACAGTGGTTTCGGGACCACAAATCTGATTCAATAAAATTCATTTTTATTATATTTTTATGGTCTACAGTTTTATGGAACGATTTCGTGAAAATTTCGTTCAAGAATTTTAACGTTTGGGCACTCTTGAGCCACATATCAAGATGCTCATACGAGCCATATAACATGACACTTATTCGAGCTAACAGGGACTCATAAGAGTTTTAAATATTGAGCTAACAGGGACTCATAAGAGTTTTAAATCAAAGAGCTCCGGATAAGGTAACAGGAAGTTCAAGCGAGTTTAACAAGATGCTCATGAAGAGCTACGTTTGTGTTCGTATTATATGCAGGATCACAACCGATCACATGTCAGGACGCTCACAAAGAGCTGCGGTAATGTGCAACAAATGCAAATTCATTACCGATTAGGATGCTCGTAGGAACTATATATATATGGATGCTCGAGAGGGCTACATTGAGATTACTCGTCCGAGCTAAATCCCAGCTGCAACATGTAAACTGAAAAATATATAGGATTTTTCCTATGTAATTTATCACCTTTTTTTCTTAAATTAGTTGTTAAAACTAAGTAATTGTTTAATAAATTAATGAAATATGTGAAAATATGAAATTAGGACATAGAAAGTATTAAAATGTGATTTTATGCTTTATTATATAGTTTTCATGCATAAAATGGCTTATTTTATATTGATTTGAACATATTATATTTTAAGACATAAAATGGGCCATGCATGATTAAATTAAATAATAATAAAAAATTATATTTAATAATTCATTTTAAAATATTTCATTAATAATTTGGGTTGTAATTAATTATTTAAGTTGGATAAATTTTATTCTTTGGTCCTTCAACTTATTGATTTATTTTGGACAGGTTTGATAGCTTTGTTTGTAACACCCCAAACCTGGCCTAGACGTTACGACCGGATCTAGCATGTCACATAGAAGGGTTGTTTAAAAACAAAGCGTTCATTGAAAATGTTTGCATCTCTTTTGGAAACTCTGAGTTACGTTGGTTGTTTATTAAAACTCGGTTTACTTAGTGTCCATTTTGGAAAAGTTGTAATTAACTTGAAAACTGCCTTTGTTATGAAAACCGATTTTGAATATTTGCGGTAACGTGATATTTTAGAAAGCGATTGTTAATGTTTTAAGAAAACCCTGTTTTTATAAGTTTAACAGTTATAATTGAAAAGTTAAAAGAAAAATATACCAATGTCCTTATTACAAAATATCAACCCAAAATAAATAATCTTAAAGATAAAGTAAAAATTGAATTTACTAAAGTTTGACAGAAATCTCCGTTGTATGGCCACCACTGAGTCCTCCACGGCTCCAAATTCTCTATTGCCGGGGATTACCTGCGAGGTTAAAGAAAAGGGGTGAGTTACGAGAACTCAGTGTGTAATCCCCCACATGACATTAACTGGGCCCGAGCCCATAAGACATCAATCTAGGCCTAAGCCCTATAATCATGGTAGTGCAAATGAAGTAATGTAGCCCAACCCCATCCAACCAACACACCCCCGTACCAGCCAATCACACCTGTGGGGATCAAGTCAACCCACCCCGCCAATCACACCAATATTGCAAACAAGCTACTAATCACAATATTTGTGGCCGAGCCACCAGAGTCATAATTATGTATATATATAAATATATTGTGGCTATGCCACCAGGCTACACTGCTCTTCAATCATTAACCCGCCCCATGCAGCATGATAAAATGCAATATACATATCAACATATACAAGTGTAATGTAAACATACAATCGTTACTTAACAACACTGAGGGTAAAACGATCATTCAACCCATCGAGGGTATTTTGGTAATTTCACAACCAGGGGGTATTTCATTAATTTACCCTCTAAGGGTATTTTGGTAATTTCGCAACCCGAGGGTATTTCAGTAATTTACCCTCCAAGGGTATTTTGGTAATTTACGCATTCAACGGCCTTTTCGAAAGCCCACTGTCGCGTCGAGCGACACAGAACTCTTTTTAAGCCACTACAGAGTTAATGGGCCTAAAGTCCACCTTAGGCCCAGTGGGGCCCACACGCAGGTGTGGCCCATTTCGCACGAATTCGGTCTCAGATTTGCAGAATTCACAACTGGGGCTATCATTTGTTACAAATCCATCAGTTTTGCCCAAGTAGGCCGGTTAGCCCGTTAGGCCTGTTTAGCTCGATTTGGCCCGATTAGGCCCATTATAGCCTCGGTATCGCGAGAGTGTTCGTGACACTCTCAATTACTTAGCGTCACAATTCGTATCTCAATTTACCATGTTGAGCGTTTGCACGCTCGAGTAGTCACCATTTCCGGCTTTTTAGCTTTTGGCCGTTTTACAGATCATCACAAGCAACTATTGAAGTGGGTGTGATATTACACACCTTATTCGGGATCTGTAACACGATACTCTCTGAGGCACCTAAAGATACAATCAGTTAACAATTAGTCTAAAATCCATTTTACAACTTCAACCAAGTATTGCGATTGATTAACAATCTATATCACTTACCAACAATCTGAGACTTTTACTACAAGGGATAGGTGTTCGGTTGGCCCTCTGATAAAGCACTTCGAGACCCTAGCAGTGATTGACACAAGAACAGATGTTAGCAACACCATTTTCGGCTTGAGTAAGAATCAACCAAACAGTACACCCACATCACCTATATTCAGCCTTAAACCTACTTACCAACCCTCTTCTGAAAGCCAAAGGCTAGAAGAATGACGAAAGTGTAAGCTAACACTCTACCGATTTAGCCCACACCAAGAGAACCAAGAAGATGGAGGTAGCAAGGAATAGATCGATTCGGCCTTGGTCAAAAGAACAGGGTAAGTAATCGGTTTTAGAAGAGGGAGTAAAAGAGAAACAGGAAGAAAATAAAAGAAGAGGAAGACACTACCTTGCAACCACCGAAAAACCCGAGTAGGCAAAGAAGCTTCGGCAACCACAAGAACCAAGTTTCAGTTATGAGATGAACTGAAATGAAGGATCCAAAATGAGAAGGAACGGGGTAAGCCGATTGAAACTAGAAGAAAAGGGGGTTGATGTTTCGGCTAAGGTGTAGAAAAGAGAAAGTGGGAGGGTATGGAAGATGGTTTTCGGCCAAGAATGATTTGGTAACAAAGAGAAGCAATGTACGCAAAGGCAAATTGAAGAAGAGGAAGAAAAACTGCAAAGAAAATTCGGCAACACAAGTTGAGAAAATATAACCCGAAAATGCTTGAAGTAAAAGTGTTCAAAATGCACAAAAATGCCAACAACTTTCGGCACTCCCCCTACTCAACCCGAATGCACACTCCCCAAAAGATAAAATTTGACCGATTTTCCCGGTGCATTTCCCCACTTATGGCCAACACTACCTCTCACCCTCAAATCCCCTGATTCTCTCCTTAACTTGCTCCTCGATCCACTCTCCATCATCCATTCAAATCCCTTGACCAAGTCATCTCTCTCTCCTGCAAAGTTTGGTCTCCACTCAGCTACCTCCCCCTCCTGAGCACAAAAATGAACTCCTCTTTGCAGCATGTGGGATTCGAACACTCTCCCCCTCCATGCTCCCTTGTGACGCCACACCACTAGGCCACCTTGCTCCTTGTGTTATCAAAATACAACCAATTATGCTTAAGTCCTACCTCCACTAGCTCACCTCACTAAAGTGCCCAAAACCAAAATTTCACCAGGACCTGGGCTCGAACCCGATCCTCCCCAGGACCCCTGAGCACACCCAAACAACAAGCTTATCAAGCACAACACAAGCAATAACACAAAAACACCAGACCCCTATTTTTAGGATGTTACATTGTTGGATTACAAAAATCGTCCAAATTGAAGACCAAGCCAACCCAAATTCAGCTACACACGACTGTCCACATAAACCACTTTTGGTTTAATTACACAAGGTCCTTACAATGTTGAAGAAATTGGAGATTTTCCCGAAGATTCACATTTGCCTGAGCCTCAGTCCTGAGTTTTCATGGCTTTTAAATTGCTTAAAAATCAAGCAAAATCCAAGTCAAAAGCCACTAAGCATGGCCGGCACTCATTGAAGAAACTTGAAGAGATTAAACCCCGCTATTTTTAGCAAACTACCCCATTCTCTTCACCTATAAATATGACCCCCTCATTCCTTCATCCATCATCGCTCATCCTTCATCATTCTCTCTTTTCTCTCAATTCTCCTAAGCATTTTCCATTCCCCACGCCTAGCATCATCTCTTCATAGAGATTTTAGCAATTAAGCCTCTTAAAGAGCCCTTGGTCAACCACCTTAGAGAGCCATCAACAAAGGAGCAAAGCAAAGGAGAGAAAGAGCCTAGTCAGTCAGAGTATTGGGTGATAGCCACTTTGATTTGGGTCTAATCTTTCTTTCCTTTAAATTAATCTAAAAATGTTTGCTATGTATTCTTTGTTCTTGTTTTCAACAATGTTAGCTTAATTTTATTTAAGCTAGGATGATTGCTTTGATTAAATAATATTTATTTGATTCATGCTTATAATGTTTGTGCCTCAATCAATCATGTTTTCAATTAAAATCAAGTTTGTATTTCGTTCATAGGTTATTGAAATGCACCTGAATTAGCTAAGCGATCCTAACCGGACGACGGTTAGTGGGCACATAATTGAAATGTGCATGCTCAATTTAGATCCTAACCCGATTAAATTGCAGGTTGCATAACAACTCTAACCAAGCTCTGTTATCTGCATAGTTTTCAGATTTGTGTGATTAAACTATTTCAAACCTAACACGCCCCTGTTACCTCACACGAATACTAAGAAACCCTTAGTAAATAAGGATCAGTAAAATGCGTAATTACTAAGTAAAGGATTCCAAAAGGACCTAATGTGGTTTCCAAACTCATGAAAGATCGAGTTGCCATAGAATGTTTTTCTGAATATTATTAAGCATGCTGATAATAAATTGAGTTTAATTAAAGTAATTGTCTTAGTTTATTTATGTTATAATTGTTGCAAATTGTGTTTAATTTTGCTAAAATTTATTCATTCATATAGTTTGCGTATTTAGGATAATTTGTATTAGGGATCATTGCATTTAGTTTAATATACTTAATTTTAATCATCACTTCTCAATCATATTGTGTTTTTATTTACCAAATTGTTAATATAATTTTACAAATTAAGTGACTTAGCACATGTACAATCCCTGTGGAGACGATAACTCGATACTTACTTATTACTTGATAACGACTGTGTACACTTGCACTAACCTACGCGTTACACAACACATGCAGAAATCACATATCATGTACGAGAAATCACATGTATCCATCGATTTTTTTCATTGTTCAATGGTTCTTAATTACTTTATCACATTTTCAATCATATAATTTTTCCATGTGCATTTAACATACATATATATATAATCACATGCCACATTCAACACAATTGTATTATTCAATTTAAACATATTAAATGCATAATTAAGATATACGAACTTACCTCGATAATGGTTCGTATAAAAACCTACTAATCCGAAACTTTTTCTTTTCCACGGTCTAGCTTCAAATTTGATTTATCCGGATCTATATAGATAAATTTATTCATCAATTTATCACATTTCATATTCAATTTAACTCAATTTACATCCTAGGCGAAATTACCATTTTGCCCCTAAAGTTTCCATAAATTCCAATTTTGTCCTTAGGCTCGGAAATTGACATTTATGAGATTTACTCCTCATTCCAAGCCTAACTAAAATTTCACTATAAAATTTACAGCACATGTATTCTATAAAATTCAAAAAATTTCTCCCATTTTCACAACTTCACACTTTAGACCATAAATCATATTTTCATCAAAAAACACTTTGTAAAAGTTGTTTATCTATCAACAACCTTTCATTTTCTACCATAAATTTCAAATATTAAGCATATCCATCCATGTCATAATTTTCATACTTTGATAACTTTTCAAATTGATCCCGCAAATATATAGATTAAGCTATCCCGGTTTCAAAAATATTAAAATTACTAAAAATGAGACAAGCAAACTTACCAAATTAAGCTAAGAAAGTTTCTTCTCTCTCTCCCCTAGGGTTTCCATGTATTTTGGGGATGAAGATGACATAAAAATAAGATGATAGTTTCTTTTTAATTATTTATCATCTTTTAATTATTTCCATTTCCAATTTAGTCCTTAGCCTTTTCTAATTTTTCCATGGATGAATCATCAAAATATCTACTAACTTTTCTTTAATGGTCTAATTTCTATATAAGGACCTCAAGTTTTGAATTTCATAGCTATTTGGTCTGTCAAGCTACTAGAATCCAATTTTTGCATTTTATGCAATTTAGTCATTTTCCATAATTAAGCACTTAATCGATAAAATTTTCTTATCAGAATTTTCACACGACATTCCTACCAAAATACTATCCATGCAAAAATATGAAAATAATTTGTAGTCCCGAAACCACTGTTTCGATTTCACTAAAAAATAGGCTGTTACAACTCTCCCCCCCTTAAGGATTTTCGTCCTCAAAAATCTTACCAGTAAAGAGATTTGGGTATTGCTTCCTCTGGTATCCTCCTGTTCCCAGGTAGCCTCTTCTAAAGCGTGTCGTTGCTAAAGAACTTTTACCAATGCTACCTTTTTATTTCTTAACTCTTTTGTTTCACGTGCCAAGATTCTGATCGGTTCCTCACTATAAGTCATATCAGGCTGAATTTCAACTTCAATTGGAGAAATAACATGTGAAGGATCCGATCGATACCGTCGTAACATAGACACATGAAAAACATTATGAATCCAATCAAGTTCTGGTGGTAAAGCTAACTGATACTGTAACATCTCCAAAAAAATTTTAGAGTCTTGAACAGTGACAAATATACAATAAATTTGTCGAAATATTGAGAAAAGTCAATTTGGAAATTTAAAGAGTTATGAGAAATAAAAAATAGGTGCATAAGATATTTGGAAAGGTATAAATTTTGGGAATTGATTAAATTAATGAAAAGTATTAGGACAATGTGAGAAAATTGGGTGTTGGAGGATAAAATTAAATTGATGAAAAAGGAAGAGGAACTAGATGTGAAAATATACCAAAGGAAATAGGACACATGGGTGTTATTATGGAAAAAGTGAAAGGTTAAAATGGTAAATGAATTGAAAAGATAATTATGGAATGTAATGCTTAAGGATAAATAGTAAAAAAGTATGAATAGTGAGGATAAAATGGTAAATAAAATAAAAAGAGATATTTTAATGGAAGAAACTAGAAAAAATGGAGAAAGAAAAGGATTAAAAGAAAAGGGATATAAAAGCCATTAACCATTCACGTCAGCCACCATTTCCACCATTTCAACTTTTAGTTTTCTTTCAATTTATTCCCTCTTACCAAATACAAATCAATTAAGCTAGTTTTTCCTAAATTTTTTCATGATTTGTGAGTGAGATCAATGGAAGAGAATAATAGTTACAGTAATTTCATGAGAAGAGCATTCATGGGAGTTTTAGAGGAGAGAGAAAACAAAGATTAGATTTGAATATAAGTGTTTGAGGTAAGAACTATTAACTTCTTTTGAAATACATGTTAGTTTTGATTAGAAAACATGAATTATGATATTGTAATCGGCCCATTTTGCCCGGGCCCGTGAAAACCAAAATGAAAACAAAAAAGAAAATAATAAAAAATAATGAAATGTCCATTTTACAAAGTCCAATTCATTACAATAGTCCAAACCCACTAATCCAATACCTAAACGGACTACCCAGCAACCCAAACTAAACCCACACCCAAAACAGACCTAACCCAACTAACCTACGGGGCCCATGATAAACCGTAAAAGTAACATATTTTAAGCCCACATTTAGCATGCTTTTGGATGATTTAAACCTTGAATTATGTAATTTGGTGCTCTTAATCCTTTGTTTTCATGTTTTATACTCAAAATAGCATAGGATGACGAAAAAGTTTGGAAAACGGGCCCAAAACGGAGTAAATGGGCCATATCACGAAATCCACATGGCCTGGGCCCAAGACCACACGGTCGTGCCTCATTCAACAGCTTCGAACACAGCCTGGCCACGACTTACACGGGCGTGTGCCATGGGCTTGTCCCTGCCGTGAGAAAGAAGAGTTTCACTCGGATTAGGATACTTAGGGGTAAAGAAACACATTCCGAAGCCTATATAAACACCCTGAGTATGACCTAAAAAGGGGGGACCCAAGGCTTTAGTCAAGGGGCGTCCAGCTAGGCCAAAGAAGGCAGATTTGTGGGGAATTACTCGAAGATAGCCAGTTGATTCATCTCAAGAAGCCGGAATCATACTCAAGACGGAAGATCTTTCCTTCTATTCCTTCAGGGGGTTTTAGGGATTTCTTATGTTTTGTTTTATCTTTTATTTTGAGATGTGTTCTATTATTATTATGAACTAAACCCTCAGATACCTGAGGGGGATGAAACCTAAGATGAATCTTGTTACCGTTTGCTGAACTATATGATAAATATTTGACTTGTTCTTAATTATGTGTTCTTAATTCTTGTGTTGATATTTCCGGGATGTTAATTCAAGTGTGATGTGCTTAGGTGGAGGAGAAAAAGTCCCTGCCTAAGAGTAGATCTAGCATAATTAAGCGGAATTGATCGCACGCCTAGAGATAGGGTGACGAGATTTCACCAGATTAGGGTGAAACCTAATATGGGAGTCCATAGATCGAGTTAATGTAATTCTAGGAGTTTTAATTAGAAAAAGATTTCAATTAATCAACCTAGGGTTAGACGTTAGTCGCCTCGAGAGAGGGATTAATATAACTTAGGGAATCTTACGGATCAAGTCAAATGAATAAATCGTCTGGTTCAAAGTTAGATAACAAGTGAAGTTTAGGTGGATTCTTCCTTGGGTGTTGTCTTAATCAATTGGTTTTTCCTAAAAGTTATTCTCCAAATTCATTCTTCTTTGTCTTAGAGTCTTTATTTTAGTAGTTAGTTAATTTTAGAATAGATAAAAATCCACTTAATTCGTAGGCTAAATAATAAAAAGAGAGTTAGTATTAGTACTTTTGGTTCATTTGGGTTCGACATTCCGGTATTGCCTTAACTATACTATTGTTCGATAGGTGCGCTTGCCTTAAATCTTTATCATAGTTAGTTTCTAGGTTTGATCATTCTTTATATAAATTTTAAGACTTTGACATCGCATAAAACAACGATCAGCCCAAAAGGGCCGAAAATTAAATTAGAAATGAGGGTTTCTGGAACCCTAGGAAGCCTTCCCGCTGCAAGTGCCCCAGCAGCCCCTCGGTGTAACACCCTAAACCCGGTCTATGCATTAAGACCAGATTTGACATGTCACACGGAATGAATATACATCTAGTCTTTTAAGGATTTAGAGAAAACAGAGTTTAAAAAAAAATCTTGATGTGGAGTTTATTGAAAACAGGGTTGATTGATAAATCAAACAATTTGAGACGTAAGAATTTATAAATTGAAACTAAGAAAAATTAAATTAATATTTCGAGAATATTTAAAAGAGTTTGAAAATAATTTTGGAAAAATTTGAAGAACATTATTAACCGAAAATTTTCCGAGTTAAAATATGTAAGAAAGGTTATGAAACTTTTTTTTTCCATATCCATTTGAGAAAAAAACATTTATTTCAATTTTTAGAAAAATCCCACTTATAGTATTCAAACAAATTATAAAATCCATCAAACGTAAAACAACATTTAAAATTTATCCAGAGGACTTATTACAACTTAACTTAAAATAGCAAAATAATAAAAAGTACTTAAAAGAAACCCAAAATTTAAATAACCCATTATTCGTAGTATGGCCTCCATCGAGTCGTCCACGGCCCAAGTCCCCATCACTGTTCATTACCTGAGAAGGGTAAGGAAAATGGGGTGAGTTACTAGAACTCAGTGTGTAACCCACTTACCATTGTCCACTGGGCCCAAAATCCAAATAAGCATTTATTGGGCCAAAGCCCATTTACAATTATAACATATTAACATGTATATAATATGCATGTGATATGCAATTCCCAAACCAAACCTAGTTTCCATCCGCTACACACCACTCGTACCAACCAGCACACCTGTGGGGAGCTTTAGTCACCCGCCCCGCCAACACACCAAAGTAGGCATTAAGCCGTTTATATCAATTTGTGGACAAGCCACCAGATTCACAGAGTTTACATGGCATTGCCATTTTTCAGATTTGTGGCAGAGCCACCAGAAATATGTAGCAAAGCTACCAGAACTTCTCTTCATCAATATCCCATCCCATGCAATTCATGTGTATAATACATATTCATTTACAACAATTCATTCAAATATTTATTACAAACAATATGGCCTAATATAACAATTATCACAATCTGGCCCATATCACATTTTGGCCCATATAGCAAATATCACATTTCCCCCATATAGCAAATATCACATTTTGGCTCATATAGCAAATATCACATTTGGCCCATATAGCAAATATCACATTTTGGCCCAGATAGCAAATATCACATTTGGCCAATATAGCAAATATCACATTTGGCCCATATAGCAAATATCATATTTTGGCCCAGATAGCAAATATCACATTTGGCCCATATAGTCAATTTTATCGATTTGGCCTATTGAGGGTAATTTAGTAATTTTCACAGTCTTAATACCGATTTCACTAACATGTGATTTAATCAAGTGATTTATCATTAACACGATATAAATATCTAACCCATGAAATATGGTGAGAGATTACACACCTGATTACGGTAAACACTACACTTTCCTGATCGTCGACATCTAAAAATATTTTTAATGCTCGATTAGATCATGTACACTATATAGTAAATCTACTCTAAGATAAACGTTCTAGGTTTTTACCCTCGGAATCGCGAATAACTACTATTTGTCGGTTCTTCCCGGTTGACAGTCCACAACCTAGTGGAAAATCTCGAATCGCTGATGCCTCACAATTGCGAACAACTTTGAATAGTTGATTCTCACCGGATGAGGGTCCATAACCCGGTGGAAAGTCTCGAATCGCTGAAACAGCCCTTCGTTTGAATTTAGGAGTAGGGATCGTAAATCCGTTCCTTTTTCGATCACCAATCACTACCCCTTTTGATTCGATCTTGCTTGCCTCCATTGAAAATAAATATTAGTCCAAACTAATATTACATTGTTACAAACGATTGATCTTAAGAGTGAAGTCGGCTTACCACAAAAATCCATACAATCTCAAGATGAAAGATCGAGCGATAGAGTCCCTATACTAATATCGATTAATCAACACTATCTTAACGAATAAAAAGTGATTATAGAATCCTCGAAGAATCCTTACCTTAGAGATTTTTGGACCGAAATCTAGTGATTAAACGATGACTTTGGAAACTCCAATTTTCGACCTTCCACTAATTTTTCGATTGATCAAAGTGTGAGTAGAAAAATGGTTGAAAAGAAAATATATATGAAGTGGAAGATTCGGCTACGGTGAAAAATATTAGAGAGGAAGTGATGTTTGAGAGTTTTTACAAGAAGAAAAGAAGAAGAAAAGGAAGTAGAAGATATGGTGTTTAAGTTTCAGTTTTCAAGGATGGAAAAATGAACAAGGAAAAGATCTTGAAGTTCGTATGCATTCGGCAAAGAGAAGAAAAGAAAAGAAATGAAAATGCCCCTTTAAGGTTGTATTGTTTCGGCACAAAGAGGAAAAGAGTTTGGGGAGTATGGAAGATGATACCAAAATGGTCAAAAAGAAATGGCCAAAACAAACAAAAATTTACCTTTTCCTAATGACACATTCGGCTAGGGAAGAGAGTTTTGAAGAGAAAATTGATACACTAGTTGCTAATGAAAAATGACCAAAACTAGCACCTAAACCTTACTAAAGTGCTAATAAAATTCGACCATCCCCCCTAGCCCCAAAAATTGTCCAAATGCATAGCCAATTGGACAAAAGTTTGGCCACCCAAACATTCCAAAACATCACCCTTGGAATAAGCCTTATGCTCCCCTTACATGCCATTTCCATTTGATTCCTTTCCCTAACTTCAATCTTGCCTTTTTCTCTTAGCCATCTTGCCATAAAAATAAAAGTCCAGCTTACCATAAGATCATGCTTGACCGACACTATAAGGAAGGAAAGCAAAAAATAAAGTTCACACATGCACACAAAGGGATTCGAACTCCTTCCCTCAAGGTAACACATATGGCGCCATATCCTCTTCACTGATAGCTCAATTATGCTAGCTTTTTACCACTTTATTACCTTAAGCTTTAAGGTCACTTACTCCATTTCCTTAAAGTGCTAATTGCAAAAAGTTTTTACTAAATCCAAATAAATCCCGAGCCATCTCAGGACTACCTAAACACACACAATTGAATAGTCTAACAAGCTCAGCACCCATAATAATGCAACATATAAAATTCAAATTCTAGGATGTGACAATTCTACCCCCTTAAAAAAAATTTCGTCCTCGAAATTTACCTGATTAAAAGAGGTGAGGATATTGCTGTCGAATCATGTCCTCAGGCTCCTATGTAGCTTCCTCCGCTCCGTGATTATGCCATAGAACTTTGACTAATGGTGCTGACTTCCTTCTCAGCACCTTAACATCTCAATCTAAAATTTGCACTGGTTCCTCCTCTAACGACAAGTCAGGCCTTAACTCAACTTCCTCTACCGGTACTATGTGAGACAGATCCGATCGGTAACGCCTTAACATAGAGACATGAAATACACTATGTATCTGGCTCAACTCCGAAGGTAACTCATGCTGATAAGCCACTAGTCCTACACGTTTCAACACACAATACGGTCCGATAAACCTAGGGCTTAGCTTGCCCTTCCTTCCAAATCTGAAGATCATCTTCCAAGGTGAGACCTTTAAAAAAAACTTGATCTAGATCCGCATACAATTTCTGTCTATCCAAAGCTTCCTTTAACCTTGTCCGAATTACTTTTATCTTTTCCTCCATTTTTGATATCAGCTCAGGACCCAACAGCTATCGTTCCCCCAATTCATTCCACCAAGTAGGAGTACGACACCTACGACCGTACAATGCCTCGTAGGGTGCCATCTGGATACTAGATTGATAGCTATTATTATACGTAAACTCTGCCAACGGTAGGAAATCCTCCCAACTACCTCTGAAATCAATCACACAACCCCTTAACATTCTTCCAAAATCTGGATTACTCTTTCCGACTGAGGATGAAAAGCCGTGCTAAAATTTAACCTTGTTTCCAAAGCTTCATGTAAAACTTTCCAAAATCGCGATGTAAACCTAGGGTCCCTGTTCGAAATAATAGACACTGGCACCCCATGTAATCTCACGATCTCCGCTACATACAACTTGCCCAACTTCTGTAGTGAGTAATCCATACGAACAGGTAGAAAATGGGCAGTCTTCGTCAACCGATCCACTATTACCCAGACAGAATCTTTCTTAGTAGGCGATAAGGGTAACCCACTAACAAAGTCCATCGTTATCCATTCCCATTTCCACAATGGAATCTTCACCGGTTGTAGCAATCCCGACGGCAATTGATGTTCCGCCTTCACTTGTTGACATGTCAAGCACCTACTCACAAACTCAGTAACCTCTCGTTTCAACCCTGGCCACCAATACTGTTCACGAAGGTCTCGATACATTTTATTTCCCCTGGGGTGCATAGCATATGGGCTACTATGCACCTCACGCAAAATTATTTGTCTAAATTCTGAATCTTTGGGGAGTATGGAAGATGATACTAAAATGGTCAAAAAGAAATGGCCAAAACAAACAAAAATTTACCTTTTGCTAATGACACATTCGGCTAAGGAAGAGAGTTTTAGAGAGAAAATTGATACACTAGTTGCTAATGAAAAATGACCAAAACTAGCACCTAAACCTTACCAAAGTGCTAATAAAATTCGCCATCCCCCCCTAGCCCCAAAAATCATCCAAATGCATAGCCAATTGGTCAAAAGTTTGGCCACCCAAACTTTCCAAAACATCACCCTTGGAATAAGCCTTATGCTCCCCTTACATGCCATTTCCATTTGATTCCTTTCCCTAACTTCAATCTTGCCTTTTTCTCTTAGCCATCTTGCCATAAAAATAAAAGTCCAACTTACCATAAGATCATGCTTGACCGACACTATAAGGAAGGAAAGAAAAAAAATAAAGTTCACACATGCACACAAAGGGATTCAAACTCCTTCCCTCAAGGTAACACATATGGTGCCATATCCTCTTCACTGATAGCTCAATTATGCTAGCTTTTTACCACTTTATTACCTTAAGCTTTAAGGTCACTTACTCCATTTCCTTAAAGTGCTAATTGCCAAAAGTTTTTACTAAATCCAAATAAATCCCGAGCCATCTCAGGACTACCTAAACACACACAATTGAATAGTCTAACAAGCTCAGCACCCATACTAATGCAACATATAAAATTCAAATTCTAGGATGTTACACCTCGGTCACACCGCCACCAATCGCGCCGCAGTTAGCGTGCCCTATCACCGCCGCGCTCCTCATATCTCGCCTGTAAAAAGGAAAGAAAGAACAACAGAAAAAAAAGAGAAACATAATCTTTGTATTTCCTTTTTTTTTTTTCATTTTTCTTCGGGTTATAAAAACCCCAAATAAACATGTAAAAAAGGACACACAGAGTACATACGCAAATATTCACAAAATACAAAGAAATAAAATACAAAAACTTGGTTGCAGAGGTGATTTTCTAAGTTATTTCATTCTGTTTTTATTTTAATTTATGCAGTTTATATACAAAAAACTATTTGAAAAATATATAAAAAAGGGGATCACCTTTGGACTCGCGTTAGAAAGAGGAGGTTTTCAACCTTCAGTCGTCGTATCTAGCGGTGGCGATGACAGTACGTGAGGCGCGTGGGGGCTGTAGCCCAGAGGTCCGACGATCGGAGCCCAGACGAAGGAACGAGGGGTTTTAGAGGATTTTTTGGAGTTTTTTTTTAAAACAGATTAGAAATGATTTTTTTATTAAAACTGACTCATATAGGCTGCTGGAACGGCGTCGTTTTGGGGGTTACCTTTAAAGGTCAAAACGATGTCGTTTAAAGGCCTTAGATCCGCGCGTTGACCCAAAAATTGGGGGAGGATCCGCGCGTTTTTATAAAAAGGGAAATTTGTTATTTTAGTCCCTCTGCAATTTTATTAGTTTTAATTTCGTCCAATTTAACATTTTTATTTTTCAAATTAGCCCTGAAAGTTTGTTTCTGTTTCAATTTAGTCCTTTGGGCTACTTAAAGGGCCAAAATCAGAATGACGTCGTTTTAGAAATAAGGCATAATTGCCCAATAAGTCCTTATGGTTTAATGCGCATTTTGATTAGGTCCTTTTACATTTTACTTTTTTATTATATTTATTTATTTCTTTTTTTATTTTTTTAACCTTTTTATTTTATTTTATTTTTTTGCACATTATATCTAACTATATTATTTTTATTAAAATCTATATTATTTCTATTTTTTTATTTGTATAATGTATATTATTTAAATTAAATTATTAATAATATAAAGTTTTTATGTATTGTTTATTTTAATACGTACTATTTTTATATATTAAATTATTACTATGTATTACTCATACTAGGTTATTTAGTTTAATGTTATTTATATATATTATATTATTTTATAATTTATATATATTAATTATTATATTATACCTTTTCAAAATCTTGTATATTATATAGTATTATATTATATCATATATTACTTTTAAAATTTTATTTTGTATAAAATTTATTTATATTATATAACATATATTGTTTATATTGTTTATATTATATATATTTAGTTTTTATGATTACTGTATTATATATATTTCTATTTTAAATTTTTAATCGTTTTTATCATATATTATTATTTATATTTTTATGTACTAAATTATTAAATTGTAAATATCCTTATATTTTCATATACTCTAAATTTTTTATATTATTTATTTAAAATATCGTTATTATATTTATATTAGATCGTTTTTGAAATTGACTTATTCTTTTTATTTTTTTGTGTCATAATATTCATTCAACATTTAAATATACCATTTATTTATTTTTATTTGATCTTGTTTATGGAATTTAGAATTCATTTCTTGAATATTCTTTTATTTTTCACTGCTTATTTTATATTTCGTATTTATCTATTTATTTTCTTTCATTCGTTTATCATTGCTTTAGCATAGTTCTTTTATCTGTCTATTCATGTCATATTATTCTTTAATTATCCATTAGTAGTAACTGTTAATATGATTCGAAGTTATGATAAATTGCTATTTGGTATGTATGTTGTAATGTATTCATGCAATGTCTTACTCAAACCCATTTTTATAAAAACACATTTCAAATTAATGCATTTTATTCAAATATTTTTAAACATAGCGATATACGATATTTGGGGACTTCTAGAAAAATTATACCCTAACTTACTGGGTTTTAATTTTTCTTGCGGAACTTAAGATATCAAATATCCTTTTTAAACCCACAAATTTCAAATTAAAATTTATTCTCGGAAGTTCATAATGTTATATCTTAACTCATTAGATATAATATTTTGTACTTCGAGGTAAGGATTTTCTACAAAATAAAGGCGAGCTTAGTTTCGAAGTTTTGAGATATTGCATCCTAACTTATTGGGTGTGGCATTTTATTTCTTTGAAATAAGCAAGCCTTGGCTTTCTTTCAAATAAAAGGATCTTATTTTTAAATTTTTTAAAATTTTGACATTAGGACATGAAATTATCAATTAGGTACCAAATTTTGGGCATTACGAGGGTGCTAACCCTTCATCGTACGTAACCGACTCCCGAACCCGTTTTCTTGTATTTTGTGGACCAAAATTATTGTTTTGAAATAAAACGTATTATAAGGTGATCCAGTCACACCTTAAAGGAATTGGTGGCGACTCCCATTTTCGTTTTTAAAAAAGTCGACCCCTGTTTTTCACTTTAAAAATGGTTTCGACAGTATGTGAACATGATTTTTACTGTGAAAATATGTGTATTTTGATATGAATAATTGAAGAAAAAGTGAAGGAAGGTGATAAACAAATAGAGAAATAAAGCAAGGTGGTGGACAAAGGATGAAGGAGGAGAAGAAAGTTGACTTCAAGATTAAAGTTGTAAGTACAACTAGATTCATACTTGTTTTGATTATGAAGTTAATTGTTAGAATGAATATAATTTTAATATGGTATTTAATTACAAATTTATAAGTTGAATAAGTGAAGAATAAGGCTTGATAATTATTGAATAAAATAAATGATGAATTGATTGTATTTATTAAGTAATATGTGATAAAGAAATTGAAAGAGATGTGAGAAAATATTTAAATAGCATAAAAAAATGAAAGACAAGGATTAGTGTGTTAAAAATGTAAAATAACATGAGAAAGAAAGAATTAATAAAGATTAGTGATGAATTATGGGAAAATGTGAAATTTTATGAAAACAAGGACTAAATTGAAAGACTTGAGAAATACATGTGGTGGAAATGATATAAGTAAAATACATAGAAATTTGATGTGGAAAATGAGATAGTGAAATTTATTATGTGAATTAAGTGAGATGTGAAAGAAAATTTGTTTAATAGTGAATAGAGAATTTTTATGATAAAAAAAATGAAAAATGATTAAATATGAAAGTTATAAAAGTTTACAAGGAAATATTGATAATAAAGCATATGGTGAAAAATAAAAGAATAGATGAATTTTGTAATCCAAACTACAATTATTTCCTAAGTTGTCAAAAACTAAGGGTTAAATTGTGAATTTGAAAAATTTTATATTAGAAATAGAAAAGTGAAGTGCATAACACTTAGAATATGAAACATTTATGTTGTAGTGAATTTTGGAATATTAATAAGTATTGAATTATGTTACATGTGTTATTAAAAGTAAAATATATTGCTACATGAAATTTTGTGCTAAGGACTAAATTACAAAATATATATGAAATTTTGTGCTAAGGATTAAATTACAAAATATATAAAAGTGATATGTGAAATACATGATAAGGATTATTAGTGAATTATTGATGAATAATGAATTTAGAAATATATTACATGTATTAAAGATAGTGAAAATATAAGTATACGGATTATCGGTACAAGGATTAAATTGTAAAGTATGTAGAAGTATTATGCGAAAAGTGTAAAAGTGATATATGTGCATAATATAATTTGCCCAAGTAGACGAGATAAGAACTATTGGAATATTAGTGGCATACCATTAAGGAACCTTAGCGCGCTCCCTGATTATTAGAATGTTGGTGCTCTCTGATTATTAGCACGTTAGTGCTCTCCGATTAGCACATTTGTGCTCTCTGTTTATCCGTTTCGGTGGTGTTCTGTTCTGTTCCGTATATCATGTGTGTTCTATTAAGTCTACTAGGCCTCTGAAAAAGGTACAAGACTATTTTAGTTACTATTAAATTTTATAGATTTTATGTATTGAAAATATTTGAAATTGAGAGAAATAAGAAAATGTATGGTTGAAACAAGTAAAGTAAATTATCAGAAATTTTAGCTAAATGGAATAAATGAAAATTTAAAATAAAACATGTGATTCTAGTATTATATAGATGATAATTAAATCAATATGTTTAGTTGGAGCTTAATGAGTAAATAATAAAAGTGGATCTAATTGTAAGAATAAGTGAATCAATTGGTAAATTATGTATGATGAATACAAACAGGTCATTTAAATGATTTTGTGTAGTAATAATAAATAATTTATAATTTATTATATAGATTATGATCTAAATAATAGTTGTACTTACTAAGCTAGCAATAGCTTAACGCGTGTTTATACGTGTAGGTTAAAAGTAGAGGAAAAATGGATCTTTGAAGATTGAAGGCACCTCATCTCATCACATCAGTGAACCCAAGAAAAGGGTAAAGTATTGATTTTTGTTGTTTCAGTAAATGACATGTACCTAGGTGTGTGTGTATTAAGGTTGAATACGATGGGACTTAAATGTGATACTCGATGTTTGCTTAATTCATATGAAATAGTTTAAATGTTAATTAAGTGATATAAGAAATTTAGATTTTAGAATGCTTAATTATGATTTATATTTGAATTAAAATTGGCTTAAAATTTGAGATGTGAACAAGGGTTAAACTAGGTAAACTTTAGAAATTAATACGTATAAATTATAATGCTATTTTTATTTAGAAATTATTATTAGAGTTTCTGAAAACCAATGTAGCACTTCTATACTTGATCATGTAATTAGGTTGGGTATAGGGATGTTACAGATATGCAACCGGTCCAATTCTTTCTATAATCTCATATGGTCCAATGAACCGTGGACTCAGTTTTCCTTTACGACCTAACCGGAGAACTTTCTTCCAAGGCGATACTTTCAAGAATACTGTAATGCCCCGATTTTTGCTTAATTTCAGCTTTTGTAATTTTGGCATGAATGAGTGTCTGCTCTAGTGGTTATGTGTGCTGGGTGTGTGTGGGAGGTCCCAAGTTCAAGTCTCAACTTGGGTGAATTTTGGTATTTTTATGAATAAATCCCAAACTCTAGTTAGTAGGCTTATAAGTTAAAGTGTGTAAGTAATTAACAGAATGGGCTTGCTGGTCTGGTGGTTAAGTGGAGTGTTGGAGATGTTGGTGGTCTTGAGTTCGAATCCCTACGTGAGCATTATTTTTGCCTGTCACATCCAGAGTGTTTGTGTTGGACTAAAAATCTGATAGTAGGGAGAGAATTAAGGGAAAAGTTTGGGGGTTAATAGTTTCTGTTCAAAACTACTTCCCTTGTTTGAAAATTTTGGCTAACCTTCCTCCTTTTTCCCTCTTTCTTTTTGGCTGTCATTTTCCCTTCCCCCTCTCTTATTTCGATTCTCCTTCTGTTCAACCGTGTCTGTTATCTATAGTCAGGATGCACGATTGGTAAGTGGTTTTTCTATAAGTGTTAGTGTTATTTTTTATTAAGCGATTAATAGAGGAATCGTTTTACTCACGTTTAGGGACTGCTCGAAGGCTTTAATCAGGTTATCAGGTTGCAAGACACTACTTCTTGCTCGTTAAAGGTAAAGTTGTCGGTAAGTTTTGGGAAATCTCCTGTCCATAACAACTTGGATTAAGTGACTAAAACTGGGATTTCAATTGTCGAAATAGGTGTTGGAGTGCTCGGCAGTGGTTACGCATCGAAATCGAACTAGGTGTGTACCCGAAAATACAAAAAACGAGGTTTCGACGAAAGCTAAAAACCTTACGGTCGACGCCACACGGGCTCCACCAATTGGGCCGTGTGGGCCACACAGGTGTGTGGGCCCACACGAGCATGTGGGATTCTGGGCCAGGCCGTGTGATCCACACGGCCAAGGACAATTTGGGTCGTGTGGGCCCACATGGGTGTGTGAGCTCATTTTTTTGATAAACTCTGTAAGGTTGCACGGGTTGCCCAATTCGACTGTGGACCTACTGTAGGGTCGGTAAGCAATACTTAGACCCCTAACTGAATGCTCTATCTGTCTAATTTTTGTACTAAGCATGTATGCTGATTTGAATATATGAGATTTATCTGCATAATAGCATGTCATTCCTGTATGTTGCATTACATCAGGGTGGGTGGATTATGATTGGAGGAAGTATATGAAAGGCCCTTAAGCTCATTATCCGCGACCAATTTCGCAAATTTCTGATTATGTGCCGTATTTGGTACACCATGGTGTGTAGGGCTGGGTGGGTTGATTTTATCCCCACATGGTGTGTAGGGTTGGACGGAGTTGGCGTGTAGTCTAAAATGGGCCAAGGCCCTGTAATACGTCTGATTCTGTATTTGGGTGGGCTAAAGTCCACACTGTTTCTATAATGGGCTCAGACCCGAACCGTGAAATCATGTGTGCTATCTGATATTTCTGTGTGCATGTTTTCTGTGGGGATTACACACTGAGTTTGTGAACACTCACCATTTTCTATTTAATTTGTTCAGGTAATCCCCAGCAGTAGACGGATCGGTGCAATGGAGGACTCAGCGGTGACCACGATTCTGGACACTTAGTTACGGTTTATTTTTAATTATGATTTGGTTATATTTAGGGTAAACTTTATGTAATAAGACCATTCGGATTTTTGTTTAAAACTTGGTATTATTGTTTTATAAACTGCTAGCAGTAGGACAAGACTCGAATTTTCAAAGTAAACAAATGTTTTATCAAAAACACACGAATTCGTAAATTACTTTTAAAAAGCTTCCGCAATGTATAATGTTTTGAAAATGGTCAATAAATGATTAAATGATACGTTTTGACAAAAGCCTAAGACAAATGGTTTTAATGTAGTTAAGTTTTCCAAAGCACTATCATGTGACGTTGCTAGATTCGGCCGTAACGTCTAGGCCAGGTTTAAGGTGTTACCAATACCTTGTCACCAACCTGAAATTCTATTTCTTTTCATTTAAAATCAGCATAGGACTTTTGACGATCAGAGGCTACTTTCAAACTGTCCCGAATTACTTTTACATTTTCCTCGGTTTAACGGACTAAGTCAACTCCGTGTAACTTTTTCTTACTGAGTTTTGTCCAATACAATGGAGTTCGACATTTGCGACCATATAGAGCTTCATACTGTGCCATTTTGATACTGGACTGATAACTATTATTGTAAGCAAATTCAACTAAAGGCAAATACTTTTCCCAATTACCTTCAAACTCAAGTATTCAGCACCGAAGCTTATCTTTTAAAATCTGTATAACGCGTTCGGATTGACCATCCGTCTGGGGATGAAATGCAATGCTAAAATGTAACTGAGTACCTAGAGCTTCTTGCAATTTTTTTCCAAAATCGAGATGAAAACTAAGGATCTTTATTTGAAATAATGGAGATAGGCACTCCATGCAATCTAACAATCTTAAAAACTTTGTCTACCGATCGACAATCATCCAAATTGCGTCTTTCTTCCTTGGAGACAAGGGTAATCCTGATACAAAGTCCATGGTAATTCTTTCCCATTTCCATTCTGGTATCAAAACTGGCTTAATAGTCCAGAAGGCAACTCATGTTTAGCTTTTACTTGCTGACATATCAAACATTTAGATATAAACTTAGACATATTCCATTTCATTCCCGGCCACCAGTATATCTTTTTCAGATCATTATACATTTTATTACTACCATGATGAATAGACATGTTTCCATCATGAGCTTCATTCAAAATCTTCTGTACTAGTCCTGAATTTTTTTTTGGTACAAACACTCTGCCTCTGAATAACAAGCATTCATCAGTTCCAATCTGAAATTCTAAATCAGAAGTCGATTCACAATGTACCCGTTTTGCTTGTAACTTACTATCATCCTTCTGAGCCTCAGAAATTTGCTGTAAAAACGCCAGTCTAGCTTTTAACTCAGCTATGATTGAACCATCATCAGATAACGTTAATTAAGTGTTCATTACTCGTAAAGTAAATAGGGATTTTCTACTCAAAGTATCTGCAACCACATTGGCCATTCCTTGATGATAGTCAATAACCAGATCATAATCTTTCAGTTATTCAAGCCACCTTCGCTGTCTCAAAATTCAAATCTTTCTGTGACATCAAATACTTCAAACTTTTATGATCAGTGAATATATGAAAATTTTCACCATACAGATAATGTCGCCACATTTTTAATGCAAACACAATTGCTGCCAATTCAAGATCATGTATCCGGTAATTTTTTTCATGTGCTTTTAGTGAAGCATAGGCTACTACTTGACCTTCTTGCATCAAAACACAGCCTAAGCCATTCAATGACGCATCACTATAAATTATAAATTCCTAACCCGATTCCGGCTGTAGTAACACGGGTGCTTCTGTCAATAATGCTTTCAACCTATCAAAACTCTGCTGACATTTATCCGACCACTCAAATTTCACATCTTTATGCAATAAACGAGTCATTGGAGAAGCTATCATTGAAAACCCTTTTACAAATCTTCGATAATACCCAGTCAGTCCCAGAAAACTTCGAACTTCAGACACATTCTTCTGTGGCTTCCAATTGACAATGGCTAAAATTTTATTCGGATCCACCCTGACACCTTCAGTGGACACAATATGCCCAAGAAAATCAACTTCTCGTAGCCAAAATTCACAATTACTGAATTTGGCATACAATTGTTTCTAACACAGAGTTTGCAACATTATTCTCAAATGCTCAGCATGTTCATTTTCATCTCGGGAGTAAGCTAAAATATCATCTATAAATACCACCACAAACCTGTCTAAATATGGTCTGAAAATTATGTTCATCTATTCCATAAACACTGCAGGTGCATTTGTTAAACTGAATGGCATCAAAGGAACTCATAGTGCCCGTACCTAGTTCTGAAAGCTGTCTTTCATACATCTGAATCCTATACTCGTAATTGATAATAGCCAGAACAGGGATCAATCTTTGAAAATATAGTGGCACATTTTAACTGGTAAAATAAGTCATCAATACAAGACAATGGATACTTGTTCTTTATTGTAACTTTGTTGACCTGTATGTAATCAATGCACAGTCTCAACGATCCATCTCTCTCTTCTTTACAAACAGAATCGACGCACCCCAATGTGAAAAACTAGGGCGAGCAAAACCTCTATCAATCAATTCTTGCAACTGTGCTTTCAGCTCTTTTAATTCAGTAAGGGCCATTCTGTAGGGTGCTATAGATATCAGTGTCGTACCTGGTACAAGATCTATTGAGAACTTCACTTTTCTAATTGGTGGTAAACCTGGTAATTCTTCCGGAAATAGATTAGGAAACTCACGAACAACCGGCACTGACTAAATCATAACCCTTTTTGACATATTTCTATTATTGCTGAAATCACATTAGGTAACCCATCTAGTTTATTAGATTCAACATGGAGTAATTCATCACTCTGACATTTCAATACAATATATTTTTGCTTACAATTCACCACTGCATCATATTGGGTTAACCAACCCATTCCCAAAATAACATTAAATTCATCAAAATGGCAATAACATCAAATCAAATGAAAGGTAATGATCTTTTACCATCAACGGGCAGTTTTTACAGACTTTATCCACCATAACATACTGGCCCAGGGGGTTTGAAACTTTAACCACAAATTCAGTGAATTCAATAGGAAAATTTTTAACAGATACTAAATTTGTGCATATGTATGAATGTGTGGAACCAGGATCAATCAAACTTATTATTTTGGCACTGTGTGTGTGATACCGAGATAAGTCAGTTAAATGAATAGGCACTAAGTGCACAACGATGAATATGCTTCGGCTATGAATTTGGCACTAAGTGTGCGATTAAAATTAAACGGATATCAGAAGTTGATCAAAATGTAACATTGAGCATTCATTGGTATGGAAGGTGAACAACTATGTGTTTGATAAGGTATGTATTGAACCTTTGTGGTTGATGAAATGATGTTTGGAATTATGAATGGTCGAGTGAGTATCTTCGCTATGGATGGTATGGTATGAGTAATTGAAGGTTTATCTATGTGATGGATGTATTTGTATAATGAGTTTACTTTGTTAATTTGAATGTATTATGTTACGAACTTACTAAGCTCTTAAGCTTATTGTGTAATTTGTTTCTCTATTTTATAGTGTCAGTAAAGCTAGCTCAGATCCGGGGATTGTCAGCGACTCAATCACACTATTGGTTATCTATTTTGGTACTTTTGAAAGATGTATATAGTTGGTATAAGGCATGTATAGGCTAGAAGTTATATTATGTTTTGAAATGTTTAATCCTTGCCATGTGATTTGGCTTGGAAGTTGAATGATGTTGATCTTTATGAATGAGCTATGGATGTGGTATGTGTTATGCTTAAGTGGTTGATGAGTGTTGTAGTTGGAATGTGAATGATGGTAAGGTCTATATGATGTTTGGTCTATATGATTGGGATGTGAATTTTGGTACTTTGGGTGAACCAATGTGAGATGAAATTGAGTATTATTACAGATGGTATAGTTGATAAAGAATTGGTGCATATATTGGTATGTTTGGTTGCTATTTGTGGTATAAATGCATATGATTTGGGATTTGTAGGTGATTCAAGATGTGGGAGGCAAGTTTGGCCTTGAAAATGGCCTATAATTGCCCACACGGTTAAGCACATGGGTGTGTGGCTCGACTGTGTTGTTAAGTTTCCCAAGTGAAACAAGTAGTACTGACCACGGGCTGGACACATGGGCGTGTGATTGGACGTGTGGTGCAAGTCAATGTCGACCACGGGTGAAGCACACAGGCATGTCTCAAACCATGTGGACAAGTCAGTATGTATGCCTTGTTTTGACACGGCATGGACGCATGGGCGTGTCCGAGGCCATGTGAGGTACATGGCCTACCCACACGAGCGTGTGACCTCTGCAATTTTGAAAATGTTTAAATTCTTGAAAACTTTCGTACGTGTTTGGTTTAGTCCTGACCTCTTTCTAACACATGTTTAAGGTCTTGTAGACCTCATTTAAGGACTATATGCTTATGTTATGATATGTTTTAAATGATGATTGACTATGTGTTGTAAAATGTTATGAAATGTTTGGAAATGATTCGTAATGCCTCCTAACCTTAATCTAGCGACGGTTACGGGTTAGGGGTGTTACATTAAGGGTTTTGCATGTTTCTGGAAAATTTAGGTTTAAAGTGAAAACACTATGTTTGACCCATGATTTGGTTGTCTTGCTTAGCTGCCAGGAGGATGGAAGCTCTAGCATCTGGATAAGCTAACCAAACAATCTCTAAAATGTTAAGTATGTTTATAAGAGCATATAGTTATATGAGTATCCGTCATTTTAGTTCAATTAGCTTATTTCATGATATTTAATCTAAGAAAATGAATGAGATACATATGTATGATGGTAGTGTGAAATAGTGATCAATGTCGGGTTAGACAAACTTAGGAATGGGACAAAAGCTGGTTCTGTTATATACCGCCATAAAGTGTTGCTATGTGCACCCGTGATGAGTGAAGCTCTGAGCCTTACGGAGGGGATACTACGGTGTTCAAGAATCAAGGTATAAGATGGTGAGATGGAACCAAATGGGAATAGTAAAGATCATGGCTAGGTTATGGGATCGATCAGAAGCTATACGCCTAAATATGAGTAAGACCATAGCTGAAAGATGATATGGTATCATGATATAAATGAGTAAGACAATAGCTGAAATACATTATGACATCATGATAAATAGGACTAAAACCATGGCTGAAAGACACTATGACATCCTTTGACAAGTCTGTCAAGACATTAAATATGGGGAACTTATTAAGGGAAGTTATCTGCATAAGCAAGAGGTTAATGGTTTTAGATTATTTCTATTTGAATCCCTAAAAGATGGGGTCTAATTTCTAATAATTTAGGAACTCACTAAGTTCATTTGGACTTACCAAAGAGTGGCATGTGTTTTGTAGGAAATGCAGGAAATGCAGAAATGTAGGACTCAAGAAGGTACCAAGCCAAATCGGGAGGAACTAAGGAAATCAATTTTTAGCTTTGAGACATGCACATAGGATGGGGGTACCTTTAGGAACTTCACCACGGCTATGTTGAAATTACTTAAAATCTTATAGTTTAGAGTTAAGGCAGTGAACTATGTTTTTAATTTGTCAATGTTGTAAACTTATTTTATAGGAAATACATTATGTTTATGTATAGAGCGATTTAGTATGAACGACAACTCGATCTAGTTGTAACACCTGCACCTGGATCCGATGGAAAGGTCAGGTGGGGTTTGTTACACCTTGAGCACTAATGCTTATGGGACCACATACATTAGTATGCACAAGTTCTAAAGGTTGGTTGGCCCTTATACCTTTCGTATTAAAAGTCCTCTTATTCATTTTACCTTCCAAGCAAGATTCGCGTTGTGGAAGATTAACTACCTTAAGCATTCTTAAGGGATGATCTTTCATGATGTGATTCTTTCTTGGTTAGTATGACCAAGTCTTAAGTGCCACAGGTACCCCTCATTAGAGTGAGAAGTTTTAAGCTTCTTATTCACCATTTAAGTTTGAAGCATCGAGTAGTAGTTTGGTTTGATAAAGTAGAGATTGTTTTTCATTCATCCATTACTGATTAAAGAATAATTTTTGTGAATAGAAATCTCTTTATTGAATGTCCCGAAATAACCATCGTTAACTAAACATGCTACAAAATTTAAGTTCATTTCAAAATGAGGTACATAAAATACGTCCTTTAAAACAATCTTATTAAAATTATCAAAATGTAAAATAACTTCTCCCACTACTTCAGCTGAAACATAACTCCCATCTCCTGTTCGCAACGATAGGCTTCTGTCACAAACTTTTCATTCCACAGAACCCTATAAAGAAACACACACATGGTTAGTGGCTCCAGAATCAATAACTCATTTGTAAATTGATTCATCCACTAAGCAAGCTTCAACCACAAAGAATTCCATACATTTTTCCTTTTCGACTAGGTATTCCAAATACTCATTGCAGTTTAATCTACAGTGTTTTTTCTTGTTGTAAAAGAAACATTTGATCTTTTTGGGATCCTTTGACTTCTTAGTCTTCTTCCTATCCACACAAGGTTGAATTGAAGACTTACTCGATTTCTTTTTTTTCCTTAGCTTTTCGCTTCCCCTTAGAGGACAAAAGGCCAATAGCTATGTTTGCCTCAGGTTTCTCTTGAACCAGCTTATCACCATTCAGTATCAACTCCTAGGATTGTAATTCCTTTATGAGATGAGTCAAGGTAAGCTCCTTGTTCCCCATGTTGTAAGTGACCCTAAAGCCAACAAACTCATTGGTTAAGGATTTGAACACTATTTCATTCTGAGTGTTCACCTCTAGTTCAGCCCTGTAACGCCCCAAAATTTTAATTTTTGATTTTGTGCATGTGTGACACATAATGTCTATCTGCTTCAGTGGTTATGTGTTCTGGGTGTGTGTGAGAGGTCCCAAGTTCAAGCCTTACCTGGGAAAATTTTGATATTTTTTATAAATAAGGTTAAGTTTAATTGTTGGTTTATCAGAATGAGCCTACTGGTCTGGTGGTTAAGTGGAGTGTTGGAGTGTTGGAGGTCCAGGTCCACCGCGTCCACGTCTTCTAGCACTCATGTTCACTAATTCGATATAATCTGATTAAGAGTTTTATGAATCATTATGCTATTTCAGTATTTATTAAACAATGTTTTATGGAGTATAAGAAGTAAAGTTGTTTTCACAAAACGTATCCTATAATCTCAATCTCTATAATTTCAGCTCCTAAAAGTTCTAGAGTATTCTATTTTGGGGAATTTTCTTACCACAGTACTAACACAATAATCATAAATTAAAAACACATACTTACTTGACTTGGTGCCGGATACCCATGGTGCCATACTTCCTTTAAAATATGCATTTATAATTTAAAATTCAAACAGCTTTGAAAAATGTTTTTGAACCCAAACCACAGTTGAGTTTTGCGATTGGGCTCTGATACCATAAAATGTAACATCCCAAACCCGGCCCATGCGTTACGAGCAGATTTGGTATGTCACACGAGCAAAACATGTTAAACCCTTTTTATTCGTACTAAAATAGGTATTACTTTGTTAAAATCAAGAAAACAAGTTTGATTTCAAATATTTGATAAATACTACTAACCTCGAAGATTGATTGATAAATCAATAAATTTGAACTAATGATCTTATAAAACGTGACTTTTAAAAACGACGTTGAAAATTCGAAAGAGAATTCGAGTCTTTTAAAAATTACATTGATAATTCGAAAGAAAATTTCCGTGTTAAAAATATTTGTAAAAGTTTATTTTAAAATCCATTTGTTAATCGATTTTGGAAAACCTTTATTTAAGTTTTTAGAAGTTTCCCATTTAAAACAATTTAAGTAAAATAATAAGTATATCAAACATAAAGCAAATAATAAAATACTCCAGAGCCCTTATTACAACATAAAACCCAAAATAGTAAAGTGAACGAAAATAGAAATCTAAAGTTCCAAAATAAAAACACCATTTCTGAAGTATGGCCTCCACCGAGCCATCCATGGCCCCAAGTCCCCGTTACTGAGCATTACCTACAAGGGTTAAGAAAGAAAGAGTGGTGAGTTACAAGAACTCAGTGTATAATCCCCTTACCGTTGTCCACTGGGCTTGAACCCATTTAGCAATAACTTGGGCCTAAGCCCCTATAGCATAATGTTGGGCCGAAGCCCATATAGCGAAACAGAATATATATATGACAAATGTATGTGTGCAATATATGCAACCCAACCCATCCTAATAATCCATCCACTACACACCACCCGGACCATCCCATCACACTTGTGGGGATCAAGTCAACCCACCCCGCCAAACACACCAATCGCAGGCAAGAAGCCATTTAATTCGCAAGCACGAAGCCATTTATAATATTTGTGGCTGAGCCACCAGAATCAGAATGATGCGTGGCATAGCTACTATTCAAATTGTGGCAGAGCCACCAGAATATCATTTACGGTAATATAATCGGCACACAGCCTTGGTAAATATGATCGACACAGAGTCGTTGATTCATATGTTAGGCACATAGCCGTTATCCGAATTTGTGGCAGAGCCACCAGAGTCAAAATATACGTGGCGTAGCCACTATACAGATTGTGGCAGAGCCACCAGAATATGTGGCAGAACCACCAGATTATACTTCCTCCGATCATCAATATCCCAATCCTAAGCAGAATGTCATGTATGCAAAGCACATATCATAATGATGTATGAAATAAATTACCATCATAACCAGATAGACAAAATACACACAATCATGCCAATCAACCCATAATGGTATAACAGTAATTTACCCTCCAAGGGTATTTTGGTAATTTCGCAACATACATGGAAAAATATCCACATATAAAAAAATAATCATTAATCCAGTGATTTATTACGGTAAATCGATCAATTATAGAACTTTGTAATTCGGCCCACTAAGGCATTCTAGCAAATCGGCCTATAAGGGCATTTTCATAATTCGGCCTATAAGGGCATTTTCGTAAATTCAGTAATTTTTCCCACTAAGGGTAATTCGGAAATCTCGCAACCCAGGGGTATTTTGGTAATTTACCCTCTAAGAGAATTTTGGTAATTTCGCAACCCAGACTTAACTACTAATTTGGGGCATAAAAATTGAAACTATCCATCCGCATTATACTGACTAAATTGACTATAACTCGAGTTAGAAAGCCCAAAATTTAGATCCGTATAAATTGACTATAACTCGAGTTAGGAAGCCCAAAATTTAGATCCGTAAATTCCCCTTGAAACTAGACTCATATATCTTCTTACTACAATTTTTCCAGAATTTTTGGCTTAACCATTTAGTATAGTTTATTCCTTAAAATTTCCCTTGTTTCACTGACCAATGATTCTGACCTCCCTTACCTTAAATTCAAATATCTCACTGTACAGTTTTCATATGCTACTCCCACTTGTTTCTAATGAAAATAGGCTCACTAAGGAATCTATACATATAATTCACTTTGTACAATTTTATACGATTTTTCCAAGACAGAACAGGGAACCACGAAGTCAATCAAAACTAGTCTCACTAAAATTAAAATATCACAGAATTTAAATTTCCATTTCCTTCTCCGTTACTTTCATAATCTTATTCACTTTCTAATTCTCTTTCTCCTATTTTTCATGATTTTTTGAAATCACATCACTGCTGCTGACCAAAACTGTTTCATTGCAAAATATGGTTATCATTACGAATATACGCACGCCTGAGTGATCACGGATGCCGGTTTCCAGTTTTCTTTGGTATTTTGACCAAATCGCAGAACATTTCATGCAAATTTCAAGAGAAGTGTGAGATTACACACCATTTCAAACATGTATTCGAAAAGTACGGGATTACACACCTTGATTAGGATTCCTTAAAGAACCACTCTCCGTTGCCCCCTAAAAATTAAATCGATCAAAAGTTAGCCTTGATTTCTTAAAGGTTCCAAAAGCCCAAAAGTACTCACTCACAAGAGTCACTTACCACAATCGCGATCCTTCCCTACTAGATTATAAAACCCAGCCTTGCACCTTGGCTATTGCAACAAGTTCCAATCAACTTTTGAGACCAAGGCTAAGAGAAAGATAAGTAGTAGCAATGGATGGCTTGATTCGGCTTTCATCAAAAGGAATAAGAGGAGTTTAAAATAACAACAAGTGGCTAGGTTCGGCTTAGCCAAGGGATGAGAGTTTCGGCTTAGTCAAGTCAAGAGAAAAAAGAATAAACAACATGAAATAAGAAGAAAGAACCTTTACCTTAATAATAGGGATGAACCGAAATGAAGAACACGGTTTGGCACTAGTAGTAGGACAAAAAAGAAGAATCAGTAGTTTCGTTTTTCAAGAGAAGATGAGTGAAAATAATTGGTCACAAAGGCTAGGTGTTTTCGGCAAGACAAGAAAGAAAAGAGAAACTGCCCACTATTGTCTTGAAGTTGAGGCAATGAGAGGAGAAGTTGGAAGAATAAACACAAAGAATGCCAAAAGGAATTAGGCCTAACAAGCACCAAAACTATCAAAATGTTCCCATCAAAATTTGGCTACCCTCTCCCTTTCCCAAAACATTATCATCTTTACCAAAAGATGAACATAGACCAAATAAAACCTTTCTAAAACATCTCCCACGAAAAATGCCAACATGTTCCCTATTCCTTCCCTTTTCTTTTACCCCTTTCCATCCATTCTTCCTTACCATATTTCTTAGCCACCTTGCCAAAATTAAAAAGTCCACTTTACCAAAAATACACCCATGGCCGAGCCTTAGGGAAAGAACACAAAAAAATTAGTCAAAATTTGCACAATATGGGATTTGGAGGATTTGTCCTCTGCTTCCGCAAAGAATCCAATAAGCTTAAGAATATGTTCTTTAATCGAAGTTTCGAGTTTCTATTGAGAGTTCATCAAATTTATAATAGTGAATTGTCGAGAAAATGCAACTTGGCCTCCAAGCAAATCCTCCAAATTTATCATGATCTCTTTAGCAGTACGAAAATTCTCGTGTTGCTTTTTCAGCACATTACTCATGCTTGCTAACATATAACATCGAGAAATCGAGTCAAAATCTCTCCAGCAATTTCTCACTTTAGACTGAGCTTCAGGTGCGCAAGGTGCATCAATGACGAATTTGTGTTTCTCACAGCTTAGAACAATCAACAAGTTCTATTTCCATTCTCGAAAGTTATCCCCATTTAATTTATTCTCAGTAAGAAATCTAATAAGAGGAGTAGGAGACATATTTGAATTGAAAAACATTAAAGATTCACTAATTACTATCTTTGTATGAAGCAAATATTTTCATTTCAACAACATATCAAGAATGTAGTATGATGTATGCGTCTTGTTTTAAAACCTTGAAAAATATTTTTTTTGTTGCTATGATTATTCTCACACCCATCAATCATATCGCCTTGGGGTCCCATGATTAACTAGCAAGAACATGTATTACATCTAATCAGTTCGTGAATTTTGATTCTCAAGAGTCCATACTAACCAACGGCCATTTAACGTTTGACCATCATCTCTATCTTAAATATACTTTCTTGGGAAACTATTTAATAAGAGACGATCTTGAAGATGTAACCATTAGCTTAACACCCATCATGAACATGCTTTCATTTGTGAGTCACCTTGGGACAATCTCACTAAGAGTCATGCATGATTAGTTGTCCTTGAAAGAAAATCCCATCCAGTGAACCCACATGATAAAGTTTACCTTGTGGTGCGGCCAAGGTAGGAATCAACTCAAAACTTTATCATGTTATCACTTAAGGACCATCGGTCTTGTTCAAGGAACTTTTCCTACTTAATATTTTAATAACATGCAAGGTTTTTATCCCAAATTTCAAGAATGAATATACAATATTCCTAGTGGTATTTTTACCTAATCTTTATGACATGCTTCCAATATAGGCATAGCATGCTATGAAAATTTTATAATATTCACATTCATTTATTCACAAGAATCAATGAATCACAAAAATAAACAATTTTGATTCTCCAAAGTTTTTCTTTAAAGGCAAAAATCGAATAAGTGAATGTGAATTGTGCACCAGATAAGCCTCAATAAAGGGAGGTGAGTCAATTTGACCATTTAAAAATCAAGTCTTTTCTTGTCAGTGCCAATGCTAGACATGCACCTTCTCATTACCACACTTTTTATTTTTTAATCGATCAACTGTGGATCATCTCATACATATATATATATATCAAACTTATAATATAACATAATATAAATATTAATTATAAAATAGATATATAAGGAGATGGGTAATTAAAATAAAATTATCAGCCAAGGTTTCCATGGTTCTATTTCTAGAAAACAAATGAAAAAAATACACAGTTTTTCACCACAATGCATTCTTTGGGTCTTCAACCGTCATTGCTTTATCTCCACCTTGTCATGGACTCCTTTTGGAAAAATTACATTTAAGTCTTATATTCATTTACAGCTTACAAGAATTTTATGAATTTATTAAAACAATCATACGTAGAAATGATAGTCAATGGTCTATTTCCTAAGAGTCACAACCTCAAAAAAAAAATTTAACAATTATATAACAAGTATATAATATCACATTTATTCTCATGTATAACTCAAAACATACATAAGACGTAAAGAATGTCACTTTCTATGTAATCAAATCATTTAAGAGAAATCTACTTTGGTTACCTATTTATACTTATAGATAGTGCACAACCTGACTCTTATACCAATTGTTGGAAAAACAGGTTTGGGAAACACAACAGAAAATAAGTTTAAAGGAAAAACTAGAGTTTTAATTTTTTTATCAAAAATAAGAACTTTGTTGTGATATCTAAAGTAATAAACATTAAATCAAAATTGTACCTTTTCGATTCGTCTAGGATAAACGCTTCAATCGAGTAGTCTTTCTGCTATCTTCAAGCTCACGTCTGCCAAGTGTGGGCTCACTTCAAATCACAAATTTTCCCATAAAAATTACCAGTGGGGCAATTTAGTAATTTTTTTAAACTTTTGAGCCAAATTGTAAATAAGAAAAATATCTCTAGAAATTTTCTGAAATAATTTCTTCAGATAATTTTCTCTCTACAACTTTCTCTTCAATTCAAGTATGTGAAAAATAATGACCCGATGCTCTCTTTATATAGGGAGAGTTTAGAGATTTCAACTATGATTAAACTTAATCACCTTAATATTAAATTAATATAATACTTATTAAGATAAATATTAGATTAAATTTAATATTAAATATATTAAATTTATAGAATATTTATCTATAAGATAAATATTAAATTTAATTGAATATTAAATATATTAAAATAATATTATTTTTTGAATAGTTAATATGAAATCAAATTATCTGATAGAGTCCCAGTAGGAGTGTGATTCCTCCACTATTCAATCATTGAAGGAATCACCGGAATGCCGCTGCTGGCACTGTCATGTCCGGTGGTGCCATCGCAGGTCTAACACCCTTATGGCACCGCGAACCGGTTCGACTTTTGCCAGTTCGGTCCAGGCCAGTGACAACCCGACCGATCTGGTCTTGTCACCGGTTGGATCGTCAGTCCCATTTTATATACCAGGCCCGGTTCGACCATTTTTTGGGTATCAGTCTCGTTTTTGTGTTCTCGGGCCTAATTTTCAATCTCATGTCCAATTTTCAAGTTAAGTTACCTATCGGGCTAATTGTCTTACTTGAAAATTAATTTTCAAAAATATCATATTAATTTTAATTAATTTGATTAAATTAATTTTACTTGATCAAAATTAATTTTCCTAAAAAACAATTAGATTTTCCAAATTAATTTTTCAAGAAAATTCTTTAATCAAATTACCTAGTTGAACAATTCTCACGACCGCTTAATTTAATTCCATATCAAATAAATCGACTTAATTAAATTATTTTCAAAGTCATAGAATTTCTTCTGATTCAAATGTAGTCCGATCGAGCTTTTGTTAAACTAGCGGAGGGACCAATCAGACATATATAATTAGGCTCGAGTAATTGTAGTTATGTCCAGAAGTATCATTACAATAATTCGCAATTTACTTAATCATGGAGTCAATCTGCAAGAAGTACCACGATTGAAAACTCCTTATTGTATACTCTTTACGAAAGCAATTCATCCAACTGCTTTGTCCAATGACCTCATCATGTGTGTGTTACCCTCATATGATATTCTTAATTCATTTGAATTAAATTTGTTCACTTATTACAATCTTATTTTATCTCATTGTCACCATTGTGTCTTCTTAATGATTAATATGATCACTATAAACAAATTACTGTGATAAATTTCTCGTTTGAGAACAAGCAACCCGTGACCATGTTCCATATTTATCAATCTACACAATGTCAATGAGAGGGTATCCTTAACTTTTTAGTTGAGCTATGAACTCCATTGTTGCTAGTAAAGTCATGTCATACACAAGAGTACCCAACATACCAGCTATGGGCTCAATCATCTTTAGAGCACAAGTCTCCACTTATATCAAAGAACATGAGTTACATACGCATGGTCAGTGGCTAACTCAAGATTTAGGTAAATCAAACCATGAATGTCACAAGTGAATTAATTCACAAATGGATTCAGAATTAATTCATCTTGGGTCTAGTCCAATGTATCATTCTTCTAATGAATATATTTATGTCTCTACTTGTGGAGTCAAATGCTCTGATAGCTAAGACTAGCCATCTCCTTAATTGGAATTATAAACGACATAAAAATTCTTATAAGTATTTGAATCAAATGCTCACTTTTATTCGTTTGCTGGATTACAGACTCGTTTTTATTATCTACTGAAGTAAGTGGTCTTTCTCGCAATGTAAGCATTTTTACAATGCCACTTAAAAATGCCACTTATCATCAGTTTGAACTTAGACAATCAATGAGCTAATATTTTCTTGTCACAAATTTGCTATGCATGCAAAACATGAAAGACAAAAAAAAAGATATAGTGAAATGTGAAATTAACTTTATTTATTCATCGCTCAAATACATAGAAAATAGTTACATGTTTACTACAATATGGGCACATTTCCCAACACTCGCGTGCTCCGGGGCTTAGATATATGCAATTAGATGTGGAATTATGTACAGTGACTGCAAGTGTATAGGTTAAATTGTAATATAATTAATTAAATTACAATGAAATACTGGAAGTATTCCGAGGATCGTACCAAAGGGAGGTTTGTTTAAACTAAATTGGTAGTATGAAGTATCACACTAACTAGGTGTAAGTACTAATCAAGTCTAGATCATATTACAGCAGAATAAAAGCAAAACGATTTGTAACAGCTCGATTTTGGGTCTAGTCAGAACAGTGGTTTCTGGACCACAAATCTGACGTAGTAAAATTTATTTTTATTATATTTTCATGGTCTACAGTTTTATGGAATGATTTTGTCAAAATTTGATTAAAAATTTTGACGTTTGGGCACTTAATTTAGTTTGTAACACCCTTACCCATATTCAACGCCGGAATAGGATACGAGGCATTACTAGACTTATTAACAATAATTATATAAGGCCGAGACCTGACTTTCCACTCCAAATTAAAACTTTCCGTAACACCTCTTAAACAAGTTTAAGAGGTCTAAATCACACTTTAGAAATGATTCGGGATCAGATCGGACCCTTAAAAAGATCTATAGAAAAACTTAGAAAATTTTCATCAAACAGTCCACACACCCGTGTACAGGAAGGGACACGTCCATGTGGCATATCACATGCCCGTGTTCCACACCAGTGTGGAATTATTTTTCATTTCGGACACGCCGTGTGCAAAAACCTTGACATTCTGTTTCTGACGTCATCACCGCATAAATGTCACACGGCCTAGGTACACACCTGTGTCCTTCGCCCGTATGGCAAATTAAATTCCTAAATTTCAGGTGCAGACTTCACACGGCCTGAGCACATGCCCATGTCCATGGCCGTGCCTCCCACATGGCTGAGACACACGGCTGTGTCTCTGCCTATGTGTTTACTACTGAGCATACTGACTTGTAAACCTAGCATGCAAGGGGAAACACAGCCTAACCACACGCCCGTGGGGCTGACTGTGTGTCACATACGGCCTAGACACACGCTCGTGTGCCTACCCATGTGGACAAGAACAAGGCTATTTGCCAAGCTCTTCCTATCACCTTAACTCATACAAGTATAAATCACATTCAACCATCAACCCATTCATGCATAATTAAACCACATGAATCAACATGCTACTTGCACAATCACAAATAAACTCATCTTTTCATAGATTAATAAGAAAGAGCCACCAACTATGGCTTTATACAAAAGAATTCATCTTAGAATGAGCCAACACACTTGGCCAAAACAATATGACATCCAACTAAACTAGTCCTTATACATGCCATACTCAAAATGCTATGTCTAAATATACCAAGATGTACCGATAGTGTGGGTGATCTTCTGATTATCTTCGTATCCCGAGCTGGCTCTTTGACACTATAAAACAAGGGAAAAGAGGAGGGAGTAAGCTTTAAGCTTCGTAAGTCTACATGTAAACAATAAGTATCATATCATAAGTTAATCAATCAAAAACATTACACGATAAGTAATAATGATTCATATCTCGTAATCATGCTTACTCATCTCAACTCTTACCACATCCAAACCACATATCATATACATTACTCACATCTACTTGTACTTATACCCTGCACTTATCACCACAAAGCCACATGTAATATTCACTTAAACAAGTCTCTCGATGAACCCTTTAGAATGATACAAGATACCCGGTGGTTTTGCAAACAGCCCACCATTAGTCAATAAACAGCCCACCAACAATGATAATTACGGTGATATCGCACATAGCCCACCAAAATGATAATATATATATACGATGGTATCGCACACAGCCCACTATAATTCACAAGTTTACAGATATTTATCCGCACTCATATTTCCCTTCCGAAGGTTCATCCGAGAGTTTTCACATTTTCTACCATTTCAATAATTCTCACCAATAATTTATTTCATCCATACAATGCATTAATAGTTAAAGCATTCGTAATAGAGATGTATCGGTTACACATAAACTTACCTCGGTGCAAAATATGTTAATTTGTGACTTAATCCGTAACCTTGCCTTTTTCTCGTGCCTCCCACACGGTTGAGACACACGGCTATGTCTCTGCCCGTGTGTTTACTACTGAGCATACTGACTTGTAAACCTAGCATGTAAAGGGACATACGGCCTAACCACACGCCCATGGGGCTAACCGTGTGTCACACACGACCTAGACATACGCCCGTGTGCCTATCCGCGTGACAAGAACAAGGCTATTTGCCAAGCTCTTCCTATCACCCCAACTCATACAAGTATAAATCACATTCAGCCATCAACCCGTTCATGCATAATTAAACCACGTGAATCAACATACTACTTGCACTCATCTTTTCATAGATTAATAAGAAAGAGCCACCAACTATGGCTTTATACAAAAGAGTTCATCTTAGAATGAGCCAACACACATGGCCAAAACAATATGACATTCAACTAAGTCTAGTCCCTCTACATGCCATACTCAAAATGCTAAGTCTAAATATACCAAAATGTCTCGATAGTGTGGGTGATCTTCTGATTATCTTCGTATCCTGAGCTGGCTCTTTGACACTATAAAACAAGGGAAAAGAGAAGGGAGAGCGCTTTAAGCTTAGTAAGTCTACATGTAAACAATAAGTATCATACCATAAGTTAATAAATCAAAAACATTACACAATAAGTAATAATGATTCATATATCGTAATCATGCTTACTCATCTCAACTCTTACCACATTCAAAACACATATCATATACATTACTTACATCTACTTGTACTTATACCCTGCACTTATCACCACAAAGTCACATGTAATATTCACTTAAACAAGTCTCTCGATGAACCCTTTAGAATGATACAAGATACCCGGTGGTTTAGCACACAGCCCACCATTAGTCAATAATAGGGTGTTATCGCACACAGCCACCAACAATGATAATTACGGTGGTATCGCACATAGTCCACCAAAATGATAATATATATATGATGGTATCGCACACAGCCCATCGTGAATAAATAACAAGGTGGTATCACACACAGCCCACCATAATTCACAAGTTTACAAATATTTATCCGCACTTATATTTCCCTTCTGAAGGTTCATCCGAGAGTTTTCACATTTTCTACCATTTCAATAATTCTCACCAATAATTCATTTCATCCACACAATGCATTAATAGTTAAAGCATTCGTAATAGAGATGTATAGTTTACACAAACTTACCTCGGTGCAAAATATGTTAATTTCTTACTTAATCCGTAACCTTGCCTTTTCCTCGGTCAAGGTTGTTCCCGTGTTCTTTTTTATCTATAATAATAAAATTTACTCATTTAATCACTACATAAATCATGACACTTCAAAATTTCTACTTAAGCAAAGATGACCATTTTGCACTTATACTTTGGCAAAATTATGATTTTGTCCCTAGGCTCGTAAATTATTTTTCATCAAATTTCCTCATTAAACAAGCCTAGCTGAACATTTATTACTCCTATAACAATTCACAACACCCATCATTTCATGCATTTACTAAATTTATAACCTTTACAATTAGGTCCTTCTAGGTGTTTTCATGGAAACACCTTTCACAAAAGTTGTTTATTTAACAACCACAATTCATTTTCTTTCATAAAACCTCAGCAAACAAAACAAGCACTCACATGGCAATTCCCTAAACTTTCAACCATTTTACAAAATAGTCCCCTCATTAGCTAGCTTAAGCTTTAGGGGTTCCAAAAGTACAAAAATTATCAAATAAAACCACCAAAATCACTGACTTGTAAGAAGATAAGTTGCTAAAATTTCTAAGCTTTCAAAACCCCCTTTTTGCTGGTATTTTCGATGATAAAGGTGGTGAAGAAAAGATGATATCACTTTTTTCTTTATTTTATGCTTAAAAATCAATTTAGTCACTCAATTTTACCTAACCAATTGACCCATTTAATATCCTTGTCCCTATGGCCGGCCATCACTTCCCTAATGGCCTAATTGCACATTAAGGACCTCCAATTTAATATTCTATAGCTATTAGACACCTCTAGCTTGTAAAATAGAACTTGAGCACTTTATGCGATTTAGTCTTTTCTCGGAATAAAGCATACAATCGCTAAAATTAAAGCACCAAAATTTTCATACACTCGTATAATTATGCCATAACACATAAAATAATATTAAAAATAATTTCTCTGGTCTCGAATTAGTAGTTTCGAAACCACTATTTCGACTAGCCCCAAAATCGGGTTGTTACAACTCTGCCCCTTTAGAGATTTTCGTCCCCGAAAATCTTACCAGTAAAGAGGTTGGGTACTGCTCTCTCATAGCCTCTTCCGGTTTCCACAACACTTTCACTAAGGCTATACTTTTGTTCCTCAACTGTTTAACCGCTCGAGCCAAATTCTTAATTGGTTCATCTTCATAGGTCATATCTAGTCGTATTTCAATCTCAGTAGGAGGGATCACATGCGAAGGATCGGAACAATATCGTCACAACATCGACACATGAAACACATTGTGTATTCTTTCTAACTTTTTCGGTAAGGCCAACCGATAAGCTACTAGTCCAATCCTCTTAGTAACCTCATACGGCCCTATGAACCATGGACTCAATTTTCCCTTTTGACCAAATCTCAATATTCTCTTCCACGGAGATACTTTCAGGAATACTTTATCGCCCACTTGAAACTCGATTTCTTTCCTTTTTAAATCCGTGTATGACTTTTGTCAATCTGAAGCAGCTTTTAGACTATCACGGATCACTTTCACTTTCTCTTTTGTTTTTTTTAACTAGATCAACCCCGTGAATTTGCTTCTCACTAAGCTCCGTCCAATACAAGGGAGTCCAACACTTGCGACCATATAAGGCTTCATATGGTGCCATCCGTATACTCGACTAATAACTGTTGTTGTAGGCAAACTCAACTAAAGTTAATATTTTTCCCAACTACCTTCGAACTCTAAAACACAACATCGGAGCATATCCTCAAGAACTTGAATCACTCTTTCGGATTGGCCATCGGTTTGTGGATTGAACGCGGTACTAAAATTCAATTTCGTATCTGAGGCTTTTTGCAACTTTTTCCAAAACCTCGAAGTGAACCTTGGATCTCTATCCGAGATAATGGATATAGGCACCCTATATAATCTCACAACCTCAACAATATACAACTCAGCCAACTTGTCAAGTGAGTACTCCACACACATCGGTATAAAGTGAGCCGATTTCGTCAGTTTATCAACAATAACCCACACGACATCTTTTTTTTCAGAGTCATATGTAACCTCGTTACGAAATCCATCGTGATTCGGTCCCACTTCCACTCAGAAACCATCACTGGCTGAAGTAATCTCGAAGGTACTTGATGCTCGGCTTTCACTTGTTGACAGATCAAAAACTTCATAACAAACTCGGAGATATCTCTTTTCATACCCAGCCACCAATACAATTTCTTCAAATCATTATACATTTTTGTGCTGCCCGGATGTACTGACAAGTAACCATTATGTGCCTCATGTAAAATTCTCCGAATCAACTTATCATCTTTAGGTACACAAACTTTATCAGAAAACCTCAAACAATCATCTGAATCAACCCAAAAATCAAAGTTATTTCCCAATTCACACTAAGCTCTCTTAACTTGTATTCCACTATCATTCTTTTGAGCTTCACATATCTGTTGAAGAAATAATGGTCTAGCCCTCAACTCGGCCAATATAGCACCATCATTGGACAATGCTAAGCTCGTACTCTTAGCTCTCAAAGTATACAGGGATTTTCTGCTCAAGGCGTCCACAACCATATTCTCTTTCCCCGGGTGGTAATCAATTACTAGCTCATAATCCTTCAATAACTTGAGCCATTGCCTTTGTCGCAAATTCAAATCCTTTTGGTTCATCAGGTACTTCAAACTTTTGTGATCAGTAAAGATTTGGTACTTCTCACCATACAAATAATGGTGCCAAATCTTCAAAGCAAAGACAATTCCAAATCGTGAGTCGGATAATTCTTTTCGTGTGGTTTTAGCTGTCTCGAGGCATAAGCTACTACTTTTCCTTCTTGCATCAACACACAGCCAAGACCATTTAAGGGCGCATCACTGTAGACCACAAACTCCTTTCCCGATTCTGGTTGCAATAAAACCGGTACTTCAATCAACAAAGTTTCCAGTTTCTCAAAACTCTGTTGGCACCTCTTGGTCCATTCAAACTTAAAATATTTATGTAGCAGTCTCTTCATTGGTGTAGCAATCATGGAGAACCCTTTAATGAACCGTCTGTAGTAACCCAATAAACCCAAAAAGTTCCTAATCTCTGACACATTACTCGGTGGTTTCCACTCTACAATAGCTGAGATCTTATCTAATGCCATCACCCGACACAATGTGTCCTAAGAATCCGACCTCTCGGAGCCAAAACTCACTCTTGCTAAACTTAGCATACAACTGCTTGTCTCTTAGAGTCTACAAAACAGTTATCAGGTGCTCTGTATGTTCACTCTCATCCTGAGAATAAATCAGTATGTCATTTATAAAAACAACTACAAACTTATCCAAGTACGGTCAGAAGATACGTTTCATGAAATCCATAAAGATCGCAAGAGCATTTGTTAAGCCAAATGGCATGACAAGGAACTCATAATGGCCATACCTCGTCTGAAATGCAGTTTTCGGCACATCTTGTTCCTTAACCCTCAACTGGTAATAACCAGACCTCTGGTCTATCTTAGAGAACATCGTAGCTCCCTTCAATTGGTCAAACAAATCATTGATCCTTGGCAAAGGATACTTATTCTTCACTGTTACCTTGTTAAGTTGTCTGTAGTCTATACACAATCTCATCGACCCGTCTTTCTTCTTCATAAAAAGTACCAGAGTGCCTCACGGTGAATAGCTCGGTCTTGGAAAACCCTTATCCATTAACTTTTGTAACTGAACCTTCAACTCTTTTAACTCCAATGGTGCCATCCACTACGGGGCAACCAAAATAGGTGTTGTACCTGAAATTAACTCAATGCTAAACTCAACTTCTCTAACTGGAGGCAATCTGGGTAACTCTTTCGGAAACACATCCGGATACTCGCTCACCACCGACACTGATTCAATCTTTACCTCTGACTCTTGAGTATTCAACACAAAGGCGAGATAGGACTCATACCCTTTTCTCAAGTATTTCTCATCAATCATAGACGAGATTACTACGGGCAAACTGTCCGATTTACCTGACTCAACCCGAATGACATCTCCATTTACACATCTCAGTTCAATAAACTTACTACCACAGTTTACTAAAACATTATGTGCAGTCAACCAATCCATACCAAGAATCAGGTCAAATTCTAATTCCTACACACTTTGTCAACTAGCACATGTTTGCCTAACAGGTTTAAAACATTTATCATGAAGAGAAAAAGTACTCGTTATTACATTTGAGGATAATGCCTCTTCGCGAGCTCGAATGGCATAAGCCCTCGCAAGTGCTCTACCCTCTGATCTCATAGCAGAATCTCTAGGCGCACCTCTACTACTAATCCCACTCCCTGGGTTTCTTTATGGTCTACCTCTCGAAGGTACATTGTTCGCTCTTACTTCTTGTTTTCTATCTTTCTCATCCCTCTCTAGACATTTCTGAATGAAGTGGTCGGGTGAACCACACTTGTAGCAAGTACGATTATTTCCCCAACACTCCCCAGTATGTTGCTTACCACAATTTAGACACTCTTGTTTATTTGTCTTTGTATTGCCCAGGCTTGCCATCGAGGTGGCTTGAACTCTCGAGCCCGAATATGTATTACGTCGATCTCAGTGTGAATACCCAACTGAAGCAGTCGTCTGAGGGTTCATTTCTTTAGACCTCTTTGATTGAGTTTGGAATGATTTACTCATCGACCTCTTCCTTGCATCTCGGGCCTAAATCATAGCTTTTCTCTTTTCCTTATTCAACTTTTCAGCCTTACAGGCTCTATGACCAACACCACGAATTCTTTCAATTCCAAGATCCCAACTAGCAATCTGATATCCTCATTCAGCCCATCTTCAAACCTCTTGTACAAAATAACTTCCGTAAACACACACTCTTGAGCATACTTACTGAACCTAACAAATTCGAGCTCATACTCTGCCACAGTCATCTTGCCTTGCTTCAATTTAAGAAACTCTTTCTGTTTTTAGTCAAAAAATCGCTGACTTATGTACTTCTTTTGGAACTCTTCTAAAAGGAACTCCCATGTCACTCTCTCCCTCAGTACTATAGATGTCGGTGTTTTTCATCAGCGATATGTCGAGTCCCTCAATAATGACACAACACATTTTAAGCTCTCCTCAGGTGTGCAAGAGATTTCATCGAATACCCGCATAGAGTTCTCAAGCCAGAACTCTGCTTTCTAAGGGTCATCGTCTATATTAGCTCTGACTTCCTCATCCCCTTGTTTTCGAATTTTATCGACTAACGGTTTGGTTATTCTTACCAAATTTACACCCTGATGAGCCACGGGGATGGGCTGAGGTATAGGTAGGGGTGGAGGAGGTTGAGCATTAGGGTTTGCTCGAACATACTTAGTGTACCAATTACTCATCATGTGGAGAAAGGCTTTCTGAGCCTCTTCTCCTTGATCGAAGTCTCGGGTCTACTTTCTACACACGCCCGTGTGCCTACCCGTGTGGACAAGAACAAGGCTATTTGCCAAGCTCTTCCTATCATCCCAACTCATACAAGTATAAATCACATCCAACCATCAACCCATTCATGCATAATTAAACCACGTGAATCAACATGCTACTTGCACAATCATGAATAACCTCATCTTTTCATATATTAATAAGAAAAAGACACCAACTATGGCTTTATACAAAAGAGTTCATCTTAGAATGAGCCAACACACTTGCCCAAAACAATATGACATTCAACTAAGTCTAGTCCCTATACATGCCATACTCAAAATGCTATGTCTAAATATACCAAGATGTGCCGATAGTGTGGGTGATCTTCTGATTATCTTGTCTCTCAAGCTGGCTCTTTGACACTATAAAATAAGGGAAAAGAGAAGGGAGTAAGCATTAAGCTTAGTAAGTCTACATGTAAACAATAAGTATCATACCATAAGCTAATCAACCAAAAACATTACATGATAAGTAATAATGATTCATATCTCGTAATCATGCTTACTCATCTCAACTCTTACCACATCCAAACCACATATCATATACATTGCTCACATCTACTTGTACTTATACCCTGCACTTATCACAACAAAGCTACATGTAATATTCACTTAAACAAGTCTCTTGATGAACCCTTCGGAATGTTACAAGATACCCGGTGGTTTCGCACACAGCCCACCATTAGTCAATAATAGGGTGGTATCGCACATAACCCACCAACAATGATAATTACGGTGGTATTGCACATAGCCCACCAAAATGATAATATATATACGATGGTATTGCATACAGCCCATCGGGAATAAATAAAAAGGTGGTATCGCACATAACCCACCATAATTCACAAGTTTACGGATATTTATCCGCACTCATATTTTCCTTTTGAAGGTTTATCCAAGAGTTTTCACATTTTCTACCATTTCAATAATTCTCACCAATAATCCATTTCATCCATACAATGCATTAATAATTAAAGCATTCGTAATAGAGATGTACCATTTACACATAAACTTACCTCGGTGCAAAATATGTTAATTTGCGACTTAATCTGTAACCTTGACTTTTCCCCAGTCAAGGTTGTTACCGCGCTTATCTTTATCTATAATAATAAAATTTACTCATTTAATCACAACATAAATCATGACACTTCAAAATTTCTACTTAACCAAAAATGAACATTTTGCCCTTATACTTTGGCAAAATTATGATTTCGCCCCTAAGCTTGTAAATTATTTTTCATCTAATTTCCTCATTAAACAAGCCTAGCTAAACATTTATTACTCCAATAACAATTCACAACACCCATCATTCCATGCATTTACTACTCAATTTATAACCTTTACAAATAGGTCCTTCTAGGTGTTTTCATTGAAACACCTTTCACAAAAGTTATTTATTTAACAACCACAATTCATTTTCTTTCATAAAAACTCAGCAAACAACACAAGCACTCACATGGAAATTCCCTAAACTTTCAACCATTTTTCAAAATAGCCCCCTCATTAGCTAGCTTAAGCTTTAGGGGTTCTAAAAGTACAAAAATTATCAAATAAAACCACCAAAATCACTTACTTGTAAGAAGATAAGTTGCTGAAATTTCTAAGCTTTCAAAACCCCCTTTTTGCTGGTATTTTCAGTGATAAAGGTGGTGAAGAAAGGATGATATCACTCTTTTCTTTATTTTATGCTTAAAAATCAATTTAGTCACTCAATTTTACCTAACCAATTGACCCATTTATTACCCTTGTCCCTATGGCCGACAATCACTTCCCCAATGGCCTAATTTCACATTAAGGACCTGCAATTTAATATTCTATAGCTATTAGACACCTCTAGCTTGCAAAATAGAACTTTAGCACTTTATGCGATTTAGTCCTTTCTCACAATTAAGCATACAATCGCTAAAATTAAAGCACCAAAATTTTCATACACTCATATAATTATTGCATAAGACATAAAATAATATTAAAAATAATTTCCCTGGTCTCAGACTAGTTGTTTTGAAACTACTATTTCGACTAGCCCCAAAATCGAGCTGTTACATAGTTAAAGGGACTAAATTGTAAATAGTGCAAAATTTGAGTTCTATATGTTAAAGGTGTCCAATAGCTATGAGATCTTAAATTAGAGGTCTTTAGATGGTAATTAGACCATTATACTTTAAGATGGACAAAAATGGACATGGTTAGGTGAAATTTCAAAGTTATGCATTAAGGGCATTTTGGTCATTTGGTAAATAAAGATAAAATAAAGAAAATAAAAATATGTCATATTATTCAATTCAGTCCCTTAGTGCCAAAATTTCAAGGGTGACCATAGCTAGGTTTTTTTCATCTTCCAAGCTTAATTATTAAGAAAAACAATGTTCGGACCTAGATCGGGGGAAAAATAAAGTGTTTTACTATTAGGCCCATTTTCCCTATTTTGCCTGGTATTGTTCCTGTACGTCTTACCAGTGGCTGAGTATACCGGCCTATGTTGCTGATACTTGACAGCTTGTGTGAGCAGCACTGTATAGCTACGTCTTGACTGATAGCTTGTGTGAGTACGCCTGTGGATAGCTCGAGATCGAGCTTATATGTGATGAGATTTGTGGTAGCATTGGCTACATATGTGGCACTTATGTGCAAATCTTTTCATGTATCTGATAGTATTCAAGTGGTTCAACGGGTACGTCAAAGATGAGAAAGTATGTGATTATGTTACGAGTTGGTACATGTATGTACGAAAAACTCAATGGAAATGGATTCGGTATATCATGAACTAATGGTAGGAATGTGATTGAGTAAGTTATGCTCATGAAATTTTAATGACATTTATGTTAGTATAAGTTAAGTTATTTAGATGACAAATGCATAATTAATGTTGTTTATTATTTGCATATGAACTTACTAAACTTTATAGCTTATACTCTTTCTTTCCCTTATCTTATAATGTCAGCAAGCTAGCTCAGGATCGGAGATCGTCGGAGATCCATTCACACTATCAATCATTATTTTGGGTACCATCGAAATGTCAATATTTTGAGTTATGGCATGTATAGGGACTTGGTTATTTTGTTATATGTGTCATTGGTAATGTGGCCAAATGTATTGGCATATAATGGGAAATGATTTCATTTTGTATATGGCAATGAAAGTTGGCTAATGTTGGTTATGAGTATCATTATATGTTGATACCAGTCATGAATGTGGAAACTTGCATGATTTGTGTTGATAAATTATGATGTTAAAGCATGTTAGATGTTAGCATGTGGATGTGATGTTAATACCTTGGTTGTGGATGTTTTGGTTGCCTAAGCATGCTTGAATTGATATTATATGATGTTGAGTAGATATGTGCATGGAAGGGTGGAAAAAGGCTTGGTAAATAGCCTTATTTGTTCCACGGATAGACACACGGGCGTGTGTCTACACACGGCCTGTCCTACGGGCATGTGTTTTGGCCGTGTGTCCCCTGCACCTTAATTTTGAGAAACAGAATACTCATAATTGAGCACACGAGCAGAGACCTGCGCGTCTGTCTCGGCCGTGTAAAGGACACAAGCTCAGGCATGGGCATTTGTGCCGGGCGTGTGAAGTCTGTACCTATTTTATGAAAAATCATGAAAATTAAATCTACCACACGGCCTAGAACATTTGCGTGTGACTTGGCTGTGTGACTTCAATTTGTTCATGTGTTACAAATAGAGTGTTACACGGGTCAGGGACACAGGCATGTGTGACAACACGACCTGCCCACACGGGTCTATCCCAAAACCACACGAGCGTGTAACCCCTGCATCTTGCAAAAATTTTCTAAGTTCTGTAAAAATTTTCTAAGTGGTCGGTTTAGTCAAGAACCACTACTAAAGCATGTTTTGGGCCTCGTAGGCTCGTATTAGGGACGTTATGATTGATTATGAATGGTTTTAATTTGTACGCAAATTTATAACTCGATTTGTATGTTTTCTTGCGATGTAAGTTCGGTAATGCCTTGTACCCTATTTCGGCATTGAATAAAGGTAAGGGGTGTTATATTTAGTGGTATCAGAGCTACGATTTAGTCGATTCTCGAACTAACACAACGTGTGTAAGAGTCTAGCTATACATGCCATAAATGAACCGTGATAGTGTGATGACTCCTGACAACTTTAAATTATGTTTTTATATAGTAAATAGATCCCAATCGAGCTGAAGCTAATGACATAGAAAGTAATATGCTGGCTCCCACTCAAGGGACCACACCATCTGAAAGTAGACCAGTGACAATTGGTCAAGGAGAAGGGGCTGGGGAAACCTTCCTCCATATGATGAACGAGTGGTATACGGAGTTTGTTCGAACAAATCTGACTGCTCAACCCCCTTCACCCCCACCTATTCCTCAGTCGGTTCCCGTAGCTCCACAAGGTATGGAATTTGTAAGATTGAGTAAGCATCTGGTTGATAAGATCCGAAAGCATGGGACTGAAGATTTCAGAGCTAATGTCGATGATGATCCTGAGAGAGTCGAGTTTCGGCTCAAAAACTCTACTAGGGTATTTGATGAACTGTCTCGCACACCGGATGAATGTCTGAAATATGTTGCATCGCTTCTGAGAGGCTCAGCATACCGATGCTGGAAAACTCTTGTGTTAGTAGCACCGAGAGAGAGGGTTAACTGGGAATTCTTCCAATATGAGTTTAGGAAGAAATATATCAACCAACGGTTCATTGATTAGAAACGTAAAGAGCGTTTAGAGCAGAAATAGGGTCAAATGTCTGTAACTGAGTACGAACGAGAGTTTTTCAAGCTCAGTAAGTACGCTCAAGAGTGTGTTTCCACTGAGGCTATCATGTGTAAAGGGTTTGAAGACGGGTTGAATGAGGATATCTGATTGTTAGTTGGAGTCATTGAACTGAAAGAATTTGTAGTGCTATTCGACTGAGCTTGTAAAGCTGAAGAAATAAGAAAGGAGAAGAGAAGAGCTGAAATTGAGACTAGAGATTCAAGAAAGAAGCCCATGAGTAAGTCATTTCAATCTCAGCCTAAGAAATCGAGAGATTTGTATACTCGTTCAAGTGCTTCAGCTGGGTATTCCAATAGAGATCATGGGAAATAATATTCGGGTTCTAAAGCCCAAATTACGTCGATAACATGTGTTGGTAATGTTAGATCCAATCGACTTGAATGTCAACACCATGGTAGGCGACATCTTGGTGAATGTAGAATGAATGACCGGGCTTGCTTTAAGTGTGGCTCAAAAGACCACTTTATTCAGGACTGCCTAGAGATGGTTGAGAAAGACAAGATTCAGAATGCAAGATCGAGCAACACTGCCACTAGATGGAGACCCCCGAGAATACGGGGAATGCGACCAACAGTAAAGGTGTGACTAAAGATTCAACAATAAGATCCGATGTAGAGCACCTGCTAGAGCCTATACTATCCACGCTCGCGAAGAAGCGACATCTCCCGATGTTATCACTGGTACTTTTTCTCTCTATAATACTTATGTAGTTGCATTGATTGATCCTGGATCGACTCATTCTTATATTTGCATGAAATTGGCAGGTAGTAAGAGCTTGCCTGTTGATTTTACTGAGTTTGTGATTAAAGTGTCAAACCCCTTAAGCAAACATGTATTAGTTAATAGAGTTTGCAAGAACTGTCCCTTGACAATTCGAGGTCACTGTTTTCTAACTGATTTAATGTTGTTGCCATTTGATGAGTTTGACGTTATTTTGGGTATGGATTGGTTGACACTGCATGATGTGGTAGTGAATTATAGATGAAAATTTATTGAATTGAAATGTGAAAATGGTGAAATTCTTCGGATTAATTCAAATGAGTCGGGTGAGTTACTTGTTGTGATCTCTTCGATGTCTGCCCAGAGATATGTAAGAAAAGGTTGTGAAGTTTATCTAGCTTATGTGTTGAATAAAAAGTGTCTGAATTGAAAATTGAATCAGTACTGGTAGTTTTTGAATATTCGAATGTTTTTCCAGAAGAGTTGTCTGGGTTGCCACCGATTAGAGAAGTTGAATTTGGTATTGATTTAGTGCTAGGGACTTCACCGATATCAATTGCTCCGTATAGAATGGCTCCGACCAAATTGAAAGAATTAAAAGCTCAGTTGTAAGAGTTGACAGATAAGAATTTTGTAAGTCTAAGTTTTTCTCTCTAAGTGCACCAATATTATTTGTAAAGAAGAAAGACGGATCTATGAGACTTTGTATCGATTATCAATAGCTCAACAAGGTAACGATAAAGAACAAGTATCCTTTGCCAAGAATTGATGACTTCATTGATCAGTTGAAAGGGGCAACAATATTCTCGAAGATTGATTTGAGGTCTGGCTACTACCAGTTGAGAGTTAAAGAGTTGGATGTACTGAAAACCGCTTTCAGAACAAGGTACGGGCATTATGAATTTCTCGTCATGCCTTTTGGACTAACTAATGCTCCTGCTATTTTTATGGACTTGATGAATCGAATCTTCTGACCATATTTAAATAAATTCGTGGTTGTCTTTATTGACGATATTCTAATTTATTCTCGAGATGAGACTGAGCATGCCGAGCACTTAAAACCTGTATTGCAGACTTTGAGAGATAAGAAATTATTTGCTAAATTCAGTAAAAGTGATTTTTGGCTCTGAGAAGTCAGATTTTTGGGACATATTATTTCTGGAGATGGTATTCGGGTTGATCCGAGTAAGATTTTGGCAATTGTTTATTGGACACAGCCGAGAAATGTATCGAAGGTTAGAATCTTTTTGGAATTAGCCGACTATTATAGATGTTTTGTTAAGGGTTTTTCAATGATCGCTACTCCTATGACTAAGCTGTTGCAAAAAGATGTTAAGTTTCAATGGTCTGAGAAATGCCAAAAGAGTTTTCAACAGTTGAAAGCCTTATTGACTGAGGCACCGGTTTTAGTGCAACTTGAACCGGGAAAAGAGTTTGTGATTTATAGCGATGCGTCACTGAACGGTCTTGGTTGTGTGTTGATGCAAGAGGGCAAGGTGATAGCCTATGCCTCGAGATAATTGAAACCGCATGAGAAGAATTATCTGACGCACAATCTAGAATTGGTTGCCATAGTGTTTGCTTTGAATATTTGGAGACATCATTTGTATGGTGAGAAATGTCATGTCTTTTCGGATCATAAAAGTTTAAAGTACTTGATGACTTAGAAGGATTTGAATTTGCGACAACGGAGATGGCTTGAGCTACTAAAAGTTTATGAGTTGGTAATTGACTACCATCTCGGAAAGGAGAATGTAGTCGCAGACGCTTTGAGCAGAAAGTCCTTGTTTGCCTTGAGAGATATGAATAGAGATTGACTTTATCTGAGGATTGCTCGATTCTAGCTGAGTTGAGAGCTAGACCGGTATTTCTTCAACAAATTTGTGAAGCTCAGAAAAGTGATAGTGAATTGCAAGCCAAAAGAGCTCAGTGTGAATCGAGTAGTGATTCAGACTTTCGGATTGGTTCTGATGATTGTTTAATGTTTCGAGATAGAGTATGTGTACTGAAAAATGATGAGATTATTCAGAAAATTCTTCATGAGGCACATAATGGTTGTTTATCTATTCATCCAGGAAGTACAAAGATGTACAATGATTTGAAGAAACTGTATTGGTGGTCAAGTATGAAAGGAGATATCTCTAAATTTGTATTGAAATGTTTGATTTGTCAACAGGTAAAAGTCGAACACCAAGTACCTTTGGGTTTACTTCATCCAGTGATGGTGCCCGAATGGGAATGGTACAGAATTACGATGGATTTTGTAACTGGATTACCTCTGACTCCGAAAAAAAATGGCGTTTGGGTCGTTGTTGATAGATTGACGAAATTGGCTCATTTTATTCCTGTACGTACCAACTATTCACTTGATAAGCACGTTGGTTTTTACATTGCTGAAATTGTTACATTGTACGAAGTGCCTATTTCTATTATTTCAGATAGAGATTCGAGGTTTATGTCGAAATTTTGGAAGAAGTTGTAAGAAGCTTTGGGTACAAAGTTAAATTTTAGTACCGCATTTCATTCGCAAATCGACGGTCAATTTGAAAGAACGATACAGATTCTCGAAGATATGCTCCAATGATGTGCTTTAGAGTTCGAAGGTAGTTGGGAAAAATATCTACCTTTAGTCGAATTTGCTTATAACAACAGATTTCATCCGAGTATTAAGATGGCACCATATGAAGCATTGTATGGCCGTAAGTTTCGAACTCCGTTGTACTGAACTGAGTTCAGTGAGAGACAAATTCACGGGGTTGATTTGGTTAGAGAAATTGAAGAGAAAGTGAAAGTAATTTGTGACTGTTTGAAAGCAGCTTCAGATCGACAGAAATCCTACGAGGATTTGAAAAGAAGAGAGATTGAGTTTCAAGCTGGTGATAAAGTATTACTAAAAGTATCTCCATGGAAGAAAATTCTGATATTTGGTCGCAAAGGCAAGTTGAGTTCGCATTTCGTTGGGCCGTATGAGGTTATTGAAATAATAGGGCCAATGGCATATCGGTTAGCTTTGTTGACAGAGTTGGAATGGATTCACAATGTATTTCATATGTCGATGTTGCAACGTTATCAATCAGACCCTTTGCACGTGATTTCTCCGACAGAGGTTGAGATTCGACCCGATATGACTTATGGTGAAGATCAGAAGAAGATTTTGGCTCAGGAAGTCAAACAGTTGAGAAATAAAAGTATAGCTCTAATGAAGGTTTTATGGCAACGACATGGGGTCGAAGAGGCTACGTGGGAACTCGAGGAAGCTATGAGAAAGCAGTACCCAAACTGCTTTTCTTGTAAGATTTTCGGGGACAAAAATCCCTAAAAGAAGAGAGTTGTAATAGCCCGATTTGGGACTAGTCCAAACAGTGGTTTCGGGACCACAAATTTGACATAATAAAATTTATTTTTATTATATTTTTATGGTCAACAGTTTTATGGAATGATTTCATGAAAATTTTGTTCGAAAATTTTAACTTTTGGACATTAAATTTAATTAAAGGGACTAAATTGTAAAAAGCACAAAATTTGAGTTCTATATGTTAAAGGTGTCCAATTGCTATGAGATCTTAAATTAGAGGTCCTTAAATGGTAATTAGAACATTACACTTTAAGATGGACAAAAATGGATATGGTTAGGTGAAATTTCAAAGTTATGCATTAAGGGCATTTTGGTCATTTGGTAAATAAAGATAAAATTAAACAAATAAAAAGATGTCATCTTCTTCAATTGAGTCATTTAGTCCCAAAATTTCAAGGGAGACCATATCTAGGGTTTGTTCATCTTCCAAGCTCGATTATCAAGAAAAATGAAGTTTGGACCTAGATTGGGGGAAAAATAAAGTGTTTGACGATTAGGTATATTTTCACTATTTTTGTACCGAGGTAAGTTCATATGTTAATAATGCAACGTTATAATTGTATTTATAATGTTTTGATGATGCATAAATTGTATGATTGACTCTATGGGTGAAATTGAAGAAGTTTTGACAAGCGAGAAAACCCCGGTTGAACCTTAGGAATAGATTAGGATACAAGTGATATGTCACTAGGAACCCATGTGATTATATGATTATGTGACCCGTGTGCTGGTCTTGTACATCCTACCGGTGGCTGAGTATACAGGCATATATTGCGGATACTTGACAGCTTATGTGAGCAGGCCCGTGTATAGCTCGAGAGCGAGCCTATATGTGTTGAGATTTGTGGTAGCATTGGCTACATATGTGGAACTTATGTGCAAATCTTTCCGTGTATCCGATAGTATTCTAAGTGGTTCAACGGGTAGCTGAGAAAGTATGTGATAATGTTACGAGTTGGTACATGTATGTTCGAAAAACTCAATGGAAATGGATTTGGTATATGATGAACTAATGGTAGGAATTTGATTAAGTTATGCTCATGAAAGACATTTATGTTAGTATAAGTTAAGTTATTTATATGAAAAATGTATAATTAATGTTGTTTATTATTTGTATATGAACTTACTAAGTTTTATAGCTTACCCCCTTTCTTTCCCTTATCTTATAGTGTCAACAAGCTAGCTCGGGATCAAAGATCGTCGGAGATCCAATCACACTATCAATCATTATTTTGGGTACCATTGAAATGTCAATATTTTGAGTTATGGCATGTATAGGGACTTGGTGTAACAGCTTGATTTTGGGGCTAGTCAGAACAATGGTTTCGGAACCACTAATCTGAGGTTGGAGAAATTGCTTTTAATATTATTTTATGTGCTATAGCATGATTATATGAGTACATGAAAAGTTTGGTGAATTAATTTTAGTGATTACTTGCTTAATTTCGAAAAAGGACTACATCGCATAAAGTGTGAAAGTTTTGTTCTACAAGCTAAAGGTGTTAAATAGCTATGGAACACTAAATTAGAGGTCCTTATTGAGTAAATAGACCAATAAAATTATGGTGGTCGGACATGAAATTTTTAATTGGAGACAAAGTCATAAAATGGTCAAAATTAGGTAACATTAGGTGACTTGTTTAATAAAAAAATAAAACAAAAAGAGAGGAGGCTATCATCTTCTCTTCACCACCGAAATTCTCAGCAAAAAAAAGGGGGTTTTGAGAGCTCAAATTTCGGTCAAGCTTTTCTCTTGCAAGTAAGTGGTTTTGGTGGTTGTTTTTGTTAATTTTTGTGTTTTTGGAACCCCTATAACTTAATCTAGCTAATGAGGGGACTATTTTGCAAAATGGTTGAGAGTCTAGGGTCTTTCCATGAGAGTATTTATACTGTTTGCTAAAATTTTATGAAAGAAAATGAAACTTGGTTGTTTAATACACAACTTTTGTGAAAGGATTTTTCATGAAAATACCTAAAACGGACCTTTTTGTAAAAGTTGTAAAATGGGTAGTAAATGTGTGAAATAATTGGATTTGTGAGTTGCTATAAGAGTAATAAAGGTTCGACTAGGCTTGTTAAAGGAGGAAATTTGGTTAAAATCGTTTTACGAGCCTAAGGGTAAAATCGTAATTATGTGAAAGGCTAAGGGAAAAATTGTAATTTTGCCAAAGTTGAAATTTTGGAATGTCTTGATTAATGTGGCGAGTAAATAAGTAAATTTTTTCATTATAGATCAAGAAAAACGGAATTCGGACCTTGACCGGGAGAAAACCAAGCTATTGGACTAAATCAAACTAGTCGCTCATATATTGTATACTGAGGTAAGTTGTATGTAAATAATACAACTCTATTGTTATTATGCATTAAACAATTGATATTGCATAAAAAAATGTTTGATTATTGTTATGAATATGCATGACGAAATTTGATGGGGTATACTCCCGGTTGAACCTTAGGAATAGATTGGATATCCATGCCACGACATTAGGGATATATGAGAATGTGTAAAACCATGTCTGAGACATGGAATCAGCCTCAATATGTGAGCCAGTGTAAGACCATGTTTGGGACATGGCATCGGCGTTGATATGTGTGCTAGTGTAAGACCATGTCTGAGACATGGCATCGGCCATATTATGAGAGCCAGTGTAAGACCATGTCTAGGACATGGCATCGGCATTGATATATGTGCTAGTGCAAAACCATGTCTGGGACATGGCATCGGCCACATTATGAGAGCTAGTGTAAGACCATGTCTGGGACATGGCATCGATATTAAGATGAGAGCTAGTGTAAGACCATGTCTAGGACATGGCATCAGTATTTTACCCTCTTGTGTGAGGCTTAACGGATATCCTTTAGTATTCCAAATGGTTCCACGGATTATTTAAAGCTTATGATAAAGATATGAAAGGATATAATCATGTTGTGAGTGATACAAGTTCTTACTTGAAATTCATGATATATGAGCTTAGTTATGATGCCTTAATGGTAAGGGTGAAATTGAGTTAGTTCTATCTATGAGAATGATTTCGGGACGATCTTGTAATCTTTGGCTTATACTTGTGATGTGTAAATATGTAGTAAATCTACCTTTGCTAAATGAATAATGTTGTGTTGGTTTATAATATGCTATGTGTTTAAAGATGCGTGGTTGATGTTGTTACTTATTTACATGCAACATAGTAAGCTTTATGCTTACTCCCTCTCTTTTCCATTTTCTTATAGATCGCCAAGATAGCTCGGGAATCAATAGATGTCGAAGGTATCGATCACACTATCAATTGAAGCATTTGGTATAGTTAGCCTTATTATTTTAAGTATGGCATGTATAAGGACTGGGCCTTTTTGTTAAGTGCCATATTGTTTTGGCCATATGTGTTGGCTTGTCATGAAGTTGATCCATTTTGTCTAAGGCCATGGATAATGGCTAATATTTGTTGTTGATTTATGCAAATGATGATGTTTTTCATGATTGAGCAAATTGCATGGTTGAGTATTTGGTATATTAATGCATGAATGAGTAGGTTGCATGATTGAATTGATAAAGTATGTGATGAGTTTTGCATGTGAATGAAGTATAGTGGCCTTGATGTGTGTATATCTTGGTTGTGGCTTATGTTGGTGCAAGTAAGGGTGGCAAAAGGGCTTGGTAAATAGCCTTGTTTTTATCCACACAGGTAGACACACGGGCATGTGTCTATGCCGTGTGTGACACACAGTCTGCCTCATGGGCGTGTAGTCCGGCCGTGTGTCCCCTGCACCTTAATTTGGTAAAACAGAATGCCTAGTAATAACCACATGGGCTGAGGCATGGCCGTCTCAACCGTGTGGATGACACGGTCATAATATATGGGTATGTGCCCAGGCCGTGTGAAGTCTGCACCTTAAATACGAAATTAAATTCGCCACACGGCCTAGCACACGGGCGTGTGCCTTGGCCGTGTGACTCTAAAATGTTGCTGACGTCAGAAATAAAATGTTAAGGTTTTAACACACGGGCGTGTCATGGCCGTGTGAGGGACACGGGCGTGTGCCAGGCTGTGTGAAAACCCCTGTAGGTTCGAATTGAAAAATAAATCCACACAGCTAGGGACATGGACGTGTGTGACCACACGGTTTGTCCACACAGGCATGTCCCTCGCCACACGGTCGTGTGCCCCTATTTTTAGTGAAATTTTCCAAAGTTTTTCTAAAGAACTCGGTTTGGTCCCGGACCATTTCTAAAGTGTGTTTTGGGCCTCGTAGGCTCATATTAGGGATTTTAAGAAAAAGTTTGAAAAGTTTTGAATTTGAACGAACTTTTATGACCCGGAAATGTATGTTAGTATATGTTTAAGTTAGGTAACGCCTCGTACCCTGTTCCGGCGTCAAACACAGGTAAGGGGTGTTACTCTTGGTCATTTTGTTATATGTGTCATTGGTAATGTGGCCAAATGTATTGGCTTATAATGGGTAATGATTTCATTTTGTATATGGTAATGAAAGTTGGCTAATGTTGGTTATGAGTATCATTATATGTTGATACCATTCATGAATGTCAAAACTTGCATGATTTGTGTTGATAAATTATGATGTTAAAGCATGTTAGATGTTAGCATGTGGATATAATGTTAATACCTTGGTTGTGGATGTTTTGGTTGCCTAAGTATGCTTGAATTGGTATTATATGATGTTGAGTAGTTATGTGCATGGAAGGGTGGCAAAAGGCTTGGTAAATAGCCTTATTTTGTCTACGCATGTGTGTCTACACACGGCCTGTCCTATGGGCATGTGTTTTGGCCGTGTGTCCCCTGCACCTTAATTTTGAGAAACAGAATCCTCATAATTAAGCACACGGGCAGAGACACGGACGTGTGTCTCGACCCTGTGAGGGACATGGGCTCAGCCACGGGCGTGTGTTCCGGGTGTGTGAAGTCTGCACCTATTTTATGAAAAATCATGAAAATTAAATCTACCACACGGCCTAGCACATGAGCGTGTGACTTAAATTTGTTCATGAGTTACAAACAGAGAGTTACACGGGCGTGTCCCAAAACCACACGGGCATGTGACCCCTGGTTCTAGCAAAAATTTTCTAAGTTCTGTAAAAATTTCCTAGGTGCTCAGTTTAGTCCCAAACCACTACTAAAGCATGTTTTGGGCCTCGTAGGCTCGTATTAGGGACTTTATGATTGATTATGAATGGTTTTAATTTGGACGCAAATTTATAACTTGATTTGTATGTTTTCTTGCGATGTAAGTTCGGTAATGCCTCGTACCCTGTTCCAGCGTTGAATATGGGTAAGAGGTGTTACACGATTCGTAGCATAAAATAAAAACTTAAATACCAAAATCAAAATTAATTTAAATATTCGGAAGGATGATCAACTTTTGTGTTCATGATTAACTTAGATTCAAGGGTTTTTACTTATTAGCTAACAATTAACCTAATTAATACCTTTCGGCCTATAACTAGACTCAATGATTGATTTAACTCACTTATCTTTCAACCTAATGAATTAAACCATGATAGGTTGAATTGGTGCTAAGTAGAATACCCCATTTTGATCTCACCTACTTAAGTTACTTCTTAGAGTCATCAATTCTACTATTTAAGTTCATTCAACTTAATCCAACTAATTAGCTTTGAAACCCTAAACCCGAGCCAATCACTCCTACTTCAATTAATCAACATTCTTAGGGTTTTAGTTAATGGTCGTTCTAGATTCAAACATTCCTACCTAGTTATCAAATATTCAATGAAACATAAATTAAAAGAGAAGGGAAAGAATGCTCAGAAATCTGAAAATCTTGAATTGAGGTTTTGATAGTTGAACCTACGAATGATGATTGATCATTGATTTGGTGAGAATCATAATAGCAAAACGAATTAATCAAAATAGAATTAAAAAGAAATTTATATTAAAAATCACAAAGTAATGAACAGCTAAAAAGAAAACTCTAAATCTACCTAAAACCCTAATTAATCCTATGAAAAGAACTTAAGAAACAAATTCTAAACTCTCAATTAGTTCTCATGAGCTAATATATATAATGTTTATGTATTATGACTTATTTAGGTTAATTACAAGTTGTTTAACAAGTTAAGATTGCAAAGAAAAAAACACCATTACAATATTATGGGCCTCATCGAACAGGTGTCGCGAAACCCTATAACTGGTTTCGTAAATTTGCTAGTAGAATGCTTGGCCTTCGAGACTGGATGGAATGTCGCGACTTTTTAAGTTTGGTGTCGCGACTTTCTCGCAATGTACTTACCCTTTGGAACCTAGGTTGAATGTCTCAACTTTGTCTTCTTAATGTCGTGACATCATCTTCAGTAGCTTGCTTCTTAGATTTGAGTTGGAAAATGGGCTAAGTGTCGAGGCTTGCTTCAATGTTACGACTTTCTCCTTGAATGTTGCTATAACAGCCCGTTTTTTAGTGGTGACAGAACAATGGTCTCGGGATCACAAATTTCTATCGTGTTGGCTCGTAAATGTTATTTATAGAATAATTATGAGGCCATTAGAGTCATATTAATTTTTGGTTAAGAAATTTTGTCATTTAGATAGCTAATTAAAGAAAAAGGACTAAATTGTGAAAGGTGCAAAACTTAGTAATTATTGCATTTAAGTGGCCAAATAGCTTAATTATTAAATGGTAAGGGACTTAATTAGTAATTAGGTCATATAGAAGTTAGATGGATGGTTAAGGACATTTTAATTTGTCATTTTGTATGTTTGTTATAAGGGACAAAATTGTAAATAAATAATAATAAGATAAAAAATAATAGAAAAATAGAAATGGTATCATCTTCTTTATGTGTCTTCCACCTAAATTGAAAGAAAACACCATTTTTGAGAAGCTTTGGGTTAGGCTAGCACAATCTATTTGCATGTAAGCTTGTTTTAATTTCGTTTCTTGTAATTTTCATGTTTTTAAAATCGTTGCAACTAGGTCCAGCTAGCCCATACCTTTGTCTTCGAATCTGTTAAAAATTTTGGAAGTTACCATTGATGAATCTTGGCTGTATATGATGATAATTATATATTTGAAGCTTTGATTGTGATATTTGGTTGTTTTGTAAAATGATTTTTGTGAGATTTTGATTTAAGGACTAAATTGTTAAAATGTCAAAATTTCAAGCTTTGATGGTGAATTTGATGTGTAATAAGGACTATTAAAGAGCCTAGAATATTCGACTGTGATTTTTTTCTTGGAAAATGGTCAATTTAATGAATATCGGGTTAAAAGACTAAATTGCAAAATATGTAAAAGTTTAGGAAAAATATGAATTAATTAAAAGTTAAGGTTCATATGCATTGAATGGAATGTGAAATATGTATGAGATTAATATTTTGTATTTAATTATTATATAGATCAAAACTTGGATAAAAAAGACAATAACCGAGGGAAAGGGAAAATAGCGGATTAATCCCTATGTGTTGATCGACATTAAATAGTTGGTAAGTTCATAGTGTTTCAATATGTAAATGAATTTCTACTTGTATTCTTATATTATAGTTCCTTAATTAAGTTTTTATAGTAAACTATTGAATGAATGCACATACGTGCCCCTGTTTGTACTTTGGTGCCCCTGAATGCACGTACGTGCCCCTGTTTATACTTCGGTACCCCTGAATGCACATCCATGCCCCTGTTTGTACTTCGATACCCCTGAATGCACTTACGTGCCCCTGTTTATACTCTAGTAACTCTGAATTATATAGTATAGGAACTGTATTTAATTGTATTTAGATTAAATGTTATACTATGTCCTTACTAAGCTTTGTAAGTTTGTCGGTTCTTATGGATTGTTTTGTAGAAAATTGTTGCTGACATTTTACAGGGATCATTCAACCAACTTGCACTATCCATCTAAGTTGGTAGTTTTTGTATCTCCAAGGGTAATGGCATGTATATATTTATATAGATGAATTTTTGGTTGAAATGTATAAGATGTTATGTAATAGTGATTTGGATGTTTATGTTGATTTGGTAATTGCAATGTCTTACCAAAGTATGTCATTTTGGTCACTTATAAGTGCATGTATATGAGGTTATTTTGGTATGTTTGAAATGGCTTGATAATGGTCATTTGTGGTATGTTCTGGCACTTATTTGAACTAGGTTTTTATGCAAGAAATAAGGTAAGGTTGACTTAATTTGGTAAATGATGTTTGATGCAATTGTGGTGCCTTTGAATGGCACATTAGTTAGGTAATTTAAGATGATTGAAATGGCATGTTTATGTATGTTTGAATGGTGTTTAAATCCCTTGAATGTGTTCTTATATGGTTTAAGTGATTAGGTATGAAATGGACTTGTAATGGTTTGATTTTAGGTACATTTAGGGTTCACACAGCTTGGGACATGGGCCTAGCACATGGTCTGGCACACGGGCGTGTGGGGCTACTCAGAGAGTTACATGGCCTAGCACACGAGCATGTGACATGACCGTGTGACCCTACTCAGTGAGTTACACGGGTGAGGATACAGTTGTGTGTCTCTTGTTCGAAAGTTACACGGCATGGGGCTATGCCACCTGGCCTGGCCACACGACCATGTAACCTCTATTTCCAATCTTTGCTACTTTTTCCTTAACTTCCCATTTTGTTTCAAATTAGTCTCGAAATGTCTTTAAACTATTTTTAAGGCCTTGAGGGTTCAATTTAGGGATGAAATGTGTGTGATTGAATGGTTTTTGATATATGTAAGTTTCTAAATGTTATGATATTTAAATGTTTCTGATTGTATAGTAATGCTCTGTAACCCTATTTTGGCTACAAAGACAGGTTAGAGGTGTTACAATTGCGATATCCATGGTAGTCCACTAACTCATTGGTTAAAATATTGTCTTGCACACTTAAACAACTTGCCTTAGGCCTGGATCGGCCTAAAAGGTCGTGAAACAACACAAAAAAAAAAAACTCAATTTATTCTATTTAACTTTCAAACTAAATAATTCTAAAAAATGAACTTAAAAGACAGAAAATCACTTGAATACAAGCTCCTTAAGTAGTGAAAAAGAAAGCTTAATTTTCCACCACAACTAGTGGCAGATCAAAGATCTCTTCTTATTTGCTGCCATATAGGAGTATTATTCAAGCAAAAACCAAAGGGTATGGCGTTCAGAATAGCTAAATAATTGCAAGTAGGTAATGCCTGTTTAAACAAGGCTTACTTATTTGATTTTCTATGATTGAGAGATCACTTATCTATCCACTCTTAGGAATTTGTTCCTAGTACAAATACTTTGTATACAAATTTTTTTTCATGTTCAATTTGTAATTAAGCTTTCAAGGGGAAAATGGAAAATCTTAATAGGAAAATTGACATTAGATTGATTTTCAAGCGTGAGGTTGCACTTGGTTATAGTTATTCTCTAGGTAAAGTCTCGTAGACATAAGAAAGTCTTTTAAACTGCGTAACCAATTCTTGTGCTCATCTCTATTTTTACTTTTCTAGTTGTTCATTCAATTGCAACTTAACTAATAATGTACATGCAATTTCAACATTTTTGCAAATATTATGTCTTAGTTCAAATCACTAACACATGAATTTTGGTTAGTTGATTGGGGTAGAACTTTTATATAAAAATCATCAAAATCATAAGGTTGAACTAAATCTTTTAAATTAAAAATTAGTGATAATATTATTTTGATAACCCTAATTTCTCTTTTTAAATGATATATGAAACTTTGGGTTTTTCTAACAATTTTACATTGATTATCCTAATTTTTTTAACATTAGTGGTTTAGACTAAGGTATAGCAATTGTAGAAACAAATTAAATTATGTGAAATTAAAACAAAATTATTAAATGCTCAAATTAAATATTATACAAGGAGGAAAATCATAATTTAACTAGTAATTGTCGATAATAATTAAGGTAGAGATGTGGCTAAGCGTTCACTTAAACCTATTAGAGTTAGGATTGAGTTTGGTTGGACATGTTAGATTTTTTTTCTACTGTCTGTGATAATTCCGTTTGGTACGATTAGTATTTTTATTTTTATTTTTATATTAATTTTGGATTTGTTGAGTATGACTCCTATTTCAATCAAATTTGAGAAATAATCTTTCAGTTAAACTCTGTTTATTTGTTTCAATCAAACTCTGATTAGTCTAGATTATTTTATTATTATTTAACCTATGAATTTAGCCTATAAATAGGCTCTTTTACAACCTTAGAAAAAAACACCCATTAGATATTAGAACTCATAACACATTTAGAGAATTTTGTGTTTACGTTTTAAGGGTTCTTTGTTTTCGAGTTTTTAGGGTTCAGTTTTTATCTCCATTTTTTTTTACTCTTCGTTCTTTTACCATTATAGTAAAATTATCTTTGCTTGTGGTTTTTTATCCTCTTTGGAGGAGTTTTTCCACATTAAATTTGTGTGTTTAATTTCTCAATTTATTTCGCTATTTTTTTCTTGTTGCTTAATCGAGTCGATCCTAACAAGTGGTATCAGAGCTAGTTCAATTTTCATAGATCAGCCCGTTCAGAGATGGCAGGAACAAGGTTTGAAATTGAGAAGTTCAATGGTGAGACAAATTTCAATCTGTGGCAAGTTCGGATGATGGAAATTCTAGTTCAAATAGGCTTGAAAAAGATTATTACTGGGAAAAAGCCTGAGAATCTAAATAAAATAGAATGGGAAGAGCTTGATGAAAAGGCCTTGTCTGCAATCCAGTTGTGCCTCGAAAATACGATATTGCAGGAGGTAATGATGGAGAAGACCTCATCCGCCTTGTGGAAAAGGTTAGAAACTCTTTATGCGACTAAGTCTCTAGCTAACCGTTTAGTGTTGAAAAAACGTCTATTTACGTTTTGCATGAACGAAGGTGAGCTTCTTAGAGATCACATCATTCAATTTATTAATCTTTTAAATGATTTAAAGAATGTTGAGGTTTATATTGATGATGAAGATCAAGCTATGCTATTATTGTGCTCTTTACCCCCTTCATACAAGTCTTTCAGGGAGACCATGATTTATGGCATAAACAAACTCTCGTTCGAAGATGTGAAGGGTCATTTTTTAAGTAGAGACAAACTCGACAATGAGCTTCATTTGGATAGCAAGGCAGATAGGCAAGCTTCCGTTTTGATAGCATCAAAGAAATGAGACAAAAGGTGTCGCTATTGTAAAAAGTTAGGTCACGTCAAAGCAGATTGTTATAAACTGTGAAATAAAATAGTTGCTAGAGTAACGAGGAAGATGTAGCTGGTGCTAATTTGGCCGATGAAAGCGGTGATGATTTCTTGTTAGTGCCAACGATTGATAACTCCAAGCTCACGTCCAAGTGGATCCTAGATTCGGGATGTTCTTTCCACATGTGTCCCAATAGAGAATGGTTCTCCACATACAGTTCGGTTGGAGGTAGAGTTGTGTGCATGGGAAACGATTCATCTAGTAAGGTAATTGGTATTGGTATTGGTACTGTTAAAATTAGGATACACGATGGGACGATTAGGACACTCTTAGATGTCAGGTATATGCCTGATTTATGAAAGAATCTCATCTCTTTGAGTATTTTAGACTTGAAAGGATGCAGAATCAACATCGAGTCGAGCGGCATTAAAGTATCTCGTGGAGCTCTCGTTTTGTTAAAAGGTAAAAGAACTGGTAGTCTTTATATTCTAGAAGGTTCTACAGTGACCAGTGAAATTGGACGTCCCTCATCCGTTACAAAGTCGAAGTCAACTTGTTTGGAACGGAGGCAACTTGGTCATAGGAGAGAAAAATGTATGACCGCTTCCTTGAAAAGAGGTTCTCTTTTGGATGCAGGTTTTGAAAAGTTAGGGCACTGTGTTTGTGAAAATCAAACCTGGGTTAATTTTAATTCGGCAGTGTACAAGTCGAAGGCTAGAAGTCTTCCAGTTTCTAAGCATAGATTCGACTCAATTAATTCTCTACATAGTTCAAGATAGGCCCGTGGCGGGCTTTGGCAAAGATGGCATTGTGGAAATATGAGTCAAGGTGGAGATTTGTTGAGTATGACTCCTATTTCAGTCAAATTTGAGAAATTATCTTTAAGTTAAACTCTATTTATTTGTTTCAATCAAACTCTGATTAGTCTAGATTATTTTATTATTATTTAACCTATAAATTTAGCTTATAAATAGGCTCTTTTACAACCTTAGAAAAAAACACCCATTAGATATTAGAAGTCATAACACATTTAGAGAATTTTGTATTTACGTTTTGAGGGTTCCTTATTTTCAGGTTTTTGGGGTTTAGTTTTTATCTCCATCTTTTGTACTCTTTGTTATTTTTCCATTATAGTGAAATTATATTTGCTCGTGGTTTTTTATCCTTTTTGGAGGGATTTTTCCACGTTAAATTTGTGTGTTCAATTTCTCAATTTATTTAGCTATTTTTTTTTCTTGTTGCTTAATCGGGTCTATTCTAACAGGATTTTCGGACATTATTTTAATAAAATAGATTATATTTTATGGCTTTTGCATATAATTTGAGTAATCTCTTTCGATATAGTGCTTGCGTGTTTGGTATAGGTATGCCTGTATCATTTGTGTGAGTACTAACTCTTTTATTTTACAATACTAGAAAAATAACTCTTATAAAATATTTTTTGAAAATATATATGAAGAATATTTTTTAATTAATGTTATTATTTTAAATATAAAATATTTATTTTTACATTATAAAAAAATAAAACTAATTATAATTTAAATGAAAAATTCAATTCGATATGGGTAATAAAAACTTCTTTTAACTTGTAAACTAAAAACCATACAAACACCATTATTTGAATCGAGCCCAAATGGTCCAAACTCCACAACAAATAGTGAAAAACTGAAAGTTGCAATCGACCTAAAAGTGTCGCGAAAACAAATGGCCCAAAAGACTATTACACCTGGAATTTGCGTTGCTTGGTATTACTTTTGTTTCTACGCATTCCCATTATTCTTTGTTACGGTTATTTTAGTTTAATAAATAATAGAGAGAGGGCCTAAAAAACTCCGGCCATGAGCTCCAAGCTCACACCAAAATTTTTAACCTTTTTGTTAGAAAATTGAATATTTGTGTAAGTTACACTCAAACTATCTATTAAGTTGTATATCATCATACATTCCTCCTTAATGTTTTATTCCCCAACACATTTGAGCTCACATTTTCAAAGTACACAAATTCAAAATATGAATTTATTAAAATGTAATTGTAATGAAACCTTGAGAATTTAATTGACACCTTAAATAAAATAATTTTGTTTCTCTTACTGCTTAGCTCAAACAGGCTGACTCGGATCTGGTTGGGTGGAGTCTCATATAACTACCATCATCGTCCTATCCCTTCGAATTGTCTTAAGAACCACTGTAGAAATCCATCAATAAGATTCAAATTTTCTGCAATAATTTTGTTTTCGTCTTGGAGTGGATACTTGTTAGATTCAAAGTATTTTATCTTTTCTAGATTGATGAACTTAAAAGGTAGTACTTTAAAGTCGGATGCTTATTTGGATGTCATTTTCTAAGAATTGCATACAGCAACCCTTGTAAATTCTTTAAGAATTGGGTGTTCGAAACTAGTATATTTACATTTTAATTTGAACTTTAAAAAATAAATAAATAATTTTAAAAATAAAGTTTGAAATTGATTAAGTTACCTCAATTTTCACAATTTTTTTCTTCAACAACTTCAATGAGACTTATTGATTATAATGATGATCTTATTATATATAATTGTCGATTGAGTTCTAACTCGGCTGGCATCGGCATTGTCGCTAGTGTAGAAGGACGTGGGTTCAAGTGCATTGAAGCGTATTATCCTCCTATTTAAGGGCTAAGTTTTGTATTAAAAAAATATTATGTGTAACTAGACTTAAATCCAATTATGGTGTCCAAAAGACACTTTTAACTAATTCAAGTAGGGATAATAATTCGGATTGTAAATTCTGATATCCACAAATATTCAGGAAAAAAAAATTCAGATTTGGATAATAAATGAATTCAAATTTTTATATAAATTTACAAATTTAAATTCAAATAATTCAAAAATTGTTTATACTCAATCCAGTACCATTTATTCAAGCTACTACAAGAATAGGAAGGATAGGATAATTGCCCAATAGATCCAAGGAACCCATAGCTTTAATTGACCCACTGGATTGTGCCACATGTTGCACCAGTCACTCATCAATTAATAGTGTAAAACTAAGATAAGGCAAAATTCTGCAATATTGGTGTTATTATAATTTCATTTGGCTTATGTAACCTTGAACACATGGCTCATATATTAAAAAATGTATGATAACACCAGCTTTTTCTCCTTTCAGGAATTTGAAGGTACAGCTCCACTTGCACCACTTCTACTTTTTCTTCACATAGCTGACTTATTTTGAAGTTTCTTATAATCTTAATTCATAAACTCACAGTACCAAAATTAATGGATCTAATTATAAACAATGAAATCAAACATAATCTTATTGTTAATCCAAGGAAAAACCTTTGTCAACACACAACTGAAACTGAAAGGGTTTTTGTTAAACTTTGGCCTGCAATGCAACATGAAGACCAGCAACAGCTCAACATGCAGACCAGTGTTGGTGTTGAACCAAGTGCAGCAGTTCATTTTGTTTCTATGTAACTTAACTTAGTTTCTTTGTAACTTGTTATCAAAGTTGGTAGGATTAGTTTTGATTTGAATATAATGGCTGATATGTCAGCTTACTTTTGTGTGTAATTCAAGCATTGTTTTAGTCATATTAGTGGGAGCAGTTAAATCATTAGGTAACTGCCATGTAAACTTGTATCACATGTATATTTTGCAATCTTAATGAAATCATCATCAATTTTTTCAGTCATATTTTGGTTCAAGTTCTCTTTGTGAACCTTTGCTTCGGTTTTCTTGCGATCTTTAGAAAATTTAAGCTCACTTTCATGTTTTCTTTGCTGCCAATATCCGACAGTTTTCCTTGGATTACCAAATGCCTCTTTAACAACTAATGTACAACAAGTTGATTTAAATGGACAATGTTCAAATAATGTCATATGCAAAGTTAACCCAGCTCTCATTAATTTCGAAAAATTGACTCATCCACTCCCAATTAAGAGCCTCTGCGCTATGAAAATCGGACATGGTATCACCGAATAAGCAAGGTGTGGAGTTGTAGTCGTCGTCTCTCTTCGATGTACCTTCTTCGCTTCCTTTCGGTACAAAGACCGTCTCATTTCCCTTCGAATTGTCGAGCACCGGTTCTTGTATTTCCGAACCTTTGTTTCGGTTCTCGTTTAGCTGTATCTTCTTGCTCAAATGAGAATTCCAGTAGTTCTTGATTTGGTTATCTGTTCGACCCGGTAATCTTCCAGCAATCAAAGACCACCTAAATGATTTAAAAAAAAAAAAAAAACAGAACAATTAGGTCCAAAAGTATATCATAACCAGACATGTATGCTTAAACTACCTGTTTCCGAGCAGTTTATGAAGCCTTAGTATCAAATCCTCTTCTTGATCTGATATGTTGCCTTTCTTTATATTAGGCCTCAAATAATTCACCCATCTCAACCTGCAACTCTTCCCACTTCGTTTAAGACCTGAAAGTTGAAACAAAATGGAAACTATAAATCCAATTTTCAAGTTCCATATAATGCAGATTATGTTGAAGAAGACTTGTATTGTGAATGAACCTGCTTTTGCTGCAATTGATTTCCACCTCTTGGGACCATGAAGATCAATCACTTGTGCCAGCTTTTGGTCTTCCTCAGCTGTCCAAGCTCCTCTATTCACTTCTTTCAGGTTGCATTTAGTGGTTACAGGAGCCATTGCCATTTTCTTTTCACTTTTTTTTCCCGCCAGAGAGAGAGAGAGGAGCTATGGAACTGCAATGCTAAGTTGGCAATGGCTATTTATGGTACAGAATGGTATGTCGTATCAGTTTCCGTGTAGCTTTTCTAGCTACCTTTCCTTTGGAAGAATAGGTCAAGTTCTGGTTTAGGTCCCTGTACTATACTCATTCGAGGATTTAGTCCTTATGCTTTAATTTGAAATAATTTTACCTCTCTACTTTTTTAATATAATTAGATAGTCTAAATTACAATGTTGATGTCAAATATCTTGTTAAAAATACTTCTACTAAAAAAAACCATATCAATATGATGAGTTAGAAGAAGTGTTCTTAAGAGAGAAAAATATTCATGTTAGCATTAAAATTGGAATAGTTAATGGTGCTAATGATTTGGACTAACCAATGTGATTATAAAAGTAAAGGGACCAAACTATGTCAAATTAAAATGTAAGGACTAAATTCTAAATTTGAGTATAACAATGAGACAAAACCATAATTTAATTCAAAGAAATATGAACCCCCATCTAACCATATATGAAATATGAGGTAGCATTTGGTGTCTGAAAGTTTGGTATATGGCTGATGACTTGTAGAAAAATAGAGAATCATTTACAATAAAAGATTAATAGATACAGCTTATATCCAATCTAGTGGCTCGTACTCTCAAATCAAATTAAAGACCCTATTTTATACAAATAAAATAGTCCAAATGAAATCATTTATGCATGTGATGTTTTATTATTTCAGTAGAGAATCAAAACTTGAGGTATGATGAGAGCAAGCAATTAGCAGGTTGATTACAGCAAAGAGTTCCAAAATTAGAGATGAAATCAACAGTTAAAAATCCATCATTATCTATATGGTAGACCCTCTCTGTCATCCAGGGAATATCAAAGTACACTCACCAAAAAAAAGAGAAACAAAAATACATGATGACTGTCTCTTATATAGCACATTATCTTCCATTTTCGTTTCCCTCTTTTTTATGTCTTCACTTGTGTCCAAAATTTTGCTTCTTAGTCCTGATCATGATCATGAGCTGACTCGGATCGAGTCTTAATTTTTTAAAAAAATCATATCACAATAAAGATATTTTTTATTGTCGAGAGGAGTCTCACTCAATGTAGTTAATTTTGTAACGGTTTCAATTTTAATAGTTTATGCATACTGTTTCAATAATAAATCAGAATAATTATTTTTCTTTTCTGTATTTGTGTAAATTTTGATCTGTATCAATTACGCCGCTTCATTCTAGTCAATTTTAATTGTTTTTATCAAAATATTCTACACCAGTCGATGCATAAATAATATTAAAAACAATAAAATTATTACTTATCAACCAACTTTAATTTTTTTTTATTCATCAAATTTAAAATATAAATTGTAACCAAGGTAAATGAACAATTTTAAAATTTTAAGTAAAAAATTAATGACTAATAAAAAGTAAAGAATTTATATAACAAACAAACCAAAAAAAAAAATTCTAAATGCAAAAAAAAAAAAATTCTAAATGCTCCACGAACACAACATTTTATGTATATTTTTGTTAAACTTTCATTTAATATGTTTAGTATAATGATCATATTGTAAATATTTTAAATAATGTTATGGATAATTTTGTTGTTCAAAGTGTGGTATGTTATTTTTTCTTGTTTACTTTGAATTTGTTAAATAATAAAATTGTATTTGCTAAGTTTATTGATAGTATTTTATATAATCAATTAATATTTTTATATTTGAAATTATTTAATCTAATTTATTTGATATATATAATATAGTATATATTAAATAATTTTCAAAACATTCGTAAATTCGAAATGGTACACCGAAACAGATCAGTACTAGTACATACCAATTTTAATAGAAAAATGATGTGCCCACCAATGCGGTACTAACTATCTTGGTCTCACTCTCTCAACGGTAGAGGTATTGTTCTCGGAGTGTCTATGTTCAGTTTTAGTATTGGGGTTTTGTCTCCTTACTTTGAAAAGAACCTTAAGGGGTTCACAAAGTTTCGACAGGAGCACCTAGGTCTACTAAGGAAATGCTTTATAATTTTGGCTAAGTGGTAGTGTTCTTACCCACTAAAGCCCTTTAAGGAAAAGAATTTAAACCCAACAAGGCTAAAATGATAAAACATTTCCTTGGTAAACCTACGCGTTCCCGTAAAAACTTCGTGAACCCTTTGGACTCTATCAAAATAAAGAGATAAAATCCCCAAACTAAAATCGAATTTAGGCATCCCAAGAATAATAACTCTAAAGAATGAGACACTCCATAACAAATACCCACTCTCAACACTTTTAAGAAAATATAGGCCTTCATATATTATAAAATGTTATAAATTATTTTTATATTAATATTTACATATTTTACAAGTTTAAATAAAACATATTGATATTATTTAATTTAAATTGGATTAACCAACCCAACTTAGGCCTTACCTACCACCACAGTGCCATCATTACTTGGTGTGAATAGGGGGTGGTTGATAAGTATAGTAAATTAGTGAATGATTAAGGTAACAAGGTGAGAACCGATTAATTCACTTATAAAAGTGTAGGGCTTAGTTAGAAGAATGATGAAAAATATCCACCTTGGAGTTTGGGATCTAATTCTTAATCATTTGTTGAAACTCAATCCTATACAACTAACCCAAAAGTTTGTGAAAAGTCAATCAACTTTAAACCAACAAGAAACAAAATTGGAGGTAAATAATCATTCCAAGGTTTGGGAAAGTTGTATTATTTTATTGATTGCAATTATGCTCTAAACTCAGTCCATTATAACCAAAACAGCCATTCAAAGACAATGGTTTAATTGATTTCAAGGTTAATGGTAGTATAGCTATCATCCCCATTTAAATTAGTTTTTGAATGTTTTATTTCAACTTTTTCGAAGTATCAATAGTGTAACAATTAAATCATTTTATCAATTTAGTCATTAGTTTGAGCATTAAATATTAATTTAAATATAACATGGAGTATATTTAAAATATATGAATCAAATTATAAACACATATATAAGAAATGCATGGATAGCTTTGGTCTGATTAAAAAAAAAAATTATTCTCACTTTTTGTTTTTGAACAATTTTGATCTAAGCTATTCATGTATTAGATATACACATGTTTGGAGTTTGATCCATACGTTTCAAATATGCTATAAATCATATTAAAATTGACATAAATGCCTAAATTGACAACTAAACTAAAGAGAAGACTCGATTGATATAATACTAATATTTTGAGAGTTCAATTAGAATGTATTAAAATTTAGGGATGAATTTAAATTTCAAGTGATGTTTGAGGATGTTTGGTGCAAATAAGATATAAAATAAGAATCTCATATTTGCCTCAAATGCATGAAAAATTTTGGATTCAGTGTGTGATCTTAAATTAATAACTGTGTGTTGTTTGAAAATTGCAACCTCCAAAATCACCCATCACTTCACACAACTTGTCTTGTGAAGAAACAAACAACAGGTTTTGTGATCTTTCTTGCCTGTTTTGTCCTTTAGACATGGACAATTATGTATATATCTTTTCCTGGGTATTAGGAGAAGAAGGGTATTGGCCAAAAATGCTGCAACAAGTTGATGATGTAAATGCCAAACTGCACCATTAATTGCCAGCTCTCAGTTTAACATAGATACATCAACATCTATCTTGTAAATGCACATTTCTTTCTTCTTTTTTAATCATATGTGAATTCTAAGCAATAGGCCTTTCAAGTATGTTGTTCACAAGGGAAAATTCTTATCACTTTACCAAAAAAAAAAATTGAGTGGAAAATTACAATATATTTTTTTTAATTTCAAAATATCACACCAATAAATTTAACATTGTTAATAATTCAACTTAAATTTTGAAATCTAAAATTTACAAAGACTAAATTCATAAAAATAAAAAATACAGTAACTAAATTCTAAATTTAAAAAATACATGAACTTGTGGCATAAGTTAATCAAATGGAGATGGGTAAAGTTCAGCCTGCTTTTTAAATAGAAATAGAAAAAATTTAGAATATATTTTTAATGTAAATTAAACATAATTCAGTATATCATCTAATTCTTCTAGGTACAGTTTCCAAACTTTTGTTAGTAAGAAATTGTTTAACCCCTTAATTATCAGTTTTTATAATAAATTTTTTAAGTGCTAAATATATAAGAAAATCTTTATTCCTTTTTTAATTGCTCATAACTCTTTTTCATATATAGCATAGTTAATTTCATTTGGTTTAAATTAATCATAACTATATCCACATATTAATTCTTCATTATTAACTGTTTTAGCTTTTAAAATACATCCCTAATAATTTTGTGAAGAATCATCTTCTACTAATAAAATAGGTAAGAATCCTGAAAAACAGAAAAGAAAATATACTCGTCAAACAGCAACTGTAAGACAGAATAACAGATATATGGGTTTTAAGATAAGTAACCATGAAATAAACTGAATTGTAAAGATTATTTCATGTTTTATGAATTCTTGGGAAATGATAATTAAATGTTTTCTATGTTTTTTCTAATGTATTTGAAAATACTAAAATATCATCTATATAAACTACACAAAATTTTTTATATGATATAAATGAAAATTTTCCTACTATAAAATTTAATTCTAGAAACACTAGGATGGAAGAAATACAAACTTCAACAATTATTCAACAATTGAAAATTGGAAATAGTGATGTTATTACATTTTCAAATTTTTAAGACATATTATTAGGAAATAACTTTATATATCAACATTTATCATTTTTCTATAGATAAAAATTTAATTATATTATCAGTAGAAAAAACTTCTGTACAAATACCATTAGTTGAAAATCATAAATTTGTGTGTGATAAAAATTTTAGATCTCAATTATCTTTTACACCAAGAACAGTAAGTCAATGCCCTTGGTCTCAATCCAAATTCGGCATTTCAAGCTAGTTATTCTGAAATTATAAAGGGAGCAGAAAATTTGTCGAAACAACAACTAATAGATGGTAATGAAACCATAATTCAATTTAAGGCCAGGAACGTATCCATTTACATAAATAACGTAAGATTTGCAATACCTAAAATATTATGATCTCCTGCAATGCATGGAGACATATTATTAGGAAATAAATTTATATATCAATATTTACCATTTTCTAAGACTGGAGGATAGATAGAATAAGTAGTGCTAGTACTTCAAAACCTGTAACTACTATAGAATATATGTCGTTAGGAGATAGATTATATTTTAAAAATAATGCTATAACAAATATAAATGATAATTTAGTTTTACCCTCAAATACTCAATAAGAAGAAGAAGAGGATAATATAAGTACAAGTTCAACACCAATAGGAATGAAAATAGTTCATATACCTATATTTCCAACTGAACCTAGTAGAAATTCTAGAAACACTAGGATGGAAGAAATACAAACTTCAACAATTATTCAACAAATGAAAATTGAAAATAGTGATGTTATTACATTTTCAAATTTTCAATCAAGAAAATATTATTCATATATTGAAATTACATTTCAATTCAGAGAATATAAAATATATTATTTACATGCTTTATTAGATACAGGAGCTACAACAAGTAGTTGCAGAGAAAATGCTATTTCTATAGAAAAATAGGAACCTATGAAACACCTAATAAGAGCCATAGGAATAGATGGTAATGAAACCATAATTCAATTTAAGGGTAGAAACGTACCAATTTACATAAATAATGTAAGATTTGTAATACCTAAAATATTATGTTTTCCTGCAATGCATGGAGACATGTTATTAGGAAATAACTTTATATATCAACATTTACCATTTTCTATAGATGAAAAATTAATTATATTATCAGTAGAAAAACTTCGTAGAAATACCATTAGTTGAAAATCATAAATTTGTGTGTGATAAAAATTTTACACCACCAAGAAAAGAACATATTAAACAACTAGAAACACGTCATTGGATGTTTAAAATATTAGAAAATAATTTTAGTGAAGAACCATTAAAATTATGGTAGAATAGTCCTAGAATTGTGAAATTAAACTGGAAAATCCTAATAAAATTATTAGAGTAAAACCTATAATCTATACTAAAAAAGATATAGATGAATTTGATATACAAATCAAAGAATTATTGGAAAAAGGATTAATAGAAATAACTAATAGTCCACATTCTAGTCCCACTTTTATGGTAAGAAACCATGCTTAAATAAAAAGAGGAAAAGCTAGGATGATAATTAATTGTAAAAGATTAAATCAAAATATTATTTTTATGGATATTTTATTCTAAGAAAGGGTGTTTTAATTAATTTGGCTAAACAAGCAAAATATTTTAGTAAATTTGATTATAAATCGGGATTTTAAGAAATCATGCTAATCGAAGAATCTAAACCTTTAACAGCTTTTAGTGCACCTAATGGACATTATCAATGGAGGGTAATGCCATTCGAGTTATGTAATGCACCACAAATCTTCCAAAGATGGATGGATTCTATATTTAATAAATATAAAATTTTTTGTGTAGTTTATATAGAAGATATTTTAGTATTTTCAGATACATTAGAAAAACATAGAAAACATTTAAATATCATTTCTCAAGAATTCATAAAACATGGAATAATCTTGAGTCCTAAAAAAATAGAGTTAGAAAAAACAGAAATAGAATTTTTAGGATTAAATTTATTAGCAGATGGTCTTAAACTGCAAGATCATATTATTGTAAAAATAAAAGAATTTCCTGAAAATATTGAAGATAAAAAATAACTTCAACAATTTTTAGGAATAGTTAATTATGGAAGAAATTTCTTTTCTAACTTATCTGAAAAAATAGGTAGGTTATATGAAAAACTAAAAAAGGATAAACCTTTTATCTGATCTAAAAAAGATTCAAAAATTATAAAAAAATTTAAAATCAGAAATAAATTATATTCCAAAAATTTATTTACTTAAACAATGTGATAAATTAATTTTAGAAACAGATGCATCACAAATTTATTGGGGATGTATTTTAAAAGCTAAAACAGTTAATAATGAAGAATTAATATGTGGATATAGTTCAGGTAAATTTAAACTAAATGAAATTAACTATGCTATATATGAAAAAGAGTTATTAGCAATTAAAAAAGGAATAAAAAATTTTCTTATATATTTAGCACCTGGAAATTTTATTATAAAAACTGATAATCAAGCGGTTAAACAATTTCTTACTAACAAAAGTTTAGAAACTGTACCTAGAAGAATTAGATGGTATAATGAATTATATATTTTTAATTTCGAAGTTTTATATGTGAAAGGAACTGATAACATTATTGCTGATTATCTTAGTAGGCCTTATGGATAGAGGTAAAAAACCTCTAGAACAAGTTAGAGAATAGACTACTGTCCATAAAAAACCCAACAAAGGGAAGTTAATAAATCTTTATCAAGGATTTGTTACTATATCTCCACAGGCATCATTTTATCCTAACTAGGGATATTATGTTCCTTATCCAATGGTAAGACAACCATTTAGATCTCAATTATCTTTTACACCAAGAACACTAAGTCAATACCCTTGGTCTCAAGATCCAAATTCGGCATTTCAAGCTAGTTATTTTGAATTATAAAGGGAGCAGAAAATTTGTTGAAACAATAACAAATTCTAGAAATAAAAGATTTTTATAATCCAGATTTACCACCATAATTATATAATTTAATTAATGAAAAATGGAAAACCCATATTTCTGAACAAAAAGCATATTTCAAAAGAGCTCTTACTAAATTTTCACAATTTTTAGTTGAAAAAACAACTAAAGAAAATGAAGCACATGATTTATTATTAAAATCTATTTTATATAGAGACGGGCAAGAACTTGAAATAGAATATATGGATATTAAGGAGATAAACAATCTTCTTGATATATTTCAATATTTTGTTCATAAAGGAACAAACAGTCCTATTATAAATAAAATGTTTAGAATATGTTTATATAATAAAGTTAGAAAAATATTACCAGTAGAAATTTTTACAAAAATAAATAAAGATATTTGCAACTAGCAAACTCAATTTAAAAATATTTTTTCAGAACATCTCTTACAAGCATATGTTTCTACAAATGATATAAATGAAAATTTTCCTACTATAAAATTTAGACTTGATCATGAACCATTTGATATAAAAAGTATTGAATGGAGTTTTGTTAAAGAAATAGTAGTTAATTTTTTTTCCTTTTAATTTCTTAAAAGATTTTCCTGCAATTATTAAGTAAATCAAGACGTGTAACACCCCAACCCCGGCCTAGAAGTTAGGCCCGAATCCGGCGTGTCACATTGAAGTGTTTTAGCGAAAACCTTGTTTTCATTGAAAACCCCTCTAAAGAAAAGTTAACTAAAATCCAGTTTGCTTTCAAAATGAGGTGTAGCCAAGAACCATTTCCTTGTAAAAATTTCCTTTGACAGCAGAAGCTCGATCTTAAAACACAATTATTTTCAAAAACTTGAAATATGCATAAAGGAAATAAATTCAGGTTCCGTTTCAAAATTACAATGCATAGTAGAAGTAATGGAATAATAAATAGAGGGAAAACCTTATTACAATCCGAAAAATAAATAACTTAAAGTGAATAACTTAAAATCTAGAATTTAGACATTTAGAAAAATCGGCCTAATCATCTTGCTAGTTGGCCACCTCTGAGTCCCTCCATCCGTCGAACCGCCTACTGAGGATTACCTGAGAAAAATAAAAGAGGGAGTGAGTTTCCAAAAACTCAGTGTGTACGACACTCGTCATATTATTAACATAACAACATCATACATGCAATGCTGTGCAAACCCTCCCCAAATAATCCATCCGGTACACATCATCTCCGTCCTGCCGAAACACATCGTTGGGATTTCTAAATCGACCCACCCATCCGATACACATCAAGGGTAGCCCGGTTGCGGTACTACCAAACGTTGCAGCAAAATTGCTAATCATATAATGGGCTTAAAAAGCCATCGGTGGATCCAAAGTTGTCAAGCAACCATGCGATCTTCATATACTTCCTCCGTTCCATAATTCCCACCCATATGCAACCTAAACAGAATATCACATGAATGCAACAAATGTATATGTAACATCCATAAACCTTACCTTCAACACAAAAAGGTATATTAGTCATTTCACACATCAAGGGTATTTCGATAATTCTACCTTACAGGGGTATTTCAGTAATTCTTAACAATATGGGTCTTAATTACGAACCTTGGCCTGTCAACAAGTCCTCGTGGCTAAAGTGAACAGACACTACGCACCAAGTAGGATTCCAGAGAAGAGGAGGTGGGTCATTAAGACCGCTTAAGTACCAAGCTCTCCCTAGATCCAATCCTAGACATGCATATGCTCATTGCCACACTCTAACCTTATGACTTGTCCACAAACGAATTTGATAAATTAATAAATTTTATGCTGTTTAAGGATTTATTAGAACTAGGCCTAAAAGTCCATTATAAAATCCTAGCAAGTCTACAGGCTTTCACACACTCATATAGCCCATCAGACCCAATCATATTTTTACGGCCCATTAGGTTCAATCACACTCATATGGCCCATTAGGCTCGAATCCATTCCAAATCATTCAATAAACTTAATTAGCTCATCACATATTACCAAGTTATCAACATTTGCTTATTTAGGCTCATGGGCCTGTCGAGCCCATTTGGCCCATTCTAGCCAGTTGGCCAAAACGTGACCAAGTCCATGAGATCGCTCATGGGGTCTTTGGTATCGTATCGAATACCCTCTTACAAGTGTTCACGCACTCGCAAGACTACCATAGCCAAACTTTTGGCTTTTCAATATTTCAGCTTTCCAGCATTTCGGAATTTGCCGATCTATTGTGTGTGTAGTGTATGTACACACCTTCGGCTTTATATTAAACTATTGAATCACAGGGTAGAAGTACACACCTGATAACAAAACGCACTGCGATCTCCTTAACCACGATCCTACAAACGATATCACTCAAAGATTAATCACAAATACTTATCGAATACTTTACAAAAAGCCGAAGTCTCACCTTAACCTTACCTAAAACACCAAGCCTTATTAGCCCTTCTTTGATCACTAGTCACGCGTATCTCCTGAATCTGCATCATTCTTAATCATTAAAAATAGAATAATAGGTGACTTGTATCCAATACAAGTCCCCCTTTCCCTATCTATGACCATTCGGCCAACACCTAAACCATAATTGAGAATACTTACCCAAGAAGCAATCGGCCCAAGAGGTATCTGGCTTTTGAGATTAGTATAGTGAAAGAGGTTATTCGGTACAAATAGGAAGAAGGAATCGGCTAAAACCAAGGGTGTATCAAAAGAGAATTTGAGAAGAAAAAGTATGGAAGATCAGCAAGCAAAGAAGGAATTTGACTTCTGAGTACTTAAAGAGAAAAAGTGTTTTGACAACTAAAAAATGAGGAGGTCGGCTAAAGGGGAAAACAATTTTGGCATTAGCCTAGAACTCCAAAATCGAGACCTTTTATAGCCTATAGCTGAATTTCCTATCCCCAAATTCCCAATTCAGCTCAACCTCTTCCACATATCTCATCTCCTAATTTTTCTCCACGATAACTCCCCAATCCTTTTCCTAAATTTTCTCTTCTGATCACTCTCCTTAGAGTCCATTATCACACCACTTCCAACCTTCTAGAAGGCCAAAATTAAACTCCTAAAAAAATACTAAGCTAGGATTCGAACCTAAGATCTCCTTACTAGCCCATAACGCTTCCTTCCTATACCCTAAGTGGCATCACTTAGCCACTCCACCACAAGGCTCTTTGATGCCATTTTTCCCTATTTTTATTTAAAAGCCCAGCTACTCACCGAACTGGTTCCTTTAATAATTAATTAGAAATTCCTTCTCCTCAAAGTTTGAACCCAGCACTTCTCCAACACCCCTAGACACTCTAAGTTTATTAAACCCTTAAAGCCAACAAGTCATTTGTCATTTCCTTGCTCACTTAAAAAGTTTCTAAGGCTCAAAGCCCAATTCATCTAGGCCCAAAATTTGGGGCGTTACAATTCTACACCCTTAAAGAAATTTCGTCCTCGAAATTTCAAACTAACTATTAACCGCACCGTTCAAGTCACACCTCTATGCTTTCGCTACGCACCCTGATCTTAATAACACTAACACATTTTAACTCTGATTGAACCCTCTTACACTTACCAAAAACCTACCCATTAGAGCAGATAAACGTTGCATGCATACAATTTCTATACCCAAAATATCGCATCCACACAAAACATACCCGTTATCACATTTGGGCATCCCCGTCTTTTCGGCAACGAGCAGTATTAATCAAAGCTGGCTACCTCGCTTCAGTACGATCTACATCTCCGCCCAGTGCTTCACGTCTACGTCCATTACCATTATCGCCTCGCCCGCCCACGGCCCTCGCGTAGCCGATCATCCTTGGTGGTCGAACATTACCCCGCCCATGGTCGCACTGAGCCTGTACACTTCTAGGGCAATTCCTGATCCTATGTTCCATAAATCCATAAGCTAGACAAGCTCCTATCCTTCTCCAACACTCGCCTGCATGACCTTTCCCATAATCAGCACAAAGTGGCACCTCTGGATTAGCAGCAGGGGCCCCCGCTCCTACTGGCCCATCAACTCTAGCCTTAACTCTAGGCTTTTGCCCTACACCAGAAGACTCAGCCTTCCTTTTATTCTTGCCTTTCTCTTTCTCCTAATTCAGGCACTTAGTGTACTTCACCTCATCTACTATCTTTGCTTTTTCAACCAACTCTGAGAAAACTCTCTCTCTCTCTGAGGAGCTATCAATATCCTGAGGCTATCCCTAAGTCCATCCTCAAACCTTACGCAACGCTCATAGTCTGTTGCCACCATAAATCTTGCATACCTACTAAGGCGTAGAAATTCTGCCTCATACTCCGCTGCAGATTTATTCCCCTAGATCAAGTTCAGAAACTCCTTCCTTCTATCATCAACATAACTTGCACCCACGTACTTCCCTTGAAACACAGTTTTGAAAAACTCCCAAGTGATCTGCTCAGGTTGGGTACCCTCTTTCACTGTCAACCACTACTGATATGCTTCCTCCCTACGCAGCGGTACTGCCCCTTTCAACTTTTGCTCAGGTGAGCAATCCGTGTAACATCCTGATTTGGGGGGCTTTGCATTTGATGTGTTTCTGTGTGTGTGCTATACTCAATGTGCTAGTTTAGGATGTTTAGGGGTTCAGGAAAGGCTCGAGGTTAAGCCGAAGCCTTGGCCAAAATTCTCTTTTTTGGGCACTCTAGTGGAGAGCTAGCTGGGATAGGACTTAAGGGATATTGTTTGTGTTTGGTTGACATAAGAATTGAAGTGGTAAAAAGGCAAGGAGGCGCCACTTAAGGTTCAGGTAGGTGACGCCACAAGAGAGCAGAGAGGGAGCAGGTTCAAGTCGCATGGTGTTTATTTTGGGAATTCTTTTTGGCGTCAAGGGGAGCAGAGGTAGAGTTCGGCTAGGACACTTCAAGAGCGGAGTGTGGACTGAGTCAAATAATTCAAATGTGTGGCTAAGAAAAGAAAAAGGAGTTTGAATCATTCAAACTATTTCGAATGAGTGATCAGAAGTAAATTAAAGAGAAAAGTAAGGGATTTAGCAAGTGGTGAAGGTAGTGGCAGGATTTTGAATGCTTAGGGGGGAGTGTGGGAATCAGTTTTGGCTTGTTATGGGTGTACCAAAAGTCTAGAGGTCTTGGGCTTGTCATTTGTGCGTTTTGGTCATTAGGGGTGAGTGCCGAATTTACTGAGCCAACTTCTTTTCTCTCCTCTTTTGCTCTTTAGTCGAATTGGTGAAGACTGTTGATGCATCTTTTTCTTCTTCACTTTCTCTTTTCACCAAAGACTTCTAAGCCGTAACCTTTTCTAGCCTCTACCGAATCTTTCCTCCTCTCTACTCATACTCTTAAGCCTCATAGCTGAAAGCACCCCACCGATTTCTTCTTTTGATCATTCCCTTATTCTTTTCTTCTCTACTTTCCTGCAAAAGCCGGAATCATCTTTCACCTCTAACTCTTCTCCAAAGCCGAAACTTACTTCCCATTCTTTGTCTTTTGGATCGCCGCCTATTATTCTTCTAGCCTTCTCATTCGGCTTCTTCCTAATTGTGGTAGGGCTCTGTCTTTATATTTTTCCAGCATCTGGCCATCGATTGAAGGGGGTTGAGGGACAACCGGTTTCTGTCGAATTAAGGTAAAGGGGCACTGTCATCTTTTTCCTTTTATTCTTTCGGTTTTTGGTAGCCAAAGCCAAATGGCTAATTGGTTGGTGATGCTATTGTTGTGATTTACACTCTCTGTCTTTTCTTTACTCTTTGGGGGCACCTATTCCGGGAAATCTTGTTTAGCCGGATCAATTAAAGTCCAAGTTGAGGAATCAGTTGAATCTTATCTCTTCATTCGGGATCTCAAGGTAGGGGTTTTCTCTCTAGTTATTCGATCGGGTTTTCCTTTCGTTATTCGCTATCTTAACCCAATGTTACGTTAAGCAATCACTATTTCAATATAGTATCTTCTGACCAAGATCGTTCATGGACTCAAATGCCAGCCAATCTAAAGAAGGGGTTGGACCTGTAGTCCCAGCCCCAAAGTTCAAGAAGCGTGCGGTGTCTGCTGTTCGAGATTGGCCACCGGGTTGTGGGTCGGCTTCTGAGCAGAATAGTAGACAAATAGCAGTAGTTCCGGTTAACGATAGTGTCGATATAGAAAGCGTCATATTACGTGTTGTCAGGTGTGTAAACTTCACACTACTTATTTATTTACTTGTACTATTATTGTTTGGGTTGAAAAGCCGGAATGACTGAGAAGCAGTCGTAATACCCTTGGGGGTAAAGCTGGGAATACATGTATGTGATTTTATTAACCTCTTGATGGATATGAAATAAACATTGTAACCTGTCACGGTAAAGATAGCATGTGCATTCATATAATTGTATGTTCTGCATTGGGTTGGGAAATGTTGTGAAAGGGGAAGTATTTGAGACTGTCACGGTGGTTATTACCACGGTGGGTTAGCCCCAAGGATACATATTTGATAATAGTGACCATGTCTCGGTGGCTTGGTGCCACAGTAGTTTAATACCACGATTATATATAATTGGTGACTCGTCTTAGTAGTTGTTACCACAGTGGGTTGGCCCTACGTACATTCATCAGGGATTGTCACGGTGGTTGTTACCACAGTGGGTTGACCCCACGTATATTGTTAGTGATTTTGTCATAGTGATCTAGTATCACGATGGTCTAGAACCACGAGTGACCTAATGCCACGTATGAGGTGTGAAGTGAATGGAGGGTGGATTGTAGAAATCCCCACGGTGTGATGGGCTGGTACGGGTGGTGTGTAGTGGATAGAAAAACTAGGTTGGATTGGGACACATTTTGCATTCATGATTATGTATGATATTCTGAGTGGGCTGAGGCCCAATATGCGATTGTGGGCTTAAAGCCGTATGTGTGACATAAAGGGATTTACACACTGAGTCTTGGTGACTCACCCCTCTGCTAAATCTTGCAGGTAATCGTCAGATCGTGGATCAGGGAGCCGAGGCGGACTCCTGGAGGCCATAAAGTGTTCTTTTTCGTAAAGACATTTAATTTCTAGTAATTAGCTAATTTGGGATTTTAATTATGTAATAAGGCCTTCTCATTATTTTTATTTCGGGTTTTATATTATAATTTAATTTTGTTATGACTTTAATATAAGTTTCAAACTTGATAATTAAGCTGGAGTTTTCCAAAACCTAAACAATGTAAGCAACCGTTTCTCTCAACTGCCACCAGAAATAACAAATTGTCGTTTAGCTAGATTCGGGAATTTTTCTTAAAACTGCGAATTATTGTTTTCAAAACATCACCCTAGATAAAATTTTCAAACTTACGATATTTCGAATATTCCAAACCTTTTCCTTTTACAACCTTTCCTTGTAACACACCAGATCTAGTCGTAGGGTTTAGACCGAGTTTGGGGTGTTACAGTCCAAATCCTCTATTATCCTGTTAGTGGCCTCCATCCAGTATTCAACCATGTTAGGAGCCACACCAGCAATACCTTTGAAGACCTCAGCCCCATTAGATCGTAGTCGCTCTGAAACCAACCTATGACTACCTATACAATTATTGGGCCCAGCGACCCTTTCCAAAATCCTCAGCATTGCCTACGACAATGCGTTATCCCCCGCAGCCCGATCATACGGTCCAGTCTCAGCCTCGGGTGAAGCCAGAGCCTCTCCTACTTCAACGTTGGGCATATGGCCTGATGCCGATGATCCAGCCCTAACACTTCCACGGCCTCTGCCGTAACCCTTTACACCTCTTCTAGCGCTCATCGTCGATTCGCGTATTGTCTAGATTAGAAATTTTATGAAGTTTTAATCAATTTCAGTAATTAAGCCGATGTTTTATGAAGTATTAAGTGGAGTATTATTTTCGTAGTCGTAAATCCTCTACAGTCTCAATTCTCTATGGCCTTTAGTTTTACTCTAGGCATATTCTAAAAGTATCCCACTATCTACAGCATAACAGTTCAAAATAAATAAGTATCAAGGGAACTTACTTGGTTCGACGTTGGAGACTCGATGTGCCACACAGCAAGAATTTCCAAAACATTTCGATCCAATCCAACAATAGTTATTTAAACCAAAGTAATAAGGCCCATTTCACAACCCGAGCTTTGCAACCTGGCTCTGATACCACTAAATGTAACATCCCAAACCCGGCCTAGAAGTTAGGCCCGAATTTGGCGTGTCACATTGAAGTGTTTTAGCGAAAACCTTGTTTTCATTAAAAACCCTTCTAGAGAAAAGTTAAGTAAAACCCAGTTTGCTTTCAAAACGAGGTGTAGCTAAGAACCATTTCCTTGTAAAAATTTCCTTTGACAGTGAAAGCTCGATCTTAAAACACAATTATTTTCAAAAACTTGAAATTTGCTTAAAGGAAATAAATTCAGGTTCCGTTTCAAAATTATAATGCATAGTGGAAGTAATGGAATAATAACTAGAGGGAAAACCTTATTACAATCCGAAAAATAAATAACTTAAAGTGAATAACTTAAAATGTAGAATTTAGACATTTAAAAAAATCGGTTTAATTGTCTTGCTAGTTGGCCACCTCTGAGTCCCTCCATCCGTCGAACCGCCTACTGAGGATTACCTGGGAAAAATAAAAGAGGGAGTACGTTTTCGAAAACTCAGTGTGTACGACCCTCGTTAAAGAAATAGCATACATATCATATTATTAACATAACAATATCATACATGCAATACTGTGCAAACCCTCCCCAAATAATCCACCCAGTACACATCATCTCCTTCCCACCAAAACACATCTGTGGGGATTTCTAAATCGACCCACCCATCTGATACACATCAAGGGTAGCCCGATTGCGGTACTACCAAATATTGCAGCAAAGCTACTAATCATATAATGGGCTTAAAAAGCCATCGGTGGATCCACAGTTGTCAAGCAACCATGCGATCTTCATACACTTCCTCCGTTCCATAATTCCCACCCATATGCAACCTAAACAGAATATCACATGAATGCAGCAAATGTACATGTAACATCCATAAATCTTACCTTTAACACATAGGAGCATTTTAGTCATTTCACACATCAAGGGTATTTTGGTAATTCTACCCTATAGGGGTATTTTAGTAATTCTTAACAGTATGGGTCTTAATTACGAACCTTGGCCCGTCAACAAGTCCTCGCGGCTAAAGTGAATAGACACTACGCACCAGGCAAGATTCCAGAGAAGAGGAGGTGGGTTATTAAAACCGCTTAAGTACAAGCTCTCCCTAGATGCAATCCTAGACATGCATATGCTCATTGCCACACTCTAACCTTATGACTTATCCACAGATGAATTTGATAAATTAATAAGTTTTGTGTTGTTTAAGGATTTATTAGAACTGTACCTAAAAGTCCATTATAAAATCCTAGCAAGGCTACAGGCTTTCACACACTCATATAGCCCATCAGACCCAATCACATTTTTACGGCCCATTAGGCTCAATCGCACTCATATGGCCCATTAGGCTCAAATCTATTTCAAATCATTCAATAAACTTAATTCGCTCATCACATATTACCAAGTTATCAACATTTGCTTATTTAGGCTCATGGGCCCGTCGGGCCCATTTGGCCCATTCTGGCCAGTTGGCCAAAACGTGACCCAAGTTTATGAGATCGCTCATGGGGTCTCTGGTATTGTATTGAATAGCACTCAGAAGACTACTGTAGCTAAACTTTTGGCTTTTCGGCATTTCGGGATTTGCCGATCTATTGTGTGTGTAGTGTATGTACACACCTTCGGCTTTATATTAAACTATCGAATCATAGGTAGAAGTACACACCTGATAACGAAATGCGCTGTGATCTCCTTAGCCATGATCCTACAAACAATATCATTCAAAGATTAATCACAAATACTTATCGAATACTTTACCAAAAGCCGAAGTCTCACCTTAACCTTACTTGAAACACCAAGCCTTATTAGCCTTTCTTTGATCACTAGTCACACATATCTCCCAAATCTGCATTATTCTTAATCATTAAAAACAAAATAATAGGTAACTTGTATCCAACACAAGTCCCCCTTTCCCTATCTATGACCTTTTGCCCAACACCTAAACCATAATTGGGAATACTTACCCAAGAAGCAATTGGCCCAAGAGGTATTCGGCTTTTGAGATTAGTATAGTGAAAGGGGTTATTCGGCACAAATAGGAAGAAAGAGAGAAGAAGGAATCGGCTAAAACCAAGGGTGTATCAAAAGAGAATTTGAGAATAAAAAGTATGGAATATCAGCAAGCAAAGAAGGAATTCGGCTTCTGAGTACTTAGAGAGAAAAAGTGTTTTGGCAACTCAAAAATAAAGAATTTGGGTAAAGGGAAAAAACAATTTTGGCATTAGCCTATAACCCCAAAATCGACACCTATTTATGGCCTATAGTCGAATTTCCTATCCCCAAATTCCCAATTCAGCTCAAGCTCTTCCACATATCTCATCTCCTAATTTTTCTCCACGCTAACTCCCCAATCCTTTTCCTAAATTTTCTCTTCTGATCACTCTCCTTAGAGTCCATCATCACACCACTTCTGACCTTCTAGAAGGCCAAAATTAAACTCCTAAAAAAATACTAAGCTAGGATTCGAACCTAGGATCTCCTTGCTAGCCCATAACGCCACATTCCTATACCCTAAGTGGCGTCACTTAGCCACTCCACCACAAGGCTTTTTAATGCCATTTTCCCTATTTTTATTTAAAAGCCCAACTACTCACTGCCCTGGTTCCTTTAATAATTAATTAGAAATTCCTTCTCCTCAAAGTTCAAACCCAACACTTCTCCAACACCCTTAGACACTCCAAGTTTATTAAACCCTTAAAGCCAACAAGTCATTTGTCATTTCCTTGCTCACTTAAAAATTTTCTGAGACCCAAAGCCCAAAGCCCAATTCATCTAGGCCCAAAATTTGGGGCGTTACAAGACGATTTGTACTATTATTTCTATATTCAAATAAGTAGCCTTATTGGTATTGCTGAAAAAGAAATATTTTATCAGCCATATCAAATTTGGATTATTCAAAGAATGATTGGAAGCCCCAAGTTATTAGCTGTCAAAGAAGACAAAGAACACTTGACAAAAAACATTGACAAATGTTATAATAATTTTAGTTATTATCAGACCCAAGCAAGGATTAATTTACTGACAATAGCTCAACATGTACTTCAACATTAGAATTATAAACTTTGGACTGATGGAAGAAGGATAGTGACTGATGATACTGGAAATATCCAGAATTATAGAGATGAAGAATCCGTGCAAATATTAAAAAAAGATAGTTGACATGGAGATCTATGATTTTCCATCACAAATAATAGATGAAATCAGAAACACGTGGGAGCTTTGGAACTCACCAAGACTGTCACTGTCACTAGATTCATTGCATCTAGATAAAATAGAGTTAATGAATCTAAATAATATCCAAAAAGGATAAAAGCAAGAAGATTATGTAGAAGATCCACATTCAAGTTTAGAGATGACTTAAACAAGCATCCGGATGAAGACAAAAAAGAATTGATTGTAATCATCAATAATGTGACAAAAATAGGTTGAAGCAATCATTAATGCAGTATTGGGCTATGTGGACGCAACAATAAATTTATCCTTATTAAAAATACCGTGTGTGATTGAAAAAAAATTAAATAGAGTTTAAGAATTATTTTATAAATAGCAATGTAAGAAGCCTAAACAATGCATCGAAAAATAGTTTAAGAAATATTCTATTTTACTTGCAGCTTTCTCTCTTTGTAAAAACCTATCATTTGCTTCAATAAAAGATTAGCTTTTTTATTCCGCTTTTAACAGTAGTAAAACCTGCCTACTTTAGGACCTTTTCAGTTACCTCAGTAAAATGAAAAACCTGAAAATATATATCCATTGCCAACAAAGCTGCCAGTAGGCTCCGTTTAGCATTACGGTCCAACATGGTTTTTGAGATCAAAAGCTGTTTCTTCACAGGAAAAGTAATGCTAACGAAGTAAAAATATTAAAATCATAGTCCTTGTATTTCTAATTTTATTTATTATTTTAAATATGTACTTGTTTTTTTTTTTTCCAACAACAATGCTCTCCCATTTATGATCTTGTTAATGAAACCCCAATTTGAAGCAACAAGCTTACGGATTGATTGTTAATTTTGAATAACATGTTGGGGGAGGAAAACGACCCCACGTTGACTAGTCAATAATTGGACGTACTTATAATTTTATATAGCAAAAGACGTGTTTTTCGAAAGAACAAAACCGTGAGGTTGATTGCAAACTATCCTTACTAAACACAACAGATAGAACTTCAAAATCACAGTGATTTGCCATAAAATTCAAGAATTATCATTTGTACAACACAAGAGACGGGTCCAATTCATCCAGCACTAGAAATTTTTTGCAGGTTCGAACAATAACAAGTTGGCAATTTATGACTTGACTGCAAAGAAAAGAAGATGATGGGGTTGGTATCAAATCAAGAAAGAAAGGGATTCCAAATCTGGGAATATGCTTTTTTCTCATAAAAATCACACAGAATAAAGCTGGCCCCATAAAGCCTGAAAGATGAGCCATTATCAATAGCCATTGTGGAAACTTCAAACCCCAAATCATTGTGAACAAAACTATTATTACTTCTTCTTTGGCTATATCGTTGTGGACCTTGGTCCATAGTGGAGTTTATACATGGCATCTGACAATATATCTTACTTCCACCTTTTTTATTTCACAATAAAATCAATGATATATGGACTTAAAAGACTCCTATGTTTGAGACCAACTTGAATGGAGAGGAAATACAATAGGTGGCAGTGACAATGTATCAAATTATTGTATTTTAGCATTTGGAACCTGATTGGGTTCTTATCCAAGCTTTTTTATTTTTCAATGCTAATCCAGTTATATATGTTTGGAAATTCAAGGACATGGAATAGAATGTCTGCCTATATGGCTAATGGAGTGAAACTATCTGTGTGAATTATATATATCTTGAATAAAGTGAAGTTATATAATCAAAAATATTTGTTTCCTAGTTTATATATAGTTGAGTTCCTTCTCGGTAATTCACCACAAATATAGTGAGAATATTATTTTATTTTAATTTTGGTCTTCATAATTTAATTCTCGTATAATTAATTCAAGATTTTAACACCGTTAGCTATTAAGCAATATAGTGCTTAAATTTTTTTTAATTTAACCCAACAACTTAATTTAAAAAATAAAATTACATGGCAATCAAATGCTTAGGGTATTTTAAAAAAAACACCATTACATTACTTTAACAAAAATAATTTGAAAGTGTTAATAATTTAAACTAATTAATACATTATAAAAGCAAGAAAGCTAAATATCAAAATTTCATATATTTTAGTTAAAAATATAGAAGAAAAAGAAGAGAATCAAATTCGTATTACGTGGCATCGATTTCAACCTATCCTGCATTATCCAGTTCCTTCAAGACAACAGCGTATCAATCAAGGGTTTTGCGTTACAAGTACACTTACACAATATTTGGTTGGAGGGAACAACAACCTTATTCTTTAAATGATAAATCATTTATTCGTTTAGTTGAATATAATACTTATTTAGTAAAATGATTATTACTTTTTTATTACTTATCTTTCTGTAATAGCTATTTTTTGGATTCTTTAGTATCACCAAAGAATGACTATTCTATGCAACTTTGAATAACGAAACAAAATTAATTCCCAAATTAGTCCTTTAAAACCTGAACTAAAAAAATATAAAAATAAAATATTTTAAATATTTTAATATAAAATAACTATATTAAAAATATTATTAAATTATATATTATTATAATATTATATTTAATAATCATTATATTAAATTGTATTTTATTAAATTATATTTAATAATAATACTATTAAAATTTAATAATAATACAAATAATCATTTACCTAAAAAAAATTTCTGCTAAGGGTACTATAGTCATTTTAGTTTTTTTTCTTATGTTATTACGACATCTATTCCATTTAACCAAATAAAAGAATACTATTACACTTTTATTCCAATCCCTTCAACCAAACAATTGAATTACTAATTACAATTCTATTCCATTACAATTTTATTCCATTATAACCCTATTCAATTCTAGTTAACCAAACTGTAATTAAGGGTAAGTTATTGATTAAGGTTGATTGAAAATTTGAAAAGGTTTAAATAAAATATTAGATCCGTTTTAAATAAGAGTGGATTAGTTTAAAAAATTCAATTCAAAATTAATTCGTGTTAACTTATTTTCAAGTTTATAATATATTTATATATATTATATAATTTGTATCTTAGGAAATTTAAATATATTATAACTATAATGTAAAATTATAAACTATGTTAATTATTTTTGTTTAGAAATTTAATAAAAGAAAATATGTATGATAATAGCATGAGATATATAATTACTAAATTTTAAATAACATAAATATATTTTAAAAAAAAGTAAAAAAAGAAAAGAAAATTGATTAAGCCTAAATAGGTTTAGGTTTGATAAATATTGGTGAGTTTAAATACAATATATGATATTGATATTATGCATAGATCCGACCTAAAATTAATCTAACTTAAATTTTTTAAAAGAAATAAAATATAAGTTTGAGGAAATTGAGAAATAGAATTTAAAGTAAGATATGTATTCATTGGTTGAAACAATGAAGAGGGCAATATGGAATCAAATAAAGTGTTTATTTGTGACTCTTTGGGAAGACAATATCAGACCGACCCTCATCTTATATGAGTTGAATTATATGCCATTAACAATGAAATCTACTTTGAAGGAAATAAATAAATAAATAAGTAAATAAAGGTGTTGTTGTTTAGTCTATGTAGAATTATCCATGCAATTAGGGAAAGAATATTTAAGATCTTATACTGTGTACTGTTTTATAAATGGGATATCGGATTCTACTTCATCCAGTCAATCCAAGCATCATATAAAGCACAAATCCATAGCTATCATTCACCATTATCTCAAGCCAAACGCTTGGTGAAGCGAGGATAGAAAAAATGAGTGAAAAAATAAATCAATTTTTAGTTTGTTTGGTAAGAAAATCTTTATAAAAATTAATAATTCTAAATTGGAATGGTAAGAGAGAAAAATATGTAATTTAATTCAAAATTATGTAATTTTTAAAAAAAATAATTTTTTGAGAAGGAATCCAATTATATCAACTAATGTGGCTTTACACCCTTTTATATCTCTTTGTATTATTAATATTTTAATAATCCAACCAATTAAAAATTTAAAACTATTTGTTTTATGTAAAGAAAACTTTCAATCGTTTAATAAAAATTAATACATATATATGGACTTTTATATCGATATGATAGAGATATTAAATTGATTTAAAATTTTACATGCATGATAAGTAAAATTATATCAATAAATTCAACGATTGAATTGTTAAAATATTAATCGTACAAAGAGATACAACTTATTTTTTTACTCTCATTTTTCAATTCTACTGAAAATAAATTTATTTTTATTTCAATTATTTCATCTTTCCTATCCAAGAAAAATCTTATTTTTATCTCTCTCTTTCTCTACTCTTTCTTTTTTCTATGTTTCCAATTTCCTTTACATCCCACCAAACAGAAGCAAAACCTAAAGTTTTATTGTAATATACTGATTCCAATATTGCATCGTTCTTGGTTATCGAGCAACTGCCTTAGGTTTTAATCAATGTGGAACCAATTTCATCTTTGATTCAACTATATAGAAAAGTTTAAAATATTAATTAATAATAAACAAGAAAAAATATTTAAAAAATTTAAAAAAAAATTATGAAAAATTATTGTACATACAAATTTTGAGTCGAAAGTTAACTTGAAAATATGGATTCAAATTTTACTAATAAGTTTGAACAGAAAGTTACTAACTCTAGAAATCTCTTAAATACAAAGAAAATCTCATTTGTTTCTTCTCTTCGATTTGACTTTAATTCAAGGAATGTTTGACTTGATCTTGGATGGATGCGAATTGATCCAAAGGTCGTGGCAACTTGTGAAGAGAATAAAAATGTTCTTTTAGATGAAAACAACTATTTCTCATACCTTTATCGCCAATGAGAAAACAACTAATATATAACTTTTACAAAAAAAAAATCTCTAAAAATCTTCAACCCCAAAATTAACTTCCTAATCATAAGGTAACAACAATTCAAAAGTTAACTAAGTATCCCTTAATAATAGAGATTTATTAAACATATCTCAACTATTTAACTTAGTAAATATATGGATAGACATGCAACTATTTTTAACATCCTCCCTTAAATTGATTTTTATTAAGTAATCAATTTCTCTCTAGCAATGAACACACTCCTATTAGCTGGTGTAGCTTCACAAATGCTTCAAGCTTCAAAGGTTTTGTCATCACATATGCAACTTGCTCTTGGGTGCTGCAGTGAACCAATTGTATTGTACCATCTTGTGTAAGCTTACGGAGGAAATGAAAGTGCACATCAATGTGCTTGTTGCGTCCATGCATCACTGGATTTTTGGCAACATTAATTGTTGAGTTGTTGTCACAATAAAGAATTGTAGGTCTGCCTTGTATAAAGCTAAGCTTGTCTAAAACCCTTCTCAACCAAACCACTTGACAGGCACATGCAGTTGCTACTATGAATTCTACTTCTCTAGTAGACAAGGATAGTACATGTTGCTTCTTAGATGACCAAGATACAACACCGGAACTCAAGAGAAACACATATTCGATCGTCCAAATCTCCTGCATGGTCACTGTCCCTGTATGCAACAATTTCTAGTTTTTCTCTTATTATTATTATTATTATTATTATTATTATTATTATTATTATTATTATTATTATTATTATTATAAAACACTCTATAATCAACCAACCCATTTAAGTTCCTTAAAATCTTCTTTGCAACTTGCAAATATATCTTTGTAGGTTGTTCCATGTATATGCAAATAAAACTAACAACGAACATAACATCTGGCCATGTAGCAATTAAATACATAAGACTTCCCACTATCTACTTGTAGAACACCTACATCCTTTTGAAGTTTTTCTCCTGGAATAGAAGGGTTATGAACATGATTATTGAAGGTTTAAACAAAGAAGATGAGGAAAAATAGAATTACTGGAGATAAGATAGTTATAATTTTTCTAAAGAGAAAAGATTGCAAGAATCAGTTAAATACTTTATTCAATATTCAGCTCTTTAAATAGCTGAAATACAAGCTAAATTTAGATAGTAACTGCTTCCTAAACATTAGCAAAACTAATTAACAATTCCCTTTAGAATCAGTATATGCTTTGACTACCTAAAAAATATATTGAATTTCAAAACAATGAACTAACGCTCCTTAACACAAACATTTAACATTCCTCTTTGCTTAAGGAACTGCAAACTCTAATTATTTGCCTTAGAATCTCAAACTTGCTGACTGGAAGTGGTTTCGTAAATAAATTTGCAACTTGTTCTTCAGATTTGCAGTAAACTAAAGTAACTTCTCCTTGTTGTTGTACTTCCCTCAAGAAGTAGAGCTTAATGTTAAAATGTTTAGTCTTCCCATGAAACATTGGGTTGTTTGAGATTGCAATAGCTACCTGATTGTCAACAAAAATCTCAGTGCTATTTTCCTGCTCCATATGTAAATCACGCATCATCTTTTTCAACCATAAGGTTTGATTTGCTGCTGCTGTTGTTGCTATGAACTCTGCTTCTGCAGTGGATTGTGCTACAATCTCCTGCTTCTTAGAGGACCATGAGAAGATTCTCGAGCCTAAGCTGAAACAATATCCTGACGTACTTTTCATATCATTAATAGACCCAGCCCAGTCACTATCCGAAAAATCGTACAACCTTAAGTTTTGGCATATCTCAAACTTGACACCGTAATCAACAGTACCTTTGATGTACCTTAATATTCTTTTTGCCACTTTTAAATGCATTTCACTAGCACAGTGCATAAATCGAGATAAAATACTTACAGTAAACATGATGTCATGCCTTGTTGTATTAAGGTACATTAAACACCCAATCAAGCTTCTATAATAACCCTCATCAACTTTATCAGTTCCATCTTCTTTATTCAGCTTCTCCTTTTGATTCATGGTATGCTCGTCGCTTTACATTCATCTATTTAAAATTTCTTCAATATCTCCTTTGCATATTTCTTCTGGTAGATGAGCACCTTGTTCTTGCTTTGCTTGATATGGAATTGCTTTCTTATCAAGTTTGTCACGCTTAACCAAGCTTCAAATGGAGTCTTGTCTTTAAAAGCCTTGGTTGGAAGACGATTTTGCAAGAAAACTGATGTGTTTGCTGCCTCTGCCCAAAATGTTCTAGGCAACTCCTTTTCATGCAACATACATCTAGCTATCTCCATCATTGATCTGTTTCTTCTCTCACTAACCCTATTTTGTTCTGGAGTGTGTGGAACAGTAAGCTGATGTTCAGTGCTAGCTTCTTAGCAAAATAAATCAAATTTTGTCGAAGTGTACTCCTTTCCATTGTCGGATCTCAACAATTGAATTTTGCAGCCACTTAGATTTTCTACCATTTTCTTGAACTTCCAAAACACCCCAGCCACTTCTGACTTGAATTTAAAAAAAAAATCCAGCACGTTCTTGTAAAATCATCAACAAAAGTGATATAATAAATGCTACCTTGTAACGATGGCGTTCTTTGAGGTCCGGCTACATCTGTGTGAAATAGATGTATTTTTTGAGTAGCTCTCCAAGTTGAATTTGGAAATGGCAGTCTGTTTTGTTTACTAAAGTGACAGACAACACAATTTGGGAGATGAACGTTAAGCTCTAGCATTCCTCTTATCATGTCTGTTTTCTTCATTTGCAGCATTCTTTGAAGAAGACAATGGCCAAGCCTTTTGTGCCAAATTTCTGTGGTGCAAGCTTTGTTGAAGAAGGCTGTTTGCTCCTCCTCCGTTGGATCATATGAGAAACTTTTGCCTCTTATTTTAGCTCGCAAAGTCTCTTTTCCAGTAGCATCATAAATGAGGCAATAGGAATCTTCAAAGGTTACTTTAAATCCCTTTTTAACAACTGACCAACACTTAATAAATTTTGATCAATTTTAGGTACATAAAGAACATCTAGGATTGTTTTGTACTTGAACTTGTTGAAACTGCCACCGTTCCTAATCCTTTTGCGGAGATATAATCACCATTCCCTATTTTGACCTTTGTGACTTTATAAGACTTTAAATCCTTGAAGAGAGTTTTGTCCGGAGTCATGTGGTTTGTACAACTGCTATCAATTAACCAACTTTCTGAAAAACTTTTAGTTGATAAACATGCTGCTACAAACATCCGATCTTCCTCGTCTTGATCAGCTATATGGACTTCTTCAAGCTTTTGCAAGTTGCTTTTGCAGATCACGGCTTCATGTCCAAGTTGATTGCATTTGCTGCATTTTGCATCTGGTCTCTTCCAACATTTGAATGGTGGATGACCTATTTTACCATAATGCTGACAAGGTGGATAGTTTTTCTTTGAATTTCTACCCTTACCTTGAGTGTGGTAGTTTGTAAAATTTGCTACAGATGTCACCTGTTCTTTTCTGTCAGTCTTCTTCTTGTGCTTTCGAGCTTCATGGTGCTTGGTTGGCAAAGCTCCTTCAATGACTAGCTCTTGCCTCATGAGGCTTCGCTACTTTTAAGCTTGCAATGCATTTATCAATTCTACCAAACTAATTCTAGACAAATCTTTTGTGTTTTCCAAGGTGGTTATTGAAACTTCATATCTTTCAGGCACTGTTACAAGAATATTTTCAACAATTCTAGACTTTAAAAATTTAGTGCCAAATAACCTTACCTTGTTGACAATTTTAAACAATCTGTTTGAATATTCTTTGATTGTCTTCGATTCTTTCATCCTTTGCAACTCAAATTCTTTTATTAAATTCAGCACTTGCATGCCTCGTATCCTTTTATCTCCTTCGTATTCTTCTTTGAGATAGTCCCACACTTCTTTTGCTGATTGGAGAGACATAATTTTCATGAAAATTGTTGTTGAAACAGCAGCGAACAGGGTTGCTTTCGCCTTGGCCTTTTGGGTTTTCTTTTCCTTGTGAGTTTTAAGTTGGGCCATGGTAGGATTAGTTGGCAGCGGAGGAACTTCATAATCCTCTTCCACGGCCTCCCAAAGATCTAAAGCTTCAAGGTAAGTCTCCATTCTCACTGCCCAAAGTTGATAATTCTCACCATCAAAGATAGGAGGGGATATTTGAGAAAAATTGGTTTCAATCTCCATTACACTCATAGATCCCTTAAGAAAAAAATGGCTCAGATACTAATTGAAGGTTTAAACAAAAAAGATAAGGAAAAATAGAATTATTGGAGAAAAGAAAGTTATAATTTTTCTAAAGAGAAAAGATTGCAGGAATTAGTTAAATACTTTATTCAATATTTAGCTCTTTAAATAGCTGAAATACAAGCTAAATTTAGATAGTAACTGCTTTCTAAACATTAGCAAAACTAATTAACAATTCCTTTTAGAATAGGGATATGCTTTGACTACCAAAAAAATTTATTGAATTTCAAAACAATGAACTTACGTTCCTTAAAGCAAACATTTAACAATTACTCTTATCCATATCAAACCTTTCTAATACTTCAAGCATATACTTCTTCTGACTGATAAATAAACCATTGGTCATTTGCATCATTTCAACTCCAAGAAAGTACCTTATTTTCCCTAAGTTAGTCATAGCAAATTCACACATCATGGATTTTTTTAAAATCAACAACCATAAACTCATCATTTCTAGTATATACAAGATCATCAACATACAAGCTTATAATCAAAATTTTACCTCATGTGCTTTTCTTAATTAACAAAGTAGGCTCGTAAGGACACTTTTCAAAATCGCTTTTCAAAAAATATGATTTTAAGTGACTGTACCAAACGTGAGGTGTAACGTCCCGAATTTGGGCCTAGTAGAATTGGGCCTATTGGGCTTTGGGCTTTGGGTCTCAAAAAAATTTTAAGTGAGGAAGAAAATGACAATTAGCATGTGGGCTTTGATGTTATTGAATTTGGAGTGTTTAGGGGTGTTGGAGATATTCTGAGATCAGGTAAGGGTATAGGAGAAATTTTGGTTTTAGCCCAAGGGAACCGTGACTTCAGTTAGTAGGGCTTTTAACTAAATGAAGAAGAAATAGGACACAAATGGGCTTGTGGTCCAGTGGTAAGTGGCGTCACTTGGGAGCTATAAGGTGGCGCATTGTAAGCTGAAGAGGTCCAAGGTTCGAGGCTTAGGAGCGGTATTTTGTGGAGTGTTTATTTTGTAGAATGGATGGTCAGAGTTGTGTTAGTTTTGAATTCTTGCGTTGGAATGTTTGAGTGGTAAAGAGAACTGATAATAGAGGGAAATTCAGATAAGGCTAAGGTGTTATCAGGGAGAAAAGTTAGGAGTTGAGAAGTGTGAAGAGTTGGTGCCGTTTGAGGAAGTGAAGAGTGTATAAATTCAGCTTAGGAGGGTATATGAGTGTCGTTTTTGGGTCTTTTAGGGGGTATTACGAATTTTTATTGTGGCTTTCAGCATTTGGAGAGTTTTGCAAATAGGTCAGTTTTCTTTTTTTTACCGAATTCTTTTGAAAGGATCCTTAGGTTTTCCATTACTTTTCTTTTCTCCCCTCATTCTGTTTCTCCCATTGCCGAAAAACCATCATTCCTTTTTGCCGAAATCCCTATTGGTGTTATGTTCTTCTTCTTTATCTGAAAGCCGAGTACTCCCTTGTAATCGAATAGCCCTATCATTATGCCGATTCCTTGTTATTTTTCCTCCATCACAAATCGGTTGTTTTTATCTGCTCTTAATCAAGTTTTAAAAGCTGGATCTCATTCAGTAGCTATCTAGGCCGCAGGATCGAAAGGGGATTTGGTAAGTATTCAATTAACCTCTCTTGTACGTTTTACTAAAAGGCGAGAGGCTATCTAACTGTCCTATCGTTAACTCTGTATAACAAGGATAAGATTCAGAGATCACAAACGTGGTAGGTAAGGATCGATAGCAAGAGGTAGGTGTACTCAACTAGATTGTGGTTTAATGGATGGCCGAATGTAGGTATGGCTTATAGGGGTGACTTATGTGAAAAATGAGTCACTCGATCTTGATGATATATGTTTGGGTGCAGATCTAGGGATATTCGCGAATAGTAGCTAAGGAAGGGCTACTAGAACGTGTGGCACACGGTAAGGTTACGGTGAGGTTTCGATTTTTGACAAAGTGTGTATTAAGCCAAGATTAATCGTTAAGTGGTGACTATTATAGGTTGGTGTTTAAGGGTTTACAGCACACTTTATAACCAGGTGTGTACAAACACTATGCACACACGAAATCGGTAATGCCGAAAAGCCGAAAGCCGAAAGTGGCTAAATGGACCCAGTGGGCCCTGAGGCTAAGTTTGATGAAATGGATTAATTTGATTATATGAATTGGGTTAGGCATGCATGATACATGATCTGAATTTATTTTGGGCCTAATGGGTCATATGACTGAGATTTGGGCCTAGTGGGTCGTAAAAATGTGATGTGGCCATTTTAGGTTATATGAACGTGAGATGGGTTGATGGGCTTTATGAGGACATAGACTAGTATGCTAGGGTTTTATGCACTTTAGGCGTAGTAATGAACAACTCTTAAACCACATAAGACTTTCTAATAATTAAACAAGTCTGTGGACAAGTCGCTAGGTTAGAGTGTGGTATCGGGCATATGCATGTCTAGGATTGGATTTAAGGAGAGCTTGGTACTTAAACGGCCCTAGCGGCCCACCTCCTATTCTCTGGAATCCTACCTGGTGCATAGTGTCTGTTCACTTTAGCCGCATGGACTTGTTAATGGGCCAAATATTATAACTAAAACCCGAGAGGGACCAAATACCCTTAGATTTGTAAAATTACTAAAATACCCCTGATTTGAAAATAACCAAAATACCCTTAGTTTGAAAATTACCAAAACATCATTAGATTTGCAAAATCATTTAGCCCCGAATTGTAAAATTACCAGAATACCCTTGGTTTGCAGAATTACCGAAAACATCCCTGATTTACAAAATTTCTAAAGTTCCTCTGTTTTGCAAAATTACCTAAATACCCCTGTAGAGTATATTTACGAAAATACCCTTGGGTTGTGAAATGACGAAAATACCCTTATGTGATGAGTATAAGTTTTGTGGATGTTACTCATGTGCATGTTGCATTTATACGATATTCTGATTAGGATGCATATAGGTGGTAATTATGGTACAGAGGAAGATTTGAGGATCGCATAATCGCTCGACGACCATGGATCCACCGGTGGCTTTAAGCCCATTATATGATTAGCAGCTTTGCTGCAACGTTGAGTAGTGCCGCTGTGAGTGCTACCTTTGGTGTGTAGAGGATTGGTAGGTCGATTTAGAAATCCCTACAGGTGTGTAGGGTTGGAAGGGAAAAGGTGTGTAGCGGATGGATTTTTGGGGAGGGTTTTGTATTACTTTGTATTGCACATGATATGTTATGATATGATATGATATGAAGTCATTGTGGGCCAAGGCCCAAGACCACCGATTTTGATAGGGCTCAGGCCAATATGATAATTGTATTTTGAATTGAATGCCAAGGGTTGTACACACTGAGTTTCGAAACTCACACCCCTTTATTTAATGTTTCAGGTGGTCCTCAGTAAATGGCTCGACGTGGGAGAGGACTTGAAGATGGCCACACTACAAGATGTTTTTATTTTTATTTACTTGTTTCAAAAGACATAGTTTTAATTACTTATTTTTGTTGGATGTAATAAGGCCTTGTACTCCGATTTGACTTTAGGTTTTGGGATGTTGTTTTCAACTGTTTACTTAAATTTTAAACCTAAGAAAATTTCGTATGTTTAAACTTGGTTTCTGAAATACTTAAAATAATAAAATGGGCTCTTATCATTACTTAACAAGACTCATGGATGAAAGGGCTTTGGGGCCTTAAATTGTTAATTTGCAAAATCATTTTGAAATTGGGCCTTTAATGTGACATTCCGGATTCGGGCTTAACTTCTAGGCCGGGTTTGGGATGTTACACGAGGAGCTTGCTTCAACCTATACAACGCCTTCTTTAGTTGTACACTTTTTACTCCTTTCCTTTAACTTCATAACCATGTGGCTGCTCAACAAACACTTCTTCGTTTAATTCACCATGTAAAAAAGTTGATTTTACATCCAACTAATAAAAAACCTAGCTCATTTGTGATGCAAGTGATAGAATGAGCCTGATAGTATCCATTTTTGCTATAGGTGCAAAAACTTCATTGTAATCAATTCCATGTTGCTAAGCATAACCTTTCGTGACGAGCCATGTTTTATGTTTATCTACTTCCCCTTTCGCATTGAATTTTATTTTATACACCCATTTCACACCAATTTTCTTTCCTCCTGATGGTAAATCTATCAACTCCCAAGTCTCATTCTTCTCTATAGATTTTATCTCCAAAATTATGGCAATTCTCCAGTTTTCATTCTTCACAGCTTCTTCAAAACATACGGGATCTGCGGCTGCAAACATAACCAGATTAGTCATGTCTTTTTCTTTTTATTCAAAAAGCCCTTCTCCATTCACATAATCTCTCAGTCGCTCCACTTCATCTTTCTCTACATTGACAGCTTCATTTTGTTCATCTTCTCACTCGAAATTGATTGATATGGCTTCCTCATACTTTGAGTCCCAATTCCAACTTTTATCCTCTTCGAAAAGAAGGTCTCTGCTCACAATAATTTTTTGAGTAGTTGGATTATATAGCATATACGCCTTAGATTTTTCGTTTACTCCATGTAAAATACAACTCACACTTTTTTCCATCCAACTTGGTTCTTCTTTCATCAGAAATATGGACATGAGAGACACATCCAAAAACTCTAAAGTATTGAATTGATGGCTTTATCCCTCTCCATGCTTCTTTTAGAGTCCTATCTTTAACTACAAGTCTTGGAAACTAATTTATCACATGGATTGCCCAATTTACTACTTCAGGCCAAAAAGTCATTGGCATTTTCTTTTCATAAAACATGCAATGAACCATATTCATAATGGTTTTGTTTTTCCTTTCCGCGACCCCATTTTGTTGTGGTGTATACGTGGTTGTCAATTGTCTGCATATGCCATTCTCAGTACAAAAGGCAATGAATTCTTGATATATGAATTCACCACTTCTGTCAGTACGCAAACACCTTATAAATGAATTTGATTCTTTCTCTACATGCTTCTTAAAATTTTTAAAGGTATCAAAAGCTTGTGATTATTCTTCTAAGAAGTACACACGAGTTTTGTGATATAATCATCAATAAAGGTGATTAAGTACGCCATTCAAAATGGGTGTGATTGGGTCGCATATGTCAACATGAACAAGCTGCAAGACTTGAGTTGCTCTACATGTGATTTGTTTTGGAAAGGAATCTCTCATTTTTTTCCCCATTGAACAGTATTTGCAAACACGTAAGGGAGTCTTGAGTTGAGACAGTCCGTTGATCATATCCTTTTGTTTGAAAGTCTTCAAACCCTTGAAACTTTGATGACCATATTTGCAATACCATAATTGAGATGGATCTTTGGTGATGATGTAGAAACAAGATGAAAGATTTGATTGATACTCCGACTATAAAAAAAAATCTATTAGAAGACATTGTTATTGTCGTAACCATTTTTTGAAAAAACAAGAATCAACTTTTTTTTAAAAATAGGGAGTCGCCACCGATCTTTATTTGGTGTGATCGGATCACCTTTGTTTTAATAAAACATTTTGATTTACTAAAACAGTATTTTTTGGTCTACGAATATTCGAGAAAATAGGTTCGGGAGTCGGTTACGTGCGAGGAAGGATTAGCACCCTTACAATGCACAAAATCGGTACTAAATTGATTGATCAATGTCCTAATGTGGAAAACTTGAAAATATCTGGGGTAAAAATTAAAAAAGAATTCGTTAAATTGGGATTGAATCTCAAGATTATCTCATTTCAAAGGAATGAAAGTATCATACCCAACACGTTAGGATATAACGCCTTTATACTCTGACATCGAGATCATCTTTGATCTTCAAAACATATGAAAGTGGTATTTGGTTATTTAGTTGAACAAAAAATCAACACCCAGCATGTTAGGATGTAATTTTTCGGACTTCTAAACACACAAATATTGCCTTGTTTTTCAAAAACTTTTAAATAAGCGATTTGAAATAATTATACAAAAAGATAAATATAATTATATGAAAAAGGTTCAAGATAGTATTGTATGAAGAATATCTAAATAGATAATACACAAGGCAATCTATCATAACCTAAATATATAATTATATGTGAAAAATATAAGAATAATTTGTATATGAAAGCATTGAAATAAAAAATAAGATCTTTGTAAGAAATAAACTATGCATATAAATAGGCTTAAAAACATATTCATAAATAAATTTGAAAGAAAATATATATACATGAAATAATATAGTATTAACAATATATGCATAGAATAAAGATAATTTTATCAAAAATTGCTTATGTACAAGATATGAGATCACTTATATTAAGTCGTTGAAACAAGGAAATGTAAAATAGATGAATTTAAAATTAAATATTTAAAATATAAATAAAAATATTTACAAGTAGAAAATAAAACAAATTAAAACGTTGAAAAGCCCATAAAATAATTCAAGGCAATTTATTAAAACAATTTCAAAGGACAAAAAGGGACAGAAGCTATATTCTATCAAAATAAAAAGAAACTTAAAATGACAATTGAAAAAATAAACAAAATTAACTAGATCAGATTAAGGATTAAAATGCGATGTGTACGAACAAACATGGACCAAACGTGCAATTATTCCGAACCTCTAAGCGCAGAGTTTAAAAGTGGATTAAATTAAAAAACGCGCAAAGCTCATGGGCGAAATTTGAAAAAGGAGAAAAAGGCAAAACGAGGTCTGATCGAACAGGGCCACAACAAAGGGGGGACCAACGCACAATTATCCCCTTTTAGGGATATGCGCAGGTTCCCTTTGTAGAGAACGGCGCCATTTCACGTGTTATTGAAACCCTCCCCCCAAAAAAATTTCTTCACATTCATTTCCCCTCATATTTCCAAAAAGAACAAAGACTCCTTCCCCTTTTCAATATTTCTTTTCTTCTAGGGTTTTCTGAACCCATTTCGCGCCGTCGATGGGGGTTCTCTCAGCCATCCTTCGCGTCACCGTACCACCACTATATCAGTGGTCGGTGATACCCAAAATCATGCTCTTTCGGCCCTTTTGAAACTCTCTTTTAAAAGATGATAGAGAACCCCATTTTCGAACTCGATCACGACGACGGCGCGAGTCCTCCGGCGATGCGTCTGCGGGCTCAGGTATGGTTCCCTCTTTTTTTTTTTTTTTGAGTTTGTTTTTCGAAAGTTTTAAAATAAAGAAAATAAAGACGAAAAGACGAACAATAATAGCAAAATAAAATCAGACTCAACCTTCTGCTTTTCGATTTTTTTTTCTGATATTCATAGAAAGAGTAAGATTACAAGAGCTCTTTTCGGCTCTTTTCTTGATCTTTGATTTCTGGATGCATCAAAAGGATCTGTTTTGAATGTTTGTTTTCTTTTATTTTCTCCTCATCCTCCGAGCGAAAGAGAAAGAAAAACCACAATTACAATGGTTTTACTTCGGTCTTTATAACCAATTTTTACCGTTTTGATTCTTGTTCTTTTTCTTTTTTATTCTTCTTGTTTTCTCTGTCGCTTCTTGTCGTTTACTCCTTTTGTAGGGTATGGGCAAGGCGTGCGTTGGTGTTTGATCGAGGCGCGGGAGGGTGTTCGTGGTGCACACATGGGGGCTGCGGGTTTCAACCGTCAGGGGCGTGGGTATGGGAACCAACGCGCGTGGTGGTTGAAACGAGGCGAGGCGTGCGTGTGAGGGATACGGAGAGGCCAGGAGGCATGCAGAGGGTCGACGCTTGGGGACTGCTTCTGCTGTTACCTTTTCATCTTGTAATGATTTGGGCTGGTTAGTAGGATAGGATTTAGGCTGGTTGTATTTGGGTTAATTGGGCTTGTAGAAGCTGTTTAAAAGGGACTATTGTTTTTTGGACTTTATTTTGTTTATGGGTTAGAGCTTGGATTGGGCTTGGTGGGTCTGACAGGTTTTGGGCTGGAATTGGTTTGGATTTGAATTTGTTTGGCTTGGCTTTCATTATTTGTTTTGATTTGGGCCTAATATTTGGTTTTGTAATTGGGCCCTAGATTTGTTTTGTAAATGGATTGGACTTTTTATTCATTGGGCTTAATTTCAGGCTTGTAATTGGACATTTGGTCTACTTAGGTTTTATTGTTTTTGTTTTATCACTTGGGCCTCTAATCTGTATTGGGCCAGGGCAAAAATTGGTTATTACAGCTGCCCCTCTTTGCTCATTGTCGCGAAACGAGAATAGAGCAAAGAAAATTGAAGAACCAATTTTGCTCGGTCTTGGCCAAGCCTTGACTTATTGGTCCTCGTCTTCCTCAAACATCTTCAAACCCTGTTACTTTGATCCATTCTACCGCTGCTTCTGCGAGACATGACCCGTAGCTTCAATTTGCTTTTCCTCAATCTTGTTTATTTTTTTAACTTGCTCCAATATGACTTCAGGACACGAAGAGATTTGTAGCTTCGATCTATTAATTGCTCCACTGGGACTTTGATGAAACCTGAACTTTTCAAACTGCTTCTTTATTCTCGCAATATGAGTTGACCTTTTACACTTTCCCCCCTTTTCTTTTCTTTTTTTTTTTGGTAATCAACATTGAAAAACAAAAATTAAAAATACCTCAGCGTGTGTAACTCGAGGCCCAACTCACTTTCATATTATGAGTCGATTTTAATAGAAATTGAAAAACAGAAATTGAAAATACCTCAGCGCGCGTAACCCGAGGCCCAACTCACTTTTCGCATCATGAGTTGATTTTGACAGAAATTGAAAAACAGAAATTGAAAATACCTCAGCGTGCGTAACCCGAGGCCCAACTCACTTTTCGCATCATGAGTTGATTTTGACAAAAATTTTTGCTTAGGAAGGCAAGATCTGTTATGCTCGATCTGCTTCGCTTAGGAAGGCAAAATCTGGTTTTCGATTTGCTTCGCTTAGGAAGGCAAAATCTTTTATGCTCGATCTGCTTTGCTTAGGAAGGCAAGTTCTGTTATGCTCGATTTGCTTCGCTTAGGAAGGCAAGATCGATCTGCTTCGCTCAGGAAGGCAAAATCTGCTTTCGATCTGCTTCGTTTTGGAAGGCAAAATCTGCTATGCTCGATCTGCTTCGCTTAGGAAGGCGAAATCTGTTATGCTCGATCTGCTTCGCATAGGAAGGCAAAATCTGGTTTTCGATTTGCTTTGCTTAGGAAGGCAAAATCTGTTATGCTCGATCTGCTTCACTTAGGAAGGCAAGTTCTGTTATGCTCGATTTGCTTCGCTTAGGAAGGCAAGATCGATCTGCTTCGCTCAAGAAGGCAAAATCTGCTTTTCGATCTGCTTCGCTTAGGAAGGCAAAATCTGCTATGCTCAATCTGCTTCGCTTAGGAAGGCAAGATCTGCTATATCGATCCGCTCCTCTCGTATTATGAGTTGATATTTAAAAGATAAAAATTGAAAAATAGAAATTGAAAATTCCTCAGCGTGCGACCTGAGGAGTTGATTTTTTTTTTTTTGCAAACAGAAATTGAAAAACAGAAATTAAAAATACCTTAGCGTGCGACCCGAGGAGTTGATTTTTGCAGACAGGAATTGAAAAACAAAAATTGAAAATACCTCAGCGTGCAACTCGAGGCTCAACCCACCTCTCGTTATATGAGTTGAGTTTGAATAACATATCATCTAGCGGAACTCGGATGTCTTCTTTTCCTTTGATTCAATATAGCTATCGTCAAAACTTCTTGCTTTAATGGCGTACCTGTATGTGTCATGCGTGATGTTATCTTGATATGCACGTGTTTGTCTTAAATGCTTTTATGCCTACATGATTATGGCATACGCCCTGGGTTTGTTTGTCATGTATCTCTTTTTCGTCACGACTCTCACGATGACCTGTATTTATTGCTTTGATTCTTGACTTCCCTTTCAGGTTTTGTACCCATCCTCAAACCTCAGGAGTAATCTGCGTTTCTCGTATATCACCCTTTTGCCCCATGTAGCTTCAGGGTTTATCTCATTGTGACTTGGGGGTATAGGATTTGAATATCCTCCATTCATCCCACTGCGACTCTAAAACATAGGATCTGTCTCTTCTTCAACCCACCCTCTTGTTATTCAAAGGTACAGGATCTGTATCAGCTTCCTTCTAACGATCACTCTTTAGGTGACCCAATCAGATGTATATGCATGATGCTCGCATGAATGCAGAATATCATTTCCTTTCGAGAATGATTCTGGTTTTGCACTTGGGTTAACAATGCCCGTTTTTCGTCAAGATTGTATCACTAACGCGATATTTTATCATTTTGTTCAATCACCATTTTTTGACAAAAATCCGAAGTGATAACCTTAATTTGGACTCAGATATTTCCAACCCTTAAGCTTTGTGAATCTTAAGCAATAATCCTGTTTCAGACTCCTGTATTGTTTAGAGGTTTCCAGAGTAATATGCGAAACTCCTTTCATGAAAGTATTATTAATCCAATAATCGTTATTTCAATGCAAAATGCTTGAAAAGGGCCATAATGATGGATGAAATGGGAATTTATTGGGAGCATGGCTCGAAACAAACAAGTTCAAATTAATCAAAGCTAGCAAATGCAATGAAGAAGCAAGTTTATTTAGAGTGTATTTTGAAAAGACAAATATAGCAGACTCAAAATGGGTAAAATTGAAACTAGGTGCCCCAGATATCGCAGCTTGAGCTTCTCTGTTCAAACTTCTTGAGGACCATTCTAAACTCAATATGTGTTCAAGGGATCCGGAGTACTTTGTCGATGCCCCAAGGCGTAACGTTCCTCTTCATTGTTACTTCAAGCGTAGCAAGACTACTATATGCCCCATTTTTTATCAAAATTTGAGCTGCCCTTTTCGGGTTTTCAACTCAAACCCACCTTTAGTCTCAAAGCACCCTTTGTGGGTTTTCACCTTTGGCCTCTCCTTTTTCATTCTTCTTTTTTGATGAGTTTTTTTTATCCCTTTTTTTTTAGGTCGAATCTAAATTCATCGAATTGGACAGGTCCTTGCCATCCTTCTCTGTCGATATCCATGCTTCCATAGAACAGGCCTTCTTTGCTGCATGAGGTCCTTCCTAGTTTGACATTCACTTTCTTCTGAAGTCTCTTTTGTATGAGAGAATTTTTCTTTCAAAGCCCTATCATGAAATTTTCTAAGGCGATCCTTTTTGTTGTAAACTCGCTTCATCTGATCATGACAGATAGCTCTCAACATTTTCTTTTCAAATTCACTTGATCTCATCGGGGTTGGATCCATTCCACCTCATCCAATTTTGGCTCGACCTGTGCCTAGGGAAAAGAGGATTTTGATTTCACTAGGCAAAACCTAATGAGGAAAGCGTTGTCCCAGCAGAGTCCTGGCCGAAGTTGAATGAGCATAAAAGGGTAAACGTAACTTCTATATGCCAACATTCACAAGTTTAGGTCATCTTCCTAACAAGTTTTTTTTTTTACACTATGAAGTGGCCCTTGATCTTTAAAAAGACCGCAAACTTTTGACATTGTACGGTTAAATATGATCTTTTCGCCATTTTTGTAAATATTTTTTCTTTTTTCCTTTTTTGGTCTAATGACTATCGACTTTGTAATATTGGCATATGAAGCGACCCTCACCCTTTTAGTGAAGAGATCGACATCCACAAAAATGAATCGATGCGTACCAGAAGCTTTCAAGGAGATTGGCTTGATAACGTTCCTGCCCCACGTGTAGAAAAAAATGGAAGAGGCACATAAGTTCTGTCCTCCCTGATTTGGCGTTTGATGCAATTTTCCTTTCTGGGTAGACCAAAAGCTTAAACCTCTTGATTGGCTTAGTCAGGGTAGAACTATCAGCATGTGATCTTCCAATATCCTTATGGGCTTCTTCTGTAACTTCCTTAGCTTTGACAGCATACTCGTGCCTTAGTAGTCCCGGCATGTCTTAATGTGATCATACGAAAATATCTTTGAACTGTTGGAGATAACTCAATGATTCCTTGCCTTGTTCCTGCGGCAAGCTAAGCTTCCATCTTCATCTCCCTTGTAGTGTTTGCTGATGCTTCGTATGATAGGATCTACCATTCTTGACAATTTAGGAAATAAGTTGTGACCTCTGTCATCTCCACAGTCCTTCAATCCCTTTAGACACATATCTCGTTAAAAAGAGAGTCGGTAACAGCATCGCTCATGTCATTGGTATCTGGGGGACCCATTGTGGGCATGAAAGTAGAAAATTAAAAGTATGATATGAAAATAAAATGATGTAGAGTATGAAATGCGAGGAGTGAAAATAAAGATGCATTTTATTAAAATAACAATTATAGAAACAAGCCCATTTCACGAAAGGACTCTTGTTGCCTCTAGGCTTAAAGCAACAAGCATGTTTTGTATATTACTCCAGATTAGCTAAAAATGCAATTTTCTTCCACAATCCTATCACTCCCAAGTGTGTAAGGCTTCGGAAAGCTTTATGGTCTTATTGTTCAAAACACTCCCAAGTGTGTAAGACTTTGGAAAGCTTTATGCCCCCGTTTTCTCTTCAAATGTGTCATTGACGTTCTGACTTCTCGATTTCTAGGCTTCTGATAACTTCTTTAAGGAATCGAGACTCTCTCGCCTCCTCCTTCAATTATCGTAAATTATTGCTCTGGTCGACTCATCAAACTTCAAAACCTCTATTTTAATAAGCTTCTCCACCAATTTCTCAAATACAATGCAATTATCGGTTGAGTAACCCGTTATTCCCGCGTGATACTTGCATTGAGCATTCGAATCATACTATTTGGGGTATGGGGGTTGTACTAGTTTCATGTAGTGAGGAGCCACTCTATGTGCATCAAATAGGCTTTGATACAACTCCCCATATGTCATTGGAATTGTGTAAACTGGAGACGCTTTACATTGGATTCTTGACTTGATGATCCCTGATGACCAGTGGTCACAGCCCTCGGTTGACCTGCAGAGACTGACTTGGAACGCTTGCCCAAGTTGTTCACTTCATTTTCCATATTTCTCGAGCTTGACCTTTTGACACTTTCTCTTGCATCTATTTTTCCACTCTTTATGGCATTCTCAATGAGTTCCCCAGACATTACGATATTGGCGAAGTCTTTTGTGGCGTTTCCCACTAGCTTATCATAGAATAGCGCTTTCAAAGTGTGGATAAAGAGGACCGTTATCTCAGTTTTAGTCAGTGGGGGTTCTATTTGGGCTGAGATATCCCTCCACCTTTGAGTGTATTATCTAAAAGTCTCTGTTGGCTTCTTTTCCATTATCTGCAGCGTTAGTCGATCAGGCACCATATCGGAGACATGCTTGTATTGTTCACAAAACGCTGATGCTAGGACCTTCCATGATCGGATCCTCTCTCTGCTGAGTTGATTATACCATCGGAGGGCTGATCCGACCAAGCTATCTTGAAAACAGTGTATTAACAATTTGTCTTCATTCACATAACTAGCCATCTTCCGACAAAACATGATAAGATGCACCTTTGGACATCTCGTTCCATCATATTTTTCAAAATCTGGCACTTTAAATTTCGAAGGCAGAACCAGATCGGGCACCAAACTGAGCTCTTTGGCACTTGGTGCAGAGAAGACTTCGGTACCTTCTATCGCCTTGAGTCTTTCTTCCAGACTCTTATACTTGTCCTGAGCATCACGATCTTCCATTTTCAACATGGCTATTTCTACCGGGTTATCCAAATCTGGAACTATTGGATTAACAGAATTATCTCCGGAGTTTGATACAAATATACCTTGCCCTAGATGAGCAGATGGTGCAGGTCGTGGCTCTAGGCCTACTGGTTCCACTTGAGGATATCCTTTTTACATTGCATGGGCGTGAAGCGGAGTGAATCTTGGGGGATAAAGCGGATCCTGATTAACTCTTGACTAGGGCTCTGTGTGGGTCCTTTTCCTTTGACCAAGGCTGTCATCATCTCTATCATTTTGGCCATTTGATCCCTTTGCTCGAGCGTTTCCTCTCGAGATCTCGCCACCAAATCTCTTGCTTCCTGTTGCGACTTAGCCAACTGCTCTTGCAACTCTTTTGGGTCCTTTCCATTCTTTCGATTCTTTCGTTGAGTTCTGCATCCATAGCTCTAGCTCTTAGCCGTGTCCTTTAAGGATGACGTGATTTCAGATTCGTAGTGTCGTAACTATAGATTATATGATTTTAGCCTTAGTGAATGATTAGGTGATATGATGCTACTGTATGCAATGCAATGCAAATGCATGGTGTGAATGCAAAAAGAAAGAGAGGTGTTGATCGTGAATTCGATTCCATTAGAAGAACTTTTCTAGGAAATGAAGCTCTTTACATAAAATGGATTGCATATACAGTTATGTCCTCATAGTCCAGGTGAAAACACCAATCCTTTCATCATATCAGATGTTATGATCATGCCCCGTGAACTCTCTTTATAGACGCCTTTTCTAGCTCCTTGTCGCTTGGTTCGGGCTGTACTTCTTCACTCGCTTATCCTCCACGGTGTCCATAAGTTTCTTTAAGAAAGTCAAGATGTGACGACTCTTGAATAATCCTTGTTGGCTTGAACCATCGGGCAAAGTCTTGTATTCTTCCGTGGACTATACGTCTTCTCTCGTTGTTACTTGGACTATATTTGAGCAATCGTATTATAATCCACTTTATCAAGAAATTCATTTCCTTATGAAAAAACTCCTCTATTTAGTAATCAAATGTTAATCAACACCTCTTTTCTTCTGATGATGCAATGCGATGCAATCAAAACAGAAGAAAACACGTTAATACAAGATAAATAAATAGACATAGAACAATTATCCTAGTGACCACTAGGGGTTTGGCGTGTCTCTACCTATGGTGGGCTTTAAGGTTCACTATATGAGGTTCGATTCTAAAGAAGGGTACCTGAACCAGCAGATTCCTCAATCCTTACCCATTATAGGCTCATATGGATCGAGTTCAGTTCAGGGGAACACATTTCCCTATGGCCATGCAGAGGTGAAAACCTCACGAAGCACATAGGTACGGATGTATCCCGGAAGCAATCCACTAGCTCATGCGGAGGTGAAAACCTCACGAAGCACATAGGTACGGATGTATCCCGGAAGCAATCCACTAGCTCATGCAGAGGTGAAAACCTCACGAAAGCTTAGTTTCTCACTCCCACTTAAAGGTGTGACCATAACGGTCATGCAATGCGAGTGCAAGTATTACGAGACTCGATATTATTGTAGTTATAGCACAAACAAATGCTTTAGAAGAAACATGATTTTTTTTTATTAATTTTTTTTCAAGTTTTCAATCAAAAGGACAACAATCAATCAATTTTATGGCCTGACTCTCGAGGTCCCCAGTGGAGTCGCCAAGCTGTCGTAACCATTTTTTAAAAAAACGGGAATCGACTTTTTTTAAAAAATAGAGAGTCGCCACCGATCTTTATTTGGTGTGATCGGATCACCTTTGTTTTAATAAAATATTTTGATTTACTAAAACAGTATTTTTTAGTCTACGAACATTCGAGAAAATAGGTTCGGGAGTCGGTTATGTGCGAGGAAGGATTAGCACCCTCACAACGCCCAAAATCGGTACCAAATTGATTGATCATTGTTCTAATGTGGAAAACTTGAAAATATCTAGGGTAAAAATTAAAAAAGAATTCGTTAAGCTGGGATTGAATCTCAAGATTATCTCATTTCAAAGGAATGAAAGTATCATACCCAACACGTTAGGATATAACGCCTTTATACTCTGACATCGAGATCATCTTTGATCTTCAAAACATATGAAAGTGGTATTTGGTTATTTAGTTGAACGAAAAATCAACACCCAGCACGTTAGGATGTAATTTTTCGGACTTCTAAACACACAAATATGGCCTTGTTTTTCAAAAACTATTAAATAAGCGATTTGAAATAATTATACAAAAAAATAAATATAATTATATGAAAAAGGTTCAAGATAGTATTGTATGAAGAATATCTAAATAGATAATACACAAGGCAATCTATCATAACCTAAATATATAATTATACGTGAAAAATATAAGAATAATTTGTATATGAAAGCATTGAAATAAAAAATAAGATCTTTGTAAGAAATAAACTACGCATATAAATAGGCTTAAAAACATATTCATAAATAAATTTTGAAAGAAAATATATATACATGAAATAATATAGTATTAACAATATATGCATAGAATAAAGATAATTTTATCAAAAATTGCGTATGTACAAGATATGAGATCACTTATATTAAGTCATTAAAACAAGGAAATGTAGAATAGATGAATTTAAAATTAAATATTTAAAATATAAATAAAAATATTTACAAGTAGAAAATAAAACAAATTAAACGTTGAAAAGCCCATAAAATAATTCAAGACAATTTATTAAAACAATTTCAAAGGACAAAAAGGAACAGAAGCTATATTCTATTGAAATAAAAAGAAACTTAAAATAATAATTAAAAAAACAAAATTAACTAGATCAGATTAAGGATTAAAATGCGATGTGTACGAACAAACATGGACCAATTGTGTAATTATTCCGAACCTCTAAGCGCAGAGTTTAAAAGTGGATTAAGTTAAAAAACGCGCAAAGCTCACGGGCAAAATTTGAAAAAGGAGAAAAAGGCAAAACGAGGTTTGATCAAACAGGGCCGCAAGAAAGGGGGGACTAAGCGCACAATTATCCCCTTTCAGGGATATGCGCAGGTTCCCTTTGTAGAGAACGGCACCGTTTCATCTGTTATTGAAACCCCCCCAAAAAAAATTTCGTCACATTCATTTCCCCTCATATTTCCAGAAAGAACAAAGACTCCTTCCCCTTTTCAATATTTCTTTTCTTCTAGGGTTTTCTGAACCCATTTCGCGCCGTCGATGGGGGTTCTCTCAGCCATTCTTCGCGTCACCCTACCACCACTATATCGGTGGTCGGTGATGCCCAAAATCAGGCCCTGTCGGCCCTTTTGAAACTCTCTTTTAAAAGATGACAGAGAACCCCATTTTTGAACTCGATCATGACGACAGCGTGGGTCCTCCGACGACGCGTCTACAGGCTCAGGTATGGTTCCCTCGTTTTTTTTGAGTTTGTTTTTCGAAAGTTTTAAAATAAAGAAAATAAAGACGAAAAGACGAGAAATAATAGCAAAATAAAATCGGACTCAACCTTCTGGTTTTCGATTTTTTTCTGATATTCATAGAAAGAGTAAGATTACAAGAGCTCTTTTCGGTTCTTTTCTTGATCTTTGATTTCTAGATGCATCAAAAGGATCTGTTTTGAATGTTTGTTTTCTTTTATTTTCTCCTCATCCTCTGAGCGAAAGAGAAAAAAAAAACCCCCATTACAATGGTTTTACTTCGGTCTTTATAATCGATTTTTACCATTTTGATTCTTGTTCTTTTTCTTTTTTATTCTTCTTACTTTCTTTGTCGCTTCTTGTCGTTTACTCCTTTTGCAGGGTATGGGCGAGGCGTGCGTTGGTGTTTGATCGAGGCGCGGGAGGGTGCTCGTGGTGCGCATATGGGGGCTGCGAGCTTCAACCGTCAGGGGCGTGGGTACAGGAACCAACACGCGTGGTGGTCGAAACGAGGCGAGGCGTGCGTGTGAGGGACGCGGGGAGGCCAGGAGGCATGCAGAGGGTCGACGCCTGGGGACTGCTTCTGCTGTTACCTTTTCATCTTCTAATGATTTGGGATGGTTAGTAAGATATGATTTGGGCTGGTTGTGTTTGGATTAATTGGGCTTGTAGAAGCTGTTTAAAAGGGACTGTTGTTTTTTGGACTTTAATTTGTTTATGGGTTAGAGCTTGGATTGGGCTTGGTGGGTCTGACGGGTTTTGGGCTGGAATTGGTTTGGATTTGAATTTGTTTGGCTTGGCTTTCATTATTTGTTTTGATTTGGGCTTGATATTTGGTTTTGTAATTGGGCCCTGGATTTGTTCTGTAAATGGATTGGACTTTTTATTTATTGGGCTTAATTTCAAGCTTGTAATTGGACATTTGGTCTATTTGGGTTTTATTGTTTTTGTTTTATCACTTGGGCCTCTAATCTGTATTGGGCCTGGGCAAAAAATGGTTATTACAGTTATTTCCAAAATTAAACCTTTCTATAGATGATAAATCTTGCAACTTCCATGTTGAAATAAGACTACTAGTCCCTTTTCTTGTAGGTAACCAATGCTTAGACACATATAATAATCCTGTAACGGTGTGTGAGATTTTATTTGACTATAACCTCACATTACCTTCTCCTTTTACCTCCATGCTAGAATCGTTCCAAAGCATCACACCATCTTTGAAATTTTCATCTAACTTAGAAAACAATTCTTTATTACCACACATATGATTACTACAACCTAAATCAAGAAACCATACTCCTTTCCTTTTTGCTTGGTCACTCTCCATATATGCCATCAAAAGCATTTCTTCTTTCGCTTTTGCAAAATTAGCTTCTTTATGTTTACTTAGACATTTTTATTGATAATGCCCAAGTTTATGGCAATGATAACATTCTACAATGGACTTGTGAAAACTTGACGAGCTTCTTCCTCGACCACGAAAACTTCCACAGCCTCGCCCTCTTACTCTTCCTGGTTTCTCTTCATGTGTGACCTTCAAGGCTTGCTCTTTAGTTACTGGACTAGTCATGTGTTGCTCATGTACCAACAAACTACTTTGCAGTTGATTAATAGTCAGATTATCAATATCATTTGACTCCTCAATCACACAAACAACATAGTTAAATATCTAAGTCATAGATCACAAGATCTTCTCAATGACATTGACATCTCTCATAGTCATCATCTTGTTGGCTATGGTGAAAGTTCGAGCAAAGTCTTCATTTATTGATTCTCCTTATTTCATTTGAAGATCTCGAAGTCTCTCTTGAGCACCTGTAGTTGTGCTCACTTTACCTTAGCCATCTCTTGATATTTTTGCTTCAAGGAGTCCCAAATGCTCTTTAACGTATCTTTGTTCAACATAGTCTCTAAGATTGATCTGTCAATCGCTTGAGAAAGATAGTTATATACCTTCAAGTCTTTGAGTTTCTAATCTTCAATGGCCTTCTTTTATCTTTCAATAAGAATAATTCTTTCAATTACTTTAGTGATTTCATACTCCACGAAGCTCCAGTATTCTTTGGACCACAAAAAATTTTCCATGAGCATCGCCCAGTCATCATAATGACCATCGAGCTTTGCGATTGTAGGTTGAACAAAGTTGCCTTATGTTGTCATAATCTTATCACTTCCTTGAAAAATAATTATTACTTTTAGGTCCCTACAACCTTTCTCGAATACGAAATGAAGAGAATAGAAGTGTTTTTTTAGATGAAAACCATTATTTCTCATAATTTTATAAATTTGTAGCCACAAAATAACTTCCTAATCATAAGGTAACATCAATTCAAAAGTTAACCACATATCTCTTAATAATAGGGATTTATTAAACACATCTCAACTACTTAACTTAGTAAATATACTGATAGATCTGCAACTACTTTTAACAACTTGTTCTTGAAACAGGTTTGAACCTCCTTTCTTTAATTAATTTGGATTGAAAGGCGGCTTTTTCTAGAAATGACTTTTAACTTCTTCCCCATGATTATCGAAAGCCAGTTTTTCTTTAGAACAAAATATGGTGTTTGTAATAAGTCTAAATTATATAGGTTTATTTAGCACCTTTCTACTTGGAATTTATGCAAATCTCGAACAATTGGATAGCTAATTATGTAATTTTAGTCCATATTGAGACATTGGTCATAATTTAAGTAAAGTTTGTAATTTTACATAATTAGGTGCTAATTTTACATAATATCACTAAGTTATGCTACATGATAATTTCTTTCTTAAAATGTTGCAGTATGGACGATTAAATTACTCAATGTTGGGAGTTAGTAAGGAAACACATGCAAGTGAGCTAATTATCCAACAATGTGGATGGCAAGCTAATAAATTGGGCTCATAAAACTTACTTTAACTTATCTTGGAAGATGGTTGCTGAAAAGAATTAGTCTACACTCTAATTGGGTTACCAAACCGTCCAATAGGGGAAAAGGAGCCCAAATTCGAAAAAGACATGAAATAACAGCCTATTTAACGCCCCTAACCCGTCTTTGTCATCGAATTAGGGTTACGGAGCATTAATGAACAATCGAAAACACTTAAACATTTTATTATTCAATAATTTAAATGCATCATCAACCATTCATTCACATGCATACTGTCCCTAAATCGAGCTCTTGAGGACCGAAAAATAACATAGAAGTAATTTGGGAGCAATTTGAAACAATATGGAAAGTTTAGGAAAAAGTCACAAAAAGATTAGAAACAGGGGTCACACAGCCATGTGGCCAGGCCATGTGCCTCACACAGTTGAGACACATGCCCGTGTAACCTTCAAACTAAGGACACACGGCCGTGTCCCAACCCGTGTCCTCACTCGTGTAACTCTCTGAGTAGGGTCACACGGTCGTGTCACACACCCATGTAACTCACTGACTTGAACCCTTTGCAATCATCAGATGAGACACAGCTGTGTCACCAGGCTGTGTGTCTAACATGGTTGAGTCATATGCCCGTGTCTCAAGCCGTGTGAACCCAAATTTACCTAAAATCAAGACATTTCAAAATCGTGTCATGCATAAACATTTAGACCTATAATGCACACTTTCAAAGCACCAAAACCTCACTTAAACACACACACACGCATATATATATGCCATTCCCAAGACCCTATTTCAGCTAAACAAAATGTCATTCAAAGGCACCATAATATATCATGATATCAAGCATCAAAACATGTCAATATTGTACCAATTCATACATGACAACCTATTTATATATTTACCTAAATCATGCTACATATTGACCATTCTTAAACCAACAAATTGTACCAATATACCATAAACATCCATTAACAAAAAGTGACCAAAAGGACTTACTTAATCAAGCATTATAAGTTCGTCAACCATACTTAAACATCAAGGCACAAACATACCAAATTACCATTTACATATTCATCAAGCACCATTATAAACCACTTTATAAATGTTAATTCTGTCATTTCCAAACATAATAACCTAGTTCAAATATGAACTAAAACATGTCACAAGTAACCATTTTCAAACTATCATCAACATGCCAAGAGGATCATATCAACAAGCACATCAAAGTAACCAAAATCACATAACTTGGTAAGGCATCAAAATGTACCAAACTAACCTAGCTTTCCAAAGCTTATACATGCCAAACACTATAAACAAATACACCATAATACCAACACAAAGCACCCTATACATGCCATTATAAACCTTAGCCAAATTACTCAAAAACTACCAAATTGTCTACTGGGTAGTGTGATAGATCTCCGACGAACTTCCAACTGATCGAGCTTCCGATAATCTTTATAGCAAAGGAAAAATAACTATGGAAGCAATGAATGCTTAGTAAGTTTGTATAAACTTTAAACATAACATACCATTTCAATAATGAACTTTATAGAATCAGAATAAACCTTTACCAATGCCATAAGATTAATAAAGCCTATATAACACCATCAAACTCACAAGTTAGTATACTTGATAATGATACATATGAAATAAATCATAAATATATAAACATAACATTTAATTCATCATCATTACCATACAATCATGTTTCATTCCATTTGCTTACTTACCGTTTCCAAATGTTTAGTATAAACCTAAACAACATCATCAAATCACAAGTTACTGCACTTGTCCATAATTTAAATGAGTTCATCCATAGCATAAGTAGATTTCCAATATATAAGCACATTATTTTCATCAATCTTTTTATAACATCATGTTACATCTCAATTGTGAACTTACCTTTTTCATTTCCTTTTCTTACCTGTTGAACCATCTAGAATTACATTGGATACTCGAGAAAGCTTACACGAAGTGTGCCTTTACATATAACCGTAACCTTTCCTTTACATCAATACTCACACAAGCTGTGGGTCAAAATTTAAGCTACACGATACTGCTCACACGAGCTGTGGAGAATCCACAACAAATACAGGACCTCAGCCATCGTCAAGACATTCAAGACCAACACCCAAAACATGAAATACCTAACGACATGTCATTTGTATCTTAAGAATTCTTAAGGTTCAACCGAGATTCAATATCCGTCAATTTGTCATAGCGTTGATACGTTTATATATTGATTCATTTACATCAAACAACATAATAAATATTCAATTTAAACAACATTTAAATGGTTACAGTTCATACGAACTTACCTGACTAAATTACAGCAATGACTAAGTACAGGGGCTATTTGGTAATTCACTTCTCCTCGATTTTTCATTCGTTCTTGATCTAAAATAATAATTCCATTCAATTCACTAATTCTAACAAAAAAATCAATCCATTTTATGCAATTAAGTCCTTTTAACATTTTTTACAAAATTGCCCCCAACATTTAAATTTTATACAATTTAGTCTCTAAGTTCAAAACATGGAAATTAACCATTTTTATTCAATTAATCCCATTCCAGCATTTAAAATAATTAGTTTAGCTTATAACCCATAATAATAATAATTTACAAAATTACCCTCAAAGTTTACTCTTTTTGCAATTTAGTCCCTAAACCCGAAACTTGCAATTTCATCATTTCTAATTAAAATTCATGCAAACCGATTTGTAGCAATTTTTATAACAACCCATATTTATCATCCATTTGCAATATTTTCCATTAATTTTACCATTTTCATAAATAAGTTCTTATACCTTAAAATTATCAAAAATTACTTAATAAAATATGTCTATTTAACAACAAAGCTTAACAATCTTTCATAAACTTTTACAAACACCTCAAACTCTCCATAGGATATTCTAAAACATTTAATAATTTCAAAAATAGAGGTACAAGTTAGCTGGGTCTAATTGCAACGATTTCAAAATATAAAAACTACAAGAAATAAAAAAAAAACGGGCTTACATGCATTAACCATAGCAAGACCGAACCTTGGAGCTTTAATTTCTATGGAGTTTCGGTTTTTTCGATTAGAAATGAAGAAGATAACTATTTACTTTTACTTAATTTAAGTTTTATTATCTATTTACTATTTTGCCCTTAAATATTTAACTAAATTTTACCAAATGTCATGTCATGATCATCCACTAACCTTAAAATTGGTTGAATTACTACTTAAGACCCTTATTTCATGCTTTTATATCCATTAAATAAAAATAAAAATATAGCTATTAAATTTCATATATTTATAATTCAGTCCTTTCAAATTAATTAATCATTTAAACATCAAAATTTCTTAACGAAACTTTAATACAACCTTAATAACACTCCGTGAATATTTAATAAAATATTTTCGGCTCGAAAACAAGGTCTCGATACCTCATTTTCTAGAATTACTTGACTTTAGGGTCGTACCACTTGAACCTAATTATTCATTCAAATAGCATAAATTGTCGATTCAAAGTTTACTTCAATACTATATTTGACTCTTAAATATTAAATAATAAAATTTACGAACTTACTCGTCGGATTTGTGGCCCCGAAACCACTATTTTCGACACAACTGAAAAACGGACTGTTACAGCCCAAATCAACTTTGGAACAATTGGAGGAAGGTCCCTACATGTGTGAAAAAATTACAAATTAGCCCCAGCTAAGTCCCTTCATTGACGTCCAACCCCATGCCTTGAATTATGGGAGAATTGGTCACAAATCAAGCAACCAACAAACCCCTCATCCCATAAAGCAAGGTCGGCCATGCGTGGGAGATTCTCAAGGGATGTGCATGCTATTTTTAGCAAACTCCAAGCTCTCCTTCAAGTATAAATAGCCACTACCATTCACCTTTCATTTCATCCCTCATCCCTCATCCCTCATCCCTCATCGCTCAACATTCAACATTCTCTCACCTTTCTCTCCTCTATTCCACGCCTAAAGTGTAACACCCCTAACCCGTACCCATCGCCGGAATAGGGTTACAGAGTATTACCGAACTTATTTCATAAATAATCATACGTTTCATATACATTTTCCATTTCAAAATAAAAATCATTCATAATCAATCACATTGTCCCTAATATGAGCCTACGAGGCCCAAGTAATGCATTCGAAGTGGTTCAGGACTAAACTGATAAATTAGGAAATTTTTGGAAAACATAGAAAATTTTTCAAAATACAGGGGACAAACGCCTGTGTGTCTCACACGACCAAAGACACGCCTGTGTGAACATTGGAAATGGGATCACATGGCCGTGTCCCAGCCCATGTCTGACCCCGTGTAACTCCCTGACTTGGGTCACACGGCCAACCATACGCCCGTGTGACTAACCCTGACTTGGGTCACACGGCCATGCCAAAACTGTAGGGTATACTGGCTTATGCCATACGGCCAAGTCACACGCCCGTGTGCTGGGCCGTGTGGAGCATACTGAATTGGTTTCAAATTAAACACCAAAGGACACACGGCCATGTCACCTGACCATTAGTCACACACGACTGAGACACACGCCCGTGTGGAAACAAATAGGCTATTTTCCAACCCATCTTTCTCACCCAAAAGTGAATGAACCTAAACATGTCAAATGACATAAATCATAGCATCAATAGGCATTCAAACCAATCTCAATCAAGCCTAAATTCATGCTATACCAATATCAACAACTATAATACTCATAAGATCATATTTTTCCAATTCAAAACATACCAATTTCACATTCACATATCACCTAAATGGTTAATATCATATATACATTATCTTGCCTAAAATCACATGCATGCTATTTCTCCAATGTAACAGCCCGATTTAGGGGATAGTCGAAATAGTAGTTTCAGAACCACTAAATTGAGGTTAGAGAAATTTATTTTAAATTATTTTATGTGTTATGGCATGATTATAAGAGTGTATGAAAATTTTGGTGCATTAATTTTAGCGATTGCATGCTTAATTGTGAAAAAAGGACTAAATTGCATAAAGTGCGAAAGTTTTAATCTACAAGCTAAAAGTGCCAAATAGCTATAGCACCTTAAATTGGAGGTCTTTAATGTGCAATTAGACCCTTAGGAAAGTGTTGGCCGGACATAGGGGACAAGAAACTAAGAAATTGGTCACAGTAGTTGGAATTAGGTGGCTTAAATTGAAGAAATAAAATATAATAAGGAGAAAAATTATATCATCTTTTTCATATTCATACTTCCACCGAAAATATTAGCCAAAGAGTGGTTTTGAAAGCTTAAAATTTTCAGCAACTTCTCATCCTTGCAAGTAAGTCATCTTGATGATCATTTTTTGTGTTTTTAGAACCCCTAAAGCTTAGTCTAGCTAATGAGCGGACTATTTTGCAAAATGGTTAAGAGTCTAGGGTTTTTCCATGTGAGTATTCATGTTGATTTTTAAAATTTTATGGAAGAAAATGAATCTTAGTTGTTAAATAAACTACTTATATGAAAGGAGTCTCCATGAAAATACTTAAAAGGACCTTTTTGTAAAGGTTGTAAAATAGGTGGTAAATGTATGAAATAATTAGTATTTTGAATTGCTATAAGAGTAATAAATGTTTAGCTAGGCTTGTTAAAGGAGGAAATTTGATTAGAATCAATTTACGAGCTTAGGGGCAAAGCCGTAATTTTGTGAAAGTCTAAGGGAAAAACGGTAATTTTTCCAAAGTATGACTTTTGAAATGTCTTGATCAATGTAGTAATTAAATAAGTGACTTTCTTATTATAGATCAAGAAGAATGTTGAATTAACCTTGACCGAGTAAAACACAAGATTTTGGACTAGAATTGCAAATTGACATATTTTGGTACCGAGGTAAGTTTGTGTGCAACAATTCAACATCATGTCATTATGTTTTAAAATGCTTGACATTTCGTGAAGATGTATATTATTTCTATAAAATTGATCAATGATGTTTCGATGAGAATATGATGAAAATTATGATGCTGAAGCCCCAGTTAAACCTTAGTTAAGACATGAGATTTGTAAGGTCCCGTATAAGACCATGTCTGGGATATGGCCTCGACACCGAATTGAAATCCCGTGTAAGAACATATCTAGGATATGACATCGGCATCAAATAAGAAAATCGTGTAAGAACATATCTGCGATATGGCATCGACAATGTAATGAGATCCCGTGTACGACCGTATCTAGGATATGGCATCGGCATCGAGATGTGATCCCATGTAAGACCATATCTGGTATATGGCATTGGCATTGTATTACGTGTATGATGAATTTGAGTATCCTTGATATTCCAAGTGGTTCAATGGAATAAAAAGCTAAGTCTATGCTCAAAAGAGTAAAAGTGCTAAAGTTATGTGATGACGTGGTACAGGTAACCATGAGTAACTAACGAGAAATGAATGCAAAATGTGATATGTGATTTGGTAAGAGTAAGCATGAGTAAGTTATGCTGATGTGCTTGAGAACTTGTGTTATTATTTAGTGTGATAAATGGATGTTATCATAAGCCTTTATGTTGCTATTCATTGCATGCAAACTTACAAAGCTTTATGCTTACTCCCTCTCTTTTCCCTTTCCTTGTAGTATCGCCAAGCTAGCTTTGGGATCATAGAACGTCGGAGCTCGATTGAAACTATCAAGCTATTCTTTTGGTATAGTAAAGTTTGATTATTTTGGGTATGGCATGTATAGGATCTTGGTTATTTTGTTAAATGTCATATTGGTTAGCCAAGATGTTAGCTATTAATGTTACATCAATTCATTTTGTATAAGGCCACAGTTGATGGCTATTACTCATTATTGTTATATGAAAATGATGATGTTTTTCATGGATGTGCAAATTGCATGGTTGAGTATTTGGTATATATTTGCATAAATGAGTAGGTTGTTTGATGTGACTTATGTTGGTGCAAGTAAGGTGGCAAAAAAGGGCTTGGTAAATAGCCTCGTTCTTGTCCACACAGGTAGACACACGGGCGTGTGTTTAGGCCTTGTGTGACACACGGTCTACCCCATGGGCATATGGTACGGTCGTGTATCCCCTTGCATCCCAAGATGGCAAAACAAAATGCCCAGTAGTAACCACACGGGCTGAGACACGGCCGTGTGTCTCAACCGTGTGGAAGACACGGTCATAGGACATGGGCGTGTGCCTAGGCCGTGTGACCATATGAGGGTGCTAACGTTAGAATCAGAATGTCAAGGTTTTTGCACACGGGCTGTGGATACGGGACACGGGCATGTGTCAGACTGTGTGAAAACCCCTGTAGGTTTGATTTGAGATAATAAATCCACATGGACGTAGAACACAGGTGTGTCCCTATAGGCTTAGGCCGTGTGACTCACACGATCTTTCAACATGGCCATGTTATTAAGTTACATGGGCGTGTCACATTTCCACACGAGCGTGTGCCCTTATTTTTAGTGACACTTTTCCAAAGTTTTCTAAAGAACTCAGTTTGAACCCGAACCATTTCTAAAGTGTGTTTTGAGCCTCGAGGGCTCACATTAGGGTCTTTAAGATGAAAATTGAAAAGTTTTAAAAATTGAACGCACTTTTATGACCCGAAAATGTATATGAGTATGTGTTCAAGTTTGGGAATGCCTTGTACCCTATTCCGGCATTAAACACGGGTAAGGGGTGTTACATTTAGTGGTATTAGAGCTACGGTTTAGTGATTCTTGGACTAACGTAGCGTATGCACGAGTCTAGCTATACATGCCATACGTATTACTATTTACATAATGATAGTGTTACGACTCCTGACGATTTAAATTATGTTTTCATATAGTAAATGGATCCTGACAGAGCAATGGCGGATGATGTAGAGAGTAACGTGCCTGTCCCTACCCAAGGGACGATGCCAATTGAAAATGAGAATAGACCAGCGACTGTAAGTCAGAGAGGAGGAGAATAGGCTAGGGAAGCCTTTCTCTACATGAATAATGCTTTGTATACGGAGTTCGTTCAAACGAACCAAAATACGCAACCCCCTCCACCCCACCTATTCCTCAGCCTACCCATGTATCTCCCCAATGTATCTCCCCAAGTCGTAGAAATAATAAGAAAGGAAAAGCCCCCTGTTGATAGAATCCGAAAGCAAGGAGTTGAGGAGTTTTGAGCTAATAAAGATGATGATCCGGAAAGAGCAGAATTTTAGCTTGAAATTACCATTAGGGTATTTGATGAACTATCTTACACACCCGAAGAGTGCATGAAATGTGTGTTGTCTCTCTTAAGAGATAAAGCTTACCAGTGGTGTAACACTCTTGTGTCAGTAGTACCAAAGGAGAGGGTTAATTGGGAATTTTTCCAAGAAGAGTTCTGAAAGAAGTATATTAGCCAAAGGTTCATCGACCAGAAAAGAAAGGAATTCCTTGAGCTAAAGCAAGGTCGAATGGCGGTAACCGAATATGAGCGTGAGTTCGTAAGGATTAGTAAATACGCTCGAGAGTGTGTATCCACTGAACCCATTATGTGTAAAAGGTTTAAGGACGGGTTAAATGAGGATATCCGATTGTTTGTTGGTGTCCTAGAATTAAAGGAGTTTGTGGTGTTAGTAGATAGTGCTTGTAAGGCTGAGGAGTTGGCCAAAGAGAAAAGAGAGGTTGAAATTGAGTCTCGTAACTCGAGGAAAAGAAATTTGAGCAAGTCATTTCAATCCTCATCCAAGAAATCAAGAGAGTTTACTACTCGATCAGCCACTTCATGTAACACCCCTTACCTGTATTCTATGCCGGAACAGGGCACGAGGCATTACCGAATTTATTCTACTTAATCACACAACTTTAGTCTATAAACTTTCAGTCCCAACTTGACATATCTCTATCGCTATCACAATAACCTCATTAAGGACCTACGAGGCCTTAAACATCAATACGAGGGGTTTCAGAATCCAACCGGAAACTTTCACGATTTTAAAAATTTTCACCTAAACAAGGGCCACACGCCCGTGTGAAACGGGGCACGCCTGTGTGGGCAGGCCGTGTGGTCACACACGCCCATATCCCTACCTCGTGTGGGATTTATTTTCATTACGAACCTACAGGGGTTTTCACATGGCCTAAGCACACGTCCGTGTACTTAACCCGTGTGCTCCACACGGCTTAGACACGCCCGTGTCCCACCTATGTGTAAAAATTTGGGTATTCTATTTGTAACGTCAGCAACCTTATAAGGGTCACACGGCCTAAGCACACGCCCGTGTGGCTAGCCCGTGGTCGACACTGACTTACAAGACTAACATGCAGGGGACACGCGGCTAAGTCACATGCCCATGGGGCTGACTGTGTGTCACACACGGCCTAGACACACGCTTGTGTGCCTACCCGTATGGACAAGAACAAGGCTATTTGCCAAGCTCCCTTCACCCCTCTAGCTCACACAACATGGATCCATTCAACATATCATCAAACAAACTCATATTTTGCAATCTAAACTTCCATGAATGACTATATCTTTTCATAAATGACAAGGTGAGCTATCAACCATGGCAATATAGAAAATAGTTTGTCTTAAAAAGGGGGCCAACACACTTTTGGCCAAAATAACAAAATAATCTAACTGGCCTAGCTCCTATACATGGCATACACAAAATCACTAAGTCTAGATATACCGAGGTGAGCTGATAGGGTGGGCAATCTTCTGGTTATCAGCGTATCCTGACTTGGCTCTTAAACTTTATAAAACAAGGGAAAAGAAAGGGGAGTAAGCATTAAGCTTAATAAGTTTACATGTAAACAAATAGTATTGTAGTATGTGCTAAACCATAAATAGCATTACATACTAAACAAGAACAACACATATTCATAAGTATGCTTGCTCATTTCCTCCCTTACCACTTTCTGACCACATCACAAGCTTAGTGCTTACATTCATTAACATACATCCCTGCACTCAGCACCACAAAGCCACATGATACAACACATCATCATTTCTCAATAAGTCATTCATACTACCTATCACTCGGTGGTTTCGCACTTAGCCCACCATCAATCTCTAATAGAGTGGTATCGCATAAAGTCCACCAAAAGGATAGTTACAGTACATAGCCACCAAATGATAAATGGACGATGGTATCACACACAGCCCATCTTAGTCACGTAATAAGGTGGTATCGCACTTAGCCCACCGTTAAGTGTTGTCATTACACATTTACATATCTATTTCGTAATTCATACGATAATTATTAAATAACTACCAAATTCAATCCATTTGAACCACACATGTTCTCAATCATACCATGCACTAATTACCAATAACAATCTGTATATAAAAACGCATCGTTTACACATAAACTTACCTCGGTGCAAAATGCGTTAACTGGCAGTTTATTCCATAACCTTGCCTTTTCCCCGGTCAAGGTTAATTACGCACTCTTCTTGATCTATAACAATAAAATTCACCCATTTAACACATTTATGATCATAATACATCATAATCTATACTTAGGCAAAAATGACCATTTTGCCCTTACACTTTGGCAAAATTACTATTTTGCCCCTAGGCTCGTAAATCGTTTTTCAACTCACTTTCTCATTAAACAAGCCTAGCTAAACATTTATTCCTCCTACAACTACTCACAAATTCATCTATTTCATGCAGTTAATACAAAATCACAACTTTTACAACTTGGTCCCATTTAGGTGTTTTCATGACTACACCTTTCACCAAAGTTGTTTCTCATCTCCCTAGCATTCATTTTCTTCCATAAAACTTAGCTAACAGCATAACCATTCTCATGGAAAGTCCTTAGACTTCCAACCATATCACAAATTAGTCCCCTCATTAGCTAGTTTAAGCTTTGGGGACTCCAAAAGTACAAAGATCATTAAAAATAATCATCAAATTGACTTACTAGAAAGGATGAAATGTAGCTGAAATTTTGAACTTCAAAAACCCCTATTCTCTCTTCAAATTTCGATGGTAGAAGAAGAAGGAATAGTAAAAGATGATATCTCATCTTTTTGTCTTATTTTATTCATTTTTTATCACCTAATTTCTACCAAATTTGACCAACATTTAATGCTATTGTCTCCCTTCATTTCTATGGTCGGCCATGCCCTTCTAATGGCCTAATTGCACTTTAAGGACCTCCAATTTAACATCCTATGGCTATTTGACACCTCTACCTTGAAAAATAGAACTTTCGCACTTCATACGATTTAGTTATTTTTCACAATTAAGCATGAAATCATTAAAATTAAATCACCAAAATTTTTACATAGCCATATGTTAATACCATAACACATAAAATAATATCAAAGTAATTTTCATCAACCTCAGATTAGCGGTCTCAAAACCACTGTTCCCACTAGCCCTAAAATTGGGCTATTACACTTCAGTTGGGTTTTCAAACAGAAGTAAGGGTAAACAGTACTTGGGGTCTAAAGCTCAGACCACTTCAGTTGCTAGTGTTGGTAACACTTGACCAAGTAGACCAGAATGTCCACAATGTGGCAGACGTCATCCTGGTGAATGTCGAGCAAATGAGAGAGCTTGTTTCAAGTGTGGATCCCCAAATCATTTTATTAGAGACTGCCTCGAGATGGGCGAGAAAGAGAAATCTCAGAGTACAAGATTGAGAAATACTACTCGAGGAAGGTCACAGAGAAATACGGGAAATAGAACGAGTAGTAAGAATACACCTAGAGAGCAGACTGCAAGATCTGAGGGTAGATGCTTGTGAGAACTTATACTATTTGCGCTCGCAAAAAGGCGTCATCCCGTGATGTGATCACGGGTACATTTTCTCTCTATGATACTCATATTGTAGATTAATTGATCACGGATTTACCCACTCATATGTTTGCATGAAACTAGTATCTACTATGAATATGCCTGTAAAGTCTACAGAATTTGTGATAAGAGTGTCAAATCCCCTAGGTAAATGTGTGTTAGTTGATAAAGTATGCAAAGATTGCCATTTGATGATTAGAGGTCATTATTTTCTGGCAAATCTCATGCTATTACCATTTGATGAATTCACTGTAATTCTTGGTATGGATTGGTTAGCTACTCATGATGTGATAGTAAATTGTGGAAAGAAATTTATTGAGTTAAAATGTGAAGATGGGGATATTCTTCGTGTTGAATCAGATGAACAGGACAGATTACATGTAGTGATTTCTTATATGTCTGCTCAGAAATATGTAAGAAAGGGATATAAAGCTTATCTTGCCTTTGTGATGAATGCCAAAGCGACTGAGTTAGGAATTGAATCAGTGCCCATAGTATGCGAGTATCTAGATGTATTTTCGGAAGAATTGCCAGGGTTGCCTCCAGTGAGAGAGATCGGATTTGGTATTGAGTTAGTCCCTGGTATTGCCCCTATTTCAATTGCTCTGTACAGAATGGCTCCAACTGAGTTGAAATAATTGAAGGCACAATTACAAGAGTTGACGGATAAAGGTTTCGTAAGACCAAGTTATTCTCTGTGGGGTGCTTCCGTATTATTTGTGTAAAAGAAAGATGGTTCCATGAGGTTATGTATAGATTATCGGTAGCTTAATAAGGTAAGCATAAAGAACAAGTACCCCTTGCAAAGGATCGATGATTTGTTTGACCAATTGAAGGGAGCCACTGTGTTTTCCTAGATAGACTTGAGGTTTGGATATTATCAGTTGAGAGTCAAAGACTTAGATGTGCCAAAAACCATATTTCGAACAAGGTATGGTCACTACGAGTTTTTAATCATGCCTTTCGGGTTAACAAATGCCCCTATCGTGTTTATGGATTTAATAAACCATATCTTTCGGCCTATTTGGATAAATTTGTTGTAGTCTTCATTAATGATATATTGATTTACTCTTGTGATGAGAATGAGCATGCTGAGCATTTGAGGACAGTCTTTCAAATTTTACGAGATAATCAATTATATGTCAAGTTTAGTAAAAGTGAATTTTGGCTTAAGGAAGTCAGATTTTTGGGGCACATTGTTTTGGGTGATGGTATTTGAGTTGACTCGAGTAAGATTTCAGCTATTGTTGATTGGAAACCGCCGAGGAATGTATCCAAGGTTAGAAGTTTTCTAGGCCTAGCTGGGTATTACCGATGATTTTCAAAGGATTTTCCATGATAGCTACCCCGATGACGAGGCTACTACAAAAAGATGTGAAGTTTGAGTGGACAGAAAAGTGCCAACATAGTTTTGAGAAACTAAGGCATTGTTGACTGAGGCTCCAATTTTAGTACAACCCGAACCAGGAAAAGAATTTGTGGCCTATAGTGATGCATCCTTGATTGGATTGGGTTGAGTACTCATGCAAGAAGGCAAAGTAATAGCTTATGCCTCTAGAAGTTAAAACCGCACGAGAAGAATTACCCAACCCATGATTTGGAATTAGCTGCCATTGTATTTGCATTAAAGATATGGATACACCATTTGTATTGTGAAAAATGTCGAATGTTCATTGATCATAAGAGCCTAAAGTACTTGATAACTCAAAAGGAATTGAATCTAAGGCAACGAAGATGGTTAGAGTTGATAAAGGTTTACAAGCTAGTAATTGACTACCATCCCAGAAAGGCGAACATGGTCATCGATGCCTTGGGTAGGAAATCCTTGTTTGCATTGAGAGGCATGAATGCACGGATGGCTTTGTCAGATGATGGTTCAATTCTAGCTGAGTTGAGCACTAGACCGATGTTTCTCTAAGAGGTTTATGAAGCTCAGAAAGGCGGTAATGATTTGCAGGCTAAAAAAGTTCAATGTGAGTCGAATGTTGAGTCAGACTTTTGGATTAGTCTTGATGGATGTTTGATGTTTTGAGATAGGGTCTGTGTACCCAGAGGTGATGAGCTTATTTGGAAAATTTTGCACGAAGCGCATAGTAAATGTTTATCTGTACATCTAGGCAGCACAAGGATGTATAATGATTTGAAGAAATGGTATTGGTGGCTGAGTATGAAGAAAGATATTTCTGAGTTCGTATCGAGATGCTTGATTTGTCAGCAAGTAGAAGTTGAGCACCAAGTACCTTCGGGTCTACTTCAGCCTATTATGGTTCCAGAGTGGAAATGAGACCATATTGCTATAGATTTTGTGATGAGTTTGCCTTTGACACCAAAAAAGAAGGATGCCATATGGGCTGTGGTTGATAGACTCACAAAGTCGGCTGACTTTATACCGATACACATTGACTATTCATTTGATAAGTTTACGGATTTGTATGTGTCAGAAATTATGAGATTACACGGAGTACTGTTGTCGATTATTTCGGATAGAGATTCGAGATTTACATCATGGTTTTGGAAAAAGTTGTAAGAGGCCTTGGGCACAAAGTTGAGTTTTTGTACAGCTTTCCATCCGCAAACCGACGGGCAGTCGGAAAGGGTAATACATATACCTGAAGACATGCTTCGATGCTATGTTTTGGAATTCCAGGGTAATTGGGAAAAATACTTACCGTTAGTGGAATTTTCCAACAATAACAGCTTCCTATCGAGTTTGAAAATGGCGTCTTATGAGCCATTGTATGGGCGTAAGTGTCGAACGCAATTGTATTGGACTGAACTTAGAGAAAATCAGATTCACAGGGTCGAATTGGTCAGAGAAATCGATAAGAAGGTTAAAGTAATTTGTGATTGTTTAAAAGCTGCATCGAATAGACAAAAGTCCTACGCGGATTTGAAACGAAAAGAGATTGAGTTTCAAGTAAATGACAAGGTATTTTTGAAAGTATCACCACGGAAGAAAGTTTTCAGATTTGGCCGAAAAGGCAAATTAAGTCTGCGCTTTGTCGTATCGTATGAGATTACTGAGAAGATAGGGCCGGTAGCTTATCGTTTGGGTTTGCCATTTGAGTTGGAAAAGATTCATGATGTATTCCACGTGTCAATTTTGCGTCGCTACCTATCAGACCATTCGCATGTGATTGTACCAACAGAGGTAGAAATTCAACCAGACATGACTTATAGGGAAGAGTCGGTTAAGATTTTGGCACGAGAAGTCAAACGGTTAAGAGATAAAATTATAGACATGGGGTAGAAGAGGCTACATGGGAGCCCAAGGAGGCTATGAGAAACCAATATCCCAACCTTTTTACCGGTAAGATTTTCAGGGACAAAAATCCCTAAGGGGGAGAATTGTAACAGCCCGATTTAGGGGCTAGTCAGAACAGTGGTTTTAGAACCACTAAACCGAGGTCAGAGAAAATTATTTTATGTGTTATGGCATGATTATATGAGTGTATGAAAATTTTAGTGCATTAATTTTAGCGATTTCATGCTTAATTGCGAAAAAGAACTAAACTGCATAAAGTGCAAAAGTTTTAATCTACAAGCTAAAAGTGCCAAATAGCTATAGAAACTTAAAATAGAGGTTTTTAATGTGCAATTAGACCCTTAGGAAAGGATTGGTCGGCCATATGGGACAAGAAAATAAGAAATTGGTCAAAGTAGTTGGAATTAGGTGGCTTAAATTGAAGAAATAAAATATAATAAGGAGAAAAATGATATCATCTTTTTCATCTTCATACTTCCACCAAAAATATCAGCCAAAGAGGGGTTTTGAAAGCTTAAAATTTTCAGCTACTTCTCATCCTTGCAAGTAAGTCATCTTGATGATCATTTTTTATCATTTTTATGTTTTTGGAACCCCTAAAGCTTAGTCTAGCTAATGAGGGGACTATTTTGCAAAATGGTTAAGAGTCTAGGGTTTTTCCATGTGAGTATTCATGTTTATTTCTAAAATTTTATGGAAGAAAATGAATCTTAGTTGTTAAATAAATAACTTATATGAAAAGAGTCTCCATGAAAACACCTAAAAGGACCTTTTTGTAAAGGTTGTAAAATAGGTGGTAAATGTGTAAAATAATTAGTATTTTGAATTGTTATAAGAGTAATAAATGTTCAGGTAGGCTTGTTAAAGGAGGAAATTTGATTAGAATAAATTTACGATCCTAGGGGTAAAATTGTAATTTTGTGAAAGTCTAAGGGCAAAACGATAATTTTTCCAAAGTATGAATTTTGAAATGTCTTGATCAATGTAGTGATTAAATGAGTGTCTTTGTTATTATATATCAAGAAGAACGTGGAATTAACCTTGACCGAGGAAAATGCAAGGTTTCGGACTAGAATTGCAAATTGGCATATTTTGGTACCGAGGTAAGTTTGTGTGTAATAATTCAACATCATGTCATTATGTTTTAAAATGCTTGACATTTCATGAAGATGTATATTATTTCTATGAAATTGATCAATGATGTTTTGATGAGAATATGATGAAAATTATGATGTTGAAGCCCCGGTTGAACCTTAAGAAATGAGAGGATACCATCGTCAAGACATGAGATTTGTAAGGTCCCGTATAAGACCATGTCTGGGATATGGCCTCAGCACCGAATTAAAATCCCGTGTAAGACAATATTTGGGATATGGCATAGAAAATGATATGAGATCCCGTGTACGACCATATTTGCGATATGGCATCGACATCGAGATGTGATCCCATGTAAGACCATATCTGACATATGGCGTTGGCATTGTATTACGTGTATGACGAATTTGAGTATCCTCGATATTCCAAGTGGTTCAATGGAATAAAAAGCTAAGTCTATTTTCAAAAGAGTAAAAGTGCTAAAGTTATGTGATGAAGTGGTATAGGTAACCATGAGTAACATACGAGAAATGAATGCAAAATGTGATGTGTGATTTGGTAAGAGTAAGCATGAGTAAGTTAATGCCGATGTGCTTGAGAACTTGTGTTATTATTTAGTGTGATAAATGGATGTTATAATAAGCCTTTATGTTGCTATTCATTGCATGCAAACTTACAAAGCTTTATGCTTACTCTCTCTCTTTTCCCTTTCCTTGTTGTATCGCCAAGCTAGCTCTAGGATTGTAGAACGTCGGAGCTTGGTTCACACTATCAAGCTATTCTTTTGGTATAGTAAAATTTGATTATTTTGGGTATGGCATGTATAGGATCTTGGTTATTTTGTTATATATTATATTGGTTAGCGAAGATGTTGGCTATTAATGTTACATCAATTCATTTTGTATAAGGTCACGACTGATGGCTATTACTCATTATCGTTATATGAAAATGATGATGTTTTTCATGGATGTACAAATTCCATGGTTGAGTATTTGATATATATTTGCATAAATGAGTAGGTTGTTTGATGTGGTTTATGTTGGTGCTAGTAAGGGTGGCAAAAAGGGCTTGGTAAATAGCCTGGTTCTTGTCCACATGGGTAGACACACGGGTGTGTGTCTAGGCCGTGTGTGACACACGGTCTGCCCCATGGGCGTACGGTATGGTCGTGTGTCCCCCTGCATCCTAAGATGGAAAAACAGAATGCCTAGTAGTAACCACACAGGCTGAGACACGGCCGCGTGTCTCAACCGTGTGGAAGACACGGTCATAGGACATGGGCATGTGCCTAGGCCGTGTGAAGTTTGCACCTGAATTTAGGAATTTAATTTGCCACACGGTCAAAGGACACAGGCGTGTGCCTTGGCCATGTGACCATATGAGGGTGTTGAGATCAGAATCAGAATGTTAAGGTTTTTGTACAGGGCCATAGACACGGGACACAGGCGTGTGTCAGGCCGTGTGAAAACCCCTATAGGTTCGATTTGAGATAATAAATCCACATGGGCATAGGACATGGGTGTGTCCCTATAAGCTTAGGTCATGTGACTCACACGATTTGTCAAAATGGCCATGTTATTAAGTTACACGGACGTGTCACACTTCCACACGGGCGTGTGCCCCTATTTTTAGTGACATTTTTCTAAAGTTTTCTAAAGAACTCGGTTTGAACCTAAACCATTTCTAAAGTGTGTTTTGAGCATCGAGGGCTCACATTAGGGTCTTTAAGATGAAAATTGAAAAGTTTTAAAAATTGAACGCACTTTTATGACCTGAAAATGTATGTGAGTATGTGTTCAAGTTTGGTAACGCCTAGTACCCTGTTCTGGCGTTAAACACATGTAAGAGGTGTTACATCCAAATTTCAACCATTTGGTATTCAAAATGCCAAATCACAACAAGCATTCACATAGAAATACCCAATCACAAAACAATGGCCATTTGCACAAATTTATACACACTCAAATATACCAAAAACAAGCCAAATCGCATGGCTATATACATAACCAAAACATTCACCATTTACAAGCCAAATCAATTGGCTAAATTCATTACCAACATATAGACCATAATGACCACAACTCCTATACATGCCATATAACCAAATACATAAGTTTCAAAGTACCAAAGTGACAGCTGAATAGTGTGATGAGATCTCCAATGACTCTCAATGCGAGCAAGATTTGATATTTACTATATAACATGGAAAAGTAAACAGAGTAAGCTATAAAGCTTAGTGAGCTCATATCATTAATAAGTAAAACTACCATTCATTCATCATTCAAGTGATATAAACATAATGTACTACAACACCATTTAATCACAAAGTTAACATGTATTCATCCACATAATGATCATGAACTTACAATTTCATATATTCAATGCTCATATGATTTCTGTACATACCTATACTGATACGTATTTATCTCACACCATTTCATATCTTCGATATACCTGTTGAACCATTTGAAATAATATCGGATACTTAGGAATCTCACACCTTAAGTGACAACACATAGCCGAAGCTATCTCAATCTCATTTATCATATAATGCTCACTCTCGAGCCTATCAACGAGTCTGCTCACACAAGCTGACGGTCCTAACGTAGCTACACGGTGCTGCTCACACAAGCTGACGAGAATCCGCAACACATGCTGAATAACTCAGCCACCGGTAGGACGTACGGACAAGCACCCAAAACACATAACCCCTAATGACATGTCATTTGTATCCTATGTATTCCTAAGGTTCAATCGGGATTTCATATTGTCGAATCTTCTTCGAACATCTTCGTAAGGTTGTATTCACAATTAATTCAATAATAAAGCATTTAAAACACAATTAAATTAATGCTTATTAACAAACGAACTTACCTCGATCGCAAAAATGACGAAATGGATCGACTAGTCCAAAACTTTGTTTTTCCCCCGATCTAAATCTGAACCTCATTTTCCTTGATCTATATAAGTCAAATTTAACTTATTCAATTATCAATCTATTCAATTTACCCATAAATCACATTATGGAAAAATTACACTTTTACCCCTAATATTTCAACATCTTTACAATTTAGTCCTTAGCTCATAAAAATACAAATTCATGCAATTAAATCCATACCCATGCTAGCCGAATTTCCTATAGACCCATAGCAGCCCAAAATAAATCCTTAATTGGCATTTTCAACAAAAATCACTTAACAAAAGTTGCTCGAGTATCATCAAACATTCATTTTCATCCATCAAACATCAAAATACACACATATTCATCAATGGTAAAACCCTAAACCTTTAACAGTTTTGCAAATTAGTCCCTGGGCTAGCTAGATTAATTACAATGATCTCAAAAACATAGAAATCATTAAAAGCGGGACAAAAACCATACCTAAATGAACAATGGAAGCTTGGCCGAATGAAAAACCCTAAAATGGCTTCTTCTCTTGTTAATATTCGACTAATGGAAGAAGATGGACAACAAAAATATGGTTTTGTTTTATTTATTTTAGTTTATTATACTAATTACCTATTTACCCTTGCTAATACATTAAAACATACATAAATAATGTCCATAAATGTCCACTCACATTATGGATGGTTTAATTACCACATAAGGACCTCTAATTTTATAGTTATTAGACACCTTTAGCTATTAGAACTTAACTTTTACACTTTATGCGATTTAGCCTTTTTTATCGAATTGAGCACTCAAACGATAAAATTTCTTAACAATATTTTTACACCGTCCAATTATCATACTGTAAACATTAAAATAATAATAAAATAAATATTTTGACCTCGGATTTGTGGTCGCGAAACCACTATTCTACTTTGACTAAATACGGGCTGTTACATAAAGCTCTTTCCATCTTCCCATTTTCTTTTAGCTAGCATTTCCTTGAGAAAAGCTCTCTTGGCCAGCCACCTTGAGGAACAATTTGCAAAGGAGCAACCATGAAAATTGGAGGAAGCCACCACGAATAGTCTTCGGGGAACTACTAATAATTCAAGAGTTTCTTCTTCCGTTAACTTCAATTTGTTCTTAGTTTTAAACATGTTCGCAAATTGTTTGATTGTTTTTCCATTAATGATGATGACTTAAATTGTTTAGCTAGGATAATCGCAATGCTTTGATTAAATGTTTCCATTGTTTTGTGCCTTCGTTGTTCATGCTTCTAATTAAAATCATTCATGTTATTCATGAACTAAAATATGTTTGAATGCATTAGAATTAATTTCTTAATCCGACCCAGATGGTGATTAATGGACACAATAATTGGAAGGTGCATGCTTAATTTAGATCCGACCAAGAATAGATTAAAGGTTCGTAATGATTCCAATAGAATACTATTAGCTTGCATAACTTTAGGTTTGTGTGATTAAATTGTTTCAAACCGGTCCAGTCCCTGTTACTTCACATAAATTCTAAGGAATCTTTAGTCAAATATGGGCATAGAAATATACATGTTTTCCTAAGTATAAGACTTCGAAAGAACTTATATTAGATTCCAAGTTAATGAATGATCGAGTTGCCATGAAATTTTTTTCAAAACATTGTTAAACAAGATAAAAAATGGATTGAGTCAAGTGCTGTAATTGTTCTAACTTATTCATGTTATTATTGCTAAAACTTGAGAATTGCTGCTAAACCATTCCATTCCGTTTCATTTCATTTCAGTTAATTCTTTTGCATTTAGTTGATTAATTTAATTTTATCATCCATCACCTTAAAATAAAATATGGTGTTTTCTTAAATAACTTATGAATATTAATTTTACAATTATTGATTTAAACACAGTTCCTGTAGAGAGGATACTCTTTTTACCTACTTATTACTTGATAACGATTGTGTACACTTACACATTCTGTCATGAACCAATTTGTCAGAATTTCTTCAAGTTCTCCGACAAAACCTCTATAGAAATCTTCTAGTCTTCTTGAACTTGTGAACATGTAAAATGGTTTGCCCTTTTTATAATGTCAGTTATTTAAATAAAAGAGAGTACTAGAAAATTTTAACTGTTTCATTTAGTTATTCTACAAGAATTTAAACTCTTTTATTTATTATTTATTATTTATCTTTTATTAATTTAATTAATTAGAGATAAAACAATCATTTAATATTATCATTTAATTATTTTATTTTAAATTGGTGATAGTATACTTTTTTATAATTTATCACTTAATTAATTTAAATTAATGAAAGAAATATAATTATAACATAGATATGATGTCATCATTTAACCTATAGTAACTTTGATTTTACTTATAGGAATTTCGACTTAATATGTGACTTAACAAGTTCTGATGAGTTTTAATTGATTTTTTTAAATCTAATTAATTATGAAAGTATTTGAAAGTTTCTAAGTTAATATAATGCTTAGAACAATTTATAGCTTATCCCAATTAGGGGTGAACAAAATTCAATTCGATTCGAAAAAATTGAAAAAAAATTCTAAATTTTTGAATTAATCAAGTTAATCGAATCAACTCGATTTTTTTCGAATTTTTAGTTTGAATCGAGTTGAATTTTCAAATTCGAATAAACCAAATATCAAATCCTTTTACTTCCCTCCATTCAACCCTCCTTCAAACCCTTTTACTTTCTCCCAAAAAAATTACTTTCCCTAAACTCCCAAACTTTTTTTCCTTTTACTTTCCTCCAAAACTTCTACTTCCCCCTATATTTTTTTTTTCTTTTTTGCTTTCCCCCTAAAACTTTTACTTTCCACAATGTAATAACCAATTTTTGCCCGGCCCAATAACAAAACCCGGGGCCCAATACTAATATAAGAAGCAAAAAACAAAACCAAATAGAAATACATATTAAAAGACCATCAATGAAGTCCAAAACAACAATCCATTTACAAAATAAAATCGAGCCCAACTAAAATAGGCCCAAAATGGCCCAAGACCTAGATAGCCCAATATGGCCCAAGGACTAAGTAGAATCAGGGAACCCTAGGGTCCCCCCTCTTGCGCCGCTTCTGCCACTGCCCATCCCCTCGCGTGGGCACCACGCCAACCATGTCGGCCACCACCAGCACCTAACCCCACGCTTCTGCCAACACCCATCACGCCTCGGTCGATGCTCGCACGCTTCTAACACCTGCACAGAGAAGCAAAGACATGCAGCAACCAAGGCAAGAGGAAAACTATAAAAAAAAGAAATAGAAAACAGAGCAAAAACAAACAAAAACATATATGTAAAAATCGGTTATATAAACCGAAGAAAACAAATTTTGTGGGGGCTCTCTCTCACTTACAAGTTACGAACACTGAAAAGAAATCAAAAGAAATTGGAAAATCGAAGGTTAATCTCGTTTTGTTCTATTATTATTTACTGCTATTCTCGGTTGTTTTGTGTTTTTGATTTTATTATTTCAAAAAAACTTTTACAAATTATTAAAAAACGAAAGAGAAGGGAGAAAGGCCTTACTTGAATTCCGGAAGCTCGTCGTCGAAGCCCTCCCCTCTTCGTCATCGAGGCCAAGCCAAAACCCAAAGCAGAGGATCTCTTCTCTTGGATTTTCGGGGCTAAAAAAGGGGTTTCAAAAAAGGAGTCAAAAGACCCGATCTTGGGCATCACCGGCCATCAATGGTGGTGGCACGGTGGTGCGAAGGGTGGCTGAGGAAGCCTAATTGACGGCGCGAAATGGGTTCGTAAAACCCTAGCAGAGAAGAAGAAACGATTTGGGGGGGAGTTCTCAATTTCTTTTTGAGAAAGAAAAAAAAATAAAGGAAGGCTTTTATAATAAAAGAAACGGTGTCGTTCAGCCTTTTAGGGCAGGAGAACCGTGTGTTTTCCCTTAAGGGAAGGTTTGCGCAGATGGTCCTTGTATGTTTAGGCGCATAACGACGTGGTCCTTGTTCCCACTTTTCTTGATTTATTGCAATTTTAACCCCAGGATCTTTATTCTGTTTTCAATATAGTCCTTGACCTGTTTAAAGAGTTTAATTATTTATTTATTTCCCTTAAAAATCGTATTATTATTATTTTGAGTTTTGTATACTACTTTTGTTAAACATTATATATATATTGCTTATTCTAAAACTTTTTACATTTTATTTTTGAACGGTTTTGTTATTTTAAATTCATATATATATACTTTTCCTTAAGACTTTCTACCTATATTATCTATTTCCAAAATTCATTATATATTGTTCATTCCAAAATTCTTTCTACATGCTTTATTTTTATTTTTATTTTTATTAAACTACCTTTTTTATATTCTATATATACTATAGTTTTGAATTGCTTTCATATATTACTTATTTTAGTTTTTTAAATATGTTATTTTAAGTGGTTATATATATATATTATTTATTCTAAGTTTCTTTACTTTATTATATTAATTATTTTAAATTTTATATACCACTTACTTTAAATTGCTTTTTTATAGTATCAATTCTTTTTTGTTTTTGTTTTATTTATTTGAAATTGTCTTATTATTCGTTTTAAATTGACTTATGATATTCTTTGACTATTAATGTTGATATTTAAATCGTATGAGCTATGTGATTGTCACTCTTGCACGTGCCGTAACTTATTTGTTCGTATTTCCATATCATCAATATTATCATCATCATTGTTATTGTTGGTATTATTGTTCCATTATTGTTATTATTATTCATGCATGATAATATTTTAGATTAGTGATTCCAATGTTATGTATTATGTGTCTTATATCACCATCACGCCAAATTCGTGTCACATTACCATTATTCGTCGAGCATAACCCCTATTCACATTTTGAATAATATTTCTTTAAAACATAACCTAAAATTTTTTATCAACTTTATCCAAAAGCAAAAACTTTCAAAATAAGGCAATATTCTGTGTTTGGAAACTCGAGAGATCGTGCCTTATGTGTTGGGTTTCAGTTTCCCGCTCAGTCAAATAATCGAATATCCTTTTGATATCTTTTAACGCATGAGTCTCGGGAATAATGAGATGATATTGGATTCGAGGATTTAAATTATCGTGTCCTAAAGTATTGGATGTGATATTTTATTCTTTCGTAACGAGAAAATCTTGATATTCAATTCGAGGAAACTACGAGATGATCTTAGACTCGAGGATTTGAATTATTGTGTCCTAAAGTATTGGATGTGATATTTTATTCCATCGAAACGAGAAAATCTTGATATTCAATTCAAAAAACTCAAATACCCAAAAGAGATCGTATTTTTAATCCTTTTTTTAAATTTTCAACTTTCGACATTAAGACATTAAATAATCAATTAGGTACCAAGTTTGGGCGTGACGAGGGTGCTAACCCCTCCTCGCACGTAACCGACTCCCGAACTCGTTTTCTCAAATTTCGTAGACCAAAAAAACATTGTTTTAATAAATCAAAATGTTTTATTAAAACAAAGGTGACCCTATCACACCAAATAAAGATCGGTGGTGACTCCCGTTTTATTTTTGTTTTAAATTAAGTCGATTCCTGTTTTACAAAAAAAATGGTTACGATAGCTTGGCAACTCCACTGGGGACCCAAAAAGAGAGTCAGGCCTTAAATTGATTATTTTATGTCCTTTGTCGAAAGTTTGAAAATTTGATTTGAAAAACTACGGTTCTTTGCCTTCGCTTGCATCATATTATTTGATCGTGTGGTCGAGTCTCGCATAATATTTTTACATCACATTGCATGACCGTTGGGTCACACCCTTTTAAGTGGGAGTGAGAAGCTACTCTTTCGTGAGGTTTTCACCTCCGTGCAAGATAGTGGATCGCTTTTGGGATACATCCGTACCTATGTCTTCGTGAGATTTTCATCTCCGTACAGCCATAGCGAAATGTGTTCCCCTGAACTGAACTTGGTCGATATGAGCCTAAAATGGGTGAGGATCGAGGAATCTACTGGTTCAGATACCTTTACCCTAGAACCAAACCGCATATAGAGAAACCTGGGAGCCTAACCTAGGTAGAGCACGCCAAATCCTAGCAGTTACCTGGGTAGGTGCATTATTTCTTGCTTGCTTTAAGCTGTGTTTGGGATACATGTTTTGTTTTGATCAAATGACATTTTCATCACCCTTAATTTATTTCTGCACATCATATGGCATGACCGTCGTGGTCGCACCTTTAAGTGGGAGTGAGAAACTAAGCTTTCGTGAGGTTTTCACCTCCGCATGGGCTAGTGGATTACTTCCGGGACACATCTATACCTATGTGCTTCGTGAGATTTTCACCTCCGCATGGCCATAGGGAAATGTGTTCCCCTGAACTGAACTCGATCCATATGAACCTATAATGGGTGAGGATTGAGGAATCTCTTGGTTTAGGTACCCTTCTTTAGAACCGAACCTCATATTGTGAGCCTTAAGGGCCCACCTTAGGTAGAGTCATTCCAAATCCTAGTGATCACCCAGATAGGTACTTTGTTTATTACTCCTGTGCTAATGTGTTTTCTTCTGTTTTGATTGCATTGCATTGTATCATCATAGAAAGGAGGTGCTGATTAATATTCGATTGCTAAATAGAAGAGTGTGTCATAAGGAACTAAATTTCTTGATAAAGTGGATTATAATACGATGGCCCAAATATAGTCCAAATAAACAACGAGAGAAGGTTGACAGTCTACAGAAGAATACAAGACTTCGCTCGATGATTCAAGCCAACAATAATTATTCAAGAGTCCTCGTGTCTTGACTTTTTTGGATTAAGAAGCTTATGAACAATCACAAAGGATAAACGAGTGAAGAGATACGACCCGAACCAAGCCACAAAGAGCCAGAAGAGACATCTACGAAGAAAGCACACAAGATATGGCCATGATATCCGGTCCGAAGGAAGGGATTGGTGTTTTTCTTGGACTATGAGGACAAAATAGTATATGTAATCCGTTTTATGTAAAGAGCTTTATTTTCTAGAAAAGTTCTTCTAATGGAATTGAATTCATAACCAGCGCCTCTCTTTCTTTTTGTATTCATTCCATGCATTGGTATTGCATTACATCATTTTAGAAAGGAGGTGTTGATTCGCGTTTGATTGCTAAATGGAAGAATTTGTCATAAGAAAATGTGTTACTTGATAAAGTGGAATACGATACGGTCGTCTGAACATGGCCTAGGTAAATAACGAGACAATACATTACTTAAAGATTCAAACCGACAAGGATTGTTTGGAAACCATCTGAAGATTATGAGCATCACGGAGGATAAGTGAGTGATGAGGTACGACCTAGATCAAGCAACAAAGAGCTAGAAAAGACGTCTACTAAGGAAGCTTATAACATCCGAATACGAAGAAGGGGATTTGTCTGAAGATTCAAGCCGACAGGGATTGTTCGGGAGTCATCAGAAGATTATGAGCATCGTGAAGGGTAAGTGAGTGATGAAGAACAACTTGGATCAAGCAAACAAAGAGCTAGAAGAGGTGGGACATGACCATAATATTCGGATACGAAGAAGAGGATTGGTGTTTTCACCTGGACTATGAGGAAGAGGCCGTATATGCGGTCTACTTTATTAAAGGAACGTATTTTCTAGACAAGTTCTTCTAATAGGAATTGAATTCATAATCAATGCCTCTCTTTCTTTTTGCATTCATTTCATGCATTTTGCATTGCATTTCATGCATCGGTATTACATCATATTGCATGCATCAAAACTTGTAGAATAACCCTAATTAGGTGAAATTATTCCAGTTAACCTAGAAGATATGGAACAAAGGTTGGAGAGATTAGAGCAAAGGCAAATATTGATGCAAGAATAGTTGGCCAAAATTTAGCAGGATATACAAGATCAAATGAATATGGTGTGCCGGTTAACCCAACTACTTGCCGAAAGACTTGAAAAAAGAAGTGCCCCAGCAGTCAGCAGTGCGGATGATGATGAACAAATTGTTTATTCCCCGAGGAATATCCCGACTCAACCAGACACGCAGTCGCAAGGGGCACCCATCATTATCGGACCCCAACGTTAGACTAATACCTCAACCCTGTCAAACTTCCTAATGGGCTCATGTTTTAACCCTAAGGATGATCGAGCCAAACCGATTGTTTCGACAGAGGCAAAAGAAAGGAGGGAGCGAACATTGAAGACCCCGAAGAAGAAGGAAAAGGAAATGGGTAGTACGAGTAAGCACGACGAGAGCTCTTCAGAACTAAAAGCAATAAGACAGCCAAGGACGGTGACTACCAGTCACCAAAGTCCCTTTAGACAAGATTCCAACCCAAAGCCTAACACAGGAAGGCTCCAGTTCACATCCATCTCGATGACATACAAGGAGCTCTATCAGGATTTATTTGATGCACATGTGGCGGCTCCTCACTACCCGAAATCGATGCAATCTCCATATCCAAAATGGTATGACCCAAATGCCCAATGTGAGTACCACGCTGAGGTTACAGGGCATTTGATAGAAAATTGCCTGGCTTTCAAGAAATTAGTGGAAAGATTCATTGGCATGGGTATTTGTGAAGATGGATGACACGCCAAATGCAGAAACATGAGCCTGGTAATGTTTTGAACAATAGGGCTGTGGAAAAGACGTGTATTTTTAGAGCTAACTCGGAGTAATGTCCAAACGCGCAAATTGCTCTAAAAGCCTAAGAGCAATAAGAATCTTTTGTGAAATGGGCTTGTCTCCAGAATTGTTATTTTAATGAAATGCATCTTTCTAAGTAAATATTTTCATGCTTTACATTTTTATTTTTCATTCATGCCCATATCATATAAATAATCATCTTTAGAATAATTTATTCTTTAGATTTTCTACCTTTACACCCATGATGGGTCCCCAGATATCAATGACACAAGCGACGTTGTTACTAGCTCTCTTTTTAGTAAAATATGGGTCTAAGGGATCTCAAGACTTTGAGGATGATAGAGATTTAACCTATCTTTTGATTTGTTAAGGATGGTAGATAAGTGAAAATAGACTCTACCTTGTAAAAAGGGTCAGTGGACGTTGCAAACTTAGGAAAAAAACCTAGTCCACCACAGAAATAAGGTGAGACATCATTGAGCTATTTTCAAGAATCCCAAGATATTTTTGCACGATCATATCAAGACACGACAGACAACCGAAACGTTGAGGTGTTGCCAAGCTTGGAACCCATGTTCTACAATGGCCTCGAACTACTGGTCTACCCAGAAAAGAAAGTTACATCAAACGCTAGATCAAGGAAGTCAAGACTTATGCGCCTCCTCCATATGAGAGGGGCATAGATGTTACGGGACCAATCTCATCAAAGGTATCCAGCCAATACTAATACATCTTCGTGGTTATCAAATACTTCACTAAGAGGGTGAAGGTTGCTTCATATGCCAAAGTTACAAAGGCGGCAGTCATCAAATACAAAATTCAAATCCAAGCTCAGATGCTCAAAAAAAAAAAACAAAAAAAAAAACAACAAAAAAACAAAAAAACAAAAAACAAAAAGTGGCAATGAAGAATGCCAGGAAAAAACATCAGAATCAGGCACCTTACCAGTGTAGCAAAGACAACCAAAAATCATTCAAAAATTGACTGAGACTTGTAAAGGTTGGCATAGAGAAGTTACCATTTACCCTCTATGTTTTTAGAGCGTTGGCTAGAACCTTCATCGGGGCAATAGGAACTTCATCGGGGCAACACATTTCTTACCGATTTTGCCAATTGGAGTCGAAATTTTGTTGGAGTTGAAATTAGGTGAGGTAAAATAGATCCAATCTAATACGATCAGGTGAATTTGAAAAGAAAGTTATCTGTCATGATCAGATGGTGCGAGATAATAACAAAAAAGATACATCCTAGAAAATTTCACGATAGAGCTTGGCAGAAGATTTCTTCCATGCAAAAGAGACTTCGGAAGAAAGCGGGTGCTGAACTAGGAAGGACCTCATGAAGCGAAGAAGGTCTGTTCTGGGGAAGCATGAATATTGACCAAAATGGATGGTAGGGACTTGCCCAATTTGGAGAATTCAAGTTCAAAAAAAAAAAAAAAAAAAAAAAAAAAGAAAAACAAAAGAGAGAGAGAGAGAGAGAGAGAGAGAGAGAGAGAGAGAGAGAGAGAGAGAGAGAGAGAGAGAGAGAGAGAGAAATTAGCAAAAAAGGAAGAAAGAAAAAGGAGAGGTCAAGGCGAAAACCTACAAAGGGCCTTTTGAGACCAAAGGGGTTTTGAGTTGAAAACCCGAAAAGGGCAGCTCAAATTTTGATAAAAAAATAGGGCATACAGTAGTCTCGCTGCAATTGAAATATCAATGAAGATGTATGTTACATCTTGGGGCATCGACAAGGTACTCCTGATCCCCTAAACACATATTGAGCTTAAAATGGTCCTTAAGAAGTTGGAACAGAGGAGCTCGGGCTGCGATATCTGGGGCACCTAGCTTCCATTTTACCCATTTTAATCCGTTATTTGTGATTATCTACCAATAAATTTCCTTATTGATTGTATTTGCTAGCCCTGATCAAACTTGTTTGTTTCGAGCTATTCCCCAATCAATTCCCTTTTTGTCCATTGCTACAATCTTTTTCGGGCATTTTTCATCGAAATAACGATTTGAGGACTAACAGTACTTTCATAAAAGAAGTTTCGCACATTACTCTGAAAGCCTCTGAATAATACAAGGACCTGAAACATGACTATTGTTCAGAATTCATTCAGTCTAAGGTTTGGAAATGTTGGAGAAAAATGATTATCTTTTTGAACATTTTATTGGTTGAACAAAGACAAGAAATTTCGTCAGTGATACGACCTTGACAAATAACGAGCGATGCCGACCCAGGTACACAATGAAATCATGATACCATACCTCAGAGTCGAAGCAAGATGGTTGGAAGAAACCAAATGTTATTCTCCTGAAGTTGTGGTAGGAGGTATAAACTTTATGTCCCAGAAAGGGACTCCAAAATTACAGTGGGGCAAGCTTTCTGAGTAGAGTACGGTCGCTTATTTGGGGTTTTTTGTCAAAAAATACTGGCTGAACGAGAGATCATCGTAACACATCGGTGATAGAACCTTATTGAACTACGAGCAATGACAACCCAAACAGTAACAAGGGTCATTCTCATGCATTCATTCATACACATTTAGTTAGGAGTACTAGATTCATTGTGATCATTGCATCTTAACCATCTGGCATAAACATGAACACAAAACTGATTTTACAGCACAAGTCCCCTAGGGGACATTGTCGCAATAATGGTAAATTCAAAGATCTTGTCTGCCTGAGTAGAGCAGATCAAAAATAGCAGATCTGGTAGTCCTGAAGTTGCAGAAGCAGATTGGAAACATACAATTCTTATCAACTCTTATTTTCGAGAAGTTTCAACGAGAAGATCAAAGTTGCGGATCTTTTCTTTCTGAATTCTTATCACCTCTTATTTCCGAGAAGTTTTAGCGAGAAGATCAAAGTTACGGATCTCTTCTTTCTGAATTCTTATCACCTCTTATTTCCGAGAAGTTTCAGCGAGAAGATCAAAGTTGTGGATCTCTTCTTTCTGAATTCTTATCACCTCCTATTTCTGAGAAGTTTCAGCGAGAAGATCAAAGTTGCGGATTTTTTCTTTCTGAATTCTTATCACCTCCTATTTTCGAGAAGTTTCAGCGAGAAGATCAAAGTTGCGGATCTCTTCTTTCTGAATTCTTATCACCTCCTATTTCTGAGAAGTTTCAGCGAGAAGATCAAAGTTGCGGATCTCTTCTTTCTGAATTCTTATCACCTCCTATTTCCGAGAAGTTTCAGCGAGAAGATCAAAGTTGCGGATCTCTTCTTTCTGAATTCTTATCACCTCCTATTTTTGAGAAGTTTCAGCGAGAAGATCAAAGTTACGGATCTCTTCTTTCTGAATTCTTATCACCTCCTATTTCTGAGAATTTTCAGCGAGAAGATCAAAGTTGCGAATCTCTTCTTTCTGAATTCTTATCACCTCTTATTTCCGAGAAGTTTCAGCGAGAAGATCAAAGTTGCGGATCTCTTCTTTCTGAATTCTTATCACCTCGACGTCCCAGTAGGGCAGGACAAAACTGCTAATCCCTCCTCCCCGAGTATATTGAGGGTCAACTCTTATTTCTGAGAAGTTTCAGCGAGAAGATTAAAGTTACGGATCTCTTCTTTTTGAATTCTTATCACCTCGAAGTTCCAGCAGAATGGATCAAAGCAAAGAGATACATGAAGTTTGAAGCTGATGGAAAAAGACAAGGACCAAGAAGTCAAGGCTTAGCCAAGACCGGGCAAAATTGGTTCTTCTATTGTCTTTGCTCTATTCTCGTTTCACGACAATGAGCAAAGAGGGCAGCTGTAATAACCAATTTTTTCCCGGCCCAATTATAAAACCCAGGGCCCAATACCAATATAAGAAGCAAAAAACAAAACCAAATAGAAATACAAATTAAAAGACCATCAATGAAGTCCAAAACAACAATCTATTTACAAAATAAAATCGAGCCCAACTAAAATAGGCCTGAAATGGCCCAAGACCTAGACAGCCCAATATGGCCCAAGGACTAAGCAGAATCAGGGAACCCTAGGGTTCCCCCACTCTTGCGCCGCTTCTGCCATTGCCCATCCCCTCGCGTGGGCACCACGCCAACGATGTCGGTCACCACCAGCACCTAACCCCACGCTTCTGCCAACACCCATCACGCCTCGGTCGACGCTCGCACACTGCTAACACCTGCACAGAGAAGCAAAGACATGCAACAACCAAGGCAAGAGGAAAACGACAAAAAAAAAGAAAACAGATCAAAAACAAACAAAAACATATATGTAAAAATCGGTTATATAAACCGAAGAAAACAGATTTTGTGGGGGCTCTCTCTCGCTTTACAAGTTACGAACACTGAAAAGAAATCAAAAGAAATCGGAAAATCGAAGGTTGATCTCGTTTTGTTCTATTATTATTTACTGTTATTCGCAGTTGTTTTGTGTTTTTCATTTTATTATTTCAAAAAAACTTTTACAAATTATTAAAAAATGAAAGAGAAGGGAGAAAGGCCTTACCTGAACTCCAGAAGCTCGTCGTCGAAGCCCTCCCCTCTTCGTCATCGAGGCCAAGCCGAAACCCAAAGCAAAAGGTCTCTTCTCTTGGGTTTTTGGGGCTCAAAAGGGGGTTTCAAAAAAGGGGTCAAAAGACCCGATCTTGGGCATCACCGGCCACCGATGGTGGTGGCACGGTGGTGTGAAGGGTGGCTAAGGAAGCCTAATTGACGGCGCGAAATCGGTTTGTAAAACCCTAGCAGAGAAGAAGAAACGACTTGGGGGGGAGAGTTCTCTGTTTCTTTTTGAGAAAGAAAAAAAAAATAAAGGAAGGCTTTTATAATAAAAGAAACGGTGTCGTTCAGCCTTTTGGGGAAGGAGAACCGTGTGTTGTCCCTTAAGGGAAGATTTGCGCATGTGGTCCTTGTATGTTTAGGCGCATAACGATGTGGTCCTTGTTCCCACTTTTCGTGATTTATTGCAATTTTAACCCCAAGATCTTTATTCTGTTTTCAATATAGTCCTTGGCTTGTTTAAAGAGTTTAATTATTTATTTATTTTCCTTAAAAATCGTATTATTATTATTTTGAGTTTTGTATACTACTTTTATTAAACATTATATTTATTGTTTATTCTAAAACTTTTTACATTTTGTTTTTGAATGGTTTTGTTATTTTAAATTCATATATATATACACTTTTCCTTAAGACTTTCTACCTATATTATCTATTTCCAAAATTCATTATATATTGTTCATTCCAAAATTCTTTCTACATGCTTTATTTTTATTTTTATTTTTATTAAACTACCTTTTTATATTCTATATATACTATAGTTTTGAATTGCTTTCATATATTACTTATTTTAGTTTTTTAAATATGTTGATATTTAAATTGTATGAGCTATGTGATTGTCACTCTTGCATGTGCCGTAACTTGTTTGTTCGTATTTCCATATCATCAATATTATCATCATCATTGTTATTGTTGGTATTATTGTTCCATTATTGTTATTATTATTCATGCATGATAATATTTTAGATTAGTGATTCTAATGTTATGTATTATGTGTATTATATCACCATCACGCCAAATTCGTGTCACATTACCATTATTCGTCGAGCATAACCCCTATTCACATTTTGAATAATATTTCTTTAAAACATAACCTAAAATTTTTTATCAACTTTATCCAAAAGCAAAAACTTTCAAAATAAGGCAATATTCTGTGTTTGGAAACTCGAGAGATCGTGCCCTATGTGTTGGGTTTCGGTTTCCCGCTTAGTCAAATAATCGAATATCCTTTTGATATCTTTTAACGCATGAGTCTCGGGAATAATGAGATGATCTTGGATTCAAGGATTTAAATTATCGTGTCCTAAAGTATTGGATGTGATATTTTATTCTTTCAGAACGAGAAAATCTTGATATTCAATTCGAGGAATGAAACACCCCACACCCGGCCCACGAGCCTGAACCGGATCTGGTATGTTCCTTAAGTAAACCGGTTTCAAAATTCTTTGTTTCTTGGATATAATTTGCAAAGAAATTTTAGAAAAAATATTGTTTTGGGTTGGGCTTAGATTCGGAACTCATTTAATTAATTTTGAAAATCTAATTTAATTAAGGTGACAAAATAATTGTAGGGTTCATTTTCAAGAAATAATTTTGCTTAACTTTAATCTAAATATTTCGTAACATAATAATTAAAAGTAAATCAAAAATAAAGAAATTCACTTGGGCCTTATGGCCTTATTACATCAAGTAAACCCAAATAAAATTTAAAGTACTTGGTAAAATAAAAGTCCCCAAATATTGAAAGTTTTTCCTTGCTATGCATGGCCACCTTTAACTCCTGCCGACCCGGTCCATTATTGCTCATTACACAAAAATGGTCCCACAAAGGGTGAGTCAACAGACTCAATGTGCACACAATACTAACATTCAACAAATCGGGCATACAAGTTCATATCAAGTTCATATTCATATACAAATAAATAATGATGCAACCCAAACCCAAGCCTATTTGTCCATCCGCTACACACCACCCGTACCAGCCAATCACACCGTGGGGACTACTAAGTCAACCCTCCATCCGCTACACACCATCGGCGCGCCGCTGCAATGATCGACGTGCTCATCGCCCATATATATTTGTGTCATTAGACACCATATTCAAATAACGTGAACCGGTTACCAAATTCGATAATGTAACCGGTTACCATATTCAAATTATGTGACCGTAGTCACCATATTCCGCTGGTGAGACCAAGTCAACACCTTCTTCCCCTTTCACATATAGCCCAAATGCCCCACATATTTTATCATGCACAACATACTTATTTTTCTCATTCATATTACTATTTAAAAATATAACATATTCATAATCCTATCGTAAGTAGGAAACGTGCACAGTAGTACTTTTTGTACCACATTAGGGCACATAGCCACATTCACATTCTTATGCATATTCATATAATTAATAATTGCCATATATCGTATTGAAGGTTAGTATGGGTACACACCGATTCGCTTAAGGTTTCCAATCCAAATCCCAAAAGCTTGATCTAATGCCTTAGATCTTAATTCTCTACATTCAATCATTTAATACTTAGTAAAGAGCCATTCAGCTATAAATCCAAATCCTAGTAGGATTAGTATACTTAAAACTTACCTTGAAACTCTCAAATCCAAAATTGATCCTTGTTTTCCTAGGAATGTCGAAATTCCTATAACCTTGCGTTAGATTTAATCTAACCATTAAAACATAAAACATGGCCTTTGGCCGAATATACATATGTCTTACCTTAATCTTAGAAATCCCAAAACTCACCGAATAACTAGGGAACACGTGGCCTATGGTGTACCTTCGGGAAAAGAACTTCTCCTTCCTTGTAGTCGACACTTAGTAAATCCCGAAAGATCTCTTCAAGGTTTCGGCAACCATGAACATTAATGGAATTAGCCCTAGATTTCGATAAGTCTAAAGTATAAAAGAATGGAAACCAAACTTGGATCTTACCCTTATTTGAAGAAATCGATTGCACCTTCACTTCAACCTTCAGCTATGGCCTTGATCTTAGCAAGCTTTCGGCTTTTGGAATATTGAGAGGAGAAGAATGAAGAAGAAAAGAATAGGGGTTGCAGAGAAAATTCGGCAGAGGTTATCAAGGAAGAATAAATAATGCTGAATGGCCTCTCTTTTCCTTTTATAGCCAAATTTACTAGGCCAGAGTCCCTTACTTGGCCACCACTCTTCTATTTTGATAACTTTATCCTTTAATTATCATAAATAAAAGAGTTTAATCCAACATTTATCTCTTCAAAATAATCCAATTTAAAAATCCTTTATTTATCACCTTTTTAATCGAATATTTATGAAAATAAAACACCTCCTTTCTAGAAGCATGTGCCGTCCACCTCAGTCTTTTGGAAGCAAAAATAAAACCTCCCTTATTTGCTTCCCAAGTGACTCGAACCCAGGCCCATTCTTTTTGCATATGGCGCCATTTCCATAGGCCCTAAGTGACATCTTCATGCCACTTTTCCAAGCCTGTTTGTGTGTCAAATTTCACCAACATTTTCTTTTTAAGGCCACCTTGCCTTAATTTCCTATTTTAAACTTTAAAACTTGACATTTCTAAGTCATTTCTAAGTTTCCTAAAATTTTCGATCGGCTCAGAACTTGCCATTTTCTTACATTTCCAAGTTTCAGAAATGTTCACTTTCCATTTTTGAATCATTTCCTTACATTTCCTAGTTTCCATAAATGTTCACTTTCCTCTTTATTCCTTTACATTTTCGTGACATTTCCTACATTTCCAAGACAAGACATTTCCTTACATTTCCTTGCATTTCCTTACATTTCCATACATTTCCTCACATTTCCTTACATTTCCATACATTTCCATACATTTCCTTACATTTCCTTACATTTTCTTACATTTCCCTACATTGCCTTACATTTCCATACATTTCCACACATTTCCATACACTTCCATACATTTCCATATACTTCCATACATTTCCTTATTTCTAGAATTCACATAACACATTCATAATTCATAAAACATGCCATTTTACCACATGGTTCCTTGTGTCATGCTTCACACTGAGTTTCTTTTAAAGCCTCATTTACCTAGCTCCCTTTTTACTTAAAACCAATAATTTTCCAAAGCTTTCTTCTTCCATCCTAAAATTCTAAAAACCCTTAATACACTTCCAACACTGCCAAAACCTACTAACTCATGAATTATGCACAAACGTATAACCCCTAATCTAGGATGTTACAGTTCTACCCTCCTTAAAAATAATTTCATCCCCTTTCTCGTTGCGGAGCTATTAATACTCACCATCCTTCTCACCGTACTATGCTTACGCTGCGCAGTCTGATCTTAATAGAACCATCATACTTTCTAGGCACAATCTCTAAGTTCACGTCCCCTAGAATTTATTTCTAACGTCGCGATTTAATCTGTTTAAGAGAATTTTATGAATTTGTCTTTATTCCACTGATTACCCGCGAAGAAGTTTTATGGAAAGAATTTTAGGAGTGGTTCTTTCGTATTCATACATGCACACAGTCTTTACATTCATACATCCATCAATCAATTATGAACTTTCGTTCATTCAGGGAAATGTTGTAGTTTTCATTGTTGTTGTTTTTCCACTACCCAGGGGTATTTTCGTAATTTTGTCCTACAGGGGTATTTTCATAATTTGTCAAAATAAGGTTCCTTGGTGATTTTGTCAATAAGGGTATTTTCGGTAATTTTGAAATTCTAGGGGTATTTCGGTAATTTATTTTACAAACAGGGTAAATTTGTAAAGTTTAATAATTCAGGGGTATTTCAAAATTTGCAAAACTTTGAGGGTTTTTTTTTTGAGCATTTGTTTTTCAAGTCGGTGATGTCATAAAAAATTTTAAAAATCAGGGTCATTTTGGTAATTTTGTAAGTTAGGGGCAATTTTGTAATTTTCCAAAATCAAGGTATTTTTGATATTTTGCAAATTAGAGTTTTTGAACATTTTATAAAGTAATGAAATCTTGATAAGAACTGTGGGTATTTTGGGAATTTCATAAACCAAGGGTATTTTTGTAATTTACCACTAGGGTATTTTTTTGTAATTTCATAAATCAAAAAATTTTCGAAAAATTTTGTAAAAATAGTTCTCACAAATTGAAAAGGTAATTTTAAGAGTTTTAAAACTAGGGTTTTTATAAAAACACAGCTAGTTCCCTTTCGGGTTTTAGTTATTGTGTTTAGCCTATGTCCGAGCCTTCTTCTGTCGGGTGAAACCAAAGCTACGCACTTGAGCAGATTCTGTGAAGAGGAGGTAAGTCACTAGGATTTGCTTAAATACCGTGCTCTTCCGGATCCAATCCTAGACATGCGCATGTGGGTTACCACACCCCTAACTTAGTGACTTAGTCATGGGTTTGTTTGAGTAAGTATTAAGTCTTATGTATTTGTGTTTGAGTAGACTAGTCCTAGGGTTCAAGTTCCTATCATGCTATTTTACGTTCCATTCCTTTTTCTACCCTTCCATAACATAATATAAATCACATAATCACCCAAATGGTTAGGGGTACTTACCTGGTGGACTGCGGGTTGGAGATTGAGGTGCCATGCCAGAAACCTGCTTATTTTCAGAAATACTTCATAAAATTCATTTGGCTCGATTTGAAAATGTTTTGGGCCTGAGCCCACAGGCCGAGAGTTTAAAATCGGGCTCGATACAAAATCAAAACACCCACACCCTACCCCACGAGCTGACCGGATCTGTATGTTCCTTAAATGTAAACCGGTTTCAAAATTCTTTGTTTCTTGGATATAATTTGTAAAAATTTTTAGAAAAATATTGTTTTGGGTTGGGCTTAGATTGGGAACTCATTAAATTAATTTTGAAAATCTAATTTAATTAAGGTGACAAAATAATTGTAGGGTTCATTTTCAAGAAATAATTTTGCTTAACTTTAATCTAAATAGTTCGTAACATAATAATTAAAAGTAAATCAAAAATAAAGAAATTCACTTGGGCCTTATGGCCTTATTACATCAAGTAAACCCAAATAAAATTTAAAGTACTTGGTAAAATAAAAGTCCCCAAATATTGAAAGTTTTTCCTTGCTATGCATGGCCACCTTTAACTCCCGCCACTGTGTCCATTATTGCTCATTACACGAAAAATGGTCCCACAAAGGGGTGAGTCAACAGACTCAATGTGCACACAATACTAACATTCAACAAATCAGGCATACAAGTTCATATCAAGTTCATATTCATATACAAATAAATAAAGATGCAACCCAAACCCAAGCCTATTTGTCCATCCGCTACACACCACCCGTACCTTCCAATCACACCGTGGGGACTACTAAGTCAACCTCCATCCGCTACACACCATCGAAGGCGATCATTTGCTGCGATCGACGTGCTCATCGCCCATATAATTTGTGTCATTAGACACAATATTCAAATAATGTAACCGGTTACCAAATTCGGATAATGTAACCGGTTACCATATTCAAATTATGTGACCGTAGTCACCATATTCCGCTAATGAGACCGAAGTCAACACCTTCTTCCCTTTTCACATATAGCCCAAATGCCCCACATATTTTATCATGCACAACATACTTATTTTTCTCATTCATATTACTATTTAAAAATATAACATATTCATAATCCTATCGTAGTAGGAAACGCATGCACAGTACTTTTTGTACCACATTAGGGCACATAGCCACATTCACATTCTTATGCATATTCATATAATTAATAATTGCCATATATCGTATTGAAGGTTAGTATGGGTACACACCTGATTCGCTTAAGGTTTCCAATCCAAATCCCGAAAAGCTTCATCTAATGCCTTAGATCTTAATTCTCTACATTCAATCATTTAATACTTAGTAAAGAGCCATTCGGCTATAAATCCAAATCCTAGTAGGATTAGTATACTTAAAACTTACCTTGAAACTCTCAAATCCCAAAATTGATCCTTGTTTTCCTAGGAATGTCGAAATTCCTATAACCTTGTGTTAGATTTAATCTAACCATTAAAACATAAAACATGGCCTTTGGCCGAATATACATATGTCTTACCTTAATCTTAGAAATCCCAAAACTCACCGAATAACTAGGGAACACGTGGCCTATAGTGTACCTTCGGGAAAAGAACTTCTCCTTCCTTGTAGTCGACACTTAGTAAATCCCGAAAGATCTCTTCAAGGTTTCGGCAACCATGAACATTAATGGAATTAGCCCTAGATTTCGATAAGTCTAAAGTATAAAAGAATGGAAACCAAACTTGGATCTTACCCTTATTTGAAGAAATCGATTGCACCTTCACTTCAACCTTCTGGCTATGGCCTTGATCTTAGCAAGCTTTCGGCTTTTGGAATATTGAGAGGAGAAGAATGAAGAAGAAAAGAATAGGGGTTGCGAGAGAAAATTCGCAGAGAGGTTATCAAGGAAGAGTAAATAATGCCGATTGGCCTCTCTTTTCCTTTTATAGCCAAATTTACTAGGCTAGAGTCCCTTACTTGGCCACCACTCTTCTATTTTGATAACTTTATCCTTTAATTATCATAAATAAAAGAGTTTAATCCAACATTTATCTCTTTAAAATAATCCGATTTAAAAATCCTTTATTTATCACCTTTTTAATCGAATATTTATGAAAATAAAACACCTCCTTTCTAGAAGCATGTGCCGTCCACCTCGCTTACGAAAGCAAAAATAAAACCTCCCTTATTTGCTTCCCAAGTGACTCAACCTGTGCCCATTCCTCTTGCATATGGCGCCATTTCCATAGGCCCTAAGTGACATCTTCGTGCCACTTTTCCAAGCTTTGTTTGTGTGTCAAATTTCACCAACTTTTTCTTTTAAGGCCACCTTGCCTTAATTTCCTATTTTAAACTTTAAAATTGACATTTCTAAGTCATTTCTAAGTTTCCTAAAATTTTCGATCGGCTCAGAAACTTGCCATTTTCTTACATTTCCAAGTTTCCGTAAATGTTCACTTTCCATTTTTGAATCATTTCCTTACATTTCCTAGTTTCCATAAATGTTCACTTTCCTCTTTATTCCTTTACATTTTCAGGACATTTCCCCACATTTCCAAGACAAGACATTTCCTTACATTTCCTTGCATTTCCTTACATTTCCATACATTTCCTCACATTTCCTTACATTTCCTTACATTTCCATACATTTCCATACATTTCCTTACATTTCCTTACATTTTCTTACATTTCCTACATTGCCTTACATTTCCATACATTTCCACACATTTCCACACATTTCCATACACTTCCATACATTTCCATATATTTCCATACATTTCCTTATTTCTAGTATTCACATAACACATTCATAATTCATAAAACATGCCATTTTACCACATGGTTCCTTGTGTCATGCTTCACACACTGAGTTTTTTTAAAGCCTCATTTACCTAGCTCCCTTTTTACTTAAAACCAATAATTTTCCAAAGCTTTCTTCTTCCATCCTAAAATTCTAAAAACCCTTAATACACTTCCAACACTGCCAAAACCTACTAACTCATGAATTATGCACAAACGCATAACCCCTAATCTAGGATGTTACAAGGAAACTACGAGATGATCTTGGACTCGAGGATTTGAATTATTGTGTCCTAAAGTATTGGATGTGATATTTTATTCCATCGAAACGAGAAATCTTGATATTCAATTCAAAAAACTCAAATACCCAAAAGAGATCATATTTTTAATTCTTTTTTAAAATTTTCAACTTTCGACATTAAAACATTAAATAATCAATTAGGTACCAAGTTTGGGCGTGACGAGGGTGCTAACCCTTCTTCGCACGTAACCGACTCCCGAACCCATTTTCTCAAATTTCGTAGACCAAAAAAACATTGTTTTAGTAAATCAAAATGTTTTATTAAAACAAAGGTGACCCGATCACACCAAATAAAGGTCGGTGGCGACTCCCGTTTTATTTTTTTAAATTAAGTCGATTCCTGTTTTACAAAAAAAAATGGTTACGACACTCAAAACCCTAAAAACTATTTTTGTCAAAATTTTTCTCAATTATTATATTATTGAATTAAATTTCACAGTTTGTACTATTTATATTATTGAATTGTTTAATAATGCTGAATCTTTATCAATCTGTTAAAATATGATTATTGATGATGTCATAAATTATTTGTGTTAAACTTTTCTGTTTGTATCAATTTAACATTTTATCTTTGAAATAAATTTTAATTTTAATATTTAACATTTAATATATTTTTTAATTTTAAAATACAATGTGACAAGAATAAAAAAAAATTTGAAGAAACTAAGCAAGCAAAAACAATTTGTAAAAATAAAAAAGGTGTTTTAAATAAAAAAGGACTAATTTGTAAAAATGTCAAACTTGAGAGTTTCCTAAAAACAATTAATCCAAGTTTTAAAAATCGGTTCTTTTCTCATGCAACTATAAAACCCATTCATGTTTCTTCCCTTATTCATTTTCTCATTTGAATTTTTTTCTAAACACCAATCTAAGCATTTTTCTCTCCAAACAAAAAGGACATTTTGATTTTCTCACCTACTAAACACTAGATCTCAATTTTAAAGAAAACACTCAAATTCTTCCTCAATTTGCTCATTCTTCTCCAAAGGTTTTTCAAGCAATTAAAGCTTCAACTTGTTTTTCTTCTTCAATCAAGGTTAGATTTTGATTATTGATGATATTTTTATGTATGTTTCTTTTACAAATCAAGATTTGATCACTTATAATAAGATGTCTATGGATCTCAAGTTTTAAGTCAAAAATGAGATTGAAAATGGTAAAATTCAGATTTTTAAGTTAAATCATTGTTACTAAATGATTTTCATCTTATTTTGATTTGATTAAAAGGTTTTTAAACTCAATTTAACAGATCATTAAAGGATTTTAGAGATTTGATGATTTTCCCTTTTGAATGCTCTCATGTGACAATATTTTCGAAAAACTGAAATCTACATTTTTAGGTATTTAAAATGGTTTAAATCTCTTCTAATATGATGTATGAGATGTTTAGAATCATTTTTAAGTAATCAATTATTTTGATATATCTAGTTAAACTTTTAGTTTAAGAGGGGAGAAGATGGATCTCTATTTTTTTTTATGTTTAGATGTGATTTTGGATGCTAATGATTAGTATCTTGTGTATAATGTGTATGCGAAGTTCTAGATTCATTGGAGCCCTCTACGAGTAAGGCAAAAGGCAAGGAGAAGCTCGTTTAGGCTTTCGGTAATTGGGTGAATCCTAAATCGGTGAGTGATCTGAAGTGCTGCATGTAAGCACAATTCATAGATTTAATAGGGAGCTTAGGTTAGCCTTGCAAATAATGGTTGTGTGGTGTGAGATATGTTTTGTAATGAGTTTATAGCAAAAAATGATGTGTTTATGTCAGTATATGACTCATGATTTGCTGGTTTTATACACATATATGAGTTTATAGTGTTTGTGGCTCAAAAAGCATTGTGTTGGCACTTGATAGTCCAGTAAATGTGATGTGATAGTGTGGTGAATATGGACAAACAAGAATGTGCATAAAATAGTAAATGATTGTTTTTAAATGGATATGTTGGCCTTGTGGTGTCTTGATATCATTGGATATAGTTGGGATGTTATAGGATTTGAGTACTCATACATGTGTTTTATATATCAGTGTTGAGGCTCGAAATATGTTGGAGAGAAAAGGGAATGTTGAGTTTTAACTCCATTCAATGGGATATATTTGTGTGTTGGAGAGTGATAACTTATGCTACACTTATATGGGACATGTTAGACTCTTTGAGTCATTAATGTGTTGGAGATTCGTTTTTTTGATGAGATACATTTGTATATATATATACTTCAAATCACGAGTAGCCAAACGATCAGAATCTATATGGATAGGATTTATAGTGGGATATCAAAAAATAAGCAATTATATTTCAATTGTGAATTGATTGAATTATGCTTAAAAATGTCATGATTGTTTGCCTTAATATGCTTTCCTTTAACCTCGGATATTGTGTTTTATTGTGGCATCCTTGAGCATTCACTGAGTTTTGAAAAGCTCACACTCATGTTTAAATATTTTGTAGAGAGATAGCTCAACCGAGGAGGGGGAACTGGGCAAGCAAAGTGATCTATTCAAGGCAACTTGGTTGAGTTTGTGTTAAGGTTTTTGAACTCATTAATAAAGACAATGTGGGTCGTTTTTATGGGACTAGAATATTTTAATTCTGGTACTGTAAAATGGACTTTAAGGACTGTTGTTAAGGACTTTAAACTTGGGTTGTGATCTTTTGATTGCTTTTGAATAATGATTTTTGATGATGCATGATTGTTGATTGAAGTTTTGTGCTCAAGGTTTGCACGAATCATGGATAAAAATGTGACAAAAATGGTTGAACAATATCCTGGACGTTTGTTTTGGTATGTTTTAAATGACCAAATAGGTCAAAAATGAGCATTTAGGATCTTGAGGAAAGCATGAATGGATGTTATGGTATGTTGTATAACTGAGTGTAAATTTAAGGACTTGTATGCTAGCATAACAAATTACTCGAGGTGTCAAATTTTGCTAAGGTGTATTAAAATTTATTTGAGCATGTTTTGAATGATGTATGCTTGCAATATAACATGTTAGAATAGAGAAATAGGCCTAAATGCATGAAATCGTATGTTTGGTCAGGACTCAAAATGACAAATGCAAGATGTTGGGTTGTTTCTATAAAAATTGTAGATGACGTTGCCACGATGTTTGAACGACATCACGATGATGGATCGACGTTGAAACACCCAAAGTTGCATCTTCGTAATGAGAGCCCTCTTCCAAATTATGTCACAACATGGCAATCAGGTTGCCATAGCATGGCATATCGAGTGTTTATGCCTTGTTTTTCTTCCTTTGCAATCTAGTCTCAAGTTTTAGGTAATTTAATTGGAGTCCTATAAAATGCTTTGGAAATTTGCATTACTAAGGTTGATATGGTTAATTTTGTGATGCTACTTACAGTTTCGTAAAATGGTTACTTCGTATAGATTGTTGTTTTTATGATTTGGTCCCTGAAACCTTTATTTTTTTAAACTAATCGAGGATTACTAATCATTTTAAATTGATTCTTTCAATATTGTTTCTTACATAACTCTAGATTTGAAATGTATTTCTAAAATTGTTCTTTATGAATGCCTTCATATGATGAATGCAAAATGATAGTTTTGGCCTTGAATGACGTCTGAATAATTTTGTTAGATAAGAAAGCTTTATAGGATTTGTATGATTATCCTGAACGATTTATTTGCTACTTATGCATGAAAATTTTGTGTTGTGCATCGTGGTTTATGATGTAGTCACGTAAATGACTAATGTCACGTTCCGGATACGGGTTGGACCATCTCAATCGAATTTAGGGTGTCACACAAGGTAGTTGTTTCGGTGCGACTTCCTAATCTCCCTTTACATATTCTACACTAAAAGTCCCCTGAGAGCAATTGCAGAAGTTTTGCGCATCGTAATTAAGATTGACTACTAAACGAAGGCTAGGAAATGAGGTTGGTTTGCTCGTTTGGCTATCATCATGGATCTTAAGAATTTGTTGGTCTCTCGTATTTGTATTGATGGTTTTGCCTATTATATTAAGTATGAGGGATTTCCTTTGATTTTTTATAATTGTGGTTGATATGTTTAAAAAAAATCAGTTTGAAAATGGTTTTTTGTCACAACAAAAAAAATAAAAATTTGAAAACTGAGTCGGTTTGTAATATATATAGCAATAAAATTTTCTCATAAGGTACTTGTGCTTTGTGTGAGATAGATCCTTAACATTCTCGACTTTCAATCGAACGTAATTTTCCGCTATTATCGTATAAGGAATCACTTCGAGTGTGGCCTCAAACAATCACGAATTAAATACAGAACCAGAAATAATTTTCTTACATTCAATAGGAAAGTAAATCCCTCTCTATAGAAATTGGTAGAATTGCTATTCCTATAAAATAGATTTCATACTTGGAAATGAACTCTCACTATTTTCAGATAGAATAACAATATCTCAAAGTTGTGTATTTTTAGCTCTACCAGTGCTATAACATCCCATTTTCAGTGAAATCAGAATAGTGGTTTCAAGACCACAAATTCGACAAGTAAATTTTTATTTTATTATTATTTTAATGTCTATGGGATGTTAGTAAGGTCGTATTAAAATTTTGTTAAGAAATTTTGATGTTTGCATGATTAATTAAGTGAAAAGGACTAAATCATAAAAAGTGTAAAAGTAGAGTTTCATTAGTTAAAGGATTCAATTAGCTATGAAATTTTAATCTAAGGGACTTTAATGGTAAATAGACCAAATAACGTGATAGTGGATGTTTATGGACATGGTTTTAATGAAATTATTAAAGTTTTTAAAGGCTAAAATGGTAATTAGGTAATTATAACCTAAAACAAAAGAATGAAAATTTACTATCATCTTCATATCATTTTCTTCAACTGAATTTTCACCATTGAAGATAGGGCTAGGTTCAACCAATCTTTCTTTAGTGCATGTAAGTGATTCCATGCCCCGTTTTTAATGATTTTTATGTTTTTGATGTCGTTTTAGCTTAATCTAGCTAGCCTAAGGATTAATTTGCAAAAAATGTTAAAGATTGAGGGTTATGTAATGAATGTTCTTTTATTATTCTTGATGTTAAATGGTAGATTATGGATCCTTGTTGATAAATAAAGGAGTTTTGCAGAGTGATTTTTGATGAAATTTACATATAGGGATTAATTTGTAATAATAGTAAAAGTTCATGTTAAATTTATGAAATGGTGATTGGTATGGGTTGGTTTAAGCCCCTAGATAATTTGGTTGGGTTGAGTGGGGGATTAAAATGCTTAGATTTCAATTTATGAGCTTAAGGACTAAATTATGAAAAGCTAAAATATTGGGGGCAAAATGGTAATTTTGCATAAATATGAATTGTTGACTAAATTGAATGCTAGAGGTATTAAATGGATTGGAATTTTCTATTTATATCAAGATAGACCACATACGGATCTAGATCGAGGAAAAGCTAAAGTCTCAGATTAGTTTGACTTCGTTTCTACACAACTAGTCGTCGAGGTAAGTTTGTATAATGGCTATTGTATTAATGTTATTCAAATGTATTTTATTATGTATTCATAATTTAATTGAATGATGTATATCCAAATCAATGCTATGATAGTTATCAAGTCCCAATTGAACCTTAGGAATTCGTAGGATATAAATGACATTTCATTAGGGATTTCATGTTTCAGATGCTGGTTTTGAATGTCTTTCCGATGGTTGAGGTCCTGCATTTGTTTCAGATACTCACAGGTCGTGTGAGTAGCATCATGTAGCTTATATTTTGACCCATAGCTCGTAAGAGCATGCTCATTCACAGCTCGTGTGAGCAATGATGTAAAAGAAAGGTTACGGTTATATGTTTAAGCACACTTCATGTGAGCTTTCTCGGTGTATCCGATGATATTTTAGATGGCTCAACTGGTATGAAAAGGAGATGAAAAGGGTAAGTGTTCAAATGTGATGTATCATGAATCTATAAGAAGGATGATCTAAATGATATGAATACATGTACAAGTTTCTTGTTATGGATGAATTCATTTGAACCATGTACAATTACACTAACTTGTGTATTGATGATGAATAGGCTTGTGCCAAGCTTGTGGTTTGGGTTGTATTATGCTTATACTTTATTTTTTTATGCAAACGAATGGTAAGTTATGTTTTATTTTCTACAAACTTACTAAGCATTATGTGCTTACATAGTTTCTTTCCTACGTTTTATAGGTTATCGGAAGTTCAATCGGTTTAGAAGCTCGTTGGTGATCTATCACACTATCCAACATAAATATCGGTAGTTTTTGAATGTTTTGGACAAGGTTATAATGGCATGTAAAGGAGGACTTATAATGGTGTTTAGTTGATGATTTGGTATGTATATGTTATGTAAGTTAAGTTTCTTGGTACATTTGATGCCTTGCTTGTTGTGTCATTGTGGCCATCTTATGTTGCATGTTTTAAATGGCTCAAATAGTATGTTTTGTAATGGTATAGTAATGGTCAAGTTGTGGCATGTTTGGTAAGTTTTGTAATTCGTAATTTATGAATGATATGTGGTAAAATATGCATGTTTAGGTAAGTGCTGTTGTGTGTGTTTGAGGTGCCTTTGAATGGCAAATTGGTTAGTTGATTTAGGACTTTTGAAAAGGAAAATATATGCATGTTTAGGTATGGTTTGATGCCTTGTAGGTATGCACAAATTGCTCAAGTGTTTATGCATGAAATGGTATAGGAAATGGCTTATTTTTATGCAAATTTACGTCCACACGGCCTGAGATACGGGCGTGTGACTCATCCGTGTGGGACACACGGCCTGCCGACACGGCCGTGTGTCCCTTAAAGGTTCCTTTGCATGCAAGTCAGTGAGTTAAACGGCCTAGCACACGGCCTGCCACAAGAGCGTGTGGGGCAATTTCGAGAGTTACACGGCCTGGCACATGGGCGCGTGACATGGCCCTCTGAGGCACACGACTTGGCCGCATGGCCTTGTGACCCTTGCTTCCAAATTTTCATAACTTTTTCTTAGACTTTCCAAATGATTTCAATTTAGTCCCGAATTGTTCCTAAGGTATTTCTAAGGCCTTAAGGGCTCGATTTAGGGACAGTATGCATGTGAATGATTGGTTTATTATATGTTTATGATAGTGTATGAAATTCATGTCTAAGTGTTCTGTTTGTAATGCTCTGTAACCCTAATCTGTTGACGAGTATGGGTAAGTGTGTTATAAGTGCAATCTATTTATAGGGAGATATTATAGAATCCTGGTTGAATTAGTAGAATATAGATACTACTTATCTAACAGAAAAACAAGTCCCATGATGTGTAACATCTACAAACATTTGAATTGGATTATTTTGAATAGGTTGAAATGTGGCTTAAGTGGTAGATTGTGGCATAAGTGTTTCATGGTTGAATAGCTTGTTTTGAAAGGCATTTTCTAGGTATACACGGCTTGGCACATGGTCGTGTGCCCTACATGGTTTAGGAATCGACCGTGTGGCTTGAAGATTTTGGTTGATTTTTTATGCACCACAGTTAGCTGCACGGTCTGGTGACACAGTCGTGTGACCCATCTCACACGGCCAGGGGACACGGTCGTATGACCCCTCTTTGCAGATTTTCCTACTTTTTTGAATTAGTTTCAATTTGAACACCTAGTAAATTCCTGCTTAGTTTTAAGTTTTCGATATTAAACCGAAATTGACTAAAACACATGTTAAATTGATTGTTCATGAATTGTATGATAATTCATTGAGATTTTGAATTATATATTGTTTGTAATGGTTTGGTATTTTTTTCGTTGCTATAACACCCCTCACCCGTATTCGTTACCGGAATAGGGTTACGGAGTATTACCGAACTTATAAAACAATTAAATATTCATTTTCCATACATTTTTACATTTCATGCAATCATCATTCAAACTCAAACACATTGTCCCTAATACGAGCCTACGAGGCCCAAAACATGCTTTAAGAGTAGTTCAGGACGAAATCGATAGCTAAAGGAATTTTTGAAACACTTAGAAAGTTTTACAAATTACAGGGGACAGACGCCCACACATAGCCAAAGATACGCTAGTGTCACAGGCCGCGTGGACATTCGAAATGGGATCACATGGCCGTGTCCTAGGCCGTGACCGGCCCCGTGTAACTCTCTGATTTGGGTCACACGGCCAACACACACGCCTGTGTGCCCTAAAAATGGCCACACACGCCCGTGTGCCAGGCGTGTGCTAGGCCGTGCCAAACCTGTAAGGTATACTGACTTATGCCACACGGCCAAGTCACACGCCCATGTGCTAAGTCGTGTGGAGCATACTGACTTAATTTTAATTCAACACCAAGGGATACACGGACGTGTAACATGTAACATCCCAAAATTGGGCCTAGGAGAATTGGGCCTTTTGGGCCACGAGCGTAAGAACTTTCTAAATTTTTGGAGAACAAGAGATCGGCTTAAATGCAAGTTGGACCTATTAGGTGAGTGATTTTGGAAGGTTAGAGGGCTTCTATGAAATCCCAAGATCAAACTTGGGCTTAGGAAAAATTTTGGTTTTGGGTGAAAAAAAAACTGGGAGTTAGTAGGTAGGCTCTAAGAATAAAATGTGGAGAAAAATAACACAAGTGGAGTGTGTGGTGTAGTGGCAAAGTGACGCCACATAAGAGACAAGGGGGTGACGCCACAAGGAAGGAAGGAGGTCCAAGGTTCAAGTTGTAGCACTTGCATTTCTTTTAGATTATTTTTTTAAATGGATTTAGACATTGGCCATAGACTTAGCTTTAGTTGGGCATGTTTTAAGACACAAGCGGAGCTTGTGGCTTAGTGGCTAGCGGCGTAGATTATGTTCCAAGAGAGCCTGGGTTTGAATCTCATGACAAGCAAAGGAGTATTTATTTTGCGGACTGGATGGAAAGAGTTTGAGTTGGATTTAAACTCTGCTAACGGAGGGATCCCACATCGGAAAGATACAAAGAAGGAAGCTAAGATGCTAGCTATATATAGAGCTATCTATGATTGGAGAGAAAACATACGTTGGTGGGCGTTGGGCATAGGAGTGCTTGGAGCGTGGATTAGCAGTTTCCGATTCCTATCAGATCTAGAGGATAATCGCCAATAGTAGCAAAGGAAGGGCTACTAGAACGTGAAGTACACGGTAAGGGTACGGTGAGGTTTCGATTTTTTATAAGTATGCGTTAAATCTTGGTTAATCGCTAATAATGTCGATTGTAGGGTCGTGACTAAGAGATTTGCAGCGAGCGTGGTTACTAGGTGTGTACAAACATTACACACACGATATCGACAATGTCGAAAAGCCGAAAAGCCGAAAGTGGCTAAATGGGCCCGGTGGGCCCTAAGGCTAAGTTTGATGAAATAGTTTGGATGGTTATACGAATTGAAGTAGTCATGCATGATGCATGATCTGGATATGTTTTGGGCCTACGAGGCCATATGATAAGATTTGGGCCTAATGGGCCGTAAGGTTGTAATTTGGGTTTGATGGGCTTTATGAGGACGTAGACAAATATGCTAGGGGTTATGGACTTAGGCCTAGTTTGAACAACTCTTAAATTTCATAAGATTTAATCTAATTAAACATGTTTGTGAACAAGTCACTGGGTTAGGGTGTGGCAACGGGCATGCGCATGTCTAGGATTGGATCTAGGGAGAGCTTGGTACTTAAGCGGTCCTAGTGGCCCACCTCCTCTTCTCTGGAATCCTATATGGTGCGTAGTGTCTGTTCACTTTAGCCGCGAGGACTTGTTGATGGGCCAGAGTTCATAACTAAAACCCGAGAGGGACCAATTACCCTTATATTTGTAAAATTACTAAAATACCCTTATATTTGTAAATTTACTAAAATACCCCTGATTTGTAAAATTACCGAAATACCCCCGGTTTGCAAAATTACCAAAATACCCCTAGTTTGTGAAATTACCAAAATACCCCCAGTTTGAAAAATTATCGAAATACCCTTGATTTATAAAATTACCGAAATACCCCTGATTTACAAAAGTACCAAAATACCCCTGTTTTGAAAAATTATCAAGATACCCCTATAGGGTAGAATTACGAAAATATCCCTGGGTAGTGAAATGACTAAAATACCCCTATGTGAAGAATATGAGTTTGTGGATGTTACTTTTGTGTTTGATGCATTCATATGATATTCTGCTTAGGATGCATATGGGTGGGAATTATGGTACAGAGGAAGATTTGAGGATCGCATAGTCGTATGGTATGGATCTAGGATCGCATGGCCATATGGTATGGATCCACAAAAGGCTTTAAGCCCAATATATGATTAGCAACTTTGCTGCAACGTTCGATAGTACCGCAACCGGGCTAACCTTAGTGTGTAGCAGAGGGGTGGGTTGAGCTAGAATTCCCCACAAGAGTCATAAGGTTGGAAGGGAAATGGTGTGTGTAGCAGATGGAGTTTTGGGGTGGGTTTTGCATTATTTGTTTATAAATGATACGATATGATATGATATGAGGTCATTGTGGGCTAAAGCCCAAGACCACCAATTTTGATAGAGCCTAGAACCAATGTAAATATTTGTAAGTGATTTGATTGCCAAGGGTTGTGCATTGAGTTTCGAAACTCACACTCGCTTAAATTAATGTTTCAGGTAATCCTAAATAGACGACTCGACGTGGGAAAGGACTTGAAACACCCCAAACCCAGCCCACGAGCGTCGACCAGATTTGGTATGTTCCTTAAGAAAAACCGGTTCAAATTCGTTTGCACTTTGAAAAACTTTAAGTGATTTTGGGAGAAAGTTCGAATTGGGTTGGGCTCGAGTTGAAAACAGGGTTATCTTATATTGAAATCCCTTTATCTTAGGTGTCAAAACATTTAGGGTTTAGTTTAAAAGAAATTTACTTAAACTTTAATTGATAAAAATTTGTAAACATAATAAATAAAATAAATGTAAAATAGTTCAACTATGGCCTTATTACATCAAATAAACCCAAATAATTTAAAATACTTAAATAAAAATAAAATGTCCAAATAAAATTCCTTGCTGAGCATGGCCACCTTTAAGCTCCTACCGACCCGGTCCATTACTGATCATCACCGAAAAATGTTCCTACAACGGGGGTGAGTCAACAGACTCAATGTGTACACAAACACTAAGTCCAAATAAATTCAGGCATTTCATAACATTCATATTCATATATTATTAAATTAAAAATGATGCAACCCGAACCCAAACCTAGATGCCATCCGCTACACATCACCCGTACCATCCTGCACACCGTGGGGACTACTAAGTCAACCCTCCATCCGCTACACACCATCGAAGGCAGTCGCTGCAGTCGGCGTGCTTATCGCCCTTATAAATATTCGTGGCATAGCCACCAGATTAAATAATTGTGACCGAAGTCACCACATTCAGATATCGTGGTCTTAAGTCACCACATTCAGATAATGTGACCGAAGTCACCACATTCAGATATCGTGGTCTTAGATCACCACATTCACTTCCCTTTTTTCAGTAACCCATATGCCCCATATCATACATGTCATGCATTTCACATTCTTATCACTTTTCACATGTTAAATATAACATACTTTATAATCCTAGTAGGAGTAGGAAACATAACACGGTACCTTAGCCATATTCACATTCTTATAAACATGCACATATTAAATATTGCCATAAATTTTAGTAAAAGATAGTATGGGGTACACACCTGATTCGCTTAACAAGTTCACTGAAATCCCAAAATCCGATCTACTGCCTTAGATCCTTAACTCCCTACATTCGACCATCACTCAAAAATTTAATGAAGACCATTCGGCCATAAAACCAAATCCTATTAGGATTGTAGTAACTCAAAACTTACCTTGGTGCCGATTTCACTACTAATCAAGTCCCGACATCTTTGCTATGCTTCTTCTTGTATTCGGCCAAGCACTAGATCTCTTCATAGGTTAGTTTCCGGCTTTTAAGATAATGAGAAATAAGTCTAAATACTAAAATAGGCCCTTGGCCGAATGTGTGAGTACACTTACCTTGAAATTCTCAAATCCTGAAAAGTATCCCTTGCCTTAGGTGTCTGTCGAAATCCCCATGGATATATGTTAGATCAATCCTATCATTTAAACACATTAAGAATGGCCTATGGCCGAATATCATCTTACCCTGAATCTAAAAAAATCCCGAAAAATCTTCTCTTGAAGTCGAAACACCTAAATCCCGAAACCTCCCTTCCATAATTCGGCCAAGATTAATAATAGGGATTAGTCCCTAAATTTCTATAGTCTAAAATATAACAGAATGGAAACCAAATTTGGATCTTACCCTTATTTGAAGAAATCGATTGCACCTTCACTTCAACCTTCAGAGGTTCGGCTATGGCTAGATGATGATATCACAACTTTCGGCTTTTGAGAGATTGAGAAAACGAGAAGAGAATAAGGTGCACAAGAGATTCGGCTTTAATAAAGAAAAGAAAAGAGAGGGTGTTGAGGCTTAGAGAATCGGCAATAGTGGATTTTGTGAAGGGATTATTCAGCTTAACAAAAAGTAGAAGAGAAGAGAGCTTACTAGAGAATTCGGCAGAGACTAGGAAGGAAGAAAAATGAATAATGGACTTATTTTCCTCCTATTGCCGAAATTACTAGGCCAAAACTCCCTTACTTGACCATCACTTCTCTTATCTTTATCACTTTGTTTAGAATTAGTAGAAATAATCTTTTAATTATCGCTTATCCCTTAATTAAAAATACCAATAATTATCCATCATTTATCCATCTATTTAGCCGAATTTTAAAAGGGATTAAACTCCTCCCTTGAATTCCTTAGTGCCGTCCACCTCTCTGCTCCTTGTAGCAAAAATAAAATTCTTTTATTTGCTTCCCATGCGACTCGAACTTAGGCCTATTTGCATAGCTTGTGGCATCACTTACTGGGCTTTAAGTGGCGCCTCCTTGCCACTTTTCCAAGCCCGTTCTTGTGTCAAATTTCCTCTATTAATTTTCTTAAGGCCACCCTGTTTTAGTTTCCTCTTTTCAACTTAGCATTTCCTTACATTTTCAAGTTTCAAAAAATGTTTACTTTCCTATTTTGAAACTTAACATTTCTGAAGCATTTCCTTACATTTCCAAGTTTCCAAAAATGTTCACCATACATTCATAACACATAAGACATGCCATTTCGTCTAATTAAATAAAAAATGCATAGGCCCATTTCCAGGATGTTACAGTTCTACCCCCTTAAAATAATTTCGTCCTTGAAATTGCCTGGCTAAAATAAATGAGGGTATTGCTACCGCATTGCCTCTTCTGGCTCCCACGAAGCTTCCTCCGATCCATGGTTGCTTCATAACACTTTGACTAGAGGAACTGACTTCCTCCGTGACACTTTCACATCTCATTCCAAGATCTGAATCGGCTCTTCTTCGTAGGACAAATCTGGCCTTAGCTTCGCCTCTTCAACCGGTACTACGTGAGATGGATCCGATCGATATCGACGTAGCATGGAAACATGGAATACGTCGTGCATCTGCTTCAACTTCGGTGGCAACTCTAACTGATATGCCACTGGTCCAATTCACTTCAACACTCGATAGGGCCTTATAAACCTTGGGCTTAACTTCCCTTTCCGACCAAACCTCTTCACTTTCTTCCAAGGCGAGACTTTCAGAAACACTTGGTCCCCACTCCAAACTCTATTTCCTTCCGTTTGAGGTCTGCATACGACTTCTGTCTGTCCGAGGCTTCCTTCAACCGTGCACAAATTACCTCAACTTTCTCTTCGGATTCTGCCACTAACTCAGGACCTAAAACTCAACGTTCTCCCAATTCCGTCCAACAAATAGGAGTTCGACACTTTCGACCATACAACGCTTCATATGGTGCCATCCGAATACTATCCTGATAGCTGTTGTTGTAGGCGAACTCTGCTAAAGGCAAATATTCGTCCCAACTTCCTCTGAAGTCCATCACACAGCCCCTCAACATATCCTCTAATACTTTGATCACTCGCTCAGACTGCCCGTCCGACTGTGGATAAAAAGCCGTAGTGAAGTCCAACCTAGTGCCTAAAGCCTGATGAAGTGCCTTGCAGAACCGAGAAGTAAATCTTGGGTCTTTATCTGAAATGATTGACACCGGCACTCCATGTAACCTCACAATCTCCGCCACATATAACTTGGCCAACTTCTGAAGAGAATAATCAACTCTTACCGGGATGAAGTGCGCGGACTTAGTCAAATGGTCCACTATTACCCATACCGAGTCCTTCTTAGTAGGTGTAAGGGGAAGCCCACTAACGAAGTCCATGGTAATTCTTTCCCACTTCCACTGCGGAATCTTGATTGGCTGAAGTAATCCTGACGGAACTTGGTGTTCAGCCTTAACTTGCTGACACGTCAGACACTTCCCCACGAATTTAGTAACTTCCCGCTTAAGATCAGGCCACCAAAACTATTCCCTTAGATCCCTGTACAGCTTAGTACCTCCGGGATGTATAGCATAAGGGCTACTATGCGCCTCCCGAAGAATCTTTTGTCTTAACTCCTTATCCCTCGGCATACAGACCTTTCCCTTGAAGCACAATACTCCCTCATCATTAACACCATAATCCTCTAACTCTCCGTTCCGTACTTGTTGTAACTTAGCACTTAGATCCTCATCCACCAACTGACTCCCCTTTACCTCATTCAACCATGTTGGCTTAACTTGCAATTCTGTCAACAGGTTGCCATCATCATACAAACTCAAGTGTGCGAACATCGCCCTCAGATCTGACACCACCTTCCGACTTAGAGCATCCGCCACCACATTCGCCTTGCCCGGGTGATACTCTATCGAACAATCGTAATCCTTCAGTAATTCCACCCACCTTCGCTGTCTCAGGTTTAACTTCTTCTGAGTCAGCAAATACTTAAGGCTCTTGTGATCCGTGTAAATTATCGACTTTTCTCCATAAAAGGTAATGCCTCCATACCTTGTAAGCGAAGACCACTGCCGCCAATTCCAAGTCATGAGTCGGATAGTTAACCTCATGCGGCCTTAACTGTCGAGACGCATAAGCGACTACTTTTCCATCTTGCATTAGAACACACCCTAATCCCGTATGCGAAGCGTCACAGTACACCACAAAATCCTTTCCTGTCTCCGGCTGAATTAACACCGGAGCTTCAGTCAAAACCCTCTTGAGCTTTCAAAACTCTTCTGCTGCTTATCCGTCCATACAAAGGGTACTTCCTTCCTCAACAACTCTGTCAAAGGCGCGGCTATTGACGAAAACCCTTCCACGAGCCTTCTGTAATAGCCTGCCAAACCTAAGAAACTACAGACCTCAGCCACTGACTTAGGTGGTTTCCAATCCAACACTGCTTCAATCTTCCTAGTATCCACCCTTATACCTTCTGCGGATACTACATGTCCTAAGAATGCCACCTTCTTAAGCCAGAATTCACACTTGCTGAATTTCACATAAAGCTTCTTCTCCCTTAATACTTGTAACACTATCCGTAGGTGCTCACCATGCTCTTCCTTCGACTTCGAATACACAAGGATGCCATCGATAAACACGACGACGAACCTATCCAAGTAGGGTTGGAAAACCCGATTCATCATATCCATGAACACGGCTGGTGCGTTCGTCAATCCAAACGGCATTATTACAAACTCATAATGGCCGTATCTTGTCCTAAAGGCTGTCTTATGGATATCCGCCTCCTTCACCTTCAACTGATGATATCCTGACCTTAAGTCTATCTTTAAGAATACCGCAGCCCCTTTAAGCTGATCGAACAAGTCATCTATCCTTGGCAAAGGATACTTGTTCTTAATGGTCAGCTTATTCAACTGACGATAATCTATGCACATACGCATAGTTCCGTCCTTCTTCTTCACAAACAGGACCGGTGCTCCCCACGGAGACACACTGGGCCAGATAAACCCATGGTCAAGCAACTCTTGGGTTTGAGCCTTGAGCTCAACTAACTCTTTCGGCTCCATTCGGTATGGAGCGATTGACACAGGAGCTGTTCCCGGTAGCAAGTCTATTTCAAATTCCACCTCCCTATCTTGGGGTATTCCTGGTAATTCCTCTGGGAACACATCTTCAAAATCCCTTACGGTTCTAACTCCACTGACACCTTCTTCATTTCCACCTAACGCGCTTACGAAGGCTAAGAACGCCTTGCACCCTTTCCGAACCATCTTTTCAGCCTTTAGTGCCGAAACTACATTAGACAAGTAGTTTCTTCTTTCTCCTATCATAATGACCACCTCATCCTCCGAGGTCTTTAATTCCACCCGTTTAGCCGCACAATCCAACACGGCCCGATGCTCCACTAACCAATCCATACCAAGTATGAGGTCAAATTCTCTGAAGGGTAACTCCATTAAGTCAGCCCGAAAGTACACTCCCTGAATTTCTAGGGGTACACTACGAAAGATCTTATCCACCACTACAGTTTGGCCTAATGGGCTCACTACAGTCTTCTACCTATTAGAGAGTTCAGAGTCTAGGCCTAGTGTTTCCACTATACTACATGCAACATAAGAATGGGTTGAGCCCACATCAATAAGAGCAAAATAGGGCTTGCCATGAATAAGGAACGTACCAATTATGACGTCTGATGCGTCTCCATCCTCCCTCCGGTGAACCGCATAAACCAAACTCGACTGTCTAGCCTCAGCAACACCTTTAGCCGGTGTTCCACGTCCTCTGCCAGCACCATTTCCTCGGTTGTTTAGACCACGACCTCGCTGAGGCTGTTGTCTGCCTCTGCCAGCCTGACTAACATTCTGAGCTGCTGGTCGATTCCCATCCGGTTTCATTGGACAGTCCTTAATCATATGGTCCTTGGACCCACACCTGAAACATCCTCCTGTCCTCTTCCAACACTCTCCTAAGTGTTTCTTCCCACACTGGTCACAAGGACGATACTGCCCTCCTGTACCAACTTGCTGACCTCGCGGCCTCTCAACTCTAGGCCTCTTCTGAACATTCCCAGCTGATCCAGACGATCCAAAACCTCTTTTCTACCTATTTCGATCAGAGTTCTGCCTTGTAGAGTTCTTAATTCCTTCAGCTACCTTAGCTTTCTCTACTAAAGCAGAAAACTCCCATTCCTGATGTGGAGCTATCAACAACCTCAGATCATCCCTTAGTCCATCCTCAAACCGGACACACCACTCATGCTCCGTAGCCACTACTCCTCGAGCATATCGGCTCAACCTCGAAACTCGACTTCATATTCCTCCACGCACTTATTCCCTGAAACCAATCCTGAAAAAGCTTTCCTTTGCTCATCAGTATAACGTATGCCAACATATTTCTTCTGATAAGCCGTCTTAACATAGTCCCACGTCAGATCCTCAGCTGTGGCACCATCACGAACTGTGAGCCACCATCGGTATGCTTCATCGCGTAGGAATGCCACCATTCCTTTCAGCTTCTCCTCAAGGGTCAGATCCAGTTTATCCATAATCCGCTCAGTTGATTCCAACCAATACTCAGCGGTACTGGGTGCCACTCCTGACACTCCACGGAACACCTCAGCTCTGTTGGCTCGGAGTCGCTCGGGTACAGACTTTTGAGCTCCCGTGCCTCCACTTGCTCCCGTCACCATCTCAAGAACTTGCAGCACAGCCTGCAACATAGCATCACCCCCCGTCTGATCCTACTGCTCAGCACCAAAAGCTAAGGGTGGTGGTGGCGGTGGTACCTCATTTTCAGACCCTTGACCCGATCTAACGGGTTCTGACACAGTTATTCTGCCTCTACCGCGTCCACGACAGCCACGTCCTCTAGAGCTCATTTCTAACGTCGCGATCTGATTAAGAAGTTTTATGAATTAGTCCTTGTTCCACTTATTATTTGCGAAGAAGTTTTATGAATGAAGTTCAGAAGTAGTTCTTTCGATCACTCAAGGTTTTCATTCAGGTTTTCTATCCTAATTTAGAGAAGCATATTCATTCAAACATTCATTCAGTGACATCCATCACACACATTCACTATTTCTATAATTTTGTCTATTCCTACCCCAGGGGTATTTTCGTAATTTGTCCTACAGGGGTATTTTCGTAATTTTTCAAAAGAGGGTTCCTTGGTGATTTTGTCAATAAGGGTATTTTGGAAATTTTAAAATTCGAGAGCATTTCGGTAATTTTGAAACTCAGGGGTATTTTGGTAATAAACCAGGGTAAATTTGTAAAGCTTAATAAATCAGGGGTATTGCAGATTTTACAAAACTTTAGGGTTATTTTGGAGAATTTGTTTTTCCAAAATGGTGATGTTGCAAAAATTTTGGGAATTAGGGTCATTTTTGTAATTTTGTACGTTAGGGGCACTTTCGTAATTTTCCAAAATCAAGATATTTTGATATTTTGTGATCTAGAATTTTTTTGGCCATTTTATAAAGTAAGGAAAATTTTATTGAAATCGGGGTAGTACGGTAATTTTTAGAAACCAGGGGTGTTTTTTGTAATTCCGCCACTAGGGGCATTTTGGTAATTTTTTGTAAATTGGGAATATTTTGAAAACTTTCTAAAAATAAGTTTTTGTTACTATTTAAAGGGGTAAATTTGGGGATTTTAAAACTAGGGTTTTCATAAAAACATGGCTAGTCCCTTTTCGGGTTTTAGTTATTGGGTTTAGCCTATGAATAAGTCTTCATGGTTAGGGTGAACCGTAGCTACGCACCAGGTAGAATTCCTGCGAAGAGGAGGTGAGTCACTAGAACTGCTTAAGTACCAGGCTCTTCCGGATCCAATCCTAGACATGCGCACAGGGGTTGCCATACCCTAACTCGGCGACTTAGCCATAGGTTTGTTTAATTAGGCATTAAGTCTTATGTAATAGTTGGGGTAAACTAATCCTAGGGTTCAAGTACCTATCATACTATTCTACGCTCCATTTATACCCTTCTACAATCCATAACATATATCACACAGATGGTTTAGGGGTACTTACCTGGTGGACTGTGGGTCAGAGACTTGGGTGTCATGCCAAAAACCTGCTTATTTCAAAAAAATGTTTTCATAAAACTTATTTGGGCTCACTTTGAAAATGTTTTGGGCCTTAAACCTCAGGCCGAGAGTTTGAAACGGGCTCTGATACCAAATTGAAACACCCCAAACCCGGCCCACGAGCCTCATCCAGATTTGGTATGTTCTTTAAGAAAAACCGGTTCAAATTCGTTTGCACTTTGAAAAACTTTAAGTGATTTTGGGAGAAAGTTCGAATTGGGTTGGGCTCGAGTTGAAAACAGGGTTATCTTATATTGAAATCCCTTTATCTTAGGTGTCAAAACATTTAGGGTTTAGTTTAAAAGAAATTTACTTAAACTTTAATTGATAAAAATTTGTAAACATAATAAATAAAATAAATGTAAAATAGTTCAACTATGGCCTTATTACATCAAATAGACCCAAATAATTTAAAATACTTAAATAAAAATAAAATGCCCAAATAAAATTCCTTGCTGAGCATGGCCACCTTTAAGCTCCTACCGACCCGGTCCATTCATTATCATCACACAAAAAATGTTCCCACAACGGGTGAGTCAATGACTCAATGTGTACACAAACACTAAGTCCAAATAAATTCGGGCATTTCATAGCATACATATTCATATATTATTAAATTAAAAATGATGCAACCCGAACCCAAACCTAGATGCCATCCGCTACACATCACTCGTACCATCCTGCACACCGTGGGGACTACTAAGTCAACCCTCCATCCGCTACACACCATCGGCGCGTCATTGCAGATCAACGTGCTCATCGCCCTCTTATAAATATTCGTGGCATAGCCACCAGATTAAATAATTGTGACCGAAGTCACCACATTCAGATATCGTGGTCTTAAGTCACCACATTCAGATAATGTGACCGAAGTCACCACATTCAGATATCGTGGTCTTCGATCACCACATTCACTTCCCCTTTTTCAGTAACCCATATGCCCCATATCATACATGTCATGCATTTCACATTCTTATCACTTTTCACATGTTAAATATGACGTATTTCATAATCCTAGTAGGAGTAGGAAACGTACCTGAGTACTTTGTACCATAACACGGTACCTTAGCCATATTCACATTCTTATAAACATGCACATATTAAATATTGCCATAAATTTTATTGAAAGATAGTGTGGGGTACACACCTGATTCACTTAACAAATTCACTGAAATCCCGAAATCCAATCTACTGCCTTAGATCCTTAACTCCCTACATTCGGCCATCACTCAAAAATTTAATGAAGACCATTCGGCCATAAAACCAAATCCTATTAGGATTGTAGTAACTCAAAACTTACCTTGGTGCCGATTTCACTACTAATCAAGTCCCCGACATCTTTGCTATGCTTCTTCTTGTATTCGGCCAAGCACTAGATCTCTTCATAGGTTAGTTTCCGGCTTTTAAGATAATGAGAAACAAGTCTAAATACTAAAATAGGCCCTTGGCCGAATGTGTGAGTACACTTACCTTGAAATTCTCAAATCCCGAAAAGTATCCCTTGCCTTAGGTGTCTGTCGAAATCCCCATGGATATATGTTAGATCAATTCTATCATTTAAACACATTAAGAATGGCCTATGGCTGAATATCATCTTACCCTGAATCTAAAAAAATCCCGAAATATCTTCTCTTGAAGTCGACAACACCTAAATCCCGAAACCTCCCTTCCATAATTCGGCCAAGATTAATAATAGGGATTAGTCCCTAAATTTCGATAGTCTAAAATATAACAGAATGGAAACCAAATTTGGATCTTACCCTTATTTGAAGAAATCGATTGCACCTTCACTTCAACCTTTAGAGATTTGGCTATGGCTAGATGATGATCTCACAACTTTCGGCTTCTGAGAGATTGAGAGAACGAGAAGAGATTAAGGTGCACAAGAGATTCGGCTTTAATAAAAAAAAGAAAAAAGAGGGTGTTGAGGCTTAGAGAATCGATAATAGTGGATTTTGTGTAGGGATTATTCGGGTTAACAAAAAGTAGAAGAGAAGAGAGCTTACTAGAGAATTCGGTAGAAGCTAGGAAGGAAGAAAAATGAATAATGGCCTTATTTTCCTCCTATTGCCAAAATTACTAGGCCAAGACTCTCTTACTTGGCCATCACTTCTCTTATATTTATCACTTTGTTTAGAATTAATAGAAATAATCTTTTAATTATCTCTTATCCCTTAATTAAAAATACCAATAATTATCCATCATTTATCCATCTATTTAGCCGAATTTTAAAAGGGATTAAACTCCTCCCTTGAGTTCCTTAGTGCCGTCCACCTCTCTGCTCCTTGTAGCAAAAATAAAATTCTTTTATTTGCTTCCCATGCGACTCGAACTTAGGTCCATTTGCATAGCTTGTGGCGTCACTTACTGGGCTTTAAGTGGCGCCTCCTTGCCACTTTTCCAAGCCTGTTCTTGTGTCAAATTTCCTCTATTAATTTTCTTAAGGCCACCCTGTTTTAGTTTCCTCTTTTCAACTTAGCATTTCCTTACATTTTCAAGTTTCCAAAAATGTTTACTTTCCTCTTTTGAAACTTAACATTTCTGAAGCATTTCCTTACATTTCCAAGTTTCCAAAAATGTTCACCATACATTCATAACACACAAGACATGCCATTTCGTATAATTTAATCAAAAATGCATAGGCCCATTTCCAGGATGTTACAGGACTCGGAAATGGCCACACTATAAGAGGCTTGAATTTTCATTTAATTTGTTTCAAAATACATGTTTTTAGTTACTTAATTTTCGGTGGATGCAATAAGGCCTTGTACTCTGTTTTGACTTCAAATTTATTTTGGGTTTTGAGATTATTTATTTATTTATTTATTTATTTATTAAACCTAAGTAAGTTCTTATGTTCAAACTTGGTTTCCGAAATACTTAAAGTAATAAAATGGGTTTTTATCTTTAGGCTTTTGGGTCTTAAACTTTTAATTAGCAAAATCATTTTGAATTGTGCCTTTAATGTGACATTCCAGATTCGGGCCTAACGTCTAGGTCGGGTTTGGGGTGTTACATTTAGTGGTATCAGAGCCCGGTTGCAAAGCTCGGGCTGTGAAATGGGCCTTAGATTTTGGGTTTTTTTAGAAAGTTTTGGCTGGATTCTTGAAGTGTGGTTCATCGAGCCCTCGACGTCGAGCCAAGTAAGTTTTTCTGTTATTGTTTGAATTATTGAACTGTATAGATAATGGGCTACTTAAAAATAAGATTTTAGAGACTAAAGCCCGTAGGAAACTTATGCCTGTTGTGGATTCTCGACATCGGAATAACTCTAAGAAATTGTTGTTACTTACATAAGACATGTGCCCTAAACAAGTGGAACTAAGTACTAATTTCATAAAATTCTTAATTTATAAATACGCAACGATGAGCGCTAGACGAGGTGGAAGAGGCCGCGGCAGAGGCCGTGGAAGTGTTAGGTTGTGTGTAAGAGGATTCAAGATTAAGTTAAAGGTATATTAGTGTTATTAAGATCAGAGTGCGCAGCGAAAGCATAGCGGTATGTCTTGATCGGTGCGTTTAGTGGTTAGTTAGAAATTTTGAGGACGAAATTTCTTTAAGAGGGGTAGATTTGTAACATCCCGAAATTGGGCCTAGGAGAATTGGGCCTTTTGGGCCCCGAGCATAGGAACTTTTTAAATTTTTGGAGAACAAGAGATCGGCTTAAATGCAAGTTGTACCTATTAGGTGAGTGATTTTGGAAGGTTAGAGGGCTTCTATGAAGTCCCAGGGATCAAACTTGGGCTTAGGAAAATTTTGGTTTTAGGTGAAAAAAAAACTGGGACTTAGTAGGTAGGCTCTAAGAATAAAATGTGGAGAAAAATGACACAAGTGGAGTGTGTGGTGTGATGGCAAAGTGATGCCACATAAGAGACAAGGGGGTGACGCCACAAGGAAGGAAGGAAGTCCAAGGTTCAAGTTGTACCACTTGCATATATTTTAGATTATTCTTTTAAATGGATTTAGACATTGGCCATAGACTTAGCTTTAGTTGGGCATGTTTTAAGACACAAGAGGAGCTTGTGGCTTAGTGGCTAGCAACGTGGATTATGTTGCAAGGGAGCCTGGGTTCGAATCTCATGACAAGCAAAGGAGTATTTATTTTGCGGACTAGACAGAAAGAGTTTGAGTTGGATTTAAACTCTGCTAACGAAAGGATCCCACATCGGAAAGATACAAAGAAGGAAGCTAAGAAGCTAGCTATATATAGAGCTATCTATGATTGGAGAGAAAACATACCTTGGTGGGCGTTGGGCATAGGAGTACTCGAAGCGTGGATTACCAGTTTCCGATTCCTATCAGATCTAGAGGATAATCGCCAATAATAGCAAAGGAAGGGCTACTAGAACGTGAGGTACATGGTAAGTGTAACATCCTGGAAAGGGCCTATGCATTTCCGGTTTAATTATACGAAATGACAAGTCTTAAGTACTATGAATAAATTTTTAACATTTTCGGAAATGAAAATGGAAATGGATATTTTTGGAAACCTGGAAATGTAAGGAAATGATTCAAAAATGGAAAGTAAACATTTCTGGAAACTTAGAAATGTAAGAAAATGGCAAGTTTACAGAGCCGATCGAAAATTTTAGGAAACTTAGAAATGATGTAGAAATGTCAAGATTTAAAGTTTAAAATAGGAAAGTAAGGCAAGGTGGCCTTAAAAGAAAAAGTTTGTGAAATTTGACACACAAACAGGCTTGGAAAAGTGGCCTAAAGATGGCACTTAGGGCCTATGGAAATGGCGCCATATCACGAAAGGCATGGGCACAGGTTCGAAGTCACAAGGGAAGCAAATAAAAGACGGTTTTATTTTTGCTTCGGAGAGGCTGAGTGGGCGGCAAGGCTTCTAGAAAAGGGAGTTTTATTCCTTTTAAATTTCGACAATTAAGGGGATAATTGAGGAATTAATTTGGATTATTTAATTTGGAAGAGATAATAAGGATTTTCCTTTATTTATTTTTTTTAAAAGAGATAATATTATCATAAAGGAAGAGTGGTGGCCAAGTCAAGGACTCTTGGCCTGATAACTTCGGCTAAAGAAGGAAAATTAAGGATATTTTCCATTCATCCTCTCCCTTTGCCGAAAATTCCTAGCCCCTCTCTCTCTCTCTCAAAAATTTTCCTTAAGCAAAACTTCATCTTTTCTTCTTCTCTCCTTTTCTACTGTCAAACCAAAATCTCTGTGATCCTTGTTTAAATCTCCATAGCTGAATCTCTGTGACTCGAGGCAAGGAAGCAATCGATTGAAGCGTAAAAGGTAAGATTAAGCATTATTCAAGTTCCTTTCTTTTCTATTTGCCGGAAGAGAATGGTCTAATCTCTGTTCTTGCTTTATGGCCGAATCTATAAGGATCTCTCAGGTTCTTTCTACAACTGTCGAATACAAGGAGGAATCTTTCGGGAAATTCAAGGATCTAAGGTAAGAAATATGAATATTCGGCCATAGGCCATTTAATGGTGATTAAGGGTTAGAAATCAATCTAACATGTGCCTATAGGATTTTCGACAGCATCAAGGAAGCAAGGATCTATTTCGGGATTTGAATAATCAAATCGACGTCAAAGGTAAGTTTTTAAAATACAAATCCTATTAGGATTTGGTTTTCAAGCCGAATAGGTTTATTGATGTGTTTAAATGATTGACCGAATATAGAAGTAAACGGATCTAAGGTAAAGATCAGGCTTTCGAGATTTCAAGGAAATTATTAAGCGAATCAGGTGTGTAATCCCCACCATCTTTTAATATGTCACATGGCAATATTTTAATCTATGAGTATATAAATATAAATGTGAATATGGCTAAGTACCCAAATGTGGTACAAAAGTACTCAGGTACGTTTCCTACTTCTAGTAGAAATATGAAATATGTTATTCGTAACATGAGAATTTTATACGATTGTGAACGTTGGTATATTATGCTTATTAATATATGGGGCATATGGTTGTATATTGAAAGGGGAAGTGAAAAGTGGTGACTTAAGACCACGATGTCCAAAAGTGGTGACTTACGACCACGATGTCGAAAAGTGGTGACCTAAGACCACAGTAATCTAAAAAGTGGTGACCTAAGACCACAGATGCGGTGACTTAAGCCCGCAATTTGGTGTGTAGCAGAAGGAAGGTCGACTTAGTAGTCCCCACGGTGTGTTTGGTTGGTACGGGAGTGTGTAGTGGATGGCATCTAGGTTTTGGGTTCGGGAATGCATCATTATTTTTGAATTAATGTATGAACATGTTATGTTCGGTATGGAACGTAGAATAGAATGATAGGAATATTGAACTCTAGGACTTGTCTACTCAACACAACCACATAAGACTTAATGCACTAAACAAACCTATGGCTAGGTCACTGAGCTAGGGTGTGGTAACCCCTGTACGCATGTCTAGGATTGGATCTGGAAGAGCTTGGTATTTAAGCAGTCCTAGTGACTCACCTCCTCTTCGCAGGAATCCTACATGGTGCGTAGCTTCGATTCACCCTAACTCAGAGGGCTCAGTGGTGTGGCAACCTCTGTGCGCATGTCTAGGAATGGTTTCAGTGGGAGCTTGGTATTTAAGCAGTCCATGTAACTCACCTCCTCTCCACTCGAATCCTGCTTGGTGCATAACTTTGGTTCACCCTGACCAAGAGAGCTCGGTAATAGGCTAAACATAATGACTAAAACCCAAAAAGGGAACTAGCCATTTTCTTTAAAAAAAACGAACAAAAAAACAAACTCTAGTTTTAAATTCTTAAAACTTTCTTTTAAAACCATCTTTACAAAATTTTCCAAAAAATTTCTGATTTGTGAAAATTACAAAAAAGCCCTTAGTGGTAAAATTACCAAAATGCCCTTGATTCACAAAATGTCAAGATTCTCAACGGTTTTGCCAAACGTCATTATTTTATAAACAATCACAAACCCTAATTTCTAAACCATCAAAAATACCTTGATTTTGAAAAATTTCAAAATTTCCCCTAACTTACAAAATTACCGAAATGACCCTGATTTCCAAAATTTTTGCAACATCATCGTTTTGAAAAGTAAAATTCTCAAAAAGAACCCTCAAAGTTTTACAACTTTTGAAATATCCCTGACTTATTGAATTTTACAAATTTACCCCGGTTTGTAGAAAATTATCGAAATACCCCCGAGGTCAAAAATTACCGAAATACCCCTGGATTTCAAAAAATTTTTCCAAATTACCCAGGGCTTTAAAATTACCAAAATACTTTTGACAAAATCACCTAAGAACTTCTTATTTTGAAAATTTTCGAAAAATGCCCCTGTAGGACAAATTACGAAAATACCCCTAGGTAGTGGAAAAACAATAACAATGAGAACTACAACGTTTCTCTGAATGAACGAAAGTTCATACTTGTTTGATGGATGAATGAATGGGAAGACTGTATACTTGTATGAATACGAAAGAACCACTCCTAAATCCTTTTTCATAAAACTCCTTCGCAGGTAAATAAGTGGAACAATGACTAATTCATAAAACTTTTTAATCAGATCTCGACGCTAGAAATGAGCTCTAGAGGACGTGGTCGTCATGGACGAGGTAGAGGAAGGATGACCGTGTTGGAACCCGTTAGATCGGGTCAAGGGTCTGATAATGAGATACCACGGCCACCACCACCCCAATTTGTGGGTCGAAAGCGCAAAGCAAGCTCGAGACGGGAAGATACGTGTCGCAGTCATGTCTTTGTGAGTTTTGGAATTGGTGGCTGGTGCAGGAGGAAATTCGGGAACCCGAAAATCTGTGCCTGAACGGCTCCGAGCTAATAGAGCCGAGATGTTTCGGGGAGTGTCTGGAGTAGCACCCAGTACAGTTGAGTACTGGTTGGAAGCAATGGAGCGCATCATGGATGAGCTTGATCTGACCCCTGAGGAAAAGTTAAAGGGAATGGTGGCACTGTTACGCGATGAAGTGTATCAATGGTGGTTAGCTGTGCGGGATGGTGCCACGACTGAGGATCTGACCTGGGAGTACGTGAAGGAAGCGTACCAAAAGAAGTATGTGGGAACCAGGTACATTGATGAGCAAAGGAAAGCTTTTATGGGGCTAATCCAAGAAACAAGTCGGTTCTGTAAGATGAGGTCGAATTCTCGAGGTTGAGCCAGAGTGCGCTTCGAGGTGTCGTGGCGATCGAGCATGAGCGCTTGTGTCCGTTTTGAGGCCAGGCGGATGATCTCGAGATCGTTGATAGCACCGCATCGTGAGCGGGAATTCTCTCTTTGGTAGAAAAGGCCAAGGTGGCCGAGGAATCAAGGATTCTACAAAGCGGGCTATGGATAGAAATAGGCCCAAGAGAAGTTTTGGGTCATCCGGGAAGGTTCATAAGAGGCTTAGAGTTGATGGGCGCGAGGTCGCAAAGTTTGGATCGGAAGAGCGGTGTCGACCTTGTGATGTGTGTGGAAAGAAGCACTTGGGAGAGTGTTGGAGGAGAACAGGAGGATGTTTTAGGTGTGGGTCCAAGGACCACGTGGTCAAGGAATGTCCTAAGAACTTAGACGAAAGCCGACCGCAACTCGGAATGTTAGTCGGCGGGTAGAGGAGGACCGCGACCTCAACGAGGTCGTGGTTCGAACAGCGAGGTAATGGTGCCGGCAGAGACCGTGGAACACGTGGTCGCGGTGCGCTAATCTTGAGGCAAGGCAACCAGTTTGGTTTATGCGCGTTCACGGAGGGAAGATGGAGACGCGCCGATGTTATAACCCAGTGCGTTCTTTATTTTTGACAAGCCCTATTTTGCTATAATTGATGTGGGCTCGACCCATTCATATGTTGCATGTAATGTAGTGGAAACACTAGGCCTAGACTCTGAACTTTCTGATAGGCAGATGACTGTAGTAAGCTCATTAGGCCAAACAGTGATGATCGATAAGATCTTTCGGAATGTACCCCTAGAGATTCAGGGAGTGAACTTTCGGACTGACTTAATGGAATTACCTTTTGGAGAGTTTGAACTTATACTCGGAATGGATTGTCTAGTAGAGCATCGAGCCGTGTTGGATTGTGCGGCTAAGCGTATGGAACTAAGAACCCTGGAGGATGAAGTAGTAGTAATGGTTGGAGAAAGGAGGAACTACTTATCTAACGTAGTTTCGGCGCTGAAGGCTGAGAAGATGGTTAAGAAAGGGTGCAAGACATTCTTAGCCTTCGTAAGTGCATTAGGTGGGAAAGAAGCAGGTGTCCATGGAGTTAGAACTGTAAGGAACTGTGAGGATGTATTTCCGAAGGAATTACCAGGAATACCCCCAAATAGGGAGGTGGAATTTGGAATAGATTTGCTACTGGGAACAGCACCTGTGTCAATTGCTCCATACCGAATGGCGCCAAAGGAGTTGGTTGAGCTCAAGGCTCAAATCCAAGAGTTGTTGGATCGTGGGTTCATCCGACCCAGTGTGTCTCCATGGGGAGCACCGGTCCTATTTGTGAAGAAGAAGGACAGAACTATGCGTATGTGCATAGATTACCGTCAGTTGAATAAGCTGACCATTAAGAACAAGTATCCTTTGCCAAGGATCGATGACTTGTTCGATCAGCTGAAGGGAGCCGCAATGTTTTCAAAGATCGACTTAAGGTCGGGATATCATCAATTAAAGGTGAAGGAGGCTGATATCCATAAGACCGCTTTTAGGACAAGATATGGCCATTTTGAACTCGTGGTGATGCCGTTTGGGTTGACAAAAGCTCCAGCCGCATTCATGGACATGATGAATCGGGTTTTCCAACCCTATTTGGATAGGTTCGTCGTTGTGTTCATCGACGATATTCTGGTGTATTCTAAGTCGAAAGAGGAGCATGATGAGCATCTCCGAGTGGTGTTGGAAGTGTTAAGGGAGAAGAAGCTTTATGCCAAATTCAGCAAGTGTGAATTTTGGCTTAAGGAGGTGGCATTCCTAGGACATGTAGTATCCGCAGAGGGAATAAGAGTGGACCCTAGGAAGATCGAAGCCGTGTTGGATTGGAAACCACCTAGGTCTGTGGCTGAAATCTGATGTTTCTTAGGCTTGGCAGGCTATTACAGAAGGTTTGTGGAAGGGTTCTCGTCAATAGCTGCGCCTTTGACAAAGTTGCTACGGAAGGAAGTACCCTTTGAATGGACTAATAAGTAGCAGGAGAGCTTTGAAAAGCTCAAAAGGTGTTGACTAAGCTCCAGTGTTTAATTTAGCCTAGCGGAAAAAGATTTTGTGGTGTATTGTGACGCTTCGCATACGGGATTAGGTTGTGTGCTAATGCAAGAAGGAAAAGTAGTCGCTTATGCGTCTCAGCAGTTAAGGCCGCATGAGGTTAATTATCCAACCCATGACTTGGAATTAGCAGCAGTGGTTTTCGCCCTTAAGGTTTGGAGGCACTACCTTTATGGAGAAAGGTCAGTTATCTACACAGACCACAAAAGTCTTAAGTACTTGTTGACTCAGAAGGAGTTGAACTTGAGGCAACGAAGGTGAGTGGAATTGTTAAAGGACTACAATTGTTCGATAGAATATCATCCGAGCAAGGCGAATGTGGTAGCTGATGCTCTAAGTAGGAAGGTTGTGGCAGATCTAAGGGCTATGTTCGCCCACTTAAGTCTGTATGATGATGGAAGCTTTGTTGGCGAGTTACAAGTCCAAATTTCACATGGCTAAAGGAGGTGAAAGAGGGACAGATGGCTGATAAGGACCTAAGTGCTAAGTTACAGAAAGTTCAGAACAGAGAATTAAAGGATTATGGCGTCAACGATGAAGGAGTACTTGTCTTTGTAAAGGAAAGGTCCAGTATGCTTGGGACAAGGAGTTGAGACAAAGGATTCTTCGGGAAGCGCATGGTAGCCCTTATGCTATGCATCCCGAGGCATTAAGTCAGTATAGAGATCTAAGGGAACAATTTTGGTGGTCCGATCTTAAACGAGAAGTGACGAGAATTAATGGGAAAATGTTTGACGTGTCGACAAGTTAAGGTGAACACCAAGTCCCATCGAGGATTGCTTCAACCAATTGAGATTCAGCAATGGAAGTGGGAGAGAATTACCATGGACTTCGTTAGTGGGCTTCTCTTTACGCCAACTAAGAAGGACTCGGTATGGGTGATAGTGGACCGTTTGACCAAGTCCGCGTACTTTATTCCAGTAAGAGTGGATTATTCTTTTCAAAAGTTAGCTAAGTTATATGTGGCGGAAATCGTGAGGTTACATGGAGTACCGGTGTCAATCATCTCCGATAGAGACCCAAGGTTTACGTCTCGATTTTGGAAGGCACTTCATCAAGCTTTAGGCACTAAGTTGGACTTCACTACGGCTTTTCATCCACAATCAGACGGGCAGTCTGAACGGGTTATGCAAGTGTTGGAGGATATGTTGAGAGGCTGTGTGATGGATTTCCGAGGAAGTTGGGAAGATTACTTGCCTTTAGCTGAGTTCGCCTACAACAATAGCTATCAGACTAGCATTCGGATGGCACCATATGAAGCATTGTATGGTAGGAAGTGTAGAACACCTACTTGTTGGGCTGAGTGAGGAGAACGGCGAGTGTTGGGTCCCGAGTTAGTGGCAGAAACTGAAGAGAAGGTTGAGCTAATTCGGGCACGGTTGAAGGAAGCCTCTGATAGGCAAAAGTCATACGCAGACCTCAAGCAGAAGGAAATAGAGTTTGAAGTTGGAGACCGAGTGTTCCTGGAAGTCTCGCCTTGAAAGAAGGTTATGAGGTTCGGTCGCAAAGGGAAGTTAAGCCCAAGGTTTATAGGGCCCTATCGAGCACTGAAGCGAGTTGGGCCAGTGGCATACCAATTGGAGTTGCCACCAGAGTTGCAGCAGATGCACGACGTATTCCATGTATCCATGTTACATCGTTACCGATCGAATCCGTCCCATGTGGTACCTGTTGAAGAGGTGGAGCTAAGGCCAGACTTGTCCTACAAGGAAGAGACGATTCGGATATTGGAACGTGACGTGAAAGTGCTATGGAGGAAATCAGTTCCTCTAGTCAAAGTGTTATGGTGCAATCATGGATCAGAAGAAGCTTCGTGGGAGTCAGAGGAGACAATGCGACAGCAATACCCTTAAATATTTTAGTTAGGAAATTTCGAGGACGAAATTGTTTTAAGGGGGTAGAACTGTAACATCCTGGAAAGGGCCTATGCATTTCCGGTTTAATTGTCCGAAATGACAAGTCTTAAGTACTATGAATAAATTTTTAATATTTTCAGAAATGAAAATGGAAATAGATATTTTTGGAAACCCGGAAATGCCAGGAAATGATTCAAAAATGGAAAGTAAACATTTCTGGAAACTTGGAAATGTAAGAAAATTGCAAGTTTACAGAGCCGATCGAAAATTTTAGGAAACTTAGAAATGATGTAGAAATGTCAAGATTTAAAGTTTAAAATAGGAAAGTAAGGCAAGGTGGCCTTAAAAGAAAAAGTTTGTGAAATTTGACACACAAACAGGCTTGGAAAAGTGGCCTGAAGATGGCACTTAGGGCCTATGGAAATGGCGCCATATCACGAAAGGCATGGGCACAGGTTCGAGTCACAAGGGAAGCAAATAAAGAAGGTTTTATTTTTGCTTCCGTAAGACTGAGTGGGCGGCAAGGCTTCTAGAAAAAGGAGTTTTATTCCCTTTAAATTTCGCAATTAAGGGGATAATTGAGGAATTAATTTGGATTATTTAATTTGGAAGAGATAATAAGGATTTTCCTTTATTTATTTTTTTTTAAAAGAGATAATATTATCATAAAGGAAGAGTGGTGGCCAAGTCAAGGACTCTTGGCCTGATAATTTCGGCTAAAGAAGGAAAATTAAGGATATTTTCCATTCATCCTCTCCTTTTGCAGAAAATTCCTAGCCCCTCTTTCTCTCTGCCAGAAATTTTCCTTAAGCAAAACTTCATCTTTTCTTCTTCTCTCCTTTTCTCTTGTCAAACCAAAATCTCTGTGATCCTCATTTAAATCTTCATAGCCGAATCTCTGTGACTCTAGGCAAGGAAGCAATCGATTGAAGCGTAAAAGGTAAGATTAAGCATTATTCAAGTTCCTTTCTTTTCTATTTGCCGGAAGAGAATGGTCTAATCTCTATTCTTGCTCTATGGCCGAATCTATAAGGATCTCTCAGGTTCTTTCTACAACTGTCGAATACAAGGAGGAATCTTTCGGGAAATTCGAGGATCTAAGGTAAGAAATATGAATATTCGGCCATAGGCCATTTAATGGTGATTAAGGGTTAGAAATCAATCTAACATGTGCCTATAGGATTTTTGACAGCATCAAGGAAGCAAGGATCTATTTCGGGATTTGAATAATCAAATCGACATCAAAGGTAAGTTTTTACAATATAAATCCTATTAGGATTTGGTTTTCAAGCCGAATAGGTTTATTGATGTGTTTAAACGGATCTAAGGCAAAGATCAGGCTTTCGGGATTTCAAGGAAATTATTAAGCGAATCAGGAGTGTAATCCCCACCATCTTTTAATATGTCACATGGCAATATTTTAATCTATGAGTATATAAATATGAATGTGAATATGGCTAAGTACCCAAATGTGGTACAAAAGTACTCAGGTACGTTTCCTACTTCTAGTAGAAATATGAAATATGTTATTCGTAACATGAGAATTTTATATGATTGTGAACGTTGGTATATTATGCTTATTAATATATGGGGCATATGGTTGTATATTGAAAGGGGAAGTGAAAAGTGGTGACTTAAGACCACAGTAATCTGAAATGTGGTGACTTACGACCATAGTAATCTGAAAAGTGGTGACCTAAGACCACGATGTCTGAAAAGTGGTGACCTAAGACCGCAGATCACGGTGACTTAAGCCCGCAATTTGGTGTGTAGCGGAAGGAGGGTCGACTTAGTAGTCCCCACGGTGTGTTTGGTTGGTACGGGGGTGTGTAGCGGATGGCATCTAGGTTTTGGGTTCGGGATTGCATCATTATTTTTGAATTAATGTATGAACATGTTATGTTCGGTATGCCTTGATTTATTAAATTGTAGTGTTGGTTACACATTGAGTCAATTTGACTCACCCCGTTGTGGGAAATATTTTTCAGGTGATGAGCAATAATGGACCGGGTCGGCAGGAGCTAAAGGTGGCCATGCTTTGCAAGGAGAAATTTAAAGATTTGGGCTTTTATTTTACTCAGTACTTTAATTTTATTTTTGGGTTTCGGTTGATGTAATAAGGCCATAAGGCCCAAGTGGGATAGTTTTATTTCTTTGCTTTCAATTTTAATTATTATGTTACGAATTACTTTTAATTAAGTTCAATTAAATTTATTTTAAAAATAAACCCTAAATTGTTTTGTCACCATAATTAAATGATTTCTAAGTACAATAAATGGGTTTTCGCTCTAAGCCCAATCCAAAACGATATTTCCTAAAATTACACAAATTTTCCCTAAGTAATAAAGAACTTTGAAACCGGTTTTCGCTCGTGGGCCGGGTGTGGGGTGTTTCAGTAAGGGTACGGTGAGGTTTCGGTTTTTGATAAGTATGCGTTAAATCTTGGTTAATCGCTAGTAATGTTGATTGTAGGGTCGTGACTAAGGGATTTGCAGCGCACGTGGTTACCAGGTGTGTACAAACACTACACACATGATATCGGGAATGCCGAAAAACCGAAAAGTCGAAAGTGGCTAAATGGGTCTGGTGGGCCCTGAGGCTAAGTTTGATGAAATAGTTTGGACGGTTATACGAATTGAAGTAGTCATGCATGATGCATGATCTGGATATGTTTTGGGCATAAGAGGCCATATGATAAGATTTGGGCCTAATGGGCCGTAAGGTTGTAATTTGGGTTTGATGGGCTTTATGAGGACGTAGACAAATATGCTAAGGTTTATGGACTTAGGCCTAGTTTGAACAACTCTTAAATTTCATAAGACTTAATCTAATTAAACATGTCTGTAAACAAGTCGCTGGGTTAGGGTGTGGCAACGGGCATACGCATGTCTACGATTGGATCTAGGGAGAGCTTGATACTTAAGCGGTCCTAGTGGCCCACCTCCTCTTCTCTGGAATCCTACCTGGTGCGTAGTGTCTGTTCACTTTAGCCGCGAGGACTTGTTGATGGGCTAAAGTTCATAACTAAAACCTGAGAGGGACCAATTACCCTTATATTTGTAAAATTACTAAAATACCCTTATATTTGTAAATTTGCTAAAATACCCCTAATTTGTAAAATTATCGAAATACCCCCGGTTTGCAAAATTACCAAAATACCCCTAGTTTGTAAAATTACCAAAATACCCCCGATTTTTGAAATTACCGAAATACCTTCGGTTTGCAAAATTATTGAAATACCCTTGATTTGTAAAATTACCGAAATACCCTCGATTTGCAAAAGTACCGAAATACCCCTGTTTTGCAAAAGTACCAAAATACCCCTATTTTGCCAAATTACCAAAATACCCCTTGTAGGGTAGAATTACGAAAATATCCCTGGGTAGTGAAATAATGAAAATACCCCTATGTGACGAATATGAGTTTGTGGATGTTACTTTTGTGTTTGATGTATTTATATGATATTCTACTTAAGATGCATATGGGTGGGAATTAGGGTACGGAGGAAGATTTGAGGATCACATAGCCGTATGGTATGGATCCAGGATCACATGGCCGTATGGTATGGATCCATAGAAGGCTTTAAGCCCAATATATGATTAGGAGCTTTGCTGCAACGTTCGGCAGTACCGCAACCGGGCTACCCTTGGTGTGTAGCGGAGGGGTGGGTCGAGCTAGAATTCCCCATAGGAGTCATAAGGTTGGAAGGGAAATGGTGTGTGTAGCGGATGGATTTTTGGGATGGGTTTTGCATTATTGTTTATAAATGATACGATACGATATGATATGAGGTCATTGTGGGCTAAACCCAAGACCACCGATTTTGATAGGGCTTAGGCCCAATGTGAATATTTGTAAGTGATTTGATTGCCAAGGGTTGTGCACTGAGTTTCGAAACTCACACCCCTTTAAATTAATGTTTCAGGTAATCCCAAATAGACAACTTTACGTGGGAGAGGACTCGGAGATGGCCACACTACAAGAGGCTTGAATTTTCATTTATTTGTTTCAAAATACATGTTTTTAGTTACTTAATTTTCGATGGATGCAATAAGGCCTTGTACTCTGTTTTGACTTCAGATTTATTTTGGGTTTTGAGATTAATTGTTTATTTAATTATTAAACCTAAGTAAGCTCTTATGTTCAAATTTGGTTTCTGAAATACCTAAAGTAATAAAATGAGTTTTTATCTTTGGGCTTTTGGGCCTTAAATTTTTAATTAGCCAAATCGTTTTGAATTGTGCCTTTAATGTGACATTCCGGATTCAGGCCTAACTTCTAGGCCGGGTTTGGGGATGACTGTGTGGCACACACGGCTGAAACACACGCCCGTGTCTCTGCCCGTGTAGACAAAAATAGGCTATTTACCAAGCCATTTGGCTACCCAATTTGCATGTACCTACATTAAACCCAGTTGGCACCCAAAACATAGCATATATATAGGCATTCAAACCAACTAAATCAAGCCTATTTCATGCTAGTTCTATACCATCATCCACAATACACACAATTCAAAAAATAAACCATTGTATTTATACCAAATTGACTTATACAATTCAACTAATTAGACATTTTCAAATGTGCACCACTATGTTCAAATTCACCAACATATAACTTCTCCAATATCAACCATTTGACATCCACCAAATCTATAATCACAAGATTCATATATAAACCATAAACTCACAACACCAGCCATATACACATTTATATACACAATCATACCAACCAAATTAAGCCAACACTCATGGCTATATACAAAACCAAAACATTAACATTTACAAGCCATTTCAAATGACTAAATTCATTACCAATTATATATCAAAATGACCCAAAGTCCCAATGCATGCCATATACTTAAAACACTTAAGTTCAAAAGTACCAAGGGGATATTTGGATAGTGTGTCCAGCTCGTGTGTCCAGCCTGTGGTCGAGTCTGATTTGTTTCAATTCACCAACCTGAATGACACGGTTGAGCCACACGCCCGTGTGCTCAACCGTGTCGGCAATTATAGGCCATTTTCAAAGCCAAATTACCACCCACACTTTGAGATCACCTATAAGCATCAAACCAATACCAATTCATGCCTCAAATTGCAACCAAATATACCAATACAAGCACCAAATACATCATCAACTATACCATCTATAACCATACTCAATTTCATCACAAATAAGTTCATCCAAAATACCCAATTTCACATCCCAAATCATATAGGTCAAGCATCATCTAAACCTTACCACAATTCACATTTAAACCACAATTTTCATTAACCATTTAAGCATAAAACATACCATACTCATCATTTACTTAACCCACACATATGAACCAAGATTATTCAACTTCCAAGTCATATCACATGGAAAAGCTTATACACTTCAAAACATGCCAAACCAACTAGCCTATACATTCCATATTCAAATATATACATCTTTCCAAAAGTACCAAAATAGATAGCGTATAGTGTGATTGAGTCACTGACGATCCCTAAATCCGAGCTAGCTTTAATGATGCTGTAAAACAGAGAAACACTTCACACAGTAAGCTTTAAAGCTTAGTAAATCTGTAATATAATACATTTAACTCAATAATTCAAATCAATATACAAAATCAACCATCACATAGATTAATTCTCATGAATACACAATCTCTTGCATAGCCAAATGCTCACACAACTATCCATTTATTCATTTGCAAATTCATCAACCACAAAGGTTAAGTACAAACCTGAGCCAACACTTAGTATACGAACACTTTTGCTACTCAATGCTCAATGCCACATTTCATTCAATCATCAATAACCATTCGGTTTACTCGCACACTTAGTGCCAATTTCATAGCCGAAGCTTAAATATCATTGCAAACTTAGTACATTCACTTTAAACCAAATTAATCTCGGTATCGCACACACAGTGCTATTTATCTTTGTCCCAATTCTAATTACGCACACTTAGTGCCACTTTGCTAAATTTCATTTATATAACATTTATAATTCAATATCTATACATTCATTCATTTCACATCACTTAGATATAAATTTAACAACTTGTATTATATCCGAACTTACCTCGGACGTAGAAATCCCGAGATTAGTCGATCAATCGAGTACTTTGTCTTTGCCTCGATCCCGATCCGAATCTCTCCTTTCTTTGTCTATACATATTCAAATTTAACTCATTCAATCATCAAATCATTCAATTTAATCCAAACATACATATTTAGGGTATTTTACAAAATAGCCCTAATAATTTCACATTTTGACACTTTAGTCCCTATTTCATAAAATCATCAAATACACATAATTTCATTTCACACATGCCTAGCCAAAATTTCCTTGTTTTCATACAAGTCCATATATTTCATTTATTTCACATTTTAGTCCCTCAAAATATTAGTTTCACATTTTAGTCCAAATTACTCAAATTCATCAAAAGACAAAATATGTTAATCTATCACATATCTTTCATATTTCATCAACTATCATCACAAGCTCACATATTCATCAATGGCATATCTCAAAATCACCATCAAATTCCAAAATTAAAGCATGGGCCTTAGAGAACACTAAGCAGCGATTACAAAAATGTAAAAATTATCAAAAACCGATAAAAAATGAACCTTTAATCAAGCTAGATGTTGGCCGAATGCTTCAAAACTCCTAAACCCTTATTTTCTTTCTTTCAACCAGTTAGAAAAAGATGAATACATGTGTTTTTACCTTTGTTTTATTTAATTAATCTTTTATTTACTAAATTACTAACTTAGACTTATTAATCATATTTAAATTCCACTACCATTGGCATTTTTGTCCATTCAATTTATCAATGGTTTAATAACATTATAGGGACTCACATTTTAATAAGCCATGTCAAATAAGCACTTTAATAATCACCACACAACTTTTACATTTTATGCGATTAAGTCCTTTTTCATAATTCGACACACAGTCGAAAAAATTTTCACGCATGCTCAATCACATATTATAAACACCAAAAATAATATTAAAATATTTTTTTAACCTCAGATTTGTGGTCCCGAAACCACTATTCCGACTAGGGTCTAAACCGGGCTGCTACATAACGAGCTATGAAACCTTGGCCGAATGTTAATCCCTAAGAATGGCTATTCTCCTTTGTGAAAATCGGCTAAAGGAGATGACAACCACAAATATTTGGTTTTTTTATTATTTATTTTACTTTAAATAACCAAATTACCTATTTAACCTTATTATAAAATATTAATAACACTTAAATGATGTCCAAAATTGTCCACTCATTTTAAAAATGGTATATTTACCACATAAGGACCTCCACATTTAATTTCATGGCCATTTAATACCTTTAACTATTAGAACACAAGTTTTACACTTTACATGATTTAGTCCTTTTTTTTATCAAAGTAAGCATTCAAACGATAATATTTCTTGATGAAACTTTCACACAAACATACTATCATGCTGTAAACATTAAAATAATAATATAATTATTTAGACTTTGAATTTGTGGTCCCGAAACCATTGTTCTGATTTGACTAAAAATGGGCTGTTACAGTTGCATCCTATTGTTCGGGTCTGACGACCAGATCAAGTGAGGGGTTTAACATTTACAACAAAGAACAAAATACGAAAAAAATCGAATAACAAGCAAGAAGAGAAACAATGCCCAGGAAAGAATTCACATAGGTTTCATATATCACTATTAATTTAAATTATGCAATTTCATTACTTAGCACATTGATCCATAAAAATCCCTAAATTATACTAATATCTCTTTTGAGCATAAGAGCAACTGACTCTAACTTGATTAATTGAAATTTATTTTTAATTAAAGCCCCTATTATTGCATTAATTCGTGCTATAGATTCCCATATTTGACTTCACTCTAATCTGATAGATTTATGTCGTCCTGTTTCTAGGATTGCATGCAACTCCACCCAACTATGCAAAACCTACTCTTAAACAAGGTTTATTCAACCACTGATTTAAGCACATCGAATATGGATTAATAATATAGAAATATCAAAACAATAATTAAGAACACATAATTGAAAACAAGAAAGTAGGTATTTATTGTGTAAAATAAAAATTAAACGACATAATCCATCATAGGGTTCATCTCCCCTAGGTATTTAGGAACATCCAAGATACAGCATTAGCGAAAGAAATAAAGAAACTCATGATAATTTCCTAAGAAATCAACTGGGATTCTTCAATCTTAACGAAAATCTTCTCCAAAGTCGACTTCAATGGTGTTTTTCGAGTTTTTTTCTTGAAGATTCTATGACGGCTCACTCCTATCTTCATAGTTTTGTCATATATACGTCTTAGAATGCCCGAAGAACATAAAAATTGTGATTTTTCACTATTCAATGCGCAATCTTGTGAACTCGACACAGCCTACCACACGCCCATGTGGGTCATCGGGCCGTGTTGTCTGGCCATATGGAATGGCTCGGCTCGTGTGACTCTTGTAGCTTGCTTCGACGCTCTGGTTTTTACTTCTTTTGCTCCCAAGTGCTTTATTAAGCATTAAAATATGAATTTAAAGGATTATGAGTATAAAATTCATAATTAACATCGGATAAACACCAAAAACACATTAAGAATGAGGTTAGAACATGTTACTTTTAGCATTTATAAAATATCTCTACACTTAAGCGTTTGCTTATTCTCAAGAAAAATTCACAACCTACATTCAAGTTAACTTCCTCGATTTATTGTTTTCACTGATAATGTCTTAGGATAATCTACAGATTATCATGCACAAGAAATTTAAACAAAAATGACACTAAAGAACAGAAGCAATCTAAGCATAAATCTTTAAGGCTTAAAAACATTAGACACCTCCCATATCTCAATAATTACTTGACATTCAAACTCAACAATAATTAACACCCTCACTAAGGTTTACTCAAGCACTCAAGGTGTTTAAGGTTCAAGTAATATGCATGCAACAGTCGAACAAGAAATGTTTTTACTATAGGCTTGCTTGAAAATCAAATCTCTAGCACTATAGAAATGAGGTGACACACCAACTAAGAGGTCTTAAAAGTTGGTTACAATCTAGAGTCAAATTGATAAGTTACAAGAATTTACATCAACAGGAAATAAAGAATGGACGTGAGCTTTTATAAAAATGATGAAACTCACGATTCAAGCTCAAAATTTTCTCTTTATTTCATTCACTTCTTTTTCAATCTTTTTTTAAAACAGAGTAAAATTCAACAATACAAAAGATAAAATATAGTTAGGAACTAACCAAATTGATTTTTTTTTTAAAAAGGAGTCAATAAAAAAAGGTGATTTACAAAATTAGTATGATTTATAGGTTAACATGAACAAGTGATAAGTAAAAAGAAAATGTATTAGAATCAATGAGGTTTATTAAGGGCTAATTCAACAGGTAATTTGTGTTAACAGTTAAGCGGGTTAAATCCTAAGTGTCTCTATCATCTTAGTATATCAAATCAATAATGTCGTCTCGACATATATAACCGAAGCAAGTTCTAAAATAACAAATCAAGTTGACATGCTAACAAACAAAAATAAAATGAGCATGAAATAATAAATGCTCTGTATGCTTGAAAGCTCACAAAATACAATGGTTTTGATGTTAAACTTGTAAATCTAAAATTTCAAGATAATGCTTCAGTACATGGAGACAAGCTAAAATAATAATTTTGGCTTTTTAAAAATGACTCGATTTTTTTGATTATTTATAAAAATAACCTACCTTTTTAGTTAAGTATATAAATGACCTGAAATGAAAAGTGGAAATGGGTGGTGCCAATGAGATTGGCATCACCACTTTGCCACATCAACCAATGATTAGCCCAATTGCTTAAAAATTCATTTTTTGTGGTGCCAATGTATTTGGGGTCGCCAGTATAAATATCCCCTTCAATACTTGTATTACCTGTATTTCGTGGCTGCTAATACTTTTGATGTCACTCGTGCAAAAGAAAAAAAATGAGGTGGTGCCAATTCGATTGGCGTCACCCAACCCAATGTTTTGGTGACAACTTCTAAAGTGGCAGCACTAGTAATTATTTTGGAGCCACCTCTTCATGTGGAGGCATCATATTTGAAAACAAATTGACAACACTAAGAGTGACAGTACAAATATGTTTTTTTATTTTCTAATGCCACCTATTAATGTGGAAATTGTTTTTTACAAAACATGTCTTTATATAGACAGAAAGTCTCATTTCCCTTGTTTTCTTAAGTGATGTGGGATATAAGTCTATAGAGACTCATAATCCATTTGGAGTTTGTTCCTAGACAATGTGGGATTACTTACACTTTTAACTAACAACATAAGATTAAAAACTATACTTAAGACAAAACTTTGTACAACATTAAACTCTAACAAAACAAAACATTATAAACTCTTACACAAATATTATCATTGTAAAAAATGTCCAATAAAAAAAGAAAGACAAACTTAATTATATATAGATATTAAAGTGTAAATATTAATAGAGATAATATAGTGATGCATATTTTAGTTTTTATTTTTGAATATGTTAAATATAGATATTATCTTATCAATAATTATAGATATTATTATATTAACAGGATATGTTATTTTTTACATTTCTCTATATTTCTAAAAGTAAAAGTACATTAGTCAATAAATAATTTGGTGAAAAAGAATTTGTATTATTATTTAGTCTTCTATTAACACATAATTGTAGATTCAAACATGAAACAACTTTACCTCTCTTCCTATAAAAAATAAAAGAAAAGAATAACGTAAATTTAGTGTCCACTAAATCAATAAAGAAAATTACTTAAATAATTTTACATATTTAAAAAATATATTTATTATGAGAATATTTTTATTTTTTTCTTATTTTAAAAAAATAAAAATTTTGAAAGTGTAAATAATATTTTTAAATATAAATTAATACATTATTATAAAATGAAAAATTACACAAATATGGTACGGATGTATAAAATTTTCATGATAAAAAAATGAAACAAAATAAAAAAATTATAAAATAACTAATATGAATTATTTACCCGAATTGCCCCAAAAAATAATTTAAAGATAATAACTAGTTGTCGAACGACCAATCTCCTCAAATTATAATCTGAACAATCCGAAACAAACAGATAGGATTTAAAGATAACAAAATATATTTTGTTCGAGTTTAATGTTGGAGAAAGTTGTCTTTAATTTTTAAGAATTAAGTGTAGCATTTAATTTTATGTTGTTAGATAAAAAGTAAGCAATTTCAAATTTTCTAGGAACAAACTGCAAACGGATTATGAGTCTATATAGACCCATATCCCACATCGCTTTAGAAAACAAGGGAAATGAGACTTGAGGTCTATATAAAGACTTGTTTTGTAAGTTTCACTTCCACATGAGGTGGCACCAATTTTTTTTTAAAAAATACACATTTGGGGCTGACATGGGTGTTGAAAATCTAATTGGCACCACCGAAAAAGAAGAATGCATTTATACAGGCGATGCCACAAGCATTAGCGCTACCCAAAAAATCATTTTTTATTTCCGTGGGCAATCATTGGCTTATGTGGCAAGGTGGTGATGTTAATGAGATTGGTACCACCCAATTTCACTGTTCATTTTAGGTCATTTACGTACTTAATTTAAAAAGTGGATTATTTTTATAAAAATATCAAATATGATGGGTTAGTTTGGTAAAAAAACCAACAATTTCTAAAAAACACATTATCATGTTTGACTCTCTCATATCTTAAATATAAATAAAACAATGCACAAAAATCCACCAATAATTCCCAAACATAATCAATAAAAACTCCAAGTTAAAAAGAATTAACTTTAATGTTAGGTTTGAGAAAATTACTGAAACACAAACAACAATTCAAGGGCTATAACACATAAACATATAAAATCCTCCCCACACTTAAGATGTACATTTCCCTTAATGTACAAACAAATATAATCACAATAAGCAAAATATCAAAAGAAATGGAGGAAGAGAACTGAAACTGTCCTAAATTTGGTTGATTTTGCAGAATAGTAAAATCTAAAAACTTAGGAGATCTTAAATTAAGTATATGGTTCCGAGCACACTAATAAGAAAAAAAAAGATAAAGAGATGGTAAAACAAATAGAAAACCAGTTGAGAAAAACAACAACAATAAAACATATAAATCAAGAAAATAAAATAAAAACAAATAACAATAAAGATAGAAATAAAAAGTAAAAGTAAAAGAAATAAAAAAAAAACTAAACGGAATCACGGATCAACATCATGTCAGTTGTTAGGATCGAAAGGCGCAGGTACAACAGGGGATTAAGTGAAGAAATATGAAAATGTTGGCACATCCGTTGTAGATAGGCCTCAATGTGATCCTACTGTAATATCCTGAATCAGGGCCTTTGCATTTTATGTGTATGTATGTGAATACTATGTTTGACATGCTAGTTTAGGGTACTCTAGGGTCCAGGAATGAGCTAGGGATAAGCCGGAGACTTGGTGAAAATTTGCTTTTTGAGCACTTTAAGGGAAAGCTAATTGAATTGGGCCTTAAGGGATATTGTTTGTGTTGGATGACATAAAGAAGTGCCTTGGCAAAGTGGCAAGGAGGCGCCACTTAGGGGTTGAGGAGGTGACGCCACAAGGGAGTTAGAGGGAGCAGGTTCAAGTCACGGCATTCTCATTTTGAGAACTCTTTTTGGTGTTAGGAGGAGCAGAGGTGGAGTTCGACTGGGATGCTTGAAAAAAGGAGAGTGGATTAAGTCAAAAGTTTTGAACAGGTGGTGGAGAGAAATTTTAGGAGTTTGAATCATTCAAACTTGTTTGAATGAGTGGAAGAGAGGGATCCAAGGAGAGATGGAAGTGACGGCATAGTGTCTGAGGAGAGAAGGAATGTGTAGCCGAAATTGTGAGGAATGGGTGTGAGTATGGGTTCGGTTTAGTGAGGTTAGGGAGTGGCCGAATGTTAATTAGCCTTAGGGGGAGTGTTGAGCATTTTCGGCTAGCTAGATAGGACCAAGAGCTTCTTTTGTTCCTTCTTTCAAAAATTGAAACATCCTCATACCATTAGGGTGCTTTCTCTTTCGTTTCTCTCATTTTACCTGTAATATCCCGGGTTAGGGGCTATTTTTGTGTTGCATGATATTGTATGTGTTTGGTGTGCTGTGTTGCTATTTCGGTGTTTTAGGGGCTTAATTATAGGCTAAGTGGATGCCTGAGTAGGTAGGAAAATTTTAGTTTTTGGCCTTAGGTGTGGGGAGCTGATAGAGTTGGGGCTTAAGAAAATAAAATGGAATTTTATTTCACAAAAAGGGAGCTGGTGTAGTGGCAAGCTAGACGCCACTAAGGCTTAGTGTGGGTAACGCCTAAAGCAAGCCGGGGTGGCCTTGTGTTCGAGCTGCAAAGTCCCCATTTTGGCTTCTTTTTGGACGGCATGGAGAGGAGTTAGAAGGCTAGTGAAACTCTAGCTTGGACCAAGTCTTCATATTCAAATGTTAGGTGGGGAGTGAGTTTAGGAAGTTTGACTTATTCAAATTATTTGAAATTGTGGCTTGGAGTGTTTTGGGGATATTGGCCGAATTTGTGGGGTGTTGGAGTGGGGAGTGGACGGTTTGGTAGTGGTAAGGAGGGTGTGCCAAATGCACTTCTCATTTTGTGCATTTTCACAAAGGTAATTGTGTTGCATTCTCTTCTTTTTTCTTTCTTTTGTCAAAAGCCACCCGAATCTTCAAGAGTTTCCCATTTCTTCTCTTTTGTTCAAGTGTGCTAAAACCGAAACTCACTCTCTTCTCCAACATTCTTCTTTTTTTTTTTTGAAACTTGGAGTGGCCGAAGCTAATACTTTCTCTTATCATATTTTCGTTCCTGTTCTCCAAATACCCTAGTGCCGAATTCACATTGTCTCTTGAGCCGAATATCCTCCTTTTATTCCTCTTTCACTTTTGTTACTTGTGAGCCGAATATTTCATTCATCTTTCTCATCTCTTGCTGAAACTCCGCATCCTTTTCACATTGTTTCTCTAAACCGAAATTTATCCCTTCCTTTTGTTGAAGCTTTGACCGAATATCTCCCCTTCTCCTAGTGGTTGTTTTGGCCGAATATTAGTGGTATTTGGAGGCCTTCTTTCCATCGGTTGGAATCACGGTAAGTGGTAGGCGAATGACCATTACTTATTCTTTTGATCTTTGTTGGTTATGGTTTGATTAAGGGCCGACTAGGGTCATTTTTGAAGGATTCTAATCTCTTCATTATAGGACATCAAAGGGTTTCAAGCAAGCAAGAGGGCCACCTTCATTTGTTAAGTGATTAGGTAAGTGTGGTAAGTGATACTACTACATTCGCTTGATTTCTTTAAAATGGACTACAAGAGATTAATGGTTCTATTTCTAGGTAAAGGCCGATTGTCAAAAGAGCCACTTTCGGTTCGGGGTTTGTTTGGAAAGCAAACCAATAGCAAGGTAAGGGTGAATCGACAATTCTGGTTGGTCTAAATGGTGTTGGCCGAATGTCTTTGTGCCTAACCCCTATCTTTGGCCGATTGTAGGAGTCATTATCGAGGGCTTAGCATTCGCTCGTTGGGATTTCTAGGCTCGTAGTTACCAGGTGTGTACACTAACACACTAGTACTTAGTAATGTTTTTGATAAACCTGTTGCCTGTTAAAAATCGAAACAATCGATGAATAGTTGGATACCCAAATGGGGTATGTGCGGATCCGGTAAGTCTACTTTATTACAAGTCCTATTATGGATACTTTGGGTATGATGATTTATGCTATATGTATATGCTATGAGATGCTATATTGGGCGTGGTTGCATGAGTTACATGATCCGCATAATGCACATGAGTATGATATGTATGGGTGATATGAGATGAGGAGCAGATATTTGTGCTTGAGAGCACCGTTGCTTTGGTAGCACACTTTGTGACTTTGGGTCACCAGAGGTTTGGCACCTCCAGAGGTTTTGGTACCTCAGCGTCTCGTCCCAGTGGCTCAGATACCACAAAGGGTTGGCCCCACGATGATTATACGGGATTGACGCCAGTGTTTGGTAACACACGATGGGTTGGCCCCATCAACGATTTGTGACTACGGTCACCAGTGCTTTGGTAGCACATTGTGTCTTTGGGGACACCAGTGGTTTGGCACCACATTGCGACTTGTCCCCGTGGTTTGACCACCGTGGGTTGGCCCCACTTGAGATATGGGATCGCCTCGCTAGTGTTTTGGTAACACACGATGGGTTGGCCCCATCTTTGGATTTGTGACTTCGGTCACCAAAGTGCTTTATTGCAGCACAACCGTGTCTTTGGGACACCAAAGGGTTTGGGACCACATTGACGGATATTGTGTCTTTGGGACACCAAAGTGTTTTGGTAACACATCGTGGATCAGATGTCACCAGGTGGTTTGGTACCACACGGTAGTAGAAAGGAGTATGGATGGTTAGGATCGGGTTGCATTGATTATGATTGCTATGTATGATGTGTGTTAGCATGTTGTTTTATCGGGAGCGGGATTTACACATCGAGTCACTCGACTCACCCTCTCCTTTGACATTTCAGTGACTCGTGAGACGCGGACATGGGCGCCGGGATGGACTCGGGATGCGCATGCCATGCTCTAATAAAAAGTTTACTCACCATTTGCATTTGAGTACTTTAGTTTATTTAATTTTGTTTGGGTTTTATTTCAACTTGTAAAAAGCCTTTAAATTATGCCTTTTATTTTTTTATGTTTTAAGTTTGATTTTAATATGCTTTAACAGATCGATTAAGTTAATTTGCTAAAACATGACACAACAACGATTTCAAAACTTTAACGATATGTTTTCAACTATACCATCGGGTATCGTGATCGATTTTATAAGTTTACTTAAAATCAATTGTTTTCAAACTTAAAGGCAAATTTTTACTAAGTCTAAATGTTTTAGTAACATCATTAAACAACTTGTTTTCAAAGAGGAACGAAATTTTTATCAAGTCTATTTGGTACAAACAGAAATTTTCAAACTCGTTTTTTTAAGTAACATACCGATTCGGTCATGGTTTTGGACCGGGTTTGGGGTGTTACAATTGTGGTATCAGAGCTAAGTTCAAAAGCTCAGCTGTGGGCTTAAGGCCCAAACTGTTTTCAAAAGTTTATTTTAAGTGTTTTGGGATTGGATACATGGTTTACAAGGCATGGCACCGAGTCTCCGGCACCAGCCGCCTGGTAAGTGGTTCTAACTCTTCAGTGAATTATCATTTGTAGAAGGGTAGGTGATATGGAACGTAGTTAGATTTATAGGACTTGAACCCTAGGATTAGATTACTCAAATACTTGAACTAAAGCATAAGACTTAAAGCACTAAACAAATCTATGACTCAGCCACGGGGCTAGGGTGTGGTAACTCCTGCAGACGCATGTCTAGGAGAGGATCCTAAGAGCTTGGTATTTAAGCGGTCCTCGTGACTCACCTCCTCTTCGCAGTATCCCACCCGGTGCGTAGCTCGAGTTCACCCCGACCAAGAAGGCTCTGGCCATGACTTAACCTAACGACTAAAACCCCAAAAAGGAATTAGCCATGTTTTCAAAATACAACAACAACTTTAATGTTTTTCAAACTTTTTGCAATACACTCTTTCAAAACCGAAAATGTCACATTTACAACAATTTTCTTGAAAAACCTGAATTATGGAAAATTACAAAAATGCCCTTAGGGGGGTAAATTTACTAAAATGCCCTTGGTTTATGAAATCTCAACTCAATGATTTTGCCCCAAAATTTCAATGATGTTGCGAAAACTCAAACACTCTGTTTACAAAATATCAATCGAAAATTTTGATTTTGGAAAATTTACAAAACGCCTCGCTTTTGTGAAAATTACTAAAATACCCCGGTTTCCAAACGAAGTATTTTACAAAATTTTCAAAGAACATCCTCAAATTTTTGGAATTTCAAATTGACCAGCTTTACTAAAGTTTAAAAATATCTTTTATTACTTAAAATACCTGTAGGAAAATGACGAAAATACCCTTGGGCTAGAAATGGGCAGCAATGTCCGAAGAGTGAATAGGTATGGAAAGGTTTAAGGAATGGATGTACAACCTCTTTTGGGTGAATAGAATAGAAGATTGAAACCTTGATTGCTCGAAAGAACCCCTGAATAAACTCCATTCATAAAATTTCTTTGCGGTTAAGAAAGTGGAACTATACTAATGCATAAAAATTCTTTTAATCAGATACGTAGATCGTTTAGACATGAGCACTCGAGGCGGACGTGGTCGTAATACTCGTGGTAGAGGTAGGGGTAGGATGACGGTTTCTGAGCCCGTAGGATCTGGGCAGGGTTCAGAAAATGAGATGCTTGGGATTCGCCACCACCAAATGGAGGTGGTGAGTTCCAAGATCGATCGAGACGACGCAGCGCGTCACGAGCGATCTTTGCCGGTGTTGGAAAGAGTAGCCGGTGTAAGTGGTGGTGCGGGAGTTAGGAAATCGTTCTGAGCGACTCCGCTAACGGGGCCGAGTTCTTCCGAGGTGTATCGGGTGTTGCTCCTAGCACTGCTGAGTATTGGCTGGAGGCAACAGAGCGGATCATGGACGATCTAGACTTGACGACTGAGGAGAAACTTAAGGGGATTGTATCGCTTCTCCCGGATGAGTCATACCGCAGTGGTGGCTCACGGTTCGAGACGATGTAGGCAAACCGAGGATCCGACATGGGATTATTTTAGAGCCGCATATATCAAAAGAAGTACATCGGAGCTAGTTACATTGACTCCCAAATGAAAGGCATTTCGAGGCTTGTTCGGGGAGTAAATCATTCTTGAGTACGAGGCTGAGTTCTTGAAGCTGAGTAGGTATGCCCGGGGCATTGTAGCCACCGAGCATGAGAGGTGTGTTCGTTTCGAGGATGGTCTGCGAGACGAGTTGAGGTCGCTGATTGCTCCTCGCCGAGGCGCGAGTTTGTTGTCTTAGTCGAGAAGGCTAAGGTAGCCGAGGGTGTTAAGGAATCGCGAGGCGAAACATGGACGGGAGTAGGCTTAAGAGGAGCTTTGGGTCTTCTCGGATCGTCGGGTAATCCGCGAGAAGAGGGCTAGACCGAGTGGGCGTAATCGATCTGCTAGATTTGGTGCTTTGCTAGGCGTGGACCACCGCAGCATTGTAATCGGTGTGGGGAAATCTCATTGGGGTGGTTGTTGGACTGTGGTAAAGGTTGCTTCGAGTGTGGTTCTCTCGGATCATCGCATTAGGGATCGTCCGCGTAGGATGGCCGTGGATTCATCCCGAGAGTCGTGGCCGTAACGATTCGAGGTAATGGACCGCCACCACGAGGGGCCGTGGTAATGGCAGAGGTGGTAATGGATTTGGTAGAGGTCGTGGAGCACCGGCGAGGTGCGGGTGGTTCCGAGGCACGACACCTGGTTTGGTGTATCTTCTAGGCGCCGCGAGAGAGGCGACGCGCACCGGGCGTAATCACCGTGACGCGTTTTTGATTTTTGGTTCTCCTATATCGCTTTAATTGACTTGGGTTCCACGCATTCGTATGTTGCTAGTAGTATAGTTGAGACCATGGACTTAGACTCGAGATATCTTCTAGGCGGATGACCGTGCTTAGCCTCTCTAGTCACTCAGTAGTGGTAGATAAGTTGTATAAGGATGTACCCTAGAACTCCAAGGGTCACTTTTGCTCGCTTGATCCGATGGAACCGCCGCTTGAGGAGTTCGATCCGATTCTCGGATGGACCGGTGGTGAAGTACCGTGCCAAAGTGGATTGCGCGCTAAGCGCATGGTTCTATCGACGGATAAGGGAGATGAAGTGATTATGATAGGTAATAGGAGAGATTACTTATCAAATGTGGTATCCGCTTTGAAAGTCGAAGATGGTCGGGAAGGGTCGTGAAGCGCTTGTGGTTCATGTGTATGCCTTAGAGGCTAAGGAGTCTCTGCTGAGAAGGTTCGCATCGTTAAGGAATTTGTCGATGTGTTTCGGAGGAGCTTAGGGTTTGCCACCGATCGTGAGGTAGAGTTTGGGATAGATCTGTTACCGTGGATCGCGCGGTGTCTATTGCTCCATATAGGATGGCACCAAAGGAATTGGTGGAGCTTAAGGCTCGGTTTAGGAGTCGTTGGATCGAGGCTTCATTAGGCCAAGTATTTCGCCGGGGAGCGCGGTGTTATTCGTCAAGAAGAAGGACGGTTCGATGCGGATGTGTATCGATTATCGCCAACCGAATAAGTCGACGATTAAAAACAAGTATCCGCTACCACGGATAGATGACTTGTTTGACCAAATTTGAAAGGTGCAATGGTGTTTTCAAGATCGATTTGAGGTCCGGGTACCATCGGTTGAAAGTTAAGAAGCGGATATCCATAAGACAAATGGCGTTTGGACTCGATGCGCACTACGAATTCCTGTAATGCCGTTCGGGTTGACTAACGCTCGGCGGCTTTTTATGGATATGATGAATAGGGTGTTTCAGCAGTATCTAGATCGGTTCGTCGTGGTTTTTATTGACGATATCTTGGTATATTCAAGGTCGGAGGAAGAGCATGATGCACACTTGAGAGTGGTGTTGCAAGTTCTGAGGGAGAAGCAACTCTATGCTAAGTTCAGTAAGTGCGAGTTCTGGCTTAGTGAAGTGACGCTTTTGGGTCATGTAGTATCATCACCGAGGGGATTAGAGTAGATCCTCGGAAGGTTGAGGCGGTTTTGGATTGGAAGCCTCCTAAGTCAGTCGCTGAGATTCGGAGTTTCCTGGGTTTGGCGGGATACTACCGAAGGTTTGTTGAGGGTTTCTCGTTAATTGCAGCACCGATGACTAAGTTGTTAAGGAAGGGAGTTCCGTTTGTTTGGACTGAGAAGCAGCAGGAGAGTTTTGATAAGTTGAAGAAGATCTTGACAGAGGCTCCTGTTTTGATTCAACTTTGAGGTCGGCAAGGAATTCACGGTCTCATCGCGATGCATCACACACGGGCTTGGGTTGTGTGCTGATGCAGGAGGGTAAGGTGGTGGCTTATGCTTCTCGGCAGCTGAGGCCACACGAGGTCAACTATCCGACGCACGACTTGGAGCTGGCAGCTGTGGTCTTCGCTTTAAAAATCTGGAGGCACTACTTATACGGGGAGAAGTCAATAGTCTACACAGATCATAAGAGTTTGAAGTACCTATTGACTCAGAAGGATCTGAATTTGAGGCAGCGTAGATGGGTTGAGTTGCTCAAGGACTACGACTGTTCGATCGAATATCATCCGGGCAAGGCTAACGTGGTGGCAGACGCGTTGAGCCGTAGGGTTGTTTCGGATTTAAGAGCTTTGTTTGCCCATTTGAGTTTGTACGACGACGGGAGTATTTTGGCAGAGCTGCAGGTTAAGCCTACTTGGGTTGAGCAGATCAAAGAGAAACAGTTAGAGGATGAGGTTCTGAGTGCGCGAAGGTTACAAGTGCAGAATGGTGGTTTGGAGGGTTACAGCTTATCTAGTGATGAGGTTCTGTGTTTCCAAGGTAAGGCTTGTATGCCTAAAGATATTGAGTCGAGGCGAAGATTCTTCAGACGCACATACTTGATCCTTATGCTATGCATCCCGGAGGTAGTAAAATGTATAGGGATCTTAAAGAGCGCTTTTGGTGGCGGCTTGAAGAAAGAGGTGACAGAGTTTGTTGGGAAATGTCCGACTTGTCGTAGTCAAGGCTGAACATCAGCTGCCGTCGGGTTTGCTTCAGCCTGTGAGGATTCCTCAGTGGAAGTGGGAAAGGATAACTATGGATTTCGTCAGTGGTTTACCGCTTACGCTAAGCAAGAAAGACTCAGTTTGGGTTATTGTGGACCGTCCGACTAAGTCGGCCCATTTCATTCCTGCGAGTGGACTATTCACTTCGTGAGATTGGCGAAACTTTATGTGTCAGAGATAGTGAGGCTACACGGTGTTCCAATTTCGATAATCTCAGATAGGGATCCGAGGTTCACGTCGAGGTTCTGGAGAGCGTTGCATCAGGCTCTGGGTACTCGTTTGGATTTCAAAGACTTTTCACCCGCATCGACGGGCAATGTAAAGGTTATTCAGATCTTAGAAGACATGCCGAGAGGTTGTGTTCGACTTGAGGCGCTTGGGATGAGTTTCTGCGCTGGCCAAGTTCGCCTATAACAACAAATACCAAGCAAGCATCAAGATGGCACCGTATGAGGCAATCAGTATGGTAGGAAGTGTCGCTCACCTACATGTTGGGCGAGTTAGGGAACGCCGGTTGTTGGGACCCGAGTTGGTTCTTCTTGAGACCGAGGACAAGGTTAAGTTGATTCATCTCGTTTAAAGGAAGCTTCGACCGGCAAAAAGTCTTATGCGATCTTAAGCGAAGAGATATAGAGTTCATTGTGGGAGATCGGGTTTTCTTAAAGGTCTCGCCTTGGAAGAAGGTGCCGAGGTTTGGCGTAAAAGGCAAGCTTAGTCCGAGATTTCATTGGGCCGTATAAGGTATTGAGGCGAGTTGGACCATGGCGTATCACCGGAGTTGCAGCAGAGCTTAGCCGATTCACGATGTTTTTCACGTTTGATGCTTCGGAGGTACCGTTCAGATCCATCGCATGTAGTAGCAGTGGAGGAGATCGAGGTAAATCCGGATATGACCATAGAGGAAGAACCAGTGCAGATTCTTGATCGGGATGTCAAGGTTCTGCGTAGAAAGTCTGTGCCTTTGGTTAAGGTTCTTTGGCGGAATCATGGCGTGGAAGAAGCCACGTGGGAACCCGAGGATGCGATGAGACAGCAATACCCGCAACTCTTTTGACCAGGTAATTTCGAGGCCGAAATTATTCTTAAGGGGGGTAGAACTGTAATATCCCGGGTTAGGGGCTATTTTTGTGTTGCATGATATTGTATGTGTTTGGTGTGCTGTGTTGCTATTTCGGTGTTTTAGGGGCTTAATTATAGGCTAAGTGGATGCCTGAGTAGGTAGGAAAATTTTAGTTTTTGGCCTTAGGTGTGGGGAGCTGATAGAGTTGGGGCTTAAGAAAATAAAATGGAATTTTATTTCACAAAAAAGGGAGCTGGTGTAGTGGCAAGCTAGACGCCACTAAGGCTTAGTGTGGGTAACGCCTAAAGCAAGCAGGGTGGCCTTGTGTTCGAGCTGCAAAGTCCCCATTTTGGCTTCTTTTTGGGACGGCATGGAGAGGAGTTAGAAGGCTAGTGAAACTCTAGCTTGGACCAAGTCTTCATATTCAAATGTTAGGTGGGGAGTGAGTTTAGGAAGTTTGACTTATTCAAATTATTTGAAATTGTGGCTTGGAGTGTTTTGGGGGATATTGGCCGAATTTGTGGGGTGTTGGAGTGGGGGAGTGGACGGTTTGGTAGTGGTAAGGGAGGTGTGCCGAAATGTACTTCTCATTTTGTGCATTTTCGGTCAAAGGTAATTGTGTTGCATTCTCTTCTTTTTCTTTCTTTTGTCAAAAGCCACCCGAATCTTCAAGAGTTTCCCATTTCTTCTCTTTTGTTCAAGTGTGCTAAAACCGAAACTCACTCTCTTCTCCAACATTCTTCTTTTTTTTTTTTGAAACTTGGAGTGGCCGAAGCTAATACTTTCTCTTATCATATTTTCGTTCCTGTTCTCCAAATACCCTAGTGCCGAATTCACATTGTCTCTTGAGCCGAATATCCTCCTTTTATTCCTCTTTCACTTTTGTTACTTGTGAGCCGAATATTTCATTCATCTTTCTCATCTCTTGCTGAAACTCCGCATCCTTTTCACATTGTTTCTCTAAACCGAAATTTATCCCTTCCTTTTGTTGAAGCTTTGACCGAATATCTCCCCTTCTCCTAGTGGTTGTTTTGGCCGAATATTAGTGGTATTTGGAGGCCTTCTTTCCATCGGTTGGAATCTGGTAAGTGGTAGGCCGAATGACCATTACTTATTCTTTTGATCTTTGTTGGTTATGGTTTGATTAAGGGCCGACTAGGGTCATTTTTGAAGGATTCTAATCTCTTCATTATAGGACATCAAAGGGTTTCAAGCAAGCAAGAGGGCCACCTTCATTTGTTAAGTGATTAGGTAAGTGTGGTAAGTGATACTACTACATTCGTTTGATTTCTTTAAAATGGACTACAAGAGATTAATGGTTCTATTTCTAGGTAAAGGCCGATTGTCAAAAGAGCCACTTTCGGTTCGGGGTTTGTTTGGAAAGCAAACCAATAGCAAGGTAAGGGTGAATCGACAATTCTGGTTGGTCTAAATGGTGTTGGCCGAATGTCTTTGTGCCTAACCCCTATCTTTGGCCGATTGTAGGAGTCATTATCGAGGGGCTTAGCATTCGTTCTCGTTGGGATTTCTAGGCTCGTAGTTACCAGGTGTGTACACTAACACACTAGTACTTAGTAATGTTTTTGATAAACTCATTGTTCTGTTAAAAATCAAACAAAGATTTGATGAATAGTTGGATACCCAAATGGGGTATGTGCACGGATCCGGGTAAGTCTACTTTATTACAAGTCCTATTATGGATACTTTGGGTATGATGATTTATGCTATATGTATATGCTATGAGATGCTATATTGGACGTGGTTGCATGAGTTACATGATCTGCATAATGCACATGAGTATGATATGTATGGGTGATATGAGATGAGGGAGCGAGAGATATTTGTGCTTGTGAGCACCAAAGTGCTTTGGTAGCACACTTTGTGACTTTGGGTCACCAGAGGTTTGGCACCTCCAGAGGTTTGGTACCTCAGCGTCTCGTCCCGCTGGCTCAAGTACCACGATGGGTTGGCCCCACGATGATTATACTGGGATTGACGCCAGATGTTTTGGTAACACACGATGGGTTGGCCCCATCAACAGATTTGTGACTACGGTCCACCAAAGGCTTTGGTAGCACATTGTGTCTTTGGGACACCGGTGGTTTGGCACCACATTGCGACTTGTCCCCGTGGTTTGACCACCGTGGGTTGGCCCCACTTGAGATATGGGATCGTCTGCTAGTGTTTTGGTAACACACGATGGGTTGGCCCCATCTTTGGATTTGTGACTTCGGTCACCAGTGCTTTGGTAGCACAACTGTGTCTTTGGGACACCAGTGGTTTGGGACCACATTGACGGATATTGTGTCTTTGGGACACCAAAGGTTTGGTAACACATCGTGGATCGTATGTCACCAAAGTTTTTGGTACCACACGGGTAGAAAGGAGTATGGATGGTTAGGATCGGGTTGCATTGATTATGATTGCTATGTATGATGTGTGTTAGCATGTTGTTTTATCGGGAGCGGGATTTACACACTGAGTCACTCGACTCACCCTCTCCTTTGACATTTCAGGTGACTCGTAGACGCGGACATGGAGCCGGGATGGACTCGGGATGCGCATGCCATGCTCTAATAAAAAGTTTACTCAGCCATTTGCATTTGAGTACTTTAGTTTATTTAATTTTGTTTGGGTTTTATTTCGAACTTGTAAAAAGCCTTTAAATTATGCCTTTTATTTTTTTTATGTTTTAAGTTTGATTTTAATATGCTTTAACAGACTGATTGGGTTAATTTGCTAAAACATGACACAACAACGATTTCAAAACTTTAACGATATGTTTTCAACTATACCATCGGGTATCGCACTGATTTTATAAGTTTACGAAAATCAATTGTTTTCAAACTTAAAGGCAAATTTTTACTAAGTCTAAATGTTTTAGTAACATCATTAAACAACTTGTTTTCAAAGAGGAACGAAATTTTTATCAAGTCTATTTGGTACAAACAGGAAATTTTCAAACTCGTTTTTTTTCGTAACATACCAGATTCGGTCATGGTTTTTGGACCGGGTTTGGGGTGTTACATTACCAAAACTAAAACATCTTCTAATTCCTTTCTCTTTTTCCTCTTTTGTGCTTGGCTGAAACCTGCATTGCTTTCCACCCATCAATTGTGTTTCATTCTCTTTATCATTATCTTCAAAGCCGAAACTCATAGTTGCCTCCTCTCCTCTTTATTTTTCTTCTTTGGTTGCCGCAACTTGTTTCACTCTCAATCGTCAAGTTGGATCTATTTCTTGAAAGCTGAATCCCCTCTACCTTTCTTCTTTTTCTTCAATTCTCGATTGTTTATATTATCATCTTATCCCTAAAACCCCTTAGCCGTAACTACTCAGACTCCATCACCCTATTATTCTTGTCTCCTCAAACGCTCTTCTTGGCCGAACTCATCTCTTAATACCCCCTAATTAAAAGCTTTCTTTTATATATCATTGAAGCCAAAACCTATTTCTTCTTCCAAGTCTTTCAATCGGTTCTTTCACAGTGGAGTAAGTGTTGTTTTTCTCTTTTTCTTTAGTTTCTTTTCTTTATTGGTTGTCGGCCAAGGGTATTAATCCTATTCTTGGGCCTTGACCGAATATAGGGAGGGATTAGTTCATTGACTCCTGCTTTCGGACAGGGCGTGAAAGACCTCTGAGACCAGTTGGGTTCGATCAGTTAAGGGTAAGAGAATTGTATCATTCGTTTGGCCAAAGGCCACTTTCTTTAACGCCATATTATGAAAGGTTCGGGCTAACATGGAGTTATGTAGGGGCAAGCGTTTCCTTCTAACCCAAGTGTTGAAACCTACGGGTTCTGATAATTTCGGTAAGAACCTCTTCGTTTTAAACAACTAATTTCGTTATTACCTTATTCCGTGGTTTAACTCGGCCTTCTGACCAAGATCGCTTTCTTATGGACTAAAGTACCAATCAGGCAAAGGAAGGGGTTGGACCCGTGAACCCAGCCCTTAAGTTTAAGAAGCACGCGGTGTCTGCTGTTCAGGATTGGCTACCGGGTTATGGGCCGGCTTTGGAGCGGAGTAGTAGGCAGATAGCGGTAGTGCCTATCAAAGAGAGTGTCGACATAGAAAGTATCATATTACGCGTAATCAGGTGTGTAACTTTTACACACTTCATATGTTAAGTATGTTTTTGTTTGTGTATTGCCAATAGCCAAAGTGATGGTAGGGATCACTAAGTTACCCTTGTGGGTAAAAGCGAGGACTCCGGATAAGTCTGTCATGGTTGCTAACATTAATTGCATATATTGAAACCTGCATGTGCCATGTTATCTTTAACATTAAGCATGCTCATACTATATGGTAAAGCATGTACATGAAAATGGGTATGATGAGAGAAGGGGGAAGGTATGATTTTTCAGACTGTCACCAGTGGTTAGGTACCACAAGTGGGTTGGCCCCACATATCATTATTCTGTGACTAAGTCTCAGTGGTTTGGAACCACCAGTGGTTAGGTACCACATATGCTTATTTCTGTGACTCGTCCCAGTGGTTTGGTACCACAGTGGGTTGGCCCCACATATTGATTTAAGGGATTGTCACCAGTGGTTAGTACCACAAGTGGGTTGGCCCCACATATGATTATTTGTGACTTCGGTCACCAGTGGTTTGGAACCACCAGTGGTTAGGTACCACCAGTGGCTAGGTGCCACAAAATTTGGGTAGACTCAGGAGATGCGGATGGATATCTAGGATGGTTGGGTTGCATGACATACATATCTTGCATATGAATTCGTGTAAGAGCCAAAAATCTGTTGGACGGGGATTTACACACTTAGTCTCGGTGACTCACCCATTCCGTTAATCTTTGCAGGTAATTCTTAGATCGCGGATATGGAGCCGAGGTGGACTCGAGGTGGCCATGTACAATATTTCGGTTTATATTCTAAATAGTATTTTGAATTTATTTTACTTTAAATTTGGATTTTAGTTATGTAATAAGGCCATCTAAATTTTAACTTGGATTTATTTACTTTGTTAATTTCCTTAAATTTTGCTTTGATCATTAAGGCATGCCCAATAAATTATGAAATGGATGTTTTTCTTAAATAAATTTCAGAATTTTCAAGATTTTGCAATCGGGTAATTAACAAACGAGTATTAATCACAAGGCAACTTTACTTTTCAAACTAAGTCTCAAAATGGTTTCAATGGATCACTCAATACAAACTCGGTTTTTAACAAATTCAAAGGTTTTCTTTCCAACTCGAGACGGTAACTCGGTTTTCAAAAACATTTTCTTCCCTGTGACATGCCAGATTCGGTCGTAGCATTTTGACCGGGTTTGGGGTGTTACACCTACTGTCACTGAAGCAGGCCAAAGTGCTGTGAATGTCGTTGCTCAATGTGATCAATCTGATCAGTGTGCTGCTGCTCAAGGCAGTCGATCTGCTCAGACTGCTACTATTGTGTGCAATAAATGTACTCAAACGTGATCATAGATGTAGCAATAGAGTGACTAGCAGGAGGAGAGGATCGAGTTAGGTTTGCATGTCGAGGTAGGTCATCATCTGAAAGCTCCTCATACTCATCTTGAAGATCAAGATGAAACAAAGTATGGACCAACTCCGTGTTGATGCTGAATCGTCAGTATGTGGGTCATGATAGACAACCCTTAAGGGAACATCTATTTGACCAGAGTAAAGGATGAAGTCTATTTCGGAGTGTCAATAAGCCAGAATTACCTCGCCAAACAAGTCACCTAGGGACCCATGTAGACTATCCCTTTTTGTTCCGATCAACTGGTGGCGGCAACAGTGAACCATGAAGTAAGCGACATCGATTCGGTGGCCTCTCTTCATACTCCATAAGAAATAGGTGTCCAAAGTACTGAAGACCCCCGTGCTCTCCTTTTGACTAGTCAATGTGTGGGCCAAAATGGCCTCAATATAGCGCAAAACCAAAGGCAAGCATGTTGCCTTCGACTGACTCGGGTTATACTGCAATTTAGTTTCGACAATGTTAGACTAGCAAAGTAGGGTCGGTCGATGGATGTGCTTGGAAAGTGTCAAGTATTTGGGGGTATCCATAAACTCCTTGGAATATAATCCTAGGGCAGCTCTAAATCTCAAGACGCTAAGGTAACGCGTCGTACCCCTTAGTCTAAAAGAAATAATGTGAGGCTCATCCCACCATCAAATAGTCGACTGTAGGAAGAAAGTTGCAGAACTCCAATGTGAATTCGACATATTTGGGCTCTATGATGGTAAAGAAATAGTCCCATGGTCTCGTGTTGATTCGTACGTGGACCTTGACAGCTAAACAGATCACCTATACAGCCTCCCAATCAATTCATTGACCCTCTCCTAAAGCTCACTTCTTAAGGTATTGTTGATGGTCCTTATGTGGACCCGAACCAAATTGGCGACATAGGTGTCTTATGACTATGGTCGACAGTGGTATCTTCCGCTTTTTAAATGCGGGGATAACGACCTTGGTTTTTCCTCTAGTATTTGTTATTCTATACCTAAAATAACAAACAACAACTAGATATATCGGCACCAATACAAATTAATATAGTCAATGAACAACTCGAAATATGAAACGCGATGGACCAAGTTCAATCTACTGCACAATGAAAATTGACTCCCTAACTAAGACTTAAATCATTTAAAAGAAACTAACATAAAATCTAATATTATTTTAATAATCGACTTAAATATAATAAAAAATATAATAATAGATTAATACAATAACAAATAAAATAAAATAAAGAATAAAAAGGTGGGCGGTTTGGTGGGTACAAACAGTGGTGTGGGGGGAAACGGTCGGCGGTGTTAGAGGAAATGTAATGTGACAATGAAAAATAATGGAAGGGAGAAAGGTATGGGTGACATTTGCTCGTACGACTGTCAAATGAAAGGGGTTCAGGTTGGATGAGATAATGGGGGAAGAACAGGGGATGTGAACGACAGTGGGTATTGATTGGTGGTCGAGCTGACGAAAAGAAATGGCAGGAGAAGGAGGGAAGAGGAAGAGCAGCGAGCCCGGAGAAAGAGGTGAGGGGAGAGTGATGGTTCGTGAAGGCCAAGTGAGCAAATGGCCAGTAGTTTGGAGGGTACATGACGATGACGAAGAAGAGTAGGAGATTATAAAATAGAAATATGGTGACGTGGGGGTTATCGACGATGGTGACAATGATAGGAGATGGAAAAGATAAATGAGGCCGACGAAATGAAAAGGAAAGAGGCAATAAAATACAGACGTGTATTTGGCCCATGCTAGGCCACACGACCGTGTCTTGCTACCGAGTTAATCTCTTAGCCTGTGTGTCACACGAAAATTGAAAACAAGAATTAATCACACATAATTGAGAACAAAAAACTAAATATTTATTGTGTAATATAAAATTCAAACAATAGAATCCATCATAGGGTTCATCTCCCTGGGTACTTCAGAAATTACTTCATGCTTGAAATAAAAGCATCCAAGATACAGGATAGCTTACTAAGAAATCAACTGGGAATATTCAATCTTGATGAAAATTTGCTTCAAAGTCGACTTCAATGGTTTATTTTCGAGTATTTTTCTTGAATATTCTATGACGAATCACTCCTATCTTCTTTTTTTTGTCATATATAGGTCTTAGAATGCCCAAAAATCCTAAAAATCATGATTTTTCGTTGTTCGGTGCACAGTCCCGTGAAATCAACACAGCCTACCATACACTTCTGTGGGTCACAAGAATGTATGGTTTGGCCGTGTGGAATGGTTAAACCTGTGTGGCTCTTGTAGCTCGCTTCAACACTCCGATTTTCTCTCGTTTTTCGCTCCTTTTGCTCTTAAGTGCGCAATTAAGCATTAAAACATGAATTTAAAGGATTATGATTATAAAATTCACAATTAACATCGGATAATCACCCAAAAACTCGTTAAGAATAAGGTTAAAACATGTTACTTTTAGCACTTATCATCCCCTAGTTCTACTAGGAGTAAGGGGCTGCCCCTCACACATATTATGAGAGGTTTGGGCCCTCTTCTGTGTTAGGTTCAATTATATGTGCTTCCCGGACTTTTAACCCAATTACATGCCATTACAAAAGCTTCTCAAATAGTGCTCGTTCATTAAACTTGTCATAAGTGTGTTACCTTCATAAGATATCCTTAATATAACACCCCAACCTGTATCCCTCACCGAAACCAAGTTACGGAGCATTACCGGAGTTTACAGATCAAACAGACAGAAATTTCAAGCATTTTATATCATCAAAACAAGTTATCAAAGCATCATTTTAATCCAAATTATAAACATATCAAATCCAAATCATTTTTGCCTAGTTCATGAACACTTAAATATAGAATTAAATTCACTTGCACCTATCTAGATTTAGTTCAATTTACCATGCCATAATATAGCTTCAAAAACAAACACATATTTATATGTATAAAACCAACCAAAATTAAACTTATAACCTTATTTACAATCAAACCACAAAATAACTATTATTGAGACACCCTAGGTACATGCCGACACAAAGGATAAACATCACCATATTTGAGTTCGGGATCATTGTTGGATGCTGAATCGATGATCAAAAGTTAAGTACCTAACCTACGCATAGGAAACAAAACTGTACGCCGAGTAAAAATCAGTGGTATTTCTATAATCCGAATATTTAAAGACAAAAGATGATATAATGGGCACAATTAAATATTAAGCACAATTGAATATTTAAAATTCACATTTATTTATACAATAGCATTAACCATTCAATATTCAATTAATAATTATATCATTCATATTGTAACACCCCAAACCCGGCCAAACATTATGGTTGAATCTGGCGTGTCACATTGAAGTGTTTTTCGAAAACCATGTTTTCATTAGAACCCTTCTTGATATTTTCAATCGAGGCTTATAAAAAAATTTATCACCTTCAAAACCTTATTGTTACGGAAGCTTAAATTAAAGCAATGATTTATGTAAACATGGTATTTAAAAATAGAGTTGTGGAATCATAGTGTTTTGAAAACAATTATCGTTTTGGGAAACCATGTTCTACTTCTAACAAGTATAAATCATAATGATTAAAATCTCAGACTGAAAGCTATAAAATTGGAGAGGCCTTATTACAAATATAAAAACCCAGATGAAAACTATTAGTAAATAAAAGCCAAGTAACGAAAACAGGAGCAGTAGTGTGGCCATCTCCGAGACCCTCGTAGCACCAAACCGTCTAACGCTGGGGATTACCTGAAAGGTTAAAAACGGGGTGAGTTTACGAAAAACTCAGTGTGTAATCCCCTTATTAAAGAAATAGTCAGAATATAGAAAGCGAGAATCGATGCAGGCTCGAACCCGATGCTGATAATAAATGCAGTTCAATTTAGAGTATATGTGGGCCAAAGCCCAAAACACTATCATTTGGATCACAGCCCATAACAGAACCAATTGGGCTTAGCCCATTCCAGTAACGGTGGCAATTGGGCCTTAGCCCCATCAGCCTCGGTCGGGTTGATCCCATATCAAAATTCACATATCACATATATCTGGGCTAAGCCCATCTCAATATTAGACTCAGTATATGCAATGCATAAATACCAAAACTAACCTTGCACTCTGTCTCCTGTCCAACCCTACACTCTTGTGGGGATTAAATCGACCCACCCAGCCAACACACCAAGCTTAGCACCGGTTGCGACACTAAGTCAACAGAACGGCTCGACGCCGTAGACAGAACGACTAAAAGCCATATATATTGCAGCACCATTGTCGGTTAACAGAACGGTTAAAAGCCAAAAATATTGCAGAAAGGCTAAAAGCCTTGTACAGAACCACAACGGGTCATACACTTCCTCCGTAACAATGTCCTAACCCCATGCAATAGGTCGTGTATGTCATGCTCAATCATCACAGGTGTATGCAGAATGGCCATGCTCAGTAACAGTCATTTAAACATATATTAAAAGCATATCAGTCACACGACCACAATCAAGTAAGTTAAAACACAGTCATACGATCACAGTCAACTCAGTCAAATTCATGGTCTAAGTCAGTCATTTACCCACAAGGGCAAAACAATCATTTTTCCTTACAGAGGTATTCAATTTTACCCTACAGGGGTATTACGGTTATTTTACCATTCAGGGGTATTAAGGTCAGTTTACCCTACAAGGGCATTACGATCATTTTACCCTATGGGGGTATTACGGTCATTTTACCCTACGGGGGTATTATGGTCATTTTACCCTACAGGGGTATTACGGTCATTTTACAAATATTGGGTCTCGGTACTTATTACAACCTCCGAGAGGGTCTATCATCGCTTCAAGCGACTCAGACAACGTACACGGCCAGAATAGTGTATATGGGCCCAAAACCCGCTATTGGGCCCAAGTGGGCTCACTTGCTTGTGTGGCCCATTTAGTCCAGATTCACATACGGCATCGCGAGCCTTATAAACCAATCTATCAATGATCACTTACTGAGGATTTTACTTGTGTGGGCCCACGAAGCACATTTCAACCCATCGAGGCCCATAACGGCTCCAGTCCACGAAAATGCACGTGGTGGCCTCTACAGTCTGCTACCCACGAGTTGAGGCTCGGTTTGCCCTACGTGAGTTCGCAAACTCGTGAGGCCTTGAATGCCGAGGTTTTGGTATTTTAGCTTATCGCCTTTTTCCAATTCACAGATAGACAAGGGTGTGAATACACACCTTTATCCCGCGCTTGGCAGCCACGAAATCGGGTGTACGGTTACACACCCTTTTTGGCTTTTAAGCCGCTTATCATTTACGAAAAATAGTTACACACTCTATTGGCTTTTGATCAATTAGCAATTACGGTACTAATACACACCTAAATATGAACTCTTGCGAACAGCCCACGAGCACCATCCTACACTTAAACAAGGTATTTATCAGTCGCTTGACAATAGGATCTCAACCTTCCTTGTTAGTTATCTACATATAAAACGAATTTTGTAATCTGGATTGCTTATACATATGGGTTGAATCTATGATTGTCAGCCTAAAGAAAACGCCAACACCAAACAAGAGAAAGGCATATTCGGCCAATACCAACCCACGACAACAAATTCCAGTTCAGATCATTCAGTGCGAGCAGTATTACCTTCTGTCAAGGACGAAAGAGAAGGGTCCAATTGTTTCTATAGCGTTAGAGGACTCATCCACTCCTCACGAATTCCTTAAACTCGAAAGAAAACCATAACAAAGGTAAAAAAGAATATAAGAATCGGCATCTAAAAAAATAGAGGAGAAAAGCTGAAAGAGTAGAGATGCAGGGACCTACCAATCGATATTCTACCAATGGAAACTTTTTGAGTAACAGGGAACAGAGGTTAGAATCGAGAGGAAGATGAGATGGTCATCTACCACGGCTTGAGAGAGAGGGAGAATAGAAGAGAATCGACAATCAATGACAAGGCATAGGATTGATGGCACAAACAATATTCGGCTAACAAGGGAGGAAACGTTCGGCTACCTAAAACCAAAAATAAGTAAAGGCAAAGTATTAATATGGGAGAGAAAGGAAGTTGATCCAGCAAAGAACGATTTTGAAGAACAAAAATGCAATTACCCGAATGGACACTAATGGTACTTGATTAGGTAAATGGCATTGAATTGAATATTGAATTTGGTTGAAATGGATATAGTATGAATGGTGCATTTGGTTGATTATTTTGGTTGTTTAATTTCATGATAAAATGGTACCATTTTGGTTGTTTAAATGGGCATGAGTTAGGGCGGCAAATTGTCCTTGCAAATGGCATATTTTTGTCCACAAGCGCAGAGACACAGGCGTGTGTCTCAGCCGTGTGCGACACACAGCCACGTTACACGGTCATGTGTCCCCTGATGTTGAAAATGATTTGAAGTCAGTATGCTCCACACGGTCTCACACACAGGCGTGTGACCGGCCGTGTGGTACAAGTCAGTATACCCACTAATTGGCTCACGGCCTAGCACACGGGCGTGTTACTTGGCCGTGTTGCATAAGTTAGTATACACTACAGGTTTAGCATGGCCTAGCACATGGCCTGGCACACGGGCGTGTGTGGCCACTTCGAAGGGCACACGGGCTAAACACACGGGCGTGTGCTTGGCCGTGTGACCCAAGTTAGTATGTATGCCCTATTTTCACACGGCCTGAGACACGGGCCTTTTTGGAGCCGTGTGAGGTACACGACCTGTTCACACGAGAGTGTGACCCCTGTATGGTTGAAATATGTCTAAGTTTTCCAAAAAAAAATTTATATTATCGGTTTAGTCTCGAACCACTTCTAAAGCATGTTTAAGGCCTCGTAGGCCCTTATAATGGGCAAAGTGATTATGTTGAATGATTTATGAGAATGTATGTTATATGTTGTGAATTGATTAGTAATACCTCGTAACCCTATTCTGGTGATGGATACAGGTTAGGGTGTTACACTACGTCTTGACCGTCAGATTGTGTAAGCAGACCAGGTGATAGTTCTAGATGAGCATTTACATATGAGATATGAGATTGAGATGGTTTTGACCATATATTGGCACTTAGGGTGCGAGATTCTCAAGGATCCAATATTATTCCAAATTTTTCAACGGGTATTTGATGATATGAAAGGGTAAGAAATTTGTACGTATATGTGCATGTATGTACGTAAACCATATAAGCATTGAATCCATGAAATTTATGAGTTTCATGATTTACTATGTGGATGAATATATGTTAACCATGTGATTAAGTTGATTTGTAGCATATTATGTTTAGATTACTTAAATTGTGAATGGTAAATTATATTTATTAACCATACGTGCTTACTAAGCTTGATAGCTTACTCTGTTTACTTTTCCGTGTTTTATAGTGATTTCAAAAGCTTGCTTAGATTGGAAGCTATCGGAGATCTCATCACACTATCCAGCTTTTGTTTTGGTACTTTTGAACTTGTGTACTTGGTTATATGGCATGTATAGGTGTTGTGGTTAACATGGCCTATATGTTTGTAATGTATATAGCCAATTGATTTGGTTTGTAAATGACGTATGTTTTGGTTATGTGTATAGCCATGTGATTTGGCTTATTTTGGTATACTTGGTTATGTATATATGTGTAAATGGCCTTAAATATTTGGTTTATAATTTCTATGTGAATGCCTTGTTGTGAATTGGTATTTTGAGTACAAATGATTGAATTTGAGAATGTGATATGCATGTTGATTTAGGCACAAAGTCTAATAGGTGAGTTTGATCATTTAGGTGATTTTGAATGTGAAATTGGTATGAATTTGAATGGCCAATTGTGATCTTTATGAGTAATATTGTTATTGGTATTAAAATTATATAAATTGGACCTAGTTGTGGTTGTTTTGAATGCCTATTGAAGATATGTTTATATGCGTTTGGGTATGCTTAGGTTGACAACACTTTGGGTGACAAATATGGCTTGGAAAATATCCTATTTTTATCCACACTGGCCTAGTCACGGGCGTGTGTCTCAGTCGTGTGTGACACACAGCAAGTGACACAGTCATGTGTCCCCAGGTATTTATTTAGAAACCAAGTCAATAGCTTCACATGGCCCAACACACGGGCGTGTGACTTGGCCATGTGGCATAAGTCAGTATACCCACCAGTTTTCACACGGTATAGCACACGGCCTGGCACTTGGGCGTGTGAGGCCATTTCAAAGGGTATACGGGTTAGTCACAAGGGCGTGTGGTTGGCAATGTGACCCAAGTCAGTGAGTTACATGGGGTTGGACACGGGCTGGGACACGGCCATGTGATCCCATTTCAAATGACAACACGGACTGTAACACGGGCGGGTGTCCCCTGTACCACTTCTAATGCTTGTTTTAGGCCTCGAAGGCTTGTATTAGGGACGATATGATTGTGTTTGAATGGTGTTTGTTTGGTTACAAGAATTGTATGATTGTTTAATTGACAAGTTCGGTAATGCTCTGAAACCCTATTCTGTCGATGGAAATGAGTTAGAGGCGTTACATCTCCTGCCAGTCCCAACTCGCATGGTCAGATATTGATAATCATTGTTGGCAATCCGTTCCAAAATCTAATAAGCTTCATTATAAGATTTATCCAACAAAGTACCATTGGCAAAAGCGTCAACTACCATCCTTGTATGTGCATTCAACCCATTATAAAACATCTCCATCTGAATCCAGTGATGAAACCCATGCATTAGGCATTTCCGAAGTAATTCTTTAAATCTTTCCCAAGCTTCGTACAATGTTTCCTCTTTTAATTGTCAAAAAAACGTGATGTCATTTCTAAACTTGGCATTCATGTTTGGCAGATTATAACGTAACAAAAACCTCTAACAGAGGTCATTCCATGATGCCACCGTCCATGACAGAAAAGAATTCAACCATACTCTTGCTCTATCTTCCAAGGAATATGGAAACAACTTAACTCTTAGGGCATCTTTAGGAGCACCCTGTTGATGAAATCAGTCACGGGCTTCTAGAAATAAAAACAATAAAGTCAACAACTATTTTTGGTAATAATTGAAAGAAAAAAAAGAAAAGGGTAAAGGAATTCTTCTTGGGTAGAAGTTAAATAGGGCCAATATTAAAAGAGTTAACATTGGAGTACCTAAAGAATTTAAGCAGCATGAAAGGTGTTCATCAAGCCAAATAAATTTATAAGTCCTCCCTTAATGCATCCCACCATTCGATGGTGGTTTTGGATGAACATAGCAAGCCCATTAAACATGACTAGTGTAGATTTGGGTCTATAAATTGGATTTCTACTAATCCTCACGATGTAGTAGCTTTAAATGGCTAAGCTAAGAATGTGCTATAAAACTAGATAGGAATTTAAAGGAAATAGTACTAAATTTCGACTTAATATGGCTATAAAAATTCTATTTGAAGATACTATGGAGAATATAGCTTCTAAATTGGTGGATGAAGGAAAAAGAGCTATAATAGAAGATGTTGTAGAGTTTATGGGTGCTAAAAAGGTGGGTGATGTAACACCCCTTACCCGTATTCGATGCCGGAATGGGGTATGAGGCATTACCAGACTTTCACACAAGCATTCATACAAAAACGAGACATGAATTTCTGTCCAAATTTTAAAATTTTCATTTGCATTCATATTGTCCCTATTACGAGCCTACGAGGCCCAAAACATACATTAGGAACGGATTGGAATCAAATCGAACTCTTTTAAAGATCTCTAGAAAGACTTAGAAAATCTTCATCAAACATTCCACACGCCCGTGTGGAGGAAGGGGCACGCCCGTGTGGCATATCACATTCTCGTGTTCCACACTCGTGTGGATTTATTTCTCAATTCGAATCTCAAGGAGTTTTCACACGGCAGGACACACGCCCGTGTCCATGGCTCGTGTGTAAAAACCTTGGCATTCTATTTCTGACGTCATCACCTCATAAATGTCACACGGCCAAGGCACACGCCCGTGTCCTTCGACTATGTGGCAAATTAAGTTCCTAATTTAGGTGCAGACTTCACACGGCCTGAGCACACGCCTATGTACTAAGGCCATGTTTTCCACACGGTTGAGACACACAGCCATATCTCCACCTGTGTGGTTACTACTGACTATACTAACTTGCAAACCTAGCATGCAGGGGGACACACGGCCTAATCACACGCCCATGAGGCTGACCGTGTGTCACACACAGCCTAGACACATACCCGTGTGCCTACCTGTGTAGACAAGAACAAGGTTATATGTCAAGCTCTTTCTACCACCCCAACTCATACAAACATAATTAAACCAAGTAAATCAACCATGCAACTTGCACATTCTTGAATAACCACATCATTTCATAGATTAATAAGAAAGAGCCATCAACTATGGCCTTATACAAAAGAATTCATCTTTGAATGAGCCAACACATTTGGCCAAAACAATATGACATTCAACTAAGTCTAGTCCATATACATGCCATACTCAAAATGCTAAATCTAACTATACCAAGATGTGTTGATAGTGTGGGTAATCCTCTGATTATCTCCGTATCCCGAGCTGGCTCTTCGACACTATAAAACAAGGGAAAAGAGAAAGGGAGTAAGCTTTAAGCTTAGTAAGTCTATATGTAAAAAATAAACATCTTACCACATACTTATCAATCAAAAGCATTATATGCTAAGTAAAAACAATTCATATCCTCATAATCATGCTTACTCATTTCAAACCTTACCACATCCCAAATACATATCATAAACATTGCTCATATTTACTTGTACTTATACCCTGCACTTAACACCACAAAGCCACATGTAATTTCACTTAGACAAGTTTCTCGATGAACCCTTCGGAATGATACAAGATTACTGGTGGTTCCGCACACAGCCCACCATTTAGAATTAACGAGGTGGTATCGTACACAGCCCACCAATAATCACATGTCTACGGTGGTATCGCACATAGCCCACCATTGACAAAAAATACAATGGTATCACACACAGCCCATCGTTAATAAACAACAAGGAGGTATCGCGCACAACCCACCAAAATTTACATATTTACGGAAATTCATCCGTACCTATATTTCTATTCCAGAGGTGCATCCCAGAGTTTTCTCATTTTCCACTATTTTAAATAAATCTCACCAATAATCAATTACATCCACACAATGCATTAATAGGTAAAACATACGTAATAAGGATGTATCATTTACACATAAACTTACCTCAATACAAAATATGTCAATTCACGGTTTAGTCCGAAACCTTACCTTTTCCCAGGTCAAAGTTGATTCAACGTTCTTCTTGATCTATAATGACATATTTAGCTCATTAAATAATCACATTAATCAAATTACTCCAAAATTCTTATTTTGGCAAAAATGACTATTTTGCCCCTAGACTTTTACAAAATTACAATTTTACCCCTAGGCTCGTAAAATGAAATGTGTTCATTTTTCCATACACTCAAGCCTAGCCAATTCATATTCACTCTTATAGCAACTCAAGATTTCAATTATTTCACACATTTATCATCTATTTTATAACCTTTACAAAAAGGTCCTTTTAGTTGTTTTAATGGAAACACCTTTCAAAAAAATTGTTTATTCAACAACCAAGACTCATTTTCTTCCATAAAAATTCAGGAAACAACATAAGCACTCTCATCGAAAATCCTTGAACTTTCAACCATTTTGCAAAATAGTCCCCCCTTTAGCTAGCTTAAGCTTTAGGGGTTCAAAAAGTACAAAAATTATCAAAAATAAACATCAACATCACTTACTAGCAAGGATGATAAGTTTCTGAAATTTCAAGCTCCCATAGCCCTTTCTTGAGTGTAAAAATCGGTATAAGAAGAAAAGAAAATAAAAAGATGACAACTTTTTCTTTATTTTATCTTATTTTATTCATTTAGTCACCTAATGTCACCAAACATTGACCAATATTAATTCTCTTGTCCCCTTGGCCAGCCATCACCCTTAGGAAGGCCTAATTGCACATTAAGGACCTCCAATTTAAGGTCCTATAGCTATTTAACACCTCTAACTTGTAAAATAGAACTTTCACTCTTTATGCGATTTAGTCCTTTTTCACAATTTAGCATACAATCACTAAAATTAATGCACCAAAATTTTTATGCATTCATATAATTAAGCCATAACTCATAAAATAATATTAAAAATAATTTATCTAACCTCGAATTAGTGGTTCTGAAACCACTATTCTGACTAGCCCCAAAATCGGACTGTTACAACTCTCCCCCTTCAGAGATTTTCGTCCCCGAAAATCTTACCGGTAAAGAGGTTTGGGTACTGTTCTCTCATGGCTTCTTCTGGTTCCCACGTAGTCTCTTCTACACCGTGTTTTTACCACAACACTTTTACTAAGGCTAGACTTTTGTTCCTCAACTGTTTAACCTCTCGAGCCAAAATCTTAATTGGTTCCTCTTCATAGGTCATATATAGTCGTATCTCAATTTCGGTCGGAGGAATCACATGCGAAGCATCGGAACGATATCGTCGTAGAATCGATACATGAAACACATTGTGTATTCTCTCTAACTTTACTGGCAAAGCCAACCGGTAAGCTACTGGTCCAATCCTTTCAATAACCTCATACAGCCTATGAATCGCAGACTCAATTTACCCTTTCGACCAAATCTCAGTACTTTCTTCCACGGGGATACTTTTAGGAATACGTTATCACCCACCTGAAACTCAATTTCCTTCCCTTTAAATCCGCATATGACTTTTTTCGATATGAAGCAGCTTTCAGACTATCAAGGATCACTTTCACTTTCTCCTTGATTTCTCTAACTAGATCAACCCCGTGAATTTGCTTCTCACTAAGCTCGGTCCAATACAAAGGTTTCTAGCACTTGCGACCATATAAGGCTTCATACGGTGCCACCTGTATACTCGACTGATAACTATTGTTGTAGGAAAATTCAACCAAAGGTAGATATTTTTCCCAACTACCTTCGAACTCTAAAACACAGCATTAAAGCATATCCTCGAGAACTCGAATTACTCTTTCAGATTGGCCATTAGTTTGCAGATGGAACAGGATACTAACATTCAATTTCGTACCCAAGGCTTCTTGCAACATTTTCCAGAACCTCGAAGCAAACCTTGGATCTCTATCCGAAATTATGGACATAGACACCCCATGTAATCTCACAATTTCAGAAATATACAATTTAGCCAACTTGTCAAGTGAGTAATCAACACGTACCGGAATAAAGTGAACCGATTTCGTTAATCTATCAACGATAACCCACACATCATCTTTCTTTTTCGAAGTCATAGGTAACCCCGTTATAAAATCCATCGTGATTCGGCCCCATTTCCACTCAAGAACCATCATTGGCTGAAGTAATCCCGAAGGTACTTGATGCTCGGCTTTCACTTGTTGACAGATCAAACACTTTGTAACAAACTCAGATATATCTCTTTTCATACCTGGCCACCAATGCAATTTCTTCAAATAATTATACATTTTTGTGCTGGCTGGGTGTACTAATAAACAACCATTGTATGCCTCATGTAAAATTTTTCGGATCAACTCATCATCTTTAGGTACACAAACTCTATCATGAAACATCAAACAATCATCTGAACCAACTTGAAAATCAGAGTTATTCCCTGATTCACACTAAGCTCTCTTAACTTGCATTTCACTATTATTCTTTTGAGCTTCGTGAATCTGCTGAAGAAATAACGGTCTAGCCTTCAACTTGGCCAATATAGAACCATCATCAGACAATACTAAGCTCGTACTCATAGCTCTCAAAGTATACAGGGATTTTCTGCTCAAGGCATCCATAACCACATTCGCTTTCCCCGAATGGTAATTGATTACTAACTCATAATCCTTCAATAATTCGAGCCACCGCCGTTGTCGCAAATTCAAATCTTTTTGGTTCATCAAGTATTTCAAACTCTTGTGATTGGTGAAGATTCGGTATTTCTCACTATACAAATAATGATGCCAAATCTTCAAAGCAAAAACGATATCAGCCAACTACAAATTGAGAGTCTGATAATTCTTTTCATGTGGTTTTAGCTGTCTCGAGGCATAAGCTACTACTTTTCCCTCTTGCATCAACACATAACCAAGACCATTCATTGACACGTCACTGTAAATTACAAACTCCTTTCTCGACTCCGGTTGTACTAAAATCGGGTCTTCAGTCAATAATGTTTTTAGTTTCTCAAAACTCCGTTGGCACCTCTCGATCTATTCAAACTTAACATCTTTATGTAGTAGTCTCATTATCGGTGTAACAATCATGGAGAACCCTTTAACGAACCATCTGTAGTAACCCGCTAAGCCCAAAAAGCTCCTAATCTCTGACAAATTCCTCAGCGGTTTCTACTCCACAATAGCCGAGATCTTACTCGGATCAACTCTAATTCCATCACCCGACACAATGTGTCCTAAGAATCCGTCCTCTCGGAGCCAAAACTCACTCTTGCTAAACTTAGCATACAACTGCTTGTCTCTTAGAGTTTGCAAAATAGTTCTCAGGTGCTCCCGCGTGCTCACTCCGATTCTGATAATAAATCAGTATGTCATCAATAAAAATGACTACGAATTTCTCTAAGTACAGTCAGAAGATACAGCTCATTAAATACAGAAAGACCGCAAGAGCATTCGTTAAACCAAAGAGCATGACGAGGAACTCGTAATGGCCATACCTCATCTGAAATGCAGTTTTCGACACGTGTTGCTCCTTGACTCTCAATTGGTAATAGCCAGACCTCAGGACTATTTTAGAAAACACTATGGCTCGGTTTAATTGGTCGAACAAATCTCCAATCCTTGGCAAAGGATACTTATTCTTCACTATCACCTTGTTGAGTTGTCTGTAGTCTATACACAATCTCATCGACCCATCTTTCTTCTTCACAAAAAGTACCGGAGCACCCCATGGTGAACAGCTCGGTCTTGTAAAACCCTTATCCATTACCTCTTGCAACTGAACCTTCAACTCCTTTAACTCCAACGGTGCCATCCTATATGGGGCAGCCGAAATAGGTGTTGTACCCAGAATTAACTCAATGTCGAATTCGACTTCTCTAACTGGAGGCAATCCGGGGAACTCTTCCGGAAACACGTGTGGATACTCGCATACCACAGGCACTGATTCAAACTTTACTTTCGACTCTTGGGAATTTAACACAAATGCGAGGGAGGACTCATACCCTTTTCTCATGTATTTCTCAGCTACCATAGATGAAATCACTATAGGAAAACTATCTGATTTACCTGATTCAACCTAAATAATATCTTCATTTACACATCTCAGTTCAATAATCTTACTACCACAGTTTACTAAAACATTATGAGCAGTAAACCAATCCATACCAAGAATCAGGTTAAATTCATCAAATGGCAACAACATGAGATTAGCCGAAAAACAATGACCTCTAATCGTCAAAGGACAATTCCTACACACTTTGTCAACTAACACATACTTGCCTAACGGGTTTGACACTTTTATCACATATTCTGTAGACACAACAAGCATACTCATGCTAGATACCAATTTCATGCAAATATAGGAATGGGTAGACCCCGGATCAATTAAAGCAACAACAAAGATATCATGAAGAGAAAAAGTACCCATTATCACATCTGGAGATGATGCCTATTTGCGAGCGCGAATGGCATAAGTCCTTGCAGGTGCTCTGCCCTCTGATCTCATAGCAGAATCTCTAGGCACACCTCTACTACTAGTCCCACTCCGCGGGTTCCTCTGTGGTCTACCCCTCGAAGGTACATTGCTTGCTCTTACTTCTTGTTTTCTGTCTTTCTCATCCTTCTCAAGACAGTTTCAAATGAAGTGGTCTGGTGAGCCACACTTGTAGCAAGTTCGATTGTTTCCCCAACACTCCCCAGTATGTCGTCTACTACAACTTAGAAACTCCGGTTTATTTGACTTTGCATTGCCCACGCTTGTCATCGAGGCGGCTTAAACTCTCAAGCGCGAATATGTGTTACCACAATCTTAGTTTCAATATCCAGCTGAAGCAGTCGTCTAAGGGTTTGTTTCCTTGGACCTCTTTGATCGAGTTTGGAATGACTTACTCATCGGCCTCTTCTTTGCATTTTGGGCCTCAATCATAGCTTTTCTCTTTTCTTTATTCAACTCTTTAGCTTGCAAGCTCTATCGACCAATACTACAAATTCCTTCAACTCCAAGATCCCAACTAGCAATATAATATCTTCATTCAGCCTATCTCTGAACCTCTTGCACAGAATAGCTTCTGTAGACACACACTCTTGCGCATAGTTACTAAGCCTGACGAATTCACGTTCATACTCTGCCACAGTCATTTTGCCTTGCTCCAATTCAAGAAACTTTCTATTTCTGATCAATGAATCACTGACTTATGTACTTCTTTCGGAACTCTTCTAAGAAGAAGTCCCATGTCACTCTCTCCCTTGGAACTACAGATGTTAGTATTTTCCACCAGTGGTATGCCGAGTCCCTTAATAATGACACAACACATTTAAGCTTTCCTCGGGTGTGCAAGAAAGTTCATCAAACACCCTCATAGAATTTTCAAGCCAGAACTCTGCTTTCTCAAGGTCATTATCTATGTTGGCTCTAAATTCCTCGGCCCCTTGTTTTTGAATCTTATCGATTAGGGGTTTGGTCATGCTTACCAAATCTATACATTAAGGAGCCATAGGGACTAGCTGAGGTATAGGTAGGGGTGGAGGAGGTTGAGCATTAGGGTTTGCTCGTACAAACTCAGTGTACCAATTACACATCATGTGGAGAAAAGCTTTCTGAGCCTATTCTCCTTGACCCAAAGTCTCGGGTCTACTTTCTACAGGCGTAGTCCCTTGCACAGGAGCCTGCACATTACTAACAGCGTCATCAGTAGTAGCTCGGTCGGGATCCATTTACTATACGAAAACCCAGTTTAAAATTGTCAGAAGTCACCACATTTTCAATATATATTTATGGCATGTATAGCTAGACTCTCACACACGCTATGGTAGTTGTTAAACCATAATTTACACATATTTTAACCCCATGCTTGGCTTGCTTTTGGATGATTTTCCATTTAATTTGATGAATTTGATGCTCCTAATCTCTTAATTTCATGTTTTATACTCAGGAGAGCTTAGGGAGTCGAAAAGAACGAGAAATGGGCCAAAAAGGGACAAAATGGGCCTACATCAGAAATCACACGGCCTGGACTATTGACCACGGGCAGATTACACAGCTGTGTGTGGCGAGCAGAATCGACCACGGCTGAAGGAGTCCACCACGGTCGTGTCCCTACCGAAACCAGATGAATGCTATTCAGAATAGGATACTTGTGGGCTAAGTAAGGCATCTCAAAGCCTATATATACACCCTAGGGTGCAACCTAAAAGGGGAGGTCGACAGGACATCGAATAGACGTCGAGTAGAAGGAGAAAATACTCCAAGACAGCCGTCGAAAATAGCTTAGGAGAAGGATCTCCATCAAGACTGAGGATCTTCCATCATGTTTTTTAGAAGTTTTTAGGTTTTCTTATGTTTGTTATTTTCCCTATTCTAATATGTTTCCCTCTATCTTAAATACCTAAGGAGATGAAACCTAAGATGAATCTTATTATTATTTGATTTATAAGATAAATACTTGTTCTTATTCTTAATTGTGAGTTCTTATTCTTGTTTTGATAATTCAGGTTATTGATTCAAATTCGAATGTGCTTATTCAGTGGAGCAAAAGTCCCTATGTAAGAGAAGATCAACACAATTAAGTGGAGTTGATTGCAACCCTAGAAATAGGGCGACAAAAATCTGCCGGATTAGAGTCAAATCTAATAAGGGGATCCATAGATTGAGTTAATACGACAATAAGAGTTTTAATTAGAAAAAGATTTCAATTAATCAATCTAGAGTCAGTTGTTTTTAGTCTTGAAAGAGATTGTAATATCCAGGATTTAGGGGTTATGAAAATTTTCGCTTGGATGTGTGCATTGTTGTTATGTGCTCTTTGTATGAGTTTTAGGGACTTTGGGAATTTTAGAATGTAAAGGATTGCCTTAGAAAATATTAGATTTTTTTTTATATTAGAAGGGGAACTAAGCAAGTTTGGCCTTAAGAGAATTAATTTGACGTTTTGATCATAAGTTGAGCTATTGGTAAAATGGTGAAGGCGCATGGGTGAATGCATGAGGTGAGAGGTTCGAATCCTTTAGCTAGCATTTGGGAGGAATTTTAATTTTGTTCTCTTTCCTATAGTGTCGGTCAAACCTTATCTTGAATTGATGAACTCTTCTTTTATTTTTGGATAGTAGACCAAAGGGAAAAGGCAAGTTAGTAGTTTTGGTAAGGAATCAAATTGTTAATGAAGGTTTAGGGGACAAAAGGCTTAAAGAGTGGGTGTTGTTTTGGAAGCTTTTCCATGGTCATTTGACCATGAATCTAGACGGCATTAGGGGCTAAGGGTGTTGGTTTAATAGTGATGGAGATTAAGGGATTGATAGGGAAGAATTGAGGAGGAAAAAAGGGGATTGTGTTGGCTAATGTGTTGACCGAATGTGATATGGGAGTAGGGAGGTGTTAGTTGACCAAAAGTTGTCAATTTGTGCATCTTTTTCCTTTGTCCAAATATTTTCTTCTTAGCCGAAATTGTCAATTGGCATTTGGTAAAAACTTTGCTTTGTTTTGGCCATTACATTTTGACCAAATTGGTACTTTTTATTTCTTCTTTTCCTCTCAAGTTTTACTCTCTTTTTGGTACCAAAATATTGCTACTTTTGAAGACATTTATCATTTCTTTTCTTCCTCTCTACTGCCAAATTTATCCTAACACCAAAAGCATTTCTCTTATTTTCTTTTTCTTTTCATTCTCTTTCTCTCTTCTCTTTCTTTCTCATAGCTGAAACTACTACTATACTGCTCACCATTTTTCTTTCTTTTCTTTTTGTTAAAAATCTGAAACTATCATATTTGAAACTACCATCTTTTCTCTTCTCTTTTGTTTAAAGCCTAAATCACCATTTCTTCTCTTTTTTTAATTGTTAAGGTCGAATCTCTTTATAGTTCTAGTAAGGGTGAATCAATCTCGTGTTTGGGTAAGGATTATCTATCAATCATTTCTTTCTTTTCATTTTTTTGGATTAGCCAGAATCTAGGCATCTAATCCCTATCTTTTATCTTTGGCCGAATCTTTGAAGGAGGATTTCGGGGTTTCTTGTAGTTGACGATTAGGGAGAGATCGTTCGGGTTTCAAATAATCCAAGGTAAGGAGATGATGATATTTGGCCAAGGGCCATATCTTGTATTGATAATCGATTTCTAATATAGTGTTATGTAGGTGCTATCGACGTTGTAGGCAAGGGTCGGAAATCTTAAGTATTATATCGTTTTCCGTGTTTGCAAGGTGTGTAACTTATGCTAAACTTCTAATAGATCAATAGCTTTATTGATAAAATTGTGTTTATAAAGAAATATAAATGATTATGGCTTCGGGTACCATTCAATGGTATGGTGAATTGAGGTATGTTATTCGTTCGTACTATGTATGATTCTAATATGAAACATATTCGATATTTGATTATGATTTTGATATAATGTACAAGGCATAATGTTTACATCGCTAATAATGCTATATGCATAATATGAAATGTGTTCGATTCCGATATGATAATGGGGTATATGGCATGATAATGAAATAATATGTTATTGCATGGGCATATGGGTAATATTGAAAGGGGAAGTGTTCCGGTGGATTTTCCACATTATCCGGTGACCTCGGTCACGATATTATGAATCCAGTGACTTCGGTCACGATACTAAGAATCCGGTGACTCTGTCACGATTATCCGTGTAGCTATGCCACGATTATAAGGCGATGTGCATGTTGATCTGCAAAGAATCGCCTTCGATGGTGTGTAGCGGATGGAGGGTCAATTTAGTAATCCCCACGGTGTGATTGGTAGAATACGGGTGGTGTGTAGCGGATGGATATTTAGGTTGGGCTCGGGATTGCATTTCATTTTATATGTACATGTGATTATATGATTTGCTATATTATGGACTTTATTGCTATAATCGATTGGACTTTTGGTGTATTGTTGCACATTGAGTCTTTTGACTCACCCATTCGTGGGATATCATTTCAGGTGATACACAATGATTTTGGACCGGGTCAAAGAGGATCGCGTGGTGGCCATTGCTCAACTCAGTAAATTGGGATTTTCACTTTTTATTAAACTTACTACGTTTTCTTATATATTTCAGGATTTAATTTGGGATATGTTTTTGTAATAAAGCCGCCATTAGTTATGTCACTTTTACATTTTAATTTATATTCTGCTACGGTCAATTCCAACTAAACAATTAAATATTTTCGATAATCGTATTAAAGACGGTTTTTAACAAGTTCGTACTTTAAATTTATTCTTTTACCCCAAAATCACATCTTATTACAAAACGACAAAAACGAGTTTTTCTTAAGAAGCATACCATATCCGGTCGGGCTTGTGGGCCGGGTTTGGGGTGTTTCAGAGATATTAACATAGATCAGGGATTTCTACAGATTAAGTCAAGTCAATAAATCATATGAATCAAAAGTAATAATTGAAGTCTAGGTGAATTCTTCCTTAGGTATTGCCTATCTCATATAAGTTGTTTAAAAGTATTTTCCCAATTCACTCTCTGTCACGTTCATAATCATTTAGTTAGTTAAATTAGTTAGTTAACTATAGATTAAAAATAAATCCCCTTAATTACTAGGCTAGATAATAAAAAGATAGTTATTACTAGTAATTTTAGTCATTGAAGATACGATATTCCGGACTCACCACAACTATACTACTGTTCTATAGGTGCGCTTGCCAAATACCACTAAATGTAACACCCCTTACCCGTATTCGATGCCGAAACAGGGTATGAGGCATTACTGGACTTACATACAAGCATTCATACAAAACTGAGACATGAATTTCCGTCCAAATTTTAAACTTTTCATTTGCATTCATATTGTCCCTTTTGTGGGCCTACGAGGCCCAAAACATGCATTAGGAATGGTTTAGAATCAAATCGAACTTTTTTAAAGATCTCTAGAAAGATTTAGAAAATTTTTATCAAACAGTCCACACGCCGTGTGGAGGAAGGGACACACCCTGTGGCATATCACATGCTCATTTTCCACCCCTTGTGGATTTATTTCTCAATTAAAACATATAGAGGTTTTCACACGGTAGGACACACGCCCGTGTCCCTCTCACGGCCACGACACGCCCATGTCTTAGCTTGTGTGCAAAAACCTTGGCATTCTGTTTCTGACGTCATCACCCTATAAATGTTACAGGCCAAGGCGCACGCCCGTGTCCTTCGACCATGTGGCAAATTAAATTCCTAATTCAAGTGCAGACTTCACACGGCCTGGGCACACGCCCATGTAATAAGGCCATGTTTTCCACACGGTTGAGTCACACGGTCGTGTCTCCACCCGTGTGGTTACTACTGAGTACACTGACTTGCAAACCTAGCATACAGGGGGACACACAACCTAACCACTGGCCCATAAGGTTGAACGTGTGTCACACACGACTTAGACATATGCCTGTGTGCCTACCCGTGTGGACAAGAACAAGGCTACATGCCATGCTCTTTCTACCACCCCAACTCATACAAACATAATTCAACCAAGTAAATCAACCATGAAACTTGCACATTCTTGAATAACCACATCATTTCATAGATTAATAAGAAAGAGCCACCAACTATGGCCTTATACAAAAGAATTCATCTTTGAATAAGCCAACACATTTGGCTATAACAATAAGACATTCAACTAAGTCTAGTCCCTATACATGCCATACTCAAAATGTTAAATCTAACTATACCAAGATGTGTTGATAGTATGGGTGATCCTCTGGTTATCTCCGTATCCCGAGCTGGCTCTTCGACATTATAAAACAAGGGAAAAGAGAAAGGGATTAAGCTTTAAGCTTAGTAAGTCTATATGTAAACAATAAACATCTTACCAAATACTTATCAATCAAAAGCATTACATACTAAGTAAAAACAATTCATATCCTCATAATCATGCTTACTCATTTCAAACCTTACCACATCCCAAATACAAATCATAAACATTGCTCATATTTACTTATACTTATACCCTGCACTTAGCACCACAAAGCCACATGTAATTTCACTTAGACAAGTTTCTCGATGAACCCTTCGGAATGATACAAGATTCCCAGTGGTTTTGCACACAACCCACCATTTATAATTAACAAGGTGGTATCGCACATAGCCCATCAATGATAATAAATACGATGGTATCGCACACAGCCCATCGTTAATAAACAACAAGTTGGTATCACATATAGACCACCAAAATTTACATATTTACGGATATTCATCCGTACCCATATTTCTATTCTGTATGTGCATCCAAGAGTTTTCTCATTTTCCACTATTTTCAATAAATCTCACCAATAACCATTACATCCACACAATGCATTAATAGGTAAAACATACGTAATAAGGATGTATCGTTTACACATAAACTTACCTCGATACAAAATATGTCAGTTTGTGATTTAGTCCGAAACCTTACCTTTTCCCCGGTCAAGGTTGATTCCACGTTCTTCTTGATCTATAATGACATATTTAGCTCATTAAATAATCACATTAATCAAATTACTCCAAAATTCTTATTTTGGAAAAATGACCATTTTGCCCCTAGACTTTTACAAAATTATAATTTTACCCCTAGGCTCATAAAATGAAATGTGTTCATTTTTCCACACACTCAAGCCTAGCCGATTCATATTCCCTCTTATAGAAACTCAAGATTTCAATTATTTCACACATTTATCATCTATTTTATAACCTTTACAAAAAGGTCCTTTTAGGTGTCATGAAACACCTTTCATAAAAATTGTTTATTTAACAACCAAGACTCATTTTCTTCCATAAAAACTCAGAAAAAAACATAAGCACTCTCATGGAAAATCCCTAAACTTTCAACAATTTTGCAAAATAGTCCCCTCTTTAGCTAGCTTAAGCTTTAGGGGTTCCAAAAGTACAAAAACTATCAAAAATAACCATCAAAATCACGTACTAGCAAGGATGATAAGTTGCTGAAATTTCAAGCTCCCATAGCCCTTTCTTGAGTTTAAAAATCTGTGGAAGAAGAAAAGAAAATTAAAAGATGATAGCGTTTCCTTTATTTTATCTTATTTTATTCATTTAGTCACCTAATGGCACCAAACATTGACCAATTTTAATTCTCTTATCCCCTTGGCCAGCCATCGCCCTTAGGAATTCCTAATTGCACATTAAGGACCTCCAATTTAAGGTCCTATAGCTATTTAACACCTTTAACTTGTAAAATAGAACTTTCGCACTTTATGCGATTTAGTCCTTTTTCACAATTTAGCATACAATCACTAAAATTAATGCACCAAAATTTTTATGAACTCATATAATCAAGCCATAACTCATAAAATAATATTAAAAATAATTTATCTGACCTCAAATTAGTGGTTCCGAAACCACTATTCCGACTAGCCCCAAAATCGAGTTGTTGCAGGTGAGGTCTTTAAAGCCTCTAAAGTCACCAATATTAACATTGAATCCTTAGATTGGAATGATGAAATAAAAAACATCCAACTTGATGCTTAGTTACAAGGTGTGGGTTATTTTATCTTAATTTTTTTTCATTTTATGGGTTTTAAAGTTTGAGTTTGGAATATTCAAATATGTGGTTATCCTAGAATTGAAAGAATAAGTAAAAAAAATACTACCATGAACACACATTAGATTCGATCATCCTTCTTAAAACTAGATTTAACGGCAATAGTTTGTAAAATTGGGTTTCAATTCTCTCATAGAGTAGAAGCCCATGGGCTTTTTTGGTGGAATTTAAATTTTATGAAATGTTAATATTTTGGTGTAGTTGTTGATCAACTATATCCAATTCATCCACATATGGATCTCTTTAAGTAATGGAAGAAAAAAGTTTTTCTTTACTACCATTTAAGGAAGCCTGTAAAAGAGTGAAAAAATATATCCTTGTTTAGGACTGAGAATAATTGTGCCAAGTATTGAACAGCCTTGGATTGCAGTAGGAGATTTTACCGCCGTCATTGTTGTTGATGAAGAGAAAAGAAGTTCCATTTCCATTGGCTCTAATTGTGGTTGTAGCAACTTCAAAAATTTTTGCAAGAAGAAATCATGAACAACCTTGGTTACAAAGGCACTTAGTTTACCTGGAATAGAGAGGGGTTTTATGAAAGACTGGACAGAGCTATTTGCAATACTAATAGGGATTCACAACATCCAAGAACAAGGATTCTTCATTTGGAAAAGATTAACAAATCACAAATATTTATTAATCCTTACATGGCTTAGTAAGACACAAAAGTCAGGAAAGCAGTTTAATTGTTTTTTTCTAGGTGGCTGAATCATAACTATTTCAAGGATTTTATTAAGAAGAGTTGGTGCCTTGAACAACGTATGTCCAAGACCTAGAAAATGCCACTGAAGCAGTTAAAAATGCCACTGAAGCAGTTAAAAGAATGAGTCCTGAGGTCTTTGGCAGCATTGTACATTGTAAGAAACATATTTTAGCTAGAATTAGAGGTGTTTAAAAGGCTTTAGAAAACTGATAAGACAAATAATATTTTAAAGCTTGATAAAGAGCTCTAAGCTAAGTTGGAAGCGATTCTTAACCAGGAAGAAATGCTTTGGATGTAGAAATTTAAATGTTAGTGGATTATGGAAGGAGATAGAAATACGAAATATTTCCATAAGAGATCTATAGCGAGTCGGTGAAATAATAGAATCGAGGCACATAAGATTGATGGGGACAGTTGATGCTACACCAAAAAGGAGATAGATGTGACTGACTGGACTGATAGTATATTGAATATGACCTAAGCAGAATAGATCCTTAATTCATTTATGGATTTATTCACTTGTGACATCCATAGTGTAGCATAACTAAATCCTAAGTGGATGGCGGACTAGGTTTGCGTGATTCATACACTTTGATGTAAGTAAAAGCTTGAGTTCAAATAGATAAAGAACCCGAAGTTGGTGCGTTGGATGTACAACTTCTATAGTATGTAGTGTCATTCACAATAGTGGAATTCATAGCTTGAGACATGGGTAAATGATATCCTCTCATAGGCATTACATGGTTGATGAAAAGTAAATGTGGCAATCGGACGTTCTTCTTTGTGATAGATGACATGGTCACTATTTGATAGTCGTTGACTTTTCATGAAGGAAGGTGTAATGGTTACGATGTGATGAAATAGGATCATATTAGGAGAACGGATATTATCCCAAAGAGATCAAGGATATCCTATTAGGGTAACACACTTATGACAAGGTCATTTGATGTAACAGCCCGATTTTGGGTTATTCGAAACAGTAGTTTCGAGACAACTAACTCGAGGTTGAGGAAAATTATTTTCATATTATTTCATGTGTTGTAGCATGATTATATGGATGCATGAAAATTTTGGTGCTTTAATTTTAACAATTGTATGCGTAATTGTGAAAAAGGACTAAATCGCATAAAGTGCGAAAGTTCTATTTTACAAGGTAGAGGTACCTAATAGCTATAGAATGTTAAAATGAGGTCTTTAAAGTGAAATTAGGCCAATAGAGGAGTGTTGGCCGGCCATATGGTATAGGGAGACAAGAGCATTTAATTTTTGGTCAAAATTGGGTGAATTAGGTGAGAAAAGATGAATCAAATATGGTAAAAAGAAAAACTATCATCTTTCACTATTAACTCTTAATCTCCACCAAAAATTTCATGCTTAGACGGATTTTGAAAGCTTGAAAATTTCAGCAACTCATCTTCTCTACAAGTAAGTGATTTTAGTGGTGTTATTTGATAATTTTTGTACTTTTGGAGTCCTCAAAGCTTAATCTAGCTAATGAGAAGACTAATTTGTGATATGGTTGAAAGTCTAGGGACTTTCCATGAGAATGGTTATGTTGTTAGCTGAGTTTTTATGGAAGAAAATGAATGTTAGGAAGATGAGAAACAACTTTTGTGAAAGGTGTTAGCATGAAAACACATCATTAGGACTTGAATGCAAAGAATGAATTTGTGTCATAAATGCATGAAATAGATGGAATTGTGAGTAGCTGTAAGAGAAATAAATGTTCAGTTAGGCTTTTCTAATGAGAAAATGTGTTGAAAAATAATTTATGAGCCTAGGGGCAAAATCATAATTTTTGCCATGATACAAGGGTAAAATGGTCATTTTTGCCTAAGTGTAGATTTTGATGCATTATGATCATAGAATGATCTAAATGAGTGAATTTTATTGTTATAGATCGATAAGAGCGTGGATTTAACCTTGACCGGGGAAAAGGCAAGGTTACGGATTAAACCACAATTTGAAACGTTTTGCACCGAGGAAAGTTTATGTGTAAACGATTCATTTTATATATACATTGTTGTTGCTAATTAGTGAATGGCATTGAGAACATGTATGATTCAAGCGGATTAAATGTGGTAGTTATTGAATAGTTTTATGTATGAATGATGAAATAGATATGTAAATGTGTAATATCAATACTTGAAGGTGGACTAAGTGCGATACCACCTTAATACTTAATTACGATGGGTTGTGTGCAATACCATCGTCTATTTATCATTTGGTGGGCTATGTGCGATACCACCCTAATAAAGATGGATGGTGGGCTAAGTGCGAAATCACCGACTGATTGAATTATGAATGGTTGATTAAGAAATTGTGATGTGTTGTAATATGTGATATTATGGTGCTAAGTGTAGGGAAGCATGTTAATGAATGTAAGCATTAAGCTTGAGATATGGTTGGAAGGTGGTAAGGGAAGAAATGAGTAAGCATGATTATGACTGTGGATTGTTCTTGTTTAGTATGTAATGCTATATATTGTTTAGCACATACTATAATGTTATTTGTTTACATGTAAACTTACTAAGCTCAAAGCTTACTCCCCTTTTCTTTTCCCTTGTCTTATATAGTTAAAGAGCTGGGTCGGGATACAAAGATAATTCGAAGATCGCCCACACTATCAACTTACCTCGGTATATCTAGACTTAGTACATTTGAGTATGGCATGTATAGGGGCTAGACTAGGTATATTGTTTTGTTATTTTGGCCAAGAGTGTGTTGGCCCTTTGTTGAGAAACTCTTGTGTATATAGCCATAGTTGTTGGCTCTTTGTTATATATATGAAAATATGAAGTTATTCATAGAAGTTTATATTGCAAAATATGAGTTGTTTAGTGATATGTTGAATGGATTCATGTTGTGTCAGCTAGAGGGATGAAAAGAGCTTGGCAAATAGCCTTGTTCTTGTCCACACGGGTAGGCACACATGCGTGTGTCTAGGCCGTGTGTGACACACGGTCAGTCCCATGGGTGTGTGACTTGGTCGTGTGTCCCCTGCATGTTGGTGTTGTAAGTCAGTGTCGACCATGGGCTAACCACACGGGCGTGTGCCTAGGCCGTGTGACCTTTATAAGGTTGCTGATGTCACAAACAGAATACCCAAGTTTTTACACACGGGCGTGTCTAGGCCGTGTGGAGCACACGGGCCAAGCACACGGGCGTGTGTCCGGCCGTGTGAAAACCCCTGTAGGTTCGAAATGAAAATAAATCCCACACGGGGTAGGGACATGGGCGTGTGTGACCATACGGGTGTGTCCCATTTCACACAGGCGTGTAGCCCCTGTTTAGGTGAAAAATTTTTAAGATCGCAAAAGTTTCCGGTTGGTTTCTGAAACCCCCTCGTAAGTATGTTTAAGGCCTTGTAGGTCTTTAATGAGGTTGTTGTGATGACGATAGAGATATGTCAAGTTGGGACTGAAAGTTTATAGACTAAAGTTATTTTTTAAGTACGGTAAAGCCTCGTGCCCGATTCCGGCATAGGATACGGGTAAGGGGTGTTACATTTATTAAGCACTGAATAGATGATTTCATAATGGTATGTCATTAGGGAGAGCTCAGTCACGATACTATAGAGGAATGACTTCTTGACTAAATGAGTTTAGAAATAATATGTGAAAGCTGGAACTAAATTATAAATCATTTAAGCCCTAATAACATATGTCTAATCGGTCCCTCCGCTAGCTCATTGAAACCATAAATGAATTGCGTGTTGAATTGAAAATGAACAGAATGAAAATGGAAATGATTCATTTGCAATTCTATACGAATTACTTCAAAATAAACAAAAGAATGAGTGTATATTTTTGAGTTGTTTTGAAGCTCGAAAATAAAAATAAATCATCCTGTCATGATGAACATGTTGGGTTGTGATATATTAAACATATTTACTCGAAATTTTATTAGGGGTATAATCTTCAAAATTTTACCGAGGGTAAAATTTGGATGATAAAATTATTTAATTGGAAAATCAAAGTTTATTTTGGAAAATAGAAAAATATGCATTGGATTCAATTAAATTATAAAATGTTGGGTTAAAAGTCTAAAAGGCACATATAATTGAGCCCAATACAATGAGAGGCTCGAATTCCCATCACAATACATATAAGGGGAAAAATAGGCTATTAACCCCTCTCCCTCTCCTAGTTGGATTAGGAAGTTGCTTTTCTATTTGCAATAAACCTCTACAATTCAACAAGAGTTCTACCTTCTCTCCCTATAAACAAATGGCACCAGTAGAGCTATTTACTTAACTTTAAAGATATTGCTACTATGCCGAAAAATAGAGAGAATTTATTCTCAAATATTAAATATATCTTTCGGGAAAAACAATTCTGTTGGTTTCTATTTGAGAAAAGAGAATTTATGTTTTCACCCTAAAAGAAAAGAAAACTTTTCTAGTTCTGTGTTTTGATTCAATTGATTTGAGCCCACACTTGAAACAGTTCATGGTACGAGAATAGCGAAGAAGACCATTTGGCTAAAAGTCTGAATCAAAGATCCACTTATCCAAAAACACAAGTACAACTGGGGTCTAAGGTTTATTGCTATAAACATCACAAACCAGGTTGGCTTTTGAATTTTAAATTTTTCGCCATGCAAGAAAATCGTTTTCAAACCGGATTTTTTCCAACAGATTGGCACATTCTTGATAATGTCATTTCATATGTTGAAATTAAATAGGCTTTCTTTGATATGGCTCCCTTCAAAGCACCTAGTATTGATGGCTTCCATACTCAATCACTGGCACGTCATCAGTCTTAATTCAATGATGTAGTTAGCAAGGTCTTCTAGGGTCAAAATCTCGAAGCAAGTTTTAATCGAACTTTACTTGTCCTTAGTCCAAAGGTAAGAAGCTCAAAAACAATTACTCGATTTTGCTTTATTATTTTATGCACTCACCATTGCAAAATCATCACTAAGGTAATTATGAATTATTTGGAGTGTATAATGCCTAAACTTGTTACCCCTTATCAGGTCAGCTTTGTGGCACACACATCTTACTAACAATCTGATTTTTTTCCTAGGAAGTTATCCACCCCATAAAAACCTCAAAAAAGAAAAAAGGATTGGTGATGGTAAATGACTTGGAAAAGGCTTACAATAGAATTAATTGGAGATTTATTCAAGATACTTTGAAGGACGCCTTAATCCTTGATCATATTATTAGTATTAATATGCACTATGTTTTTTCTTCATCTATGCAAGTTTTATGGAATGCATTCTAACAAAAGAGTTCATACATTCACGTGAAATTTAATAAAGGGATCACCCTCTTTCCTTACATGGTAGTTTTTACTATAGAGAGATTAGGCCAATGCTTACTTCAAGAATTCGATAAGAGATAGAAACCTATTAAGATCTACAAAGATTAACCCTCAATTTCCCACCTCTTCTTTCATGATAATCTTGTTTTTTATTATACGACGTTGATTTAGGACAAGCTTGTTTTCAAAGAAAAATGATAGATCTCATTTGCAGATCTTTGAAACAAAAGATTAGAGAAGATAAGACCCAAGTTTTTCCCCTAATAACATTAGTATATGTGGCTAAATTTGTACTGTTAACTATGCCTAACAATTATATGCAATCCACATTGATCTCCAAATCTGTTCACGATGAGATTGAAAGAATTGTTAGGAAATTTATTTGAGGCTACACCAATGTGACAAGGAAGATGGTTGGATGAAAACATTGTTGTCAACATTTAAACCATGGTGGCTTGGGCTAACATAAAATGGGGGAACATTACAAACCTAACTTCTTCAAAGTAAAACTAAGTATAAAATGAATATGGGTTGTCTAGAAGACATTAGATGACACAAATGCTCTCATATTTGGCTTTCATTAGGGAGAATTAAGGAAGGGTATGTAACACCCCAAACCCGACCTAGACATTATGGCCGAATCTGACGTGTCACATTGAAGTGTTTTTCAAAAACCATGTTTTCATTGAAAACCCTTCTTGAAATTTAAAAATCAAATCTCAATTTGTGTTCGTTCAATTTCAGAACGTGGTTCATTGAAAAGTTAATCACTTTTAAAAATGTTATTAACTTCGTTAAAAATCTCTTTTAGTTACGGAAGCTAATTTAAGGTAAAGAAGTTTAAAACGTATGTTTTTAAAAATAGTAATCGGGTTGAAAACTCGTCTATATCTAACAGCTATAAAACATAACAAAATCCCAAATTCAGAATTTAATCCAGAGAGGCCTCATTATAGAAATTAAAACTCAAAATGGAATTTAAAAATATATAAAGTCCAAAGCATAATAGTTGCAGTCGTGTGGTCACCTCCGTGTCCCTCGCAGCACCGATCCTCCTAACATTGGGATTACCTGTATAGTTAAAAACAGGGTGAGTTTACGAAAACTCAGTGTGAGTAACGATCGAAGATACGTAAAATGAAAACCGAAAGCGATGCAGGCCAAAGCCCTTTAACAATAACAGTACAATCCAGTTCAGAGCATACGTAGGTCAAAACCCACTACAATATCATTTGGGTCACAACCCATAACAGAATCACTTGGGCCCAGCCCAAACCAATACAAAACAAGTGGCCTAAGCCCAGTACAGTGACAGATCTCATAAACAGATATGCAACAGTATGAGGATGCATCCCACCGCGATCCAGCCAACACACCATCCGTACCAACCAACGCACCATGTGGGATAAAATCGACCCACCTAGCCAACACACCAAGCTTAGAATCGGTTACGACACTAAGTCAACAGAACGACTTGGCGCCGTAGACAGAACGGCTAAAAGCCATAAATATCGCAACAACGCTGCCAGTTAACAGAACGGCTAAAAGCCATAAACAGAATGGTTATAACCCATAATCAGGATGGCATAAAGCTATCAGTAACTGTAATAAGTTTGGCACATAGCCATCAGCAACGGTAATATAATTAGCACACAGCCACGGGTAATTATAATCAACACAGAGCATCAGTATATATGTTAGGCACATAGCCACGGGTAAATACGACTAGCACAAAGCCATAATCAAGATGGCACAGAGTCATATTTAGGTTGGCATAGAGCCATAATCAGATTACGCGGCTTTAAGCCATCCGTCAATCCACAGTCGTCTTATGCGACCCGTGCGACCTTAACAGATAAATACTGGATCCACAGTCGTCTTATGCGACCCGTGCGACCCTATCAGAACTTCCTCCGTATCAATGTCCCAACCCCATGCAATATGTCGTGTATGTTATGCTCAATCATTTCACGTGTATGCAAAATGGCTATGCTCAATAACAATCATTTACACACATATTAAAAGCATATCACTCATACGACCACAGTTAAGTCAGTTAAAACACAGTCATACGATCACAGTTAAATCAATCAAATTTATAGTCTAAATCAGTCATTTACCCACAAGGGCAAAACAGTCATTTTACCCTATAAGGGTATTTCAGTAATCACACCCTATAGGGGTATTTAGGTAATTTTGTAAATCAGGGGTATTTCGATAATTTCACAAATTGGGGATATTTCGGTAATTTCAAAAATTAGGGGTATTTCAGTAATTTCACAATCTAAGTGTATGTCGATAATTTTACAAATCTGAGGTATTTCAGTAACTTCACAAATCCAGGGTATTTCGGTAATTTCACAAATCGGGGGTATTTCGATAACTTCACAATCTAAGGGTATTTCGATAATTTCATAATCTGAGGGTATTTTGATAATTTTACAAATCGGGGATATTTCGAAAATTTTGCAAATTAGGGGTATTTCGGTAATTTTACAAATCGGGGGTATTTCGGTAATTTTGCAAATCGGGGTCTCAGCAACCCAATAGAAGGTCCATCGTCGCCTTGAACGACTTAAGTAACTAAACAATCACAATAGTGTAAATGGGCCAAAGGCCCATTATTCGGCCTAAGTGGGCTCACACACTCGTGTGGCCCATTTAGCCTAGAAACAGTCACAGTTATGCAAACGTCACAGTCCAAACAATGCTTACCACATCACATGCATTTTATCCGTGTGAGCCCAGAAGCCCACTGGGTTCACAAGCCCACTGAGCCCACACAGCCCATTTTGGCCCAATGAGGCCCAAAACAGCCCAAAACCATGAGAGCGCTCGTGGTGGCCTCTACAGACTAACGCCCATATTCATGGGCTCAGTTCACCACACGCACGATCGCACACTTGTGTGGCATTATACGCCATATTTCTGGCTTTTCGGCATTTTGCGGATCTACAATCATAGTAGTGTAAACAACACATACTTTCGGCTTTTCAGCCGATCATCGAATATCGCATACAAATACACACACTCTATCAACTTTCTCGCTGACTATTGAATACAGGGTACTGTTACACACCTTTGCTGCGAAGAAAGTGAATAATCCTTGAGCGCCAAAACCTTGATTGAGTGAGTGCCTCCAGTCCTCTAATATCACTAACTATGATAGATCACACGCCTTGTTGACAAACTGCACTACGATAGATCTCTGTTAGGTAGTACTGATCATAGATGTAGCCTACAACCCAAATTTTACTTTGTAAACCCATAGGGCCTAATTGGTCTATACCCAAAGAGTAAGATAACAAATTACCTTAATCGGACGATGAGAGAAAAACCTCGACGGCCTTAGCACTCTAGAACTTCTTCACTCCTTGAATTTGACTAGCCCCCAACGAGCATCATATGGCACAAGAGAATCAAGAGTGTAATTAAAGTCCAAAAGAACAGAAGCATTCGGCTTCCAGAGAAATACTAAAAGAGATCAAATTTGAGTGTAAAGGAGAAAGTATAAACACCTACCCTTCAGTCAAGAACACTTGCAGAACCGATTAACAATACCAACAATGGAGCATAGAAATATTCAGCAAAGGACAGGGAGAGAAGAAGGTTGAGTACCTTCGGTCTACCAAACAGAAGAAAGAAAAGAGGGAAGAAGGAATAGAGAAGGGAAAAAGAATGAAGGCAGAGAAAGAGAGGTTGAATTTGGCTCACATTAAGAAGAATAGAAACAGGGAGAAGAGGATAAAGAAAATTGAAATGGGAAAAACACAAAAAGGTCTATGGCAATATTTGGCACTATAGATAGAAGAGCGAAATTAAAACAAATAGGCATAGAAGAAAGCAATTGCCGAAAATGCACCAAATGCACTCCCTAGCCAAATTTGCCTAAACAAAACTCCCCCCAATCGGCTCCAACTTCTCCTATTTCAAAATCTTTCAAAAATTCCATCAGATTTTCTCCTTGATTTACTCCAACTCCCCATTCAAATTCAATTCAAATCCCTATGACCAATTCAACCATAGAGTTCCAGTCCAGTTCCAACACCTCCCCAGCACAAGCAGCAAAATAAACATACAATTGCGAACGCCAAGCCTCGAACCTCAGACTCCTTGCCACAGCGGTAGCGCCACCACCATTGCACTAATAGGTTCTTTGTGTCACATTTTAACTTCAATTAACTAAAAGGTCTAAAATCTGAAGTTCAGGTTCCTTTAAAAGAAAAACCAAAACAAATTGCAAGAGCCAAGACTTGAACCCAGGCTCCCTTGCAACCTTAATGACGCCACAACCACTAGACCACATGCTTCTTTGTGGCAATTTTTTAACACAATAATTTAAAAGGCCTACATCCAAGCATCCAGGGTTTTATCCACTCAAAACCAAAATTTTTGCTAAAGCCCAGGTTTGAACCCAAGACTTCTCCAATACTTCTCAGGACCGTTAACCACCAAAGCAGAAAAACTTTTATGTTATTCACATGCACAACAAAATTCCAATTCCTCCGGCACACGAAGCCCATTTCTTCTAGGCCCAAAATTTGGGGCATTAAAGGGTATATGTTGGAACTTGGGTAATGTTAAAATGATTTAATTTTGGCTTGATACTTGAACACCTGATCTTGGCCCTCTTGTGAATTATTGTCGTAATATAAATGTTGTGAACTTTAATGTGCTTAATGTGAATATGGTTAGATAGGATGGTTTGTAGGACTATGGAGTTATCTTTGAGCTTGTTAATCATGTTATTATGATGAACATTCCAAATCATCACCTAGCTTATGAAAGAGTTGGAAGATAGATGTATCTAGAGGTTGTATCTGAAGAGAGCTTTCTCCACTTATTTTGGTTACTCATGCCTTATAAAAAGAAAATAAGAATTGAAAGGCATTAAATGGGAATGAATTTTGTGCTTTTGAAGCCCACAAAACAATTGATAATTCATTTGGCAAGCTACAAGGGATGCCCTTCTTACAAATGTAAGAAGATTTAGATATGGAATTGTTACCGACCTTTCTTGTTTCTTGTGTCATATGAATAACAGAGTGATGTTGGATCTCTTTCATGATTGCAATAGTATTTTTTAGTATGATTATGCCCCAAAGATAAGTGGTTTAATTTCCTATTAGGACACATACAAGAATTGGTTATTGCAAACCTAAAAATTGAGCATAACCTTAATGTTAATGATGTAGACTACAGCTATTTCTTTGGGGAGAAATGTTGGAACCTTAGGAAACAATGTAACAATGATATTTTTAAAGGTTCTAACTATTGGTCTAGTGACGTTTACCACTAAACTATTTGCTAGGCATGTGCTATTACTCAAGGTTTCCAAAGAAACATACGAGAAAGGCTAGAATCTTACATCTTTTTTGCTAGAACTGTAACACCTCATTCCCAATCCGATTGCTGGATCTGGACTACAAGATACTAGACTTCATAATCCAAAACTAAATAACACAATTATAAAGCATATTCTGCCATTCTGACTTATTATAGTTATTATTAAATATACAATTATCAAATAGACTACGCTACAAGTATTTATTTCGATTATGTAATCTTAATTTAATACACCAAATATTTTACAAAGTAGCTTAAACTTATCAAATATTTTCTTAGTTTGAAAATAATATATTTATTAAAACTAATTACAAATAAGACTCTAAACCTGAGGCTCTGACTTCAGTCTGGCCACGACAAATTCTGGTCTAGTTCCTCCACAAATTATCGAATTTCTCTTATTACTTGCAATACATGATGTCATAAACATAAGTTCAAATGAACTTAGTGAGTTATCCATATTTTGCACTAGAAGAAAACTAACAAGCTTGTACATATTGATTTAGAATTAACGTCTAACTATTTGTACTAAGACAGTTTGCCAATCTCCTTAGTATGGTATGTACTTCACCCAATCTAGCTCACTTGTACTTGGTACATCATCCTCAAGGACACATTTGTTTAATTACTTGCACAATCTAGAGAACAATTTATCTTACTTGACTGTCTTTTATTTATAATGAACGACTTTGAAATAGAAGATTTCATAATTGACTATACAATGCCTTGCACATAAACATCTACCATTGATGAGACTTCATAGATGTAATATTAGAATGCAGTTAAACATTTGACCTCTTAGCAGATTATTCCTATGAACTCTATCTTCATTAGTTTCCTTAACGGTCTTATATGCAGTTGCTTCCTTGAGAGAAAATCTTTGTGTATTCTTACTCATGGACTTATGAAAGAAAACCCTTGGATGATTCTCATATTACCCTTTGCCTTAGATAAATATAGATAATTCAAATAAGATAGATCTTCGCGGATAGTTCCAATCACAAATTACAGCTAATGCCTTGTTCTGATGGACTCAGATTCGTATTACAGTCCTTATGGATTCTCGTTTTAGACCTAAGTATACAAATTCGTGCTTTGCAAAACAAGCCAGCGGACTCTTAAGGAATACCCCAATTTCAAATTAATAAGAAAATCAACTCATCAAATTAACAAATTTGGCAAATCGTCAACAGATAATCATATGGGCGGATTCTTAAAAGTGAATCCTATATATCTGAAATAACCATGTTAGACTGTCATATCTTTTTTTTTTTTTTCGAATTCACATAAATAGATAGCTCACACATACTGATAGATTACAAGATAACAAACTCTTTCTTGGCGGACTCATGCAAGTGGATTCCACCATTGTAGAATTCTAATAGCTAGCACATAATGATAGATTACAAGATAACAAACTCTTTCTTCTGTTGCAAAATTTTACTTACACGATAATCCTGACAGACTTCCACATATAAGATAGTCTTGACAGACTGCCATATCTTTCATAATTTTCTTATGTCATGGCCATGGACTTCCATTTCACATATGAGGATTAAAGCCTTAGACTCCACAGAGTCTCATACATACAAAGAACCCACATAGGGTTATTATATTCATTTGCATATATATCTCTGTACAATCCATTGAAACCTACACAAAGCCAAAAACCATTCATATACATTCTCCGTACTATCTGCCTGAACCTCTGCAAAGCCAGATAACACGTGGCACAGAGTGCACAGCGTGACATTTCTTCATCTTTCATCTACCAAACAACCTTCCATAACTCTGTATAATTCATACACACACATTTCATATACAAACATTCTACCAACACTATTGTTTATGCACGACACACATTATACCAAACATTTCATGCAGTTTTCACATCAACACAACAAGCCTCACCATACATCAATTTTCAAATATGGAGTAACTCATCATCTTAGGATAGAATTTACAAACCTAAAAACAATACCAAAACATAAACATCCAATTAAAGCTTGGGTTCAGGAACTCACCTTGAATTTGACGTCAAAACCTTCTACTTAGCTACCCGAACCTCCAGCTTACGAAACATAACAATTAATTCAGAATTTTCAAGGAAAATTTTTCATTATAAAAAGAAATATAATTTGTGTACATGCAGAGGCCATTAAAATGATTATCCACAACTTTATGCAATATAGACCAAAACCGATGGATAGTTGAAATCCTTAACTTTCTTTCCTTTACTCAACTTCGTGACACAGAAAAGTTAAGGAACTTACCAATTTGATAAATTATCCATTACTTATGCACAAACTTTAGCTTCTTTTCTCCATGAAGACCATTCTTAATCATTCTTTCCTTCAACCAGACCTAAGAAGAAGATGAAGGAAATGAGCTCATATTGTAGTAAACATGTAACTATTTTCTATGTATTTAAACGATGAATAAATAAATAAACTTAATTCCACATTTCACTATTATATCTTTTTTGTTTCAATCTTTCATGTTTTACATACATGGAAAAATTGTGACAAGCAAATATTAGATCATTGATTGTCTAAATTCAAATAGATGATAAGTGGCACTATAAGAAGATTTACATTAAGAAAAAGAAAACTTACTTCAGTAGATAATCTGAACGAGTCTGTAATCCTATAAAAGAATCAAAGTGAGCATTTGATTCAAATACTTATAAGGGTTATTATGTCATCTATAATTCAAATTAGGGAGATGGCTAGTCCTGGTTATCGGAGTATTTGACTCCACTAGTAGAGACACATATGTATTCATTGGAAGAATAATATATTGGACTAGACCCAAGTTGAATTAATTCTGAATTCTTTTTTGAAAATTCACTTGTGATGTTCATGGTGTGATTTACCTAAATCCTGAGTTATTCACCTTCCATGCATATGTAACTCATGTGCTTTGATATAAGTAGAGGCTTATGCTCTAAAGATGATCGAGCCCAGAGTTGGTTTGTTGGGTACATGACTTGTGTCTAGCATGGTTTTACTAGCAACAATGGAATTCATAGCTCGATTAAAGAGTTAATGATATCCTCTCATGGCTTTGTGTGAATTGATAAATATGGAACGTGGCCACAGGTTGCTTGTTCTCGAACGAGCAATTTATCATAATCATTTGTTGATAATGAACATATTAATCATTAAGAATATATAATGGTGACAATGAGATAAAATAGGATTATATTAAGTGAGCAGATTTAACTCAAAGGAATCAATGATATATATAAGGGGGTAACACACATATGATGAGACACACATGATAAGGTCATTGGACAAAGTAGTTGGATGAATTGTTTTCGTAAAGAGAATACAATAAGTAGTTTTCAATCATGCTACTTCTTGTGGACTGACTCTATGATTATGTAAATTGCAAATTATCGTAACGATGTTTCTGGACATAATTGCAATTACTGGCGCTTAATTGTATATGTCCGATTGGTCCGTCCGCTAGCTGAACAAAAGCTCGATTATACTGCATTTGAATTAGAAGAAAATTCTATGACTTTGGGAATAATTTAATTGATTCAATTTATTTGATGTGGAATTAAATTTGGCGGTTGTGAGAATTGTTCAACTAGAGAATTTGATTAAAGAATTTTCTTGAAAATTTAAGTTGGAAATTCTTAGTGATTTTTGAGAAAATTAATTTTGATCAAGTAAAATTAAATAAATCAAATTAATTCAAATTAATATGATATTTTTGGAAATTAATTTTCAAGTCAGACAATTGACCCAATGGGTAATTGAACTTGAAAATTGGATCTGTGATTGAAAATTAGGCCCGAGAACCCTAAATCGAGACCCAAAGCCTAGACGAATTGGGCCTGGTATGTGCAACCAGGTCAATGGTCCAATCGATGGTTGAACCGGACTAGTCGGGCCATCACTAAGCCCAAACTGAATCGAATCGATGTGTCATGAGGGTGTTGCACCTACGATGGCACCACCGAGCACGACGATGTCGGCGTAACAATAGTGGCATTCCAATGGCCAGCCGATGATTCTTCGGTGGTTGAGCAATGGAGGAATCACACTCCTACTAGGACTCTACAGGATAATTTGATTTCAAATTAACTATTTCAAAAATAATATTATATTAATAGTTTTAATATTAAATTAAATTTAATACTTATTTTGATAGTATTTTATTAATTTAATATTAAAATGATTATCTTAATATTAAAAATAATTTAATATTTATCTTATAGATAAATATTCTATTAATTTAATAGATTTAATATTAAATTTAATCTAATATTTGTCTTAATAAGTATTATCTTAATTTAGTATTAAAGTTATTAAGTTTAATCATAGTTGAACTCTCTAAACTCTCCCTATATAAAAAGAGTCACGGTTCATTATTTTTCAGACACTTGAATTCAAGAGAAAGCTATAGAGAGAAAACTCTCTAAAGAAATTATTTCAGAAGATTTCTAGAGATATTTTTCTTATGTACAACTTGACCCAGAAGTTTAGAGAAATTGCAAAATTACCCAATTAGTAATTTTGTGAAAAAAATTCTGATTTGAAGCAAGCCCACACTCAACAAACGTGAGCTTGAAGATAGTGGAGAAGGCTACTCGATCTAAGCATTCATCCTAGATGAATAGAAAAGTTATAATTTTGATTAAGTGTTTTTTACTTTAGATATCACAACCAAGTTCTTGTTTTTGGAAAAAAAAAATTAAAACTTTGGTTTTTCCCTTATACTTAGTTCTCACTGTGTTTTCCAAACAACTCTTATAGGAATTACACTAGAGAATAACATTTCACCATGATATACTACTCACGCATTTCCTACACTGGTTCCAAACTCAACAGCCTAGTGTACACGTCTATAATCATCTTGTCTTCCACTAAAAATATTCTTAGTTTAAATTCAACGGAACCAAGGTTGAAATCCAACCTTTTCACAACCAGCCTGCCAATCTCTCTTATTTCCACAAGAGCCCGCTCATTGTGTTAGCTTTTCAAATTTATCTCCAAAATTACCATTCCAACCTTAACTTAACGTTTCGGGGTGTAACAAGAACCCTCCTCCTAGAGAATGGTCAAGTTAAACATGATGCCACAGTTGACCCATAGATTAGAAAGGTTATGACAAGAGGCTTCCTCAAAGATCGTAAAGGAGATTGGCTTGTAGGGTTTGTACAGAACATTGGTATCGCATCTGCTCTACATGCAAAGCTTTGGGACCTATATGATGGTTTGTGTATTTCTTGGAGCAAGTGCCACAAAAAAAAATTCTAGTGGAATGCAATAGTGAGACAATAGTAAAAATGATCACACAAACTTCGACGAAGGAAATGGAATCACTCTTGCTAGACTTAGTAAACATTATGTCGATGAGAGTGGGATATATAGGTGCAACATATTTACTGAGAATAAAATACAGTTGTTGATGTTATTGTCAAGAATAACTTTACTAAGAACTTTGATTCGTAGCAATTTGCTATTTGCCTAGTTAGGGTTGAAAGTTTCATTCGAGTAGGACTAATAGGCTACTTATACTAAGTTTTGTATTAATTAATGACATAATGTACTAGGGCTCACCTTCCTATTCCTACCAGAAAAAAAAAGCATATTGGTAGAGCCTAAAGAGATTGCAACAAAGCAAAACAGGGTAATTTTTTGTCCACTCCAATCTTGACTTGAAATTTTTGCCTTCCACCCAGACCTCGCCACAAACCTGATTTTATCTAGAATTTTAACACTTGAACTCAGCTCTAAAAAACTTTCCCAAGCTTGATCCAAACTGTTGTGAAATATTACATAATTTTTATATTATATTAAATTTACAAGATTAAATAAAATACATGTTATAAAATCTTGTAAAAAAATTAATTAAAATATAGGGTAAACAACACCCATGGTCACTCTAAAATAGGGTTTGTCCTATTTTAGTCATTTTGAAATTTTTTTTCTCAATATAGTAGGGTGGGTTTCACACATTCTTTTCGCTGCCCTGTGCCCACTCAAACCGTGAAGTTAAATAGTAAACAAGTAGCATAACATGGTTAGGGCGTTCTATTCTACAACATACTCTAGTTGTTTCATATGTCATCTCACGTTATTTCTTTGAGTATTTTAGGTAGGCGTAGCCCCCATTTTACTCTCTTTTTTTTTTTTTTTGCATGCTCTTCCGTATCCCTACACTCCCCGGAATCCAAAAAAGTGTAGGAGAGTGTGGTTGAGAGAGTGTGTGTGTGTGTGTGAGGTAAGCCCCCCCAAGGGGGTATGGGGGGCAACATTCCTCATGGTAAGCCTCCCCGATGGAGGTATGGAGGGGTAACGGTACATCTGACCAATTGAGGATTCTATGATTCAAGTTGTCGAGAATCCTCGACAATTGGCCAATAAATGTCTTGATCTCACGTTTTTTTGTCAAGCGCTAGGTCATAGGTTTAGTGGCATTATATGATGCCACTAAATGTGCTTATTTTTGTCATTGAGTTCATTGGCTTTTTATCGCCCTTGAGTTAAGGGTGCTATAAAGGCTAAGAGATGGGTATAATATGATTCCGTGGTTGAGTCTTTAAGAGGTTTCTCTATGTTAGTGCAAAAGAACTACTATCTAGTATAGTAGTTAATAAAGGGAATAGTAGGATAGAGAAATACCCCTTCCGGGGCGAGGGCCTCCTATCTGCTCTGCTTCACCACTCGTAATGGTATGGGAAAATCGAAAAAATCTTTTAAGCCCCAATTGACTCTCAAACCATATGTTTGGGTATGGAGCTAGTGTCACGTCAAGTATGGAGCGTGTCCCCCATTTTTCGAGACATAGCGACATACAAAAGCGGGTCTACGTTTCCAAGGCTCGCCCAACCTACACTAATATGGGGTGTTGAGGCCCATATTAGCCTAGTCCTTGGGAAGTATGTCGCTAACGGATGCCTTCTTGTCAACTAGCTTATACCAATAGGCTCACTTTAATTAAGATAATTGTTCGAATTAGTCACTACCATTAAAAATTTTGTTAATCTACTAACGAATTGTTATCATGGAACATTAGCCACTAACACGTGGAATCTTTTGACTAGAGGTAGGGATCTCTCTACAATTAACCCCAAACACATTTTTATTTATTTTTTGTTCTTTCTCTTCTCTCGCTTTTTTTTTTTTTTTTTCTAAAATGACATTAACATATTTGCACTGTGAATACCTTCATAACATCACCAACATTCACCACAATATCATTATAAATCGGCTTAACTAGAATTCATTCATCTTTATGTTGGATTTGAAGTCCAAGAACCTCATCATCTTGCCAAAGTATTGTTACTATATTTGAGTCAGAGTGAGCGCTAATACTAAGAGCAAGATCAAGCCTTGAGCATGGTGGATAATAATTTTATCCAAAAATGGGTTTCGAGGAAGATAAGTGAAATGATTAGGGAAAATCTCTACCAGTACAAAACGTCCAGTAGATGGTGAGAAATGATCCTCTATTAGTTCCTGAAAAATACATACAAGCACACAAAAACGAGCCATTAGTTCCTCATATGGCATCATATTCATTTCACATTAAAATTATAAATATTTCCTTGTTAGCTAAAGGATGAAAGAAGAAAGGTAGACCTTGCTTGCAAGGACTGGGGATTTTTCCAGGTAATTAATCGGAATATTTTTAGCTTTGTATAATCTTGTTTTTGTAATGAAATATTTATCTTTTTGACAAATAATAAACCATGGGGTGGCTGAACAAGTCTTGCTTAAGATGAAGGCAACTATTAAAGCTTTCTTTGAACTACCACTAGAAGAAAACAACAAGCACGCGTAGGCCAGGAACAATCGCCAAGGATACGGCCAAGTGTATGTTATCTCAGAGGATCAAAAACTAGATTGGGGTGACATGGTATTCTTGGTTACACTCTCACCTAAGGTTAGTAACCTAAAGCACTGGCCAGATACCATATCATGTTTCAAGTGTGCACTTTTTTCTTTGTGCTGTTTATACGTTTTAGTGTAGTTTGAGCCTTATTTAGCTTCCACTATGGCATACTTTTTCTCCTATTTGCGGAAGGATGTTGTAGAAAGTTACTCAGAAGAAGCTCAAAAGGTACCTAATGAGTTATGTGCCAATATGTCACTACTTATGGACATGGATAGAGACAACCTAAGAAGGTTTCATGACAAGAAAAAATAAGTTACACGAATGAACTATTATCCACCATACTCAAGGCCTGATATTGTTCTTGGTATTAGCCTTCACTCTAACTTAGATATAGTAACATTACTTTTGCAAGATGATGAAGTTCTTGGACTCCAAATCTGACATAAAGATGAATGGATTCTAGTTAAGCTGATTCATAATGCCATTTGTGGTGAACGTTGGTGCTATTGTGGAGGTACTCGCGTGCAAATACGTTGATGTCATTTCAAAGAACCAAAAAAAAAAAAAAAAAAAAAAAAGAAGCGAGAGAAGAGAGAAAAAATTAAAATAAAAATAAAGTGCTTTTGGCTAATTGTGGAGAGGTTTTTAACTTTAGTCAAAAGTAAAAAAAATGTCACGTGTTTGTGGTTAGTATGTCACGTCAGTAATTTATTAGTAAATTAATGAAATTTTTAACAGTAATGACTCATTCGAACAATTATCTTAGAGTAACAAAATTGAGAAAAAATATATAAGATTGCTAAAATAAAGCAAACCCTATTTTAAAGTAATCATGAGTATAATTTACTCTCAAATATTAAAATTTAATTATAAATTAAAAGAGAGGTACTTTAGTAATTTTTCAAAGCATATGTAAGTCTGACCCCAAAATTCTTAATTGAAAACCCATCTTTGCCCCCAACTGGTAGCAGCACACGCGCGTAGGGATTTTGATCCAAGATTTGTGCGATTTTCTTTCTTGTTTCATTTTTTTTTTTTTTGTTTTTTTTTTTGTCTGTCTTTGTTCTTTTATTTAAATAATTGGACGGAAAGTGCGGAGTTTGTGCGTCCTTGTTTGGTGGGGTTTTCAAGGTTCTTCACAGGAGAGCTTTTTGAGACCTGTAGTGTGCTTTTTACGTGGAAGGCGCTGCAGAGTCCACCTTGCATTTGGGGTGAAATAGGGAACGATGGTCTTCTTGATCGGTGATCTTTGTCATTTTTCTCTATACATGTTTTCTTTTTCTTGCATGTTTTTACGTTTTCTTGCATGGTTTCGTATATTCTAAATGCTTTCTTAGCCAGGTGCGTTGACTTTTCTTACGAGTTCTTTATCGCATGCAAAAGTCTTCTACAATTTCATTAATACGCATTTATTACGTTGAGTTTTCTTATTATAGATTCTTATGCTTATATCTTTTTTTTTCTATTTTGTACATAGTTTTTACTTTTATGGTTTTTTGGCAGTCTTCTTTTATTTTTTTTCTTTTCTGTTTCTCTTTGGTTGGATAAACGGTTTTTCTATTTGTTTCGCTAGCTCTCATTTCTTTAAGAGTTGATTTGCTTTCTTCTTCGTGGGGTTGTTTTGTGGATCACATCGCAGGTTCTCTTGCTTGACTTCCTCTTGTTTTATGAGACAATCTACATTTTTTATTCTCAGGTTTTCATATTTATTGGTGATTTTGATGGATCAATTCTCATTTTATCTGTTTTTTTCTTGTCGGTTTCTTTTTGGAGTTTTGTTGTTCTCTTTCTTTGTGATCTTTGTAGTTTCTTTTAGTTTTAGATCTTATTGAGAGTCCTAGGTCTGCCTGGCTTTTGGCAAAAGTGCTTGTTCTTGTTGCTCACTTCTCTGGCTTCAAGAATGGCTGAGGATATCAATAATCTATTGGAAAGGCTAAATTTCTCTGAATAAGAATCAAAACAGGTGATCAGCACGAATAAGAATTTAGCAAACATACAGTGTTACAAGGCGTGGGCTGTTGGAAAGATTATGTCTAGGGAAAAATTAACAAAGAAGCCATGTACCGTGTTCTAAAATTCTTATGGTTTACCAAGAAAGAAGTCAGCGTTGTGGCTTTAAATGAAGGGGTGATACTCGTGAAATTTGGTAATATCAACAATAGAACAAGAATTCTAAACCTGACCCCATGGTTTTTTGATTAATGCCTGTTTGCAATGCAACCGTTTGTGAAGGGTCAAGAGTTGGACGACTATGTGTTCAATATTACGCAATTTTGGGTTAGGATTTACAACATTCCCTTTGAACAAATGGATAGACAGGATGTCATCGAAGTGGGAAAGGCGATAGGGGAGGTTGCGCCGATTGATTGCAGGGATAGAGATGGGGGCTGGACTGGCTACATAAAAATTAAGGTCAAAATAGATGTTTTAAGACCCCTTTGAAAGGTTGTTCATTTGGTTGGAAGTGAGGGAATTGAGACTGTTTACGCTATCAAGTATGAAAGGCTACCCACCTTCTGATATATATGTGGTCTCATTGGACACACTATGCGGGGATGTACTAGAAAAGAAGAACAGCTTGAGACAAGTAACCTTAGCTTTCAATATGGGAGCTGGCTTATAGCTTAGCTAAGGGGTCAACCCAAAATAGAGGAAACTAGCGAAACAAGATTGAAGTCTTAGAAAAAAGATAAACTTAAGTGAAGAGAATAACGATAACAAAGTTGGGAATGTGGATCAAAATGATATCACAATATGTAACACCCCTTATGCGTATTCGATGCTGGAACCGGGTACTAGGCGTTACCATACTTAACTCGCACAATTATACAACTTTGGACTAACAATCTCATTTCAAATTAAAACTTTTCTATTCATATGTTTATCGTCCTTATAATGGACCTACGAGGCCCTAAACATGCTTCCAAAAGGTTTTGGAGATAATTTGGAAACTTTTACGTGGGGGAGAATGGGGGGGAATGACACGCCCATGTATCATCTCACGCGCCCGTGTTCGACACCCGTGGTCGACACTGACTTGAATCACATGGCCTGTAGTCGCCTCTGATTAATCCACACGGCCTGTCGCACGCCCGTGTGCTTCAACCGTGTGGCGATTTAAATTCCAAATTCAAGGTGCAGACTTCACACGGCCTAGACACACGCCCGTGTGCCTACCCGTGTGGACAAGAACAAGGCTATTTGCCAAGCTCTTTTCACCCCTCTAGCTCACAAATCATGGATCCATTCAACATATCATCAAACAAACTCATATTTTGCAATCTAACTTTCGTGAATGACTATATCTTTTCATAAATGACAAGGTGAGCCATCAACCATGGCAATATATACAAAATAGCTTGTCTTAAAAAGGGGCCAATACACTTTTGGCCAAAAACAACAAAATAATCTAACTAGTCTAGCCCCTATACATGCCATACACAAAATCACTAAGTCTAGATATACCAAGATGAGTTGATAGTGTGGGCGATCTTCTGGTTATCTGCTTATCCCAGTTCGGCTCTTAAACTCTATAAAACAAGGGAAAAGAAAGGGGAGTAAGCTTTAATCATAGTAAGTTTGCATGTAAACAATTAGCATTATACTATGTGCTATACAATAAATAGCATTACACTAAACAAAAGCAATTCACATTCACATTCATGCTTACTCATTTTATCCCTTACCACATTCCTAACACATCACAAGCTTAACGCTTACATTCATTCATTTGCATACCTGCACTCAACACCACAATTTCTCATGATACGACACATCATAATTTCACAATAAGCCATTCATACTGCCTATCACTCAATGGATTCGAACTCAGCCCACCGTCACTTTCTAATAGAGTGGTATCACACAAGGCCTACCAAAAGGATAGTTACGGTGGTATCGCACATAGCTCACCAAAAGGATAATTATAGTGGTCTTGCACATAGCCCACTCGCACACAGCCCATTGTAGTTACGTAATAAGGTGGTATCGCACTTAGCCACCGTTAAGTGTTGTCATTACACATTTACATATCTATTTCATAATTCATACGATAATTATTCAATGACTACCAAATTCAATACATTTGAACCACACATGTTCTCAACCATACCATGCACTAATCAGCAACAGCAATGTGTATATAAAAATGCATCGTTTACACATAAACTTACCTCGGTGCTAAATGTGTTAATTTGCGGTTTAATCTGAAACCTTGCCTTTTCCCCGGTCAAGGTTAATTTCACGCTCTTCTTGATCTATAACAATAAAATTCACTCATTTAGATCATTCTATGATCATAATGCATCAATTTCTACACTTAGGCAAAAATGACCATTTTGCCCTTGCACTATGGTAAAATTACAATTTTGCCTCTAGGCTCGTAAATCATTTTCAACACATTTTCTGGTTAAACGAGCCTAGCTGAACATTTATTTCTCTTACAACTACTCACAATTCCAACTATTTCATGCTTTTATGACACAAATTTAATCTTTGCATTCAAGTCCTATTTAGGTGTTTTCATGACAACACCTTTCACAAAAGTTGTTTCTCACCTCCCTAACATTTATTTCCTTCCATAAAAATTCAGCTAACAACATAACTACTCTCATGGCAAGTCCCTAGACTTTCAACCATACTTCAAATTAGTCCCTTCATTAGCTAGCTTAAGCTTTGGGGACTCCAAAAGTACAAAAATCATAAAAAATAACCATCAAATTGACTTACTAGAAAGGATGACATGTACCTAAAATTTTGAACTTCAAAAGCCCCTATTCTCTCTTCAAATTTCGATGGAGAAGATGCATGAATAGTAAAAGATGATATCTCATCTTTTTATCTTATTTTAGTCATTTTTTTATCACCTAATCTCCACCAAATTTGACCAACATTTAATGCTATTGTCCCCCTTCATTCCTATGGCCGGCCATGCCCTCCTAATGGCCTAATTGCACTTACGAACCTCCAATTTAACATTCTATGGCTATTTGACACCTCTACATTGAAAAATTGAACTTTTGCGCTTTATACGATTTAGTTCTTTTTCACAATTAAGCATGCAATCAATAAAATTAAAACACCAAAATTTTCACATAGCCATATATTAATACCATAACACAAAAAATAACATCAAAATAATTTTTCCTTAACCTCAGTTTAGTGGTCTCAAAACCACTGTTCTGACTAGCCTTGAAATCAAGCTGTTACAACTCTCCCATCCTTTAGAGATTTTCATCCTCGAAAATCTTACTGGTAAAGAGGTTTGGATATTGCTCTCTCATGGCTTCTTCCGGTTCCTACGTGGCTTCTTCTACACTGTTTTTTTGCCATAACACTTTTACTAAGGCTATGTCTTTATTCCTCAACTGTTTCACCTCTCGAGCCATAATCTTAATCTACTCTTCTTCATATGTCATGTTCGGTCATATCTAAATTTCTGTTGAAGGAATTACATGCGAATGATCGAAGTGATAACACCTCAACATCGATACATGGAACACATTGTGTATTTTCTCTAACTCCACCGACAAAGCCAACCAGTATGCCACTGGCCCAATCCTTTCAGTAATCTCATACGGCCCTATGAATCGCGGACTCAATTTCCCTTTTTGACCAAATCTTAATACTTTCTTCCACGAGGATACTTTCAGAAATACTTTGTCGCCCATTAGAAACTCGATTTCTTTTCTTTTCAAATCCACGTACGACTTTTATCGATCTGAAGCAGCTTTCAGACTATTCCGAATCGCTTTCACTCTCTCCTCGATCTCCTTCACCAGCTCGACCCCAAGAATTTGCTTCTCACTAAGCTCTGTCTAATACAAGGGAGCTTGACACTTACGACCATACAAGGCTTCATACGGTGCCATCCGTATACTCGACTGATAACTTTTGTTGTAGGCAAACTCAACCAAAGGTAGGTATCTCTCCCAACTACCTTCAAATTCCAACACACAACATCGGAGCATGTCTTCAAGAACTTAAATTACTCTTTCAGATTAGCCGTCAGTTTGAAGATGGAATGTAGTACTAAAATTCAACCTTGTACCCAAGGCCTCTTGCAACTTCTTCCAGAACCTCGAAGTAAATCTGGTAACTCTATCCGAGATAATAGATACAAGCACTCCATGTAATCTCACCACCTCCTCAATATACAACTCGGCCAACTTATCCAGTGGATAATCAACTCTCACTAGTATAAAGTGAGCCGACTTTGTTAGTCTATCAATGACAACCCACAAAACATCTTTCTTTTTTGGAGTCATAGGCAACCCCGTCACAAAATCCATAGTGATCCGATCTCACTTCCACTCGGGAACCATCACCGGCTGAAGCAATCCTGAAGGTACTTGATGCTCAGTTTTTACTTGTTGACAGACCAGACATCTTGTCACAAACTCAGAGATGTCTCTTTTCATACCCGGCCACCAATAAAATTTCTTCAAATCGTTGTACATTTTTCACTACTCGGTTATACTGACAAATAACCACCATGTACTTCATTTAATATCTTCCGGATCAATTCATCGTTCTTAGGTACACAAATCCTATCATGAAACAGCAAACAACTATCCGAACTCACCCAAAAATCAGAGTCATTTCCTGATTCACACTTAGCTCTCTTAGCTTGCATTTCATTATCATTCTTTTGAGCCTCACATATCTATTGAATAAATAGTGGTCTAGCCCTCAACTCAGCCAATATAACACCATCATCAGACAATGCTAAGCTCGTGCTCATAGCTTTTAAAGCATACAGAGATTTCCTACTCAAGGAATCTACAACCACATTTGTTTTCCCCGGATGGTAATCAATTACTAGCTCATAATCTTTCAATAATGCAAGCCACTGCTGTTATCATAAATTCAAATCCTTTTGATCCATTAAGTACTTCAAGTTTTTATGGTCTGTGAAGATTAGGCACTTCTCACCATACAAATAATGTCGCTAAATTTTTAACGCGCAGACAATCGCGGCCAACTCCAAGTAATGAGTCAGATAATTTTTCTCATGCGATTTTAGCTGCCTCGAGGCGTAAGTGACTACTTTACCCTCTTGCATCAACACACAACCGAGACCATTAAATGACATGTCACTGTAGACCACAAACTCTTTTCCTAACTCAGGTTGAACCAAAATCGGTGCCTCAGTCAACAATGTTTTCTATCTCTCAAAATTCTGTTGACATTTCTCAGTCCACTCAAACGTAACATCTTTGTGCAACAGTTTCGTCATCGGAGTAGCAATCATGGAAAATCCCTTCACAAATCGTCTATAGTACCCCACTAAACCCAAAAAACTTCTGACTTCTGATACGTTTCTCAGTGGTTTCCACTCCATAATAGCCGAGATCTTTCCCGGATCAACTCTAATACCTTCGCCCGACACAATGTGTCCTAGAAATCAGACCTCTCTGAGCCAAGACTCACTCTTACTAAACTTAACATATAACTGCTTGTCTCTTAAAGTCTGTAAGACAATCCTCAGATACTCCGCATGTTCGCTCCCATCACGGGAATAAATCAATATGTCATCAATGAAGACAAGCACAAACTTGTCCAAATACGGTCAGAAGACACGATTCATTAAATCTATAAAAATCGCAGGAGCTTTCGTTAAACCGAACGGCATGACCAGAAATTCATAATGGCCATACCTCATCTGAAATGCAGTTTTCGGCACATCTTGCTCCTTAACCCTCAACTGGTAGTAGCCAGACCTCAAGTCTACTTTGAAGAACACCGTAGCTCCTTTCAGTTGATGAAAAAAATCATCTATCCTTGGTAAGGGATACTTATTCTTCACTGTCACCTTGTTAAGTTGTCGGTAGTCTATGCACAATCTCATCAACCCATCTTTCTTCTTTACAAATAGTACCGGAGCACCCCATGATGAATAGCTCGGTCTTGCAAAACTCTTATCCGTCAACTCTTGCAACTGAACCTTCAGTTCCTTCAACTCTAATGGTGACATCCTATACGGAGCACCCGAAATAGGTGTCGTTCCCGGAACTAACTCAATCCCAAACTTGACCTCTCTAACTGAGGCAATCCGGGCAATTCTTCCGATAATACATCTAGATACTCACATACAACCGGCACTATTTCAATCTTTGCTTCAGACTCTTGAGTATTCAGTAAAAAAGTGAGATAGGACTCGCATCCTTTTCTCAAATATTTCTCAGCCACCAAGGAAGAGATCATCACTGGTAATCTATCTAACCCACCTGATTCAACCCGAATAACATCTCTATTTTTACATTTCAATTCAATAAATTTACTACCACAGTTCACTAAAACACTATGGGTAGTCAACCAATCCATACCAAGAATCAAATCAAATTCATCAAACGGCAACAACATAAGGTTTGCCGGAAAACAATGACCCCTAATTGTCAAAGGACAATTCCTACACACCTTGTCAACTAACACATGTTTACCTAACGGGTTCGACACCTTTACCACAAATTTCATAGACTCAACAATCATACTCAAACTAGATACCAATCTCATACAAATATAATAATGGGTAGACCCCAGATCAATTAAAGCAATAACAAATGTGTCATGAAGAGAGAAAGTGCCTGTTATTACATCTGGCGAAGATGCCTCTTCACGAGCGCGAATTGCATAAGTCCTTGCAAGTGCCCGACTCTCTGGCCCCACAGTAGAGTCTTGTGACGCACCTCTACCACTAGCCCCACCTCCCGGGTTCTTTTGCAGCCTACCCCTAAAAGATACATTGCTTGATCTTATTTCTTGCTTCTTCTCCTTGTCATCCCTTTCAGGGCAGTTTCGGATAAAATGGTTGGGGGAACTACAATTATAACAATTCCGATTGTTTCCCTAACACTCCCCAGTGTGATGTCTGCCACAACTTGGGCACTCCGGTTTGGACTTTGGATTGCCCACACTTGCCATCGAGGTGGCCTGAACTCTTGAACTCAAGTACGTGTTGCCTCGCTCTCTTTGCGAATACCCAACTGATGTAGTCGTTCGAAGGTTCACTTTCTTGGACCTCTTCAATTGAGCTTGCTAGAATTTACTCATCGACCTTTTTCTTGCATCCCGGGCCTCACTCACGGCCTTCCTCTTTTCCTTACTCAATTCTTCGACCTTATTGGCCTTATCCACCAATACTACAAATTCTTTTAGTTCCAAAATCCCAACTAGAAGTCTGACATCTTCATTCAGCCCATCTTCAAACCACTTGCATAAAATGGCTTCTGTAGACACGTACTCTTGCGCGTACTTGCTGAGCCTAATAAATTCACACTCATATTTCGCTGATAAACTGTAATATATATATATTTTAATCCCATATTTAGCATACTTTTGGATGATTTATTTCCCAAATTATGGAATTTGATGCTCCTAATCATTTAATTTCATGTTTTATACTTAGGAGAGCATCGGAGGATGAAAAGAACAAGAAACGGGCCAAAAACGAAGAAAATGGGCCAAGGTGCGAAATCTACACGGCCTGGAGATAATCATACGGTCGTGTTTCTTTAGTAAATCTGAACACGGCCGGGGCTCGATTCACACGGGCGTGCCACACGGGCATGTCCCTGCCATGACCTGTTTTAATTCTAATCAGAAAATGATACTTAGAGCAAAGAAAGACATTCCAAAAGCCTATATAAACACCCTAGAGGGCAACCTAGAGGGGGCATTCAGGTAGGTCGAGGAGTCAAGCCAGAGAGGCCAAATTGTGGGATTTACTCGAAGACAGCTAGTTGATTCATCTCATGGAAGCCAGAATCATATCGAGACAGAAGATCTTCCCTTCAATTTCCTTCAGGGGGTTTTAGGGTTTTTCTTATGTTTTGTTTTATACTTTCTTCTGAGATGTTTTCTTTTATAAATATGAACTAAACCCCTCAAATACCTGAGGGGGATGAAACCTAAGACGGATCTTGTTATTGTTTTTTTGAACTGTATGATAAATATTTGATTTGTTCTTAATTATGTGTTCTTAATTCTTTCTTTGATATTTCAGGATATTGATTCAAGTATTGATGTGCTTAGGCAGTGGAGGAAAATTCCCTATTTAAGAGTAGATCTCGCATAATTAAGCGGAGTTGATCGCAATCTTAGAGATAGGATGACAAAAATCTGCCGGATTAGGTTCAAACCTAATATGGGAGTCCATAGATTGAGTTAATGCAATTCTAGGGGTTTTAATTAGAAAGAGATTTCAATTAATCAACCTAGGGTTAAACGTTAGTAGCCTCGAGAGAGGTATTAATATAAATTAGGGAATCCTACGATCAAATCAAGTGAATAAATCGTCTTATTCAGAGTTAAATAGCAAGTGAAGTCTAGTTGGATTCTTCCTCGGGTATTGCCTTAATCAATTGGTTTTCCCAAAAGTATTCTCTTCAATTCATTCTCTGTGTCTTAGCATCTTTAGCTAAGTAATTAGTTAGTTTTAGATTAAACAATAATTTCCTTAATTCTTAGGCTAAATAATAAAAGGATAGTAATTACTAGTACTCTTGGTCCTTGAGGATACGATACTTACGGTCTTACCATAGCTATACTACCAAACGATAGGTGCGCTTGCCTCAATTGTTGCATATTTAATTTCTAGGCTCGATCATTCATTATATAAATATTAAGACTTTCTGACACGATCAAGTTTTTGGCGCCGTTGCCGGGGACTAAGATATTAGGAACACTTGATTTTTATGACTTTAGCCATTATTTTTATTTATTTTTTATTTTTATTAATATTAATTTTTCTTTCCTTTGCTGCTGATAGGTTTTTCTAGTTTATGACTAGAAGGAACTCGTCAGGACCCTTGATTTTTTTACAGCGATTTAGAAGGTACCGTTAGCAGAAACAGAAGAGAAATAAGACGAAGCTCACAATACATAGAAGAAGAGCAAGAGGACGATACCAATACAACTGTAGAGATGGATGATAACAATCCACTACCTCCTGTGGTTGCTGCAAACCCGGTGAATCAAAATCCTACTCTTCGTACTATGTATGATTATGCTAAACCTAATTTAATAGGAACTGAGTCAAGTATTGTTAGACCTGCTATTGCTGCAAATAATTTTGAACTGAAACCTAACACAATTCAGATGATACAGCAATTTGTTCAGTTTGATGGATTGGAGGATGAAGATCCAAATAATCACTTGGCAAATTTCCTAGAATTTTGCGATACTTTCAAAATAATTGGCGTTTCTGATGATGCCATTCGTCTTCAGCCGTTTCTCTTTTCATTGAGGAACAAAGCCAAACAGTGGTTGAACTCGTTACCACGAGGATCAATCGCTACATGGGAACAGATGATCTAAAAATTTTCGTTAAAATATTTTCCCCCGGCTAAAATGACTAAGTTGAGGAATGATATCTCTTCTTTTATGTAAATGGATTTAAAGACACTTTACGATGCATGGGAGAGATACAAGGATCTATTGAGAAGATGCCCACACCACGGATTACCCTTGTGGCTATAGGTCCAAACCTTTTATAACGGTGTGAACCCCTCAACCAGCATAGATTGATTGATTCACCACGACGGAAACTCAATAACAAAACACCTGAGGCTGCTTATGAATTCATTGAAGAGATGTCACTAAATAACTATCAGTGGCAAGTCATGAGGACAAGCCCAACAAAAGCCGCCAGTGTTTTCCACCTCGACACAGTAACCATGCTATCAAATCAGGTAGAGATGTTAAATAAAAAGATTGATGGTTTATGTGGTTTTTCGCAGGTACATTCAGTGATGCAGTGCGACACAAATGGAGGGGGGATGAACAACACAGAATATCCACCTTACAACCCGAACGCTGAGAACGAGCGAGCTTACTATATGGGTAACAATTTTAGACCTCAAAATAACCCTTATAGTAACACTTACAATCCAGGTTGGAGGAACCACCCCAATTTTTCATGGGGTGGTCAAGGAAATCAAAGACAACAACCCCTCCCAAGTTTCCAACAGCAACCCTACCCGCAAGAAAAGAAGTCGAACCTTAAGGAGATGCTAACAAAATTTATAGCGGTGTTAGAAACCCATTTCCAAAACACCAAGACAGCACTCAAAAATCACCAAGCATCGATTAAAGGGATTGAGAACCAATTCAGGCAACTTGCTAAGCAGTTCTCTGAACGATCACAAGGAAGCTTGCCAAGCAACACTGAAACTAATCCGAAAGAGCAACTTCAAGCAATAACCACTCATGATAGTGAAGGGTTAGATGAACCCAAAATAAGTCAAGAGAATGTGGTCGAGGAAGGTAAGGTTGAGGTAAGTAATGATAAGCCAAAATCGGTAATTAAAGAGTACCAACCTCGTGTGCCATACCCCAATGCGATGAAGAAAGACAACACCAATGAACAATTTAGTAAATTTCTTAAACTTTTAAAGAAATTACATATTAACTTACCATTTCTTGAAGCTCTTTCACAGATGCCAGATTCCAGGAAATTTTTAAAAGAGCTTTTGACAAACAAACAGAAGTTAGATGAAGAATTGCATGTGGAACTAAACGCGGTGTGCTCAGCAATGTTGCAAAATAAACTACCAAGAAAATTAAAAGATCCAGGGAGTTTTACAATTCCATGCTTAATTGGTAGTTTATCTGTTGATAACACTTTAGCTGATTTAGGGGCAAACATCAATGTTATGCCTTATAAAATGTTTAAACAGCTAGGTCTAGAGAAACCCAAACAAACTAGGATGAGCATTCAATTAGCTGATAAAACTATTAGAATTCCTAGGGGTATAATTGAAGACATACTTGTAAAAATTGACAAATTCATATTCCCAGTAGACTTTGTCGTTTTAGACAAGGATGAGGACAACAATATTCTTTTAATTTTAGGAAGACCCTTTTTAGCAACTTCCAGAACTAAAATTGATGTTGGTATAGGTGAACTTATACTTCGTGTGGGTGACAAAAAGATCACTCTTCAGGCCCTTGATTCAGCTAGGACATCGAGTAATCAAGATGAGAAATTAAATTCTATTAATGGCCATTTGGTTAAACCTTCTTTTCAGGAAGCACCACGAAACTACACAATTGAGCCAGATCCTAGACCTCATGCCAATAAGGAAATAACTAATGAGGAACAAAGGCTTCAGATTGATGAACTAGACAAGTGGAAGATACATTTCAAAGAGAAACTAGGAATACACGAAGCAAAACTGAAGCAACTCCATGATAAACCTAAAGATGGGACAAACCAATTTCAGATCGGGGATCAGGTATTCTTGGCTAAAACAGACCCTCGGATTGCCACTTCAGACCTTGATACAAACGAAGAAATACCTTTTGAGGTACTGAATGTTTTCCCTTATGGAACAGTCGAGGTAAGTAATCTTATATTCAGCACTTTTAAAGTAAACGCTACTTAACTTGAACTATATACTAAAAATAGAACTGATGGCATGAGAAAGGATTTTCAACTCCTCAAACCACCATGATTATGCGAATGAGAGGTAAGTCTAGGTTAAGACTATAAACGAGTGCTTCTCGGGAGGCAACCCGAGTACTAACCTCATTAATTTTCATATTTTTATTTTCATTTTTTTTACTTTCAGCAACTAACTACAAACTAACCAAATTAATAAAACACGGATTTCCATACTACACGGCATTACACACAGGCGAAACCAAGGATTTCCGTACTGGCGTGGCAGGGATAGTACGAAACAGGACGAAAAATATCTTCAAGCCACAAGCTCCGACTAAACACCATGGCCGTGCGATACGGCCGTGTGACCCAGCACGCCCATGGTACACGGGCGTGGGAAATCACTAGACCCCAACTTTTATATAAACCTTCTTTTTCCACTCACATCTTTCCTCACCAAAACCCTTTCCTCTCAACCCTAACCACCATAGTTTCTCTTCACCATCCTTACTAATATCACTCAATGCACAAAGGCAAAGCTAACACTATCATTTTCATGTCAAAGAAGCGAAAGGACCATAATACAGTCTCCCTGTGTAACAGCCCAAAATAGGGCCTAGTCGAAATAGTGGTTTCAAGACCATAAACCCGAACTAAAAATATTTAATTTATGATTATTTTAGAGTCTATGATATGTTGGGTGATGGTGTGCAAATTTTGTTAAGTAATTTTTATCGATAAAGTGCCTAATTTTATTATTGGGATTAAATTTAATTAATTGCAAAATATGAGTTCTAGAACATAAGTACTTGTTTTAAATGGGGGTTTAAACTAGAAGTCTTTAAATGGAAAATAAACCATCATATTTTGTTATGGACAAAACTAGTCATGGAAGGGTAAAAATTGAAGGTTTATTAAAAAGGGCATTTTTGTCATTTGGGTGTTTTAAGGCATAAAAGACAAACTTGAAACCCAAAAATCTGCTCATTCTCTTCTCCATGTTGCCGGATTTCTCAAGAAGCCATGGCTAGGGTTTCAAGCTTTTTCAAAGCTCAATTGTAAGTGCATTTGAGCCCCGTTTTTAATGGTCTTCGTATTTTTGAGATCCTATAAGCTTAACCTTTCTATTTTTACCATTTATTTGCATGAAAAATGAAGTTTAAAAATTGACCCATGCTAGATATATGTGCATTTTGATGTTTAATGGTAGAATAAGCGTGCATGAGGTTAAGAGAATGATTTTTGCTAAGTGATTTTCATTTTGATTTTTGCTAAGTGATTTTCGTTGAAAATGGTTAAAACGGGATAATTAGTAAAAATGTAAATGCTCCTAAAAGTGTGAAATAAAAAGAATTTGAGGTTGCTTTAGAAGAGAAAAAGGTTCGACTGACCTTGAATTTTATAGAAATTGAATAAAAATCATATTACGAGCCTAGGGGCAAAATTGTAATTATGAGAAAGTTTAGGGGTAAAATTGTAAATTTGTCATAGTATGATTTTTGTATTAAAATAAGTAATGTGAGTGATAATTAAGTGAAATGTGACATTTTAGATTAAAGAAATCGAGATTTGGACCAAGTACGGGGAAATGTCAATCAAAATGACCGATTCACTCGAGGTAAGTTCATAAGCAATTGAGTTGAATTGAATTTATTTATAACGGTGTACATGAATTTAATGGAAGTATGTATATAAATTAATGATATAGCCGATTATGATATCTATATATGTGTATAGTTTAGCCGAATGTGAGGTATGTATATGTGTCATTGGTACACTCGTATGGGATGTGATTATGGAGATTGAAATAAGCTACTTCGTCGACTTGTAGTGGATGTTTAATTGTTATGTATATATATATATATAAATGTGTAACAAGATTGAGAAATGCACTAAGTGTGCGAATTTAAATTACCGAGCACTAAGTGTGCGAAATCAGTCATTATGCACTAAGTGTGCGAAATCGGTCAGTGAGCACTAAGTGTGCGAATTTAATTACCGAGCACTAAGTGTGTGAAATCGGTTAATAAGTACTAAGTGTGCAAGTAAATTTTCAATTCAAATATCAAAATCGGTAAGTTTTGATACTATGAGATGTTGTTGTCGGAAATCAAGAGAAAGTGATTATTTGTGGATTGGATGGAATGTTTCTTTTAAATGTATAGTTTGGATGATATAAATTGATATGTGCAAAAGTTTACAAAATCATAATGATTGTTATATGAATTACGAAATATGATTCTGATATGTGGAAATTGGTATATGATATATGCTTAAATAGTTTGGAACTTGAAAATATCGATAATGCATGGGAACCAAATATTCTCATTAGGTTCAGCTTTAATTTGAAAGATAAAAAATGTTTTGTGGTTGCACAAGTAAATGAATAGATGATGGATTTTTGTCTATTAAATTTTTATTAAAGTTATGATATAATGATTTAATGCATTGTTATCACGAAATTGCTTATAACTTACTAAGCTATGATAGCTTACTGTATGTGTTTAATTGAATTGTTTTATCAAACGAGTAAGATGTGTCTATGATCACTTGGTTGTTATGAGCCAAGTTATAATCTGCTTTGGTGTAAGTGTGTATAAATGAAAGTGAACACAAAGAATTAATGAATGAGTGAAATTGACATTAAAACAGTTGTGGCATCAGCATTAGTATAACTTTGAAAAATCACCAAAAATGGTGGAAATTGAATTAAAGGTTGTGTAAGATATGAAATTAAAGCTTAATGGGTCTATTCTTTTTATAAAAGAAACATAGCAAACAAATTATTCGTATATTTTGAGATATTTGAATTTCTGTGAGACTGGTTCAGAATGATTACGTGATCCCCTGTACTGTTTTGGAATAATCATTAAAAATTTTAAAAAAAAATTAGGGGATATAATTTATATGTCTGAAATCCTGGATGAGTCTGATAAACCGTAAAAGTAACATATTTTAAGCCCACATTTAGGATGCTTTTGGATGATTCAAGCCTTGAATTATGTAATTTGGTTCTCTTAATCCTTTGTTTTCATGTTATATACCTAGGAGACCATCGAATGATGAAAAGAACGAAAAACGGGCCCAAAACAGAGTAAATGGGTCATATCACAAAATCCACGGCCTGGGTCCAAGACCACACGGCCGTGCCCAATTCAACAGGTTCAAACACGGCCTGGCCACGACTTACACGGGCGTGTGCCATGGGCGTGTGCCATGGGCGTGTCCTTGCCGTGAGAAAGAAGAGTTTCACTCAGATTAGGATACTTAGGGGCAAAGAAACATATTCAAAAGCCTATATAAACACCCTAAGTATGACCTGAAAAGGGAGAACCGATGGCTTTTGTCAAGGGGCGTCCAGCTAGGCCAAAGAGGGCAGGTTTGTGGAGAATTACTCGAAGATAGCCAGTTGATTCATCTCAAGAAGCCGGAATTATACTCAAGACGGAGGATCTCTCCTTCAATTCCTTCAGGAGGTTTTAGGGATTTCTTATGTTTTGTTTTATCTTTTCTTTTGAGATGTATTCTTTTATTATCATTATGAACTAAACCCTCATATACATGAGGGGGATGAAACCTAAGATGAATGTAACACCCCAAACCCGGTCCAAACACCACGACCGAATCTGGTATGTTACAGGGAAAACGAGTTTGAAATTTCGAGGTTGCACTAAATAGATTTCATAAAACTTTGTTCCGTTTTAAAAAAAACAGTTGTTTACTTTCGTTAATAAAACATTTAATCTTAGTAAAAATTTGATTTCAAGTTGGGAGACAATGGATTTTCATTCATTCATAAAGTCAGTGTGATCCCCGATGGTATGGTTGAAAACATATCGTGGAAATTTTGAAATCGTTGTCATATCAAGTTTTAGCAAATTAACCCAACTATTTTGTTAAAGCATATAAAAATCTAACTTAAAACATAACATCATAAGGCATAATTTAAAAGCCTTTTACAAATCCGAAATAAAATCCAACCGAAAGTAAATAACTAAGTACCCAAAATGTAACAGTCTGAGCAAAACTTTTATTAAAGCATGGCATGTGCACCCCGAGTCCATCCCGGCTCCAAGTCCGCGTCTACGAGTTACCTGAAATGTTAAAGGAGAGGGTGAGTCGAATGACTCAGTGTATAAATCCCGCTCCCGATGAAACAACATACTAACACACATCATACATAGCAACATAATCAATGCAACCCGATCCTAACCATCCATACACCTTTTCTACCCCGTGTGGTACCAAACCACTGGTGACATATAGTCACAATGTGTTACCAAAACACTGGTGTCCCAAAGACACAATATCCGTCAATGTGGTACCAAACCACTGGTGTCCCAAAGACACAATTGTGCTACCAAAGCACCGTGACCAAGTCACAAATTCAATGATGATGGGGCCAACCCATCGTGTGATACCCAATCACTAGCGAGACGATCCCATATCTCAAGTGGGGCCAACCCACGGTGGTCAAACCACGTGGACAAGTCGCAATGAGGTGCCAAACCTCTGGTGTCCCAAAGACACAATGTGCTACCAAAGCACCGTGACCGTAGTCACAAATCGGGTGATGGGGCCAACCCATCGTGTGATACCAAATCACTGGCGTCAATCCCGTATCTCACAAGAGTTAGCGTTGAACCCTTACCTTGCTATTGGTTTGGTTTCCTACCAAACCCGAACCACAATGGCCCTTCTAAGACAATCGGCCTCCACCTTGAAAAGAATAACGCTTAATCCTTTTATCATTCATGACTTAATCGAAACGTAAGATTAAACTAACAACAACCAATCACTTACCCCTTACTATACTTACCAATCGGTTCAACGAGTCGACGGTTCTTCTTGGCTACTTTTCGATATCCAAGACCCTAACACAAGATGATAATCCAAAAGGTTAACACCCTTCCAAATCGACCATAATCGGCCCTTAACTGCAACACAACCAATAAAGAACCAAAAGAGGAGATATGGCCATTCGGCCTTGCACTTACCAACACCCAATATTCGGCCAAACTAGGACTTCTAGGAGGGAACCACAAGAGATTCAGCCAAGGCTTGCAAAGAAAGAAAAAGGAATCGGTTTTAAGTGTTTATCACCTTTAATGTTCGGCTTGAGTGGAAGAGAAAGAAAAGAAGTATGAGAAGAATGTAGTTTCGGCAATGGCAATTGAGAAAAGAGAAAAGTGGATGAAATGAAAGTAGTTTCGGTTTGCTTAAAGGAAGAAATGAAGAGAGAGTTTTGAAGGATGGGTTTCGCTAACTATGACAAGAAAAGAAAAATAAGAGAACTTTCTTTTGAAATTCGGCTTAGGCTATTGACACAAAAAGAATTTTAGCTATCAACTTTTGACCGAACCCCTCAACATGCCAAAAGAATTTCAAAGCATAGCCTTCTCATTGACTTACCAAACCGACCACCCTCCAACAAGCTTCCCAAGGTACGGCCAACACCTCCAAACACCCCAAAAATTCGCCACAATCCCTAAAAACACTCCCTACCACCACTTTCAAACACTTTGAACAAGTCTCCTTCCTAAATTCACTCTCCACCCATCTTTTAAAACATTTGACTTAGTCCAAAGTGGAATTTGAACTACATCCAACTCTCCCCCCCTATGCCGTCCAAAAATGAAGCCAAAAAGGGCCACTTTGCAGCTTGAACACAGGACCTCCCTCCTTACAAATGACGCCAACTCCAAGCCTCCAAGTGACGCATGCTTTGCCACTCCACCAGCTCCTCTTTTGTGCTCAAAAACGCCAAATAAACTACACATCCTCACTCCATCACCTCCACGACTTAACACCCAAAACCCAAAATTTTCCCATACACTCAGGCATACACCTAGCCTACAATTAAGTCCCGAAACTACACAAACAGCAACATAGCATACCAACATATGCAAAACATGCCATAACAAAAATAGCCCCTAACCCGGGATATTACAGTTCTACCCCCCTTAAGAATAATTTCGGCTTCGAAATTACCTGGTCAAAAGAGTTGCGGGTATTGCCGTCTCATCATATCCTCGGGTTCCCACGTGGCTTCTTCCACGCCATGGTTCCGCCAAAGTACCTTAACCAGAGGCACAGACTTCCTACGCAGAACCTTCACATCCCGATCAAGAATCTGCACAGGTTCCTCCTCCATAGTCAAATCTGGATTTACCTCGATCTCCTCTACTGCTACTACATGTGATGGATCTGAACGATACCGCCGAAGCATCGACACGTGAAAAACATCGTGAATCGGCTAAGCTCTGCTTTGGCAACTCAAGCCGATACGCCATCGGTCCAACTCGTCTCAACACCTTATACGCCCAATAAACCTCGGACTTAGCTTGCCTTTTCTCGCCAAACCTCGGCACCTTCTTCCAAGGCGAGACCTTTAAGAAAACTGTTCTCCCACAGCGAACTCTATATCTCTTCGCTTAAGATCGGCATAAGACTTTTGCCGGTCCGAAGCTTCCTTCAAACGAGACTGAATCAACTTAACCTTGTTCTCGGTCTCAAAGAACCAACTCGGGTCCCAACAACCGACGTTCACCTAACTCTCTGTCCAACATGTAGGTGAGCGACACTTCCTACCATACTGACGCCTCATATGGTGCCATTTTGATGCTTGCTTGGTAGCCGTTGTTATAGGCGAACTCCGGCTAACGGCAGAAACTCTTCCCAACTGCCCCTAAAGTCCAGAACACAACCTCTCAACATGTCTTCCAAGATCTGAATAACCTTTTACATTTGCCGCCGATCATGGGTGAAAAGTCATCTTTGAAATCCAAATGCGTACCCAAAGCCTGATGCAACGCTCTCCAGAACCTCGACGTAAACCTGGGATCCCTATCCGAGATTATCGAAACTGGTACACCGTGCAGCCTTACTATCTCTGACACATAAAGCTTCGCCAACCTCTGAAGTGAATAGTCCACTCTCACCGGAATGAAATGGGCCGACTTAGTCAGACGGTCCACGATAACCCAAACTGAATCTTTCTTGCTTGGCGTAAGCGGTAAACCAGTGACGAAATCCATAGTTATCCTTTCCCATTTCCACTGAGGGATTTTCACAGGCTGAAGCAAACCCGACGGTAACTGATGTTCAGCCTTGACCTGCTGACAAGTCAGACACTTCCCAACATACTCTGTCACCTCTTTCTTCAAGCCAAAGCACCAAAATCGCTTCTTAAGATCCCTATACATTTTACTACCTCCAGGATGCATAGCATAAGGACTGCTATGTGCGTCCTGAAGAATCCTCTACCTCAGCTCAACATCTTTAGGCATACAAGCCTTCCCTTGAAAACACAAAACCTCATCACTAGACAAGCTGTAACCCTCCAAACCACCATTCTCACTTGTAACCTTCGCGCACTCGTAACCTCATCCTCCAACTGCTTCTCTTTGATCTCGCTCAACCCAAGTAGGCTTAACTCGCACTCTCTGCGAGAATACTCCGTCGTCATACAAACTCAAATGGGCAAACATCGCTCTTAAGTCCGAAACAACCCTACGACTCAATGCGTCTGCCACCACGTTAGCCTTGCCCGGATGATATTCAATCGAACAGTCGTAGTCCTTGAGCAATTCAACCCATCTACGCTGCCTCAAATTCAGATCCTTCTGAGTCAATAGATACTTCAGACTCTTATGATCTGTGTAGACTATTGATCTCTCACCGTACAAGTAATGCCTCCAGATTTTTAGAGCGAAGACTACAAACCGCCACTCTAAATCGTAAGGCGTGATAGTTGCCCTCGTGTGGCCTCAGCGCCGAGAAGCGTAAGCCACAACCTTACCCTCCCGCATCAACACACAACCCAATCCCGTATGTGATGCATCGCAATTACACTGTGAATTCCTTACCAGCCTCAGGTTGAATTAAAACAGGAGCCTCAGTCAAGATCTTCTTTAACTTATCAAAACTCTCCTGCTGTTTCTCGGTCCACACGAACGGTACTCCTTCCTTAACAACTTAGTCATCGGCGCGCAATCAACGAAAAACCCTCATTTAATCTTCTGTAGTATCCTCCAAACCCAGAAACTCCGAATCTCACCATCGACTTAGGAGGCTTCCACCCGAATCGCCTCAACCTTCCGAGGATCTACTCTAATCCCCACCGATACTACATGACCCAAAAACGTCCACTTCACTAAGCCAGAACTCGCACTTACTGAACTTAGCATAGAGTTGCTTCTCCCTCAAAATTTGCAACACCACTCTCAAGTGTGCATCATGCTCTTCTTCCGACCTTGAGTAAACCAAGATGTCGTCAATAAAAACCACGACGAAACGGTCCGAGATCTCAATGAAACACCCTATTCATCATATCCATAAAGCCTGCCGAGCGTTAGTCAACCCGAACGGCATTACGAGAATTCGTAGTGCCCGTACCGAGTCCGAAACGCTGTCTTATGGATATCCGCTTCCTTAACTTTCAATTGATGGTACCCAGACCTCAAATCGATCTTTGAAAACACCGATGCACCTTTCAGCTGATCAAACAAGTCATCTATCCGTGGTAACGGATACTTGTTTTTAATCGTCGACTTATTCGGTTATGCGTAATCGATACACATCCGCATCGTGCCGTCCTTCTTCTTGACGAATAATACCGCGCTCCCCCACGGTGAAACACTTGGCCTAATGAAGCCTCGATCCAACGACTCTGAATCGAGCCTTAAGCTCCACCAATTCCTTTGGCGCCATCCTATATGGAGCAATAGACACCTTTGCGCGCGATCCCCCGGTAGCGAGATCTATCCCAAACTCTACCTCACGATCCGGTGGCGGACCGGAAGCTCCTCCGAAACACATCAACAAATTCCTTAACATGATTTAACCTTCTCAACAAAGCAGACTTTTTAGCCTCCAAGGCATACACATGAACCACATACGCTTCACGACCTTCCCCGACCATCTTTACTGACTTTTAATGCCGATACCACATTGGATAAGTAATCCCTCCTATTACCTATCATAATCACTTCATCCCCTTATCCGTCGATAGAACCATGCGCTTAGCGCGCAATCCACCTTGGCCCGGTACTTAACCAACCACCCATTCCAAGAATTAGATCGAACTCCCCAAACGGCGGTTCCATCGGATCAAGAAGAAAAACTACCCCTTGGAGTTCTAGGGGTACATCCTTATACTGACTTATCTACGACTACTGAGTGACCTAGAGGCTAAATACAGGTCATCCGTCTACAAGTAGTTTACGAGTCTAAGTCCATGGTCTCAACTATACTACTAGAAACATACGAATCGTGGAACCCAAGTCAATTAAAGCGATATAGGGAGAACCAAAAATAAAAACGTCATCTGTGATAACGTCCGGTGCGTCGCCGCCTCTCGGCGCCTCGCGGCATACACCAATCCAGTATCGGCATCGAAACTACCGCACCTCTGCCTGCTGCTCCGACCTCGACCAAATCCATTACCACCTCTGCCATTACCACGGCCTCTGTGGTGACGGTCCATTTCCCCTAAACCGACACGGCCGACTCTCGATCGATCTCGGCCATTCTACGCGGGCAGTCCCTAATGCGATGATCCGTAGATCCACACTCGAAGCAACCTTTTCCACCACCCAACAACCACCCCAATGAGATTTCCCACATCGACATTACATGCGGCGGTCCCCGCTTAGCAAAGAACAAACCTAGCAGATCGATTCGCGCCCACTCGGTCTAGCCTCTTTCTCATGGATTACGGGCGATCCGTAAGACCCAAAGCTCCTCTTAAGCCTACTCCTGTCCATGCTTTGTCTTACCGACTCTTTAACACCCTCGGCTACCTTAGCCTTCTCAACTAAGACAAACAAACTCGCGCTCCCGCTGCAGTGGAGCAATCAGCGACCTCAACTCGCCTCGCACCATCCTCGAAACGAACACACCTCTCATGCTCGGTGGCTACAATGCCCTCGCATACCTACTCGACCAGAACTCACCAGTGCTTCGAGAAGATTTACTCCCGAACAAGTCTCGAAATGCCTTTATTTGGAGTTGATGTAACTAGCCCCGATGTATTTCTTTTGATATGCAGCTCTGAAATAATCCCATGTCAAATCTTCTGCGGCCACACTATCCCGAACCGTGAGCCACCACTGATATGACTCATCCCGAAGAAGTGATACGATGCCCTTCAGCTTCTCTTCCGCCGTCAAGTCCGGATCATCCATGATCCGCTCGGGTGCCTCCACCCAATATTCAAGCGAAGGCTAGAGCAACACCCGATACACCTCGGAAAAATTCGCCCCATTAGCCCGAGTCGCTCGAACAGATTTCCTAACTCCCGCACCACCCCCTACACCAGCTACTCTTTCCAACACCCGCAGCATCGCCTGTGACACTGCATCATCCCCAGTCTGATCTTGGAACTCACCACCTCCAGCTGGTGGCGGAACCGGTATCTCATTTTCTCGACCGCCGGCCGGATCCTACGGGTTCGAAACGTCATCCTACCTCGACCTCGACCACGAGTATTACGGCCACGTCCACCCCGAGCACTCATGACTAAACGATCTACGTCTCGATTAAGAAGATTTTTATGCATTAGTATCGCTCCACTTTCTTAACCGCAGCAAAGAAATTTTATGGATGGAGTTTAATCAGGGGTCTTTCGAGCAACCAAGGTTTCAATCTTCTATCCTATTCACCCAAAAGAGGTCATACATCCATTCCTTAACCCTTTCCATACCTATTCACTCTTCGGACATTGCTGCCCATTTCTAACCCAAGGGTATTTTCGTCATTTTCCCTACAGGGTATTTTTTTTTGTAATAAAAGATATTTTAAAACTTTCAGAAACCGGTCACTTTGGAATTCCAAAATTTGAGAGTGTTCTTTGAAAATTTTGTAAAATACTTCGTTTTGGAAACCAGGGGTATTTTAGTAATTTTCACAGACTGAGGGCGTTTTCGTAAATTTCCAAAATCAAAATTTTCGATTGATATTTTGTAAAACAGAGTGTTTGAATTTCGTACAAATTTATTGAGTTCGAGATTTTATAAACCGGGGCATTTTAGTAAATTTACCCCTAAGGGCATTTTTATAATTTTCACAAATCGAAAATTCGTTGTAATAGTGACATTCTCGATTACTGAAAGAGTTTATTGCAAAAGTTTGAAAACATTAGGGTTGTTGTTGTATTTTTGAAAACATGGCTAATTCTCTTTTGGGTTTTAGACGTTAGGTTAAGTCTATGACCAGAGCCTTCTTGGTCGTAGGGTGAACCCGAAAGCTACGCACTGTGGGATACTGCGAAGAGGAGGTGAGTCACGAGGACTGCTTAAATACCAAGCTCTTCCGGATCCTTTCCTAGACATGCGTACAAGAGTTACCACACCCTAGCCCCGTGGCTGAGTCATAGATTGGTTTAGTGCTTTAAGTCTTATGCTTTAGTTCGAGTGTTTGAGTGACCTAATCCTAGGGTTCAAGTCCTATAAATCTATCTACGTTCCATATCACCTACCCTCTACAAATAGTAATTCACGAAAGAGTTTAGAACTACTTACAGGCGAACTGGTGTCGGGAGACTCGGTGCCATGCCTTGTAAACCATGCCATGTCTTTAACCCAAAACATTTAAAACAGACTTTTGAAAACAGTTTGGGCCTTAGACCCACAGCCGAGCTTTTGAACTTGGCTCTGATACCACAATTGTAACACCCCAAACCCGGTCCAAACACCACGACCGAATCTGGTATGTTACGGGGAAAACGAGTTTGAAATTTTGAGGTTGCACTAAATAGATTTCATCAAACTTTGTTCCGTTTTAAAAAAAACAGTTGTTTACTTTCGTTAATAAAACATTTAATCTTAGTAAAAATTTGATTTCAAGTTGGGAGACAATGGATTTTCATTCATTCATAAAGTCAGTGTGATCCCCGATGGTATGGTTGAAAACATATCGTGGAAATTTTGAAATCGTTGTCATATCAAGTTTTAGCAAATTAACCCAACTATTTTGTTAAAGCATATAAAAATCTAACTTAAAACATAACATCATAAGGCATAATTTAAAAGCCTTTTACAAATCAAAATAAAATCCAACCGAAAGTAAATAACTAAGTACCCAAAATGTAATGATCTGAGCAAAACTTTTATTAAAGCATGGCATGTGCACCCCGAGTCCATCCCGCTCCAAGTCCGCGTCTACGAGTTACACCGAAATGTTAAAGGAGAGGGTGAGTCGAATGACTCGGTGTATAAATCCCGCTCCCGATGAAACAACATACTAACACACATCATACATAGCAACATAATCAATGCAACCCGATCCTAACCATCCATACACCTTTTCTACCCCGTGTGGTACCAAACCACTGGTGACATATAGTCACAATGTGTTACCAAAACACTGGTGTCCCAAAGACACAATATCCGTCAATGTGGTACCAAACCACCGGTGTCCCAAAGACACAATTGTGCTACCAAAGCACCGTGACCAAGTCACAAATTCAATGATGATGGGGCCAACCCATCGTGTGATACCCAATCACTAGCGATCGATCCCATATCTCAAGTGGGGCCAACCCACGGTGGTCAAACCACAGGGACAAGTCGCAATGAGGTGCCAAACCTCTGGTGTCCCAAAGACACAATGTGCTACCAAAGCACTGGTGACCGTAGTCACAAATCGGGTGATGGGGCCAACCCATCGTGTGATACCAAATCACTGGCGTCAATCCCGTATCTCACAAGTGGGGCTAACCCACGGTGGTGTTAACCACGAGGATGAGACGCCGAGGTACCAAACCTCTGGAGGTGCCAAACCTCTGGTGACCCAAAGTCACAAAGTTGTGTTACCAAAACACCGGTGCTCGTCGACAAAATACCACCGCTTCCTCCACTCGTATCACCCATCCACATACCATACTCATGTAATCATGCATATCATACAATCATGCATCTCATGCTATTATGTCTAATCTCATATCCCGTGTCACATATATCCACAGTCATGGTAACATATAGATCATCATTAAACTCATAATAATAATACTGACTTACCCGAGTCCAGCATCATACCCATTAGGGTATCATATCAAACATCACTTTGTTTCTTTAATCATCACACAAAGTTATCAATCATATTACTAAACGGAAGTGTGTTAGTTTACACACCGATAACTACGAGTCTAGAATCCCAACAAAAAGCAGCTTAAGGCCCCTTGATGACTAGCTCCTACAATCGGCCAACATAGGGGGTTAGGCACTAAGACCATTCGGCCATAACCAAATGAACCACAAGAGTTAGCGTTGAACCCTTACCTTGCTATTGGTTTGGTTTCCTACCAAACCCGAACCACAATGGCCCTTCTAAGACAATCGGCCTCCACCTTGAAAAGAATGACGCTTAATCCTTTTATCATTCATGACTTAATCGAAACCGTAAGATTAAACTAACAACAACCAATCACTTACCCTTACTATACTTACCAATCGGTTCAACGAGTCGACGGTTCTTCTTGGCTACTTTTCGATATCCAAGACCCTAACACAAGATGATAATCCAAAAGGTTAACACCCTTCCAAACCGACCATAATCGGCCTTAACGAACACAACCAATAAAGAACCAAAAGAGGAGATATGGCCATTCGGCCTTGCACTTACCAACACCCAATATTCGGCCAAACTAGGACTTCTAGGAGGGAACCACAAGAGATTCGGCCAAGGCTTGCAAAGAAAGAAAAAGGAATCGGTTTTAAGTGTTTATCACCTTTAATGTTCGGCTTGAGTGGAAGAGAAAGAAGAGAGTATGAGAAGAATGTAGTTTCGGCAATGGCAATTGAGAAAAAGAGAAAAGTGGATGAAATGAAAGTAGTTTCGGTTTGCTTAAAGGAAGAAATGAAGAGAGAGTTTTGAAGGATGGGTTTCGGCTAACTATGACAAGAAAAGAAAAATGAGAGAACTTTCTTTTGAAATTCGGCTTAGGCTATTGACACAAAAAGAATTTTAGCTATCAACTTTTGACCGAACCCCCAAACATGCCAAAAAGAATTTCTGCATAGCCTTCTCATTGACTTACCAAACCGACCACCCTCCAACAAGCTTCCCAAGGTACGCCCAACACCTCCAAACACCCCAAAAATTCGCCACAATCCCTAAAAACACTCCCTACCACACTTTCAAACACTTTGAACAAGTCTCCTTCCTAAATTCACTCTCCACCCATCTTTTAAAACATTTGACTTAGTCCAAAGTGGAATTTGAACTACATCCAACTCTCCCCTATGCCGTCCAAAAATGAAGCCAAAAGGGCCCACTTTGCGGCTTGAACACGGGACCTCCTCCCTTACAAATGACGCCAACTCCAAGCCTCCAAGTGACGCATGCTTTGCCACTCCACCAGCTCCTTTTTGTGCTCAAAAACGCCAAATAAACTACACATCCTCACCTCCATCGCCTCCCGACTTAACACCCAAAACCTAAAATTTTCCCATACACTCGTGCATACACCTAGCCTACAATTAAGTCCCGAAACTACACAAACAGCAACATAGCATACCAACATATGCAAAACATGCCATAACAAAAATAGCCCCTAACCCGGGATATTACAATGAATCTTGTTATCGTTTGCTGAACTATATGATAAATATTTAACTTGTTCTTAATTATGTGTTCTTAATTCTTGTTTTGATATTTCCAGGATATTAATTCAAGTGTGATGTGCTTAGGTGGAGGAGCAAAAGTCCCTACCTAAGAGTAGATTTAGCATAATTAAGCGGAGTTGATCGCACGCCTAAAGATAGGGTGACGAGATTTTGCCGGATTAGGGTGAAACCTAATATGGGAGTCCATGGATCGAGTTAATGCAATTCTAGGGGTTTTAATTAGAAAGAGATTTCAATTAATCAACCTAGGTTTAGACGTTAGTCGCCTCGAGAGAGGGATTAATATAACTTAGGGAATCTTACGGATCAAGTCAAATGAATAAATCGTCTGGTTCAGAGTTAGATAACAAGTGGAGTCTAGATGGATTCTTCCTTGGGTGTCGTCTTAATCAATTGGTTTTTCCTCAAAGTAATTTTCCCAATTTCATTCTTCTTTGTCTTAGAGTCTTTAGTTTAGTTGTTAGTTAATTTTAGATTAGATAAACAATTCCCTTAATTCTTAGGCTAAATAATAAAAAGAGAGTTAGTATTAGTACTTTTGGTTCCTTTGGTTCGACATTCCGGTCTTGCCTAAATTATACTACTGTTCGATAGGTGCGCTTTCCTTAAATCGTAGTCATAGTTAGTTTCCAGGTTTGATCATTCTTTTTATAAATTTTAAGACTTTGAGAACTAAACAAGAAGGTCATATGAACTCTGTACGAGGAGAAAATTGATTCATAGTGAAGAGAGGTCAGAATAGTTGAATAGTAAAATAGGGGAAACTTTAATGAATAAACTATACTAATTCGCTAAGCCAAAAATTCTGGAAATTTATGGTATGAAGATATGTGAGTCTAGTTTCAGGCAAAATTAACGGTTCTTCATTTGGAGCTCTGTAGCTCGAGAAATAAATAATTTAGTGACAGTGACTCAAGTAGACAGATTAATGTGAACATGAGTAATAAGGTGTAAGCATGTGATATAATGATTATATCATCTTAAGAAATTATTGTGAGGATTTATCCATACAAGTTTACTAATTTATTATTATTTGTATATGAACTTACTAAGCATTTATGCTTACTTCCCCTCTCTTTTCCCTTACCTTGTAGTATCGCCAAGTTACCTCAGGGATTGGTGAACGTCGGAGATTTGCTCACACTATCAATTGGAACACTTGGTATATCTAGATACATTAATTTTTGGGTTATGGCATGTATAGTAGGCTTGGTTATTTTGTCATATATGTCATATTTCTTATGGCCTAAAATGTTGGCCCTTATTTAACAAATGTTCATTTTGATTAAGGCTATTTGGAGATCACCAATATTGATGGTTGTTATACGTCTATGATGTGGTTATTCATGTATGTGGTAATTGCATAATTGAGATGTTGTGGATGTGGTTTACAAATGATTTCATGAATGACGATGTATATGACAATGTGTATGCAAAATTGGATATTCGAATGTCCAATTATAGCATGATACATGTTGATGATGCAAGAGAGTTCGTGTTTTAGAGTGGGGAACTGAATTGGAAAATAGCCAACTTTCAGGCCACATGGCCATGTGTCTCAGCCATGTGACAGACACGGTCTAAGGGCACGGGCGTGTGCCAAGGCCGTGTGACCAACTTTTTGATGATGACATCATAAACAAAGAGTTACATGAGTTAGGGACACGGACGTGTCCCAGACCACATGGGCTTGTGATCCCTGTTTTGACAAAAGTTTAGTCCTGAACCATTCTAAAGGATGTTTTGAGCTTTATAAGCCCATATAAAGGACAAAATGCATGTGTTAGAAAAGTTTTAAATTTGACGAAATTTTATGACCCGGTTTTACATGTTCAAGAATTTTAAGTCCGGTAATACCTCGTACCCTGTTTTGGCATTTGATACGGGTAAGGGGTGTTACACCCTATGCGAGACCAAATTACATAAGTTCATGCCGGCCGCTTCATTGATTCGACAAGCCAAGGACATTTGAGTCCATTCAATTTTTCTTTTTCTTTTCCCTTCTCCTTTATTTTCCTTATCTTTATTTCTCTTATGCTTAATTTAGTTTATTTTATTTTAGTTTCTTGGTTTTAGGGGAATCACCACACCACGACCACTGCCAACTCAAGAAATCCATCCAAAATTCAGGAAGTTTCACTTCTCCCTATCTCTTATGATTTCATGCTATATATATCTTTGTACATTGAGGGCAATGTACATTTTAAGTGTGGGGGTGAATTTTATTTTGAAAAGTTCCTAACTTTTTGCATTATTCTCAAATCCCTAAATTATGTCTTGTTCTTAAGTAAATTTCCTCATTTTTATTATTAGAATGAAATTTCCTTTGAGTCATGATTTTTATTGATATGTTTTGTATTAAGTCATTAAAAATTGTGCAATGATGATTTAAACTTTAGGAGACTAGAGAATCAAGTATGATGAGTCTATTTTCAAAAATTAAAATTTTGTTAGGTTGTCTACCTAAATCTAATTATTACCTCGAAGTTTGAAATTTATAAAGTTGATATCAAAAACCCATAATTTTTTTGTGAGATTTTGAGCCTTTTAGAGCATACATTCTTTTCTTGCGCACTTTATTGATTATGAGCGTGTCAACATTGATTTGTTATTCTAGAACTTGCTTTGATCATACATGTCAAGACCACATCATTGAGTTGATATATAGAGATGATAAAGGCACTTAAGATTTAACCCACATACTCCACTAAAAGCGTACCCTCATAATTAACCCCTAGTGAACCCCTTTGATCCTAACAAACCGTTTATTGACTCACCCACTAATATTAACCCAAAAACCACCTTGTATTTGTTATCACCAATTCTTTTGACTACCCTTATATCAAGATTTGATTTGATCAGTTGTCTAACTACATTCTTCATTTCAATTGTTAGAATCTAGATACTTGATTTGTTTTGGAAAAAAAAGTATATCCATTGTTAGTTCTATGTTAATCGAGCTTATACGTTTAAAATTTCATATATTGAAAAGAAGCTCGTGTTATAAAATTTTAATTGATGTAATTATTCGAATCTTAGTTCATCTTTCTAAGTTAGGTAATTTTTCAATTCAATCTCGATTCTAACCCTTTAATTCAACCCTTATCCACACCTTTAACCCGAGCCCCATTACAACCCCTTTTAAAAGACCTTTTTGATTTGTGTATCATCTCATTTTATAGTGGTGGAGATTTGATTTTCATGCAAGCCTATGGGATTAACTTTTCATGTTCGATTTTTGAGTGCTTAATTTTGAATCTTAAACACTTTTGAGTGGTTTGAGTGAATCTTTAGTGAGGATATCATTTTTTGTCGGTTTCAAATCAGAGGTAATTATTTAGGAAAGGGGAAAACACCTATGTTTTCATACTATAAAAACTATGACGTTGATTGTTTGAATCTTTAGAACCCTTTTGGTTAAATTATCAATGTATAAATTATCTATGAATTATGATGAAACACTATTGATGAATATTATGAATTGAAGAAGTTCATTTTAATTGTGAATTGAGAATTTTGCTTGAGGACAAGCAAATGCTTAAGTGTGAGGGTATTTGATAAACCGTAATATATACATATTTTAATCCCATATTTAGCATACTTTTGGATGATTTATTCCCCGAATTGTGGAATTTGATGCTCCTAATCTTTTAATTTCATGTTTTATACTTAGGAGAGCATCGGAGGATGAAAAGAACAAGAAACGGGCCAAAAACGAAGAAAATGGGCGACGGTGCGAAATCCACACTGCCTGTAGATAATCACACGGCCGTGTCTCTTTAGCAGATCTGAACACGGCCTGGGCTCGATTCACACGGGCGTGCCACACGGGCATGTCCCTGCCGTGACCTGTTTTAATTCTAATCGGAAAAGGATACTTAGAGGTAAAGAAAGACATTCCAAAAGCCTATATAAACACCCTAGAGGGCAAACTAGAGGGGGCGTTCAGGTAGGTCGAGGAGCCAAGCCAGAGAGACCGAATTGTGGGATTTACTCGAAGACAGCCAATTGATTCATCTCGAGGAAGCCAGAATCATATCGAGACAGAAGATCTTCCCTTCAATTTCCTTCAGGGGGTTTTAGGGTTTTTCTTATGTTTTGTTTTATACTTTCTTCTGAGATGTTTTCTTTTATAAACATGAACTAAACCCCTCAAATACCTGAAGGGGATGAAACCTAAGACGAATCTTGTTATTGTTTTCTGAACTGTATGATAAATACTTGATTTGTTCTTAATTATGTGTTCTTAATTCTTGCTTTGATATTTCAGGTTATTGATTCAAGTATTGATGTGCTTAGGCAGTGGAGGAAAATTCCTTGTTTAAGAGTAGATCTAGCATAATTAAGCGGAGTTGATCGCAACCCTAGAGATAGGATGACGAAAATCTGTCGGATTAGGGTCAAACCTAATATGGGAGTCCATAAATCGAGTTAATGCAATTCTAGGGGTTTTAATTAGAAAGAGATTTCAATTAATCAACCTAGGGTTAGACGTTAGTAGCCTCGAGAGAGGTATTAATATAAATTAGGGAATCCTACGGATTAAGTCAAGTGAATAAATCGTCTGGTTCAGAGTTAAATAACAAGTGAAGTCTAGGTGGATTCTTCCTCGGGTATTATCTTAATCAATTGGTTTTCCCAAAAGTATTCTCTCCAATTCATTTTCTGTGTCTTAGCATCTTTAGCTAAGTAATTAGTTAGTTTTAGATTAAACAACAATTCCCTTAATTCTTAGGCTAAATAATAAAAGGATAGTAATTACTAGTACTCTTGGTCCTTGAGGATACGATACTTCCGGTCTTGCCATAGCTATACTACCAAACGATAGGTGCGATTGCCTCAATTGTTGTCATATTTAATTGCTAGGCTCTATCATTCATCATATAAATATTAAGACTTTCTGATACGATCATCCGCTACAGTCATTTTTCCTTGTTTTAACTCAAAGAATTCCTTCCATTTCTGGTCCACAAACCTCTGACTTATATACTTCTTTCAGAACTCTTCCAAAAAGAAGTCCCACATCACTATCTCTTTTGGAACCACTGATGTCAACATTTTCCACCAATGGTATACTTAGTCCCTCAGCAAGGACATGGCACATTTTAATCTCTCCTCAGGTGTACAGGAGAGTTCATCAAATACTCTCATCGAGTTCTCAAGCCAGAACTCTGCCCTCTCAGGGTCATCATCTATATTAGCTCGGAAGTCCTCATCCCCGAATTTTTTCTACTGGGGACTTAGTTGTCCTCACTAATTCTATTCCTTGGGGAGCCACCGAAACGGGCTGAGGTATAGGAGGGGGTGGAGGAGGTTGAGCATTGAGGTTTGCTCGTACATATTCCATGTACCAGTTACTCATCATTTGGAGAAAGGCTTTCTGAGCCTCTTCCCCTTGGCCCCTAGTCTTGAGTCCACTCTGCGCAGGCACGGTCCCTTGCGCGGGAGCCAGCGCATTACTAGCTACATCATCAGCAGCCGCTTGATCAGGATCCATTTATTATATAAAACAAAGTATAAAATTGTCAGAAGCCACCACACTATCATTATACGCTTATGGCATGTATAGCTAGACTCCCACACATGCTACGATAGTCCAAGAACCGACTAAACCATAGCTCTGATACCACTAAATGTAACACCCCTTACCCGTATTCTACGCCAGAACCGGCTACGAGGCGTTACCATACTTAACTCACACTATTATACAACTTTCGATTAACAATCTCATTTCAAATTAAAACTTTTCTATTCATATGTCTATCGTCCTTATAATGGACTTACGAGGCCCTAAACATGCTTCCATAAGGTTTCGAATATAGTTTGGAAACTTTTACACACTTAAGAAATTTTTTTTTCCTACACAAGGGTCACACGCCTGTGGGGGAGAATGACACGCCCATCTATCATCTCACACGCCCGTGTTCGACACCTGTGGTCGACACTGACTTGAATTACATGGCCTGGGCACATGCCCATTTGGCTGACCTGTGGTCGGCTCTGATTAATCCACATGGCCTGTCGCACGCCCGTGTGCTTCAACCGTGTGGCGATTTAAATTCTAAATTCAAGGTGTAGACTTCACACAGCCTAGACACACGCCCGTGTGCCTACCCGTGTGGACAAGAACAAGGCTATTTGCGAAGCTCTTTTCACCCTTCTAGCTCACAAATCATGGATCCATCCAACATATCATCAAACAAATTCATATTTTGCAATCTAACTTTCGTGAATGACTATATCTTTTCATAAATGACAAGGTGAGCCATCAACCATGGCAATATATACAAAATAGTTTGTCTTAAAAATGGGCCAATACACTTTTAGCCAAAACAACAAAATAATCTAACTAGTCTAGCCCCTATACATGTCATACACAAAATCACTAAGTCTAGATATACCGAGATGAGTTGATAGTGTGGGCGATCTTCTGGTTTTCTGGGTATCCCGGTTCGACTTTTAAACTCTTTAAAACAAGGGAAAAGAAAGGGGAGTAAGCTTTAAGCTTAGTAAGTTTACATGTAAACAATTAGCATTATAGTATGTGCTATACACTAAACAAAAGCAATCCACATTCACATTCATGCTTACTCATTTTATCCCTTACCACATTCCCAACACATCACAAGCTTAATGCTTACATTCATTCATTTGCATACCTGCACTCAACACCACAATTTCTTATGATATGAACATCATAATTTCTCAATAAGTCATTCATACTAGCTATCACTCGGTGGTTTCGCACTTAGCCCACCGTCACTTTCTAATATAGTGGTATCGCACAAGGCACACCAAAAGGATAGTTACGGTGGTATCGCACATAACCACAAAAAGGATAGTTACGGTGGTATCGTACATAGCCCACCAAAAGGATAATTATAGTGGTATCGCACATAGCCAACTAAATAATAATTAAACGATGGTATCGAACACAGCCCATCGTAGTTACGTAATAAAATGGTATCGCACTTAGCCCACCGATAAGTGTTGTCATTATACATTTACATATCTATTTCATAATTCATACGATAATTATTCAATGACTACTAAATTCAATACATTTGAACCACACATGTTCTCAATTATACCATGCACTAATCAGCAACAGCAATGTGTATATAAAAATGCATCGTTTACACATAAACTTACCTCGGTGCAAAATATGTTAATTTGCGGTTTAATCCGAAACCTTGCCTTTTCCCCGGTCAAGGTTAATTTCACACTCTTCTTGATCTATAACAATAAAATTCACTCATTTAGATCATTCTATGATCATAATGCATCAACTTCTACACTTAGGCAAAAATGTCCATTTTGCCCTTGTACTATGGTAAAATTATAATTTTACCTCTAGGCTCGTAAATCATTTTCAACACATTTTCTCGTTAAACGAGCCTAGCTGAACATTTATTTCTCTTACAACTACTCACAATTCCAACTATTTCATGCATTTATGACACAAATTTAATCTTTGCATTCAAGTCCTATTTAGGTGTTTTCATGCTAACACCTTTCACAAAAGTTGTTTCTCACCTCCCTAACATTTATTTCCTTCCATAAAAATTCAGCTAACAACATAACTACTCTCATGGCAAGTCCCTAGACTTTCAACCATATCTCAAATTAGTCCCCTCATTAGCTAGCTTAAGCTTTGGGGACTCCAAAAGTACAAAAATCATAAAAAATAACCATCGAATTGACTTACTAGCAAGGATGAAATGTAGCTGAAATTTTGAACTCCAAAAGCCCCTATTATCTCTTCAAATTTTTGTGGAGAAGATGCATGAATAGTAAAAGATGATATCTCATCTTTTTATCTTATTTTAGTCATTTTTTTTATCACCTAATCTCTACCAAATTTGACCAACATTTAATGCTATTGTCCCACTTCATTCCTATGGCCGGCCATGCCCTCCTAATGGCCTAATTGCACTTTACGAACCTCCAATTTAACATTCTATGGCTATTTGACACCTCTACATTGAAAAATAGAACTTTCACGCTTTATGCAATTTAGTCATTTTTCATAATTAAGCATGCAATCATCAAAATTAAATCACCAAAATTTTCACATAGCCACATATTAATACCATAACACATAAAATAATATCAAAATAATTTTTCCCTTACCTCGGTTTAGTGGTCTCAAAAACATTATTCCGACTAGCCCGAAATCAGGCTGTTACACAATGCTAAAGGGAAAAGAAAAAGTCAGAGTTGGGGAGAAGGAGTCAAAATCTTACTCTCCCATGGAGAAGTGCCCAATAAAACCAGCACGTGATGGAATCTAACACCCATAACCTGTATCCATCGTCGGACTAGAGCTACGAGGTATTTCTGGTCAAATCGAAACATTTATACTATCATGACTCACAAATCAACACATCATATTAATCAACAGTACAAAGTCCCTTTAGTAAGTCTATGAGACCTTAAACTTCTTTAAAGAAGGTTCGGGACCAAACCGATCTCATTTGGAAACTTTACAAAACTTAGAAAATTTTCATCTTAAACAGGGCACACGCCCGTGTGGCTAGATCGTGTGCCCCACACGGCCATGCCTTAGACCATATTTTACCCCATGTATAAATCTGCCTATGGTCACACTGCCTATCACACCCCTGTGTGCAAGTCTGGCCTACGTCGAATAAGGATAGTGAAGAACACAGTTGAGACACACGCCCGTGTGCTAACCCGTGTGGACAATTATAGGCCATTTGCAAGGCCAAATTGCGACCCAATTTGGGTCATCCCTACATGTTCAATTCCAACATCAAATAACATACAATCATTTACCATCTCAACTACCAAATCAAGCATGAAACATACCATTCCTATTTCACCAAAACATATCATAATGGCCATTTACACAAGACCATATTTACATATCACTTATACCATTTTTTACATAACAAGATTTATACATCTCAAAACATTTCAGAACCTCTCTAGCCTATACATGCCATATACCATATATACAACTTCTAAAAAAGTACCAAAATAGATGTCCGAGAGTGTGATTGAGTCACTGACGATTCCCGGATTCGAGCTAGCTTTAATAACACTGTAAAACAGGGAAAGACTTCACACAGTAAGCTTTAAAGCTTAGTAAGTTCGTTATATAACACAATTAACACAACAATTTTGATTCAACAACTAAAAATCAATTATCCTTTGATTCAATTCACATCACTACTCAAACATTTTTTTTACCATATTCATTCACATATTCGTCCATTGATCTCCTACACAATATCATCAACCACATAGGTTCTGTACATACCTGTACCATCATGTATTTATCTATCACATTTACCACTCAATGCTTCAAGCCATAATTCGTTCGATCCTCTTTAAACGTTCAATGAACTCGTACACTCAGCGCGATTTAATTAGCTGAAACTACAATAGTATCGCACACTTAGTGCCATCATATAAAACTGAAGATGTCTCGGTATCGCACACACAGTGCAAACTAATATAACTGATACATTTCTTTATCTCGCACACTTAGTGCAATTCATCGCAATAACTATTCTATTCACGCACACTTAGTGCCATATATTTTCGAATTCACATATCGCATTACCAATTCAACAATCACATTTACATTCATTTCATAACAGGTAAACATTGTTTAAACAATTAGTATTATACATGAACTTACCTCGAACGTAAAAACAACGACACTAGTCGATCAATCGAGAACTTTATTCTTGCCTCGATCTAAGTCTGAATTCCTCCTTTCTTGATTTATATAATATCAAATTCGATTCATTTAATTTGTAACAACCCGATTTAGACCCTAGTTGGAATAGTGGTTTCGGGACCACAAATTCGAGCCAGAAAAAAAATTAATATTATTTTGGTATTTACAACATGTGAATTAATATGTGTGAAATTTTTATGAAATAATTTTATCGATTGGTTGTTTAAATTGATAAAAGGACTTAATCGCATAAAATGCAAAAGTAGCTTTCTATTTGTTAAAGTGCTTATTTACTATGATTTATTAAATGTAGGGTCCTTATGTGGCAAATAGTCCATTTATGAGTTAATGGATGACAGTGGAGTGGCGTTTGGTGTAATTATTAATGTTATTAAAGGTTAAATAAGTAAAAAAGCAATTATATGTTAAATTAAATAAAACCAATTGTGTCATCTTCTTCCATTATCCATATTCACTGAAAATTCAACTTAAAATCAGCCATGGGAGAGCATGATATTTGGCCAAACTTTGAAGACAAATTGGTGAGTGGTTTTTGCTCGATTTTTAATAATTTCTACGTTTTTGAGATCGTTGCTTCGTAATCTACCTAACCCGCACCTCCGTTCTAAAACTGTTAAAGAATTTATGAATTGCCATTGTTGAATACTTGAGCTCTTTTATAGTTTTTGATGAAATATGAATATTTGATGTTAGATTTTCATCTTTTATAAACTGATTTTTGATAAAAATGTCAATTTTGAACTAAATTATGAAATATGAAAATATTATGGTAGAAATGTGAAATAAATGAAAAATATGGGCTGTTATAGCAATAAATAGAATCCGGCTAGCATGGGTATTTAAGTAATTTTGTGAATTTTGTGTATTTGTGTAATAAGGACTAAAGTGCAAAAATGTGAAATGTTAGGGGATAAAATGCAAATTGCCCATTTATATGTTCTTGGATGAAAATTGAATGAAATTTTGAATAAGTAAATTAATTTTGATATTAATTAGATTGGAAAAAGTGGAATTCGAATCTAGATCGAGGGAAAATCAAAGTATCGGATTAGTCGACTTAATTTGTCGTTACTGCGAACGAGGTAAGTTCGTATTTTAACAGACATTAAAAAATCATGTTTTAAATGCATATTATTTGTATGATTGAATTCAATGCCGAATGGTAATACAAATGTATGTATTTTGAATAAGTTATACATATATGTTATTATGATATTGAATTGTTCGAGAAGTAGAATATATGAATACGAGAAAGTTTCTATAATGTGATGACGTCCGAAAAGCCCCGTACGAACCATAGGAATAGTTAGGATACATATGTCATGACATAGGATTCCGATATGTGTTTTCTTGTAAGACCACATTTGGGACGTTGGCATCGATTTGTGTTTACGTGTAAGATCATGTCTGGGACAATGGCATCGATATGTGATTACATGTAAGACCACGTTTGGGACGTTGGCATTGTATGAGCTTTCCAAGCTATCCGAGTATCCTTATTAATTCCAAACTATTCAACGAGCATTCTGAGAAATAAGTGATTAGGCGAATGACATTTCGATTCAGGTATGTTGAAATGTATACAATATTTGATAATGAAAGGTAAGTATATATGTGCAAAGAATGTTATGTGATATGTATGTAAATGAATTGTGAATATGTGCATATGAAACATGAACAAGTGAATAAGATATGATTTATAAAGTGGCATATGTGATATTGTCAGATACTATATGAATGAAAGATGAATTTGAGTATAAGTGATGATATGTCATTCATATGAAAAAGATATTTGATTAAATATGTTGTTTCCCATGTTGTGCTCAATTGGTTATATGAAAGTGAGACTTGAATGTTATATGAGAATTGAATTGAATAAACTTGTAAAAGCTTAAGTTAGTAAGTAAGTAAGTATATTATTAAATGATGATGATTTGGTATGAAATCATGATATAAACTTGAGATAATTTGTGTTTTGACATTTGAGATAGCATAGTATGCTTATAGCATTGTGATGAATTTATTTGTTATATTAAGTATATTAAGATACGAGCTTACTAAGCCCTTTCAAAGCTTACTTTGTGCGTTTTTCCTATGTTTATAGATTTTTAGAGATTTGCTCGGGTTGGAAGTCGGCGGAGATCGCATCACACCATCTGGTTAATGATTTCGGTATTTATACCTTTATGACTTGGTTATATGGCATGTATGGGCTAGTTTTGATATATTTGGTTTTGAAATTTGTATATGTATATACCCACGCGAAAATGGCTTGTTCATGATGCAAATGTTGGTAGTTATATTTGGTCTTGTTATAAGCTTAATTGAGAGGTATGATTTAAGGTAAATATGTCGTGATGTTGGTTGTATGATTTGGCAATGAGGAGTGGTAAGTAAGGTGTATATTCGGCTTATTAATTAACTCATTTTGGAAGCATGAAAAGTGGTATAATATGGTTTGGTAAAAGGGTCATTTGAATAACTATAAATGACATATTGTTTTGATGTTAAGATATGAGATAACATGTTTAGCTTATAGATTGAGTGATGGAAATGTTATGATTTATTTAGTTAAATTTGATAACCGAAAGGTTGTTTATTTAAATTTTTGGACATATGTGATATGAATACATATGCCTATTTAATGTTTGCTTGTAGTTCGGTTTAAAAAGATCAAATCGTTGGTTCAATGAGTGATTATAAAATGTGTTATATATAAGTAGTTATATGTTCGGCTATGGTATTTGACTATTTAGGCTCGGTTTTGAATGACAAAGAATGTATATGATTTAATTGTTATATGGAAGTTAAATTGGATGACCGATTATTGAATAAATTAATTGGTTGTGTATATGAATTATAGGCATGATAATTAGCATAAGAATTAGGTATATGGTTCATGTGTGTGGTTGAATATAACATGTTAGATATGTTATTTAGCTTGCAAATTAGATATTTTATGACTTGACATTTGTTTTCGAAAATGGTTAAATTTGATTTAGTAAAATGTACATAAGGTTATAATGTTTAAAATGTTATGATTTGGAAATTGTATTTAGAAATGGCTTTTGGTTTTAGGGTGTAATGCGCATGGTTGAATGATGTTAAAAATATAGTTGGTCATGTATAAAGTTACCTAACGTGTTATGCGCATGGGTTTTCCATGATAGCTACCCCGATGACGAGACTTTTGAAAAAAGATGTAAAGTTTGATAGGACAGAAAAGTGTTAACAAAGTTTTGAAAAACTAAAGGCATTGTTGACTGAGGCTCCTGTTTTGGTACAACCTGAGCCGGTAAGAGAATTTGTGGTTTACAGTGATGCATCCCTAAATGGATTGGGTTGTATACTTATGCAAGAGGGTAAGGTGATTGCATATGCCTCTAGACAATTAAAGTCGCACGAACCTGACCCATGACTTAGAGTTGGCCGCCATTGTGTTCACATTAAAGATATGGAGACACCATTTTTATGGCGAAAGGTGTCGGATATTTATTGACCATAAAAGGTTAAAATATTTGATGACTCAAAAGAAACTGAAATTTGAGGCAACGAAGGTGGTTAGAGCTGGTTAAGGATTATGAGTTAGTGATTGACTACCATCCGGGAAAGGCGAATGTAGTCGTCGATGCTTTGAGTAGAAAATCATTGTTTGCGTTGAGAGCCATGAATACTCAAATGGCTTTGTGGGATGATGGTTCTATTCTAGCCGAGCTAAGGGCTAGACCATTACTTCTTCAAGAGATTTGTGAAGCTCAGAAAGAGGACAGCAGTTTACAAGCAAAAAGAGTTATATGTGAGTCAAATATTGAGTCAGACTTTCGGGTAAGCCCTGATGGATGTTTGACATATCAAGATAGGGTCTATGTACCTAGAAATAATGAACTTATTCGTAAGATTTTGCATGAAGCACATAGCGGATGCTTAACTATACACCCAGGCAGCACAAAGTTGTACAATGATTTGAAGAAGTGGTATTGGTGGCCCTGTATGAAGAAAGACATTTCTGAGTTCGTGTCGAGATGCCTAATTTTCCAGCAAGTGAAGGCTAAACACCAAGTACCTTCGGGTCTACTTTAGCCCATTATGGCTCCCGAGTGGAAGTGGGACCGTATTACTATGGACTTCGTGACGGGTTTACCGTTAATGCCCAAAAAGAAAGATGTTGTGTGGGTCGTAGTCGATAGACTCACAAACTCGGCCCATTTCATACCAGTGCGAGTCAATTTCTTGCTTGATAAATTGGCGGATTTGTACTTGTCAGAGATAGTAAGACTTCATGGGGTACCATTGTCGATTATTTCGTATAGAGACCCGAGATTCACGTCACGGTTTTGGAAGAAGTTACAATAGGCTTTAGGCACAAAATTAAGCTTCAGTATAGCTTTCCATCCACAAACCGACGGGCAGTCGAAAAGAGTAATACAGATATTCAAAGACATGCTTCGATGTTGTATTTTGGAATTCCAAGGTAATTGGGAGAAATACTTACCATTGGTGGAATTCGCCTACAACAATAGTTTTTAGTCAAGTTTGAAAATGGCGCCTTATAAGGCATTGTATGGGTGTAAGTGCCGAACGCCCTTGTATTGGTCAAAACTCAGAGAGAAACAGATACACGATTGATTTGATCAGGGAAACTGAAAAGAAACTAAAGGTGATAAGCGAGTGTCTGAAAGCGGCCTCAGATAGATAAAAGTCTTATTTGAAATTAAAAAGGAAAGAGATTGAATTCCAAGTCGGTGATAAAGTATTTCTGAAAGCATCACCATGGTGGAAGGTCCTCAGATTTGGCCGGAAAGGCAAATTAAGTCCGCGTTTTATCAGACCTTATGAAGTTACCGAGAGGATAGGATCGGTAGTTTTTTGTTTAGCATTCCCACCCGGACTGGAAAAGATTCACGATGTCTTCCACGTGTCCATGTTGCATCAATACCGTTCGGACCCTACACATGTAATAGTACCAATAGAGGAAGAAATTCAACCGAACTTGACTTATGGTGAAGAGTCGGTTAAGATCTTGGCATGAGAGGTCAAACAGTTAAGAAACAAAATTATAGCTCTTGTTAAAGTGCTATGGAAGAGACATGGAATAGAAGAGGCTACATGGGATCCAGAAGAAGCTATGAGAAACCAATATCCCAATCTTTTTGCCGGTAAGATTTTCGGGGACGAAAATCCTTAAGGGGGAAATTGTAACAGCCCGATTTAAGGGCTAGCCGGAATAGTGGTTCGGGACCACTAATCTGAGGTTAGAGAAAATTAATTTTCATGATATTTTATGAGTCGGAGCGTGATTATATAGGTACATGAAAATTTTGGTATTTTAATTTTAGCGATTTCTTACTTAATCGTGAAAAAGGACTAAATCGCATTAAGTGCAAAAATTTCATTTTATAAGCTAAGGGTGCCAAATAGCTATAGAATGTTAATTGGAGGTCTTTAAAAGGCAATTAACCCCTTAAATGAAGGTTGACCGGCCATAGGGAGACAAAGAAGTCAAAAATTGGTCAAAGTGGGTGTAGTTGGTTGATTAAATTGATAAATAGAATAAAATAAAGAAAGAAAAAGATGTCATCTTTTTCCTCTCTTCTTCACCACCAAAAATAGCAAGCAAAATAGAGGTTTTGAAAGCTCAAAATTTCAGCAAACTCTTCTCCATTCAAGTAAGTGATTTTAATGGTTTTTCTTGATGATAATTGTACTTTTAGAACCCCTAGAGCTTAAGCTTTCTAAAGACGGGACTAATTTACAATGTGGTGAAAAGTTTAGTGTTTTGCCATGAAAGCTTATATGTGATTTGCTGCATTTTTATGGAAGAAAATGAGTCTTAGTTGTTAGATGAACAACTTTTGTGAAAGGTGTTGCCATGAAAACACCTAAATGAACCTTTTTACAAAGGTTGTAAAATTGGTAGTAAATGTGTGAAATGTTGGGTTTTAATTATAGCCATAAGAGAAATAAATGTTCACCTATGCTCATTAAAGGTAAAAATTTGATTAGAATTAATTTTCGAGCCTAAGGGTAAAATGGTCATTTTGCCAAAATGTAAGGGCAAAATAGTAATTTTGCCAAAGCATGATTATTAAAATACTTTTATTAATGTGATGATTGAGACGAGCTAATTTGCTATTATAGAGCAAGAAGAACCAAGAATCAACCTCGATCGGGGAAAGAATAAACTCTCAAACTAGATCGATAATTTAGCTTATTTTGAAATCGAGGTAAGTTTGTATGTGATAAATTCAACATTTATGCTCGTATTGTTTGAGAATGTTTGATATTATATTGATGTATGATATTCTAAGAAATTGAAATGTTGAAGTCCCAGTTGGACTATAATGAATGCGAGTATAATATTATCGAGACATAAGATAGATAAGGTCCCATGTAAGACCATGTCGGGGACATGGCCTCGACACCAAATTGAGATTCCGTATAAGACCATATCTGGGATATGGCTTCGATATTGAATATGAGAATCGTGTAAGACCATACCCGAGATATGGCATCGATACTTGAGGTGAGGTTCCGTATAAGACCATATCCAGGATATGACATCGGTAATCAAAGGTAATCCCATGTAAGACAGCATCTGGGATATGGCATTGGCTTCGTGTTCATGACAATGGTAATGAATATTCATCTTTGAGTGTCCCTAGCAAATTATTGGGATTAAATAATCTAGTAGTAAATACAGAATTGAGATTGGTAATTAAAGTTATATGATTGAGTGAAAACAGGTATGCGTGAGTAATTCACGAGGAACATTTACATTATGTGGTGTGGTAAGTGCTAGATAAGGGAAAATACGAGCAAGCTATGGTAAAGAGCCTATGACAATGTGTATGATTATTTAATGTCATGGATGGGTATCTTTATGAGTTTATGGTTGCTATTTAATTCCATGCAAACTTACTAAGCTTATTGCTTACCCCTCTCATTTCTCTCTTTCTTGTAGTATTTGTAACACCCCTTACGCATGTCCGATGCCGGGACCGGATACGAGGCATTACTATCCTTGAACTTTCTTAAACAAGTATTAATGGGCTATAAAATTTCGTTTCGACTCAAAGCTTGTCTTTCTTACTCATAATGTGCATATTATGGGCCTATGAGGCCTAAAACATATAACCGGAGGGCTCCGTAGATCAAACAGGAACTTTAACACTCTTTGAAAACTTTTGCCTAAACAGGGGTCATAGGCCCGTGTTGTCTAAGGGACACGCCCGTGTGCCCCTAAGACATGCCCGTGTTCGACACCCGTGGTCGACACTGACTTACTTCACACGACTGAGCACAGGCCTGTGTCTATAACCCGTGTCCTTCACACGGCCTTGACACGCCCGTGTCTTCTACCCGTGGAGCTCTCTAATTATGACGTCATCAACTCACTATGGTCACACGGCCAAGGCAAACACCCGTGTCCCTAGCCCGTGTGTCGAATTAAATTCCACAATTAATGTGTAGACACCACACAGCCTGGGCACACGCTCATGGGGCTGACCGTGTGTCACACAAGACCTAGACTCACGCCCGTGTGTCTACCCGTGTGGACAATTATAAGGCTATTTTCCAAGTCAATTGCCACCCTAAAACATAAAAACACTTATACTATCTCAAACAACTCAATTATTCCATCCATTACAATAACTTAAATGCATACACTTATCATCATGAAAAAGTATATAACTTAACAAATATTGACCAATTTCTAATGGTCATATACAAAAGAATGCATAATCTTACTAACCAAGCCTTTAACTCACAATATGACATGACCAAAATGATCAAACACCTATACATGCCATACTCAAAATTAATTAACTTTGCTATACCAAAATAGTGGCCGATAGTGTGATCCGAGCTCCGACTTCTATGATCCCTGAACTAACCTGGCGAATCTACAAGGAAAAAGGGAAAGAGAAGGGTAAGCTCTTAGCTTAGTAAGTTTGCATGAAATTTATATAACCACATACATACTTAAAAATAAACTCATCCATCTTAAGACTAAAGCAACATAAATTTCAAGTGCTTGAACTTACTTACTTTTTCTTACCCTTTCTCATCACTTACCACAATATAATTTCATACTTGTAATTAAATTAGGGTACCTGTATCACTTAATCACATAGATTAGCACTTTTGCTAATATAATATGATTATCAAATCATTATCTTCCTTAACTCAGGTAGAATTCTTTATCATTCTTGAATAACTTAACTTGTATAAATTTTGCTTACTCAGCTTTCTTGTTACTTCTTTCATACTTGTCACTTTTGCCCGTTGAATTACTCGGAATGTCGAAGGATACTCAATCTCGTCAAACATGTATTTCGATGCCAATGCCATATCCCAAATATGATCTTACATGGGATCGCCTTATGATACCGATGCCATATCCCAGATATGGTCTTATACGGGATTCCTTAGCTTGATGCCGGTGCCATGTCCCAGACATGGTCTTACACGAGATCTTCCTTATATGTTTCCTTGGAAATTTACCATTTCCATGTCTTGACATGGTTTTACATGGTGTTCTTGCCTTATGGACTCGCCAAAGCCATGCCTTGGCATGGACTTACATGAGACCTTTCTCGTATGGTGTCGATGCCATGTCCCAGACATGGTCTTATACGAGACATTCCTTATTCAATATTGATGCCATGTCCCAGACATGGTCTTATACAGGATCTACGTTCGGTGCCGATGCCACGTCCCAAACATGGTCTTACACGAGACCTACATTCCTTGATGTCAATGCCATATCCCAGACATGGTCTTACACGGACTTTCCTTATCTCATGTCGTGACATAGGTATCCTCGCCATTGCGAATTTTCAATCGGGACTTTTACTTACTTATTCTCATTGATTTCCTTATTAGGCATTGTCAATCAACTTCATGAAAATAATATACATTGTACGACATAGTAAGTAATTTAATTATAAAATTAATATGTAGATTAAAATTCATACAAATTTACATCGGTACTCCAAAATGAACTAGCTCGACGGTCTAGTCCGAGACTTTATTCTTTCCCCGATCAAGTCGGATTCTTGGTTCTTCTTGCTCTATAATAGAAAATTAGCTCATTTTAATACTCACATTAAATAAAGCATTTTAATAGTAATGCTTTGGCAAAATTACTATTTTGCCCCTAGACTTTGGTAAAATAACCATTTTGCCCCTAAGCTCAAAAATCGATTTTTTTTTCAACTCATTTTCTCATTTAACAAACCTAGCTAAACATTTATTTCTCTTACAACTACTCACAATTCCAACTATTTCATGCATTTATGACACAAATTTAATATTTGCATTCAAGTCCTATTCAGGTGTTTTCATGTTAACACCTTTCACAAAAGTTGTTTCTCATCTCCCTAACATTCATTATCTTCCATAAAAACTCAGCTAACAACATAAGCACTCTCATGACAAATCCGTAGACTTTCAACCATATCACAAATTAGTCCTCTCATTAGCTAGCTTAAGCTTTGGGGACTCCAAAAGTACAAAAATCATTAAGAAAAACCTCAAGAATCACTTACTAGAGAAGAGATGAGAGTGCTGAAATTTTTGAAGCTTTCAACCCCTATTTTGCTTGAAAATTTTGGTGGAAGAGATGAACAAAAAAGATGGACATCATCTTTTCTTTATTTTAATATTAACTATCAATTTAATTCATCTACTATCAACTACTTTTACCAATTTTGTCCATCTTTGTCTCCTATATAGTCTATGGCCTGCCAAGCAAATATTGGAGGTCTAATTGCCTTTTAAAGACCTCCAATTATCAATCTATGGCTATCTGATACCTTTAGCTTATAGAATGGAACTTTCGCACTTTATGCAATTTAGTCCTTTTTCGCGATTAAACATGAAATCGCTAAAATTAAAATACCAAAATTCTCATGTACTTATACAATCATATACTAATTCATAAAATCACATGAAAATAAATTTCTCAAATCTCGGATTAGTGATCCCGAGATCACTGTTCCGACTAGCCCCTAAATCGGGCTGTTACAGTATTGCCAAGATAGCTCGAGAAATCGCAGACGTCAGAGTTGGAGATCACACTATCGACTACTATTTGGTATAGCCCACTAGATTCATTTTGAGTATGGCATGTATAAGACTTAGTATTTTTGTCATGTCATATTTGTAAGCCAAATGTGTTGGCTATTCTAGTTGTTCAAATTATTTTGTAAAAGGTCATGGGAGGTTGGCCTATACTTGATATGTCCATATATTCAATGAAGAGGAATTTCATGAAATGTATGTCTTTGTGGATGTTTTGATCCTTTTTGAGTTCTTAGAGATACCATATTATCATCTTAAATATTGAATTATTTTGGTATGAGTGTGATTTCTTGCTAGGGTGGCAAATGGCTTGATAGATAGCTATATAATTGTCCATACGGGTGTGTGTCTAGGCCATGTGTGACACACGGTCAACCCCATGGGCGTGGTGCTCGGCCGTATGTCCCCTTGCATGCAAGAGTTGCAAGTCAGTATGCTCAGTAGTAAACACACGGGCAGAGACACGATCGTGTGGGAGGCACGGCCAGGAACATGGGCATGTGCCCACGCCGTGTGAAGTCTGCACTTGAAGTTAGGAATTTAATTCAACACGCGGTCTAAGTACACGGACGTGTGCCTTTGCAATGTGACCATAGTGAGATGATGACATCATAAACAGAAGGCCAAGGTTTTGGCACATGGGCTAAGACACGAGCGTGTCGAGGTCGTGTGAGGGACACGGGCCAGAAACGCAGGCGTGTGTCTAGCTGTGTGTATTAAGTCAGTGTCGACCACGGGTGAGGAGCACGGACATGCCTCAGGGGCACACGGGTGTGTCCCAGCCCCGCCAAGAATAATGAAGTTTTTTTGTTGGAACTATCGTGGGCTTGGGAACCCTGCGACAGTTTGAGAACTCAATCAACTCCTAGTTGCAAATAACCCTAATGTTGTCTTTTTATGTGAAACAAAAATGTATTATAACAACTTCACACATGTTTGTAATCTTTATAGGATGTCCGGTTGCTTGGTTGTGAGTTTGGAAGGCCGTCGTGGAGGTTTGGCAATGCTTTGGAAAGAGGGTGTTTATGTGTCTATACAAAACTGTTCCAGTCACTATATTGATTCACTTGTTCGAATGGAGAGTCAGAACAGCATTAGGTTTACAAGGTTCTATAGTCATGTTTATCCAAATTTAATAAGTCGATCTTGGGATATCCTTAGAATAATGGGAAGCTTGGTCAAGGAGGATTGGGTTGTGGGTGGCGACTTTAATGCCATCATTAATGAAGCTGGAAAAGAGGGGGGTCGTAGGAAATCCACGATAACCATAGACAAGTTTAAAGATGTAATGGAGGACTTGTTGACATCAAAACCGACAAGGGTTGGTTCATGTGGGTTAATTATCGTGATGATAATAACATAATAAAAGAGAGATTGGATAGATTCTTAATCTCTGCTAATGCTATTGATAACCTATCTTTCCTTGCGAAAAACGTGGTGAGAGAAGCAAACTCCAATCACGATGTTATTTTGATGGATACTATGGGTCGAAAACCTAGAGAGGAGTTTAAAGACCCGAGACTTTTCTTTAAATTTGATGTGTGCTGGCAAAATAGAAGGAAGCAAAAGATATTATTAAGAAAGCTTGGAGCATTAATGATACAAACATTATCGAAAAATTTGAGAAGGTGCGTGAGCAGCTTGGCCCATGGCAACTGGTCGGTATAGAAGGATGAAAAATTGTATACATAAGCTGGTGGTGAGGATTGACAATCTTATTGATGGCCCTTATGAGGAGTTTAATACTGACATGTTAAAAATTGCTCGTCTTAAGCTAGGGCATCTTTATGCCAAAGAGGAGAGCTACTGGGTACGCATATTAAATGGCTCAAGGAGAGAGATAGAAACACATGTTTTTTTCACCTTCGAGCCACTAGCATATTAAAGAAGAATAAAATCGAGAGGTTGAAGTATTGTAATGGTATTTGGGTGAATGATACAAATGATATATGTAAGGTTGTTTGGAACTATTTTCATAATCTCTTTAAGTCGGAAGCTTCCTCTCATGATGAGTTTAACTTGAATTACATTCAAAAGAGTATCTCTCAGAATGTTAACAACATGATGGCTAGACAATTTACAGATGATGAGATCTTTGAAGCATTCAATCAAATGGATCCCCGTAAAGCCCCTAGGATTGATGGCCTATCGGGTATTTTCTTTACAGAGAATTGGGAGGTTGTGGGTAAAGATGTTCTTAATCTTTGTCATGATTTTTTTAGATGGCAACAAGGACATTTCTTATCTTAATGATACGATGATCGTCCTTATCCCTAATATTAAAGATCCTAATGACATGACTAACTTTCATCCTATTAGCTTGTGCAGGGTGATTTACAAAATTATTTCCAAGGTCTTAGCAAATCGTCTAAAAGCTACCCTTCCCCTTTGTATTAGTTAGAATCAAAGTGCCTTCATCCCGAGTTACATGATTCATAACAACATGCTTATTACTCATGAGCTGATGCACTATTTACAGAGCTCAAAAAATGGCCCAAACAAAGGCTTTGTCATAAAGCTCAATATGAGCAAGCCTTATGATCGCGTTGAGTGGAATTTTCTCGAGAAAGTTATGAAGAATTTGGGCTTTGAGGACGTTTAGGTTGATAAAATCATATGTTGTATCTGGTCGGTGATATATGTGGTAAAATATAATACAGTTCTCTCGGAGGTTATTACTCCCGAGGTAGGTCTTCAACAACGGGACCCCCTCTCCCCTTATCTTTTTTTATTTTTCATGGAGGCTTTCTCAAGAATGTTTTTACATGCACAAGGTGACAGTCATATTCATGGCATTCGGGCTAGCCAAAATAGCCCTCATATTAACCATTTTTTTTTACCGATGATGCCCTTCTCTTTATTAGGAACAAAACAAGTGAAGTCGAAGCCTTTATAAAATCCTAAGGGAGTTTGCGTAAGTCTTAGGACAAAAAATAAACCTTTTCAAATCAATAGTGTTCTTTAGCCTGAGTACCCCCATGCACCAAAGTCAACTTTATGGTGATTTGCTCCGTATGAGAGTGGTCGATAATTTGGATAACTATTTTGGTTTACCACTCTCCATTGGAAAGAAAAAAATCTATGACTTTTCATAGTATTCTTAACCGTTTTCATGCAGGATTAACATCTGGTCCAAGAGGCTTCTCTCCTACAGTGGTAAAGAAATCTTTATAAACTCTATTCTACAATCACTCCTGACTTATGCATTATCTGTTTTCCTTACTCGTAGGGGTACCTTAGAGGAGATGCAATCTAAAATATGTCAAATGTGGTGGGCATGCAAAAAAAAAAAAAAAAAAAGAGGTTGTGCAATGCTTGCATGGGACAAAGGTTGCCTTCCCAGAGGCATGGAAGGACTTGGTTTTAGAGACCTACGTCTTTTTAACTTGTCTCTCCTTGGCAAACAAGTTTGGAGGCTCCTCACCCTTAAAAACACATGTTATCATGTGTTTAGCTCGAAATATTTTCCTAATGGCGATCTCTTCCACCCTAAAAAAAGTGGACAAACCGTCTTTCACCTGGACTAGCATCGCTACAGCTGCTAAAGCCCTCAAAAATGGTTTCGATTGGCAAGTAAGGGATGGGAACAATATTAATATTTGTAAAGATAATTAGGGCTTTGAAGGTTTAAATAGTGAATCACTATGCTCCACTACTTCGATTATTCTCGAAAGAAAGGTACGCAATTTATAGGTTAATAACCATACGAGCTGGAACAAAGATAAGGTTCATGAACTATATGGCTGCTTTTGGGGGGACCAAATTTGTTATTTGCCTATTATTTCCAATGGCCCAAATGATAGAATGGTCTGGTTCCATAACCCTTATGGCTTCTACACCTCTAAGTCCGCCTATTCGTGGCTTCTTCTCAAGTAGGTGGGTTTGGTCCTTAGATTTTTTTGGAAGACAATTTGGAAACTTAAAACCCTTCCAAAAATTCGATTTTTCGCTTGGCGTGTGGGGCATGAGCTTCTTCCTACGAATACCAAGATCTCCTCCATTCGACAAGACTTTAGGAGGGACTGCGTTAGGTGTGGTGCAAGTGCAAAAACCCTCATCCATGCTCTTAAAGATTGTCAAATTGCTCGAGCCATTCTTACCCTCGGTGGTTTAGATGGTAGGCTTTTCAACAAAGATTACCCGTACTACATCGATTGGATCAAAGATGTCATGTGTTTCTTGGATAAGAAAGTTGTTGCAGACTTTACAACGATGTTGTGAGATAGCTGGAACAAAACAATTATGTTTTTCGTGGGAAGGAGGAAGAAGCTCGAGTCATTTGGGATAGGGCCAAAACTCTTTGTTATGATTTTCAAATCCATAATTTTGTCAACAAGTCAGTGCTTCCTATAAGTCCTATTCTTAAAAAATGGGAAAAGCCACCATGCGAGACAGTCACTACAACAAAACAGTCCTATAGCGACAGTTATGGGGCGACACTTTCCTAAGTGTTGGGATAGACTGGCTAACATACGCTTTGGCCAACTCTTTTATAAGGGTTGAGATATGCATGCATAAGGCAACACTTAAATAAGAGTTGGCTTTGTCTAGTCCTAAGACGACACTTTTGGGGCGACACTTTCCTAAGTGTTGGGATAGACTTGCCAACATACGCTTTGGCCAACTCTTTTCATAAGGGTTGGGATATGTATGCCTAAGGCGACGCTTGAATAAGAATTGCCTTTTGTGTAGTCCTAAGATGACAGTTTGGGGCGACACTTTCCTAAGTGTTGGGATAGACTATGCTTTGGCTAACTCTTTGTATAAGGGTTGGGAAATGTATATCTAAGGCAACGCTTGAATAAGAGTCGACTTTTGTGTAGCCATAAGATGACACTTTTGTGGCGACACTTTCCTAAGTGTTGGGATAGACTATGCTTTGGCCAACTCTTTGTATAAGGGTTGGGATATGTATGCTTAAGGCAACGCTTGAATAAGAGTTGGCTTTTGTATAGTCTTAAGACGACACTTTTGTGGCGGCACTTTCCTAAGTGTTGCGATAGACTACGCTTGAGCTAACTCTTTGTATAAGGGTTGGGATATGTATGCCTAAGGCAACGCTTGAATATGAGTTGGCTTTTGTCTAGTCCTAAGACGACGGTTTTGGGCGACACTTTCCTAAGTGTTAGGATAGACTTGTCAACATACGCCTCAGGCTAACTCTTTTGCATAAAGGTGTAACGTCCCTAAATTTCCTTAATTCCGGCTTTTTTTGAATGCGTAGCACCAAAAAATTAGATTTAAAATATGAATATTCTTAAAATTTTACATCATCAGTTTGTTAATAATTATATATATATTCAAATTAAAAATAACTTAATAGCTTCGAGTGTGAATAAGGTTTTTAATAAAAATGTCGCAAAAAAAATTAATTTAGTTTAGGGTTTAAGGTTTAGGGTTTAGGGTTTAGAGATTAGGGATTATATTTTATTATTTAAGGTTTTAGCTAGGGTTTAGGGTTTATAAGTTTGGGGTTTATCATATTAGGATTTTGTGATTATGGATTTAGGGTTTAGTGTTTAGGGAAATTAACATAATTATAAGTATAAAAAGAATAGTAACTAAGAGTGTTTAGAAACATGTTGAGGTATAGGAATGCAATATATAACTTATTTACTTCACTAAAGTAAGTGTGAGATTGTTAGGATTTGTGCATTTTATGCATTGACTTCGCATAATCTACTTATAAAACATTTCTACATGGTTATTTAATATTCTTAATACGATATTTTTTTCATGAAAAGCAGAATAAAAATAATATTGCTAATATTTAATTAATATTAAGATGAATTATATAATCAAATTATAATCCAGTTATTGTCAATTTGTCTTTCCCTTTTATTTAACTTATTTTGCAAACAAGGGCATTTATTAGTTTGTAGGGCATATTTCTTTAAAAACATACAAAAATAGGAAACAAACTAGCATGATTATCTGAACCGAGTCAGATCAATTGGAGTACTAATCCAGAGAAAGCCTTTAGATCAATTGAATCGGGAACCAATATACATCGATTCAATTGAGTTAAAAAACGATTGAACTAGTGATTGAACCGGTTTTTAATATATACATTTTAATAATTTATTTAATCACATCGTTCGAACTGATCGAATGAATCGAACCGATTGAACTAATAAACTAGTGACTTGACCAATTCGATCACCGTCAGTTCTGAAAAAGTTGTGAATTACCAACAGTCTTAAATGGTAAAATGGTATTGACAAAGATAAGGCCCAAAAACTGACATATTAGGCCCATAAACAAAATCAATACCATTTAGAAAAGGTCTAAAATTTACCATTGTTGGTAAACCTTAATATTTTGAAACCTTAATAGTTATTAAACTCAACATATAGGGCTAAATTATATAAGTTAACTTATATATTTGTGTGGTAATAACTATATAAAATTACTAAACTTAATATTTACAAATAACCATATAAGTTATTTGACATGAATTATGTCGTGGAAGCATTTCTAAACTTTTAGAAAAGGTCTAAATTTTACCATTGTTGGTAAACCTTAATATTTTGAAACCTTAATAGTTATTAAACTCAACATATAGGGTTTAAATAACTATATTATATAAAACCTTAATTCAACAATAGGTCGGTTTGTTAATAGATAAATATTTAACTTATATATTTCTGTATAATATATAAGACTAAAATATTTAATTTTGACACAAATATTATTTTATTTTACTTCTTTAACTTAATTTTGGAACATGATTGAAATCAATTATCCAAACAAATAATAATAATTTCCCTTAAATTACTTTAACTTTAATACTAACACATGCACAACACTACAAACGCTAGAAAGGGCTTACAAAGATGGAAGCATCAGACTTATGTTTTTAGAATATGGTCTAATATTTTAATTAAGTGTTGGGATTGAAAAAAAACCATCTGAGAACCCCATACCCAAAATGAACCCCCCTTTCTCCTTTTTTCTTTTTCTCCTTCCTCTTTTTGGTTTAAATGGAAACTCCAGACCCGAAATCAAAACCCCCCTTTTCTCCTCCCTTCCCCTAATCTCTTCCCCTAATCAAAACCCGAAATCAAAACCCCCCTTTTCTCCTCCCTTCCCCTAATCTCTTCCCCTAATCAAAACCCGAAAGCAAACCAGTAAGTACTTTGTTCATTAACTAAGTTCATATAATATATGATGGTTTTTTCTATCGCTTACCCCCAATTACTAATTTATGAAACTTGCCATTTCGCCCCTATGCCATTTAGCTAAATCTTTGGTTTGCTGCACATACAGGATAAGGTTTCTGTATCCATTTCAATGGGGAATACCACATTTTAACGCTGGAGATGTCATTGCGATCATAGTTAAATCCTTTGTTGCCATCATTGAGGTGAGTTGTGGGACATTAGTACTAATATATCTTTAGTAGCGATTGTTTTCTTATCTCAGGTGATATGCATTCTTAACCCTTTGGTTACAAAGAACATTCTTTAATTTGCCATTATCGTGGACATGTAAAATGGAACTGCTGTGTTATATATTTGTGTCATTTACATTCCTTTGAGAAAATAGTAGACGTACAAGATGTGTATTTCTCTTAACTGCTAATATCTGTGCAGTAGATTTAAGTTCTTGAAATTAAAAACCAGAAGTACGTGTCAGCACCTTTGGAGGAGCCATTCAATCTTATATACAATAGTATATATTTATGAACTAAATATAAATCTGTTGCAGGCAAACGAGTGTAACCAGAAAGATATATAAAAAGTCATTGTTTCATTAAAAAAACTTACCCAAAATAGAAAAGCCAAAAGAAAAGAAAATAATAAACAATGGACTATATATACAGTCTGAAATTCACAGAAACAAGTGAACCCCACTGAGTAAATTCTTGGCTTCCATTACAGAAAACCCATCACTGGATATTCAACTACCTGCAAAATCCAAAATTTATGTCCCTTAAAAGCTAGCTAAAAACAAAAGCAGCCATATTCACAAGTTCATGTCATTTTTTTATCCCAATATACCATTATCAGACCTTGAAAATGCGAAAATCATGTTAAAGTGGAAGAAATGGAGATTGAGAGCTTGGTATTATGTGATGGGCTAGATTTCACCTTTGCTTCTGCCATGACCATTACCATATCTTTGTTTCTCTTCTCACTAATTTACAACTAGTGATGACTTAATTTTTTGAGTTTCCAATTGATGTGGTTTATGACTAATGCCTTTGCAGTATGTTCCACATTTCCTGAAATCCAGGAAAGGAATATTTGAACATTTTGCAATCCTTTTCTCCGTTGCGAGTATATGGGCTTTTGCAAAAATTTTGACAGCAACTGGTGCTTATGATAACAAAGCTCCTCAAACTCAGTTCAGCTGCCGTACTGATCATTCTGGGCTCATCACTAATGCACCTTGGTAAGGTCATATGTACAGGTTGACATATTGGTTGCACAAACTTCCCATACCATACTCTCAGTTGTATGATCATGTTAAAATACTGTAATTTACAAATTTGTATTCTCCAATTTCCTGTCATGTACACCAGCTTATTATAGTATTTAGAGATCAAAAGTACCACACATGTGGTAAAGATTGAATTTTAATAGTGGCAATCTTATATGCAGGGGATATATATATATTTATGTATATCCAATTAGCATGTATAATATATATATATGACGGTAGGAGGCTTTTTCTATAGTTTACCCTGAATTACTAATATATGAAACTTGCCAGTTCTGCATTTCGTAAGATTGTTTTATTTTACTAGTTCAGATTCTAATCAGTTATTCATTTGTTTGTGATCCCAGGGAGCAGGCCTTTTTCCATATGGTTTATTTGGTACAGGAAGTGGCTCCAGTTCTTCAGTGTAATTAACATCATCTTACCCAAAATTTCTAATATCTATATATATATATATATATATATCAATAAATTTACATTTTCTTAGTTTTAATAATTAATGGTTGATGCAAGCAAAAAAAGAAGACAAAAAAGAAACCAGTAGTCATCAATTATCTTTGCTATTTTGCTGTAATTTAGTGAAAATGCAGGTCCATTGACCTTGCCTCATATAGAGCTTTTTTGAGTTCTATTGTTGATGGTATCATTTTTGTGAACTTGTCAGGCTAAATTAAAGATCCCGAAGCATATAACTTTTTACTATAAGTGAGATATATGTGACATTGGATTTACCAGTTTGATATAACCAGAAGGTTAGTTAACCTTTTCTTTTCCTTCTTTTTTTGGTCTTTTTAATTTAAGTTTAAATTTTTCTATCTTTGTAGTTTGGACTATTTTATTTAGGAATTTAGATATTATTTATCATAAATTTTAATATTATTTAATCGTCATAAAGATAAATTTTATTTATTTTAATATTTAAATTTGTTATTTTATTTACGGATTAATTAGGTAGTTTTGGTTGCTGTTAGTTCACTAGAAAGCTCATCTCTTTTCACACATGAACCTTAGAATTAGGCATTAGATACTCTTTTTTAATATTAATTACTTTAACAGATGGTTGATAAAAGTTGGATGGATGCTCCAAGATTTAGCTCCAATCACCTAGCTGGACTAGAAAGATTTCTATCATTTGCAATTGGAAAATCACTTTCTAACGGAAAAATATATTGTCCGTGCCATCATTGCAATAATAGGATATTGCACGAACCACATATTGTGGGTGACCATCTTCGTCTTCATGGTATAATAAAAGAATACAAGCATTGGATTTTTCATGGAGAATCCATTGAAACAACATCGGTGCAAATTGACCAAACAGTGAGAACTTCTCCGTCAATTTGTACGTTGTCAGATGAGAACGAAGCTGATTTAAGAGATCTCATAACGGATGTTTTAGGTATCAACATCCCAACTCTCAATGAGAGTATTGATGGAGTTTCAAGCGAATTTCAGAATAATGGTCGGGAGTATGATGTTAATGAGGCCCAAAGGACTGCGGAGAGAGCAACTACTCTTCTAGATGATTGTGATATTCCGCTCTATCCCGGTTGTGTCAAGTTCTCATGCATCTCATTCCTACTTCGTCTTTACCACTTTAAAGCACTATTTGGATGGTCAGCAAAATCTTTGACATGCTTATTGGAGCTTTTAAATGAGGCATTTCCAGATGGAAACACAATCCCGACTACATACTATGAAGCGAAGAAAAAGATTTCTGCACTAAATCTTGGGTATGTCAAGATTGATGCATGCCCGAATGATTGTATGTTATACTGGGGCGATGCTAGTAAAAAGATCAGTTGTGATGTCTGTAAAAGCTCAAGGTGGCAATCTTCTAATGAGTTGGATGTAGATAAACAAGTTGATGGTACTTGTCGCCGTCCTAAGCCTGCCAAGGTATTGCGGTACTTTCCTTTGATTCCTAGACTTAAAAGATTATTTCAATCCTCCAAGACATCACAATCCATGAGATGGCATAAAGAAGGACGAACAAAAGATGGTATATTGAGGCATCCAGACGATGGTTCTGCCTGGGATGCGTTTGATAAGAGGTTTCCTGATTTTGCATCTGATCCTCGCAATGTTAGGCTAGGTTTGGCTAGCGATGGATTCAATCCATTCCGAACAATGAGTACAAGTCATAGTACATGGCCCGTACTTCTTATTCCTTATAATTTGGAACCTTGGGCATGCATGAAACAATCATCAATGATACTCTCAATGGTTATCCCTGGTGAAAAAGGACCTGGCAATGACATTGATGTCTACATGCGACCTTTAATTAAAGAGTTGAAGCAATTGTGGACGAGAGTTGATGCTTTTGATTCATCGAGTTCGAATCTTTCACTTTACGGGCTTGTCTTCTTTGGACAATCAATGATTTCCCAGCTTACGCTAATCTTTCAGGGTGGAGTACAAAAGGTCGGGTTGCTTGCCCAGTATGTGCTGAAAAAACTAAATCTCGATGGCTACGGTACGGTCGGAAGTTCTGTTATATGGGTCATCGTCGATGGTTATCAGCTGAACACCCATTTCGAAAACAGAGTCGTGAATTCGATGGCACTATAGAGTATGAGGTAGCTCCTATACCACAATCCGGGGAAGATATCTTAAGGGAAGTTGAAGGTGTCAATTTTATTTATGGAAAAGCTCGAAAGAGGGACAGAGAAGAAATAGATGAAAGGTCAGTAGAACTTGATGTAGACGAGGGGTGTGATTTGTTTAACAACTTTGAAGAATTGGTTGTAGAAGGCGATGAAGAAAATCTCATAAATCAACACGAGACTTTATGGAAGAAGAGGAGTATATTTTTTGACTTGCCTTATTGGCGTTACAATTTACTTCGACATAACTTGGATGTCATGCACATCGAGAAGAACGTATGTGATAATGTCGTTGGCACCCTTCTTAATCTCTCACGTGGTGGTAAAGATAATATCAAGGCACGCAAGGACCTACAAGATATGGGCATCCAAATCATCTCCATCCAAAAATGAGAAACGGGAAAGAGTACCTACACGCAAGCGTGTTATACTCTTGCATCCAAGGAAAGAGATATATTTCTTTCCATTGTGAAGAACTTGAAGGTACCCGATGGTTATGCATCAAACATATCTCGATGCGTGAATTTGAAAGAGCACAAGTTGAGCAACCTTAAAAGTCATGACGGTCACATTCTCATGCAAGATTTGCTTCCTATATGCGTAAGAGGAGTTGTAGAAAAGAAGGTGCTAAGTGTTATTACAAATCTATCAGGTTTCTTCAAGAGATTATGTGCAAAAAGTCTTGATCCACAAGAACTTGATCAACTTCAAAGCCAAGTCATATTAACACTTTGTGAAATGGAGAAAATATTTCCTCCTAGTTTCTTCACAATCATGATTCATTTGATTATTCATTTGCCGATGGAGGCTAAGCTTGGTGGACCTGTTCAATACCGGTGGATGTACCCAGTCGAAAGGTATATGAAATATACCAATAATATTTCACAATATTATTTTTTTATATTTTAGTATAGAATTTAATAAGTATGTAAAAAAAATATATGTGATGTAGGTATCTTATGGGATTGAAAGCGTCAGTGCGAAATAGAGCTTATCCCGAAGGTTCCATTGCTGAAGGGTACATAGTTTCAGAATGTCTTACATTTTGCTCCCGTTATTTTTCTGATGTTGAGACTATATTTTCCCGTCCTCCGAGGAATGATGGGAATATTCAAAAACGGTACATTTTCTCTTCTGGAGGTCGTCAAATTGGCAACATGAACACGAAGATATTGGACATGCGATCTCTTACACAAGCAAACCGCTATGTTCTATTGCATAGCGATAAGTTATCGCCTTACCGTCAGTGAGTTTCCTGAGGAAAATCTTGTCATTCGATTCTTTTTCTTAACCAATAGACAAATAAAGTTATCACATAATTTGTATACATTTTGACAACGTTTTTCGCAAAATACTGAATATATGATATATAGAGAATTTTTGGAGTCTGAGCGAGCTGTTTATGGTGGCATTCAAATTAGTAAACGCATCGAGGACAAATGGTTGGTTGAAAAGTTCCCAAGATGGCTTGCGAAACAGGTAAATTGTCACTATTAAAATAATTTATTGTATTATTTATGTAATGAGGGAATATTATAGAAATTTGATCATAGAATAAGAGTTAATTGATTTCTTACTATATGACTAGATTCCAAAGATGGAAGTTGAACAAGTTGATGCTGATGTAATTGCTCTTGCTCGAGGACCGCACAAGGTGGTTTCCACATATGATGGGCTTATAATTAATGGTTTTAGGGTCCACACTAAAAACTTGAGCAATATCGTAAGACTCAAAAACAGATGGCGTGACGGTTTTGGCTTGTGGTAGAAAAACTATTATGGCAATTGCATTGAAATTATCGAGCTAAACTATTATGAAAGGTTTTGGGTTATCATGCTTAGATGTGATTGGGTGAATATTAAATCTCCTAAAAGTATGAAGAAGGATGCAAATGGTTTTATTATGGTAAAATTTTCTGAGCTTATCCATACAGGGAATCATGAGTCAGACGATCCATACATATTGGCTTCTCAAGCGAAACAAGTATTTTATGTCGAGGATGGCAAAAGTGAAGGATGGCTCCATGTTATCGGAATAAAGCCAAGAGATTTGTTCAATCTAAGCGTTGAAACCCCTGTAGAAGATGATGAATATCCGCAATGTGATCATCATATTGTAACTTAATAACTTTAGTTTTAATTTGAACAAGAACGATGTTTTTAAGTCCAAATATTTTGTGTAATTGATATATTTAATGCAGTATGAAGTGCAAATATTTTGAGTAATTTTGTGTAATTGATATATATTGTAACTGTTTTGCTTGATGACTGACTAGTATGGCACTAAAATGAGTGACCCTAGACTCAAATCAGTAGATTTATCTTACTTTTGAAGCATCTGTTAGCTTGTTTTACATTTTGTTTGGTGCTTTTGTTATGTTTTTGTTAGTTATTTTTGAGTACTTTCAAATGATAAGTGTTGTTTTTGTTAGTATTATATTTCTATTTAAGAAAAGAGAGAATATAAGTTTTTAAGTTCTAATGCATATCGGTTGTTTTAGAACAGATATACTAGCAGCAGTCCCCGTGGTGACTGAAAATTTTTAAGTAATGGTTCGTAGTTCAGAATAAAGAAGATGTTGAAAAATTTTGTTTTTTTCTTAAATGTTCCTCTAGGTTTAAATTTTGAACTCAAAACACGAGGAAAAATGAAAGTAAACATGCAAGAAAGAAAGACGAGGTTTTCATTCTGTTAACTAGTAAGTCAGCTTTAGGATGCTAATCTTATCTGATTGTTTAATTGTTAATTACAGGTCATACATGTGACCGGTATACTTTTGCACTAAGGACCTTATTAAGATTTTGCAATCTGCTTTACCGTCGGTTTCTGACATATTGGCATTTGATGGTATCACTCCTTAATTAAATAATCTTCTTCATATTTCTTTTTGCTTGTTTATGTCATTAACTCTAATTGGTTTGTTTTAGCCTAATTCATTTTTGTTTTTTTTTCCTTTCAGATTGCGAAACCTCTGCAGAGACATGGTGGCAAGCTTGAACAAAATGAGACATATTGTGGTTTGTACTTTGGTGCAGAGCAGGTATGTGCTATATCTAGAAGTCCTTATCTCTTTCTCACTCTGTTATTTCAGCATGTTGAGTAACATCATTTAAGTGGTTGACTGGTAATTGGCTGGAAAACTTTCATGAGATATTCAAGAAACAATTTATTGATCTAAAACCAGGATACCTGTTTTTTGTGATTGTTACATTAATGTGTAGTTTATTTCTCTAAATTTGTCTCTGCTATATATGTGAACCTCTTGTTATTGTATTAAAATTAAAGATCATGGAGATATTAAAACATTCTATGTGAAATACAAATCGACTCTAGAACAACCTAGTGTTTTCTTTAAAAGTTGGCGATACTAGAAACTATAATTAGGAAAAGTATACTTCGTATATCAGTTTCTTTCACCCTTTGGGAGCTAAATTCCCCTTAAGTTAATCTTTGTGCAGTTTGTAAATCTTCACTTCAGGCTTATCCTTGAAGACACTACTGATATTAGTATGATAAAATGATGTTAAGGTTGCTATACAAGCTTAACTGGAATGCTTATCCCATATGTAACATCCTTGCTAATTATTTGATTGTTTGCATACCACTGACGAAAGGTTTTCTCTTTTCCTTCACTATGGTGCAGTCAGATGATGACTGTTGTAACTCCTGCGAAGAGCTTCTTGACGCATATCGTCTAAAAGGGTGTGCAATGACTAATGCAGACTTGATTGACCAGGTTTCTTTGCAAGCTCTTTCCTTGAGTATTTTCTTGATGTTGTTTGGTATTTATGTACTTTTAAATGATAAATGACTAATCCACTGATTCTTTTACGCATACATTAAAACTCATTTGTCAACATTGTATGTTCAGTTTGTGATGCAGCAATTTTCCAGTCCTTTTATCAAACAACTTCAATGATGTAGTCAATGTGATTCACCAGCAAAGATGCTCCTACCTTTGGTATGATTAATGGTGGTTTCTTTAGTGTTATTTTACTCCAAAAAGAACAGAGACTAGGTTGTTTAATTGTGCTGTTTTTCTTGTTTTGACCAAAATAGCAATCGATTCTTCCAACATGCATCATGTGTGTAATGTGATGAGATCATTGAAGTGAATTAATTATGATAAGATAAATTTCAAAACGGAGGAACTGAAAAAACAGAAAGGAAAAAAAGTGGGATTGAGTAATGTGATAGGTCATAGGTGGCACATTCAGGCTTTTTCCTTCTAAAAAACAAACATTATAATTAGTTTCATAAATTAAAATTGTTGTTAATTTATTATGTATATGTTTAAAAAATATGCTCATGTGTGTCATCATCAAACTCATGCTTATATCATGCATTTGCTGTCATATACGTGGGTCGTATGAAGTTTATTTCTGGTTAAATTCACTGTTAGTTCGTCTACTTTGTAAAAGTTACGAATTTAGGACCTGCACTTTAATTTATTCAATTTTAATCCTAGACTTTTTGAATTCAATTTTATCCTCTACACTTTTCTCAACTATATATGTAATTGAGAGCAGAGACTATTTGGGCTGTTATTTTTGTTTTCTTTTTTGGGCTTCATTTGGTCTTTTTTTATTTGCTTGTTTTTGGTTTATTGGGTTTATTTTGGCCATACTTTTAATAAAGTGCAGTACTTATATAAAAGCCAATGGAATCACATTCTCCATCTCTTCACACTCTCCAAACCCTACACGGTAAAAGAACAGGTAAGTAAATAAAGAAGAAACCCTTGCCCCAAATTTTTCCCGGTTGAAAATTCATATTTTCCCGGTTTTTCCTCCTCTAAACCCATGACTTTTTCCTTGCTCTGCTGCTTACTTCATCTTTAACCAGTACCACTTTGTTTCTAGGAAAATGATTGGCAAACGGCGCACATTAAAAGGTGTACGATTCTCTTCGAGGGGTTCTTCGACAGGTTCAAACACCTTGGAAAGTGCTGCTACCGATAGTCAAAGCACAGGAGATGGAACTCCAACTCAGTCAGCAGAAGCAGTACCTGCAACTCCGGCTGGTACCTTTGCCTTCTCATGCCTTATTTCTCTGGTTTTAAACTTCGAGGGGTTCTTTTTTTTTTTTTTTATTTCCTTCATAGATTTCCTCTTCGATACCATTTTGTTACATTCTTTTTCTATTTGTTACCATTTTGTCACTGCTCTTCTTTTTTTTTTTTTTCTATTTGTTACCTTTTTGTCACTGCTCCTTTTTTTTTTCTTTTGTCACTGCTATTTGAAATTTACAGGTGTAGATTGAGCCAAATTTGGGCTGAGTATATATACATATATTGTAATTTACAGGTGTAGATTGAGCCAAATTTGGGCTGAGCATATATACATATATTGTATAAATATATTTTATTAATTAGAGTTCACTTTTTTTTAGCTATGAAATTATTTGTTATTTGAACAAATAGAAAGAATTTTTGTTATTGTTCAGAAATAAAATCATTCAAAAACCCTTCTCTGACATAAAGAATTTTGATGCTTCTCTGACTTTAGCCTTATTTGAGGCACTTCCATATTACAAGTAATAGCATAAAAGAAACTTGTTTATGTATTTTTTATAATAAATAAAATCTTTTATTATGCCTTTATATAATTAAGATTGGTTTTTGTTCTTTTTTTTACCATATTCACAATTTGCTCATGCATCATATTTATTTATTTTTCAAATTGATACATAATTTTTTTTTTTCAATTTTCATATCTAAAATATAATTGTCACTTTTGACAGAGGCTACTAAGGGTACTAAGAGAAAGAGAGGGCCTACAAACATGAAAGATATATGGAATCTTCAACCTGGAACTCGTATAGTAGTAGACGCCAACCAATATGGCCACCCTATTGGGAAGGAAGCGTCCAAATTGGCTGAATTTCTCGGTACAATTGCAAGGACTGTTCTATCTGTCCTTTGAATACAAAACATTGGAAACATCTTTCTAAATATGTGTTGGAAAACATATTGAGAATCGTTCATGTATGTAGTACATAATCATTTTCTAATTTAATATATTGCAATAATTTTGCATTATTTGAAATTGTATGTAATAAGTAATTGTTACATTATTTTGTTATATGTGTAGGAAAAGTTTGATCTCCAAGGTAAGGTGGAGGACTCTGACATCCTTTCACATGTTGGAAAACTCCGGAAGGAGTTTAAATCGACTTTGAAAAGTAGATACTACAAAGAGATGGTCCAAGAAGGTCGAACGATTGAAGAAATATACGAAAATAATCCTCCTGGTGTGCATGATGATCAATGGAAGTGGCTAGTGGAGCGATGGGGAACAACGCAAGCTGTGGTATGCACTTTTATTAGACTAAATGTCTCATTTTTCCCTTCCACTTACATGTATCATTAAAGTAGGGGTGCATAAATGCTTGATTTTTTGAATGAGGCATAATGAAATTTGTTTTCCTATTACACTCATATAATTTTTCTCACTAATTTAAACAAATAGACACAATCAGAAAAGGCGAAAGAATCCCGAGCAAAGGTGCGTTATGCACACACTGCTGGTAGCACAGGATATGCGACCCTAAATGCACAATTTGTAAGTATTACATATTAATCAATATGTAACTTATATTAATTATTCTGCGCTCATTGCTGAATATTGTTAACAACTATTTTTTTGTTGTATAATAGGCTGAGAAAGAAGGCCGTGAACCCTCGCGTTTGGAGCAGTTTAGATTTCAACATTTGCGCAAAGATGGGAGTGACAAATTGAGCAGTGAGGCAGCAGAACAAGTTTATGTAAGAAACAAATGGGTATTATTTATTTATATTTATTTTGACATCAATTTTTTTTTCAAAATAGATTTTTCTAATTAAAGAGAACTGTAGGATGAAGCATGCAAGATGGTTAAAGACTCTATGTCAACACCTGAGAGTTCTTTCACACCTCAAGATAATATTGCATTAGAAAATGAGGTTTACACACAATTGTTCGGCCCTGAAAAGGATGGAATAATGTTGGGATATGGACGTGGGATGACCAAATCCAGGTTGTTTGGCTATGGGTCAGTCACCCGAGGAAGCCAATCTACATCAGCCATCAGTACATTAATTGAAGAGATGAGCGCTAAACATGTCGAGCAAATACAAACAATTCAAGCCGAACAAGTAGTTCGAGAGAAAACTCTACTCGAAGAAGCAGAATCTCGATTTCGTATGGAGGCCGCAGAGCGAGAAGCTCGTTTGATAGCTGAGGCAGAAGAAAGATTTATGAAATTAACTGAAATTCGAGAGGCAAAGTTCATGGATATGATGGATGCTCGTGAGAAAAAGTATAAGGCTCTCATCAATGAGTGTATGGCAAAGGGAATGTCAAGTAAGTTCCAAGGTTTTCATAGTAAGCATAATAAGGTCACTATTTTATAACTAGATTGTCAACAGTTTCTTAATGGTTTAATAGACATTGGCCATTGTAATTGAATACTAAGTTCTTATTTGATGTCTTCATTGCTTGCTCAACTAATAATTACTGGATGTACTTGATGAAAATTCTTTATTTAGCTTCAATTTATGGTTTTTGGTTATTATTATTAGTCTTCCCATGTGTTCATGTTGTTTCTCATTTAACTCGTATAAATAGAAAATGTACATTGCTATTTTTGCAGCTTGAATTTCAGTAGTAGCGACTTGATGATAAAGCCTTGATTCGGATGATGATGAATGACGATTCTCTGCATATTATGTATTATATATATGTTATAGTGGTTGATGAATGCAGATTGTCCCATAATTTTTTTGTGTCATGGGAATCATGTTGATCGCATACATTAGGATTTTGTATAATTTTTTGATATCATGGGAATCAAGTTGACAACATGTTTGCAACGTGTTGATCGCTTCTACTAGGATTTTGTATAATTTTTTGATGTCATGTGAAATAGGTTGACAACATGCTCGCTTGTTGTTGACTACTTCTATTAGGATTTTGTATATAAATTACTAATCGCATTATGTAATGATAATTTTGTATTTATATGATAATTTTTATGTTAATTAATTGTTCAATTAATATTGACTCAAACTTTTCCAAATTCAATTCATACAAATTTGCTCATATTTCACTAAAATAGGTTCTTAAAAATCGGAAAAAATATCATAAAAAAAAATTCGACATGAGACAAAGATCTATCCCAACTTTTTTATGTTTGTTTTAGATAGGTTTGCCCTAACCTTTTTAAGGATGCCTTAGACGGGTTTTTCTCAACTTTGTTTCATTTGCCTTGGAAAATGTCTATTCTAACCTTTTAGGGTTGCTTGTAAACGGGTCTATCTCTCGACATTTTTAACGTTGTCTTAGACACGCCAACCCCAACGCTTTTCTAAAAGTTTCCTTAGACAAGATCTTTCCCAACTTTTTTAAGGTTACCTTAGATTTAATCTATGCCAACCTTTTTTAAGGTTGCTTTAGACAAGGTCTACCCTAACATTTTTAAAAGGTTGCCTTAGACATGCCTATCCCAACTTTTTTAAAGATTGTCTTAGAGAAGGTCTATTCCAACTTTTTAAAAAGGTTGCCTTAGACATGGTCTATACCAACCTATTTAAAGTTGCCTTAGACGATTCTATCCCAATCTTTTTTAAAGGTTGCCTTAGACAAGGTTTATCGCAACTATTTTTAAATGTTGCCTTAAACATGTCTATAACAACCTTTCTGAAAGGTTGGACTTGACTAGGCCTATGCCAACCTTTTTAACGTTGCCTTAAACATGTCTATAACAACCTTTCTCAAAGGTTGGACTTGACTAGGCATTTCCCAACCTTTTTTAAGGGCTGGCATTAACTAAACTTTTAACAACCCTTCAATAAGGGTCGGCTTATGTTGACTTATGGCGACGTTTTTTCAAAAGTGTCGCCATGCCTATGCCAACCCCACTATATACAACCATTTTGAAAGCGTCGGACGAAGCGTCGCGAAACCTATGCCAACCTTTTTTGCGTCGTCTTATGTCAAAAAATGTGTCGCTATAGGACTGTTTTGTTGTAGTGAGTGAAAATAAATTTTGATGTTACTGTCTTCAACAATAAAACATGTTTTGGTGTGATTGTACGCGATTCCAATGTCTTTGTTCTTGGTGGGGTGGCGGCTTCAAAGATGGGGATATGACGGCAGAATGGGCGGAGCTTTATGCGTTCGAAAAGGGCCTTAAGATTGCACATTCTCTTAACATTGCTAACGTCATCTTTGAAACTGATTGCGCTAGTCTCATGAACAGGGTCAAGAATCGTAAGGAGGATATTACGATCATAGAGTATCGCATTAAAAAAACCTTTAAAACGATGGAGATGTTTACTATTGTTTCTGTTAAGTGGGCCAACCGTAGTTGTAATAAGGTTGTGGACTTCATGTGCAAATATGCCATTATTAATAATTGTAACTTGGTCTTTGGTATGGATTACCCTAGGGAAATCCATGATTTTGTAATTGGTGATTCCATTAATTGAGTTTTGACCTTTTTGGGTCTTTTGTTAAAAAAAAAAAAACCCATTTTGCCCACTCCCAAATTCTATTTCCAAACAAAAATCTCCAATCCTGTTAAATTAAATCGAGTTTAAACTTAATTTACCATCCCAATTGCCAACCCAAATTAGTTACCAAAAAATATATTATTTCTTTTTCCATTATTAAAAACAAAGTAAACACTGCTGCTTAATAAGGCAATTTATGTCTTTGCGTTAATGGCTATTTGTATTTGTTGTCATTAAGAAAAACCAAAAAAGCAAGTGATGGCATAAGATTCTGAGCTCCAATATTCGACTACAATATCCTTTGCGGCTGTTTTCAACCTTAACAAACAAGATTGATCTCCCACAAAATCTATAATCAAATCTGGTGAATAACCATCCAAACCCACAATCATATTCTTATTATATTAAGATTAAAAAAAATAAACTCTTGAAGTTGCTGTTTTTCTTTTAGATGACAATGGAAAAAAAAATCATCTCGTTTTCAAAACGATTTTTGCATCAGAATATCTGATTACGCACAGCACAATATCTTTGAAAGTTGAAACAAATGAAATGTTCCAAAAACATGCACCTAAATAATCTACCATCACCAAATTGAATGTCTTTAAATTATATTTTTTAAATTCGACTTGGAATTTAATTCTTGAATTATCAGAATTATATCAATTAAAATGTTTTAAAACATGAATGTTAAAAATTTCTAATGTCATTGTTTTTTTTTAACAAGTCATATTTACATTGTTCGTGTGGTAGGTGCATATATGTATATTAAATAGCTTCACATTGATCTAAGCTAACAATTAACGTTTAAGTTGATGACTAAATTGACGAAGGAAGTTGATATAATAATACTGATACTTTAATAGTCAAATTAGACTATTTTGAAGTTTAGACTCCAATTTAGAATATGAATCCTACCACCAAATAAAGATTAAACAACTGAATTTCTTAAAATAAAATTCATTTAGGACGATTTTCTACGGTTTCCAATCAACTTGCATGACATAATGCCTCAATCTTTCTTGTAATAATCTGAAGAGATGAACAGGTAAGTTGCAGATAAGTCAAATTCTTAATGTAATTTATACCCCCCTCCCGGTCACCACCACAATTTGTTTGAGCAACTCCACAAATATTAAAATGAAGGAATTTTGGTCCAATACAAAACATGATTTAAGCAAATAAAAAATTTGCCGCCTTTGAACAAGTACTTAATAAACAATGTGGAAAAGCAAGGGGGAAAACACAATAAACAGGCTTGTTGCAATGCAAGTACACTAATTGGAAATTATTTAATCCATTCAAAACATTAACCCCAACAAAATAGATTAGGCAAATCAATGTGTTCATATTACAATTTGAATTTAGATTGTCAAAATTGATTGCATATCATATACAATTTCTAAAAATAATTACATTATTAGTGCATTGGAAGTTAAAATTCATCAACAAGACGAGAGTGATCTAATAAATTGCAACCTCAACTTGGACAACTTTACGCATATGGAATGGATTAATTTGAATCTTACCAGAGATGAGGCATTTCCCATTTTGTGCAATGGTCCAAAGCACCACCATCCAAAATTTTAAGAGAAAATTGAAGTGAATTAATAATATAATTTTATATATTATGACGAAATGTAAATTATATTATTTATTTAAGTGACTTTTTGAGTTTGGATTTTTATATCCACTCCTATCTCCTTTCAACAATTTCAAACGACTAGAACAAAGCAAACTATAGTTGCCTACCACTTGAAAGCAAAATATTGTCATCATGAATTGACGAATGAATCATCAAAATAATAATAATAATAATAATGGGAACCAAGATTCCCTTTATCTTAATTTTGAAGGAAATAAAAATATGAGTCATTAGTATATGTTAAAAGAAACTTTACGCCCAAAAGAAACCTTCTTTTCACTAATTAATTTAACTAAAATGCAAGCAAAGTTCATAATTTAAGGTTTAAAGAAAAATTACTTGATGGTTTTTGAAGTTGCAAAAAAGCTTTCAACTTAAAAGGAATTTTGGGATATTTGTTTTGTGCTTTCAAGGAGTCGTGATAGCAGCATCCACTCGGATTCTCAAATCTCTTCCCCCTTTTTATTTATTTATATTTTATAAGATATATAATGACCATACAAATATTGCAAGTTGTTTCTATCATCATAAAAGAGAAAACCCATTACGTACATGGGTAGATTGATACATGTATTTACTAAATTAGATATTTTTTTATAGGTATTATACTACACATTGGATGAAAGTTGGAAGGTTAATTGTGATACCAATTCCCGAGAAAATATAAGGGTTTATTTCAAAATTTTATCCCTCTACTTTACAAAAAAAAAAAAAAAAAGAGTTAGTCACTTTACTTTTAATTCTGGTACTAAATAAAAATTGAGAAATTAATCCAATTATATAAATTTGATAAACTTAATTATTAAACCACTGATCTAGAATTAAGCAATTCCATCATTTATATAGAAAGAATTAGTAAAACCAACAATTTAACAATTTATATTCTACAAATTTATAAAAATCAGGTTGGGTATAATTTCTTCATTTTCATAAAATAAGAAAAAGGGGTAATTCTCACATTTTGAAATTTAAAATTAGCCTAAACTTAAAAAATCTCAAAAATATGGAATGGTCAAGAAACTCTTCAGTTATGCTTATGGGTCACTTAAATACTATTGTTTATATTTATAGCCGGCTTAAAATAAAATATAGAGAAGATAGATTCAAGGAGATTTTGTAGCCGGCTTTCGACTAAAAAATGGAGAAAATATGACTTCCCAAACCCTAAACCCAATTTAATTAAATTAATCTATTATCCTTCATCAGTAATTCATTTTCGGAAATAAAAATAAAATAAATTTATCGCATGCTTCACGAACCCGGTTGAATTTCAATAAATAAAACTTAATTTCATTTGACTCTCTCCCGAATCCTAAAATTTATCTATTCACCACAACCATTCTCCATTAATTATCTAAAACTTTGACTTTCAATCCAGTTTCAAATCCTCCTTGAATTTGTATAAAACAACAAATAAAGTATTTTTATCTTTTCGCGTACAAATCTGAAAAATATTTCAACCAAAATTTTTAAATCCTTCTTCTCAATTTTGTCGATGAATTGTGATAAAAAGGTAAAGTTCGAACAACAAATACGACTAAAATTTATTCATTACAATATTTGGGCAAAAAGCAAATATATATTTGAATCTATAATAGAATAAATTTGAACAACGCCTACTAAGCTAAATTTAAATTTGGACATTAACGATTTTTAATAACTCGTTCGTCAAATTCATTACAATATATGGGCAAAAAGCAAATATATATTTGAATCTATAATAGAATAAATTTGAACAATGCCTACAAAGCTAAATTTAAATTTGGACATTAACGATTTTTTAATAACTTGTTCGTCAAATTCATCTTCTTTCTAACATCACACTCGAGCTCTTAATAAAATCAAGAGATACAACTTTTATTGTTCCAACATTAAACTTAAGAATTATCTCATGCTTCACGAAGAATTTCAATAACAAAAAATAATATTTGACTAAAATAAAATTAATTTTTAATGCAGCAGTGGGTTTCATGAATTTTGTTGCTTGCTTTCACTTATTCCTATCACTGCACAATGTACTCTTTTAGTATTAGTTCAAATATTGCACTCATTTTAATTAAATCATTTTTTTTTCTACAACTATATAAAACTCATTGACTTCAAACTGTAACCCATGCTTGTGTTGAAATCTAGAGCTTCAACCTTAAATAATTAAGATATTGTTTGCGACAAATATATTAAAAATCGTTGACTTATAACTCTAACCCACGCCTGTGTTGAAATATTAAATAATTAATAAAATATAAATATGAATTATAAGGTTGCGTTTATACATGGTTCAAGCAAGGTTTAAATATGATCATACATCTCACTTTTTTATTTTTTTCTACTAAACCCTAAAAGAATGTGTCAACTTTTAAATCTAATATGTGCAATAACTACAACATTATTACAACAATTTGAATGTTAATATTTTCTTCTTCTTTTTTTTTTTTGCAACAAAAGATATTGTAAAATTATTTGTGCAATATAAGTGTATAAATTTATAACAAACACCTCTTGTGACATGATAATTTGCAACAGTTTAAAGCGTTACATTAGATTTTTATCATCAATTATCCCTTCTTCTTTTTAGGATTAATTTTAATTTTGCCACCACACTAAATCATTAACAGGTTCACTTCCCTTCTCTCAACAATTTTTATACTAATATATTTAATATTTTAAGTTTAAGAGTATAAAAAGCCCCTAAATTCTTTTACAAAAAGTAATTAAGTCCCTTTTTTTTCATTTAATTTGATACTTCAACTTTTAAAATACAAAAAAAAAAAAAAAAACAAAAGACTTTCAACATTTTTCAAAAAAAAAAAAAAGCAATTAAGTCTATTTTTTTTTTCACTCAATTGGATATTTAAATTGTCAAAATGCATGAAAAAGGCCAATGGCAGATTTAGAGGGGACTGGCAGGGCCCCAGCCCCCTTTAAAATGAAAATTTTTCCTTTTAAGCCCTTTGTAATTTATAAAATCTTAAATTAATAATGATAAAATTACACTTTACCCCCCAAAATGATAAAATTTTGATTTAATCATCTAAAAACTATTAGGATATAGGCTATTAAAATGGTGAAATTGCATTTTACTATTATAAAAATATATAATTTAATTCCGCCCCTAAAAAAATTACTAACTTTGCCCCTACCTCCCTAAGTCATATTTTTAGATCTGCCAGTGAAAAATGCCCTTTAACAGTGGTTGACCGTTAAAGTTTACCGCCCCTAATTTTTTCAATTAAAGCCATCACGTGTCACAATCGCGATATGACATGTGGTAAAAAAAATTGATAAAAAGTAAAAATCAATAAAAGTTATAAAAACAATTAAATTTTAATAAAAATATTAAAATTTTATTAAAAATCGTAAAAAGTTATTAAAAATTGTAAAGTTTTATAAATATCATAAATGTTAGGATCATCCCAATTAAGCAACGAACAAGTAAAAATAGCAGAAAAAATTGAGAAATTGAACACACAAATTTAACGTGAAAAAACTCCTCCAAAGAAGATAAAAAACTACGGGCAAAGATAATTTTACTATAATGGAAAAAGAACGAAGAGTACAAAAGATGGAGATAAAAAAACTAAACCCCGAAAACAAAGAATCCTCAAAACATAAACACAAAATTCTCTAAATGTGTTATGAGTTCTAATCTCTAATGGGTGTATTTTCTAAGGTTGTAAAAGAGCCTATTTATAGGCTAAATTCATAGGTTAAATAATAATAAAATAATCTAAACTAATCAGTGTTTGATTGAAACAAATAAACAGAGTTTAACTAGAATATTATTTCTCAAATTTAACTGAAATAGGAGTCATAATTAACAGTAAAAAATATATAACATATATAGAAAAAAATTATAAAATTTTATAAAGTCATAAGAAAATTGTAAAAAATTGTAAAGAAATATAAAATTCATAAAAAAAAACTTATAAAAATTATCGTACCAAAAAAAAATATTTTATAATTTTTCTATAACTTTAACGGTCAAAAGGCCTTTTTCAGTGGTGGACCCAGAAATAAGACTTGGGGACAGGGGCGTAGTCAGAAATTCTTTTTGGGGGGTCAGAAATAAATTATATATTTTTATGATAGTAAAAATGTATTTTTTCTATTTGAGTAGTCTATATCTATTATAATTTTTAAATGTTTAAATCATTTGGGGGAAAGTGCAATTTTATCATTACTAATTTAAAATTTTATAAATTATAAATAGTCTAAATGGAAAATTTTCTATTTTAACGGGGATTGGGCCCTTGCCAGTCCACCTAGATCTGCCCTTAGCCATTTTCATGTATTTTGATAATTCAAGTAGCCAATTAAGTGTTTAAAAAAATAAACTTTATTGCTTTTTTTTTTTTTTTTGAATGCTTTTTATCTTTTCAGGTGCTGTTCTTGCATTTGAAGAATTTCAATTTTTATATTTCAGAAACGTGAAAAATGTAAAACAACATCTAGATGACCAAAGAGGATATTGATGATTCAAGACATTCTCATTAATTACGATAACAAATATAAAAACTGAGTAATTAATATAAATTAAGTCACAGTTGACTATTTTTTTAGCAAAAAAAAAAAAAACCTCACAACTGCCTCAATTAAAAAAACAGCAGAGAATATTTTAGTAACTTTTATAGGAGCAATATTTGAAGTTTTGTTTTTCATTTCAAATTAATTAACAAGCAAATTAAAATTTACACCACTCATTATGTGGGTAAAAAAAAAAATCTATTCATAAAATATAGGTATTTTTGTTCTTTTTTATTAAGGAAGTCATAGATAAAAAATGAATTATATGATAAATAATTTATTTTAAGAAATTACATGGTCAAACTACATTACATAAATATCTATGTTACATTATATATTTAATCTGCTTCTTTTTTTTTAATTATAGTTTATATATAACCCTTCGCACCATATTCTACCCTATAAAAACACTACAAAGCTATTATTTGTTAATCCATCCAAAGATGTCTTAACTCAAGTCAATCTTTAAATTAAAATTTCACGTGTTTTTTCTCTACATTAGGGATGGATAGGGATAGATCGTAGGGTTTGAATCCTAATTTTAATGCCACACAAATTTTTAAGGTTGAGATAATTTTTTTAATTAACAATTTTTAATTATTCCTTTTAGAAAAAATGCAAATAACAACAAGCTAATTGCATATTCTTCTGCCTTATAATATATATATATTTCTTTTCTCTTTCACCTGTTTTCATCCACAAATGCAAATTACTGATCAAAATGCTTGTTGAAAAACAAAAACGAATGTAAAAGTATTAAAACAATTACATTTGCTCCAAACTCCAAATTTATTATTCAAACTTGAGCTGACATCACAAAATTTTCCTCCTCAATTAATTAAATTGAATTAAATATTAAACCATTTTATTTAGACCCCCAATTTCGAGCCTTATTTAAGCCCCTCTTTCCCCCTCTCCTCCTCTCCAAACTATGCCCAGAAACATCTTAGATTCATAGCACTTGTAAATTTATTATTATTTATTTATTTCTTCTTTTGGCGAAATTCCTATTTGCAACAAAGATGATAGCTTGCTTGGGTCGAATAGTACACGACAGCGACGCCGAGTCGAAGCTGGACGACGACGTTTCCACCATATTCAACTCTCTCAACTTACAAGGCAGCATCGAAAACGACGACGTTTCCGGCATAGCCAGTAAAGATTTCGGCGGTCTTTATTCGGTTAAGCCCTTGTATCTAATTAGACCATCGGGAGCCGAGGATATATCTCGGGTCGTTAAGGCCGCCGCCGGGACTCCCCACCTGACTGTTGCGGCTAGGGGTAACGGCCACTCAATCAACGGTCAGGCGATGGCCGACGGTGGTTACGTGATAGACATGCGTTCCACTGGGGAAAACCATTTCAAGCTCTTGACCGTCAATGGCTCCCCTTGCATCGACGTCTCCGGCGGGGCATTATGGGAAGACGTCTTGAGACGGTGCGTTTCGAGGTTCGGGTTGGCTCCCAGGTCGTGGACCGATTACTTGAGCTTGACCGTTGGTGGAACCTTGTCTAACGCCGGCGTTAGTGGACAAGCCTTCCGTTATGGTCCCCAAACGTCGAACGTAATGGAACTGGAAGTCGTAACGGGGAAAGGAGATATAACGGTTTGCTCCGAAACCCAAAACCCGGAACTCTTTTTCGGAGCCCTCGGTGGACTCGGTCAGTTCGGTATTATCACCCGAGCAAGGGTTAAGCTTCAGCCAGCTCCGGACATGGTGAGTATAGTTTTAGGTCAACTTTCGGTTTTGACCCCTTTGTTTAAATTGAAATTTAATCCTATACTTGCAATTTTTATAATTTTGGTCATCTAATTTTTTTATAATATTATTGTTTAGTTCAACATGTTAACACCATTAACTACTTTGATTAAAATGCTAAACCTGATTTTTCGATGTCACCATTACTGTTAAGTAATTACATTATGAAAGTAGAGGATCTAATAATGTTAAGGTAAAGCACAAGGAGTAAAACCGTAATTTAAGTATAATAAAGGGATGAAAAACATTTATTTAACCATGTTTTACCAAAAACAAATATAATAGTGCATGATTGGCACGTTAACGTCACGTAATTTCGGTCTTTTTAAGGAGGTTTTTTTTTTTTTTTTTTTTTTATTTGTGTGATTAGGTAAGATGGATAAGGGTGGTGTACGCCGAGTTTGAGGAATTCACTCGGGATGCTGAGTTTCTGGTGAGTCAGAAAGAAGACGAGTCGTTCGATTACGTGGAAGGATTCGTATTCTGCAACAACGACGATCCAGTCAATGGCTGGCCCTCCGTACAGTTGAACCCGGACCAAGAGTTCAACCCGGCTCACCTCCTTCAAACCGCCGGCCCAGTCCTCTACTGCCTTGAACTGGCTTTTCATTACCGCAACAGTGACCAGCCTTCAACTGTGGATATGGTAACTTTTCTTTTTTTTTTACTTTTGACTTAACAGTCAATAATCGCCTGCGTCGCATATTAAGATAATAACATAAAACCTTGATTGGTAACCGTGGATGAGTGAATGATAATAAGTCAAATAAGCATATGTTGTGTTTTTAATGACTGAGTGTTGACCTGCGTTGTAGCTTGATGGGGTCCTAATAAATCTGTTGACCACAAACAAAAATTAAGTGAGGTCCTATCATCAATCGTGTCCCCGCCGGACAGTGAAAAAATAAAGTCAAAGAAAACTCAGAGGTGTCTTCCACGTGTACAACCTTCAGCGACGGAGGACGGGGCTTATTCTCCTCCTCCATCATTTAGAAAAAAGGAATTAAAAAATATTTATAATTGTAGTTTTCCACAAATTTTTAAAATTAAGTGAGGATACTAATAATGTGAGAATTATTGTATGTAGTTTTATAGATGAAACTGACCATACAGTTTAATGTATCTTTCATTGGATTTTCTGACAAGAAGATTAATTTTTTGAAAGTACCCATTCTGTTGGTGTTTAATTACGAGAATGGCACTCTGGTGTTCCTTCTCTCGGATTTTCCTGGTTCGGGTCACTTTCGTGAAATCAGGAATTTGTCAGGGCTAAATTAGTAACGTTACGGCTAGCTGGCTGATTTTTGAGATTTTGGCTGACGTTTTTGGTCCCCGTCCCCCTTACCCACACAGTTCCACAAAGGGACAAAAATAACCCCATCATCTTCTGGAATCTGCAATTCACGAATGGCAACAATTTTTTCATTTTGCAAAATGACGTGATTGTCCTTGACTGCCACTTTGCAGGCTGTAAGCAGACTTGTTGGAGGGCTAGGATTCGTGGATGGGTTGATATCACAGGTGGACGTCAGCTACATGGGATTCTTATTGCGTGTGAAACGAGCGGAGCAAGACGCGAAAGCCAACGGCGTTTGGGACAATCCTCACCCTTGGCTCAACCTCTTCGTGTCCAAATCAGACATCGTTGATTTCGATCGGACGGTGTTTAAAAAGATGGTGAAAAATGGAATTGGTGGGCCCATGTTAATCTACCCTCTTTTGCGAAGCAAGTGAGTATTGCCCTCCCCCTTTCCCAATTATTTATTATTGTGGACCCCCCTTTCATTATATGTCAATAAACCTGCATGTCTGTCACGTGAGAGATGACGAGGTTTCATCACAAAACTTGGAATCTCGAAACGTGTCATAAGGTGGGACCGTGAGGACCAAATTTCACTTTTGTTTTTTTAGGTTTAATTATAGTTGTCTTTGTTAGTATGCTCAAATTTAAATTTTAGTCATTATATTTTAATTCCACGTAACAAAATTTTAGTCCTAATAATTATTTGATTAAAATTATTGACATGTATTTAAAAAAAATCCCTTTGAATACCAAAAAAAAAAATCATATCAACATGATGAGTCGAGAGGAAAAATTTAAGTTAATATTTTATAAAAATAATTAATGATATTAATTATTTAAATTAACTAATGATAAAATCATATTATATTAAAATATAATGATTAAATTCTTAAATTGAGCAGGACTGAAACCATTAACTTCTTTTATCAACAACAATGAATCAAACCTCAGATAACCTGGCCGGGTTTTTCCATCTGCGCGGAGGATTCTTTTGCTTAAACAAATTAAATCAGGTGGCTGGGATTTGTTACTTTTTTTTTTTAGAGTCAACCACACGGCGCCCAGGAGTGGGTTCGTACTGTGAGCTCAACCGTAGTGGATCATAACCGTAGTCGATGGAGGATCTGTGATTACAGTGTACGTCATGTTGGGTGTTTTGGTTAAACGTATATATACAAGTAAAGTATAAAAGACAAAGATTTGTGGTGGGTCCCACTCACATAGGATTAAAAGAAATTTGAATAGGAAAAACATATTTTCTTTTTCACTGTCTGAAAATTGTGTGCTTAAATTCAGATACTACTAATAATAATGTTGGGGAGGACATATCGGTCATTAAGCGTAACTCTTTTTATGGAAAGTGAGATTTTCCATGTGAGGTAACTTTCAATTCCGGCCCATCAGTCTTCGCCATTTCAGAAACAGACAAACAAAAATTTATTCGCCCAACCAAGCTTTACAATGACACCCATTATTTGTCTGTGTTCCACCATTTTCTTTTTTTCTCTGACGAAGTTACCCCTTCCGTGACCTTGGCCTTGCATTTTGCCTAACTAAATTTCGTTATGGCCTCTCAAAAGGAAATTTTTCTTTAAATGATAGGGGGGAAAATGGGAATTATTTTGTTTTTCCTCAAATTTATATATAGGATAAGATTGTGACCTATGAAAGGCACCCATGTCTTTTTTTTGTTTTAGCTAAAATCTATGTTTTAAAATGGACATAAAAAATGAGCATATATGGAGAGTCATTCATTGGTTCTTTTTATATCTTTGTTTTCTAATGCATGGATGGGTTGGGTTTTTTTTTTTTTTTTTCAGATGGGATAGTCGAACATCGGTGGCGTTGCCAGAAGGGGAGATCTTTTACATCGTGGCGTTGCTCCGGTTTGTTCCGAAGGGACCGTCGGTGGAGAAGAAGGTAGCGGAGAACCGTGAGATAGTGAAATGGTGCATCAAAGAGGGATTGGATTTCAAGCTATACCTCCCTCACTACCGTGCCAAAGAGGATTGGAAACGACATTTTGGGAATCGATGGACGAGATTTGAGAAGAGGAAGGCCAATTTTGATCCTATGGCCATCCTTGCACCTGGACAAAGAATTTTTAAAAGGACTAATCAATAATAATAGTAATTTAGTAGGCAATTGTAATTTGTTGTTAATTTCGCATATATATATATATCAAATATATCATGTATTAATTGTTGAGTCATCTCCATTTGTATTTGCTTGACAATCAATGTTGGATTATCAATGTAAAGGAAAAAAATTTCTAATTATGAATATTATCCTTTTATTTAACAAAAATTTAAAAAATTAATCTCTATATTTTAATTTATTAAAATTCAGTCTTTGTATTTTATAAATACTAATTTGAAAAATTAGTTTAAGTGGATAACACTGAAATTTTAAAGTTAAATTGTTGATTTGGAATTTGATAGTTGAACCATTCATATATATGAAATGAGCACAAAATGGCACTCTACCAATTTATCTGCGGCAAATTATTAAAATTCAATGGTTTAAGTTAATAAAGTTACCAACAACTAGACTATATTGTCAATTTTTGTAAGGTAAAACGATTTTTTGCCCTCTAACTTCATAAAAAAGTTATTTTAATTTTTCATTTAATTTTTCGTTTCTTTTAGTCCTTTAACTTGTATTTTTGTCAAATCACCCAAAAATAAATAGAAAATTTAACATTTATTAACTTTGTTGACAAGGCATATACGTGGATTCCACATAGATAACACGTTAGCATTTAATTAAAATTTTAAGATTTAAAAAATAGTAAAATATATATTTATAAGTTTTTAATAAATTTTAACGATTTTAAAAAAATAATTTTATTTTTTTATTTTTTAAATTTTAAAAAATAATTAAAACCCGGTGTGTCATCCACTTGCATGCAACGTTAACAAGGTTAAAAAAATTAGATTTTTCATTCATTTTCGGGTGATTGAATAAAAAGAATACTAATTTAAGGGCTAAGAAAAACAAAAACTAAATAGAGAGCTAAAATGATTTTTTTTAAAAAAAAAATTAGGAAGGTGAGAATGCTTTTTTGTAAAATAAAATGATGGGATGGTGAGAAAATAAATTAAAGGGATTAATTTTTAGTTTTCCTAAAATAAAAGAAAGAAATTCTAAATTGAAAAAAAGTTTTGATCATTGTCATTATTCCTGGAAAGAAAGATAAAGGCGATGAAGTTGAAAATTGATTTGATTAGCAAGCTCCTAAAATTGAAAGCATGGACATGATCAAACTTAAGTTGGAATAGTGAAAATGGAAGGAATAACTATGAAAAATACCTTAATATTTTTTTTAGAAAAAACATGGCAATAAAGTATTGTAGAAAACTAAGGCCATTATTTGCTTCTAGACCAAATTTTGGTTCATGTCATTGTCAACGTGCCTTTTAGCCAGCCAATATAGACCGTTCAATTTCATGGCATATCCAAATATAAATAAACAAACTCAAGTGGGATTGATGTTTCAGTTCCAGATAATTTGACTTCACAAAACAAAGGGGTCAAATCCTTTTCAAGAACACAAGCAAATCAAAGCATAAGATGTGAAAAAACAAATGATAAACTTGGGAATTAGTTAGGTATCTGATTCTCTTTTTGAAACAAGACTTAATATCAATATTACTATACCTTTTCTTCTTGCCCTCTTTTGATTTCGGATTTTTTTTAGACTTTGACTAAATTTAGAGTAAACTCAGATTGGACTCCTAAATAGAAATCTTAGTTCTTTATATTTTTCATTCAAAAGGTTGAAGCTCAAATCCTTACTTAAAGCTAAAAAAATTATATTGAAGACTGAAAATAAAAATAAAAATATTACCATTTATTTAACTATAAACTGTTAGAAAACCCATAGGTTTTCCTGTTGTTTGAGTTTAACCTTACCTGTGGGGGATTGTTTGAAAGTGGATGCAATTCAAAACTACTTTGTTTTCTTTCTTCCCTTCCTCTTTTACTTCTTTTTATTATTATTATGAAAAGCAGAGAAATTAAAAAGCTAAAATGGGAGGGGACCCAGAGCAGCTTTAGAGTTCAATTATAAGATGATGATTTCTTGTAAGATGGAGCAACCAATGGGTGAAGGTTTTCCTCGTTTAAATCCCATGCAGAGCATCCTATACGTTCTTTGGGAATCGTGTCATGCATGGACGGATTCTACCTTCCTTTTTCCTGCGGATTTTACAACCCTTTAATACATGCTCATTTTTACCCTCTACTTACAACCTGTATTGCGAGCCTACTTAAAGCTATAATTCACTAAACAACACCTACTACTTAACAATTAAGTTCATATGACCCGGCTCTAAACTTAGCACACTAGTGTTGATTTCAAAAACTCACGTCATGGGTAGCAATCAGCGTAAGGTGATAGTGATTTGTTCAATTATAAATGTATTAAAAAAAACAATTAAATTCATAGGTGAAAAAAGTTAATAGTCATAGTATTACAAAAGACCAAAGAGATTAGCTCCACATTAGCTTTAGTTGTCATCATAGCTTCCTGAAGGTTGAAGATTTGCTTTGTGTAATGTTTTTCCAGTTTAATTTTGTTAAAGTTTGGGAGGGTTTATAAGTGGTTTAGGAAATATATATAAAAAAAAAAGATTAATTATGACAATTTATTTTTAGGGACAATTGCATTAGACATTCTTAAATTATGATCTTGATTTTAAATTAGTCCCCAAATTTTAAATATTTTAATTGAGTCCTCAGAGTATTTACTTTCATATCAGCCTGGCCCTTTCATCAACCTATTTGTAACTTTGGGCATTGAATGTTAGCTCGGATTTGACTTGGAACATATTTAAAACATTCTAATTGAGTCCCCAAAGCATTTAATATCATATTGATCAAATCCTTTCATCAGTTTAATCGTAACCTTAGATGTTAAATGTTAGCTTGGATTTGACTTGGAACATATTTAAGATTAAATTTTAAACACAATTGTACTCATCGCATGGACTCCTTGGATTTAAAGTGTTAAAAAAAAATATTCCTCCTAAATTTTATTGATATTATTTTTTTTTAACACGTTAGATCGAAACTGTTCATACATTAGCTATACATGTGTTTTAAATATGCTATAGATTAGATTCGAGTTGGCATCTAAAATTGTAGCTAACTTTAGGTTGATGGAAGGACATTATTAATACAATATTGATACTTTGAAGAATTGAGTCAAGAAATTTGACCAGAATTTAGAGATATAAGGTGCAATTAACTCTTATTTTATAATAGGTTAAAATATGTTATAAGTCCCTATACTTATAAAAAAATTAGGAATTTAGCCCATGTACTTCTATTTCATGAATTTGGTCCCTCTACTTTTCAAATTTCGAAATTCAGGTCCAACTGTTAACATTGTTAAATTGTGTTATTAAATTTGTTGCTATAACAGTTTTTAAATTAAAAAAAACACTCACTTAATAACCATGTAATTAAAAAAATGACTTTGTAATTAGCTTGAATTTAACCATTACAAGATTATATGATGAAAGGATTTAGGGGAATGATGCATAAAAGGCACATTCACCCATTTAGTGTTTTAGGTTGTCCTTGAATGCTGTAAATCTAGTAGAAACCAAGCAAATTAAATGTGGTTAATCAAAGTGAAGAAAAATAATAACAATCAAGTAGGGTTTGAAAGATTTTATACTATATTTTAGTTAAACAAATCAAGTAGGATTTTATTCATACTGGAAGATTAAATTTAAGTAGTTGTAGAAAAAGCTAATCTTGATTTTCGTGGGGGTAAAAAAAACATATTCGAAACCATGACAGTATTGTGTCTTGTCAAAATAATTTTTGAGATGATTTTTTTTTGGGGAATATGTAGCATCAATGTTGATTCTCTATGGACACGTGCATGGGATGCTTTGTGACATGTAAATTGGTTTACTTTATGAAGAAAAGAATAATATCCCCACGCTAGATTTCTCCAGGACGACAAAAACAAATTATCTTTCTATTCTTGTATTCGAGATTACGATTCCAAGGATGAATTTCATTTGATTTAAAGAGACAATTGAATTGATTGTATTTAAAATACTTAAAACCAAAACCCTTTTACTTACTAAGTCCAAACATGAAATAAACCCTAAATGTTGTTTCAGAAAAATAAAATAAAATTAAACCCACCACTTAGATCTAAATAGGGCATATCTCAAGGATTTGTAATTTGATTTATTTTTATATAAATTATAAATTTACCATTTGACACATTAATCAAATCATAAAATAATGGAACTCTTTCAAAAAGGAAATTAAGATTTTGGCTAAAAAATCTTTCGGATTTTGTAGTATTCCCCTTGAATTGATTACAGATTCTTCTTTTTATGAGTTGAATCTAAACCCAAAATTAGGGTATGGATAATCGATTTTCAACATATATTATTATTGTGGTATGAAAAGCCAAGACAAGTCAAAAGTTGGAGGAGTATAGCCTGCCTTTCTGCATATCTACAAAAGGGTTTTACTTAGTGAACTTTACAGTTGTAGCCGTGAATTTGATTCTCTTATATACATATGTACAAGGGTAAGTGCCTATGAATTGATCCAAATAAAATTTTGTTTTAAAAAGCTATGAACTGAATGTTTTATAATTAAAAGGAATAAAATTAGTATTATTTCATTTAATCAAAGAGGCCGGGCCCCACTTAGTGCTTACCCTGCTACATCCTTAGAAGAAAAAATATCCATGTCATTATATTAATTAAAAAAATGATGGTAGAGCATGGTCCACTTCGTTCTCTACAACCGTGTTGAGTGAGGATGATGCCCAATTGTATTGAATTTAGAGTAATTGAGCCAAAAAAGGAAAAGGGTGTGTTAGAAGAAAAGTAATGACTTATGGATGTCGTCCTCGGCGTGGGCTAAGAAGATGACAGGAGTTAGGCGATCCAGCTTACAGAAAGCTACGCATTCATAATCAATAAGCGACAAAAGGAATTTAATCAAGAATAAGTCATAAAAGATAGTCTTACCTGTTTTCATCCATTTTTTGACCCATAGATGCTCTTTTTCACTTCACTTTTATGCTAAGTGTTCAGTTTTGGAGGATGTAATGTAAAATTATATATAATAATAGGATTATTAGAATGGAGAATTATTTTGTTTAATTTATTTGGTTAGAATGTAAAATTTTATTATTTAATTGACAAAATTAAATAATTATTTAAAATCATATTTTATTTAACTATCATTAAAAAATTTCATTATTAACTGCACACAGATTAAAGCTTAGAGTATGTTGGATAACTTGAGTGGAGACGATAGAACCGGTGACTTATATGGAAATAAACAGTAGACTTCGAGGTGTGAATGACGCTTTCTAAAGAGAACTATTTGCCCCCACACAAAGTTGCTAGAGGGTTAAGACAAAAGTACTCTCGGGATACAACAAAGTTTTGAATTTCCTTTGATTAGCAAAATTGAAGAATTCCCTAACTCTTACTCTAGTTTCTAAATATAGGATTGATTGTAATTGTGATTTGTGAGCACCATAGACCATCTATTTATATTCACTCAAAGGATACTATTTTGAAGAATCACAACCTTTCGTGTTGAACATAATTCTTAGAAGAAATATGCCCCATGAAAATGTATCTATTGAATGATAATTTATCACTTTCTAAATGTATTTATTGAATTATAATTATCACTTTCTAAAATTGAATAAGTGCTCATCAAAAAATTAAATTTGTAATTTATAATTTCTAACATAATATTTTTACTATACTAATAAATGTTTGAAAAATATAACGTCGGTAATGACAAATATATCGCAAAGAAAAGAGAAATAAAAATAAAGAACACACAGATTTTATGTGAAAAACCCTTTCGGGAAAAAAACCACGGGCAGAGGAGAAGAAAAATTCACTATGTCGAATTCGAACCCTTTACAAGAGGAATAGACTATGTCTATTTATAGGCTTGTAAAGCCATATTCTAATAGGAGTGTAGTAAGATTAAAAACTCCTTATTCTAATCAATATCAAATAGATGGAGTTTAATAAGGTTTAAAAACCTTATTTAAAATAAAATAAAAGAAGTGTAATTCTATAGGAATTCTTTTTTTATTTTATTTTACCATGTATTTTATTTAAATAAGGATTCAGGTCACATAATTCTAACAATCTCCACCTTGACACGAATTCTCAATAAACAAGTTCTTCATCGCGAACTCTCAACGAACAAGTTCTCTACCTCTTCCATAAAACCCCTTAAGGGTTTAACTTTAACAATGAACACCAACCAAGTCTAAGCAGTGCTCAAACTTGGTTATAGGAAGTGACTTAGTCATCATATCTGCAGGATTTTCATGAGTACTAATTTTGCTCACAACAATATCACCACGAGCAATAATATCACGAACAAAATGATACCGAACATCAATGTGTTTTGTTCTCTCATGAAACATTTGATCTTTTGTAAGGAAGATGGCACTCGATCATTACAAAATATCATCTTGATTTGAAGGTCTTCATTGAGCTCACTAAAGAGTCCTTTCAACCAAATAGCTTCTTTACAAGCCTCGGTAATCGCCATGTACTCAGCTTCAGTGGTAGACAAAGCGACTATAGTTTGCAAAGTAGCTTTCCAACTTATTGCACAACCTCCGATTGTAAAGACATAACCAGTGAGAGATCTTTTTCTATCAAGGTCTCTGGCAAAATCAGCATCAACATGTCCAATGACTCCATCTCTAGTTCTTCCAAACTGTAAGCAAACATCAGTAGTACCTCGCAAGTATCTTAAAATCCACTAAACTTCTTTCCAATGTTCTTTACCGGGATTCGCCATGTATCTGCTAACTGCACTGACTGCATATGATAAATCTGGACGTGAACAAACCATAGCATACATGAGAGATCCCACTGCACTAGAGTATGGAACATGTGACATGTACTCAATCTCATCATTTGATTGTGGAGACAAAGCCAATGAAAGTCTGAAATGGGCTGCTAAAGGAGTACTAACAGGCTTAGCACTCTACATATTGAACCTACAAAGAACTTTCTCAATGTACCCCTTCTAACTTAGGTACAATTTACTTGCTTTTCTATCTCTGAGAATCTCCATACCAAGTATCTTCTTTGCTGGTCCCAAATCTTTCATCTCAAATTCTTCACTTAGTTGGGCTTTGACCTTTCTTATCTCTTCTTTATCTTTTGCTGCTATCAACATGTCATCAACATAAAGAAGTATATACACAAAAGAACCATCACTATTTTTCTTAAAGTAAACACAGCTGTCAAAACTACTTCTTTTAAATCATGAGAAGCCATAAAGGAATCAAACCTCTTGTACCACTGTCTTGGTGATCAAGCTTTCAAATCGTAAAGGGACTTTTTCAAAGAAGCAAACATAGTCCTCTTTTCTCGAGAGATCAGAAAATCCTCTGGTTGTTGCATATAAATTTCTTCCTCAAGTTCTCCATGCAAAAATGCAGTTTTTACATCTAACTGCTCAAGCTCCAAATCATGCATGGCCACAATACCAAGCAAAGCTCGAATCAAACTATGCTTCAAAATTGGGGAGAACACATCTGTGAAGTCCACTCCTGGAATTTGACTGTAACCTTTTGCAACAAGCCTTGCTTTATATCTGAGTTCTTCAACTCCTGGAGTCCCTTCTTTCCTTTTAAACACCCATTTACAGCAAACAACCTTTTTACCTTTAGGAAGTTTCACATGATCCAATGTTCTGTTTTTGTGGAGTGATTCCATCTCTTATTGCATAGCAAACATCCACTTTTCTGAGTCTTCACAGCTAACCGCCTCAGAATAATTAGACGGCTCTTGGTTTGCACCTATATCTTCAGCCACATTTAAAGCATAAGCAACTAGATCGACCTCGGCATACTTCTTTGGAGGTTTAATGTCTCTTCTAGTTCTGTTTTTGGCGATAGAGTATTATGGTGAAGAAGCAACTCTATTCTCAATTTTTGTACTCGGCTTGAGGAGTCGACTCAGTATTAACTGATGCTCCACCTGCTTTTGATTTTCTTTATTGGAAGAGTCTTTAAGAGATAAGTTAGATAGCATAGCAGTTTCATCAAAAACAACATCTCTGCTAATTACAACTTTTCTATTTTCAGGACGCCATAACTTATACCCTTTTACACTAGCTTTATAACCAAGAAAAATACATTTAATGGATCTCGGTTCCAATTTTCCATTATCAACATGAGCATACGCAGGACACCCAAATATCTTTAAATCAGAATAATTAGCAGGATTACCAGACCATACCTCTTGTGGAGTCTTTTTCTCAATGACAATAGATGGAGATCGGTTGATCAAAAAACATACAGTAGAGGCTACTTCGGCCCAAAACGGCTTTGGTAAGTTGGCATTTGACAACATACATCGAACCTTCTCCATGATCGTTCTATTTATTCGTTCTGCAACGCCATTTTGCTGTGGAGTATGACGAACCGTCAAGTGTCTCACGATCCCTTCTGACTTGTACAGTTTATTAAACTCATTAGAACAAAACTCTAAGCTATTGTCTATGCGGAGGTATTTTATTTGTTTTCCCGTTTGTTTTTCAATCATAGTTTTCCAAGACTTAAATGTGGAAAACACATCGCTTTTTTGCTTCAGGAAGAATGCCCAAACTTTTCTGGAAAAAATCATCAATAAAAGTTAGCATATAATTAGCTCCACCTCTCAAAGGCACTCTTGATGGCCCCCACAAATCAGAATGAATATACTCCAACATTCCCTTCGTGTTATGGATTCCTCTGGTGAATCGAACTCTCTTTTACTTCCCAAAAACGCAGTGCTCACAGAACTTCAGCTTGCAAATTCCTTGCCCATCAAGAAGTCCTCTTTTGCTCAATTTTGCCATGTCATTCTCACTCATATGCCCTAGGCGCATATGCCAAAGTTTTGTAATATCATCATTTGATAAAGAAGAGGAAGCGACAGCTGCATCACCAATAATAGTAGAACCCTGCAAAATATTCTTTCTCTGCCCTTTCATTACAACGAGGGAACCTTTGGAAATCTTCAAAATCCCACTTTCAGCTGTGTATTTGTACCATTTTGGATCAAAAGTACTTAACGAAATTAAATTTCTCTTCAATTCTGGAACATGACGTACGTCACTAAGTGTTCTGACAACTCCATCAAACATCCTAACTTTAATTGTTCCAACACCTGCGATTTTACATGCAGCATTATTTCCCATCAAAACAACACCTTTAGACACTGTTTTGTAATTTGTAAACCAATCCCGATTGGGACACATGTAGAAGGTGCAGCCTGAATCAAGTATCCACTCTTCGCTCACTTTAGAATTGTTGACAGAAGCGACTAGAAGTTCACTATCGCTGTAGTCTTCTACAACATCAACTTCACTAGAATTTTCTGGTTGTTTTCCCTTTTGATTCGTAGCCTCCCTTTTGATCTTATTTTGTAGCTTATAGCATTCAGATTTAATGTGCCCTTTCTTCTTGCAGAAGTTACAAGTTTTACCTCTGTTTGAAGACTTCGATCTACCCTTAGATTTACCACGAGGATTTCATTCCTGTGTCCTTCCATGATCAGCATCAACATTCCAATCTTGTCTCCTACGAACAATGAGACCCTCTCCCTGAGAGTTGGGTTTAACCACAAGATGCTTCATCTTATCATACGAGGTCAAAGAATCATAAACCTCATCAACTGTAAGAGACTCTCGGTTATATAAAACCGTGTCTCTAAAGGTTGAATAAGACGGGGGCAACGAACAAAGTAGAATCAACCCTAGATCTTCCTTATCATACTGAACCTCCATAGCCTCCAAGTTTAAGAGAATTTCTTTAAACACTGTTAAGTGTTCATACACAGACGCACCTTTCTCCAAACGATGAGCATAAAGACGTTGCCTCATATGCAACTTGCTAGTTAGAGTTTTCGACATACATATTTGTTCTAGCCTCTTCCATAATGCAGCGACAGTCTTCGCCTTCATCACATCCTGCAAAATTTCGTTAGACAAATGCAGATGTAACTATGTTAACGCCTTTCGATCCTTGCGCTTCTTTTCTTTCTCCGTCAATGTCGAAGGCATCTTATTTACCCCTAGTAGGGCTTCCTCTAAAAGCCATATTCTAATAGAAGTGTAGTAAGATTAAAAACTCCTTATTCTAATCAATATCAAATAGACGGAGTTTAATAAGGTTTAAAGACCTTATTTAAAATAAAATAAAAGAAGTGTAATTCTATAGGGATTGTTCTTTTATTTTATTTTACCATGTATTTTATTTAAATAAGGATTCGAGTCACTTAATTCTAACAAAATGAATGAATTACCCTCGTAAATTAATTTCATATCACATTTTTTAAATTTAAAATTGGAGAGAAACAATAAATATTTGGAGTTTCTCTTTTGATTAAAGTGATAGGAAAAAGAAAGAAGAAAAGAAAAACATTTCTCACTAAAACATATTATTTGTTATGGTTTAAAGAAAATTTTGAACAAATGATAAAAATATTATAAGAGCAACATTTTACACATATTGTTAATTTCCATAAACTAATAATATAGATAATTTTGAAAAATATATTAAAAAAATTTATTCATTAGTTATTATTATTTTGTTTTATGTTATGGGTCGAAATGGAATAAGGGAAACAATGAGCAACATGGGTTTAGTTAAACGGAATGTTTTAAAAAATTACGTACTATTAGTTTTACTGTTCATTTTAACTAACTTTTAAACAGTAAATTTATTTTCATTTTCCTTCCTATATATTGGGGTGTAAGGGAGTTGAGTCAGTTATGAAAAAGGAATTAGTTGTTGCCCAAATTTATCTTTTTCTATTCTCTTCCTTAGTTTCTCCTACCATTTCTGTGATTGTTCTTCTTTTCTTTTCTTTTCTATTTTCAACTGTACCAAGGTATCCGAACTCAACGATTTGCTATGGCCGGGGATGGTGTGACCACGAGACTACAAAAGGATGTGGGCGTTCTTTAACAAGAAATGGTGAAAGCCCGGGGTGAACTCTCCTAGTTGGGTTCCAAGTGGGATACTAAGCTGGAGGCTTGATTGCAAGGTTTTAAAGAGGAATTTTGTATGGAGATGCACTCTTTGTTTGAAAAGTATTTGGGCAATCCTACTGCTTTGAATACAATAGCAACTGCTCAAGCCAAGGGGAAAGGGGTTTTGGGAGTGCCACCTCTAATATTTCCATCCAAAAATCCTCTATAAGTCCCTCAACCTCCTTTGAGACCTATGATTTTGAACCTACCTAGTTCGGGGTTTCTTTAGGAGCGTTCCTACATGTTAGAATGCCTTCGTTTTGGTGGAGCTGACTTTAGGAGCTGGTTGTTAAAGTTAGAGCAGTACTTTTCAACTGAAAGAGTGCTTGAGTATGACAAGGTATGTACAGTTGTGCTTCACCTGAAAGGTTGAGCCTTAGATTGGCATCACTTCTTGCCTAAAAGCATGGAGGTCTTCACGTTTTGGATTGGACTTATTATGCCCATAGTTTGAGAGAGTGTTTTGGATCAAGCATCTTTAAGGAGTTGATAGCTAAATTGGTGACCTTGAAACAACAACGCTCAGTGGAGCAATATCACGACCAATTTGTAAGCCTTTTGAACCAGTTACAATTACCTAAATCATATGCCCTTAGAATATTTATTAGTAATATGAAAACAGAAATAATTTAGTACTTACAACTCTTTAGACCTCAAACATTGGTGAAAGGGTTCCACATTGCTCAACAAGTGGAGAGTATTTTACGAGTATCTCCTAGGAATGGATTTTTAATTGGAGCTAATTCCTTGCCTAGGTTCAGCTCACCCCTGGCTTTTTCTATTTCTACTCGACCACATGTCTTTGCTCAATCTGGTTCCTCAGCTCATCCATCATTAAGGGGATCTGTGTCATCTAAAGGATCCACAAAAGGAGTAAGTCCTATATTCATAGCTGAAAGGAAGCAAAAAAACCTTTGCTTATGGTGTGGAGCCATGTACCACATTAGCCACAAATGTGTTAAAATCCAATTATATCAAATGTTGTTAGAGTCACCTTGTGAGGAGGATATAGAGGATTTTCAAGAATGCTCAGAGTAGTTGAAGAATCTTCCTAGAGAAGGGGATCAGACACAGAGACCTGTACTGTCCTTGCATACAATCAAGGGGTCTTAGAGTCCCTATACCATGAGGATTGAGGCAAAAATAGGATCAGCCAAGGTTATTTTCTTGGTAGATTCTAGAAGTACACATAACTTCATAGACTTTAGGTTGGTATCTAGGTTGGCCTTACCTGTTTGGCATCAACAACAGATGAGAGTTACTATAGTTGATGGAAGACAACTGTTTACTAGTGGCACTTGTACGAGAGTAGAATGGGAGGTCCAAGGAGCTAGTTTCATTGTTGATTTTATGATTTTACCCATGAAAGGGTGTGATTTGGTTCTAGGAATACAATGGCTGCTTTCCTTGGGGTCTATAAATTGGAATTTTAATTTCATGACCATGTAGTTTTCTTCTAAATGGTTCCTTTGTACTATTAAGGGTATTCTTCCAAGCAGCATTGAAGTGCTAAGACAAGGGTAGTAAGCAAAAAAATTTCAATGGTAGGTTGAGAATTAGACCTTTGTGCATTATTTATGACTAGTATTGAACAAGTGGCCGTATCAGCAGTCTTTGCTCAGACCTTGCCTGAAGAATTACAGTTGCTCCTTAAGGAATTTCAGGATATCTTTCAAGTTATCTCGAGTTTGCCTCCTCCAAGGCCCCAAGATTACAAGATACCTCTTAAGGATGAAGGAGCAGTTGTTAAAGTTAGACCTTACAGGTACCCTATGGTCTAGAAGTCTGAGTTAGAAAGACTTGTTAAAGAAACGCTTCAAGTTAGAATAATCAGAGATAATTCCAATCCCTTTGCTTCTCATATGGTCATGGTGAAGAAAAAAGATGGCACCTAGAGACTTTGTGTAGACTATAGACACCTTAATCAATTGACAATCAATGATCGATTCCCAATTCCCATTATTGAAAAGTTGCTAAATGAGTTGGGACAGGCCAAGGTGTTTTCTAAGTTGGATTTGAGATTTGGTTATCACCAGGTTAGAGTGCATGAAGCTAACATTCCAAAGGCAAACTTCCAAAATTCATGAGGGCCATTACGAGTTTTTGGTAATGCCTTTTGGCTCACCAATACCCCTTCTACCTTTTAATGGTTGATGAACACTATTTTCAAACCATTATTGATGAGTAAAATTTTAGTTTTTTTATGACATATTGGTTTATTCCACCACTTGGTTGGAATATTTGACCCACTTCAGAGAGGTTTTCATGCTGTTGAGGCACATCAACTCTTTGTCATGAAGACTAAATGCTAATTTGGTACTGATCAAGTGGAGTACTTGGGGCTTGTCATCTCCAAGGGAACTATTCTAATGGATAAGACCAAGGTGGATTGTGTAGCAAACTTGCCTCTTCCTACTTCCATCAAGGAGTTGAGGGGATTTTGGGACTCTCGGGATACTATAAGAGGTTCATTAAACACTATGGTATAATTGCTAGACCCTTAACAAGTTTACTTAAGAAAGATGCTTGAAAGTGGTGTGATCAAGCCACTATTGCTTTTGAGTAGCTAAAAAAAGCTTTATGTTCAACACTAGTCTTAGTTCTTCCTAATTTTAAATTAGAATTCTGTGTGGATACTGATGCCTCGGGTTATGGGGTAGGTGTAGTGTTTCAGCTACAAGGAAGACCTATAGCTTATTTTAGTAAAGGGTTGGGGATAAAGCACCAAGCCCTATCCATATACGAGAAGGAAATGATGGTTGTGCTATTAGCTGTGAGAAAATGACACTCGTACCTAGTGGGAAGGCACTTTAAAATCAGAACTGGTGAACAAAGTTTAAGATTTCTAGTTGAGCAGATGGCTATCACTCTTTTTCAACAGAAATGAGTAGCAAAAATGCTCGAGGTATGACTATGAGGTGATTTACAGAAAGGGGTCAGGCAATGTGGCAACAAATGTCTTGTCAATGAAACAGTCTTTAAAAGAAGGGTAATGCTTGTAGATTACTAGAAGCATTATCAGCTCTAGTCTTCTTGCAAACATCCTACCTATTTGACACTAAAGTTTAGAAGTTGTGTTCAGAACTCCAGCAACAAGGCACCAAGCATCCAAAATATTCCTGGGATGGCAGGTTCCTTAGAAGAAAAGGGAAGATTGTGGTGGGAAATGTGGCTAGCCTCAAGCAAGAATTGTTCCAACATTTTCATGCTAGTGCTATGGACAGTCATTCAAGGGTACATGCAACGAAAAACTAGTTAACTAGTCCTTTATATTGGAAAGCTTTAACCAATGATGTTAAGGGATGTGTGAGAGAATGTCTCACATGTTAGGGGTGCAAATCAGAAAATGTTGTTTCCCTAAGACTGTTGCAGCCTCTACCCATACCAGAGAGGGCTTGGTCATCCTTTTCTATGGACTTCATAGAAGGACTCCCTTGTTCAAGAGGTAAGAGTGTTTTTTTTTTTTTTGTGGTGGTTGATCGCCCTACTAAGTATGGTTATTTTTTGGCCTTAGCACACCCCTTTATTTCTGTTGTTGTAGCTCAGGAATTCATGGATAATGTCTATAAATGACATGATGTTCCAGATTCAATCATATCAGATAGGGATAAGGTTTTTATTAGCAATTTTTGGTAGGATCTTTTTAGAAGGGTTGGTTCCATACTCCTTCTAGTAATCAATATGTATAATAATTTAAGTACTCACACAAAATTGTATAATAAGAAAATTTATCAAGCTTTACTTGCCTACTACCTATCGTTTAGAGACAAATGGACAAACTAAAATCTTGAATAAATGTGTTGAAGGATATTTGAGATGTATGTCTAGGGAAAGGCCACAAGACTAGCAGAGTTGGCTTCTATTGGCTAAGTAGTGGTACAACTCCACTTTCAACTAAGCTATCCAAGTCACCTCTTATGAGGTATTGTATAACCAAACTCTACCTCATCACATGCCATATTTGGCTGGGGCATCCCTAGTAGCCATTGTGGATAGAAGTCTACAACAACGTGAGGCCATGAGAAAACTATTACAATTTCACTTGAAAAAGGGCTCAAGATAAAATGAAACAAACAAAAAAAAAAAAAGCACAATACAAAAAGACAGTTTGATGTAAGGGATCTTGTCTACTTGAAGCTTCAGCCATTACAATAACATTCGGTGAGAAGACTGTTGAGCTAGAAACTAGCCTCTAAGTTCTTTGGTCTTTTTAGGGTGGAAGGTAGAGTTGAGAAGGCAGCTTACAAACCTCAGCTACCTCAAGGTTCTCGTATACACCCCACCTTCCATGTTTTTCAACTCAAAAAACATGTGGGAGCAGTACCTGTCCAAACTAATTTACCAATAGTCGATGTTCATGGAACTTGGGCTAAGGAACCTATTAGGATTTTGGATAGGAGGACAGTGAAACAAGGTAATGCTACTGTCACCGAAGTGCTAATGGAATGGGCTAATTCTTTTCCAGAGGATGCCACTTGGGAATCATTTCAGCAGCTCAAGGATGCTTTCCCTCATATTGATTCTTGAGGTCAAGGATTCTTTTGAGTAGGAGGTACTTGTTATGGGTCGAAATGGAACAAAGGGAAACAGTGCGTTTTGAAGCTAAGTTTAATGAAGCAGTGTGCAACATGGGTTTAGTTAAACGAAGCGTTTTAAAAATTACGTAGTTTTACCATTTATTTTATCTAACTTTTAAGGAGTAAATTCATTTTCATTTTCCTTCCCATATATTCGGGTGTAAGGGGGCTGAGTTAGTATGAAAAAGGAATTAGTTGCTGCACAAATTTATCTTTCTCTATTCTCTTCCCTAATTTCTCCTATCGTTTCTGCGATTGTTCTTCATTTCTGTTTTCAACCATATCATTTTAGTTTAAATAAAATGAATTAAAGTCATTAAAAATTAGAGTAAAATTGTAAAAAAAATTCACATACCAAGATAATGTAAGATTCCCTAAGAAAGAGATGCTATTGAGAATACCCCTATATTACCCTATATCCTTGGGTCTAGGCACTATTACGAATGTAAGATTACATGCTTAAAGTAATCTTTAAAATCCAAATAGAGAAATGTTATTCTGAAGTCTAACATTACCTCAAAGAATGTGAGATTACTTGAATCAAATGTACTTTTATGGTATGGATACTTTATACATTAAAGCCAAAGCCACTAAAAAGGAATTAATTTGAGGGATGAGACCAATTTTATTCAATCGTGTATTTTAAATTTTTTGAACTATATGATAATTTCATTCGGTTCAAATCTTGATTTTTTTCATACTACATTTGAGTTTTAGATTTATCGATTTTTTTTTATAAAATGGGCTTTTATTTAAAGCATTTGAATATATTGGGTAAAGTTTTAAATTTTTTTTAATAATTATTTCTAAAAATATATAATTTTTCAAGTAAATAAAAAAATCAATGAATTTTATATAGTACTTTTAAAAATTAAAATTTTTTAATAATCATAAGTTATTTTACTGTTTTAAATATAAAATATTTACGTTTACATTTTAAAAATTAAAATTAATCATAAATTAAATAAAATTTAAAGATTCTCTTATACTATGAACCAAATATTGTACAAACACTACCATAGGAATAAATTTTCTTGTTCCGTCCTAAATAATCTTATGTAGATATCCTAGAATTTTAACTTGTAAATAATTTAAAGTTTTATCATGTTTCATATCATACATGATTCTTTATTTTAAAAACCTAAAAATTATATAATTATATAAACTACATATCATAATTATACCAATGCGAAGTAATCTTGATTGTTAACTATAAAAAATTAATTATAATTAGAAATTCTATAACATACTTATGCATTAGAAGTTACATGTTTAGAAGATAAATTTGAGTTTAAAAATAACACATAATATATAATAAAATATTTTTTTAATTTAATTAATAATAATAACACATGAAATATATACGATATTATAATAAAAAATAGTTTAAATTGTAAGTAAAATGAAATTTAAACACATAAATACGCCATATCAAAATTAGTAAATGAATACTATTATTTATCATAATTTGGTTTTAGAAAAAAAAAATGTGATTTTCATTTTTCGGAAAATGCAAAACGCAAAAGAAAATTTATTTAATGAATATTTTAAAAATGATTTTTGAAAAATAAAAAAATGTGAATATTAGAAAATAGTAAAAAAAAATCATTTTTTCATCAAAACTATGTAAAAATGAAAAAGTTGAAAATTATTATAAAACAAGAATAATAGATAAAAGATAGATATGAGAATAGGGAGATTTCTATTGCATTCTATCATTTCTATTACATTCATAACACTCTTCCTTGGATTTTCCTTATATAAAGGATATGCCTAATTAAAAACCTTACTAGGAAAAACCTTTGTTAGACAAAAACCTAGTGAAGGAAAAAATATATATATAATCATTTGATACACAATATGTCACAACCTAAAAAAAATGTAGTGTGAATTACTCCCCTTCATATAAGCATCACTTAAGATCTTTGAAACAACACAATCCAATATTGAAAATTAACCTTTCAAATGTAGCGATAAGGAGTGCCTTAGTAAAAAGATTTATTAAATTCTCACTTGAAAGAATCTGTTGAAAATTTATATTTCCATTCTTTTGTAAATCATGAGCGAAGAAAAATTTTGGTTATATATGTTTTATTCTATCACCCTTAATATATCCTTCTTTAAGTTGTGCAATGCAAGTTGTATTATCTTCATATAAGACTATTGGAGCTTCTTTTTCAGAGCATAAACCACAATCTTTTCGCATGTGAAGAATTATAGACCTTAGCCACACAAATTCACGACTAGCCTCATGGATTGCTAATATCTTAGCATGATTAGAAGAACTAACAACAATTGTTCGTTTCATATAGCGCCAAGAATTTGTAGTACCACCATATGTGAAAACATAACCAATTTGTGAATGAGCATTGTGATGACCAGATTAGTACCCTACATCTGCAAAACCAACCAATTATTTTTTTGGTAGGTTGGGGAAGAACAAACATATATCTTTTATACCTAAAAAATAATGAAAAACATGTTTTACCCCATTCCAATGTCTTCAGGTTAGATAATAGCTAAATCTTGCTAATAAGTTAACAACAAATGATATATCAGGTCATGTATGACTAGGAAGATACATTAATGTACCAATAGCACTTAAATATGGTACTTCAGGACCATGAAAGTCTTCATCATTTTCTCGAGGATGGAAATGGTCTTTATTTACATCAAGTGACCTAACAACCATTGGAATGCTCAACGGATGTGTTTTATGCATGTAAAATCTTATTAGCATTTTTTCTATATATATATTGTTTGATGCACAAGGATTCCATTTATTAGGTGCTCAATTTTTAACCCTAGACAAAATATTGACTTTCCAAGGTCTTTCATTTCAAATTCTTTTTTTAAGCACTCTATTATCACTAAAATCTCTTCAAGAGTCCCAATGATATTTAGATCATTAACATACACATCAATTATGACAAATCCTGATCCAAACGTCTTTATAAAAATGCACGGGGAAATGAGATCATTCTTATAGCCTTCCCTCAATAATTACTCACTAAGGCGAGTATACCATATGAGCTCAGATTGTTTCAATTCATAAAGGGATCTGTTGAATTTGATTGAGTTAATGTTCTTGAGAACATGAATTAGCTGCTTTTGGCAGTTTAAAACCTTCTAGGAGTTTCATGTAAATGTTATTATTAAGTAGGCCATACAAATAGGCTGTAATTATATCTATTAGGCGTAAATCAAGCCCATATCTTATTTCTAAACTAATCAAGAACCTAAAAGTAGTTGCATCCACAATTTATATCTCACAATTTCTCCCTTTTTATTTTTCTTTCTCACAAAAACACATTTATATCCTATAAGTTTTATACTTTCAGGTGTATGAACTATATCTCTCTTCGTAAGAGATTTTAATTTAGCTTCAATTTCTTTTTTCCATTTTGTCCAATCATCTATTTATTTACATTATTTAATTGACATTGGTTCATAATTCACATTGTTATTCAAAATATCTAATGCTACATTGCATGCAAATATGTCATCGACGACAATTTGATTTCAATTCCACTTAATTTTAGACATGACATAATTTGTTGAGATCTCTTCATTATTAGGTACTTGAGATTTTTCTAAACTTTAGTCATGTCTAAAGTCTCTTCTAGAGATCCTTTTAAAATCATTACTTCCTCGATCTGACCATCATCTATTTTTGCTCCTTTTCTTTTTCGAGGATTCTTATCTCTAGAACCAACTGGTCTACCACGCTTCAAATGTGCTTTAGACTCACTAGTAACTAAAGTTTGAAGGATATCAATTTTGATTGGAGCATTTACAATTGATATATGTAATTTTGTCACTCTTTTTGGATTAGTAAATGTGTCTGACAATTTATTTGCTAAAATTTGTAAATGAATTACCCTCTGAACCTCTATTTCACATTGTTGCATACGAGGAACAAGATGAGATAATAATAATTCACTCCAATATATTTCTCTTTCCAACTATTTATTTTCTCCCCCTAACGTTGGAAAACCTGACTTATTAAAATCAAAGTCAACAAATCGAGTCATAAATAAATTCCCATTGATGGCTCGAGATATTTAATTATTGATGGGGATTCATATCCAATATATATTTCTAACCTCCTTTGAGGACCCATCTTAGAGTGTTGTTATGGAGCAATCGGAACATACACAACACATCAAAAAATTCTTAGATGGAAAAGATTTGGTTCTTGACCAAAAATTGCAAAGAGGAGAACTTATGATAACTTTTTGGCTTGACTCAAATTAGTGATGCTGCATGTAGTATGGCATGTCCCTAAGCAGAAATTAGAAGTTCTGACTTCATAAGTAATGATCCTGCAATCAATTAAACTAATTTTTGTGCAATACAAACCAGAGGAGAGTGCGTACAATTTTTCCAAAATATCTCTATTTCCTTGAATTATACTCGTAATGTGAAGATATCCATCATTCCCTTCACTTATCATCTCAATATGATATCCATTATGGTGAATATCTTTAAAGCTCAACAAATTTCTTTGAGACTTAGGAGAGTATAACGCATCATTAATTTGAAACACTACAGCAAAGCAGACTTTTAGTGGCATTTTTTTAGGCCTTTAGCGGCGCTTATAACCAACGATGCTATAATCATCTTTTCCATTCTCACTATAACACCCTATACCCGATCCTAAAGAGGATTAAGGAATGGCTTGCCACTGCCTTAAAAATAATTTTCTTGGAAACCATATTTGGTGTATACCAATGTATTACATTTAAGTTAGTATGAAATATAAACTATTTGTCATTCAAAGATAAATAAGACAATACACTTTGAAAACCCATAAATTCTTTACTGAAATTTCATTTAAATCATAGTTTCATAAACACAAGTTTAAATAAAAAATTTGTTCTTCATTGAGGACATTTTGACACCACCCCTATGTCATGCATAGTACAAAATACAAGGAGTCTCACGACAACGGTTGTCCTCTGGCATACTCTTCAAAGATTCATTTACTTCGTCATTAGGCCTGAGAAGGAAAGGTAACTAAGAAAGTTCAAAGAACTTAGTGAATTCCAGAAGAAAACATTGCAATAGTTACATATAATTCAAGTATGCCTTTCCAACTTTGCAAAGTCACACAGTTCGCCAATTGGCGAATTCCAAACACAGACAGACTATACGTCAGACACTATTCCTTTGGCGTGTACACTACGCACATGCAATAATACAAACCACCTTCTTCGTGTTAGCCACAAACTGTAGTCCATATACAGAGCCATATCAATTTTTCATTCATTTTCCTTTGTCGTGATTTGCCAATTTGGTTTGCAATAACACATGCCCTACCAGAGGCTACACAACCATTTTCATGTGTCATGATCTACCAGTTCAATGCTCATTTCACTAAAGGTAACACCATGAATTCTTTTCCATGTATCATATCATGTTACTCATTTCAGAAGAAAAGGGTAGTGGCTTAAACACGAAAGAAATTTCTTACATCTTAACACTGAGAGACCAAACCAAACTGATAACAACAAGCATTCATCACTCTTTTTTAGACATTTAATCTTCATAGATATATGCATACTTGCCTTAAAACAAACATAAGCAAAAGCAGTACACACACATGAAGTAAGAAGGAACTCACCAAAAAATGCAGCAAGTTCAAATATCAAGACTCTTGCCCTTACCATGGGAACCTTCATGAGTGTATACTAGAAAACTAAACAAACTTTCAAGTAACATCATCATAAAACCCAGATTCAAGAAGTTTTCTTCCTTATACTCAAAACTGAAGCTTATGTGTGCAGCCCTAAAGTCACGTAAATAACCATGAAAATAAGTTAAGGTACATCAACATTTACCAGGTACTAAAACAACCGAAGAGTTGGTTGAGTACAATGAACCCAAATCTCTAAGCAATTCTCTGGTCTTAGGCTTCCTGAGAGAAAAATGCAAAGAACGTTTGAGAAGAAAATGTGAATACCAGAGAGGACGTAAAAGCTTGCTCAAGAAACTAATACCAAGTTTATACAGACAGGCATAGAAGCTAGGTTTAGTGAATAAATCTGATTATCCCACTAACCTCCTTGATTCTTGTGACTAAGAACTCTCTCTCATCATAAATGCGAGTCTTATCAGATGCGTAACTTAGTCCTATTCTAAATTCTCATTTGTCTAACTAAATTGTTCAACCAAAATAATAACATAATAACATAATAAATGGTTCTATCAAACTGAGGACTTAACATATTCGCCTAACAGTTGGGTGATGTATACTCTTTAGAAGAGTCCGCCAAACCATCAAGCTCCCTTATCATAGGCTTTGCCAAGGGTGTACTTACAATCTTACATGCTTAGTCACAATCAATACCTTACCCACTCAGAACTTTCTTTAAACACTATACTTTGACAAACAATAGTCAAATTACTAGGACTACACTGGGCGGGATGTTACACTCACAAACAAAATTTATCTCTATTTTCTTCCCTTTGTCCTTCAATGATTGTTTGAAACAGCCCAATTTCGGTGAAATTAAAACAGTGGTTTAGGGACCACAAATCTGACCCAAAAATATAATTTATTTTTATTTTATTATATGGTCTGTATTATGATAGATATGACATGTGAAAATTTTCGTACGAAAATTTTATCAATTTAGTGCTTAATTACGAAAAGGACTAAATCGTATAAAATGCAAAAGTTGAATTCTAGTAGCTATAAGGATTAAATAACTATGGAATTCAAGACTAGAGGTCCTTATATGGTAATTAGACCATTAAGAAAAGTATGTAGATTTTCTTGGTGACTCATTGTAACAACCCGGTTTAGACCCTAGTCGAAACAGTGGTTTTGAGACCACAAATTCGAGGTCAAAAAATATTTTAATATTATTTTTGGTGTTTATAATATGTGATTGAGCATGTGTGAAAGTTCTGTGTGAAAAATTTAATTGATTGTGTGTTTAATTTGAGAAAAAGGACTTAATCGCATAAAATGTAAAAGTTGTGTGCTGATTGTTAAAGTGCTTAAATGTCATGTCTTATTAAAGGAGAGGTCCTTATGTTGATATTACACCATTTGGTAGTAAATGGATGATAATGGCATGGCATTGGTGTTATTATTAATATTCATTAAGGTTAAAGTTGGTATTTAGCTAGTAAATGATATAATAAATAAAACCAACATAAAAAATTATGTTATATTATCATCATCCTTTGCCGAAATTATCAAGAAAAGAAAAGAAGAAGAACAAGTTAGGGTTCAGCACATTTTTGGGTTGGATTGAGGTATGTTTTGACTCAATTTTTGATAATTTCTACGTTTTTGCGATCGTTGCTTAGTGTATTATCAAACCCATGCTTTAATTTTAGAAATTGATGGTGATTTTGAGATATGCAATTGATGAATAAGTGAGCTTTGTGTTGTTAGTTGGTGAAATATGAAAGCTTAGTGTTGGATTAACATACTTTGTCTTTGAATTTTTGGTAAATTTGAGTAATTTGGGCTAAATTGAGAAAAGTGTAAATTGAGGGACTAAAATGTGAAATAAATGAAATGTGGGGTTGTATGAACACAAGAAAAATTCAGCTAGGCATGTATGAAAAGAAATTTTGTGAATTTGATGATTTTATGAAATAGGGAGTAAAGAGTCGAAATGTAAAAATATGAGGGCTATTTTGTAAAATGCCCTAATTATGTGTGTTTGGACTAAATTGAATGAATTGGTGATTGAATGAGCTAAATTTGAATGTGTATAGCCCAAGAAAGGAGGGATCCAGATCGAGATCGAGGCAAAGATAAAGTACTTGATTAATCGGCTAGTTTCGATATTTTGACATCCGAGGTAAGTTCGGATATAATACTAATTGTTAAATTATATCTATGTGATGTGAATTGAATTAACGTATAATTATTTAATTAGAAATGTTAAATACGATATTGAGAAAGGTGGCATTAAATGTGCGTAATTGAAATCGAGACAGAGATATTTAGCACTATGTGTGCAAAGTAATGGAAGCTTCGGCTTTACCGATTGGAACTTTGTGTGCGATGCAGAATTGAGTTCGGTTTTATATTGAGGCACTAAGTCTGCGATATTATTTAAGCTTCGACTATTATTTGGGCACTAAGTGTGCGATTAAATCAAACGAATAACAAAAGTTGATCGAAACATAAAATCGAGCATTGATTGGTATGGAATGTGAATAACTATGTGTTGGATAAGGTATGTATTGAACCTTTGTGGTTGATGAAATGATGTATGGATTTATGAATGGTTAAGTGAGTATTTTTGGATATGGATGATATTGATATGGAATGAATAATTGAGGGTTGATCTATGTGATGGATGTACTTGTATAATGAGTTTGAGTTGTTAATTTGAATGTATTATGTTACGAACTTACTAAGCTCTTAAGCTTACTGTGTGATTTGTTTCTCTGTTTTACAGTGTCAGTAAAGCTAGCTCGGATCTATGGATTGTCAGTGACTCAATCAAACTATCGGCTATCTATTTTGGTACTTTTGGATGATGTATATATTTGAATATGACATGTATAGGCTAGTAGATATGGTATATTTTGAGTTGTATAGTTCTTGCCATGAGATATGGCTTGAAAGATGGATGATTTTGGTGTATGCCTTAAATGTGTATAAAGAATGGGTAATATGAGTATGTGTGCTCTACGTGAATGGTCTTTAAGAGTAGTATTAGAGATATGGAAGTAGTATGGTCATGCTTTGAAATGGTATGATTTTGATAATGCGTAAATTTCATGTTTTAGAATGTATAATTGATATTCGTGGTAGTAAGTTGAGAGGGATTTGTATAGGAAAATGATTGATGATGATATGAGGCTATAAAGATGCATAATTGATATGTTTTGATTACGTTCGAGGCATGGTTTGGAATTGGTTTGGTACTTGTAGGTAAATTCAAAGTGTGGATGGTAATTTGGCCTTATAAATGACCTATAATTGCCCATACGGTTGAGCACACGGGCGTGTGGCTCGACCGTGTCATTTGAGTTTGTAATTCAAAACATGCCAGACTCAACCACGGCTGGACACAAGGGCGTGTGACTGGCCGTGTGGTGCAAGTCAGTGTCGACCATGGGTGAGGAACACGAGCGTGTCTCAGGCTGTGTAGACAAGTCAGTATGTATGCCCTATTTTGACACACTTGGAGGCACAGGCGTGTCTGAGGCCGTGTGAGGCACACGGCCTACCCACACGGGCGTGTAACCTCTGTAGTTTGAAAAATGTTTAAATTTCTGAAATTTTTTATATGTGTTCGGTTTAATCCCGACCTCTTTCTAACATGTGATTAAGGTCTTGTAGACCTCAATAAGGGACTAAATGTTTATATTTGAATATGTTTGATTGATGATTGACTTTGTGTTGTGTAATGGATGTGAAATGTTTCGATTGTTCGGTAATGCCTCTTAACCCTATTCTGACGACGGTTTCGACTTAGGGGGTTACATTTTATTGGTATCAGAGCTACGATTTAGTCGATTCTCAGACTAAAGTAGTACGTGTGAGTCTAGCTATACATGCCATATATACAATTGCGATAGTGTGATCAATCCTGACAGCTAAAAATGTGTTTTCATATAGTAATGGATCCCGATTGAGCAGATGCTGATGATGTAGGGAGTAACACGCCTGCTTCCACTAAAGGGATAGCGCCGACCAAATCTAAGGCAAATGATGGTAGCCAAGAAGGAGAGGCTAAGTAAGCCTTCTTCCGAATGACGAGTGAGTGGTTTTCAGAGTTCGTTCAAATGAATCTGGCTGCTCCACAACCTCACCCCCACAAGTGCTTGTTATGCCACAAGTTGCAGATCCTAATCGTTTGAATAAACCTCCTGTGGATAAAATCTGAAAGTACGAGGCCGAAGAGTTTAGGGCTACAGCTGATGATGATACTGAGCAAGCTGAGTTTTGGCTCGAGAATACAATCCGAGTGTTCGATGAGATGTTGTTGACCCCTAATGAATGCATTAAGTGTGCAGTCTCCAAGTTGAGAGATACGGCTTATAACTGATGGAAAACGTTGATATCTGCGGTTCCGAGATAGAGAATCACTTGGGATTTCTTTCAAGTTGAATTCCAGAAGAAGTATATCAGTCAAAGGTTTATAGATCAGAAAAGTAAAAAGTTTCTAGAGCTGAAGCCAGGCCATATGTCTGTTACTGAATTTATGAGATTGAGTCTTTATACACGGGAATGTGTTTCAACTGAAGCTACTATGTGCAAACATTTAATAGAAGGGCTGAATGAAGACATTAGGTTGTTGGTTGGGATACCTGACATAAATGAATTTGTTGTGTTAGTTGAAAGAGCCTGCAAAGCTGAGAAGCTTAGTAAAGAGAAGAAGAAAGTAGATTCTTAGGCTAGAGACGGAAGAAAAAGATTGATGAGTAAGTCGACTCAACCTTTGATGAAGAGATTTAGAGTTGCAAGCAATCGATCAAATGCTCCGTTGGGACATCTGAGTAGAGATCGTGCGATGCAAAGTGTTGGTTCGAGAACTCAAGCCCCAATTGAATCAAGTGTTGGAAGTGCCAAAAGCAACAAACTTGAGTGTAGACAGTGTGGAAGACGACATGTGGGAGAATGCTGGGGCATGTACAATAATAGAACTTTCTACAAATGTGGATCATGAGATCATTTCATTCGAGACTGCCTAAAGTTAGCTGAGGAAGAAAATGTTTAGAGAGCGAGACTGAGTAATATGACGGATAGGGGTAGACCACCCAGAAACATCGGAAATATGAGTGGAAGCCAAAGAGGGACTACTGATACAACCGTGAGATCCGAGGCGAGTGCACCTGCCCGAGCCTATACTATACGCGCGCGAGAAGAAGCATCATCTCCATATGTCATTACTGGTATTTTTACTCTATTTGATACTGATGTGATTGCATTGATAGATCTAGGATCTACTCATTCGTATGTGTGTGTGAATCTGGTATCGAGTAAGACTCTACCTGTTGAGTCTACTGAATTCGTGATTAGAGGATCGAACCCCTTAGGCAAGTGTGTCTTGGTGGATAAAGTGTGCAAGAACTGCCCGTTGATGTTTCAAGACATTTGCTTTCCGGCTAGTTTGATGTTGCTACCTTTTGATGAATTTGATATCATTTTGGGTATGGATTGGCTCACTTTGCATCATGCTATTGTGAATTGTAAACGGAAGAGTATTGATTTGAGAAGTCGGAATGGTGAGATAGTTCGAATTAAATCTAGTGATTTGAATGGGTTACCAGCTATTGTATCTGCGATGAAAGCTCTGAACTATGTGAAAAAGGGTTGCGTAGCTTATTTGACCTATGTGATTGATACAAAAGTAACAGAAAAGAAAGTGGAATCTGTGCCTATGTTTTGTGAATTCCCTGATGTAATTCCTGAAGAGTTACTGAGATTATCACTGATACAAGAAGTTGAATTTGGTATTGGATTAGTGCCGGGGACTACTCCTATCTCAATAGCTCCGTATAGAATGGCACCAACGGAATTGAAAGAGTTGAAGTCTCACATGCAAGAGTTGACTGATAGAGGATTTGTACGATCGAGTTTCTCGCATTGGTGTGCTCCGGTGTTGTTCGTGAAAAAGAAAGACGACATTATGAGAATGTGTATTGATTACAGACAGTTGAACAAAATGACAATAAAGAATAAATATTCGTTGCCCATATTGACGATTTATTCGATCAGTTGAAAGGAGCTATATTATTTTCTAAGATAGATTTGAAATCGGGGTACTACCAACTACGAGTCAAAGAGTCAGATGTACCGAAGACTGCTTTCAAAATGAGGTACGGACAGTATGAATTCTTAGTTATGCCTTTCGGATTAACGAATGCACCTGCAGTGTTTATGGATTTGATGAATCGGATATTCATACCGTATTTGGATCGTTTTGTTGTGGTGTTCATTGATGATGAGACGCAACATGACGAGCATTTGAGAATTGTGTTACAGACTCTGTGTGAGAAGCAATTGTATGCAAAGTTTAGCAAATGTGAGTTTTGGTTGCGTGAGGTTGGTTTTCTGGGGCATATTGTGTCAGCTGCAGGAATATGAGTTGATCCAAGTAAAATCTCGGCTATTTTAGAATGGAAGCCTACGAGAAATGTGTCTGAAGTCCATAGTTTTCTGGGACTAGCGAGATACTATAGGGGGTTTATGAAAGGTTTGTCGATAATTGCTACTCCGTTAACGTAGTTGCTACAGAAAGATGTTAAATTTGAGTGGTCAGAAAAGTGCCAGCAAAGTTTTGAACAATTAAAAGCATTTTTGATAGAGGCGCCAGTGTTAGTTCAACCAGAACCGGGTAAAGAATTCATAGTTTACAATGATGCATTTTTGAATGGTTTGGGCTGTGTGCTGATGTAAGAAGGCAAAGTCATTGCTTATGCTTCGAGGCAGTTAAAACTGCATGCAAAGAATTATCTGACGCACGACCTTGAATTAGCCGCGATTGTGTTTGCATTGAAGATTTGGCGTCACTACCTATTTGGTGAGAAATGTCATATTTATACCGCTCATAAGAGTTTGAAATACTTGATGACTCAGAAAGAATTGAATTTGCGACAGAGAAGATGGTTAGAATTGTTGAAAGATTATGAACTTGTGATTGATTATCATCCGGGCAAAGGTAATGTTGTTGCTGATGCCTTGAGTTGAAAGTATTTATGTGCTTTGCGAGTTAGGAATACTCATATAGATTTATGTGATGATGATTCTGTTTTGGCTAAGTTGAAAGTAAGGCCGATGTTCGTACGACAGATTTGTGATGCCCAAAAAAGTGATGTTGAAATGATGGTTAAACGAGATCAGTGTGGATTGAATGACGATTCAAAATTTCGAGTTGATAGTGATGATTGTTTGAGATTCAGAGATTGGATTTCTGTTCCGAAGAATTCAGAGTTGATTCCGTTGGTTTTGAACAAAGCTCACAATAGTCGTTTGACTGTTCATCCGGGGAGTACGAAAATGTATAACGATCTTAAACAGTTTTATTGGTGGCATGGTATGAAACGGGACATCTCAGAGTTTGTTTTGAAATGCTTGGTTTGTCAGCAAGTTAAAGCTGAACATCAGGTTCCATCCGGTTTGTTACAGTCGATTAGGATTCCTAAGTGGAAATGAGAGAGAATCACGATAGACTTTGTGTCGGGGTTGCCTTTATCTCCGGGAAAGAAAGATGCAATCTGGGTGATAGTTGACAGATTGATGAAATTAGCTCATTTCGGTCCGATGAGAACAAATTATTCACTCGATAAATTGGTTGAATTATATATTGTTGAAATTGTGAGATTGCACGGGGTGCCACTATCGATTGTATCTGACAGAGATTCAAGATTTACCTCGCGGTTTTGGAATAAATTGCAAGAGGCTTTGGGCACAAAGTTACATTTTAGTACTATTTTTTATCCGCAAACGGATGGACAATCCGAGCGGATCCTCCAGGTTCTCGAAGATATGCTAAGGTGTTGTATTCTTGAATTTGAAAGTACGTAGGAAAAACATTTACCGTTGATTGAGTTTGCGTACAATAGTAATTTTCAATCTAGCATTGAAATGGCACCGTATGAGGCTCTGTACAGTCAAAAATGTTGAACTCCATTGAATTGGATTGAGTTGAGCGAGAATAAGATTAACAAGGTTGATTTAATAAAAGAGACTGAGTAGAAAGTGAAAGTGATTCGTAACAGTTTGAAAGCAACATCAGATCGAAAGAAGTCTTATGCAGACTTGAAACGAAAAAATATTGAATTTGAAGTTGGTGACAAAGTGTTTTTGAAAGTGTCTCCGTGGAAGAAAATACTTCAATTTGGCTGGAAAGGCAAACTGAGTCCGAGGTTCATCGGGCCGTATAAGATCATTGAAAGAATTGGACTGGTTGCTTATAGATTAATGTTGCCACTTGAGTTAGAAAAGATTCATAATGTGTTTCATGTGTCGATGCTTCGACGGTACCTATATGATCCGTCTCATGTGATTGCTCCTACTGAGGTTGAAATTCAGTCAAATTTGTCGTATAGTGAAGAACTGATTCGAATTTTGGCATGAGAGACCAAAGAGTTGAGAAACAAAAGAATTTCCTTAGTGAAAGTGTTGTGGCATAAACACGGAGTAGAAAAGGCTACATGGGAGCCTGAAGATGCTATGAGAGAGCAATATCCACACCTATTTACTGGTAAGATTTTTGGGGACAAAAATCCTTAAGGGGGGAGAGTTGTAACAGCCCAATCTATACCCTAGTCGAAACAGTGGTTTCGAGACCACAAATATTAGGTCGAAAAAATATTTTAATATTATTTTTGGTGTTTATAATATGTGATTGAGCATGTGTGAAAGTTCTATGTAAAAAAATTATTTGATTGTGTGTTTAATTTGAGAAAAAGACTTAATCGCATAAAATGTAAAAGTTGTGTGCTGATTGTTAAAGTGATTAAATGTCATGTCTTATTAAAGGAGAGGTCTTTATGTTGATATTACACCATTTGGTAGTAAACGGATGATAATGGCATGGCATTGGTGCTATTATTAATATTCATTAAGGTTAAAGTTGGTATTTAGCTAGTAAATGATATAATAAATAAAACAAACATAAAACTTATGTTATATTATCATCATCCTTTGTCGAAATTATCAAGAAAAGAAAAGAAGAAGAACAAGTTAGGGTTCGACACATTTTTGGGTTGGATTGAGGTATGTTTTGACTCGGTTTTTAATAATTTCTACCTTTTTTTTTGACCTTGCTTAGTGTATTATCAAACCCATGCTTTAATTTTAGAAATTGATGGTGATTTAGAGATATTGCATTGATGAATATGTGAGCTTTGTGTTGTTAGTTGGTGAAATATGAAAGCTTAGTGTTGGATTAACATACTTTGTCTTTGAATTTTTGGTAAATTTGAGTAATTTGGGCTAAATTGAGATAAGTGTAAATTGAGGGACTAAAATGTGAAATAAATGAAATGTGGGGTTGTATGAACACAAGGAAAATTCGGCTAGGCATGTGTGAAAAGAAATTCTGTGAATTTGATGATTTTATGAAATAGGGACTAAAGTGTTAAAATGTGAAAATGTAAGGGCTATTTTGTAAAATGACCTAATTATGTGTGTTTAGAATAAATTGAATGAATTGGTGATTGAATGAGCTAAATTTGAATGTGTATAGCCCAAGAAAAGAGGGATTCAGATCGAGATCGAAGCAAAGATAAAGTACTTGATTAATCGGCTAGTTTCGATATTTCAACATCCGAGGTAAGTAATTATTAAATTATATCTATGTGATGTGAATTGAATGAATTTATAATTATTGAATTAGAAATGTTAAATATGAGATTGAGAAAGGTGGCACTAAGTGTACGTAATTGAAATCGAGACAGAGATATATAGCACTATGTGTGCGAAGTAATAGAAGCTTCGGCTTTACCGATTGGCACTGTGCGTGCGATACAGAATTGAGTTCGGTTTTATATCGAGGCACTAAGTGTGTGATGTTATTTAAGCTTCGGCTATTATTTGGGCGCTAAGTGTGCGATTAAATCAAATGAATGGCAAAAGTTGATCGAAATGTAAAATCGAGCATTGATTGATATGGAAGGTGAATAACTATGTGTTGGATAAGGTATGTATTGAACCTTTGTGGTTGATGAAATGATGTACGGATTTATGACTGGTTAAGTGAGTATTTTTGGCTATGGATGATATTGATATGGTATGAATAATTGAGGGTTGATCTATGTGATAGATGTACTTGTATAATGAGTTTGAGTTGTTAATTTGAATGTATTATGTTACGAACTTTCTAAGCTCTTAAGCTTACTGTGTGATTTGTTTCTCTGTTTTACAGTGTCAGTAAAGCTAGCTCGGATCTGGGGATTGTCAGCGACTCAATCAAACTATCGGCTATCTATTTTGGTACTTTTGGATGATGTATATATTTGAATATGACATGTATAGGCTAGTAGATATGGTATATTTTGAGTTGTATAGTTCTTGCTATGAGATATGGCTTGAAAGATGGATGATTTTGGTGTATGCCTTAGATGTGTATAAAGAATGGGTAATATGAGTATGTGTGCTCTATGTGAATGGTCTTTAAGAGTAGTATTAGAGATATGGAAGTAGTATGTTCATGCTTTGAAATGGTATGATTTTGATGATGCATAAATTTCATGTTTTAGAATGTATAATTGATATTTATGGTAGTAAGTTGAGAGGGATTTGTATAGGAAAATGATTGATGATGATATGAGGTTTGATGGGCTCGAAACTAACTATTATTTCGACAAAGGCAAGCGCACTTATCGAACAATAATATAGTTGTGGTGAGTCCGGAATATCGTATCCTTAAGGACCAAGAGAACTAATATTAACTATCTTTTTATTATCCAACCTAATTATTAAGGGGATTTATTTTTAATCTAAAATTAACTAATTAATTTAACTAACTAAATTGCTATGAACGTGACAGACAGTGAATTGGGAAAATACTTTTAGACACCTTATATGAGATAAGAGATATCTAAGGAAAAATCCACCTAGACTTCACTTATTACTTTTAATTCATGCGATTTATTCACTTAACTTAATCCGTAAAAATCCCTAAATTATATTCGTACCTCTTTCGAGGCTACTAACAACTGACTCTAGGTTGATTAATTGAAGTTTCTTTCTAATTAAAACCCCTATTGTCGCATTAACTCGATCTATGAATTCCCTTATTAGGTTTGACCCTAATCCGGCAGACTTTCGTCTCCCTATTTCTAGGGTTGCAATCAACTCCGCTTAATTGTGTTGATATACTCTTAGACAGGGACTTTTGCTCCTCTGAATAAGCACATTCGACTTGAATCAATAACCTGAATTATCAAACAATAATAATAACTTACAATTAAGAATAACCACAAGTATTTATCTCATAAATCAAATAATAATAAGATTTGCCTTAGGTTTCATCCCCTTAGGTATTTGAGGGATTTAGTTTATACTAATAAGGGGAAACATATTAGAATAGGGAAAACAACAAAACATAAGAAAACCCAAAAACTTCTAAAGAATTTGATGGGAGATCCCCAGTCTTGATGGAGATCCTTATCCTAAGCTGTTCCCGACGGTTGTCTTAGAGTATCTTCTGCCTTCTACTTGGCGTCTATTCGACGTCCTATCGAACTCCTCTTTTAGGTTGCCCCCTAGGGTGTTTATATAGGCTTTGAGATGCCTTTCTTGGCCCACAAGTAACCTTTTCCGAATAGAATTAAACCTAGGGACGGCAGGGACACACCTATGTGACACGCCTGTGGTGGACTCCTTCGGCCGTGGTTGATTCTGCTCGCCACCCACAGCCGTGTGATCTGCCCGTGGTTGATAGTCCAGGCCGTGTGATTTCCTAAGTAGGCCCATTTTGCCCCTTTTTTGGCCTGTTTCTCGTTCTTGTCGACTTCCTAAGCTCTCCTGAGTATAAAACATGAAATTAAGAGATTAGGAGTATCAAATTCAACAAATCCAATGAAAAATCATCCAAAATTAAGCCAAGCATGGGGTTAAAATATGTGTAAATTATGGTTTATCAAATATCCCCACACTTAAGCCTTTGCTTGTCCTTAAGAAAAATCCTCAACTCACAATTAAAATTAACTTCCTTAATTCATAATCATCATCAATAATGTTTCATCATAATTCATAGATAATTCATACATTGATAATTTAACAAAAAGAGTCCTAAAGATTTAAACAATCTAAGTCATAAATTTTTATAGCACGAAAATATAGGTGTCTCTCCTTACCTAAATAATTACCTCTGATTCAAAACCGACAAGAATTGACATCCTCGCTAAAGATTCACTCAAATCACTTGTAACACCCCCAGACCCGGCCCAGACGTTATGGCCGAATCTGGGAATGTCACATCAAAGGCATAATTCAAACGATTTTGCTAAGTTAAATTTAAGGCCTAAAAGCCTAAAATCCTTGAATCTTATTAAGTAATGATAAAAGCCTATATTTTTAGGTGTTTCGAAAACCATGTTTAAGAAAATTTATTTAAGTTTAACAATTAAGTAAACAGTTGAACAATGATAACAACTCACTTGTATCACATGAATGCAATGCACCCATCCCAAATCCAACCGTACACTCTATTTCCCTTCCAATCCTACACTCCTGTGGGGATATAAATATCAACCCACTCATCCCTACACTCCAATGGAAGAATCAGCAGCAGCACAACTCAAACATTGCAAAGCTACTATAATGGGCTTAAAGCCACCGGTGGATCCACGGTCGTCAAGTGACTATGCGATCCTCAAATCTTCCTCCGTATCATCAAAACCCACCCAAATGCAACATATATTTCATGAATGCAGCATACATAATTTCACACATTAGGCACTTAAGGGTATTTTAGTCATTTCACTACCCAGGGGTATTTTCGTAATCCTACCCTACAGGGGTATTTAGGTAATTTTGCAAAATAGGGGTATTTTGAAAATTTTGTAAATTAGGGATGTTTTGGTAATTCTGCAAATCAAGGGTATTATGGTAATTTTACAATTTAGGGGTATTTTAGTAATTTTACAAATCTAAGGTTATTTTGGTAATTTTTAAACTAAGGGTATTTGGTAATTTTTCAAATTAAGGGTATTTTGGTCCCTCTCGGGTTTTAGTTATGAACTTTGGCCCATTAACAAGTCCTTGCGGCTAAAGTGAACAGACACTACGCACTAGGTAGGATTCTAGAGAAGAGGAGGTGGGTCGCTAGGATTGTTTAAGTATCAAGCTCTCCCTAGATCCAATCCTAGACATGCATATGTCCATTGCCACACTCTAACCCTGCGACTTGTCCCCGGACATGTTGATTATTAAATTAATTCTTATCGGTTTTTAAAAGTTGTTCAGAACTAGGCCTAAAGTCCATCAAACCCTAGCATGCTTGTCTACGTCCCCATAAAGCCCATCAAGCCCATTTCAATTTCATATAACCCATTAAGCCCAAATCACATCCTTATGCCCCATTAGCCCAAGATCTCATTCATATGCCCTATTAGGCCCAAAAAAATTCTAGATCATGTAACATGCATGACTAACTCAATTCATATAACCAAATCAATCAATTTCATCAAACTTACCCTCAGGGCCTACCGGGCCCATTTAGCCACTCTCGACTTTTTGGTATTGTTGATATCATGTGTGTGTAGTGTTTGTACACACCTGGTTACTGCGACGTGCTATACTATCCTTAGCCTTGAACCTACAACCAACCAACCTTCAATCAATCACCCATACTTAATCAAAACATCTACCAAAAGCCGAAGCCTTACCGTAACCTTACCGTGTGCCACCGGGTTCTAATCGTCCTTCCTTAGCTACTAATCACGAGTATCCCCTAGATCTACACTCACACATACACCATCAAACTTCGAGTGACTCATAATCCACACAAGTCACCCCTATAGATCATACTCACATTCGACCATTTACTTAAACCATAATCGAGTTGAGTACACTTACACTTTGCTAACGATCCTTACCACGCATGCGATCTCTGAACCTTACCCTTGTTAATACAAGATTAACGATAATGAGAAGTTAGATAGCCCTTCGGCTTTTAACAAAACACATTAAAGGGGTTAGCTGAACACTTACCGAACCCAACCCTTGATCCTGCGGCCTAGATAGCTACTGAATGAGATTCGGCTTTTAACCTTGACTGAGAATAGGTAACAATCGATTTGTGATGGAGGAACAACAACAAAGATTCGAAACTAATAGGGATTCCGACAAGAGAAGATGATGATACTTCGGCAATAAAAGAGTTTGGCTTTGAGAGAATTCGACAAAAAGGGATTCGGCTACCGGAGATTTTGGCAACAAGGCAAGGTATTTTCGGTTGTGTTAAAATAAGGTTTCGACAAGGAAAAGAAAAAGAATGGAAAATTCAGAATTACCTAGGACCCCAGATTCGGCACACATACATTTATATAGCCTATAGCTGGAACTTAGCCACCTCTAAATTCCAATTCAGCACCATTTCATCCACTGTAAGCCACCTCTAAATTCCAATTCGACACCATTTCATCCACTGCTCATCTCCTAATTTTTCTCCATGATATCTTCCTTATCCTTCTCCTAAATTCTCTCTACTGATCAGTTCTCCTTAGAGTCCCTCTACACGCCACTTCCAGCCTTCTAGAAGCCTAAATGTAAACTCCAAAATAAAGCTAAGCTAGCACTCGAACCTCAGACCTTCCTACATGCATATGTCGCCACCTCTCTACACCCTAGTGGTGTCACTTAGCCAGTTCACCACAGGATTTTTTGTGCCATTTTTCACTTATTTTTATTTAAAACCCCACTACTCACAACCCTGATTCTTTAATTAATTAAATTAAGAATCCTCCACCACAAAACTCAAACCCAGAGCTTCTCCAACACACCTAGACACTCCAAATTCATTAAACCTTTAAACTCGTCATGTTATTTTGTCATTTTCTTGCTCACTTAAAAATTTTATGAGACGTTACGCCCAATAGGTCCAAATCTTCTAGGCCCAAATTTGGGGGTTACAATTCTACCCCCTTAAAGAAATTTCGTCCTCGAAATTTCCAACTAACTACTAAACGCACCGCTTAAGTCACACCACTATGCTTTCGCTGCGCACTCTGATTTAGTAACAGATAAACATTGCGTGCATACAATTTCTATACCCAAAAATATCGCATCCACACAAAACATACCCGACTTAATAGTGATTGAACAATCCCGAGCCTTATTCTCCTCGGACCCGCATCTGAAACACGCTCCTGACTTCCTCCAGCATTCACCCGGATAACACCTTCTGCAATATTCACAAGCTGGAAAGTTTGGACGTACCTTAACATGTTTCACAGAACAAGACTGCAGCCCTAGAAAATTGCGATCTCCTTTTTTATTACAGTCCACGCACCTAACCCGAAGTGTTTCACCAATTTCTTTAACCTCCTCCAGTACCTCCCTAACTAGCTGAGTCAACATATCGGCCCTACTAATAGCTTCTCTGGCGTCTACCGCGACCCTCACTTCACTTCTTCTTCTCGCGCATCCATCGATTCTTGTATTATCTGAATTAAGAATTTTTATGAATTTAGCTCATAGTTCCACTGTTTAAAGCACATGTCTTATGCAAGTAACAATTTTTAAAGTTATTTCGCGGTCGTAAATCCACTACATGCTAAAGTTTCCTATGGGCTTTAATTTCTAAAAACCTATTTTAAAGTAGCCCAATATCTAGATATAGTTCCGTAATTTAAACAAAGGTAAACACAGAAAACTTACTTGGCTCGACGTCGAGGGCTCGGTGAACCACACTTCAAGAATCCTGTAGAAACTTTTAATCTACTTGTTTTAAAAAACCCAAAATGTAAGGCCCATTTCACAGCCCGAGCTTTGTAACTTGGCTCTGATACCACTAAATGTAACACCTCCAGACCCAGCCCAGACGTTATGATCGAATTTGGAATGTCACATCAAAGGTATAATTCAAACGGTTTTTCTAAGTTAAAATTTAAGGCGTAAAAGCCCAAACTCCTTAAATCTTGTTAAGTAATGGTAAAAGCCCATATTTTTAGGTATTTCGAAACCATGTTTAAGAAATTTTATTTAAGTTTAACAATTAAGTAAACAGTTGAACAATGATAACAAAACACAAAATCTAAAGTCAAATCGGAGTACAAGGCCTTATTACAACCAGCGAAAATAAAGTAATTAAAATCATGTCCTTTGAAACAAATAAACAAAACTCCTAAGTATCTTGTAGTGTGGCTATCTCCAAGTCCTCTCTCATGTCGAGCCGTCTACTGAGAATCACCTGAAACATTTAATAAAAGGGTGTGAGTTTCAAAACTCAGTGTGTACGACCCTTGGTAACCAATCAACATGCAAATATCACATTGGGCCTAAGGCCTATCAAATTCGGTGGTCTTGGGCCTTAGCCCGCAATGACCTCACATCACATCAGTATCACATGAACGCAATTCACCCATCCCAAATCCAAACCTGCACTCCATTTCCCTTCCAACCTTACACTCTTGTGGGGGTATAAATATCAACCCACCCATCCTTACACTCCAAAGGTAGCACCAGCAGCGCACTACTCAAACGTTGCAGCAAAGCTGCTATAATGGGCTTAAAGCCACCGGTAGATCCACTATCGTCAAGCGACTATGCGATCCTCAAATCTTCCTCCGTAACATCAAAACCCACCAAAATGCAACATATATTTCATGAACGCAACATACACAATTTCACAAATTAAGCACTTAGGGGTATTTTATTCATTTCGCCACCTAGGGGTATTTTCGTAATCCTACCCTACAGGGGTATTTAGGTAATTTTTCAAAACAAGGGTATTTTGGAAATTTTGTAAATCAGGGATGTTTTGGTAATTCTGTAAATCAAGGGTATTATGGTAATTTTACAAATCGAGGGTATTTTAGTAATTTTGTAAATATAATGTTATTTTGGTAATTTTCAAACTAAGGGTATTTGGAAATTTTTAAACTAAGGGTATTTGGTAATTTTTCAAATCAAGGGTATTTTGGTCCCCCTTTGGTTTTAGTTATGAACTTTGGCCCATTAACAAGTCCTTGCGGCTAAAGTGACCAGACACTACGCACTAGGTGATTCCAGAGAAGAGGAGGTGGGTCGCTAGGATCGCTTAAGTACCAAGCTCTCCATAGATCCAATCCTAGACATGCATATGTCTATTGCCATACTCTAACCCTGCGACTTGTCCCTGGACATGTTGCTTATTAAATTAAGTCTTATGTGGTTTAAGAGTTGTTTAGAACTGGGCCTAAAGTCCATCAAACCCTAGCATACTTGTCTACATCTCCATAAAGCCCATCAAGCCCATTTCACGTTCATATAGCCCATTAAGCCCAAATAACATCCTAATGGCCCATTAGGCCTAGATCTCATTCATATGGCCTATTAGGCCCAAAACAATTCCAGATCATGTAACATGCATGACTAACTCAATTTATATAACCAAATCAATCAATTTCATCAAACTTAGCCTTAGGGGCCACCTGGCCCATTTAGCCACTCTCGGCTTTTCGGCATTGCTGATATCATGTGTGTGTAGTGTTTGTACACGCCTGGTTACTGCAACGTGCTATACTATCCTTAGCCTTGAACATACAACCAACCAACCTTCAATCAATCACCCATACTTAATCAAAACATTTACCAAAAGCCGAAGCCTTATCGTAACCTTACCGTGTGCCACTGGGTTTTAATTGCCCTTCCTTAGCTACTAATAATGAGTATCCCCTAGATCTGCACTCACACATACACCATCAAACTTCGAGTGACTCATAATCCACACAAATCACCCCTATAGATCATACTCACATTCGGCCATTTACTTAAACCATAATTGAGTTGAGTACACTTACACTTTGCTAACGATCCTTACTACGTTTGCAATCTCTGAACCTTACCCTTGTTAATACAAGATTAACGATAATGAGAAGTTAGATAGCCCTTCGACTTTTAACAAAACACACTAAAGGGGTTAATTGAACACTTACCGAACCCAACCCTTGATCTTGCGGCCTAGATAGCTACTTAATGAGATTCGGCTTTTAACCTTGACTGAGAGTAGGTAATAATCGATTTGTGATGGAGGAACAACAACAAAGATTTGGCACTAATAAGGATTCCAGCAAGAGAAGAAGATGATACTTCGGCAATAAAAGAGTTTGGCTATGAGAGAATTTGGCAAAAAGGGATTCGGCTATACGGGATTTCGTCAACAAGGCAAGGTATTTTCGGTTGTGGAAAAATAAGATTTCAGCAAGGAAAAGAAAAGGAATGGAAAATTTGGCATTATCTAGGACCCTAGATTCGGCACACACATATTTATATAGCCTATAGCCGAAACTTAGCCACCCCAAAAGTCCAATTCGGCACCACTTCATTCACTGCTCATCTCCTAATTTTCTCCATGATATCTTCCTTATCCTTCTCCTAAATTATCTCTACTAATCATTTCTCCTTAGAGTCCCTCTACACGCCACTTCCATCCTTCTAGAAGCCTAAAGTTAAACTCTAAAATAAAGCTAAGCTAGCACTCGAACCTCATACCTTCCTACATGCATATGTCGCCAACTCTCTACATCCTAGTGGCGTCACTTAGCCACTTCACTACCGGCTTTTTTGTGCCATTTTTCACTTATTTTTATTTAAAAGCCCACTACTCACAACCCTAATTCCTTAATTAATTAAATTAAGTATCCTCCACCACAAAACTCGAACCCAGAGCTTCTCCAACACACTAGACACTCCAAATTCATTAAACCTTTCAAGCCATCATGTCATTTGTCATTTTCTTACTTATTTAAAAATTTTATAAGACGCTAAGCCCAATAGGCCCAATTCTTCTAGGCCCAAATTTGGGGTGTTACATCACTTAAGGTGTTTAAGGTTCAAATTAAGCACTCAAAAATCAAACACGAAGAGTTAGTCCCATAGGCTTGCATGAAAATCAAAACTCCACCACTATAAAATAAGATGATACAACAATCAAATGGTCTTTACAGGGTTTTAATGGGGCTTGGGTTAAAGGTGTGGATATAGGCTAAATTTAACTGTTTACTCTCATAAAAAATGGAACTAATAATGAAAATACTTTCAACTTTTTTTTAAATAAGAATAAGCACAAACAATTAATAAGAAAGGACTTAACAACAGAAATAGAGAGCATAGTTAGGTAACTGCTCAAATCAAATCTCGACAAAAAGGGACGTCAAAAGATTAGGAGAAGTTAAAATTTGGTTTTGAGTTAATATTAATGGGTGAGTCAAGAAAAACGGTTTATTAGGATCACAAGGGGTTCACTAGGGGTTAATTATGAAGGTAGGCTTTTTGGTGGATTAAATGGGTTAAATCCTAGGCGCCTTTATCATTTCAGTATATCAAATCAAAAATATGGTCTCGACATGTATAATCGAATCAAGTTCTAGAATAACAAATCAATATTGACACACTCATAATCGAAAAAAAGTGAGTAAGAAAAATATATGCTCTTAAAGGCTCAAAAGTCTCACAAAAATTATGGTTTTTGATGTCATCCTTGTAGATTTCAAACTTCAAAATAATATTTAAGATTAGGGAAACAACCTGATAAAATTTTAATTCTGAAAATAGACTTTATCATGCTTGATTCTCTAATGTCTTGAAGTTTAAACCATTAATGCACAATTATCTATGACTTAATCCGAAACATATAAATGAAAATCATAAATCAATAGAAGTTTCATTCTAATAGTAAATATGAGAAAGTTACTTAAGAACAAGATATAGTTCAGTATTGTTGACACCTCCCCACACTTAAGACGTACATTGTCCTCAGTGTACAAAGATAGATATCTACAATATATAAAATCATAAGATAGGGAGAGAAGTGAACTTCCTGAATTTTAGTTGGAGTCAGGGAAAAGAAACAGTAAGTTGGGCAGAGATGAAGGTGGAGGTGGATACTAGGGTCGTGGTGTGGCCGTTCCTTAATAGCCCTTTGAACCTAAATTAAAGAAATCAAAATATAATAATATAAATTAAAGACAAGAAATATAAAGGGAAATAAAATAAAGGAGAAGAGAAAAGGAAAAGAAAAACTGAATGGACTCCAAGGTCTTTGTCCTGTCGAGGTAATGGAGCGACCGACATGAACTTATGGAGATTGGTCTCGCACATGGAGACTGTGGTAGGGTCCTTTCGCTTCTTCAACATGGGGATGGTGGTGTAGAGAAAGGGTGAGGGAAAGAGAAAAAGGAAAAAAGAAATGGGAAAGATAAAGAAAAAGGGAGGGGTGTGGTGGTTAGGGTTTGGAAGAAGAAGAAATTGGGGAGAAAGTGAGAAGAATGGGGGTTTTAAATAGGAATCAGGGACCTGAGTACTGCCCAGGCCCATTTTCCATGGGTGTGTTAGGTCACATGGCCGTTTGCTGCTTCATTCGTTTCTCCTACGGCCGTGTAGAGGTTTCTACGCCTATATGGAGTAATCAATGTCAGTCACGGCCTACAAGCACGAGCATGTTGAATACCCGTGTCGATTTCTCAGTTTCAACCATGGCTTAGGAACATGGGCGTGTCGCACGCCCTTGTGACTTTCTCAGTGTCGACCCCGGCCATATCGCTCGGCCATGGTGTTTAGGCGGAGCCTGTGTCTTGGGGAAAATTTTCGCATGATCTCCACCACGCCCATGTATCTTTTCATGGTGTCCACACGGCCACTGCCACGCCCATGTGCAAGGCCGTGTGGAGAGAAAAACCCACGCTTTATTAAATTGGTTAGTTGTTAGTTAGATACTAAAAATAAAAAATAATGACATTAGTGAAGTTAGTGCTCGGGTTACCTCCCAAGAAGCGCTCGTTTAAAGTCTTAAGCTAGACTTACCTCTCATTCGCATAATCATGCTGGTTTGAAGAGTTAAAACTTCTCTCCCCTACTATCAGTTCTATGATCATTATATAGTTTGAGTCGAGTGACATTTACCTTAAAAGTGCCAAATGTAGGATTAGTTACCTCGACTGCTTCGTATGGGAAGACATTGAGTGCCGTGAAAGGGATCTCTTCGCTTATATTAAAGTCTGAGGTGGTGATTCGAGGGTTTGTCTTATCCAAGAATACCTGTTTCCCGATCTAAAATTGGTTTGTCCCATCTCTAAGTTTGTCATGAAGTTGCCTCGATTTTGCTTCCTGTGTTCTTAGTTTCTCCTTGAAATGTGTCTTCCACTCATCTAGTTCACCGATCTGAAGCCTTCGTTCCTCATGAGTTATTTTTTTGTTGGCATGAGGTATAGGAAGTGGCTCCGCTGTGTAATTTCGTGGTGCTTCCTGAAAAGAAGGTTGAACCAAATGGTTATTAATAGAATTTATGTTTTCACCTTTATTGCTCGATGTCCTAGCCAAGTCAAGAGCCTGAAGAGTGATCATTTCGTCACCTACACGAAGTGTGAGTTCACCTGTACAAACATCAATTTTAGCTCTAGCAGTTGCTAAGAAGGGTCTGCCTAAAATTAAAGGGACATTATTGTCTTCATCCATGTCTAAAACAAAGAAGTCTACTGGGAATATAAATTTATCAATTTTTACTAGTACATCTTCGATTATACCCTTAGGAATTCTAATAGTTTTATCAGCTAATTGAATGCTCATCCTAGTTTGTTTGGGTTTCCCAAGACCTAGCTGTTTAAACATTTTATAAGGCATGGCATTGATGCTTGCCCCTAAATCAGCCAAAGCGTTATCAACAGATAAACTACCAATTAAGCACGAAATTGTAAAACTCCCTGGGTCTTTTAACTTTCGTGGTAGTTTATTTTGTAAAATTCCCGAGCACACTGCATTTAGCTCCACATGCGACGCATCGTCTAACTTTTGTTTGATTGTCAAAAGCTCTTTTAAAAATTTTCTTGAATTGGGCATCTGCGAAAAAGCATCAAGAAACGGAAATTTAATATGTAATTTCTTTAGAAGTTTAAGAAATTTACTGAATTGTTCATCTGTGCGGTCTTTCTTCATTGCATTGGGGTATGGTATACGAGTTTGGTACTCTGCAATTACCGGTTTTGGTTTATCATGGCTTACCTCCACCTTACCTTCCTCTACCACATTCTCTTGCCTCAATTTTAGTTCATCTAACCCTTCACTATCGTGAGCTGTTATGGCTTAAAGTTGCTCCTTTGGGTTAGTTTCAGTGTTGCTTGGCAAGCTACCTTGTGGTCGTTTCGAGATCAGCTTAGTAAGCTGTCCTAATTGGTTCTCGAGCCCTTGAATTGATGCCTGTTGATTTTTAGTGCTGTTTTGATCTTTTAGAAGCGTGTCTCTGACACCGCGATGAACTTTGTTTGTATCTCCTTAAGGTTCGGCTCTTTCTCTTGTAGGTAGGGTTACAGTTGAAAGACTGGAGGGGGTTGTTGTCTCTGATTTCCTTGACCACCCCATGAGAAGTTTGGGTGGTTCCTCCAGCCTGGATTGTAAGTGTTACTATAAGGGTTATTTTTAGGTCTAGAATTATTACCCATATAGTTCATCTGTTTGCTTTCTACGCTAGGGTTGTAGGATGGATATTTCGTATTGCTCATCCCTCCTTCATTTGTATCGTACTGCATCACTGGATGTACCTGCGAAGAACCACACAAACCATCAATTTTCTTACTTAAAAGTTCTACCTGATTGGATAGCATGGTTACTGAGTTGAGGGTGAAAACACCGGCGGCTTTTGTTGGCCTTGTCCTTGTAACTTGCCACTGATAGTTATTTAGTGACATCTCCTTTATAAACTCATAAGTCGCTTCAGGGGTTTTGTTATTTAGGGTTCCACTGACGGCTGAATCAATCAATTGCCTAGTTGAGAGGTTCACATCGTTGTAAAATGTTTGAACCTGTAGCCACAAAGGTAACCCATGGTGAGGGCACCTTCTTAATAAATACTTGTATCCTCCCATGCATCGTAAAGTGTTTCTAAATCCATCTGCACAAAAGAAGAGATATCATTCTTTAACTTAGCCGTTTTAGCCGGCGAAAAATATTTTAATAAGAATTTTTCGGTCATTTGTTCCGATGTAGTGATTGATCCTCGTGGTAACGAGTTCAACCACTGTTTAGCTTTGTTTCTCAACGAGAAGGGAAACAACCGAAGGCGAATAGCATCATCAGAAACACCATTTATTTTAAAAGTATCGCAAAGCTCTAGAAAATTTGCCAAGTGATTGTTTGGATCCTCATCTTGCAAACCATCAAACTGAACAAATTGCTGAATCATCTGTATAGTGTTAGGTTTCAGTTCAAAATTATTTGCAGCAATAGCAGGTTTAACAATACTTGATTTAGTTCCTATTAAATTAGGTTTGGCATAATCATACATAGTACGAGGGGCAGGGTTTTGATTCACCGGATTTGCGGCAACCACAGGAGGTAGTGCATTATTATCAGCCATCTCTTCGTTGGTGTTGATATCGTCCTCTTGCTCTTCTTGTATGTATTGTAAGCTTCATCTTATTTCTCTGCGGTTTCTACAAACGATACCTTCTATATCACTGTAAAAAATAAAGGGTCTTGACGGGTTCCTTCTAGTCATAAACTAGAATTACCTGCCAGAAGCAAATAAAGAAAAATTAGCAAAGTTAAAAAATAAAATAAATATAAATTGCAAATAAATAAAATGGATCAAGTAATAAAACTTTAGTGTTCCTAATATCTTAGTCCCCGGTAACGGCGCCAAAAACTTGATGGGCTCGAAACTAACTATTATTTCGACAAAGGCAAGCGCACCTATCGAACAGTAGTCTAGTTGTGGTGAGTTCGGAATATCGTATCCTCAAGGACCAAGAGTACTAGTATTAACTATCTTTTTATTATCTAACCTAATAATTAAGGGGATTTATTTTTAATCTAAAATTAACTAATTAATTTAACTAACTAAATTGCTATGAACGTGATAGAAAGTGAATTTTGACAACTTATATGAGGTAAGCAATACCTAAGGAAGAATCCACCTAGACTTCACTTATTATTTTGATTCATGCGATTTATTCACTTGACTTAATCCATAGAAATCCCTAAATTATATTAATACCTATTTCGAGGCTACTAACAACTGACTCTAGGTTGATTAATTGAAATCTCTTTCTAATTAAAACCCCTATTGTCACATTATCTCGATCTATGGAATCCCTTATTAGGTTTGACCCTAATCTGATAGATTTTCGTCGCCCTATTTCTAGGGTTACAATCAACTCCGCTTAATTGTATTGATCTACTCTTAGACAGGGGCTTTTGCTCTACTAAATAAGCACATTTGACTTGAATCAATAACTTGAATTATCAAACAAGAATAAGGACTCACAATTAAGAATAAGCACAAGTATTTATCTCATAAATCAAATAATAATAAGATCTGTCTTAGGTTTCATCCCCTCAGGTATTTGAGGGATTTAGTTCATACTAATAAGGGGAAACATATTAGAATACAGAAAACAACAAAACATAAGAAAACCCAAAAACTTCTAAAGAACTTGCTGGGAGATCCTCAGTCTTGATGGAGATCCTTATCCTAAGCTGTTCCCGACGGCTATCTTAGAGTATCTTCTGCCTTTTACTCGGCGTCTATTTGACGTCCTGTCGAACTCATCCTTTAGGTTGCCCCCTAGGATGTTTATATAGGCTTTGAGATACCTTTCTTGGCCCACAAGTAACCTTTTCCGAATAGAATTAAACCTGGGCACGGTAGGGACACGCCCCTGGTAGACTCCTTCAGCCGTAGTCGATTCTGCTCGCCAACCACGGCTGTGTGATCTGCCCGTGGTCGATAGTCCAGGCCGTGTGATTTCCTAAGTAGGCCCATTTTGCCCCATTTTGGCCCGTTTGTCATTCTTTTCGACTTCCTAAACTCTCCTGAGTATAAAACATGAAATTAAGAGATTAGGAGTATTGAAATGAAAAATCATCTAAAATTAAGCCAAGCATGGGGTTAAAATATGTGTAAATTATGGTCTATCAAGGTTATAAAGATGCTTAATTGATATGTTTTGATTGCATTCGAGGCATGGTTTGGAATTGGTTTGGTACTTGTAGGTGAATTCAAAATGTGGATGGTAATTTGGCCTTGTAAATGGCCTATATTTGCCACACGGTTAAGCACACGGGCGTGTGGCTCGATCGTGTCATTTGAGTTTGTAATTCAAAACAAGTCAGACTCGACCAGGGGCTGGACACACGGGCGTATGACTGGCGGTGTGGTGCAAGTCAGTGTCGACCACGGGTGAGGCACACCAGGGTGTCTTAGGCCTTGTGGACAAGTCAGTATGTATGTCCCGTTTTTACACAGCTTGGACGCACGGGCGTGTCCGAGGCGATGTAAGGCACACTGCCTACCCACACGGGCGTGTGACCTCTAAAGTATGAAAAATGTTTAAATTTCTATAATTTTTATATGTGTTCGGTTTAGTCTCGACCTCTTTCTAACAGTGATTAAAGTCTTGTAGACATCAATAAGGGACTAAATGTTTATATTTTAATATGTTTGATTGATGATTGACTTTGTGTTGTGAAATGGATGTGAAATGTTCCGATTGTTTAGCAATGTCTCTTAACCCTATTCCAGCGATGGTTTCGGGTTAGGAGGTTATGTTTTATTGGTATTGGAGCTATGATTTAGTCGATTCTCGAACTAAAATAGCGCGTGTGAGTCTAGCTATACATTCCATATATACAATTGCGATAGTGTGATGAATCCTGACAGCTAAAAAATGTGTTTTCATATAGTAATGGATCTCGATTGAGCAGTTACTGACGTTGTAGAGAGTAGCGCACCTGCTCCCGCTCAAGGGACAGTGCCGGCCACATCTAGGCCAAATGATGGTAGCCAAGAAGGAGAGGCTAAGCAAGCCTTTTTCTGAATGATGTGTGAGTGGTTTTCAGAGTTCGTTCAAATGAATCTGGCTGCTCCACAACCTCCACCCCTACAAGTGCCTGTTATGCCACAAGTTGCAGATCCTAATCAATTGAATAAACCTCTTGTGGATAAAATCTGAAAGTATGGGGCCGAAGAGTTTAGGACTACAGTGTTGATGATGCTGAGCGAGCTGAGTTTTGGCTCGAGAATATAATCCAAGTGTTCGATGAGATGTCATTGACCCCTGATAAATGTATTAAGTGTGCAGTTTCCTTGTTGGGAGATACGACTTATAATTGGTGGAAAACATTGATATCTGTGGTTCCAAGATAGAGAATCAATTGGGATTTCTTTCAAGTTGAATTCTGGAAGAAGTATATCAGTCAACGGTTCATAGATCAGAAACGTAAAGAATTTCTAGAGCTGAAGCAAGGTCGTATGTTCGTTATTGAGTATGAGCGGGAGTTTGTGAGATTGAGTCAGTATGCACGGGAATATGTTTCGATTGAAGCTACTATGTGCAAATGTTTCATAGAAGGGCTGAATGAAGACATTAAGTTGTTGGTTGGGATACTTGAGATAAATGAATTTGTTGTGTTAGTTGAAAGAGCCTGCAAAGCTGAGGAGCTCAGTAAAGAGAAGAAGAAAGCATATTCTGAGGTTAGAGACTAAAGAAAAAGATTGATGAGTAAGTCAGCTCAACCTTCGACGAAGAGATTCAGAGATCTAAGCAATCAATCAAATGCTCTGTTGGGACATCCGAGTAGAGATCGTGCGAGACAAAGTGTTGGTTCAAGAACTCAAGCCCCAACTGAATCAAGTGTTGGAAGTGCCAAAAGCAACAAACCTGAGTGTAGACAGTGTGGAAGATTACATGTGGGAGAATGCTGGGGCAAGTACAATAATAGAACTTGCTACAAATGTGGAAGAAAATGTTTAGAATACGAGACCGAGTAATATGACGACTAGGGGTAGACTATCAAGAAACACCGAAAATGTGAGTGGAAGCCAAAGAGGGACTACTGATACAACCGTGAGATCCGAGGCGAGAGCACTTGCCCGGGCTTATACTATATGCACGCGAGAAGAAGCATCATCTCCAGACATCATTACTGGTATTTTTACTCTATTTGATACTGATGTGATTGCATTAATAAATCCAGGATCTACTCATTCATATGTGTGTGTGAATCTGGTATCGAATAAGACTCTACCTATTGAATCTACTGAATTCGTGATTAGAGGATCGAACCCCTTAGGAAAGTGTGTCTTGGTGGATAAAGTGTGCAAGAACTGCCCGTTGATGTTTCGAGACATTTGCTTTTCGGCTAATTTGATGTTGTTACCTTTTGATGAATTTGATATCATTTTGGGTATGGATTGGCTCACTTTGCATCATGCTATTGTGAATTGTAAACGAAAGAGTATTGATTTGAGAAGTCGGAATGGTGAGATAGTTCGAATTAAATCCAGTGATTTGAATGGGTTACCAGCTATTGTATCTGCTATGAAAGCTCTGAACTATGTAAAAAAGGGTTGCATAGCTTATCTGGCTTATGTAATTATACAAAAGTAACAGAAAAGAAAGTTGAATTTGCGCCTGTGTTTTGTGAATTCCCTGATGTAATTCCTGAAGAGTTACTGAGATTACCACCGGTACGAGAAGTTGAATTTGGTATTGAATTAGTGCCGGGGACTACTCTTATCTCAATAGCTCCGTATAGAATGGCACCAACGGAATTGAAAGAGTTGAAGTCCCAGTTGCAAGAGTTGACCGATAGAGGATTTGCACGATCCAGTTTCTCGCACTGGGGTGCTCCTGTGTTGTTCATGAAAAAGAAAGATGGCATTATGAGGATGTGTATTGATTACAGACAATTGAACAAAGTGACGTTAAAGAATAAATATCTGTTGCCTCGTATTGACGATTTATTCGATCAGTTGAAAGGAGCTATATTGTTTTCTAAGATAGATTTGAAATCGAGCTACTACCAGCTACGAGTCAAAGAGTCAGATGTACCGAAGACTGCTTTCAGAATGAGGTACAGACATTATGAATTCTTAGTTACGCCTTTGGACTAACGAATGCTCCTGCAGTGTTTATGGATTTGATGAATAGGATATTCAGACCGTATTTGGATCATTTTGTTGTGGTGTTCATTGATGATATTCTGATTTATTCCTGTGATGAAACACAACATGTCGAGCATTTGAGAATTGTGTTACAGACTCTGCGTGAGAAGCAATTGTATGCAAATTTAGCAAATATGAGTTTTGGTTGCGTGAGGTTGGTTTTCTGGGGCATATTGTGTCAGCTGTGGGAACACGAGTTGGTCTGAGTAAGATCTCAGCTATTTTAGAATGGAAGCGTCTGAGAAATGTGTCTGAAGTCTGTAGTTTTCTGGGACTAGCGAGATACTATAGGCGGTTTGTGAAAGTTTTCTCGATGATTGTGACTCCGTTGATGAAGTTGCTACATAAAGATGTTAAATTTGAGTGGTCAGAAAAGTGCCAGCAGAGTTTTGAACAATTAAAAACATTGTTGATAGAGGCGCCAGTGTTAGTTCAACCGGATTCGAGTAAAGAATTCATAGTTTACAGTGATGCATCTTTAAATGGTTTGGGCTGTGTGCTGATGCAAGAAAGCAAAGTCATTGCTTATGCTTCGAGGCAGTTAAAGCCGCATGAAAAGAATTATCTGACGCACGACCTTGAATTAGCCGCGATTGTGTTTGCATTGAAGATTTGGCGTCACTACCTATTTGGTGAGAAATTTCATATTTATACAGATCATAAGAGCTTGAAATACTTGATGACTCAGAAAGAATTGAATTTGCGATGAAATGGTATGATTTTGATGATGCATAAATTTCATGTTTTAGAATGTATAATTGATATTTGTGGTAGTAAGTTGAGAGGGATTTGTATAGGAAAAAGATTAATGATGATATGAGGTTATAAAGATGCATAATTAATATGTTTTGATTGCATTCGAGGCATGGTTTGGAATTTGTTTGGTACTTGTAGGTGAATTCAAAGTGTGGATGGTAATTTGGCATTGTAAATGGCCTATATTTGCCACACGGTTGAGCACACGGGCGTGTGGCTCAACCGTGTCATTTGAGTTTGTAATTCAAAAAAAGTCAGACTCGACCAAGGGCTCTACACACGGGTGTGTAACTGGCCGTGTAGTGCAAGTCAGTGTCAACCACGGGTGAGGCACACGGGCATGTCTCAGGCCGTGCGGACAAGTCAGTATGTATGCCCTGTTTTGACACGGCTTGGACGCACGGGCGTGTCCGAGGCCGTGTGAGGCACACGGCCTACCCACATGGGCATGTGACCTCTGCAGTTTGAAAAATGTTTAAATTTCTGAAAATTTTCATAAGTGTTCGATTTAATCCCGACCTCTTTCTAACACATGATTAAGGTCTTGTAGACCTCAATAAAGGACTAAATGTTTATATTTGAATATGTTTGATTGATGATTGACTTTTTGTTGTGAAATGGATGTGAAATTTTTCGATTGTTCGGTAATGCCTCTTAACCCTATTCCAGCGACAGTTTTAGGTTAGGGGGTTACACTCATCCATGAAAAAAATTAGAAATGGCTAGGGACTAAATTGGAAATCAATAAATTAAAAAGATGATAGAAAAATAAAAAGAAATTATCATCTTTTTTATTCATCTTCTTCCCTAATATTTTCTATAGAAACTCTAGGAGAGAGGAATAGAACTTACCAAACTTGAAAAGGTATGAAATCAAGTCCTGTTTTTAATTATTTTTATATTTTTAAAATCAGGATAACCTAATCTTTCTATTTATGGGATTTATTTGAAAAGATAACAAAGTGTAGAAACTTTGCCATTGATGTAAATGCTGGAAATTTGAAATTTATGGTAGAAAATGAAAGATAGTTGATAGATAAACAACTTTTACAAAGCAATTTTTCATTGAAACTTAGTTAGGGACTAAATTTAAAAAGTAGTAAAACTAATGGAAAATGCTAAAATTTGAGAAATGTGTGTGCTGTGAAAATTGTTATTAAATTTCGATTAGGCTTGGAAAGAGGACTATATTGCATGAACTTCATTTTCCGAGCCTAGGGATCAAATTGAAATTTTTGAAAAGAGTAAGGGCAAAATAGTAATTTTACCTAGGATGTAGTAGAATGCAACTGTATGTAATGATGAGTTAATAATTAAATCTGCTTATATAGACCCGGAAAGACCAACTACAGAATTAGATCGAGGGAAACAAAAAGTTTCAGATTAATTGGAATTCCAAACACGAACAATTGTCAAAGTAAGTTCATGTAACTTAAATATGTATGTTAAATTGCTTGAATTGAATTATATGATTTTAATGATATGTATGTGATGATGAACATAATGAAATAACTATAATTTGGAAAATATGGATAAAATGTCATGTCCCGGTTGAACATTGAAATTCGATGGATTATGGTGATTTCTTGAAACGAGTAGGATATGACGAATGTTACAAATAGAATTTAGTCCGGACAGGTAATCCTGAATTAAGCCTCTCGAGCATATGTTATAGATTGGGTTTAGCCCGGACGGGTAACCCTAATTAAGCTCTTTAGAGCATTGGTCATTGATAGGATTTAGCTTGGACTGGCAATCCTAAATGACCCCTGTAAACATCGATTGAAAACCGGGATTTAGCCTGGACTTGTAATCCTGTTATAAAATATGTGACTCAAGAGTGTGGTCTTTGAACTTATGCCCAATGGGAAATTATGAATATGAATTGACGGATAATTTATATGTATACCTTATGTACATTACCTGAATGTCCATTGAAATTTCATTAGTTCAATGGAAAAGACTCTTGAAATATGAAAACATGGAATTAATGGAAGTTTTTATGTAATGAGCTCATCTATGTTTACTTGATATTTATATGATGTTATGTGACTAACTTGCTTGATCAAGTGTATATTGATTAGGTGAACTACCTATAATGGATGAAATGTATGTTTATATATACTTGCTTGAATAGATGTAATTGGTAAGTTTATTTTCCGTTATACAAACTTACTAAGCATGAAAATACTTACCCTATTTACTTTTTCCTTGTTTTATAGTGCTCGTCAGCTCGCGAAGGTTGGAGGACTAGTCGGAGCATAATCACACTATCTAGTATCTCCTTTTTGGTATATTTAGAAATCTCATTTTGGTATAATGGCATGTATAGGCTTCTTTGGCCAAATGATGTCTTGTAAGTGATGTTTTATAATCTAGCCATTGGAATGGCTAGTAATGACTTATTTGGTATGTTTATAAGTTATTTCATGTTCATTGCTTATGTGTTAAATGTGGATGAATAGAGTATGTTTATCTTGTATATGCTCTAAAAGTATGGTTTTAAACATGAATTGCATGTGATATTATGCCATGATAGATGTTAGTTTAGCCTTGATTTTAATAACTGATTTGGCTGGTATATACATGCAAGTATTGATATAGGTTGTTGGCAAAATTGGGTGAGAAAATGAAGCTAAGAAATGGCTTCATTTAGTCCACATGGATAAACACATAGCCTACCCCATGGGCATGTGGTTTGGTCGTGTGTCCCCTGAACCTTAAAATTTAAAAACAAAATGCTCAGAATCGAGCATATGGGAAAAGACACGGGCGTGTGTCTCAGCCGTGTGAGGGACACAGCCTTGAGCACGGGCGTGTTTCCTGGCCGTGTGAAAAACTAAATTTTGAAAATTAAATTTGCCACACGACCTAGCACACAGGCATGTAACTTGGCCGTGTGACTTTAATTTGTTCTTGCCTTGCAAGTCAAAGAGTTACACGGGTTAGGGACACGGGCGTGTGTAGCCACATGGCTTAAGACATGGGCATATCCCATGACCGTGTGAGCCACACGGGTTGATCACACGGGCGTGTCCCTAGGCCACACGGGTTTGTGGGCACTGTTCATAAGAGAAATTTGGAAATTTTGCGAAAAATTTTATGAGATCCCGATTGAGTCCCGAATTGATTCTAATATTCATATTGGTCCTCGAGGGCCCATTCAAGAGACAATAAGAAACTTTTAAGTATGAATGGTATTTTAATACAATTTGCATATGATTGTTCTATGAACTCCGGTAATACTCTGTAACCCTGTTCCAGCGATGGATACGGGTTAAGGGTGTTACATTTATTGGTATCAAAGCTACGATTTAGTCAATTCTCGAACTAATGTAGCAAGTACGGGTCTAGCTATACATGTCATTATATAAACCATGATAGTGTGATATTTCCTGACCACTTTTAAATGTATTTTCATATACTAATGTCTTCCAACCAAGTTCGAGATGAGTCTGAGGAAGCTGAGAGCACTATTCAAGCTTCTGTGCAACAAGCCGTAACTAGTAGAAGTAGGAGGCCCATGTCTGAGGGCCGTGAAGAGGCAAAAGCAACCTTCTTTGAAATGATGGATGAATGGTTTAGTGAATATATGAGAACACGCTCTGCTGTTCAACAACCTCCCTCACCTCCTTTGCAACCCGATGAAACACCACAAGGTACTGGACCCGTTAGAATTGATAAGGCTCCGGTTGATAAGATTAAAAAATATAAGGCTGAGGAATTTAGGGCTACGATCGACGATGATCCAGAAAGGGCCGAGTTTTGGCTAAAAAGTACTATTTGAGTTCTCGATGAATTGTCATGTACTCCCACCAAATGTTTGAAATGTGCGGTATCTTTGTTGAAAGACCCAACTTATCATTGGTGGAAAACCATATCTTCTATTGTACCGCGAGAAAATATTACGTGGGAATTCTTTCAAACAGAGTTCAGAAAGAAATATATTAGTTAGATGTTCCTAGATCAAAAAAAGAAGGAATTTTTAGAACTCAAATAGGGAAATATGACAGTGGTCGAGTATGAATGAGAGTTTGTTAGACTGAGCAAGTATGCTACTGAATGGGTTCAGACTGAAGCCGATATGTGCAAACGATTTGAAGAAGGGTTGAATGAAGACATTAAGTTGTTGATTGGGATTTTGGAATTAAGGGAATTTGCGGTATTAGCTGAAAGAGCCCACAAGGCCAAGAAATTAAACAAAGAGAAGATGTAATCCAAAAGAGAAGCTGGGGTTTTGAGTAAAAGATTTATGAGCAAGACGCAATCATCTGGCTCAAAGAAATCAAGAAGTTACCAAGAACGTATTGCCTCATCAATGGGATATTCAGGAAAGGAAAGAAGTTCTAAATGCTCCAACCCGAGGTCTTCATCTCTGCTAACAACCAGTGTTGGGAGTGTTGGAAACCCCAAGCCACGATGCAATGTCTGTAACAAATTGCATTTTGGAGAGTGCTAGATGAGAACTGGGGCATGTTTTAAATGTGGTTCTCTTGACCATTTTCTTAAGGATTGCCCAGAAAGAGTTGAAAAAGATATAGATCAAACCTCTAAGTCGAGTAATCCCGTCTCAAGGGGTAGACCACCACGATATTTTAGAAATTTAGTGGTAGTCACACTGCTACAAAAGACTCAACAGCTAAATCTAAGGCACGGGCTCCAGCAAGGACATACGCCATACGCGCAAGGGAAGATGCCTCGGCACCAGATGTTATCACTGGTACATTCTCTTTATATGATACTGATATTATTGCTTTGATTGATCTTGGTTCAACGCATTCATATATATGCACGAAACTTGTGACTGTTAAAAATATGTTGGTTGAATTCACCGAATTTATGGTCAAAGTTTCAAATCCCTTGGGTTAGCATGTTATGGTAGATAAAATTTGTAAAAATTGCTCGTTAATGATAGAGGGTCATTGTTTTCTGGATAATTTGATGTTGTTACCTTTTGATAATTTTGATGTGATTTTGGGAATGGATTGGTTAACCCAACATGATGCAGTAGTTAATTGTAAATGTAAATATACTGTGTTGAAGTGTCAAAACAGTGAATTACTTCGAGTTGAATCTGAAAAACTAGATGGGTCATCTAATGTGATTTCAACAATATCAGTTCAAAGATATATTAGAAAAGGGTATGAGGCTTATCTTGCTTATGTGCTGGATACCAAAGTGTCTGAGTTGAAAATCTAGTCAGTGCCGGTTGTTTGTGAGTTTCCTGAGGTATTGCCAGAAGAATTGTCTGGTTTACCACCAGCTAGAGAGGTGAATTTTTTTATAGACCTTGTACTAGGACGACACCGATATCAATAGCACTATATAGAATGGCTCCTACTAAATTAAAGGAGCTGAAAGTGCAGTTGTAAAAATTAATTGATAAAGGATTTGCTCGACCCAGCTTTTCACGGTGGGGTGCACCGGTATTGTTTGTAAAGAAGAAATATGGATCATTGAAGCTGTGCATTGATTACAGGCAGCTCAATAAAGTCACAATAAGGAACAAATATCTATTGCCCTGAATTGATGATTTATTTGACCAACTAAGGGGTGCTACTGTATTTTCGAAGATTGATCTACGATCTGGTTACTATCAACTACGGGTAAAGGATTCAGATGTGTCGAAGATAGCTTTTAGAACCAGATCTGGGCATTATGAATTTTTTGTGATGCCATTCGGATTAACGAATGCCCTAGCGGTATTTATGGATTCAATAAACAGAATTTTCAGACAGTACCTGGACAGATTCGTGGTTGTATTTATTGATGATATTTTGGTCTATTCCCGGAATAAAAATGAGCATGCTGAGCATTTGAGAATTGTATTGCAAACTCTGTGTGAGAAACAACTATATCCCAAATTCAGTAAATATGAATTCTGGTTACGGGAAGTTAGTTTCCTTGGACATAATACATCTGCAGAAGGTATCCGGGTAGATTCGAATAAGATTTCAGCTATTGTAAGTTGGAAGCCTCTGAAGAATGTTTTAGAAGTCTGAAGTTTTTGGGGCTAGCTAGATATTATCAGAGATTTGTTAAAGGGTTTTCAATGATAGCTTTTCTGATGACTCGATTGCTGCAAAGAGATGTGAAATTCGAGTGGACTAATAAGTGCCAACAAAGTTTTGATAAATTGAAAACCTTATTAACAGAAGCTCCTATATTAGTTCATCCTAAATAGGGTAAAGAATTTGTAATCTACAGTAATGCCTCATTAAATGGTTTGGGTTGCATATTGATGCAAGATGGTAAAGTTGTAGCTTATGCATCTAGACAGCTAAAGTCCTATGAAAGGAATAACCCGGTACACGATATTGAGTTAGCAACCATTGTGTTTGCACTGAAGATATGGAGGCATTATCTCTTTGGTGAAAAGTGTCATATCTTTATGGATCATAAAAGTCTAAAGTATTTAATTGCACAAAAATAATTGAACTTGAGTCAACGGAGATGGTTGGAATTATTGAAAGATTATGATCTCGTTATTGATTACCATCCGGGGAAAGCTAATGTGGTTGCAGATGCTTTGAGTCAAAAATCTTTGTTTGCCTTGTGGGCATTGAATGCCCAATTGTCCTTATCTGATGATGATTCAATCATAGCTAAGTTAAAAGCTTGATCAACGTTTCGACAACAAATTTGTGAGGCACAGAAGGATGATGATAAGTTACAGGCCAAACGAGTGCAAAGTGAGTCAGCTCCTGATTCAGAATTTCAGATTGATTCAGATGGTTCTTTGTTGTTCAGAGATAGAATGTGTGTGCTGAAGAATTCAAAACTAGTACAGAATATTTTACATTAAATGCATAATAGTATTATGTCTGTGCATCCCGGTAGCAACAAAATGTATAGTGACTTGAAGAAAATGTACTGGTGGCCGGGAATGCAAAGAGATATTTCTGAATTTTTATCTAGATTCTTAATATGTCAACAAGTAAAGGCTGAACACCAAGTGCCTTGGGATTATTGCAGCCAATTACGATTCCGGAATAGAAATAGGAAAGGATTACCATGGACTTTGTATCAGAATTACCCTTGTTGCTAAAAAAGAAAGATGTTGTATGGGTAATTGTCGATCATTTAACGAAGTCAGCACACTTTATCCCAATACATATGGATTTTTCTTTGGATAGGTTGGCTAAATAATATGTCTCTAAAATTGTAAGATTGCATGGAGTGCCAACCTCCATTATTTCAGATAGAGATCCTCGGTTCACCTCCCGATTTTGGAGTAAGTTGCAAGAAGCTCTAGGCACTTGTTTACACTTTAGTATTCCATTCAATCCTCAAATAGATGGACAATCTGAACGTGTGATACAAATTTTAGAGGACATGCTTCGGTGTTGTGTACTTGAATTTGAGGATAACTGGGAAAAGCATCTGCCTTTGATTGAATTTGCTTACAATAATAGTTATCAGTCCAGTATTAAAATGGCACCGTATGAGGCTCTATATGGTCGCAAATGTAGAACTCCACTGTATTGAACAGAGTTAAGCGAGAAAAAGATACACGAAGTTGACTTGATCCGTGAAACCGAAGAAAAGGTGAAGATAATCCGAGACAGTTTAAAGGCAGCCTCAAACCGTCAAAAGTCATATGCCGATTTGAAATGAAAAGAGATAGAACTTCAGGTTGGTGATATAGTGTTCTTGAAAGTATCACCATGGAAGAAAGTTCTCCGATCCAGTCATAAAGGGAAATTGAGTCCACGGTTCATGGGATCTTATGAAATCATTGAAAAAATTGGGCCGGTTGCATATAGGTTAGCATTACCACCAGAGCTTGATAAGATTCACAATGTTCTCCATGTATCCATGTTACGACGATATCAATCGGATCCTTCACACGTTAGTTGTCCAAAAGAAGTTGAGATTCAGCCTGATATGACCTACAATGAAGAACCGATCAAAGACGAAAGAGCTAAGAAAAAAAAAGGTGGCATTGGTAAAAGTGCTCTAGCAACGGCATGGTTTAGAGGAAGCTACCTGGGAGCCGAAGGATACTATGAGGAAGAAATACCCTAACCTCTTTTTAGGTAAGAATTTTTGACGACCAAAATTTTTAAGGGGAGAGAGTTGTAACAGCCCAATTTCGGTGAAATCGGAATAGTGGTTTCGAGACCACAAATCTGACCCAAAAATATAATTTATTTTTATTTTAATATATGGTCCATATTATGATAGATAAGACGCATGAAAATTTTAATACAAAAATCTTATTGATTTAGTGCTTAATTACGAAAAGGACTAAATCACATAAAATGCGAAAGTTGAATTCTAGTAGCTATAAGGATTAAATAACTATGGAATTCAAAACTAGAGGTCCTTATTTGGTAATTAGACCATTAAGAAAAGTATGTAGATTTTTCTTGGTGACTCATCCATGGAAAAATTAAAAATGGCTAGGGACTAAATTGGAAATCAACAAATTAAAAAGATAGTAGAAAAATAAAAAGAAATTATCATATTTTCTATTCATCTTCTTCCCTAATATTTTCTATAGAAACCTAGGAGAGAGGAAGAGAACTTACCAAGCTTGAAAAGGTATGAAATCAAGTCTCATTTTTAATTATTTTTATATTTTTAGAATCAAGGTAACCTAATCTTTCTATTTATGGGATTTATTTGAAAAGATAACAAAGTGTAGAAAATTTTTCATGGATGTAAATGCTGGAAATTTGAAATTTATGGTAGAAAATGAAAGATAGTTGATAGATAAACAACTTTTACAAAGCAATTTTTCATGGAAACTTAGTTAGGGACTAAAATGAAAAAGTAGTAAAACCCATGAAAAATGCTGAAATTTGTGAAATGTGTGTGCTATAAATTTTTTTATTAAATTTAGATTAGGCTTAGAAAGAGGACTAGATTGCATGAATTTCATTTTTCGAGCCTAAGGACGAAATTGGAATTTTTGAAAAGAGTAGGGGCAAAATAGTAATTTTGCCTAGGAAGTAGTAGAATACAAATGTATGTAAAATGTGATGAATTAATAATTAAATTTTCTTATATAGACTCGGAAAGACCAACTATGGAATTAGATCGAGGGAAACAAAAAGTTTCGGATTAGTTGGAATTCCAAACACGAACAATTGTCAAAGTAAGTTCGTGTAACTTAAATATGTATGTTAAATTGCTTGAATTGAATTATATGATTTTAATGATATGTATGTGATGATGAACATAATGAAATAACTATAATTTGGAAAATATGGATAAACTGTCATGTCCCGGTTGAACATTGAAATTCGATGGATTATGGTGATTTCTTGAAACGAGTAGGATATGACAAATGTTACAAATAGAATTTAGTCCGGACAGGTAATCCTGAATTAAGCCTCTCGAGCATATGTTATAGATTGGGTTTAGCCCGGACGGGTAACCCTAATTAAGCTCTTTAGAGCATAGGTCATTGATAGGATTTAGCTTGGACTGGCAATTCTAAATGACCCCTGTGAACGTTGGTTGAAAATCAGGATTTAGCCTGGACTTGTAATCCTGTAGTAAAATATGTGGCTCGAGAGTGTGCTTTTTGAACTTATGCCCAATGGGAAATTATGAATATGAATTGACGAATAATTTATATGTATACCTTATGTACATCACCCGACTGTCCATTGGGATATAATTAGTTCAAAGGAAAAGACTCTTGAAATATGGAAAGGTTGAATTAATGAAAGTTTGTACGTAATGAGCTCATCGATGTTTACTTGATATTTATATGATGTTATGTGACTAACTTGCTTGATCAAGTGCATATTGATTAGGTGAACTACCTATAATGGATGAAATGTATGTTTATGTATGCTTGCTTGAATAGATATAACTGGTAAGTTTATTTTCCATTATACGAACTTACTAAACATAAAAATGCTTACCCCATTTACTTTTTCCTTATTTTAAAGTGCTCGTAAGCTCGCGAAGGTTGGAGGATCGGTCGGAGCATAATCACACTATCCACTATCTCCTTTTTGGTATATTTAGAAATCTCATTTTGATATAATGACATGTATAAGCTTCTTTGGACAAATGATGTCTTGTAAGTGATGTTTAGTAATCTAGCCATTGGAATGGCTAGTAATGACTTATTTGGTGTGTTTATAAGTTATTTCATGTTCATTACTTATGTGTTAAATGTGGATGAATAGAGTATGCTTATCTTGTATATGCTCTAAAAGTATGATTTTAAACATGAATTGCATGTGATATTATGCCATGATAGATGCTAGTTTAGGCTTGGTTTTAATACTTGATTTGGCTGGTATATACATGCAAGTATTGGTGTAGGTTGTTGGCAAAATTGGGTGAGAAAATGAAGCTAAGAAATGGCTTCATTTTTTCCACACGGGTAGACACACGGGCGTGTGTCTAGGCCGTGTGTGGCACACGTCCTACCCAATAGACATGTGGTTTGGCCGTCTGTCCCCTACACCTTAAAATTTAGAAACAGAATGTTTAGAATCGAGCAGATGGGCAGAGAGACGGGCATGTGTCTCAGCCGTGTGAGGGACACGGCCTTGAACACGGGCGTGTGTCCTGGTCGTATGAAAACAACAGCTAAATTTCAAAAATTAAATTCGCTACACGACCTAACACACGGGCATGTGACTTAGCCGTGTGACTTTAATTTGTTCATGCCTTGCAAGTCAGAGAGTTACACGAGTTAGGGACATAGGCGTGTGTAGCCACATGGCCTGAGACATGGGCATGTCCTATGACCGTGTGAGCCACACGGGTGTGTCCCTAGACCACATGGGCGTGTGGGCACTATTCATAAGAGAAATTTGGAAATTTTACGAAAAATTTTATGAGATCCCGATTGAGTCCCGAATCGATTCTAATATTCATATTGGTCCTCGAGGGCCCATTCAAGGGACAATAAGAAAAAATTTGAGTATGAATGGTATTTTAATATAATTTGCATATGAATGTTCTATGAACCCCGATAATACTCCGTAACCCAGTTCCAGCGATGGATACGAGTTAGGGGTGTTACATTGTTGATATAGTTCCACAAGATGCTTTGGTGTATGACAGGTACGGGACCAATGGTTTTTACCTCCACAACGATAACACAAACATTCCAATTTTTCAACTATATCTTTATCATTCTTTCCATCATTATGATCCCACTTCTAATTGGTATTCCTGAAATGACCACCTCGTCCATGTCCTTGACCATGACCATGACCATGACCACGACCACGAATATGATCGCATCTATGTCCTTGACCACGACTACTAGTGTGACCTTTATCCTTTCCATTATATGATGTAACATTCACTTTAGAGAATGGAGTAGAGCCAGTTAGATGTGACTCATTATTTTTCATTAACAATTCATTATTTTGTTCAGCCACAAGAAGACAAAATATTAACTTTAAAATATTTATTAAAATCTTTTTCACGATATTGTGTCTGTAGGGCAACATTATTTGCGTGAAATGTGGAGTATGTTTTTTTTTCTAACATATCCTTATCAGTTATTTTCTCTCCACATAATTTCAATTAGGAAGTGATTCTAAACATAGTTGAGTTATATTCACACAAAAATTTAAAAAATTGTAATCTCAAATGCAGCCATTCATGGCAAGCTTTAGAAAGTATTATGGGTTTTTGGTGTTCATATATTTCTTTTAGACTATTCCAAAGGAAAAATGGATATTTAACAGTCAAATATTTAGTCTTTAGTCCCCCATGGAGGTGATGGCTAAGAAATATCATGGCTTTAACCTCATCTTAACTAGATGCTTCATTTCCTTTATTAATAGTTTCACCAAAGCCTTTTGCATCTAAGTTTATTTTAGCATCTAACATCCAAGATAAATAGTTCTTTCCAATAATATCAAAAGCCAGAAATTCAAGTTTTGCAAGGTTCAACATTGATGATACAACTACAATGCAAATTTAATATAAACATAAGTAGTCTCTTAACAAACTTTCAAGCATAACATAACAATACTCTGGCAATTACAATAATTTAGTCACAAAATAAATTACGAGTAATTTGGCTATGTTAGAAGTTTTAACAAATTACGGGTTAGTGGAACTTTTAACGATGAAAACATACCTTGATCCAAACTAACGAAGATCGCAAGACTCTTAGATTAAATTAAGCCTGCATGCTGATAACGTATTATAAAATAAGAATAATAGATAAAAGATATATATGAGAATAGGGGGATTTCTATTGCATTCTATTGTTTTTCATCATCATCACAACTAGTATATTTCTAGATATATAGGGAGAGATTAGACTCCTCATTTTTTCTAATACATAAATAGGAAATGGGTTACAAAAAGATGAAATGTGAAGAGTTAATAAATATGAAAGGTGAAAAGTTGATTATAATGAATATCCACTTAATAGCATTCATAACAAAACAAGATTTTCTAACTTTAAATTTAATTAATGAATTGGCACTGGTTCAAAACCATATAAATGCAAAAATATTTTTGTTTTCAATAATTTTAAAATATTATCTTTTACCTAGTTCAAATCCATATAAATCTAGGAAAAATTTTAATTTATTTATCATATTTCTATAATGGAAAACATACGCAAAATGTATTTTTATATTTCCATTATTGAAAACAATTTTTTTTTCTATTATCAAATGTATTTTTCAAAATTAAAAAAAAATATAAAATGAAAACCATTTTTTAAAACATGAAAATAAAAAGTTCTTTTTTTCTTTTTATTTTGAAAATAATTTTTATTTTCTATTTCTTAAAATTAAAAACATATTTTTTAAAATAAAAAAATTGTTTTCAATAATGAAAACTTGTTTGGTACTTATTTTCCTATAATAGAAATCGAGAAATAAAATAAAATAATCCCACACTTATATGAATTTGAGCCAAGGTAACAAGTTTGATATTTAATCCTATTGATTTTTTTATTTATTTATGTTTATATGGGTCAATTCATTTAAACTTTTCAGTTTTACATAAAATAAAGATTAAAATTATAAAATAGTTTCATTTTTCATTTCCCAAAATTTATTTTTAAAAATTCCAAACAAATAAAATTTTTCAATGTTTTCTATTTTTCAAGAAAAAAAAAGACTTTATTTCCTAAAATCAAATGGAACTAAAAGTTTCACTAAAATTTTCAAAGGTGAAGCCAGCAAGTTTAAACAGAATTCACTCCAATATATTTACTAAAGTATCTCTCTTTTAATGTTATTATTTACATATTTTTAACTTTTAATCTCTTAATTTTATAAGAATTTCTACATATATTTTACTTTTATAAATACATTTTTTTTATATATTTGATTAGAAAATCTTAAATTTAGAAAATATTATAACAATATAAATAAAGCATTAAGAAACATTTTAACCATGTAAGGGTTGGATGAACAAGGACAAGTTGGAGTCGAAAGCTAAGGTATTCAACGTATTCAAGTATATATAAATGAAATGAAATTCGAGCTGATGGAATCCAATCGAATTGGATCATGATGAAGACTTGAGAGGCCTGGAAGAAACTGTTTGTATTAGGGGTTAGCCCATTTTCTTAGGCCCACATTAAGGGCTAGGCCCAATTTTCTAAATTCTTTAAATCTCCACCTCTAAATCTACTATACTAACAAAAATGCTTTCCTTTAATACTTAGGTTTTGGACTTTGAATTTTATGTTATGTTTGAATTTATTTTAATTAATTAATTAGAGTTGAGTTAATTATTTAATCTAAGTTTTTATAATAATTAATTTATTGAAATTATTATAACTTAAAAATAATTTTTTTTGATTTTTAAACTTTAATTCTTAACACTCCTTGAAAATGAAATTTTAATTTAATATATAATACAATGCATGAATTCTAATTTAAAAAATTTTAATTTTTTGTTTGAGCAAAATAATTAACAGTAATTTTGAGAACAGAAAATAATGACAACCTAAACTATCAATATAGTTGGTTATGCATCAGTTTTGGCTATATCATTTGGTGTACATTGTTTTAATGGAAAATAGAAACAATCAATTCTCTTTTTCTATAGCAGTGAAAATTTTAATCTGTATCGATTTTATCAGTTTATTCTATCTAATTATGATCACATCGATCGAAATCTTGTATATCAACTGATATATAAATAATATTAAAAATAATATTAAAAATATATTTATCATTTATGTTAATAAATGATAAAAGCTTTAATTTTAACCATTAAAGTTTACTGACTTTAACTTTTAAACAACATAAAAAATAAGTAAACAACTTGTATATCAGGGAAAAAGAAAAGAAAAGAAATGCAAAATTTCTAAAAGCTTCACTTCGACTTTATATTTAGTATAGGATGATTTTATTGTGAGTAATTTTATTGTTTAATTTTTTTTTAAATTGTTAAATGATTGATTTTTTTTTTTGTGAAATTTAGTAATGAATATTTTATTCTCATTCATTTGAAATCTATATATATATATATATATATATATATATATATATATATATATTAATAAATATGAAAGGATACATCACAACATACCTATACCTATTTATACCAATTCCAAATTCTGATAGAAAAAAAAGAAAAAGAAAAGTGCCATATATTGGCTATCTTGATAACATCTTATTTTGCATATTTGGAACGGGATTGTCAATCATTCAGAAAGATCAAAAATAGTCTCATAATTTAATTGATATTATTGTTGTTACAACAATGTAAAGAATGTAAGTTTCAATGCACCTATAATATACTTCAATTTAAAATTTTTGGAGGTAACATGTAATTTAGGAGTCGTAAAAAAAAAAAAGTTAAGCATTGTCAATTGTCGGATCTTTTCCAAGTCTTTTCTTTATCATTGATTGGAATTATTGGGACTTACATGTTTCCTAATCAGTAAGCCTCTGTTAACTTATTATAATCCTGGTTAATTATCAAAGTTGTTTAAACACATTAATAAAACACATTGTAAACTTTAAAAATAAAAAAATAGAAAAAAAAGGTTTCTTTACTTATAGAATACAAAATTAATATTTAAATACTAAAATGGTATGCCAATATCATTATTTATCAAAATGGTATGTTTTGAACAGTGTTGAAGGTGGAGGGAGATAGGGTGGCGGCACCACCAATTTTTTCTGTTGCAAACATAGAACCATCATTAGCATAAGATTTGTGTTTTAAAAAAATATATTTAAATGGTGGAGGGAGTAGGATAGATGACACCTGTATTTTGTGTCCATACACGGGTGAAACTAGGTAAAAATACAGGTTACACGAGTGAGGGTGTTTTAAAGGCGAAACCTAGTGGAAGGTCCCTGACAGGTGGCACCCAGTGGTAAAGCCTTATTTAAGTAGTGTTTTCTTGAACAATTTTGAAGATAAGAAAAGAAGAGGAAAAAAATTTGTTGTAGTAGAAGAGAAAATATTGAAGAATTTGTAAGGTTAGTATATACCAATTTTATTTTTTTACAATATATTTTTTTAGAAATAAAATATTGAGAAATTTAATTATTTTTATAGATTTAGTATTGAAGATGGATAATCAATTTTTCGTATGCGTTTATTTTAATGGAGTAATTTTGACAACAATAGTTGGATGTATATTTGAATGCTGCCAATAAATCGCAATGAAATTTAATAGAAATGTCTCAGTTGATGATATGAAAGAAATGATCAGTGCAAAAATTGTTAGACATGGGAGGAGGATTTCGAAATTATTCTAAAAGTTTCCAATTTCGACAGATTGCATAAAATTCACTAGATAGAACTTGTAGACGATGAAGATGTGGGGACAATGGTCACATTTTATTGCCGAAATCGAAGTGGCCAAACTAAACCGATTCAGTTGTTTGCTGAGTTAGCTGATGTGGAGCCAGCTGAAGATTTCACTCCATTAAGTGAAGAACATAGAGTTCAAGATTCATGTATGGTGGTTCCAAGAGCGCACGTTGATAAGCAATCGACTATATGCGAGATCCACATTGATCTTAATGCTCCACCTGTGTCTGAGAACCTTACCCTAGTCTACAAATACATCCGGTGGTGATTGAGACCGATGTGAATAGTGATGATGGATATGATAATAATGGTCCTTTTGATCATGAGGTTGAAGATTATAGTGATCCTGATTTAGGCGAGGTCCTAGATGATATCGACGACGAAGGCGCGAATGACGATGGAAATGTTAATGCGTCTTCAGTCTGGAACACAATTCGAGGCATTATGATACACAATGATCTTGGAGAGCACATGTTGATCATAGATCCCGATACGACGCATGCATTTGAGTTCCCGGAGTACCCCAATATACTACATGCTCACTGGTTGGCCGCAAATCTTGAACGTGAGGAGTTGTTTGTGGGCCAAAAATTTGCAACCAAGGAAGACTACATATTTGCCATTAAATGGTGTAGCATGAATGTGTCGATTGATTGCAAAGTTTCTGTGTCTAAACTGACATTGGATAATGGGGAGTGTTGGAAGTTGGCAGAAGGTTGCAATTGGCGAATACTGTAACATCCCGAAATTAGGCCTAGTAGGATTGGGCCCATTGGGCCTTGGGCTTAGGAGTGTTTAAAATTTTCGAGAATATGAGAATGGTGTTATTGCAAATTGGACTTATTAGTTAAGTTAATTTGGAAGGTTACGAGGTTTCTATGAAGTCTCGGGTTTAATTGGGCCTTAGGAAAAATTTGGTATTCTAGCACTTTAAGGAGAGATGGTAAGTAGCTTCAAGACTTATAGAAATAAATGAGTAATGTGCTTGCATAATTGAGCAATTAGTAAAGAGGATATGGTGTCATATGTGTTACCTTGAGGGAAGGAGTTCAAATCCCTTTGTGTGCATTTGTGAGCTTTGTTTTGGCCAAAACTCCCTTTGACAACTTTGTGTCATTTTCTCCCAAATTGCTACTCTCTTTACCGAAATCTCCTAGCACATTTGTGCATCTTCCTCCTCTTTTGTTTGGTCAAAGCCTTCATCCCTTGCTCATCTTTCTTGGATACGAACCCATTATCATCCTATTTCTTCATCTTTTCGTTCCTTATCGTGTGGAAAAACCTCATCTTGATTGAATCGGTAAGTAATAGTTTTCTCTTTGTCAATAACTTTGTTTCATTCGAGTTTCTCCTTAATAAATCGTGTGTTCTTCTTTCTCTCTCTCGTTGGGTCTGAGTTACCTTCTTTTCTGTGATATGGCCATCGTTGGGCTTAGGACTTTAAACAAGGTGAAGGGGCACAAGTGATTTGTACTAACCAAATCGTTATCGTCGACTCGTCAAGTAAGAGGGGTAAGAACGTTGTTATAAGATTTGTTTTGGCCGAAGGTGGAATAATTGCTAACAACTCGTTCGCTCATCAAATATTGTTAGGACGAGATTTCAGTAGCCAAAGGGTAGGATCGAGGGAGATCACATTCGTGGTAAGTGGAATTAGCTTAATAAAATGTTTCTAGTTATGATTATCAAAGTAGAGACTAACCTTCTATCAACTATCATTATAGGTGTTGAAATCGGTAGAAAGCACAACTCGCAATCAAGGTGTCTAATCCCGTACCTTCCGTATATGGTGTGTAATCTCACACTTCTCTAAAATTTTGTATGAAATATTCTGTGAATCGGTCGAAATACCGAAGAAAAACTGAAAACCGGCATCCGTGATCACTCGGGCGTACGTATGATCGTAGTGGTAATCGTATTTTGTAATAAAACAGTTTCAGTCAAAAATAGTGTCATGTATTTGAAAAATCACGAAAAATAGAAGAAAAGGAATTACAAAGTGAATAAGATATCAGATTAAAGATTACTGTGTCTATTTTAATATGGAAGAAACGGAGAAGGAAAAGAAATTTTATATTCTGAGATATGTAAATTTTAGTGAGACTGGTTCTGAATGACTTTTGGGTATTCTATTCTGTCTTGGAAAAATTGTATAAAATTGTACAAAGTGAATTAAGAGTTATAATTATATGTATAGATTCCTTAGTGAACCTATTTTCAAAAGAAACAAGTGGAAGCAGTATATGAAAAGCGTACAGTAAGATATTTGATATTAAGTTAAGAGAGGCTAGAATCATTGGACAGTGAAACAAGGGAAAATTTAAGGAATAAAATGTACTAAATTGTTAAGCTAAAAATTCTGGAAAAATTGCAATAAGAAGATTTATGAGTCTGGTTTCAAGGAAAATTTACGGATTTTGATTTCGAGATTCTTAACTCGAGTTATAGTCAGTTTAGTCAGTATGACGCAGATGGACAGTTTCGATTTTATGCCCCAAATTAGTAGTTAAGCCTAGGTTGCGAAATTATCGAATTACCCTTAGTGGGTAAATTACCGAATTACCCTTAGTGGGTAAAATTACGAAAATACCCTTAATGGGCCGTTTGATATTTGCTTAATGGGCCGTTTGATATTTGCTTAATGGGCCATTTGATATTTGCTTAATGGGCCAAATTGAGATATTTGCTATATGGGCCAAATTGATAAATTGCTATATGGGCCATTTGATATTTGCTATATGGGCCGATTTGTTATATATTGCTAAATGGGCCAAGATGATAATTTGCTTAATTAGCCAACTTGATAAATTGTTATAATGGGCCATAATGTTTGTAAGAAATATCTGAATAAATTGTTGTGAATGGCTATGTATTTTATACATGATTTACATGGGTTGGGATATTTGATGAAGAGAAGTTCTGGTAGCTTTGCTAAAAAATTCTGGTGGCTTGTCCACAGTTTGATATATGGCTTAATGCCCAGTTTGGTGTGTTGGCGGGGTGGGTGACTAAAGCTCCCCACAGGTGTATTGGTTGGTACGGGTGGTGTGTAGCGGATGGAAAACTAGGTTTGGTTAGGAAATTGCATAACACATGCATGTTATATATGATATTATGTTATGATTGTAATGGGCTTTGGCCCAATAAATGCTTAATTGAATTTTGGCCTAGTGAAAGTGGTAAGTGAATTACACACTGAGTTCTTGTAACTCACCCCCTCCTTTTTAATCTCTATAGGTAATGCTCCGTAGTGAGGACTTGGGGCCCACGGATGACTCGGTGGAGGCCATACTTCAGAAATGGTGTTTTGAACTTTAATTTCTATTTTCATTTATTTTATTATTTTGCTATTTTTGTTTAAGTTGTAATAAGGCCTCTGGAGTATTTTATTACTTGCTTTATGGTTGATATACTTTTTATTTTGCTTAAATTGTTAAAATTGAGAATTTTTCTAAAAACGTAAATAAAGGTTTTCCAAAATCGATTAACAAATGGATTTCAAAATAAACTTTTACAAATATGATTTAACTTGAACTTTCTTTCAAATTTTCAACGTCGTTTTCAAAAGTTAGGGATTTAAAGTTCAATTCTTTGATTTGTGATTCATCAATCAATCTCTCAAAAATACTTGTATTTTATCTACGTTCTGCAATGTTTTCAAAATGCTTCTGCAACTCTATTTCCAAACGTCATATTTTCGTAAATTGATTATTTTAAATATGTTTTCGCAACCAAAAAGGTTTTTAAAGATAATTACATTTTCAAGTAGATAACAATTGCTTAAGTGCTTTGGGTTTTAACAAAGAGGCTGAAATTTTCAAATGAGTTTTTGTGACATGCCAGATTCGGGCCTAACTTCTAGGCCGGGTTTGGGGTGTTACAGGTACGAGCCACATTTATCCAGAGGTTGCAAATGTAGGAGATCCGAAAATTTGTTGGGCCTCACACATGCACTTTAACACGTATGACGCAAGATCACAGCAAACTTGATGCTAAAAATATCTGTAATTGCATCATTCCAATGGTGAAAGACATGCCGACAATTCCTATTTCAGTACTGATTGCCGAAATGCAAGAATGATTCCAATACTGAGTGTCCCACCGGAAAGCATGGATAGCTAAACAGATGACACTGGAGTAGTTGTATAGAGATTAGGATGTGTCATAAAAAAACCTACATGGGTGGATAACCATTATGCGGGAGTATGTGCCAGAGACTATCATTGAGTTGCAGACACAACCTTATTACGACCTGGACAACCAACTACAACCGAGAAGAAGAGTTTTTCACCTGATGTTTTCGACGTTCTATTCATGTGTACGGGCATTTCCCCACTGCAAGCCGCTTGTACAGGTTGATGGGACCTGACTATACGAAAAATATATGCAGATCCTACTTATTGCGGTTACTCAAGACGGGAATCGAAACTCGCTCCCGATAGCGTTTGCCATTGTGGAGTCGGAGAACAAGGAATCATGAAAATTCTTCCTAAAAAACTTGTGGATATATGTTGTTAGGGACAACAATATTGGCATCATATCTCATAGATCGAAGGGACTAGTTGTCGCGATTAGGCATTCTGATTTTTCGTGGAGATCTATTTACTGTATTCGACACATTGTGGCTAACTTCCATTGAGACTACAAGAATGCAGAATGGCAGAAACTAGTTGTGGAAATGAGTAAAATTTAGTTTCAACATATGTTTTAAATGTTTTTAATACTTCCACAAATTAATTCGAAAATTTAACTTGTCTTTTTAGAATACATATGCAGGGTACGAGTTAGAGCCACTCGATTGTTGGGAAATTTAGCAGGGATGCGTTAATCCACCACAAGCGTGAGTGGATGTGAGCAGATGGAGGAATAATTGTCGCAATGTCCGGGAAAGAATATGACATCTAGATGAACTGCACAATTAATAACATCATTATAGTAGCACGAGTCAAATGACATAAATAAAGTAATTAAATGTAATGAATATTAGTAAAAATTACCCCCTCCTCAACGTGTGTTTCTATCATCTGGCGGTAAATCGGAAGCGTCTATGACTTCTTGATACTCGAAGAAGAACTCCATTTACCAAAAAAAAAAAAACTTGTTAGAATAAATTTTCGTAAAAAAGCAAAATTCTTGTTATAATGGTTAAATTTTACCACCTATTCACGAGTTGGAAGACATATGTTTGGTGAGTAACTGATGCCAAGAATGGTATCCTGTAAAACGCCTAGGATTGTAGTAATACTAGACACCCACCTATGTCCACGGCACGACACTTTTTCATTCAACAAAGCTCGCGATACAATGTACCTAGTATTGATGAGCCCTAATTGTACGAACGAGCAGTGTATAAATCAAATAACAGGGGCAAATATATCAAGTTGACCTTCTTGTTATTTGCATCTAGCATGAGTACACCCCATATCATATGCATTATATATTCTTGTGTGACGCGCATCACCTCCTGTTTAGTGGCAATACTCGGTGAATACTCAAAATTCGCCTTCAACCATGAAAATCTCAAAGTCGTTAATTTGTTGCCAACATTATTGGGCGAGCGTCCTAGTAAGTCATAGCAAAAGGTTACCGGATCAGACACTATATTAACACTTATGAGCGCAATGCCGTTGATTTGTAGCCCGAGTTGCAATGCAACATCTTACAGAGTGATGGTGCACTCCCCGCACAGCAAATGAAATGTGTGGGTCTCTGAGAGTCACCACTTGACCAAAGTAGAGATCAAGTCGTACTTCAAATCAAACATGCAAATCAATGCCGCTGATTCGAATCTGGATGCCTCCAAGTATGGCATAAGACATACATCTGACAGATAACCCACACCGTTGATACGACCCTTTAGTACGCGGTACGGACCTTGACCATATTAAATTACCGCAATAGTTAATACATCCTGATTAACTTATTACATTAGTTAATATATCACAATTAAATAAAAAAATTAGTCAATATATACAAATTTTATTATCATCACATTAATCTTATTTGCTGTGTAATCATCTTCTGTGATCAAAGAACCCACTTGGATAACTGCAGTTTGAAAAAAATAAATTAAACTTTAGACATTTTCAATTAATACCAAAACATGTAAATTTAATACAAAATAATGCAAATCAAATTAATAGAAAAATAATATCACAATAATATCATTACAAAAATACTAAATAGTTTGGTTCACAAAAAAATTACCATTACAAAAATAATTTTTATTTTATTTTATTATACATACGAAAAATTCAACATGCGATCTCTAAGTCTAATTCATTCAAATAACAGTAAATAATATTTTTCTACACAAAATATATAAAACATGGAAAAATGTTGTTAAGAATCTCAAACATATTATAATTACATAAAAAGTCCTGAAAATTAGAAAAGAATTTCTTATATTAACTAACTAAAAAACAAACAAATACATAGTAATTATGAATAAAAATTAGAAAACATCACATTTTTGGCCATACAATTTTAGTATATAATAATCTTCTTTATCCTAGTTAAGGAAATAACAAAAAAAAAAAAAAAAAAAACTCTCAAAAATTTCAACACAATGAGGCCATCTATTAAGTACATAAAAAACAAAAATAAAATAATGTTAAAAAAAATAGAAACATACATTCTCCCTTTCTTCCCCATACCCTTTCTACAAAATAAACTATCAAAAAAAAAAAAAAAAAACCTCAATGGGACCATATGTTATTTGCATCTAAATATCAAACATTAAAAAAAAAACAGAAACATTCATGCTTCCTTTCTTTCAAACACCCTTTTTATAAAATAAAAATCTCAATAAAATCAACACAATGGAACCATTTTAAAATAAATAATAATAATATTCACAACCTATAAAACAAAAAATACCTACTTCCTTCCTTTCTTTCTTCCCGTTCTATAAATGAATTTTTTTTCCAAGCACAAACCCCATCCATCTATGTGAATTCTCATATATATGCTTAAAGGAAACAAAAAAATAGAGTTGAAAGCCAATTTTTGGGGTTAAAAACACCCATGACCGATTGGTCTTGTCAGCCGCAGGCGGTCAGAGGGCAAAAGTGGTGCCGCCACTCACCAGTCCTTTACCCCCACCTGCCACCTGACATGACCTGACTTATGCATTAAAAGTCTCCTTAAATTCAAGTCCCCATAATTTACCCCTTTAAATTTATTAATTTTTAAATGACCATATGTGACTTATTTTCTTTCCGGGTTTTTCCAAACTCGAATACTGGTGCTGCCATCCATATACACTTCACCCTTTAAATATATATTTTTTAAACACAAATCATATGCCAATGATGGTTCCATGATTGAAACAGAAAAAATGGTGGTGCCGCCACCCTATCTCCCTCCACCCCCAACATTGTTCAAAACATACCATTCTGGTAAATAATTGATTTGCCATGAAATGCACTATTATTTACATCCTTTTTACACATAAATTTAGCTCTTTTTTTTTTTTTATAGTTAAATCAAATTATCTTTGTATATATATAGGTTTTCATACTTAAAGCAGTAATTTATGATTTCTAGTAGTTTTTATTACATTTTATATAACTAAATATGGTTATATGGTCATGTAGGTCAACTCAAGAGGTAAAGATGCTTATTCGGGGCCAAAACTGATGCCTATGTCACGACACCAAGACACTAATGTCTCAACATCGAAGACAGAAGCCAAAAACAAGTTCTAGAGTGAAACTGCCCTCGATGTCGTGACACGACCTTCCTATATCGGGACATACTCTCAAGGTTGATTGCAACATCGTAGGTTTGTGTTGCAACCAAGCCCCTGCGCATCCCAAAAACTCTTGCACATTTTAATTATGTTTTTGAGGGAAATTAGGAGTATATGTCCTAGTCTAACTCTAAGGACTTCAAGCATAGTTTAGGCACTTTAATATTTCAAGTTTTGCCTAAATAAAGGATATTGTAATCAGTTTAAACACAAAATTTTAGGGAGACAGAAAATATAGTTAGGGTTTTTATTTCGTTCTTAGTTTTTACTTATGTTATTTTACGTTATTGTAATTGGAGAATCCTATTCCGAAGTGAGATTTCGCGAGTGGAGATTGTTCCGGAGCTACGCTTTCATCGATAAATCCATTAGCATCTCTTTCCCTTGTTATATTCTTTATATCTCTTTCTTAACATTGTTAGTTGAATGTTTGTGTAAAGATTATAATCAATTTATACTTTATCTATATTTCGTAGGTTTAAATTGTATTAATCTTATTAATTGATTGAAAGGTAGGATTTTCTTATCGGATTAGCTGTTTGGGAGAGGAAAAACTTAAACCCTAGGCTTGACGACCCTAGAAAGTCATTTAGGTGGGAATTAACCCAAAATTGGTATGGCCTATCCATGAAAACCATAGCCCCACACCAGCTTGGAATGTGAGGTCAAGAGATAAGTAGTCATTACCGACTTATTATTCTAGTGGACGTACCGAAAGATCCTACTAGGGTAATTACTAGTTGATTGATTAGAGCCCTACATCAATAATTAATTAGGTGAAACAATTGAATCTAGGCTAAAGGAACTCGCGTAGTTAAAACAAAGGATAGGAGAAGTCGATACATGAACTTAGGAGTAGATTTAGGTTTAATTCAATTTATTTAGTTTATTAATATTATCATCATCTTGCTTCTATATTAACAATATTAATTAGTGACTCAAGTAAATTAGTAATTATTTTCGGTAATTGGTTTAATAATAATTTTCCCCGAATTGCAATTCCTTGGGTACGATCCTCGGAGTACTTACCTACTTTGTTGTAACTATATTACAATCTGACTCGTCTACTTGCAAACACCATCTCATTTATATATCTTTTGTTGTAGTATTCACACTCTGGACATTAGTATGTCCGGAGGAGGTCAATAATGGTATTGGTATACCATTTAGGTATTTAAATATTAATTTTGTATTATCTACGATAAAAAGCCAAAAAAAATCTCTTCTTTTTTTCTACTATTTATGCCATAAATAAAGAAAGGAGAAGTTATTTAAAAAAAAAAAAGAAGAAGCAAAGTTGGCATGGAAACAAAGTTTTAAAAAATTTATTCCTACTCTAAGTAATCTAGCTATTAGGGGACTTGAGAATAGAACAGAGTGCCCCAAATGTTTAAACACCGATAAAACTCTTAAGCATGCTTTTCGTGAATGTAACACCCCAAACCCGGCCCAAACATCACGACCGAATTTGGTATGTTACAGAGGAAAACATTTTAAAAATCCCTTTTAGCCGATACAATTTTTCGGTGAAAACATTTCATTTTTAATAGGATATTGTCTTGTTTAAAACAATTGAGGTGTATGAAGAAAACAACACTTAGCTTGGTTGTTACAAATCTATTAAGTCATGTTGTTACCAATTTTGTCAAGGTACCCGATGGCACGAAAAAAAACATTTACGTTTGAATTTAAGAAAACTTGTTTAACCATATTAAAGTCATTAAGTAATTTAAAATTTCATCCAAACATAATTAAAACGTAATTTTAGGAAGCCTTATTACAACTTGAACAAATGCAGCCGAAAATAAAATGAAAATAACAAAAAGTTCGTTTAAACCACATTTCCACTACATGGCCACCTCGAGTCCATTCGGCTCCCCATCCGCGATCTACGAGTCACCTGAAAAAGTTAAAGGAGAAGGTGAGTCACCAAGACTCAATGTGTAACCCTTCCCCCGGTTTAATGTAACATCATACACAAATCATAACTAAGTTTAACATGCACCCAACCTAGCCATCCAAAACACCTTTCTCTACCCCGTGTGGTACCAAACCACTGGTGGTGCCAAACCACTAGTGACCCAAGGTCACGATATCCATCAATATTGTGGTGCCAAACCACTGGTGGTGCCAAACCACTGGTGACCCAAAGTCACGAATAATAAGTTGTGGGGCCAACCCACGTGTGATACCAAATCACTGGCGACGATCCCATAATATCAACCATGGGGCCAACCTACTATGGTGCTAAGCCACTGGGACAAGTCGCTATGAGGTGCCAAACCTCTAGTGACCCAAAGTCACGAAATGTGGTACCAAACCACTGGTGTCCAAAGACACGGATATCACTTCCCCCTCCACTCAGATCACCCACCATAACATAATATGCATATAAAGAAATCATGCCAGTCATGCTTGAAAATAATAGCATACACTGCATTGGTCATAAACCATATTTTTGCGTATCACATATACCAAATATGTCATGCATCCAAATGCATTATATCGTAAGCTCATATTGACAAGGACTTACCTGAATTCTTGCTCATACCTTTACGGTATTAAATCCAAATCTACATAAATCCGGTTTAGCATACACAATATATTAACACTTTTATTAGTTATGAAGTGTGTATGTACACACCTGTTACTAACGAAAGCCCTAAATCCCAAAGAGTCGATCTGCCACACTAGATTTTCTTGCTCCTATATTCGGCCAAACATAAAGATTAGTACCAAGGCCATTCGACCAACCCAAATAAACCCAAAAGGTTAACGCTTGAAACCCGAGACCTTACCTAAATGCCCCTTGAACACTAGCCACCACACGCTATGTGATTTTGCTTCTCTTCCCTACATTCGACAATCATACATCCATATTATTAGCCTTCAGCTTTCGAATACTAAAAGAATAGTTTACTAAAATAGATCCTTACCACCACTTACCAACTGATTAATCAAGGATGAAGGTTTCGCTTGATTATTTCCAAAATCCCGGAGGCCCTACAATAAATCGGTTCCAACAAGAATAATTAACACCTTTGCTATCAAATACCGAAATCGGCTCTTACCCCTTCTAAAGGTCGACAGAGAAAAAGAGAGAAGAAGAAATAGGCATTCGGCCTTAAGCACTTACCTTCTCAAATCGATTGAAAAAGAATTCCCGAAGAGCTTTATACCACTCTTAATATTCGGCCAAAGTGAATCCAATAGGAGAAAGGGAATTTCGGCACACCAATGGAGTATGTTCGGCTAGAGAGGAAGAAAGAAATAATAGAAAAGGGAGATAGGGGTTTCGGCAAAGAAGAGAGTAGAGGGGTTTTGGTGTTAAGAAAAAAGAAGAAAAAGAGGAAGATGACAATGGTGGTTTCGATTTTGAGAGAATGAGAAAGGAGAGAAAAATAGAAGATGAGAGAGAGGGAAATTCGGCTATTTGCAAAGGGAAAAAGAAAAAGAATCAAATGATGAATAGGTGCCTTAAGAGAATTCGGCACTCTCCCCCCTCTATACTCAGTCTTAGCCGTCCACTCCTCTTCAACAAGGAGTTTAAAATTCGGCCACCTCCTAAAAATGCTCCTGGCCACTAATTCAAACAAGTTTGTATTAGTCAAATTCCTAAATTTTCTCTCTGCCAACCATTTGAATATTTTTGACTTGGTCCATCTTTATCTGACAGAAGTTGAGCTGCACACAACTCCTCCCCCTCCTTGGCGTCAAAATAGAAAAAGGTGGGATTTCTGCTGCTCGAACATGAGACCTCCTTCCCTTGCAAGTGGCGTTAATCCCAGGCTCTAAGTGGCACCTCCTTGCCACTTTGCCAAGCCCTTTTCTTGTGTTAAAAACCCACTTGAAATACTTTTGACCCTTAGCTCCTTCAGCTCCTTTCACTTAAAACTTTAAAACAAAAATTTTCTTACTACTCAGGCCTGCTCTAGACTTACAACTAAGTCTTAAAACATCACAAACAACGACACCACAGTCCCACCACAAGCAAAACAATACAATTTAAAATTAACCCCTAATTTAGGATGTTACAGTGAATGTACAACTGCAGAAGAAAATTGGAACAGGTTGGGCATTACATGGCCACAGGAGGTGAGCAATTTAGAGTATAAGGAATGGATAACTTATTTGATGGAGACGGGTTCTAGAGAGCAACGAAGGGTGTTAGCTTGTGCTATCTGGCTAGAGAGGAATCGAGCGATGCATGAGGGATAGAAGCAATCCCCATCTAATATGATGAATCGGCACACATCTTGGCTACAGAAGGACTAAGAAGGGGGGAAACAACTTACCTAGTGGATGAGGTGACAAAATTTGTTATGAAGGAGGTGGAGAGAGATAGAAGGCAGTCTGGGTCACAAGTGCAAATATTCCCAATGGAAAAGGACGATTACCACAACGGAAAAGGCAATGGATCTAGTGGCGTAGGATAAGCAATGAAAAAGAAAGTTGATGGAACTAGCAGATAAAAATTCGTCGTTGAACAGAAAAAGGAGCTAACGGGAAGGGATTATCGGCTTTCAGGGGAAATAAAGCAATGAACGAAAGAAGGGTCTCCAAGGAGAGGAAATCCCCAAATGGTTCAGTTTGGATTCTCAAGAGATAAATTTGTATTTATGATTTATGGTTTATGGTTTTGCTTTTGATTTTCTTTTTTTTTCTTGTTTTGCTGTTTAAAATTTGTTGTCTTTTTGGTGAACATTAAGGTACGTTTGGTTCACTGTAATGGAATAGAGCTGTAATGGAATAGAGTTGTAATGGAATAGAGCTGTAATAAGTAATTCAATTGTTTGGTTGAATGGAATGGAATAGAGTTGTAATAGAATTCTTGTGTTTGGTTGAATGGAATAGATGTTATAATAGTATAAGGAAAAAGGCTTAAATGACCAAAGTACCCTTAATAGAATTTTTGTAGGTAGATGATTATTGTTATTAAATTTTAATAAGATTATTGTTAAATATATTTTAATAAAAATAAAAATAAATAATTTAATCATAAACATAATTATTGTTAAATACAATTTAATAAAATAATATATAATTTAATAACATTCTTAATATAATTATTAATAATATTTAATAATAATTTTAATATAAAATTATTATTAAGAATATTTCAATGCCTAATATATTTGCTTTAATCTAGCCTCTCTCCTGTTCTCTTAAGTCACAATCGCCAATATAAAAATAAGTTTAACATACTATATGATAATCCTCTAATAACATTTTATTTTAATAGTCAATTTTAATAAAAAAACATATTTTTTATATTTTATTTTTTCCTTTATAATAACCTGATAAGAGCAAGTTCACGGTGCCAGCTGACCAAAAACTTCTGTTAGGCTTAACAAAAGAACAGATACATGAAGTGATGCCAAATAATAGCAAATTTCAGCCATAATAAAACTGTGTACTTCAAAATGACAATGCAAAAGCTGTCCCAAATGATACAAATGCTCAAGCGATTACATTTCCCCGTTCAATATGATCCCATCACAAAACCTAAAATTCGATTTTAAGAACTTATCCGCTGATTTTTTGAACTGAATGCTCCCATCTTTCACAACCTCTTGCAAGTTTCCGATTTTTCGGGTTCAACTTCATGAATTTTGCAAATTATTAACAGATAAGGAAATCACATTCTAGGAATACCTGCAAATAGAATGCCTAATACCCGCCCTGTTTAATCGATCGCGTGTAGAGAGTCGAAACTGCTAAATAACAACCATGGAATAGTGTTGCCAGTCCCCCAACAACAGAAGGTATTATCCTTGGGAGAGGGTTAAAATTAAAAATAGATTAATGGAATTCAAATTTAGACTTAAAATTAAAAACCCAATGTTTTAAAAGGAAAAAAAGATCGAAATTATCATGTATTAATCATTAAAAGGGAAAAAAAAGCATCCAAAATAAATAAAGAATCAGAAAAAAAAAAAGAAAAGAACTTAGATACATTATTAGAAAAAAAAAAAGGCACAAAGAAAACAAAAAAACAAAGTGACATAAGTAAAGAGAAAATGTAATTAATGTTTAGCAACAGAAAGTGATTATTTGTTAATGCAGATCGAGCGAGAGAGCTCTTTCGCATATCCACCATAATTGTGATACATCATGAGACTGGGCAGTCTTCTAATCCAAATAAAGCAGTGTCAGATGATGTAAGAAAAGAGAATCCAATTTCTTCTCTATGAAAAATAGACATTAAACAAAGCTAACAAAAACAGTCTACAATTAGAAGGGGGAAGAGTAGCAATGTAACTCAAATGTATTGATACAAATTATTGGCATCAAAAGACAGAAACAAGGCACCAACAAGCGTTGGATGCAATGGTAAGGCACATTGCACTCCCAAGGACCTTGGAGATGACATTGTTGGGAGGGGCAGCCATGAACCCCAAACATATACTGTTAAATGGACATCGAGGATAAACAAAAAAGATGGAGACAATGCATTAAAAAAGCTTAGAGAAGGATAATATTGACCAATTATTGTTGTTGTTTCATTGTGCTCCGCAGATATGCATAAAGATTGTGGTTAATTTACTAGAGGACATGGACTGGATGTCACAACAGAATATCAATAATCACTGTATTTAATCCAACATGAGTTTAATAAAATGCTTGAGAGAATCAAGAGACCTTTCTTCCTCTTTTAAAGCTACTTCCAGCTCTTTTGTTCATACCAAATAGACCTTAATGGCATATTCAAGAACAAATTTACCAGTGTGTTTTTTTAGCAAAAACAATGACAAGGATCATAATCAGCTAATTCAGTGAAAATAAAAAATCACACCATGTTAGTAGCAATAGGAATGACTAGGCTTTTCTTAATATTCAGGAACAAATTTACCAGTGTGTTTTTTAACAAAAACAATCACAAGGATCATAATCAGCTAATTTAGTGAAAGTAAAAAATCACACCATGTTAGTAGCAATAGGAATGACTAGGATTTTCTTACTTAGGTAAAGAAATGAAAAAGTAATACTTGTGCAATTGATTCAAAACCAAGAAGATTTACATCAAAATTCTAAACAATTTCACCGATGCTTCGACCAAACTCATCTAAAACAAGTTTAACAGCATCAAATGTCTTAACATATATAGAAAACAACATGAAACAAAGACGCACATTTCTATTAAATTATGACACCCTCCCCTTATAGAGTTCTTTAATGAAGTAATTCAATAACTCATACCATACAAAATAACCAGTTCTATCATCTGGATTTAACCAGTTCTATCATCTAGATAAGGATAAATGCGGTGTCACACTCTGTATAAATATGGCTTAGATTCAGTTCATTAATAACGATGGAATCATAATTGCAGAATTAGTGGATTCAGTTGAAGATTGACAATGTATGCAACTGCAAACAAAATGCCAAATGCAGAATGCCTTCAGCAGAGAAAGTTTGGGTTGCTTTTACCATAATTAGTATATTATCTTATAGTATGTTGTATTTAAAAAAGGAAGATAAACCATAGCAATGCATAGATCCATGTTATACTAAATCTGAGCATAAAAGTCAATTTTCTAGGTACTGAAAATCCAATAACTTGTCCATTCTACTAAGTTCTTCATCTCTGCTCAATTCAACAAATATAATATGGCTTCATATTTACCTAGATATAACTAGCTCAAAATAAAGCACCATTTCCCATTTGAAACTGAGACCTGTAGTCTTTACCCTGTATAAGCAAAACAAAGATGTCATAAGACAAAAACCAAGCTTGTATCCATAGCAGCAAACACCAATAATACAAACATACCAGTTCTATCATCTGGATTTAACTAGATGGTTAATGAAAAAGGTCCCACAATTTCTAACCTTATCCCCAGACTGTAGTCTTTACAACTAAAAAAAATTCCATTTTTCTTCAAAATTCAAGAAAATTATGGAAAAATAATTACTGAACTAGATTTCTCAATATTCTTCTAGGTAATTCTTATAACAATGATAATTGAAAAAAAAAATTCGAAAGGAAAGAGGAAAAACGCAAACCAATAATACAAACATAGTTGAAATTATAAAACAAGAAGGGGAAGAAAAAAGATGAGCTTACAGAATTCTCACAAAGGAAAGGAGGTAGCTTTGCGGAGGCGGGGAACGAGTCGGAGATGAATCTATGGTTCTCAATGACAGAATCGAGGGAGGCACCGCTTTTACAATGACAACAGAATTGACAATCGATGGGTGAAGAAATACAGGGTAAAATTGTTTGGGGGAAAAAATTTGCTATTACATCCGTCATTGAATGGGCTATTCTTAACCCCCTTTGTCGAATGATGATTCAATAAATCAGATGAATAAGAAAGAAATATCCATTCACCGAATAAAGAAAATGGTGAACCAAACTATGTCTTAACTGTTCATTCAAGAATAAGGAGGGAATTGAATAGCCATTCCCTCCAACCAAATGTGGCCTAAAAGATTAATAAAGTGGAATACAACTGTTGTGATTATTTTTTTGTTAATTTTATGTGATTTATTTTTTTAAAAATGTTGTGATGTGACACATATCTTTGTATAGTTAAACTCTTTTTTTTTTTTCACATTTAAAAAGAAAAAAAAAAGAGAAACTTTACAATATTTATCTAATTGCATAAAAAATGTCGAAGTACATATCATCACATGTTTAATAAATAAGTCGCATTAAATTTGAAGAAATTAACGAAAAGAGTTTACTTCATTAATGAAAACATACATATCCAAAAAGTAGAATCACTAAAAATGATTAATTTATATTATAAGAACTAAACATACTAAAAATGTATTGTATAGGGAGCTTCTATAAAAGTTGAAGATTAAATATAAAAAAACTTATTACTGATGTTTTAAGAGGATTATTGATACAAGTTGTCAACAAAAATGAGAGGATGGTGCAGAGGAATATTGGTTCACCATCTCCTCAATAGGACTTGATAGATGACATATTAGTCTTTCAATCAATTTGTTCATTATCTATTATACTAATGACATGTTTAGTTTCGTCTACTAATATAAGTTGTCTTTTCATATTACAATCCAACCACATAATACTGCTTAGTTTTAGTTTAAACCTTAGACAATCAGTGAGCCAATATTTGCTTCTATTTTGCTTTGAATGTGAAAACCACATGAGGACATTATACAAAGTATATTAATGCATTCCATGAATTATTTTATTAACTAATTTGTTGGAAAAAATTCAAGTTTACAACGAATATACTACACTTAGGGCATCATATCCAATAATATCCCACTTGCCCTAATGAAGTAGATGAGTCATATTCTGAATTCCCATGCTCTCTACATGATTTTCAAAACTCCTAACTAGTAGAGTCTTGGTAAAAGAGTCCGCAAGGTTGTCCACGGATGTGACTTTGACTACATCCATGATTTCATCTGCAACTGCTTCCCTTATGATATGATACTTTTTATTAATATGGTTTGTCTTCTTGTGGTTTCTAGTTTCCTTGATATTAGCTGTTGTCGCACTGTTGTCATAATACAATATAGCTTTTTTCATACAAGGAATGACTTCAAAATTCGTAAGGAACTTTCAAAGCTATATTGCTTCTTTTGTAGCCTCAAAAGCAGCCACATATTCAACCTCCATAGTGGAGTCAGCAGTACAACCCTACTCTTCACTTCTCCACACAATGAACCCGTCGCCTAGGACAAAAACACAACCCGATGTCAATTTTCTTAAATCCTGACACATTTGGAATTTAGAATCAATATATCTGATATAAGTAAGTGTTGGATTTGGTAGTGTAGTACTTTTATCGATATAGGCTTGTAATTTTTAAAACAAATTTGTTAATAAAATTATTCATGAATCACATTATTACCTTTTGTATATTGTCCTCATGTGTTTTTTCATGAAGAGCAAAATAGAAGCAAATGTTAAATCACTAGTTCTCTAATGTTTAAATAATACTAAGCAGTATTACGTGGTTGGATCGTAATATGGAAAGACAACCTATATTAGTAGATGAACCTAATCGAAAATGAGTAAACTGATTAAAACACTAATATGTCGTCTATCAAGTCCAATTGGGGAGATTCCTTGTCTTGGGCATTGAAATGAATGACTCCTAGAAAATAGAGACATAGATATTGTTGGAAAAAATCTAGTTTGAAAACAATTTTCTTGCACAGCGAAATATTAAAATTTTGAAAATCGACTCGGTTTGTGATATTTATAGCAATAAACCCTAACCAAATTAATACTTGTTTAACACCCCAAACCCGGCCCAAATGCTACGACTGGATTTGGTATGCTACGGGGTTTATGTTAAAAACTTCACTTGGATGATCTTTGGAAATTCAATTTCTTTATACAAGTATTCGTTAAGTAAGTGATATTGGAAGAAAACATTTGCTCTTTTGCTGAACATAAATTAAAAAAAAAAATAAATGAAGACATTAACAATTATAAATTGATAACCTAAGCTATGGAGGCCTTATTACATAAATAGTCCCAAAATTTAAACTTAAAGAAAAACCAAAAATAGTTTATGAAAATAAAAAGACTTGATGGCCCCTCGAGTCCACCTCAACTCCCATATCCACGATCTACTGCTCATCTGGAAAGTCAGGGAAAATAAAGGGGTGAGTCACCAAGACTCAGTGTGCAAATCCCAAAACACATAAAAGGCTTGAGGCCTACAAACACATTATGGGCCTTGGCCCATACACAATGGCAACAAAATATTTACATGCAACATGGCCCAACCCAACCTAAAAGTCCATCCTCTACACACACACTGCGTACCAGTAGTCACACACTTGGGGGATTTCTACAATCAACCCACCAACCGCTACACACCATATCGACAACCATGCCGCTATATTCCTATCAATCGAATAAATTTAACGTGGCTTAGCCACTGATCACTATGTGACCTCATAATATAACGTGGCTCAGCCACCGATCACTATTGTGACATAATTTTACAATTCGTGGTTTAACCACCGATCACCAACTGACCTATTAACATGCTCTTCTCTTCATCATATTAACCTCATCCCATGCATACATCCATGCAGAATCAAAACAATATACTACCTAAACGATCACGGTTTATTACATACATCGATACACATAGAGAAGCTTCTATGGTTACGTACCTGGCATCCCTTGCCTACCCTTTTTGGGTAATCCGACTATCTAAACAGCCTTTTTCCAGCTATTAGCCCATAACATATATAATACAGATTAGTTAGTGTGTTAGAGATCTACACACCTAATTACAGTCTAGATAAGACTTTCTATGTCGACACTACCAGAAGCCGATACGACTGCTAACTGTCTAAGATTTTCTAATACCGGTCTACAACTCGGTGGCCAATCCTGAATTGCTGACACCGCTCGTTTCTTAAACTTAAGGATTGGGCTTACAGATCTAATCCCCTCATTCACCTGAACGACATGTGATTCCATCACAAGACCTTATCAATTGCTACCATCACAACATATGGTTGTTAATCCATATCATAGGGTTAAAATCACAATTACGAAAACGAACCTAGCGAAAATCTAACGAGAACCCCTTACCTTGAAATCCCGAAAAGAGAGATATGAGGTTCAAAGACTAGCAGTTCCAGCTTTTAGATCTAAGCGATCTACTTCAATTCCCGAATGTCACCCAACACGAAACATAAGAAACTAACAATCCATTAGCCTTTCAGCTTTGTCTTCTAAAAACTGAAAGAAGAAAAGAATAGATTAGAAGAAATCGACACCTACCTTTACATAGAATTCGGCAACTCCTAGAAGATTTCGACTCTTTGCGAAAATCAAAAAGAAAAGATGATCTCAAGAGATCTATGAAGTTTCGGCTTTTGAGAAGATCAAAAAGAAAAGATGATCTAAAAGATCTATAAAGTTTCGACTTTTGAGAAGATCAAAAGGAAAAGATGATCTCAAGAGATCTATAAAGTTTCAGCTTTTGAGAAGGAGATGATTGAGAGAAAAGAGTAATATCAAACATAAAGAAGTGATAGGAACGGTATAGGAAAAAGAAGAATTTCGACAAGGCTAGGGCAGATTTGGCTATGACAGACAAATGTGAAAAGAAAGAATGCTTAAGGGAGTTTTCGGCTCTTATTTAGAAAAGAAGGAAAATAGAGAAGATGAAAACCCTAAATACCGAAAATAAAGAAGAGAATGGGAGAATAAAACCTTAATGCAAAAATTTTAATTAAACTAATTGGGCTTCATGCAGAATTTGGGCCTCCTCAGTTGACGCCACTTCCCTGCTCTTTAAGTGGCGCCACTTTGCTACTGGGCCACAAGCGCATTTGTATCTTAAACCATGCACAACTAATTTTAAATCTATATCCAAATTCTAAAGTCCATTTAAAAAGAAAACCTAAATTTCCTTAAAGCCAAAGTTTGATCCCGGGACTTCATAGAAGCCCTCTAACATTCCAAAATCACTTATCCAATCGGTCCAACTTGCACTAAAGCCGATCTCTTGTTCTCCAAAAATTTTAAATGCTACTACACTCAAGGCCCATTGGGCTCAATCCTACTAGGCCCAAATTCGGGATGTTACAAATCTACCCTCCTTAAAGAAATTTCGTCCTCGAAATTTCCAACTAACTAACAGTCACACATCCCAACCTACCACACTACGCTCTTGCTGCGCATTCTGATCTTAATAACACTATATACTTTTAACTAGAATTTAGAACTCCTACACATACTCAAGAACACCTAGCCATTAAAGCAGATAAATATTTCATATGCAACCAACTCTATATTTGAACATCATATCCAAACCAAATAGACAGAATAGATACCAGAAATACAGCATATAACAAAGTAAAGTATCAAGAAACTTACAGTGTGGATTGGTGCCGGAGACTCGGGTGCCATACTTCTATAAAATATATATATATTTTTCTAAACCATTTTCCAAACCAACTTTTGAAAATATTTTTTTGGACCTCATACCTACAGTCGAGTTTTTGAACCTAGGCTCTGATACCAAAATTGTAACACCCCAAACCCGACACAAACGCTACGACCGGATCTGGTATGCTACGGGGTTTACGTTAAAAACTTCACTTGGATGATCTTTGGAAATTCAGTTTCTTTATACAAGTATTCGTTAAGTAAGTGATATTAGAAGAAAACCTTTGCTCTTTTGCTGAACATAAATTTAAAAAAATAAATGAAGACATTAACAATTATAAATTGATAACCTAAGCTATGGAGGCCTTATTACGTAAATAGTCCCAAAATTTAAACTTAAAGAAAAACCGAAAATAGTTTATGAAAATAAAAAGACTTGATGGCCCCTCGAGTCCACCTCGGCTCCCATGTCCACGATCTACTGCTCATCTGAAAAGTCAGGGAAAATAAAGGGGTGAGTCACCAAGACTCAGTGTACAAATCCCGAAATACATAAAAGGCTTGAGGCCCACAAACACATTATGGGCCTTGGCCAATACACAATGGCAACAAAATATAGCCCAACCCAACCTAAAAGTCTATCCTCTACACACCAGCCCGTACCAGCCATCACACATTGGGGACTTCTACAATCAACCCACCAATCGCTACACACCATATCGACAGTCATGCTGCCTATTCCTATCAATCAGGAATAAATTTCACATGGCTTAGCCACCGATCAGTATGTGACCTCATAATATAACGTGGCTCAGCCACCGATCACTATTGTGACCTAATTTTACAATTCGTGGTTTAACCACCGATCACCAAGTGACCTATTAACATGCTCTTCCCCTTCATCATATTAACCCCATCCCATGCATACATCCATGCAGAATCAAAACAATATACTACCTAAAAGATCATAGTTTATTACATACATCGATACACATAGAGAAGTTTCTGTGGTTACGTACCTGGCATCCCTTGCCTACCCTTTTTGGGTAATCTGACTGTCTAAATAGCCTTTTTCTGGCTTTTAGTCCATAGCATATATAATACAAATTAGTTAGTGTGTTAGAGATCTACACACCTGATTACAGTCAAGATAAGACTTTCTATGTCGACACTATCAGAAGCCGATACGATTGCTAACTGTCTAAGATTTTGTTCTGACGCTGGTCCACAACTCGGTGGCTAATCCCAAATTGCTGACATCGCTCGTTTCTTAAACTTAGGGATTGTGTTTACAGATCCAATCCCCTCTTTCACCTGAACGACATGCGATTCCATCACAAGACCTTATCAGTTGCTACCATCACAACATATGGTTGTTAATCCATATCATAGGGTTAAAATCATAATTACAAAAATGAACCTAGCGAAAATCTAACGAGAACCCCTTACCTTGAAATCTCAAAAAGAGAGATATGAGGTTCAGAGACTAGTGGTTCTGGCTTTTAGATCTAAGCGATCTACTTCAATTCCCGAATGTCACCCAACACGTAAACACAAGAAACCAACAATCCATTAGCCTTTCGGCTTTGTCTTCTAAAAACCGAAAGAGGAAAAGAATAGATTAGAAGAAATCGACACCTACCTTTATAGAGAATTTGGCAACTCCTAGAAGATTTCAGCTCTTTGCGAAAATCAAAAAGAAATGATGATCTCAAGAGATCTATAAAGTTTCGAATTTTGAGAAGATCAAAAAGAAAAGATGATCTCAAGAGATCTATAAAGTTTCGGCTTTTGAAAAGATCAAAAAGAAAAGTTGATCTCAAGAGATCTATGAAGTTTCAGCTTTTGAGAAGATCAAAAAGAAAAGATGATCTCAAGAGATCTATAAAGTTTCAGCTTTTGAGAAGATCAAAAAGAAAAGATGATCTCAAGAGATCTATAAAGTTTCAGCTTTTGAGAAAGAGATGATTGAGAGAAAAGAGTAATATCAAACGTAAAGAAGTGATAGGAACGGTATAGGAAAAAGAAGAATTTTGGCAAGGCTAGAAGCGATTAGGCTATGGCGCACAAATGTGAAAAGAAAGAATGCTTAAGGAATTTTCACTCTTATTCAAAAGAAGAAGGAAAGAGAAGATGAAAACCTAAATGCCAAAATAAAGAAGAGAATGGGAGAATAAAACCCTAATGCAAAAATTTTAATTAAAATAATTGGGCTTCATGCAATTTGGGCCTCTCGCTTGACGCCACTTCCTGCTCTTTAAGTGGCGCCACTTTGCTCTTCAGCCACAAGCCCATTTGTATCTTAAACCATGCACAACTAATTTTAAATCTATATCCAAATTCTAAAGTCCATTTAAAAAGAAAACCTAAATTTCCTTAAAGCCAAAGTTTGATCCCGGAACTTCATAGAAGCCCTCTAACATTCCAAAATCACTTATCCAATCGATCCAACTTGCACTAAAGCCAATCTCTTGTTCTCCAAAAATTTTAAACGCTACTATGCTCAAGGCCTATTGGGCTCAATCCTACTAGGCCCAAATTCGGGATGTTACAACTTGTGTTTTTGGCTTAGCGGACGTTCATTGCTCCTGCCTTTCAACTAAACGATTTTCTTCGCTATTCTCGTACCATGAACTACTTCAAGTGTCGGGTCGAACCAATTGAATCAAAACATAGAACTTGAAAAGTTTTCTCTCTTTTATTTGGGGTGAAAACGAAAATTCTCTCTTTTTTAATAGAAACCGGTAGAATTGTTATTTTGGAAAAATATATTTAATAGGTGGGAATAAATTCTCCCTATTTTTGGTAGAGTAATAATCTCTAAAAGTTGTGTAAATAGCTCTAACGATATCATCTATTTTTAGGGAGAGAAGGTAAACCCTTTGTTGAATTGTAGAGGTTTATATCAAATAGAATAACAACTTCCTAGTCCAACTAGGAGAGGCAGAGGGGCTAATAAGGTTTGCTTCCCCTCATATGTATTATGATGGAGATTCAAACCTCTCTCACTTCGGGTCCAATTACGAGTACTTCTTAGGCCTTTTGACCCAATATTCTGTAATGTGATCCAACCCGATTCAATTTTTCTATTTCCCAGAATAAACTTTAATCTATATTAAACAATTTTCTCATCTATATTTTACCCCTAGTAAAATTTTGATGATTTTATTCCCAGTAAAATTTTTGACAATTTTTAACGAGCTAGCGGAGGGACCGATTAGACATATGTAATCAGGGCTCAAATGATTTATAATTAAGTTCTAGCTTTTCACCTATTAATTATAAACTCATTTAATCACGAAGTCATTACACTATAGTATCACGACTGAGCTCATGCCATTACGAAAGCAATTACTCAGTACTCGTCCAGTGGCATTGTCATAAGTGTGTTACCCTATTAGGATATCATTGATCTCTTTGGGATAATATTCACTCTCCCAATATGATTCTATTTTATCTCATGGTAACCATTACATCTTCCTTTATGAAAAGTCAATCACTATCAAATAGTGATCAAGTCATCCATCACAAAGACTAACGACCAAGGCCACATTTACTTTTCGTCAACCACGTAATGCCCATGAGAGGATATTATTTACTCATATTTTGGGCTATGAAATCAATTGTTGTGAATGATACTACATACTGTAAAAGTCGTGCACGTAACACACCAACTTTCGATTCCTTATCTATTTGAACTCAAGCTTTTACTTACATCAAAGTGTACGAGTCAAAAATACATAGTCCATCATCCACTCAGGATTTAGGTATACCACACTATGAACGTCATGAGTGAATAAATCCGTAAATGAATTCAAGATCTATTCTGCATGGGTCCAGTATGATGTACATTCAGTCCAATCAGTCACATCTATGTCCCTATCTTCTGAGAGTTATCTGCTCTGATGCCCAAGACAAGACATCTCCCTAATTGGACTTGATAGAAGTCATATTAATTTTTCAATTGGTTTGTTCATTTATGATTAGACTAAGGAAATGTTTAGGTTCTTCTACTAATACAAGTTGTCTTCTCGTGTTACGATCCAACCACGTAATACCGCTTAGTGTTAGTTAAACATTAGACAACCAATAAGCATCATTTTCTTCCATTTTTATTTGCGTGCAAAAATCATTTGAAGAAAATATTCAAAGTATTATTGTAATTCATGAATAGTTTTATTAACCAATCTGTTTGAAAATTTCAAGTGTACTTAGATGAAAATACTCCATTTAGGGCACCAGATCCAACAGTGTCCCACTTGCCCTAGTGAAGTAGATGAGTCATGTTTCGCATTTTTATGCCCTTCCATATGTTTCCCAAAAAGCTCTCTAGCTAGTAGAGTCTTGGCAAAACAAATCCACAGGGTTTGTTCTTATATGCGATCTTTGACTAAATCCACCATTCCATCAAACACTACTGTCTCTCTTATGATACTATGTATTAATGAGTTTTGTTTTTATGTGGTTTCTTTGAGCCTTAGATATACCCGCACGATTACAATGCCATATATTTTCCATGCCTCTTATTCGACCCTCCATAGTGAAGTTAGCAGTGCAACCTTGCTTCATACTTATTCACATTATGAACCTGCTGTCTAAGACAAAAACAAAATTCAATGTCTATTTCCTTGAATCCTGACACATTTGGACGTCAGAATTAGTATATTCGACAGGAGTAAGATCTCCTCTAGAATACACAAGCATATTGTAACACCCTAAACCCGTCTCCGTCGCTGGATTAGAGTTACAGGTATTATAGAACAATTCAGAACTTTGGAATTCAAATAATAACAACTATTACTATTTATTCCCTCTTGAAAGTTAGAAGTTGGATATATAACAAGACTATTTTGATTATTAATGGTGAGTATTCAACTATTATATGACTACTACATTTGATGATATTAGTAGAATGAACTATTTCAATCAAATTTAAAGTTTGCCAAAACAATTTCTTGTTGTAACACTTGTCAAGAATGAACTACAAACACTTTTATATACCTTAACTCGAGTTTAAAGGATGAAATGTAGTTTTCAAACACTTAACAAATCCTAAATTTTAAAGTTGAAAAATAGTTAATAAAAATTCGTAGATGTATCGATACCAAAATGATACCTAATTGGAAAATGATACCAATTTGCTATACTATTTTCAAAATAAAAATAGTGGTATCAATAATTAATTTGTTGTATCGATACTTTATATACAAGCATCAATACTTAATTAAAAATCGATACCATTTTAGCATTCCATTTCTCTGAAATGGTTTTCCCAAAGCCAAGTATCAATACTAATTGATGAGGTATCGATACCTAAGTTTAAATGGTAAAAATCACAAGTTAAAAACTCAATACACACCAATTGCATATACTGTCAAATAACACATTCATTAACTATCCTATAATAAATAACCAATATGCCATTCAAGGGCACCACAATCAAGTTTATTCAATTCATCATTTCATAGTAAATCCTTATCCCAAGATGATCATATAAACCAACTTTAACACATCCAAAATTACCCATTTCAACTAGGCACAACATCATAACATAAAATTTGACATATTCACAGTAAAAACCTATGTACATGCCACACCCCAAAGACCAAAATAGAAAAACCACCAAATGGCTGGATAGTGTGAGCTTCCCGTTGATCCGTCCAGTCAGTCCGCAACTATAATAACTACAAAAGAACATAAATGAAACGAGTAAGCTTAAGAAGCTTAGTAAGTTTATAGCTTAAAAGCATCAAATTAGTCTTCCCTTACTTGACAAAAACATATAAAGAAATGACATATAATTCCTGATAATCCAATACACATCCACAACTTTTATTAGCTCTTAATCTCATAACATAAATACATCAAGATAATCCCCTGTACAACTAACTTGCCATTTCCATAAGTAACATTTCATTAACGTAGATGTACTTGTATATAATCATGTCAACAAGTAAATGCAATGAACATTTCATATCTTTACTCATCTTTAATATATATCACATTTTGATCTACAAATCAATTGTATAATCCATTAACATTTAGCCCGATAAACTAAGTAACTCGACTCGGATACTCGGGTAACCCCACCACACCAGAAACATCATAGATGCATAATAGGGGCACAAATTGTAATACCCTGAAATTGGGCTTATGCATTTTTGCTTAATTATATGAAATAGCATGTTTTATGTGTTATGAATGTGTTGTGTGCATTTTTAGAACCTTGGAAATGTAAGGAAATGTCTTAGGAAATATTAAGTTTTGAGCTTAAAAAGAGGGAACTAAAGCAAGGTGACCTTAAGAGAATTTCTAAGGAGAATATGACACACAATTGGGCTTGGAAAAGTGGCTTGGAGGTGCCACTTAGGGCCTCTGGAAATGACGCCATATGCTAGGGGGGAAGGGCTTGAGTTCGAGTTGCATGGGAAGCAAATAAAAGAATTTTATTTTTTCTGCATGGATAAGCAGTGATGGACGACACCAAGGCACTTGAGAAAGAGTTTAATTCTCTCTAAAATTCGGCTAGATAAGGGGGATAATTGTTGGATTAATTTGATTAATTTTTAAAAGAGGTAAGGGAGAGAAAAACAAGGGATTGGATTGAGAGAGAAGAGTTGGCCGATTGGGGGAGACTAAGGCTAGTAATTTCGGCCAAAGGAGGAATTAAAGTCATTATTCATTCTTTTTCCTTTTCCTTCCTTTCTCTCTGCCGAATTTTTTCTTGTTATTGAGCATCCATCTTTTTCTTCTTTTTCTTTTAGCCTCCTAGCCGAATTCTTCTAGTTTATTTTCTCTACATCTTTTCCTCTTGTGGCCGACTTTTCCATCACCATTTGAAAAGGTTAGCCGAATCTCAAGGCAACCTTTAGCCGATTGTTCAGTAAAGCCTAAAGCCGAAGGTTCATTCTTTTTGAATTGATCTCTTCTGCAAACTCTTTGCCGATCCCAATATTGAGGGTAAGGGATCCTATTGTTGTCATTCTATTTCTTTTCTTTTAACCGAAATCAAGATACTAATCCTATTAATAGTCTTGTTTGCCGAAACTTTGAAGAGATCTTTCGGGTTTTGCTAGTGTCGACTTCAAGGGAGAAGGTTTCCGGGACTTTTAAGATCTAAGGTAAAATATATGGTATTCGGCCTTGGGCCATTCTATTGAATTTAATGTTGAATTAGATCTAACATGTGGCCATAGGGATTTCGACATTATCAAAGAAACAAGGATCGATTGGTGGGAATTTAAATCGCAAGGCAAGAGCACCTATACATTCGGCCAAAGCCTATTTACCGATTTAGATTTATTTCTTATTTGTAAAAACCGAAAACTAACCATTTAGGTGATCTAGTAGTGACCGATTACAAGAGGGAAAATAGCAATGTTTCAGGATTTGACTCGTAATCAAATCAGCAATAAGGAATCAAGGATCTAAAGTAGTAGATCGGGATTTTTCGGGATTTTTGGGCTTTCAGCGAATTTGTTAAGTATATCAGGTGTGTACCCCGCACTGTTTCTCGATAGATTTATGGTATATTTAATTAAATATGTTAATAAGAATGTGAACAATATGGCTAAGGTACCATGCAATGGTACAAAGTACTCAGGTACGTTTTCCTACTCCTACTAGGATTGTAATGTGATTTGTTATGACATATGTGAAATTGTAAGAATGAGAAATAGGAATGTGACATATGCATATTTGTATGACCTGGGGCATTTTGGGTGATTATGAAAGGGAAGTGAATGTGGTGACTTCGGTCACATTATCTGAATGTGGTGACTTTGGTCACAATTATCTGAATGTGGTGTCTCATGACACAGAATATACTATCTGGTGGCTATGCCACAAATTTTATAAGGGCGATGAGCATGTCGTCTGCAGCGACTGCCTTCGATGATTTGTAGCGGATGGAGGGTTGACTTAGTAGTCCCCATGGTGTGCAGGTTGGTACGGGTGATGTGTAGCGGATGGTATCTAGGTTTGGGGTTCGAGTTTGCATCACTACTTTTATCTGTTATATATTTATGAATTAATATGATATGCCTGAATTATTGAGGTCTTGTGTTGGTTATACATTGAGTCTGTTTGACTCACCTCGTTGTGGGATTATTTTTCGTGTGACGCAATGATGGATGGACCGGCCTACGGGAGCTTAGGGGTGGCCATGCTCAGCAAGGAATTTATTTTATTTGGACTTTTTATTTTAAGTACTTTGAATTTAATTTTGGGTTTTATTTTGATGTAATAAGGTCAGTAGGTTGAATCATTTTATGCCTGCATGTTATTTACTTCGGTATGTTACAATTTTTATCAATGCAAAGTTTAAGTAATGTTTTCAAAAATAAATAACTTATAAATGCTTTGATAATTTATCACAAATGCTACCATACTTCTAATTTTATGATTCTCAAATACGATATTACATCTTTATTAAAACTTCGACTTTTCAATTCGAACCCAACACAAAACAAAGGTTTATTCAAAAACATCCCAGTTTTCCAAAGTAATCAAGAAGTTTTGAACCGTTTTTACTCAAGGAACATACCAGATCCGGTCAAGGATCGTGGGCTAGGTTTGGAGTGTTTCAGCTTGGTATCAGAGCCCAATTTTAAACTCTCGGCCTGTGGTTTAAAGCCCACAACGTTTTAAAATAAAGGCCCAAATGAATTTTTGAGAAAGTTTTGAAATTAAGGAGGGTTTCTGGCATGGCACCTAAGTCTCCGACCCGCAGTCCACCAGGTAAGTACCCCTATCCATTTGTGTGATTTATAGTATGAACTGTAGAAGGGTAGAAATGGAACATAGAAGAGTATGATAGGTACTTGAACCCTAGGACTAGTTTACCCGAACAAATACATAAGACTTAAATGCCTAACTAAACAAACCTGTGGCTAAGTCACCGAGTTAGGGTGTGGTAACCTTTGTGCGCATGTCTAGGATTGGATCCAGAAGAGCCTGGTACTTAAGCAGTCCTAGTGACTCACCTCCTCTTCGCTGGAATCCTACCTGGTGCGTAGCTTCAGTTCATCTTGACCAAGAGGACTTAGTCATAGGCTAAACTCAATAACTAAAACCCGAAAGGGATTAGCTGTATTTTTATAAAAACTTCGGTTTTAAATCACCAAATTATCCTTTTAAATGGTAGCAGAACTTAGCTTGAAAATTTTTCCAAAATAGTTCTGATTTACAAAATTACTAAAATACCCTTCGCTGTAAAATTACAAAAATGCCCTTGGTTTATAAAATGTCCATACTACCCACAGTTTCATTAAAATTTCCTTACTTTATAAAATGTTCAAGAACTCTATTTTTGCAAAATATTAAAATACTCCAATTTGGAAATTTTACGAAATTACCCTTGTTTTACAAAATTACCAAAATGACCCCCGATTTTCAAAATTTCTGCAACAACACCAATTTGGAAAACAAATTCTCAAAAAGAACTCCAAGTTTTGCAAATTTTTGGAAATACCCTTGATTTATTAAGATTTTCAATTTGACCCCGGTTTATTACCAAAATACCCTGTAGGACAAATGACGAAAATACCCCTAGGATAGAAATAGACTGAAAATGTGTGAATAATGAATGTGTGTGGTAGGAATATTGAATGAATGTGTTCCTCTGAATTAGGATAGAAGACTTGAAACTTTGATTGATCGAAAGAACCACTATTGAACTTCTATTCATAAAATTTCTTCGCGAACAATCAGTGAAACAAGGACTAATACATATGGTGGCTGGTGCTGGAGGAAATATGGGAGCTCAGAAATCGGTACCCGAGCGACTCTGAGCCAATGGAGCTGAGGTGTTCCGTGGCGTATCTAGTGTAGCACCCAGTACGACTGAGTACTGGTTGGAAGCGACTGAGCGAATCATGGATGAGCTCGATCTGACCGCTGAGGAAAAACTGAAAGGGTTAGTGTCGCTTTACCGCGATGAGTCATATCAATGGTGGCTCACGGTTCGGGATAGTGCTGCGGCATATCAGAAGAAGTATGTTGGTACTCACTACATTGATGCACAGAGGAAGGCATTTCTAGGGCTGGTTCAAGGAAATAAGTCTGTGGCAGCATACGAGGCTGAATTCTTAAGGCTGAGCCGTTATGCTAGAGGAATAGTGGATACTGAACATGAGCAGTGTGTCCGATTTGAGGACAGACTAAGAGACGATCTAAGGTTATTGATAGCTCCGGAGCAAGAGAGGGAGTTCGCAGTGTTGGTAGAGAAGGCTAAGGTACCCGAGGGAATTAAGGACTCAGTAGCGTAACTCGATCGAAATGTGCGTAAGAGAGGTTATGGATCATCAGGATCGTCTGGAAATGTTCAAAAGAGGCATAGAGCTGAGGGCTCGCGTGGTCGACAAGCCGTATGCAGAGGGCGATGTCGTATATGTAATCAGTGTGGGAAGATGCATTTAGGAGAGTATTGGAAGAAGACGGGCAGATGCTTCAAGTGTGGGTCTAAGGACCATATGATTAAGGACTGTCCCATTAAGATGGACGGGAGCCGCCCGACAGGTCAGAATGTTAATCAGGCTGGTAGCGGTGGACAGCAGCCTCAGAGAGGTCGTGGTCCGAATGGTAGAGGAAATGGTCCTGGTAGAGGACGGGCGCACTGGCGAGGTGTCGGTATCTGAGAGGCAAGACAATGGGTCTAGTGTATGCAGCTTCACCGGCGGAGGAAGGAGACAGCGGACATCATAACCGGTACGTTCTTTATATCTGGCAAGCCTTATTTTGCCTTGATTGATGTGGGCTCGACCCATTCCTATGTTGCATGTAGTGTAGTGAAAACTCTAGACATAGCCTCTAAACTTTCTGATAGGGAGATAACTATAGTAAGCCCACTAGGTCAAACTGTAGTAGTGAATAAGATGTTTCGGAAAGTACCTCTAGAAATTCAAGGAGTAGTATTCGCTGCTGACTTAATGGAACTACCCTTCGGAGAGTTTGATCTTATACTCAGCATGGACTGGCTAGTGGAACATCCGGCTGTGTTAGACTGTGCAACTAAGCGAATGGAGTTAAGGACCCCGGAGGATGAGGTGGTCACTATGATAGGAGAAAGAAGAAACTACTTGTCTAATGTAGTTTCAGCACTTAAGGTTGAGAAGATGGTTCGGAAATGGTGCAGGACGTTTTTGACTTTCATTAGTGCGTTGGATGGAAAAGAAGGGGGAGTTAGTGGGGTTAGAGCTGTAAGGGATTTTGAGGATGTGTTTCCGGAGGAATTACCCGGAATATGTAAGAGTATGCCCAAAGACCAATCATGAGATGGTTGTAATAACATACTTAATTTACCATGTTTATTAATATAAAGCGTTGTCATTATTATTTCAGTTTTTCTTTCTGTGTGTATAAATAAACTGTTTTATAATAATGTCCTAAGAATAATATGATTATTCTTAAAAGATCCTTACTCGAGTATTATTGTTGACTAGGACAACAATAATGCATTAAGACTAACATGTAGTTGATTGATGATAAAGAGTTGTCATTGATGTGGATTGTCAAAATCAATGCATGAATATGTGTGTTAGAGAACAACATATTGGATTGACCCGTTATGAGTATGTTTATTGGATTATTATGTAATTGTCACAACATTACTCATAGTGATTATTATGTATATGATCCTCAGACTTGAGATAATTATTATCTCAACATCGTGAGTTGTATATTTTGATCTGATTAAACGCATAATCGTAATTGGTTGTTCTATAAAGATCGATGTTGGATATACCACAATCTATGTAGAGGATATGGTTGATCAATATAGGATAAGTCCCTCCTACATAATGGGAGTAATATCTTAGGCCACTTGATTGAGTGAGACTAGAAATGCATGGCCATGCTCAAATAAGTTGACATGAGATGTCATACTAATTTTTATATCATAGTCTACTCAAGATATCAAGAAACATGGGATGGACTATACAAGTGTGACTATTCCATGACTTGTGTCCATTCCAGAGATAAAGGACTTAAGGATTAATGTATGAAAGGTTAATCACAAAAAGTTATGTGGAATCATGACTTCTTGTAACTTAGGTAGCAATGATGCATTGCTAGATGCCCTCATTGTTTGTGACATTAGAATCGTTCTATTATTATCGCTAACGTTGCAAGAACCTCTGGTCACACCCTATGGTTTAAATGAACGGAATAAAATATAATTGGTATTGTTTTTAGTTGTCACATGAATTAAATTAATTAAAGAATTAATTTAATTGGGCAATCAAATATTGAACATATTATATGTACAAGGATGTTGTACACATAATGACAACATAATTCTATTAATATATGAATTTGATTTATATATAAATTTAAATAAATATAGTTTATCAAATCCTTATTATAATTAATGTAATTATAATTTTCTGATATAATTAATGTAATTATAATTTTCTAGTTAAAAACTTTATTGTATTTATTTAATCTTATGATACATTCAAGAGATACCAATTATAAAAGGGTATTAAAAGGATACCTAATAATGGGCCCAATGAAAAAGATACCCATTATAAAAGGCCCAATTAAAAGGATACCCAATATAAAAGGTATTTAAAAGAGGCAAAGCTTATGAAAAACCCTAAGAGATTGCTTGTTAGGTCTAGCAGCCGTCAAGCAAATAAACCTCCAAAATAGTTTTGGAGATTTCTTTCGTTCATAGTCAAACCGGGTGGATCACGTAGAGGCCAACATCGGAAAAGGTTGTGGCTTGATTCGACAGTAGATCAAAACTCTTGTTGCCAAGGCGTCGCTGTCTACTCAGATTGAAGTTTTGGTAATTTCGAAACCTTTATTTCACCCCGATTCGTTCCTCACACATGGATCCATGGTTTGGATCGTCGGATCTAATTTTATTCTGCTGCGCCATGGGGTATCGGCGTTCCAACAGTGGTATCAGAGCCACTTGTGTGATACGAACTCGGGTTTAAATACTTGGGTGATGCAATTGTATGAGATTCATGTTTTGATCTTATTGTATTTTCGATTGTTTAAATCGTTTAAGCATAACGATAAATCGTTCCTTTCGGAAATTGATTAAATGTTAATCATGGTGTTGTGGCCTACTTGATTTTATGTTATTATCATTAACTATTAACAAATCTGTAATAATACGACGGTGGTATTTATTATTTCCAGTAAGTGTTAACTGGCTAGTGGAACAAGGGTTGTTCCGATATGAAACCTCAAGGATTAAAATCCTAAAAACACGATTCTGTTGATAAAAAGTTATCAAATCGTGAGGTTTCATTTGACTGGGATATGCGATTTGTACCACGGGCTCCGCCCGCACACTGGTTGATGATGACGCTGGGCTCCGCCCCACTTCGGGATGAGGATCGAGGATGGCTCATTGCGGGCCTTCGGCCCGCTTCCTCCGACATCCTCAAACCCTCGCAAAAAGTTTTGTTAATAAAAGAAATTTATAAACTTGATGGGCCACAAAAGGTTGAAAGGATATTTTATAATTCACTTTAAAATAATAATAATAATAATTGAATTATGTATACTATTTTTGACTAGCACGGTGTTTGAAATGCTTAGTTATAGCCCAATGACCCATTCGATAAAAGGTTGTATTTTTTTTAAATACGGCCTGCGTGTCGTGCCTTACTACTATTCTCTTGTATTTCTCTTCTCATCTTATTCCTCAGACGTAAAACGAGTTTTACAGATATTGTAATTTGCAAGAGTTGTTTGTGGACCAAACGAGAAGGAAGGTGGGACAATGATTAAGAATGATAGCTTCAAAATGGCTTACACCTTTAGGTTTCTTTTTGGTTTTCCCATTGGCTTGGGTTGAACCACCTTAGTTTATGGGCTATAACTATTGCATTTATTTATTGCTTTATTTATTCATGTATGAGATGCTATGGATGTCTAAAGCATGCCAATTTTTTATATATATATATATAAAATTTGAAGATAATAAACCCTATTAATTGATGAGATCGATTAGAAGACTAAATGGGCTTTGAAATAGACCGTAATTGGTGAGATGCGACAACCTTAATAAAATCCTCTATTAAAATATTAAGTCAAGATGGCCTTCCAATTTTGCCCTCGTTAAGGCCTCGATCAATACTATGTAGGTTCTCGCTTAAGCGAAGTACTAGTATTTATCTTGGTTAAACGCGAAGAATAAACAAGTGATATTCATTTGGTTAAAAATTGGTTAATGACTTAACTAGGTTACTCTAATAGGATTAGAAACCTAGAGGCAAGTAAATTGGATAAATCATAAGATGATTAGAACAAGAGTTGTTCACCAAATATTAGGAGTTACATATGATGTAATTAGCAAATGTTGCTTACCTAAATAACCATAATCTTAAGAGTAAAGCCAAAGTGACTTAAGAGGTGGTGAAATATGGATCCTTAACCTACTAGAAATACTTTTGAGAAAGATTTTTCAAATTAATATACGAGGTTATTAATTTTGAAATAAAATAGTGGGAATATCATTTAATAAAGTCTTTTAATGATTAATATAAAAATGGTAAATTTACTCACATGCATATTTAATTGTTGTAGATATATTATGGTCGCAAACACTAGCACACTCTCATTGCGATCGGTCCTTGAGAAGGACAAATTGAATGGTTTGAATTTTCTTGATTGGTTCCAGTAACTTGAGGATTGTCCTTAAACAAGAATGGAAATTATATGTCATTGAACAACCACTTCCTAATGAACCACCCGCTAATGCCTCGAGGACTGATAGAGATGCTTACAAGAAGTATCTCGATGACATGATAGATGTTGGATATCTTATGCTTGCCACTATGAATCTCGAACTTGTAAGCAACAACATGAGGACATGGTTGCTTATGATATGATCGAGCACACTGAAAGAACTTTATCGAGGGGCAAGCACGGCAAGAGAGGTTTGATATCTCTAAAGCCCTATTCCAATGTAAGTTGGCCGAAGGAAGCCTAGTAGGACCTCATGTCCTTAAGATGATTGGCTATATTGAAAGCCTATCTAAGCTTGGGTTTCCATTGAGCCAAGAGTTGGCCACTGATGTTATTTTGCAATCGTTGCTTGATAGCTACAAACCGGTTTGTCCTCAATTTCAATATGAATGAAATTGACAAGACTCTACCACAATTGCTCAAGATGTTACTTAATCTGAGGCAACTTGAAAAAAAGTTGGACCCAAGCCCATACCGATGGTCCGTAATAACAAGGGCAAGGGAAAGGCCAAAGTTCAAACAAAGCCTAAGGGCAAAGGTAAGCCCAAATTTGGAAAAGGAAAGGCTACTGAAACCTAAAGGTGGGGTGTCTAAGGAAGGAAATCTGTTTTCATTGTGGTGTGATGGACATTGGAAACGAAATCGCCTGTCTATCTTGAAGAAGTCAAGAAGGCTAAAGCAAGCGGAATGTCTGCTTCAGGTATTTATGTTATTGATATTAATTTATCAACTACTACTTCTTGGGTATTAGATACTGGTTGTGGTTCTCATATTTGTACTTCTGTACAGGGACTACAAAGGAGTAGGACTTTGGCTAGAGGAGATGTGGACCTACGAGTTGGAAATGGAGCAAAAGTTGCTGCATTAGCTGTGGGAACATATACTTTATCTTTGCCTAGTGGACTTGATTTATGTTTAGAGGATTGTTATTTTGTGCCCAGTTTGACTAAAAACATTATTTCAATTTCTTGTTTAGACAAAATTGGTTTTGAGATAATTATTAAGAATAATTGTTGTTCATTTTATCTCAATAATGTTTTCTATGGTTTGGCACAATTAATTAATGGCCTCTATATTTTAGATCAAACGAATCCCATTTACAACATAAATACTAAAAGATCTAAAATAAATGACTCAAATCAAACTTATCTTTGGCATTGTCGTTTGGGCCACATAAGTGAGAAACGCATATCCAAACTCCATAAAGATGGTCTCTTGAATTCATTTGTTTTTGAACAATTTGAAGTATGTGAATCTTGCTTATTGGGAAAAATGACTAAATCTCCTTTCACTCGGTAAAGTGAACGCAGCTAGTGATTTATTAGACCTAATACATTCGATGTATGTGGACCAATAAATACACAAGCCGGAGGTGGATTTCACTACTTCATTACTTTCACTCGATGATTTCGAGAGATATGGGTATGTTTATCTCATGCGCCATAAGTCCGAGTCCCTTGAAAAGTTCAAGGAATTCAAAAATGAAGTACAAAATCAACTAGGCAAAACTATCAAGTCACTTCAATCGATCGAGGTGGAGAGTACTTGAGCCTAGAGTTTGATGATCTTTTGAAAGAATGTGGGATTGTCTCACAACTTACTCCTCCCGTACTCCTCAATGGAATGGAGTACACGAGAGAAGAAATCAAACTTTGTTAGACATGGTTCGATCCATGATGAGTCATGCTGATCTACCAACTTCCTTTTGGGGATATGCACTTGAGATACCGCTTTCACATTAAATCGTGTTCCATCTAAATCGGTTCAAAAGAGACGCCATATGAGATGTGGACCGGGAAACGCCCTAGTATGTCTTTTATGAAAATTTGAAATTTGTGAAGCTTATGTTAAACGTCGACGCCTACTAAGCTTGAACCCAAATCAAAAGTGTATTTTTGTGGGGTATCCAAAAGAAACCAAAGGATATTATTTCTTTAATCCCACTCGAGAACAAACGTTTGTTGCTCGGGATCGGTGTTTTCCTAGAGAGAGAATTTACTTCTAGAAAAGGAAGTGGGAGAAAGATTGAACTTGAAGAAATTCGAGAATCACAAGATACCATCAACCGTAGATTGAACAACAAAGAAATTCCACAAGAAATTGAGGAACAAACAACCACTGTAGAAACACAACCACCGCACAGATCTTTAAGAGAACGCCGTGCACCTGAGAGATATGGATTTCTCGTTACAACGCATGGTGACGTTCTTCTTATAGATCAAGATGAGCCTAGGACTTATCAAGAAGCGGTGACAAGCCCAGACTCTGAGAAATGGCTTGAGGCCATGAGATCTGAGATGGATTCCATGTATGAAAACCAAGTATGGACTTTGATTGATCCACCCGAAGGGGTTAAACCTATAGGGTGCAAATGGGTTTTCAAAAAGAAAACTGACATGGATGGTAATGTACAAACATACAAAGGGCGATTAGTCGCTAAAGGTTTTCGCCAAATTCATGGTGTTGACTATGATGAAACCTTTTCTCCTGTAGCTATGTTTAAATCCATCAGGATCTTGCTCATACATAGTGCATTTCATGATTATGAAATCGCGGATGGACGCCAAAACGCCTTTCCTTAACGGAAACTTGAAGAGGATGTGTATATGACACAACCCAAGAAGGTTTTGTAAATCCAAAGGATGCTAGAAAGATATGTAAGCTGCAAAGATCCATTTATGGATTAAAGTAAGCTTCTCGAAGTTGGAAACTTCGTTTTAACGATGCAATCAAAGAGTTTGGTTTTGTCAAAAATGAAGATGAACCATGTGTTTACAAGAAAGTTAGTGGGAGCACTATCACATTCTTGGTACTATATGTGGATGACATACTTATCATGGGAAATGACATACCTACTTTGCGTCTATTAAGACTTGGTTGAGAAGTTGTTTTTCTATGAAGGACTTGGGGAAGCCACTTATATCTTAGGAGTCAAGATCTATAGAGATAGATCAAGGCGACTACTACTAGGTCTAAGCCAAAGTACATACATAGATAAAGTAATCAAAAGGTTCAAGATGGAAGAATCTAAAAGAGGATTTCTACCTATAAGACATGGTATTTCACTCTCAAGGAAATGTGTCCTTCAACTCCAAAAGAGAGAGAACGTATGAGTAAAATTCCATATACTTCCGCTATTGGATCTATCATGTATGCTATGTTATGTACCCGCCCGGATGTATCGTATGCCTTAAGTATGACGAGCGGTATCAAGTAGATCCCCGTGAAGGTCATCGGACCACGATCAAGAGTATCCTTAAGTACTTAAGAAGAACTAAGGATACGCTCCTATTATATGGAGGTGAGGAAGAGTTAAGTGTAAAAGGTTACACCGATGCCACTTCCCAAACCGACAAGGATGATTCTCGATCGCAATCGGGTTTTGTGTTTTGCCTTAATGGTGGTGCTTTGTGAGTGGAAGAGTTCAAAGCAAAGTACAGATGAGCTGATCTCTACAACAGAGGTGAGTATATTGCACCGGTGAGGCGACAAAGAAGGAAGCGATTTGGATCAAGAAGTTCATTCTTGGACTACGGGTTGTGCCTAGCATACCAGATGCTATAGAGCTCCGATGTGATAACAATGGAGCTATTGCACAAGCTAAGGAACCCGATCTCACCAAATGATCCAAACATATACTTAGACGCTACCATCTTATTCGAGAGATTATCGATTGAGGGGATGTAGAGATATGCAGAGTACCTTCGGATGATAACATTGCTTGATCCTCGACCAAGCCTCGACACGCCAGGCTATGATCGTCACACTAAGTCACTTGGTATTAGATATATGAGTGATTGGTCTTAGTGCTAGTGGGAGATTGTAAGAGTATGCCCAAAGACCAATCATGAGATGGTTGTAATAACATACTTAATTTACCATGTTTATTAATATAAAGCGTTGTCATTATTATTTCGCTTTTCTTTACGTGTGTATAAATAAACTGCTTTATAATAATGTCCTAAGAATAATATGATTATTCTTAAAAGATCCTTACTCGAGTATTATTGTTGACTAGGACAACAATAATGCATTAAGACTAACATGTAGTTGATTGATGATAAATAGTTGTCATTGATGTGGATTGTTAAAATCAATGCATGAATATGTGTGTTAGAGAACAACATATTGGATTGACCAAGTTATGAGTATGTTTATTGGATTATTATGTAATTGTCACAACATTACTCATAGTGATTAATATGTATATGATCCTCGGACTTGAGATAATTATTATCTCAACATCGTGAGTTGTATATTTTGATACTGATCAAACGTACAATCGTAATTGGTTGTTCTATAAAGACCGATGTTGGATATACCACAATCTATGTAGAGGATATGGTTGATCAATATAGGATAAGTCCCTCCTACATAATGGGAGTAATATCTTAGGCCCACTTGATTGAGTGAGACTAGAAATGCATGGCCATGCTCAAATAAGTTGACATGAGATGTCATACTAATTTTTATATCATAGTCTACTCAAGATATCAAGAAACATGGGATGGACTATACAAGTGTGACTATTCCATGACTTGTGTCCATTCCAGATAAAGGACTTAAGGATTAATGTATGAAAGGTTAATCACAAAAAGTTATGTGGAATCATGACTTCTTGTAACTTAGGTAGCAATGATGCATTGCTAGATGCCCTCATTGTTTGTGACATTAGAATCGTTCTATTATTACCGCTAACGTTGCAAGAACCTACAGTGGTCACACCCTATGGTTTAAATGAACTAATAAAATATAATTGGTATTGTTTTTAGTTGTCACATGAATTGAATTAATTAAAGAATTAATTTAATTGGGCAATCAAATATTGAACATATTATATGTACAAGGATGTTGTACACATAATGACAACATAATTCTATTAATATATGAATTTGATTCATATATAAATTTAAATAAATATAGTTTATCAAATCCTTATTATAATTAATGTAATTATAATTTTCTTGATATAATTAATGCAATTATAATTTTCTGTTAAAAACTTTATTGTATTTATTTAATCTTATGATACATTCAAGAGATACCAATTATAAAAGGGTATTAAAAGGATACCTAATAATGGGCCCAATGAAAAAGATACCCATTATAAAAGGCCCAATTAAAAGGATCCCCAATATAAAAGGTATTTAAAAGAGGCAAAGCTTATGAAAAACCCTAAGAGATTGCTTGTTAGGTCTAGCACCATCAAGCAAATAAACCTCCAAAATAGTTTTGGAGATTTCTTCCGCTCATAGTCAAACCGGGTGGATCACGTAGAGGCCGACATCGGAAAAGGTTGTGGCTTGATTCGACAAAGATCAAAACTCTTGTTGCCAAGGCGTCATTGTCTACTCAGATTGAAGTTTTGGTAATTTCGAAACCTTTATTTCACCCCGATTCGTTCCTCACACATGGATCCATGGTTTGGATCGCCAGATCTAATTTTATTCTGCTGCGCCATGGGGTATCGGCGTTCCAACAGAATACCCCTAGATAGGGAAGTGGAGTTTGGAATTAACTTGTTACTTGGTACAGCTCCTGTGTCAATTGCCCCGTATAGAATGGCACCAAAGGAGTTGGTTGAGCTCAAGGCTCAAATTCAAGAGTTGTTGGATCGTGGGTTTATCCGACCCAGTGTGTCTCCGTGGGGAGCACCGGTCCTGTTTGTGAAGAAGAGGGACGGAACTATGCGTATGTGCATAGATTATCGTCAGTTGAATAAGCTGACCATCAAGAACAAGTATCCTTTGCCAAGGATAGATGACTTGTTCGATCAGCTTAAGGGGGCTGCAGTATTCTCAAAGATCGACTTAAGGTCGGGATAACATCAGCTTAAGGTGAAGGAGGCAGATATCCATAAGACGGCTTTCCGGCACTATGAGTTCTTAGTAATGCCATTTGGTTTGATGAACGCCCCAGCCGCGTTCACCATGAACCGGGTCTTTCAACCCTACTTGGATAGGTTCATCGTTGTGTTTATCGATGACATCCTAGTGTACTCCAAGTCTGAGGAGGAATATGATGAGCATCTTCGGATTGTGTTACAAGTGCTAAGGGAGAAGAAGCTCTATGCCAAATTCAGTAAGTGTGAATTTTGGCTGAAGGAAGTTGCATTTTTGGGACATGTGGTATCCGCAGAAGGAATAAGGGTGGATCCTCGAAAGATTGAGGCAGTGTTGGATTGGAAACCACCTAAGTCCGTGGATCGAGATTCGTAGCTTCTTGGGATTGGCAGTATTATTAGAAGGGTTTGTGAAAGGGTTTTCGTCGATAGCCGCACCTCTGACGAAGTTGCTGAGGAAGGAAGTACCCTTCGTATGGATGGATAAGCAACAGGAGAGCTTTGAGAAGCTTAAGAGGGTGTTGACTGAAGCTCCGGTATTGATTCAGCCTAAGGCAGGGAAAGATTTTGTAGTGTACGGTGACACTTCTCATACAGGATTAGGATGCATTTTGATGCAGGACGGGAAAGTGGTCGCTTATGCGTCTCAACAGTTAAGGCCTCATGAGGTTAACTATCCAACTCACGATTTAGAATTGGCGACAGTGGTCTTTGCTCTTAAGGTGTGGAGGCATTACCTTTATGGAGAAAAGTCAGTGATCTATACAGACCACAAGAGCCTTAAGTATCTGCTGACTCAGAAGGAGCTGAACCTGAGACAACGAAGGTGGGTGGAGTTACTGAAGGACTATGATTGTTCGATAGAGTATCATCCGGGCAAGGCGAATGTAGTGGCGGATGCCCTAAGTCAAAAGGTGGTGTCGGATCTAAGGGCAATGTTCGCACATCTAAGTTTGTATGATGATGGAAGCCTGTTGGCAGAGTTGCAAGTCAAGTCGACGTGGCTGAGTGAGGTAAAAGAGGGTCAGTTGGCGGATAAGGACTTAAGTGCTAAGATGCGGCAAGTTCAGAATGGTGGTTTAAAGGGTTACAGTATGTCCGGTGATGGAATATTGTATTTCAAGGGAAAGGTCTGTATGCCAAAGAATGAGGAGCTTAGGCAGAAAATTTTTCTGGAGTCGCATAGTAGCCCTTATGCTATGCATCCCGGAGGGACTAAGTTGTACAGAGACCTAAGGGAACAGTTTTAGTGGCCTGGTCTAAAACGGGAAGTTACAGAATTTGTTGGCAAGTGTTTGACATGTCAGCAAGTTAAGGCTGAACATCAGGTTCCGTCAGGGTTACTTCAGCCAATCAAGATTCCGCAGTGGAAGTGGGAGAGAATCACCATGGGCTTCGTTAGTAGGCTTCCCCTCACGCCTACTAAGAAGGACTCGGTATGGGTTATAGTGGACCGGTTGACCAAGTCTGCACATTTCATTCCGGTAAGGGTGGATTATTCGTTGCAAAAGTTGGCAAAGCTATATGTGGCGGAGATTGTGAGGTTGCATGGAGTTCCGGTATCAATTATCTCATACCGGGATCCAAGGTTTACGTCTCGGTTTTGGAAAGCTCTACATCAAGCTTTAGGCACCAAGTTGGATTTCACTACAGCTTTTCATCCACAGTCGGACGGGCAGTCTGAACGGGTAATCCAGGTGTTAGAGGATATGCTAAGGGGCTGTGTGATGGACTTCGGAGGAAGTTGGGAAGACTATTTGCCTTTAGCAGAATTTGCTTATAATAATAGCTATCAAGCTAGTATTAGGATGGTACCATATGAAGCGTTGTATGGTCAGAGGTGTCGAACTCCTACGTGTTGGACTGAATTAGGGGAACGACGAGTTTTGGGTCCAGAAATTGTGGCAGAGTCTGAGGAAAAGGTTGAGATAATTCGGGCACGGTTGAAGGAAGCGTCGGATAGGCAGAAGTCATATGCAGATCTCAAGCGCAAGGAGATAGAATTTGATGTGGGAGATCAAGTATTTCTTAAGGTTTCGCCTTGGAAAAAGGTGATGAGATTTGGTTGCAAAGGGAAGTTAAGTCCAAGGTTTATAGGACCTTATCGGGTATTGAAGCGAGTGGGACCAGTGGCATACCAGTTAGAGTTGCCTTCGAAATTGAAACAGATTCACGACGTATTCCATGTGTCCATGCTACGTCGTTATCGATCGGATCCATCTCATGTAGTTCCGGTTGAGGAGGTGGAGCTAAGACCAGATTTGTCCTACGAGGAATAGCCGATTCAGATCTTAGAGCGAGATGTGAAAGTGTTACGGAGGAAGTCAGTTCCTCTAGTCAAAGTGCTATGACGTAATCATGGATCAGAGGAAGCTTCGTGGGAGCCAGAAGAAGCGATACGACAACAATACCCTCACTTATTCCAGTAGGTAGTTTCAGGGACGAAATTATTTTAAGGGGGTAGAACTGTAATATCCTGAAATTGGGCTTATGCATTTTTGCTTAATTATATGAAATAGCATGTTTTATGTGTTATGAATGTGTTGTGTGCATTTTTAGAACCTTGGAAATGTAAGGAAATGTCTTAGGGAATATTAAGTTTTGAGCTTAAAAAGAGGGAACTAAAGCAAAGTGGCCTTAAGAGAATTTGTAGGGAGAATATGACACACAATTGGGCTTGGAAAAGTGGCTTGGAGGTGCCATTTAGGGCCTCTGGAAATGACGCCATATGCTAGGGGGGAAGGGCTTGAGTTCGAGTTGCATGGGAAGCAAATAAAAGAATTTTATTTTTTCTGCATGGATAAGCAGTGATGGACGGCACCAAGGCACTTGAGGAAGAGTTTAATTCTCTCTAAAATTTGGCTAGATAAGGGGGATAATTGTTGGATTAATTTGATTAATTTTTAAAAGAGGTAAGGGAGAGAAAAACAAGGGATTGGATTGAGAGAGAAGAGTTGGCCGATTGGGGGAGACTAAGGCTAGTAATTTTGGCCAAAGGAGGAATTAAAGTCATTATTCATTCTTTTTCCTTTTCCTTCCTTTCTCTCTGCCGAATTTTTTCTTGTTATTGAGCATCCATCTTTTTCTTTTTTTTCTTTTAGCCTCCTAGCCGAATTCTTCTAGTTTATTTTCTCTACATCTTTTCCTCTTGTGGCCGACTTTTCCATTACCATTTGAAAAGGTTAGCCGAATCTCAAGGCAACCTTTAGCCGATTGTTCAGCAAAGCCTAAAGCCGAAGGTTCATTCTTTTTGAATCGATCTCTCCTGCAAACTCTTTGCCGATTCCAATATTGAGGGTAAGGGATCCTATTGTTGTCATTCTATTTCTTTTCTTTTAATAGAAATCAAGATACTAATCCTATTAATAGTCTTATTTACCGAAACTTTGAAGAGATCTTTCGAGTTTTGCTAGTGTCGACTTCAAGGGAGAAGGTTTCCGGGATTTTTAAGATCTAAGGTAAGATATGTGGTATTCGGCCTTAGGCCATTCTATTGAATTTAATGTTGAATTAGATCTAACATGTGGCCATAGGGATTTCGACATTATCAAAGAAACAAGGATCGATTGGTGGGAATTGAAATCGCAAGGTAAGAGCACCTATACATACGGCCAAAGCCTATTTACCGATTTAGAGTTATTTTTTATTTGTAAAAACTAAAAACTAACCATTTAGGTGATCTAGTAGTGACCGATTACAAGAGGGAAAATAGCAAAGTTTTGGGATTTGACTCGTAATCAAATCGGCAATAAGGAATCAAGGATCTAAAGTAGTAGATCGGGATTTTTCGAGATTTTTGGGCTTTCAGTGAATTTGTTAAGTATATCAGGTGTGTACCCCGCACTGTTTCTCGATAGATTTATGGTATGTTTAATTAAATATGTTAATAAGAATGTGAACAATATGGCTAAGGTACCATGCAATGGTACAAAGTACTCAGGTACGTTTTCCTACTCCTACTAGGATTGTAATGTGATTTGTTATGACATATGTGAAATTGTAAGAATGAGAAATAGGAATATGACATATGTATATTTGTATGACCTGGGGCATTTTGGGTGATTATGAAAGGGGAAGTGAATGTGGTGACTTCGGTCACATTATCTGAATGTGGTGACTTTGGTCACAATTATCTGAATGTGGTGTCTCATGACACAGAATATACTATCTGGTGGCTATGCCACAAATTTTATAAGGGCGATGAGCATGTCGTCTCTGGCCAAATGATCGCCTTCGATGATGTGTAGCGGATGGAGGGTTGACTTAGTAGTCCCCACGGTGTGCAGGTTGGTACGGGTGATGTGTAGCGGATGGTATCTAAGTTTGGGGTTCGGGTTTGCATCACTACTTTTATCTGTTATATATTTATGAATTAATATGATATGCCTGAATTATTGAGGTCTAGTGTTGGTTATACATTGAGTCTGTTTGACTCACCCCGTTGTGGGATTATTTTTCAGGTGACGAACAGTGATGGACCGGGTCGGCAGGAGCTTAGGGGTGGCCATGCTCAGCAAGGAATTTATTCTATTTGGACTTTTTATTTTAAGTACTTTGAATTTAATTTTGGGTTTTATTTTGATGTAATAAGGTCAGTAGTTTGAATCATTTTATGCCTGCATGTTATTTACTTCGGTATGTTACAATTTTTATCAATGCAAAGTTTAAGTAATGTTTTCAAAAATAAATAACTTATAAATGCTTTGATAATTTATCACAAATGCTACCATACTTCTAATTTTATGATTCTCAAATACGATATTACATCTTTATTAAAACTTCAACTTTTCAATTCGAACCCAACACAAAACAAAGTTTTATTCAAAAACATCCCAGTTTTCCAAAGCAATCAAGAAGTTTTGAACCGTTTTTACTCAAGGAACATACCAGATCCGGTTAAGGCTCGTGGGCCGGGTTTGGGGTGTTTCGCAAATGAGTATATAGGGTCATTGTGATGCGAATAGGGACATCGAAGCGTATACAGAGGCACTGAAGTGCAAATGCTGTACAAGCATACTGACCCTAGTGGCATGCCAATTGTATCCTACACGATTACTATGTTCAACCGAGCAATACATAAAAATCCATTACTTTAATATATTCTCATCATATAGAGGCACTTCATCAATTTCATATGTGTACTATACCTTAATACGTTCATATATAAATATACAACTCCAAACCAAACTAGTATCATTTCATGTAAATAATGTAACACCCCAAACCCGGCCCAAACACCACGACCGGATCTGGTATGTCATTAGGGAGAAATTTATATAAACATCATTCATTTCTTTAAAAGAAACGTCGGAATCTTGAAAACAGTGGTTATCTAGGAAACTTAATGGTTTTAGATCATTCGAGTTTAATTATGTCAAGTTCAGAAGAAAACAATCGAGTGTATAATAGCAATCCATGTTATTCATTTAGGTTATAAAAGTTTAATTTAAAATAGTAGTTTGTTTAATAATTTGGTCGTTGAAAACATTATTGCCTTTGCGTTATCTTTCTTTTAAAACATATTATGGACCCAAGATGTTGACTTTAGTATCTAGAATTTAAAACCCGAAAACAACAAAAACAAAACAAAACAAAACAAAAAACGACTACCGGTGGCCTTATTACAACGAAAACCTAAACCAATTATTAATAAAAATAAAGTCTAAGTCCTTTACTGAGACCGTATGGAAACCATGCATGGCTACTCTGTGCTCCTCTCCAGCCCGGTCCATTGCACTAGGTGCTACCTGAAACATGTTAAACAACAGGGTGAGTCATAGGACTCAGTGTGTAACGCTCATGCACCATCAGATCGAGCCTTAGCCCTATAGAACAGAATAACATAGTATAGCATGTACAGAAAATGATGCAAACCCATCCCAACCTAATTTCCATCCGCTACACACCACTCGTACCTACCAATCACACCAATGGGGATTTCTACAATCAACCCTCACCGCTACACACCAACGATGGCAGTCATGCTGCTGCTCATCGGCAAAATTGTAACATAGTCACCAGAACATATCGTGGCAGAGCCACTACAACGGATCGTGGCAGAGCCACTACAACAGATCGTGGCAGAGCCACTACAACAGATCGTGGCAGAGCCACTACACACTTCGCCTTTCATAAATGACCCATGCCCCATGCCCCATGCAAACATATTACTTTTCATATTGAGCTATTACAGATTTCAACAAGCACGTATGGCATACTCACAACATGTATCATATCATTTCTTTTCTGATAACACAAAAGCACTAACCTGATGAATCGCCTCTTCCCTCCACAGGGATTTCAACAGCCACATCACATTCCTGGCATTTAACAGATTACACAAATACATATATATATATGTATATATATATATATATACAGAATGCTACAAAACAAAACAAAACTAATGGTGTGAGGAGTTACACACCTGATCACGCGTAACACAATACCTTCTATGTCAACGCTATCGCTGACAGGCACTGCCTCTATCTGCCTATTATTCCGCTCAGAAGTTGGCCCATACCCAGGTGGCCAATCACGCACAGCCGACACAGCCCTCTTCTTGAACTTAGGGATCGAACCCAAAGGTTGACTTTCCTCTCCTTCTTGTATGTTTCTTGCATCCATTAAAAGCTTTTGTCAAAACTCGCTACGAGAAATACGATTTCGAATATCCACCTAACTCGGTTAAGATAATAGTTTAGAAAATGTATCGATTACAAAACCACTAAAAGAAATTACCTTACCTAAATCGATTGAATCCCGAAGTTAACAGACTTGGCTAAAACATTGATTGACCCCCTACACCACAACCAAATGAGATTCGGCTAATGGAGAATGGATTAACGAGAAGTGGCCTTTCAGCCAAACAGGGGACATAAGTCCACACTCCACCATACAGCCACACAAAAACCCTATCTCCTTACCTTCAGTTTTCTTCAAGATTCAGCACAAGCAGACACTACAGAGGGGATTCGGCTTCTAAGATTAAAGAGTGAAAAGAAAAGAACAACCCATCGAGATATTAAGGAAGTGATTCGGTTTAGAAAAAAATGAGAAAGAAAAGAGATAGCAAAGAAGAAAATGACAGAGAACTTACCAACCCTGAGGTGATGATTCGGCTATGGTGAAAGTTCGGGAAAAGAGGCTAAACTTTGGAGGTTTCGGCTTTATGACGAAATGAGAGTGTGATTTCGACTTTTGTGAAAGGAAAAAAAACGATCCCAATTCAATGAAGAAGATACGGCTAGAGAGGGTTTCAGGAAAGAAAATGAAAAAGTGAAAAGGGAGGAAGATGTGATGTTTTCGGCTTTTGAAAGTGAGAAGAAAAGATGAACATAAGTGACCCTAATGGTCTTCTGAGTTTCGGCTATGATAGAAAAGAAAAAGAAATGGAATTGCTTAGGCAACTTTCGGCAAAGGAGAAAAATAAAAGAATTTTGAGAGAATTCTAAACACATCACTAAATGCCAAAAAGAAAACCGCAACACACTAGCACCTTAACCAAATTTCGACACACTCACCCCATGCCAACACAAAACCGATTCCTCCCCTTAATAGGACTTTGAAATTCGGCCAACACCTCCAACAGCCATCAACTCCCCTTTTTACTCCTACTTTTCCTCCCATCCACTCATTTGAATTAGAAGACCAATTCAAATTTCTGCCAATACCTCCTAGCCACTTATTTTAAATTCCAAGTCTCCATCCACCAACCACCCTGAAGAGTCCCAATGGAAGCCACCTCCTCATCATCCTGACACAAAAAGAGACTCCCAAAAGCTGCCAATGTGCCTTGAACCCTGGACCTCCCTCCTACCTGTGGTGTCACCTTCCTGAGCAATAAGTAGCACTACCTTGCCACTTTGCCAACTCCCCAATTGTGTCAACCAAGTAAAAACAATATCCCTTAAGCCCTACTCTAGCCAGCTCTCCCCTGAAAGTGCCCAAAAAGAAAATTTTAGCCAGGCCCCCGGCTTTCCCCTAGGTCATACTTAGACCATAAAGTACCCTAAATTAGCATGATAAGCATTGCATTCACACACAAACACATAGAATACACAGACCCCAACTCAGGATATTACAGTTCTATCCCCTTAAAATAATTTGGGCCCCGAAATTACCTGATCAAAAGAGTTACGGGTATTGCTGTCGCATAACATCCTTCGATTCCTATGTTGCTTCCTCTGCACCGCGGTTCCGCCACAACACTTTGATCAAAGGAACTGACTTCCTTCTCAACACCTTTACATCTCGCTCCAAGATTTACACTGGCTCCTCCTCGAAGGAGAAGTCTGGTCTTACCTCAATTTCCTCTACTGGCACAATGTGTGATAGATTAGCACGGTAACGTCTTAGCACCGACACATGGAATACGTCATGAATCTGTTTCAGGTCTACAGGCAACTCCAATCGATATGCCACTGGTCCCACACGTTCCAACACCCGATAAGGTCCGATAAACGTTGGACTCAGCTTGCCCTTGCAACCAAACATCATCACCTTTTTTCACGGCGCGACCTTCAAGAAAACCCGATCACCCACTGCATACTCTATATCTTTCCGCCTTAGATCTACATAAGATTTCTACCAGTCGGATGCTTCTTTTAACCGAGCCCAAATTAACTTAACTTTTTCTTCTGTCTCAGAATCCAATTCCGGACCCAACATCTGACACTCACCCAATTCTGTCCAGCAAGTAGGTGTACGACACCTTCGCCCATATAGTGCTTCATAGGGCGCCATCTGAATACTAGATTGATAGCTGTTGTTGTACGCAAATTCAGCCAAAGGTAAATACTCCTCCCAACTACCTCTAAAGTTGATGATACAACCCCTTAACACATCCTTCAAGATCTGGATTACCCTCTCCGTTTGACCATCAGTCTGCGGATGAAATGCTGTGCTGAAGTCTAATCTTGTACCCAATGCCTGATGCAACGCCTTCCAAAAATGTGACGTAAATCACGAGTCTCTATCGAATATGATCGACACCGGTACCCCATGCAACCTTACAATCTCCGCCACATACAGCTTAGCCAACTTTTGCAAAGAATAATCGACACGTACAAGTAGGAAATGAGCAGATTTTGTCAACCAATCCATGATTACCCATACCGAGTCTTTCTTAGTAGGCATGAGGGGTAACCCACTAACAAAGTCCATAGTGATCCTCTCTTACTTCCACTGTGGAATCTTCACCAGTTGCAACAACCCTGAAGGCAACTGGTGTTCGGCCTTGACCTGCTGACACATCAGACACTTCCCCACGAATTCTATAATTTCTCGCTTCAATCCCGGCCACCAAAATTGTTCCCGCAGATCTCGATACATTTTACTTCCTCCTGGTTGCATAGCGTAAGGGCTACTATGTGCTTCCTGAAGAATCATCTATCTTAACTCCATATCCTTCGGCATGTAAACTTTTCACGAAAACACAAAACCCCGTCACTACTTAAACTGAAATCCTCCGTTCCACCATCCCGCACCTGCAGAAGTTGAGCACTTAGAACATCATCTGATAACTGCTTCTCTTTAACTTGATCTACCCATGCTGGCTTACTTGGAGTTCAACTAACAAACTGTCATCCTCATACAGGCTGAGATGAGCAAACAATGCCCTTAAATCCGTTATCACCTTCCGACTCAGCGTATCCGCTACCACGTTAGCCTTACCAGGGTGATATTCGATCGAACAATCATAGTCTTTCAATAGCTCAATCCACCTACGTTGTCTCAAATTCAGCTCCTTTTGGGTAAAGAGGTACTTCGGACTCTTATGATCGGTGTAAATCACAGACTTCTCTCCATACAAGTAGTGCCTCCAAATCTTCAGGGCGAACACTACCGCAGCCAATTCCAGATCATGCGTGAGATAGTTCATTTCATGCGGTCTTAGCTGTCGGGACGCATATGCAACAACTTTCCCATCTTGCATCAACAGACACCCTAAACCCGTGTGTGACGCATCATAGTAGACGGTAAACTCTTTTCCCGCCTCTGGCTGAATTAACACCGGTGCTTCCGTTAAAATCCTCTTCAACTTCTCAAAACTTCCCTGCTGCTCTGCTGCCCAAACGAAAGGTACCCCTTTCCACAATAACTTGGTTAATGGTGCCGCAATTAAGGAGAACCCTTCTACGAAACTTCTGTAGTACCCGGCTAGACCAAAGAAACTTCGAACCTCTGCCACAGACCTCGGCGGTTTCCAGTTCAATACAGCTTCTATCTTCCGAGGGTCAACCCTAATTTCTTCTGCAGAGACCACATGCCCTAAGAAAGTCACTTCCCTTAGCCAAAACTCACACTTGCTAAATTTGGCATACAGCTGTCTCTCCCTCAAAGTCTACAAGACCACCCGAAGATGCGCATCATGGTCCTTTTCTGATTTCAAATAAACTAGGATATCGTCAATGAAAACCACCACGAGCCAATCTAAGTAAGGTTGGAACACTCGGTTCATCATGTCCATAAACGCTGCTGGTACATTCGTCAACCCGAATGGCATCACCAAGAACTCATAGTGCCCGTAGTAGGTCCAAAATGCCGTCTTATGGATGTCCACTTCCTTAACCTTTAATTGATGATACCCAGACTTTAAATCTATATTTGAGAAGACTATAGCCCCTTTGAGTTGATCAAACAGATCATCAATTCTCGACAGCGGGTACTTGTTCTTTATCGTCAGCTTGTTCAACTGGCGGTAGTCAATGCACATACGTATAGACCCGTCCTTCTTCTTCACAAATAGGACCGGCATTCCTCACGGAGACATACTCGGTCTGATGAATTCACGATCCAACAGTTCCTGGATCTGAGCTTTGAGTTCCACCAGCTCATTCAGCGCCATTTTATTAGGAGCAATAGACACTGGAGCCGTACTTGGGAGTAGCTCGATTCCAAACTCAACTCACGATCCGGAGGTAACACTGGCAGTTCTTCAGGAAAAGCGTCCTCAAAATCCTTTACTGTTCTAACCTCACTAACAGTCACGTCCTTTGCGTCCAATGCACTGATAAAAGCTAGAAATGCACAGCATCCTTTCCGAACCATCTTAACAGCCTTCAACACAAAGACCACGTTAGACAAATAGTTCCTTCTTTCCCCTATCACGACCACCTCCTCGTTTCCCGAGGTTCTCAGCACCACGCATTTAGTCTCACAATCCAACTTAGCACGATGTTTAACCAACCAATCCATTCCCAAGATAAGATCAAATTCCCCAAAGGGTAATACCATTAAGTCTGCTGGGAATACCACTCCTTGAGTCTCTAAAGGCACATTCTTAAATAATTTGTCTACTACCATGGATTGTCCTAGCGGGCTAACTACAGTCATCTTCTTAGCAGTTATTCCAGATTCTATACTTAAAGTCTCAGATACCGAGCATGCAACATAAGAGTGGGTTGATCCAATGTCAATCAAAGCAAGAAATGGATTAGCAGCAATAAAGAACGTACTGGTTATAACATCTGGTGCATCACCATCCTTCCGCCGACGAGCCGCATAAACTAACCCTGGTTGTCTTATCTGTCAGACATCGGCACCCCTACCAGTGCTCTACGACCGACCAAACTCAGTTACCTCTCTCCTCGATCGGGCCACAACCCCTCGATAATGGCTGACCTCCCCTCCTAACCAGCTGACTGAGCCTGATCCACCTGTAGATAGTCTTTAATCATATGATATGTAGATCCACACCTGAAACATCCACCAGTTCTCCTTCTGCACTCCTCAAAATGTATCCTCCCACATAGAGCACACGGTCGATTCTGGCCCCCTGTAGCAGATGTCTGAGCCCGTGCTGGCCCATCGAACCTAGGCCTTTTCTGAAGACCCCCAGATGATCCCGACGGTCCAAAACTCCTCTTATTCCTACTCCGGTCCTTATCTTTATTCTGCTTCTCGGTCCATTTTACCTCTTCAGCTATTTTAACTTTCTCAACTAGAACGGTGAAGTCCCTTTCTCGCTGCGGTGCTATCAATACCCTTAACTAATCCCGCAGTCCATCTTCGAATCGTACACAGCGCTCATAGTCAGTCGCCACAATATCTCGAGCGTAACGGCTCAAGCACAGAAATTCCTCCTCATACTCAGATATAGATTTGCTCCCCTGAACCAAATTCAAGAATGCTTTCCTTTGAGCATCCGCGTAGCTGGCCCCAATGTACTTCCCCTGAAATGACACCTTAAAGAAATCCCAGTCAATGTGGTCTGCTGGAGTACCCTCTTTCACCGTAAGCCACCACTGGTAAACCTTGTCGCGAAGAAGACACACTACCCCTTTCAACTTTTCCTCTGCCGTAAAGTCGAGATCATCCATTATACGCTCACTCGCCTCCAACCAATACTCAGTTGTATTAGGGGCTACGCTAGAAACACCCCTAAACGTTTCCGATCTATTGGCCCGAAGTCGTTCAAACACAGATTTTTGAGCCTCTATACCCATGCTTGCCCCGGCAACTCTCTCCAAAACTAGTAACATCACCTGAGACACCGCATCGTCTCCCCCTGTTTGATCCTGATACTCTGTTTTCGCGACTAGCGGCAGTGGCATTTCATTTCTTGACCCATGACCAGACCCCACTGGTTCCGACACCGTCATTCTGCCTCTTCCATGTCCACGCGCATTACATCCAAGTCCCCTACTACTCATCTCTACCATATCGTCTTAATTTGATTTAGAAATTTTATGTATTAGTATTTCTTTCGCTGTTCATTAGGGAAAAATTTATCAAGTATACTTGCGAGTAGTTTTCATGATTCACATACAACCTAAAGGTTTCTGTACCTAGGGTATAGTTCCTCAGTTCTAACATCTATAGCAATATATTTGTATAACACATGCAATTCATATCAATTAGAAACTTACCCGGCGGACTTGGGCCGGAGACGCAAGAGCCATGCTAAGAAAACATGTATCATTATTTTTTTTTCAAAATCATTTTTGGAAAACATTTTGAACCTAAAACCCAAAGCCGAGCTTTTAAATCGGGCTCTGATACTAATTTGTAACACCCCAAACCTGGCCCAAACACCACGACTGGATCTGGTATGTCACTAGGGAGAAATTTATATAAACATCATTCATTTCTTTAAAAGAAACGTCGGAATCTTGAAAACAGTGGTTATCTAGGAAACTCAGTGGTGTCTAATAGCAATCGAGTGTCTAATAGCAATCCATGTTATTCATTTAGGTTATAAAAGTTTAATTTAAAATAGTAGTTTGTTTAATAATTTGTTGTTAAAAACTTTATTGCCTTTGCGTTATCTTTCTTTTAAAACATATTGTGGGCCCAAGACATTGACTTGAGTATCTAGAATTTAAAACTCGAAAATAATAAAAAAAAACAATTACCGGTGGCCTTATTACAACGAAAACCCAAACCAGTTATTAATAAAAATAAAGTCTAAGTCCTTTACTGAAATCGTATGGAAACCTTGCATGGCCACTCTATGCTCCTCTCCAGCCCGGTCCATTGCACTAGGTGCTACTTGAAACAAGTTAAACAACGGGGTGAGTCATATGACTCAGTGTGTAACGCTCATGCACCATTTGATCGGGCCTTAGCCCTACAAAACAGAATAATAGAGTATAGCATGTACATAAAATGATGCAAACCCATCCCAACCTAATTTCCATCCGCTACACACCACCCATACCTGCCAATCACACCAATGGGGATTTCTACAATCAACCCTCACCGTTACACACCAACGATGGCAGTCATGCTGCAGTTAGCTACTCATCGGCAAAATTGTGACATAGTCACCAGAACAGATCGTGGCAGAGCCACTACAACATATCGTGGCAGAGCCACTACACACTTCCCCTTTCATAAATGACCCATGTCCCATGCAAACATATTACTTTTCATATTGAGCTATTACAGATTTCAACAAGCACGTATGGCATACTCACAACATGCATCATATCATCTCTTTTCTGATAACACAAAAGCACTAACCTGATGAATCGCCTCTTCCCTCCACAGGGATTTCGACAGCCACATCACATTCCTGGCATTTAACAGATTACACAAATACAATATATATATATAGAATGCTACAAAACAGAACAAAACTAATGGTGTGAGGAGTTACACACCTGATCACGCGTAACACAATACCCTCTATGTCAACGCTATCGCTGATAGGCACTACCGCTATCTACCTATTATTCCGCTCAGAAGCTGGCCTACACCCACGTGGCCAATCACGCACAGCCGACACAGCCCTCTTCTTGAACTTAGGGATCGAACTTGAAGGTTGACTTCCCTCTCCTTCTTGTATGTTTCTTGCATCCATTAAAAGCCTTTATCAAAACTCGCTACAAGAAATACGATTTCGAATATCTACCCAACTCGGTTAAGATAACAGTTTAAAAAATGTATCGATTACAAAACCACTAAAAGAAATTGCCTTACCTAAATCGATTGAATCCCGAAGTTAACTGACTTGGCTAAAATGTTGATTAAACCCCTACACCACAACCAAATGAGATTCAGCTAATGGAGAATGGATTAAAGAGAAGTGGCCATTTCGGCCAAACAGGGGACATAAGTCCACCCTCCACCATACGACCACACAAAAACCCTATCTCTTTACCTTTAGTTTTCTTCAAGATTCGGCACAAGCAGACACCACAGAGGGGATTCGACTTCTAAGAATAAAGAGTGAAAAGAAAAGAACAACCCATCAAGATATTAAGGAAGTGATTCGATTTAGAAAAAAATGAGAAAGAAAAGAGATAGCAAAGAAGAAAACAACCCTGAGGTGATGATTCGGCTATGGTGAAAGTTCGGGAAAAGAGGCTGAACTTTGGAGGTTTCGACTTTATGAAGAAAATGAGATTGTGATTTCGGCTTTTGTGAAAGGAAAAAGAACGATCCCAATTCAATGAAGATGTAACACCCTAAAAATTCGAGTATCGATATATTGCATGTTTTGGTGTTTAGCTCATGTAGGAAAATTTTCTTCTTTTCGTGTTTAGTATAGCCTCGAAGAAGAACATAGAATTATTCGGGTATGGAATAATTTTAATTTTAAGAATTTATGGAAGTGGATCAAGTGGCATTAATGCTTAAGATAATTTAAGTGTCAAAAAGTAACACAAGATGAGTTATGGCAAGGTGGTGTTGGTGCTTGGGTATTAGCATGAGGGGAGTGGTTTGAATCCCTTAAATAGCATTTAGATGGCTTTTATTTTTGATTTTCCTGGCATGTGTCAGCCAAGCATATATATGGTAAGTGTTGACCATGTTATTTTTGGTTAATATATCAAAGGAATAAGGAAATTTCTAACTTATGGTATGGAATCAAGAAAATATGGAAAGATTTGGAGACATAGGGCAAGTATCAAGGAAAATGTTTTGGAAACAAATTCATGGCCATTTGACCATAAATGTGGACGGCAAGATGGTCTAGGGGGGAGCCGAATTTTTGGTGTTAGTTTGGCTAGGATTTGAAGTTTCTTTTTGGTCATTCTTAGCATATGTGCAAAAGTTTTGCACTTCTTTCTCAACCTCTCTCCCTTGGCCGAATTTGAGCATTTGGTAAAGCCAAATTCTTTTGACCATTTGGTCATTTTTGTTCATCTTTTGAGTATTCTCTTGTGCCTCTTCTTAGTGCCAAAATTGCTAGTACCAAAAAGACCATTTCTTTCTTTTGTTTTCTTCTTCCCATTGCCGAATCTACATTGCTCCTAAACACATCTTTTTCTTTCTCTTTTCTTCTCTTTGAAAACCGAATCCTCATCATCATCTCTTCTCTCTTATTTTATTTCTTTTCACTTATTTTTCTCCATTATTTTCTTCAATGGCCGAATGTTAGTATGCCCATAGCCAAGCCATATATTTTTTTCTCTTTTCTTTGGTTATACATAGCCGAATCCTTCAACACTTCCAAACATCATTCTCAATCCTTTCTTTTCAATCGTGGAAAAAAGGGTAAGAGTTCTTTAAGTTTCGTTTAGTTAATTTTAGCCATGGCCGAACCTTGATGGTGGTATGAAGGTTTTCTTAGATCGAAATAAACGTTCATTTTATTAACGTTTATATTTGTTATACTTTAGTGCGATAAAGGAAGATCGAAAAACAAATGGTCGTGAGTGACATAGAATATTTGGATCGATTCTCCTTGTGGAAAAAGAATAATTTGTGGTAAGGAAATCCCGCTTCTTAAAACCTTTAGTCATATTCGATATATTTTTAAGACGTGCTAATGATCTTTTGTCATCAAGACAATCAAGATAGGAAGAAACGGTGTGTATAGTGTACGGAAGAAGAAGGTGGTTCCGTTAATCCTCCTAGGTATAAACAAAGGGCTATTTCGAATCCGAGATTTTCCACAAGGTTGCGGGCGTTCATCCGAGGAAAATCATTTGTTCGGTCGTTCGTACTCCCAAACCATTATTTGTTCGTGGATTTGATTCGGTTAACGAACCATCAATCGGGAGAAACCGCAAGTAGAAGTAGTTCGAAAATCCGAGGTAAAATTTTAGATCGATATTTTTTAGATCGGTTTTATTAATAAAATTATAGTGTTCTAATTATCGTGCTACGTATAGGTGTTGACGAGCGGGAAAATCTAGTTCTCACTATAACCAGGTGTGTAACTTCACACTTATCTTTCGGGTTAGATACTAAACCATAAGTATAGTGATAAATCGTAGAAATGGCAAAATCGAAAATTTTGTGATATTAACACTTTTGTGTAAATGCTTGAAAACGGTAAAAATCGAGAAATTTACGAAAAATTGCTAGATTGCGAAGTTTTTACGAAAAACTTCTAGATCGATAATTTGGATCATAAAACTACTAGATCGATATTTTTTTAAATGGGCCAAAAATATTCTAGTTCGATAAATGGGCCAAAGATCTCTAGATTGCTAAATGGGCTAGATACTATATTGTTAATAGGCCCAAATGAAAAGTTAAATTATAGACTTATCTATAATATGGATTACTTGATAAATCATGTTATGATTAAAGTTTGTTATTCATACATAATTGCATGGGATAGGATTTGATGAAGAGAAGAAAGGCTTGTGGCCACGTATCTAGTTCGGTGGCTCTGCCACAAATTTTGGCTTAATGCCTCTAGTTCGGTGACTATGTCACAATCTAGTTCGGTAGTGCACTACAACAATATTAAAAAGGCTTAATGCCTATGATTGGTGTGTTTGGCGGGGTGGGTTGACTTGATCCCCACAGGTGTGTTGGTTGGTACGGGGGTGTTAGCGGATGGAAATTAGGCTTGGTTTGGGAAATTCATTTTTACATGCATTTTATTTTATTTTATTTTATTTTATGCTATTCTATATTGTTAAATTTGTAATTGGGCTCAAGCCCAAATTAATGCCTTGATGGTCTGGCCCAACAACGGTGGTAAGTAAGTTACACACTGAGTTCTTTGTAACTCACCCCGTTTTATTATTCATTTCAGGTAATGGAAATTGATGTGGACTTGGGCCGGAGATGACTTGGTGGAGGCCATACTACAAGCATGGGTTTTGTAAACTATGAACTTTATTTAAGTTACTTATTTTAATTACTATTTTGGGTTGATGTAATAAGGCCTCTAATTATGTTTTTATGGATTTTATTGTGTGGATGGATTTAATTTTGTTTAAGACTCTCAATATGGGTTTATGTTAAATTTTTAAAGTTTTCTTAAAATATTATGTTTTATAACATTTTGAACACCTAAATTACTCTTTTATATTCGTTCAAATTCTTTTAAAAACTATTTTAAGGTTTTGGCAACTATATTACAATTTATAAGATTGAAAACAAGTATTTTCTTAAATCATCAATTTTAAATCATTATACTAAATTTTTATTAAACTTCATTTCCAAAAGGTTTTGTAGTACTGTTTTACTTAAATCGTTAGAGAAGTAAATGGATGTTCGATCAGTGTGACAAACCAAATCTCGTCTTAACGCATAGACCTGGTTTGGGGTGTTACATTTAATGGTATCAGAGCTAGTTTCAAAACTCGGCTGTGGATTGGGTTCAATAATGATATTTGGTTGAAAAACAATACGAAATTATAGATTTTTGATTTAAAGGTAGTATGGCACCATGAGCATCCCGCGCCAAGTCAAGTAAGTATCTGTATCTTGATTGTTTATTATTATTGTGATATGATCATAGAGACACTCTAGAACTTCTAGTTTTAGGTGTTGAAAGCCGTAGAGATTGAGACAATAGGATATGGTTGCGAAAACAACTCCATCTCTTTCATATCATAAAACATCGTTAATAAACACTGAAATAGTATCCTGATCATAAAACTCTTAATTAGATTAAATCGAATTAGTCATCATGAGCACTAGAGGACGTGGTCGTGGACGCGGTAGACGTGGCCGTGGTAGAGGACGAGGTGTTAGGGGCGCAACTGAAGCGCCGGATCATATGCCGGAAATGAATGCACCTGCGTCACTCGAAAGTGAGACGGGATCACATGACCACATGGATGAAGATAATGCTGTGACACGAGCAATGCTGCGAGTCCTTGAAAGGGTCGCTGGAACCAGAACTGGACCAACAGCTCGTGGGTCAATATCGGAACGATTGAAATCAAGTGGTGCTGAGGTTTTCAGAGGTGTTTTTGGTGTAGCTCCAAATGTTGCTGAATATTGGCTTGAGGCAGTGGAGCGAATTATGGACGATCTTGAGTGCACTGTGGAACAAAAACTAAGAGGAGCGGTGTCTTTGTTAAGGGACGAAGCATACCAATGGTGGCTTACTGTCCGAGAAGGCACTGAAGCTGCATTAGTTAATTGGGAATTCTTCAAAGCTTCCTTCAAAGGGAAATATATGGGAACAAGTTATGTGGATGCCCGAAGGAAGGAATTCTTGAATCTAGTTCAAGGAAATAAGACAGCGGCGGCATATGAGGCTGAGTTTTTACGTTTGAGTCACTATGCTCGAACAATAGTGGCAACGGATCATGAGCGTTGTGTACGTTTTGAGGATGGCTTGAATGATGAGTTGCGGGTTTTGATAGCCCCACAACAAGTTAGAACTTTTGCCACGCTTGTGGAAAAGGCCAAAATAGCCCAAGAGGCTAAGAACTCTAACGCCGACCCGGGAACGAGCTAGAGGCAAGAGAGATATGAAGTATTCGGGTTCTTCAAAAAGGTTTCCGAAGAGGCCTCGGAATGATGAACCAGCTCAAGGTAGAACGCCTGTAGCTGTTAATCAGAGTCGAGACTGTGTTGATTGTGGAAAACGGCATTCTGGAGAGTGCTGGAGGAAAACGGGTGCTTGCTATAAATGCGGGTCGATGGATCATCAATATAGGAATTGCCCTCGTCGAATGGACACAACTCAGGAAGCTCGTAATACTGATGCACCTCCGGCAAGAGGAACTCAGCAACCACCTAGAGGTCGTGGACCAGGTTGTGGTGGTAATGGGGCTAGACGTGGTCAAGGTGCAGCGGGCCGAGGCAATGGTCCTAGAGGCAACACGGATGCAAGACAGCCAGGATTGGTTTATGCAGTCAGATGCCGCGAGGAGGGCAATACACCTGATGTGATAACTGGTACATTCTTCATCTTTGATGTACCTATTATTGCTTTGATAGATATTGGTTCTACCCACTCGTATGTTGCTAGCACCATATCTGGAAACTTGAATTTAGAATCTAAAATTTGCGATAGTGAGATGAAGGTAATTAGTCCTTTAGATACGATCGGTGTTAGTTAATAAACTGCTTTTTAGACGTGCCCTTAGAAGTTCAAGGAGAAATATTCCTGGCAAATCTGATGGAGTTGCCTTTCGGTGAATTCGATATTATTTTGGGCATGGATTGGTTGGTTAAGCACCAGGCGAAATTGGATTGTGCTGAAAAGCGAATGTCAATAAGAACCATGGAGGATAAGGAGATAGTTATGATAGGCGAACGAAGGAATTACTTGGCAAATGTGATTGTAAGACCCAAATTTTGCCCGGCCCGATATTAAAACCGAGGCCCATCAGAAGCAACCAAGCCCACCACTAAACCAAAAAATAAAACCCAAAACAAAAAAGTAACAAAAACCAAAATTGAAGTCCAAAATGTAACAGTCCTTGAATGTCCATTTACAAAACCCGCTACAAAAGATCAAAGCCCAAGTACAACAACCAAGCCCAAATTTAATTAAACCGAACCCAAAATGCATTTCAACTAGCCCAATATGGCCCAAAAGCTAAGAAGAACCAGGGAACCCTAGGGTTCCCCTCTCGCCAGCGCCGCCGGGCGTCTCCACACGCGCGCCGCTCCAGCTCTCCCCCGCGTCCGCCACGCGCGCACCACTCCAATTTCCCATGCACGCGTCTCTCCACTAGCGTCCTTCCCCATGCCTCGATCAACACTCACCGTTGATCTTCACGCTTCTGACCGTCGCACGCCCCAGACGACCCACACCTCGCCTCCATCACCGCACGCCTCACCCCCATACCCTACAAAACAACAGAAACAAACAAGGACCAAGACCATCAAGCAGGAGCATGGAACAAACAATACTAAATTTTGTACATTCGGGCTATAAATCCATTAGAGATCGATGTAAGAGGGGTTCTTTTTTTTACGAGATTACCAGGAGAAATAAAAGAAAAAAACATAAGGTTGCCTTTGGATCTTTCTCTGTTTTACTCCTTTTGATTTAATACCGTTTTTTACACTTTCGTGTTTTTACTTACTAATTTCGAAATCTAATAAGAAAAATCAATAGCAAAACGAAAATAAAGAAAGCGAAGAGACCTTACCTAAACCTAGACGCGTCGTCGGAGACCCCGTTCTGGCGTCGCCATCGGGCTCGAGATAGGGGCTTTGGACAAGCACCAAACGCCCCTCTCGGTGCGACTCTGGCCCCCGAACACGGTGGTGCGACGAAGAGCCAAGGAACCCCTATCGTCGGGCGTGAGAGAGGAAAGGCAGAGAGAATCCGTCTGAGTGGTGGCTGCTGCCTTTTAGGGGATAAAACTGTTAGGTTTTCAGAAAAGGGGGTTGGGTTTTCTAACATGAAACAAAATGGTGTCGTTTTGCTTCAAGAGTACTGCGCGTTTTCCCTTAAAAAGGGATATTCGTGCGTTGAGCCCCCTTTCTTTTGCAACGCTAGCTAATCAAGCCTTATTTTGCATTTTCTTTTTGCGATTTTGCCCCATTATTTCATTGAAGTTTTAATCATGTCCCCACAACACGTCGTTACTCCGAGAGGGCTAAATTGCTCAATCGGTCCCTCTTATTGTGGCGCGAATTATGTTTAGTCCTTAATTCCCTTTTTACTTTATTTTATTACTATTTTACCCCTTTTACTCCATTTTGATTCCGATTTGGTTTCTTTTTATTATTATTGTTATTATTGTTGTTATTATTATTATTATTATTATTATTATTATTATTATTATTATTATTATTATTACCCTTGTTATATCGTTATTATATTACTACATTAGTATATGGTATATATTTTTCATTATCCTTACTATCATTACTATGTTACCATCTTCACTATTATATTATTATTATTAGATTATTATTATCACCACTATATGTATATTAGTATATTGTATATATTGCACACTATTATTATCATTATTGTTATTATTACTATTATTATTATTATAACTACATTTGTATTATTGTGTTGTATATATTTTGTATTATAATTATTATTATTTTTTATTATTACTAGACTATTTACTATTACGAGTATTATCATTACTATATTATTATGTTGTAAATATTTGGTATTATTATCATCGTTTCTTATTTTTATTATTAATGTGTTAACATATTATTATTATTATTATTACATTTACTATTACCATTATTATTATGTTATTATTTCTATATCACTATTATCGTACTATGACTTGTATACTTATTATTTTAGTTTTATCATTATTTCCGTTTCGTTCTTTGCCCATTTGTTTTAGACTTGTTTCATTTTGTTTTCGCCTTCACCATTGTTGCTCATATTAACACATCCATTTCCATGTCACTACGCATATCAGTATTGCAATTTATTTTTACATTTCCATTTAAACTCATGCTACATTGCTCTTGCTCGATACAAAATCGCATCTTTTGTAAAGGCAATATGCTTTATTTAGAAATACGAGCGGTCGTGCCTCTAAAAGTATTGGGTTGCAACCTTCTTCGTTAATCTAAATGATCGAATATCCTTTAAAACAAACATATTTTTAAACAAACAAGCTTACTCCTGGGATTTAAATTATTGTATCCTAAAGTATTGGATGTGATACTTTACTCATTTGGAACGAGAAAGTTTGGGTATTCAATTTGAGATAATCTTGGATTCGAGATTTAAACTATCGTGTTCTAAAGTATTGGATGCGATATTTTATTCCATCGGACGACGAAAATCTTGACATTCAATTTTAAAAATTTGTTAAGATGACCTTGGTTTCGAAGATTGAAATTGTCGTGTCCTACGTGTTGGATGTGATATTTTGTCCCTTCGAAACAAGGAAATCTTGGTATTCAATTCGAGAAAACTAAAATATTTCCAAAAAGAGATCGATTTTTTACTTTTAAAATTCCAACCTTCGACATTGGGACATTAATCAATCAATTTGGTACCAATTTTGGGCGTGACGAGGGTGCTAACCCTTCCTCGCACGTAACCGACTCCCGAACCTATTTTCTTAAATTTTCGTAGACCAAAAACATTGTTTTAGTAAATCAAAATGTTTTATTAAAACAAAGGTGATCCGATCACACCTAATAAAAGATCGGTGGCGACTCCTGTTTTATTTTCGTTTTCAAAACCCAAGAGTCGATTCTGTTTTGTCAAAAAAATGGTTACGACAGCTTGGCGACTCCGCTGGGGATGCAAAAAGAGAGTCAGGCCGTAAATTGATTGTTTTTATGTCCTTTGTCGAAAGTTTGAAAATTTGATTTGAAAAATTACGATTCTTTTATTACATTCGCTTGCGCCATCTTATTTGATTGTGTGGTCGAGTCTCGCATAATATTTTTACATCACATTGCATGACCGTTGGGTCACACCCTTTTAAGTGGGAGTGAGAAACTACTCTTTCGTGAGGTTTTCACCCCCGTGCAAGATAGTGAATCGCTTTGGGATACATCCGTACCTATGTTTTTCGTGAGATTTTCGCCTCAGCAGCCCATAGGGAAATGTATTCCCCTGAACTGAACTCGGTCCATATGAGCCTATAATGGGTGAGGATCGAGGAATCTGCTGGTTCAGGTACCTTTCTTTAGAACCAAACCACATGTAGAGCCATGCCAAACCCTTAGCGGTCACCTGAACAGGTGTTCTGTGTTTGTTTATTTTCTCTTGCACCAACGTGTCTCCTTTTGTGATTGTTTAACGTGTTTTCCTCTGCCTTGATTGCATTGCATTGCATCATCATAGAAAGGAGGTGTCGATTAATATTCGATTGCTAAATAGAAGAGTTTGCCATAAAGAAATGTGTTACTTGATAAAGTAGATTATAATATGGTCGTCCGAACACAGTCTAAGGTAAGCCCCGAGACGAGACATTGCCTAAAGACTCAAGCCGACAAGGATTGTTCGGGAGTCATTAGAAGATTATAAGTGTCGCAGAGGATAAGCGAGTGACGAGGTACGAACTAGACCAAGCAACAAAGGGCTAGAAAAGACATCTATTGAGAAAGTTCAAGGGACAGAATCATAACATCCAGACATGAAGAAGAGGATTGGTGTTTTCACCTAGACTATAAGGGCATGGCCGTATATGCAATCCGTTTTATGTAAAGAAATGTATTTTCTAGAAAAGTTCTTCTAATGGAATTGAATTCATGATCAACGCCTCTCTTTCTTTTTGCATTCATACCATGCATTTGAATTACATTTGCATTACATTGCATTATATTGCATCATATACATCGAATCTCACAAAAGGACCCTAAAATTATGGCAGTTACCTTGGGACATCACTACGGTACAAGAGGCAAGACAAGAATAATGGATCAAAGAATGGAAAGATTAGAACAGATGCAAAAAGAAATCCAGGATCAAATGAAAGGACAAGCGCAATTACAAGAGCAGTTGGCCAAAAACCAGCAAGACATGATGGAACGGATGCAGGAATCCCAGAATAACATGATAAGCCAGCTAATGCAATTGATGTCTAAGGAGCGCGAAAAAGAAAGGGGCGTTGCCACTAGCTCAGGAAACGACAGTGATAACCCCTCTCTCACCCCACCAAACGCCCAAACGCCACCGGACACGTATCCCCAAAGGGCATCTGTCACTATCAGGTCGCAATATAGGGCCGATACCGCAATACCGACACACCTCCCAACGGGTTCGAGTACCAATCCAGGAGAAAGTTCGATCAACCCCAACGTCCCTGACTTAGATGAGATGGCCGAAAAGGCAAAATTGGAGCTACCAAAACAGCTAGAGGATAAATATGAGTGGTTGGTGGAGAAATTCAAAGCTCTAGAAAATGCCGGTAAACGTCGGGGAATAAAAGCCAATGACTTAAGTTTGGTCCCCGACTTGGTACTCCCATACAACTTCAAGACACCTGAGTTCAAAAAGTACAATGGGACAAGTTGCCCAGAGGCCCATATTACCATGTTCTGTAGAAGGATGGTGGGCTACACTAATAATGACCCACTACTGATCCATTGTTTCCAAGACAGCCTGGTGGGAGCTGCAGCCAAATGGTACAATCAATTGAGTCGTGCCAAAATTTGTTCATGGGATGATTTGGCTCAAGCATTCTTAGAGCAGTACAACCACGTAACGGACATATCCCCTGATAGGATCACTCTTCAAAACATGGAAAAGAAGGGGAACGAAAACTTTAGGCAATATGCACAGAGGTGGAGGGAGGTTACCATCCAAGTCCAGCCACCACTTCTAGAGAAAGAAACCACAATGCTCTTTATCCGCACACGGAAGGCCCCATTCCTCATGCATATGATAGGAAGTGCAGTCCGGAGCTTTTCAGACTTCGTGACAACCGGAGAAATGATCGAGAACCTCATAAAAAAGCGGAGGGATCGAGACGGGGGGAAAGCGCCAAAGGAATGCCTCCAAGGAAGAAAGAAAGTGAGGTGAATAACGTATGCATGGGACACCCGAAGTCGATCACCATTAATCAGCCGAAAGCAACGACCACGGGGCAGCAGGGGTTACCCAAAAAGGAGCCTGGCACCTCAAGACAAGATAATGAGAAACCCCAATTCACACCGATTCCGATGACATACAAGGAAATGTATCAAACCCTATTCGACGCACATATTGTGTCCCCCTATCATCTAAAACCAATACAACCTCTGTATCCCAAGTGGTACGATTCGAATGCACAGTGTGAATACCATGCAGGAATCACAGGACACTCAATCGAGAACTGCCTGACTTTTAAGAAATTAGTAGAGAAATTCATCAACATGGGTGTTGTAGAGCTGGATGACACGCCGAATGCAGAAACGTGAGCCTCGGAGTGTTTTGAACAATAGGGCCGTGGAAAGGATGCGTATTTTAGAGATAACTCGGAGTAATATCCAAACACGCAAATTGCTCTAAAAGCCTAAGAGCAATAAGAATCTTTTGTGAAATGGCTTGTGTCCAGAATTGTTATTTTAATGAAATGCATTTTTCTAAGTAAATATTTTCCTGCTTTACATTTTTTCTTTTTTCCTCTTCTCATTCATGCCCACGTCATATAAATAATCATCTTTAGAATAATTTATTCTTTAGATTTTCTACCTTTACACCCACGATGGGTCCCCAGATATCTATGACACGAGCGACGCTGTTATTGGCTCTCTTTTTAGTGAAATATGGGACTAAGGGATCTCAAGACTTTGAAGATGATAGAGATTGTACTCTATCTTTTGATTTGTTAAGGATGGTAGAATAAGCGAAAAAAGACTCTACCTTGTAAAAAGGGTCAGTGGACGTTGCAAATCTAGGAAAAGGCTTAATCCGCCACAGAGATAAGGCGAGACACCAATGAGCTATTTTCAAGAATTCCAAGATATTTTTGCACAATCATATCAGGACACGACAGACTATTAAAACGTTCGGATGTTGCCAAACTTGGAACCCATGTTGATAGTCCTACAATAGCCAATCTAATTAAGAAGTTCGAGCTACTGGTCTACCCAGAAAGGAAAGTTACATCAAGACGCCAAATCGAGGAAGACAAGACTTATGAAGGGGGCATGGATGTTACATCATCGTGGTTATCAAATACTTCACTAAGAGGGTAAAGGTTGCTTCATATGCCAAAGTTACAAAGTCGGCAGTCGTCAAATCCAAGCTCAGATCCAAAAAAAAATCCAAAAAAAAGGGGGGAAAAACGAAAAAAGTGGCAATAAAGTACGCCAGAAAAAACATCAGAATCAGGCACCTTACCAGTGTAGCAAAGACTACCACAAATAACTTGAAAATGGACTGAGACTTGTAAAGGTTGGCATAGAGAAGTTACCTTTTACCCTCTATGATTTTAGAGCATTGGCTAGAACCTTCATCGGGGCAACAGGAGCTTCATCAGGGCAACATATTTCTTACTGATTTTGCCAATTGGAGTCGAAACATTGTTGAATTTGAAATTAGATGAGACAAATAGATCCAATCTAATACGACCAAGTGAAGTGGAGGAGAAAACCACGATCAAATGGTACGAGATAGTAACAAAAATGATTCGTCCTAAAATTTCACAATAGAGCATGAGAGAAAATTGCTCCCGTGCAAAAGGGACTTCGAAAGAAAGCAGGTGCCAAACTAGGAAGGACCTTATGGATACTGTTTGAGATCAGGTGAATTCAAAAAAAAAGGGAGAGAGAAAACAAAGAAACGAGAAGAAGGAAAAAAGAAAAAGGAGAGGCCAAAGTGAAAACCTGCAAAAGACACTTTGAGACCAAAGATGGGTTTGAGTTGAAAACCCGAAAAGGGCGGCTCAAATTTGGACCAAGATGGGGCATGCAGCAGTCTCGCCACACTTGAAGTAACAATGAAAGGGAATGTTACGTCTTGGGGCATCAACAAAGTACTCCGGATCCCCTAAATACATATCGAGCTTAAAATGGTCCTCAAGAAGTTGGAACAGAGAAGCTCGGGCTACGATATCTGGGGCACCTAACGTCCATTTTACCCATTTTAATTCGTTATTTGTGATTATCTACCAATAAATTTCGTTCTTGATCGAATTCGCTAGCCTCGATCAAGCTTGCTTGATTCAAACTATTCTTCCAACCAATTTCCTTTTTGTCCACTGTTACAATCTCTTTCGGGCATTTTGCATCGAAATAACGACTGGAGGACCAACAGTACTTTCCTAAAAAAGAGCTTCACATATTACTCTGAAAGCCTCTAAATAATACAAAGACCTGAAACGGGACTATTGTTCAAAACTCATTTAGCTCAAGGTTTAGAGATATTGGAGAAACATGATTATCTTTTTGAACATTTTATTGGTTGAACAGAGATAAGAAATTTCATCGGTGATTCGACCTCGACAAGTGACAAGCGATGTCGACCCAGGTACACGATAGAATCATGGTACCACACCTCAGAGCCGAAGCGGGATGGTTGGAAGAAACCAAACGTTATTCTCCTGAAGACGGGGTAGGAGGTATGAACCTTATGTCCCGCAAAGGGATTCCAAAATTACAATGGGGCAAGCTTTCAAGCGTAATTCCTAAGAAAAAAACGATTGTTTATTTGGGGTTTTGTCGAAAAGATACGGGCTAAACGAGAGAGCATCGTGACGCATCAGTAATAAGAACCTTGTTGAACTACGAGCAATGGCAACCCAAACAGTAAAAAGAGTCATCTCATGCATCCATTCACATGCAATTAGGAGCATTTGAGTCCTCCTGATCATGGCATCCTCACCATTTGCACATTCTACAGGATAAGTTCCTTAAAGAATAGTGTAGCAATTGAAAAGTTCAGATTTTGTTCCCTAGAGATTATAGTGGAGCAGACTGAAGATTGAAGTCTTCCTGAAGATAGTAAGGAAGCAAATTGAAAAGTTCAGATTTTGTTCCCTAGAGATGATAGTGGAGCAGACTGAAGATTGAAGTCTTCTCAAGATAGTAAGGAAGCAAATTGAAAAGTTCAGATTTTGTTCCTGTAGAGATGATAGTGGAGCAGATCAAGATTGAAGTCTTCACGAAGATAGTAAGGAAGCAAATTGAAAAGTTCAGATTTTGGTCCCTAGAGATGATAGTGGAGCAGACTGAAGATTGAAGTCTTCCTGAAGATAGTAAGGAAGCAAATTGAAAAGTTCAGATTTTGTTCCCTAGAGATGATAGTGGAGCAGACTGAAGATTGAAGTCTCCCTGAAGATAGTAAGGAAGCAAATTGAAAAGTTCAGATTTTGTTCCCTAGAGATGATAGTGGAGCAGACTGAAGATTGAAGTCTCCCTGAAGATAGTAAGGAAGCAAATTGAAAAGTTCAGATTTTGTTCCCTAGAGATGATAGTGGAGCAGATTGAAGATTGAAGTCTTCCTGAAGATAGTAAGGAAGCAAATTAAAAAGTTTAGATTTTACTCCCTCAAGATGGAGCAAAGCAAAGCATTACAATGAAGTTGGAAGCCGCTTGAAGAAGACGCGGATCAAGGAGTCAAGGCTCAGCTAAGCTCGGGCAAAATTGGTTCTTTTATTGTCTTTGCTCTATTCTCGTTTCACGACAATGAGCAAAGAGGGGCAGCTGTAAGACCCGAATTTTGCCCGGCCCGATATTAAAATCGAGGCCCATCAGAAGCAACCAAGGCCCACCACTAAACCAAAAAATAAAACCCAAAATAAAAAAGTAACAAAAACCAAAATTGAAGTCCAAAATGTAACAGTCCTTGAATGTCCATTTACAAAACCCAGTTACAAAAGATCAAAGCCCAAGTACAACAACCAAGCCCAAATTTAATTAAACCAGAACCCAAAACCAACTAGCCCAATATGGCCCAAAAGCTAAGAAGAACCAGGGAACCCTAGGGTTCCCCCCTCGCCAGCGCCGCCGCGCGTCTCCACACGCGCGCCGCTCCAGCTCCCCCGTACGTCCACCACACGCGCACCACTCCAGTTTCCCACGCACGTGTCTCTCCACTAGCGTCCTTCCCCATGCCTCGGTCAACACTTACCGTTGATCTTCACGCTTCTGACCGTCGCACGCCCCAGACGACCCACACCTCGCCTCCATCACCGCACGCCTCACCCTCATACCCTGCAAAACAACAGAAACAAACAAGGACCAAGACCACCAAGCAGGAGCATGGAACAAACAATACTAAATTTTGTACATTCGGGCTATAAAGCCATTAGAGATCGATGTAAGAGGGGTTCTTTTTTTTACGAGATTACCAGGAGAAATAAAAGAAAAAAACATAAGGTTGCCTTTGGATCTTTCTCTGTTTTACTCCTTTTGATTTAATACCGTTTTTTACTCTTTCGTGTTTTTACTTACTAATTTCGAAATCTAATAAGAAAAATCAATAGCAAAACGAAAATAAAGAAAGCGAAGAGACCTTACCTGAACCGAGACGCGTCGTCGGAGACCCCGTTCCGGCGTCGCCATTGGGCTCGAGATAGGGGCTTTGGACGAGCAGCAAACGCCCCTCTCGGCGCGACTCTGGCCCCCGAACACGGTGGTGCGACGAAGAGCCAAGGAACCTCTATCGTCGGGCGTGAGAGAGGAAAGGCAGAGAGAATCTGTCTGAGTGGTGGCTGCTGCCTTTTAGGGGATAAAACTGTTAGGTTTTCAGAAAAGGGGGTTGGGTTTTCTAACAAGAAACAAAACGGTGTCGTTTTGCTTCAAGAGTACTACGCGTTTTCCCTTAAAAAAGGATATTCGTGCGTTGAGCCCCTTTCTTTTGCAACGCTAGCTAATCAAGCCTTATTTTGCATTTTCTTTTTACGATTTTGCCCCATTATTTCATTGAAGTTTTAATCATGTCCCCACAACACGTAAGTTACTTCGAGAGGGGTTAAATTGCTCAATCGGTCCTCTTATTGTGGCGCGAATTATGTTTAGTCCTTAATTCCCTTTTTACTTTATTTTATTACTATTTTACCCCTTTTACTCCATTTTGATTCCGATTTGGTTTCTTTTTATTATTATTGTTATTATTATTATTATTATTATTTATTATTATTATTACTATTATTATTATTATTATTATTATTATTTTTATTATTATTATTACCCTTGTTATATGGTTATTATATTACTACATTAGTATATGGTATATATTTTTCATTATCCTTACTATCATTACTATGTTACCATCTTCACTATTATATTATTATTAGATTATTATTATCACCACTATATGTATATTAGTATATTGTATATATTGCACACTATTATTATCATTATTGTTATTATTACTATTATTATTATTATAACTACATTTGTATTATTGTGTTGTATATATTTTGTATTATAATTATTATTATTTTTTATTATTACTAGACTATTTACTATTACGAGTATTATCATTACTATATTATTATGTTGTAAATATTTGGTATTATTATCACTATTCTTATTTTTATTATTAATGTGTTAACATATTATTATTATTATTATTATTACATTTACTATTACCATTATTATTATGTTATTATTTCTATATCACTATTATCGTACTATGACTTGTATACTTATTATTTTAGTTTTATCATTATTTCCGTTTCGTTCTTTGCCCATTTGTTTTAGACTTGTTTCATTTTGTTTTCGCCTTCACCATTGTTGCTCATATTAACACGTCCATTTCCATGTCACTACGCATATCAGTATTGCAATTTTTTTTTTTACATTTCCATTTAAACTCATGCTACATTTCTCTTGCTCGATACAAAATCGCATCTTTTGTAAAGGCGATATGCTTTATTTAGAAATACGAGCGGTCATGCCCTAAAGTATTGGGTTGCAACCTTCTTTGTTAATCTAAATGATCGAATATCCTTTAAAACAAACATATTTTTAAACAGCAAGCTTACTCCCGAGGATTTAAATTATTGTATCCTAAAGTATTGGATGTGATACTTTACTCATTTGGAACGAGAAAGTTTGGGTATTCAATTTGAGATAATCTTGGATTCGAGATTTAAACTATCGTGTTCTAAAGTATTGGATGCTATGTTTTATTCCATCGTAACGAGAAAATCTTGACATTCAATTTTAAAAATTTGTTAAGATGACCTTGGTTTCAAGATTTAAATTGTCGTGTCCACGTGTGTTGGATGTGATATTTTGTCCCTTCAAACAAGGAAATCTTGGTATTCAATTCGAGAAAACTAAAATATTTCCAAAAAGAGATCGATTTTCTACTTTTAAAATTCCAACCTTCGACATTGGGACATTAATCAATCAATTTGGTACCAATTTTGGGCGTGATTTAGGGTGCTAACCCTTCTCGCACGTAAATCGACTCCAACCTATTTTCTCAAATTTTCAGTAGACCAAAAACATTGTTTTAGTAAATCAAAATGTTTTATTAAAACAAAGGTGATCCGATCACACCTAATAAAAGATCGGTGGCAACTCCTGTTTTATTTTCGTTTTCAAAACACAAGAGTCGATTCCGTTTTGTCAAAAAAATGGTTACGACAGTGATATCTGCGTTAAAGGCGGAAAAGTTGGTGCGAAAAGGGTATGGAGCATTTTTAGCATTTATCAGTGCTTTAGATGCCAAAGAGTTATCGGTGGATGATGTGAGAACGGTGAAGGAATTTTCGGATGTATTTCCCGAAGAACTTCCCGGTGTACCTCCGGATCGGGAAGTGGAATTTGGTATTGAGCTTTTGCCCGGAACGGCTCCAGTGTCCATTGCTCCTTATAGAATGGCACCGAAGAAGTTGTCGGAGCTTAAAGCTCAAATTCAAGAATTTCTAGATCGGGGTTTTATTCGACCGAGTGTGTCTCCGTGGGAAGCACCGGTTTTGTTTGTTAAGAAGAAAGATGGGTCGATGCGTATGTGTATTGACTACAGGCAATTGAATAAATTGACGATCAAGAATCGGTATCCTCTGTCGAGAATTGATGACCTATTTGATCAGTTGAAGGGAGCTGCAGTTTTTTCCAAAATTGATTTGAGATCGGGTTATCACCAGCTTAAGGTGAAAGAAGCGGATATTCACAAGACGGCTTTCCGAACTCGTTATGGACATTATGAGTTTTTGGTGATGCCATTTGGGTTGACCAATGCACCAGCAGCATTTATGGATATGATGAACCGGGTCTTTCAACCATATTTAGACCGGTTTGTAGTGGTATTCATAGATGACATTTTGGTATATTCAAGGAATGAAGAGGAGCATGACTCGCATTTGCGAATTGTATTGCAGTTGCTTCGAGATAATCAACTGTATGCCAAATTCAGTAAATGTGAATTTTGGTTAAGGGAAGTGACTTTCTTGGGTCATGTGGTATCAGCCAAAGGAATAAGGGTGGATCCTCGAAAGATTGAGGTCAGTATTGGATTGAAACCACCAAAGTCGATGAGTCGAGATTCAAGTTTCTTGGGTTTGGTGGTTACTATAGACGCTTTGTTGAGGGGTTTCGTTAATTGCGCACCCCAACTAAGCTTTTGCGAAAGGAGTACCGCTTCATATGGACCGACAAACAAAGAAAGAAAGTTTCGAGAAATTGAAGAAGATTTTGACTGAGCGCCAAGATCGATTCAAATTTCGAGGCCGTAAAAGAGTTTATAGTTTATTGTGATGCGTCACATACGGGTTTAGGTTGTGTACTAATGCAAAGTGGGAAAGTGGTGGCTTATGCTGCTTCGTCACCGAGACCAAGACGAAGTAAACTACCCTACTCATGACTTGGAGTTGGCTGCGGTAGTGTTTGCTTTAAAGATTTGGAGGCATTACCTCTACGGTGAAAAGTCTATCATCTATACGGATCACAAGAGTATTAAGTATCTTCTTACTCAGAAGGAATTAAACTTGAGACAACAAAGATGGGTGGAACTGTTGAAAGATTATGATTTCTCAATTGAGTATCATCCTGGAAAGGCTAATGTGGTAGCAGACGCGTTAAGTCGTAAGGTGGTATCTGATTTGAGAGCAATGTTTGCCCATTTGAGTTTGTACGAGGATGGTAGTCTGATAGCGAAACTTTAGGTGAAACCTCTGTGGTTAGAACAAATCAAGGAAAAACAGATATCAGATAAGAAGTTGGGACTTTTATTTCAACAAGTCGAAAATGGTGGAATAGAGGATTTTGGTATAAACTCAGAAGGTGTATTGTGTTTTCGAGGAAGAGATTGTATGCCTAAGGACTCGGATCTGAGACAGATGATTTTACAAGAGGCGCATAGTAGCCCTTATGCTATGCACCCCGGAGGAAATAAGATGTATCGGGATCTTCGTGAACAGTATTGGTGGCCAGGGTTGAAGCGTGAGATTTCGAATTTGTGGGAAAATGTTTAACTCATCTGCCAAGTGAAGGCGAGCATCAATTGCCGTCGAGTTTATTACAACCAAGAAAGATTCCTCTTTGGAAATGGGAGCGGATAACAATGGATTTTGTTAGTGGGTTACCTTTAACACCTACTAAGAAAAATTCTGTTTGGGTAATTGTTGATCGTTTGACGAAGACCGCTCATTTTCTACCAGTTAGATGCGGATTATTCGTTACGTGAGTTGGCTAAGTCGTATGTATCCAAATCGTGAGGTTGCATGGGGTACCCGTGTCTATTATATCGGATAGGGATCCTAGGTTTACATCACGGTTTTGGAAAGCTTTGCACGAAGCTCTGGGAACAAAGCTAAACTTTAGTACGGCTTTTCATCCTCGATCGATGGTCACTGGAAAGAGTAATTCAGATTCGGAAGACATGTTAAGGGGATGTGTAATCGACTTCAAAGGTAGTTGGGAGGATTTTCTCACGCGAAATTTGCTTACAACAATAGCTATCAGTCTAGCATTCAGATGGCACCCTATGAGGCATTGTATGGTCGTAGGTGTCGTTCTCCTACTTGTTGGACTGAATTGGGCGAACGATAGATGTTAGGTCCTGAGATGATCTCTGAAACGGAAGAAAAAGTAAAAGCTATTCGAGCACGGTTAAAGGAAGCTTCAGATAGACAAAAGTCGTATGCGATCCCGGCGTAGAAGTATCGAATATGCTATGGGGGATCAAGTTTTCTTGAAGGTCTCCCCTTGGAAGAAGATTTTTAGATTTGGGAAGAAGGGCAAATTGAGTCCTAGATACATTGGACCATATCGTGTGGTGAAGCGTGTTGGTTCAATGGCCTATCAGATCGAATTACATCAGGAGTTGAGTCAAATTCATAATGTTTTTCATGTTTCCAGGCTGAGGCGTTATAGATCGGATCCTTCGCACATAGTACCGGTAGAAGAAGTGGAGTTGAATTCAAACTTGTTTTTTGAGGAGGAACCAGTGGAAATCTTAGACTGAGATGTTAAAGTGCTAAGAAAGAAAACCGTACCGTTGGTCAAAGTTTTATGGTGTAATCACGGAGCGGAGGAAGCTACGTGGGAGCCTGAGGATGCAATTCGGCAACAATACCCTCACCTCTTTCAACCAGGTAAATTTCGAGGACGAAAATTTCTTTAAGGAGGGTAGAGTTGTAACACCCTAAAAATCCGAGTATTGATATATTGCATGTTTTGGTGTTTAGCTCATGTAGGAAAATTTTCTTACTTCTTTTCATTTTTAGTATAGCCTCGAAGAAGAACATAGAATTATTCGGGTATGGAATAATTTTAATTTTAAGAATTTATGGAAGTGGATCAAGTGGCATTAATGCTTAAGATAATTTAAGTGTCAAAAAGTGACACAAGATGAGTTATGGCAAGGTGGTGTTGGTGCTTGGGTATTAGCATGAGGGGAGTGGTTCGAATCCCTTAAATAGCATTTAGATGGCTTTTATTTTTGGTTTTCCTAGCATGTGTCGGCCAAGCATATATATGGTAAGTGTTGACCATGTTATTTTTGGTTAATATATCAAAGGGTTCTCAATATGGGTTTATGTTAAATTTTTAAAGTTTTCTTAAAATATTATGTTTTATAACATTTTGAACACCTAAATTACTCTTTTATATTCGTTCAAATTCTTTTAAAAACTATTTTAAGGTTTTGGCAACTATATTACAATTTATAAGATTGAAAACAAGTATTTTCTTAAATCATCAATTTTAAATCATTGTACTAAATTTTTATTAAACTTCATTTCCAAAAGGTTTTGTAGTACTGTTTTACTTAAATCGTTAGAGAAGTAAATGGATGTTCAATCAGTGTGACAAACCAAATCTCGTCTTAACGCATAGACCTGGTTTGGGGTGTTATAGAAGAAGATACGGCTAGAGAGGGCTTCAAGAAAGAAAATGAAAAAGTGAAAAGGGAGGAAGATGTGATGCTTTCAGCTTTTGAAAGTGAGAAAAAATATGAACAAAAGTGACCCTAATGGTCTTCTGAGTTTCGGCTATGATAGAAAAGAAAAAGAAATGGAATTGGTTAGGCAACTTTCGGCAAAGGAGAAAAATAAAAGAATTTTGAGAGAATTTTAAACACACCACTAAATACCGAAAAGAAAACTGCAACACACTAGCACCTTAACCAAACTTCGGCACTCACCCCATGCCAACACAAAACCGATTCCTCCCCTTACTAGGACTTTGAGATTTGGCCAACACCTCCAACAGCCATCAACTCCCCTTTTTACTCCTACTTTTCCTCCCATCCACTCATTTGAATTTGAAGACCAATTCAAATTTCTACCAATACCTCCTAGCCACTTATTTTAAATTCCAAGTCTCCATCCACCAACCACCCTGAAGAGTCCCAATAGAAGCCACCTCCTCAGCCTCCTGACGCAAAAAGAGACTCCCAATAACTGCCAATGTGCCTTGAACATTGGACCTCCCTCCTACCTGTGGTGTCACCTTCCTAAGCACTAAGTAGCACCACCTTGCCACTTTGCCAACTCCCCAATTATGTCAACCAAGTAAAAACAACATCCCTTAAGCCCTACTCTAGCCAGCTTTCACCTGAAAGTGACTAAAAAGAAAATTTTGGCCAGGCCCCCAGCTTTCCCTTAGGTCATACTTAGACCCTAAAGTACCCTAAATTAGCATGATAAGCATTGCATTCACACACAAACACATAAAATACACATACCCCAAATCAGGATATTACAAATAACTAATGAAATTTCTTATACATTCAATAACTAACTAGAAACAATAATACATTCACAAGCATTTTATTTTACATAATAAGTCACGATGAACTTATGATCACTTCCGATTAGGGTGTAGGGACTACTCCGTAATTTTCCTTTGCCTCGGTTGTCATCTTTTTGGTTTGGTTCTTGATCTAAATAATAATTAAATACAATCTATTAATTTCACATTCAATTCAGCAGACATGACCCTTAACTTTTAATTATTTACACATTTTCCCTAAAATTTTACAGTTTTCACAAATTAGTCCCTAACTTAAAATCTCCGAACTAGCAAACTTTTCCAAATACTCAAGTTAGCCAAATTGTTACCCTTCCATAACCAGCCCACATTTATTCAAAATTCACATGAATTCAATGTAAAATTTATTATTTTATCAAATTAATCCTTAATTCAAAAACTAACAAAACCACTTTATAATTTACTCAAAATCAACAACTAACACTTCAATATCATTATTTAACACCCAATATATCAAGTATTTATCAATGACGACATCAAAAATTCTTAACAGTTTCAAAAACGAAGCTATGGATTAGTTAGACCTAATTGCAACGATTACAAAAACATAAAAATTACAAGAAACAAAACTAGAATAAGCTTACATGCAAAGAGTTTATGTTGGCCGAAAATACAGCTCCAACAATGGTGGTTTTCTTCTAAATTTTTGCTGCACTCAATATGGAAGATGGCAATGTTTCTTTTATTATTATTTTACTTTAGTTTTACTATTAATTTACTATTCTCCCCTTTTTATTTTAACATACAATTTAGTATAACCTTGTCCATAAAATTCCACTACTTTTATGCATGGTATATTTACCACCTAAGTCCTTTAACTCACATTTCTAAAACCATTTAACCCATTTTAACTAATAGCAATCAACTTTTGTATTTTTTACAATTTAGTCATTTTTAATTAATTAAACAACCAAACATTAATATTTCTTCACCAAAATTTTATGCGACTCTAATGCAACCAATTAAATAATAAAATGCAACCCCATATATCATAATTGTGGTCCCAAAATTATTATTTTTGACACCACTAAAAAAGGGGATATTACACATATAATCCATCATTATCCGTAAATACTTGAGTATATGATTAACTACTTGCCAGTGTCTTAGTCTTGGATTCGCCTAATATCAACTTACCAACCCCATTGCAAACAGATATCTAAACGTATGCATAACATACATGAGACTTCCTACTGCCGAAGCATAAGGAACCTATCTTATGTTCTCTCTTTCTTTTTCTATTTTAAGACAGTCCTTTAAAGAGAGAAGAAATCCTGATACGGAGGGATGATTTCCCTTCTTCGAGTGGGTAATTGCAACGCTTCAATATCTTATGTAACACCCCAAATTTTTAGGCCCTGTGCATGGGACCCGCTAAGAGACTGCATATAAAAGTTTATGTGTGGGAGAAATATCACAAATTGCTTGTTTGCTTTAGTGGCTAAGTGATTTAGAAAGAGTTGGGAGTGTTGGAGGAGTCCTGGGTTCAAACCTGGGCTTTAGCAAAAAAATTATGTTTTTCTCTTAAAGGAGCCTTGATGTTAGTGGGTAGGTTTTAAGAATATTTTTGGATAATTTTTAACACAAAAGGAGCTTGTGGCTTAGTGGCAAGTGGTGTATGGTGGACTGGCAAGGAGGTAGTGTCACAACGGGGCAAGGAGGTCAGAGGTTCAAGTCTCTCCCTGCTAAAAAGAGTAATTTATTTTACTCCTTGCCGAGCCAGAAGTTGAGTTGGAGTGGAACTCTACTTGGTGAAGTTTTGAATTGGTCTTGGAATTTGAATGTGTGGTGGGAGTCGATTAAGGAGTGATTTATGGAGTAGCTTAGGGAGATAATCGTGGGATTTTGAAGGGGGAGGTGTTGTAACTGAGTTGGACTTTGTGAGTGTGGCAAATTCGACATAGGGTAGGGTGAGTGTCGTTTATGGTCATTGTTGGGTATAGTCGAATCCTGCTAAGAAGAGTTTTTGGTTTTTTTCTCTTCACTCGTTTTTGGTACCTTTGTTTTTTGGTTTTCAAGATCCTGGTTATACTTTTTTCTAAGTCGAAATTGCATTACCATTTAAGCCACCTATTAGTCAATTTCTCCTCTCCTAATCCTCTTCTTTTCTTTCTAATTGTTTTATTCTTTCTCCTTTTTTCATCTTAAACTCTTGTGCCAATTTCTTTAATCTCTCATTCCTTCACTTCAACAATTATCGTTCGTGGTTCATTCCTCTATTGTGCCGGGTATTGTTCTTCTTCTTTTCTTTCTTCTCTACTAACCTCTTCTTTAATCGGTTTTGGACCATAGCTAAACATTCTTACTATATTTCTCACCCATTTTCTTTGGCTAGGCCAAATCTTTGTGTTTCTTTGCCAAATCGTTGTTGTTTCTTTGCCAAACTGCTCTCCTTGCGTTTAGTTTTCGGTGTGGTAAGGGTTCCTGATCAACCAGTAAGTGCACTCTTTTTCTCCTTGCTTTAGTTGAGGCCGAATGCTCTTTTATGTTGTTAAAGGTTATCAAATGTGGTCGTAAACCACAACCTTATACAATGTTGGTTAATAAAGTTCTTTGGGTAACGCAGATATCTACAAGAAGCTCGATCGAGTAGGGTTCAGTGCTAGGGATTCATGGCGCGCTTCTTAATCAAGGTGTGTAACCATACTCCTTCTGATCGTAAATCAACAAAATGCTGAAAAGCCGAAATACCAGCAAATGATGCCACACGAGCATGGGATCGCACGTGTGGTGGATCGTGCCCAAGAACATGGGCGTTAGTCTGTAGAGGCCACCACGAGCGCTCTCGTGGTATTGGGCTGTTCTGGGCTTCGTTAGGCCTAATGGGCCGTGTAGGACCTTCACGGATTAAATTTGCATATTGTGGTCAATTTTAGACCAAGCCGTGTAGTCCACAGGGCTAGGGTCATTTTTGGGCAATGGGCCGTGTGGGCCCATTGGGCTTGTAGGCCCCACACAGATAAAATGCATGTTATATGGTTTCTACTGGTTTGAACTGTGTTGTTTGTATAGCCGAGGCTATTTCTGGGCTAATTGGACCACGCGAGCGTGTGGGCCCACTCGGGCCGATTAATGGGCCTTAGGCCCATTTACACCGTTGTGACTGTTTAGGTTACTTAAGTCGTTCGAGGCGACAGTGAACCTTCTGTTGGGTCGTAAATACCCTCAATTTGTGAAATTACCATAACACCCCGGATTGTAAAATTACCGAAATACCCTCGATTTGTGAAATTACCGAAATACTCTCGATTTATGGAATTATCGAAATACCTTGATTTGTAAAATTACCAAGATACCCTTGATTTGTGAAATTATCGAAATACCCCTGATTTGGGAAATTCTCGAAATACCTTCAATTTGTGAAATTACTGAAATACCCTCGATTTGTGAAATTATCGAAATACCCTCGATTTGTAAAATTACCGAATACCCTCAAATTGTGAAATTACTAAAATACCCCCGATTTGTAAAATTATCAAAATACCCTCGGATAGTGAAATTACCGAAATACCCCTGATTTGTGAAATTATCGAAATACCCCTAATTTTTGAAATTATCAAAATACCCCCGATTTGTAAAATTACCTAAATACCCTTATAGAGTAGGATTACCGAAATACCCTATAAGTAGGATTACTGAAATACCCTTATAGGGTAAAATGACTGTTTTGCCCTTGTGGGTAAATGACTGACTTAATTTATGAATTTGACTGATTTGACTGGGATTGTATGACTGTGTTTTAACAGACTTGATGGTGGTTGTATGACTGGTATGCTTTTAATATATGTCTAAATGATTGTTACTGAGCATGGCCATTTTGCATACACGTGTAATGATTGAGCATGGCATACACGACATGTTGCATGGGGTTGGGACATTGATACGGAAGAAGTTCTGATAGGGTCGCACGGGTCGCATGAGACGACTGTGGATCCAATATTGATCTGTTAATGTCGCATGGGTCACATAAGACGACCGTGGATCGACAGACGGCTTAAAGTCGCGTAATCTGATTTTGGCTCTATGCCAACCTAAATATGGCTCTGCGCCATCTTGATTATGGCTTTGTGCCAATCGTATTTACCCGTGGCTATGTGCCTAACATATATAGTGATGACTCTGTGTCGATCATAATTACCCGTGGCTGTATGCCTATTATATTACCGTCACTGATGGCTATGTGCCAAACTTATTACAGTTATGATAGCTTTGTGCCATCCTGATTATGGTTTATAACAATTCTATTTATGGCTTTTAGCCGTTCTGTCCATGGCTCCGAGTCGTTCTGTTGACTTAGTGCTGCAACCGGTGCTAAGCTTGGTGTGTTGGCTGAGTGGGTCGATTTATCCCCATGTAAGTGTAGGGTTGGTACAGGTGGTGTGTTGGCTGGATCGGGGTGGGACGCATCCTCATACTGTTGCATATCTATTTATGAGATCTGTCACTGTACTAGGCTTAGGCCACTTGTTCTGTTATTGGTTTGGGCTAGGCCCAATTGATTCTGTTATGGGCGTACTGGGCTTAGACGCACACCCATTGTTCTGTTACTATATTGGGCTTCAGCGCAGACTGATTCTAAATTTTGTCTGTTTTACTAACTATTTTAGTTAGAAGGGGATTACACACTGATTTTTCACAAACTCACCCCGTTTTTAACTGTGCAGGTAATCCCCAGCATTAGGAGGACCGGTGCTGCAAGGGACTCGGAGATGGCCACACAACTGCCTGTGGACTTCATTTATGCTTTAGATTTAATTTTTGTAATAAGGCCTCTTTAAGGTTCTGGGTTTTAACTTAGGGTTTTTATTTACTTTGAATTATATCCGTTAAAAGTAAATCACGATTTTCCAAAATGTTATTTGTTTTTAAAACAACATTACGTTTTCGTAACATTTAAAATGGTTTCGCGACTTAATCTCTTTCGTAAATTGATTACTCTTAAAATTAGCTTCCGCAACTAAAAAGATATTTTAGGAATAAAATTAATAATTTTTCAATCCAACACGTTTTAAAAATAAACTAACGTAACTGGGATTTTACTTAAGCTTTTAAACAAGAAGGGTTTTCAACGAAAACATGGTTTTTGAAAACCACTTCAATGTGACACGCCAGATTCGGGCCTAACTTCTAGGCCAGGTTTGGGGTGTTACATCTTATCTATGTGTAAAGCCTAAGACAATGCTATCACCTTGTTCTGTTGATCTGTTAAGATTCAAATGCCTAGAACAAAATTAGCTTTTCTCAAGTCTTTCATGCTAAACTATTGGGTTAACCCCAATTTAACCGATGACAATGTCCCTACATCATTCCCAATTAGTAGATCGACATATAGAACGAGAAAGACCATCTTTCCATCCCCTAAACATTTATAAACACAAGATTCATCTACATTTTTCTCAATTCCAAAAGTCTTGATCGCTTAATCGAATCTTTGATTCCATGAGTAGGATGCTTACTTAAGTCCATATATGGATCTAAGCAGTTTGTAAACTTTATGTTCGTTTACTTTAGCTATATATCTGGTAGGTTGCATCATATATATGTCATCTTCAAGATAGTTGTTGAAAAACATTATCTTGATAGCCATTTTTCAGATCTCGTAATCGAGAGTCACCGCAATAGATAACAATATGCGGATTGACTGAGCATTAAAACCTGAGAGAAGGTTTTTTCGTAATCTATACCTTTTTTCTGAGTATAACCTTTTGCTACAAGTTTGGTCTTATAAGTTTCCACTTTTCCATCTATATTTCTTTTCCTATTGTAGGTCCACTTACACTCTATGGGTTTTATCCTTTTCGATAAGTCTACAAGTTCCCACATTGAGTTGGAGTTCATAGAATCCATATCAGATTTCATAGCTATTTCCCAGAGCTTAGAATCAACACTCTGCATCGCTTCGCCATACGTGAGTGGTTCATCATCTTTCTGTTCAGCAGACTAAGTGTTAAAAACACTTTCGTCAGATTAAAAAAACTTAGGATTATGAGAGACCCTCCCACTGCGATGAAGCATCCTATTATGCTGATCGTTTATAGGTCTACTATTAGGAGTTGGTTCTGGAGCCATTTAAGTAGGGTTTTGTATATTTCTCAAAATTTCCTCGGGTACCTCTTTACTCTAATGTTTAAAGTCATTCATGTAACTTTCTTTAAGGAAAGTAGCATGAGTTGACACTTTAACAGTTTGTTCTTTCTGGCTATAAAACAAACCACCCTCTGTTCCTTTTGGATATCTTATAAACACGCACAATTCTATCTGCAACTCCAACTTTCTCGCATATTTATCCAATATGTGGGCTGGGTATCTCCAAATCCTTTAATGTTTTAGGCTTCACTTCTTGCCATGACACAATTCGTATGGAGTTTTTGATGCTGCCTTAGTTGGCACATTGATGTAGTGATTTTTGTTATATTGATGATTAATTAAGTTCAAGTGATAAAACCCTAAGGTCAAGTGGTTTTAGAAATGAGGTATCAGGACCTCATTTTTATAAACTGAGCCGTAAATATTTTTATAAATATTATAGTGTCATTAAGGTGTCATTAAAGTTTTGTTGAAAAATTATAACGTTTTGATAATTAATTAAGTAAAAAGCACCAAATCGTAAAAGTTGAATAATTGCTATTAGTTTATAGGTGTTAATTGATTAAAGAATCATAACTGGATGGCCTTAATGGGTAAATTACCCATTCTTAAGATGGTGGACAGTTTAATTTTTAATTTTTTTTAATTTTATAAGTTATTTTCTTATTAAAATAAAGAATAAAGGTTAAAAATATAATAATAAGAAGAAAACCTAAAGTTTTCTTCTTCATTTGGCTTGTTCACCACCGAAATACACCATTTTTATGCTTCAAGGTTCGGCTATGGCTATACCTTTGCATGGTAAACCATTTTTCATCCATTTCTTTTAATTTTTATGTTTTTGAGTGTAACACCCCAAACCCAGCCTAGACGTTATGGCCGGATCTATCATGTCACATCAAAAGGTTGTTTAAAAGCTTTGCGTTTGTTAAAAACTTAGTATCCTTTTTGAAGCTCCGAATTTCGTTGTTTGTAAAAAACAAGATTTGCTTAGAGTTTATTCTTGTAAAGATGTTATTATTTTCGAAAACTTTGTTGTTGCAGAAGTCTGACTTAAAGATTTGCGAAAACGTGATATTTTGAAAGCGGTGGTTATTGTTTTAAAAACCAGTGTTTAATCATTTAACAATTCATAACTAGCAGAATTACCAAATGAAAGTTTAAAAAGAAAAGTCGAATAGCCTTATTACACAAAATATTAACCCAAAAATAATATAAAATAAGTTAAATCCAAATTCACTAAGTATCATTAATAAGTAAATCCGACGTATGGCCACCTTCGAGTCCTCCACAGCTCCAAATCCTCTAACGCTGGGGATTACCTACACGGTTAAAAGAAAAGGGTGAGTTACAAGAACTCAGTGTGTAATCCCCTATAACGGTCACTATCTGGGCATGAGCCCATACGGTATCGGTCTGGGCCTTAGCCCTATTCGGTAGTAAGCTGGGTCTAAGCCCCAAAATTATCACAATGTATGTGGATATGAGCCCACCCCAATCCTACCAGCCGACTAACTCTCCACCCGTACCAACAAATCACACTATGTGGGGACCAAGTCAACCCACCCAGCCAATCCTCACCAATACTGCAGACAAGCTGCTAATCACGGTATATGTGGCTGAGCCACTAAAACGGTAGGTGGCGATGCCACTCGAACGGTATGTGGCAGAGCCACTAAAACGGTATGTGGCAGAGCCACTTAAACGGTACTTCCTCCAATCATCAAACCCAACCCATGCAACATGATATGAATGCAGTGTATTACAAGTATAAACAGTATGAATAAAATCGAATACACAATATTTAACTACCATCAAGGACATAACGGTCATTTTTTCACCTAAGGGTATAACGGTAATTTTCACCCCTTTGGGGTATTTCAGTAATTTACCCATGGAGGGTATTTCGGTAGTTTACCCAATAAGGGTATTTCGATAATTTTACCCAATAAGGGTATTTCGGTAATTTTACCCCTACAGCGGTCTTTTCGAAGGCCTGTCGCCTCGAGCGACTCGGTTTTCATTTTCGGTCAATACAGTGCTATTGGGCCTAAAACCCCATTTCAGCCCATTATGGCCCACACGCTCGTGTGGCCCATCCTGTTCGGTTTCAGTCTTGATTCTGTGGACTTTACAGTCGCATCGGTCAACTTACATTTTTCAACGTTTCCGCTCAAATGGGCCTATTGACTCGTTGGGCCCATTTGACCTGTCTTGGCTCAACAAGGCCCATTACGGCCTCAGTTTTACGAGAGCGTCCATGATACTCTCTCAACCGTCTGTCGCTCTCATTAGAGACTCAGTCTATCACTACGAGTGCTCGCAGCTCGAGTGATCTCAATTGCTGGTATTTCAGCTTTTCGGTATTCCAGCTTTTAGCCGATGCACAGAACAACATTCATAGAATAAGCGATAGTGTGAGATTACACACCTGGATTGCGAGTGTGATTTGAAACCTTCCAAGGCACCTATGAAACAATTGATTAATAGTTAACCTCTTCTTCACGTAAATCGACATACTGATGTATTTAACTAAACAAGTCTTTCTTACCACGTGATACGATCCTCCTCAACACTAAGGTAATCGGCCCTATTTCGAGGTTAGAGAAATTGAGTCCCTAGCATTGATCAACAAAAAGAGCACATTAGAACGCTACTCTACAACAACTAAAGAACCAGCCCTTAGGCTTAGAGAACCCAAATAGAGAATGAGAGAAGAAATAGCAAACCTATATTTAGTTGTAACCACCACTTACCGACAAATAGAAGAACCTTAGAATTGCCTAGGACGAAAGAAAGGTATGCTCGGCCATCAAAGGTTCGGCCTAGGGAGAAATTAGAAAGGTGGCAATGTGGTTACGGCTTAGGGGTAAAGAAGAGAAATGAGTGATAAAAAGAGAAGAGATGGGTAAAAAGAAGGAGCAGAGATGAAGACAAAGCTTACCAATTCGGCACCTACCAGGAAAATGAAGGAGAGAAAAAGAAAAGAGATTGAATTCAGCTAACAGTAAGAAGAAACTTGCTCTCAAAGAAGGAATGAGATTTCGGCACTAAAATTGGAAAATGAAGGAGGAATAAGATGAGAAAATGAAATGCAAACAATGGGAATTCGGTAAAGGTAAGAGGAAAGGAAGAAGCAACAAAAGAAAAAGAGATGAAATGGCCAGAAATGTTACCAAGTACCAAAATACCAACACTCCTCTAAGAAAAATTCTATGAAATTCGGCACTCCCCTAACACAAAACCGAATGTGCACAACCCACAAGACCTCTCATGACCGAAATTGCTTAACCTCACTTCCCCACATTTGGCCACCACTTGTACACTCCTCTATCCCTCGATTTTCTCTGCTTCATTCATTTGAAACATTTGACCAAGTCACCAACTCCCCTTGATGAGTTTGAATCTGAACTCTGCTTCCTTCCCTCTCAAGGCATAAAATAAAAGCTTCCATATGTAGCTTGTGGGATTCGAACCCCTTTCCTCCATGCTCTCCACCTAATGCCACACCATTCCACCATGTGCTCAACTTGTGTTAGCAAAACACACTCAATTACACATAAGTCCAACATCACCCAGCCCTCTCCGCTAAAGGGCCAAAAACCAAAATTTTCCCAGGGCTCAGCCTCGAACCCAGGCCTCCCTAGAACCCCCAAACACCCTCGAATAACTAGCTAAGCAAGCCCAACACATGCAATTATGCAAAAATCACAAACCTCTAATTTTTGGGATGTTACATTGAGATCGTTGCAACTAGGTCCAGCTAGCACATACCTTCGATTTTGAAACTGTTAAAGACTTTGAATGTTGCCATTAATGAACCTTGTGATTTTAGATGTTAAATGATGAATTTGAGATATTACTTGTTATCTAAAAGTATTTTATTAAGTATTTTTTGATGAATTTCTTTATTAGGGACTAAATTGTTAAAATAGTAAAATTTCAAATATTTGATGTGAAATTGTTGCAAATATAGGTTGATATGGGTGCCATGAATATTTTACTGTTATAAATTGGCATTAAAATGGTTAATTTGCATGTTTTGGGCTTATGGACTAAATTGAATAAAAGTAAAACTTTAAGGGTAATTTTGTAAAATATTAAAAATGACTAAATTGCATAAAATACATTGTTTTATTGTCTAAATTAATAGATTGAATGGAATTATTAATTTAGATCAAGATCGAGTGGAAAATCGAGGAGAATAGAAAATTACCAAAATGCCCCTATACTTTTTCATTTCTGCAATTTAGCCAGGTAAGTTCGTATGAACTGAATTCTATATAAAGTTGATTAAATTGAATGCTAGTGTGTGATTCTATTGTGATTGAATCATTGTATACATGTTATTATGCAATTTATCTTGTCAAGAAACGATGAAAATTCAACGACATACAACGATTATCGACCCCTGTTTGAACTTTAAAAATATATAGGATACAAATGACATGTCATTAGGGTTACGATGTTTCAGGTGCTGGTCTGGAATGTCCTTCTGGTGGCTGAGTTCCGGCATGTGTTGTGGATACTAGACAGCTTATGTGAGCAGCACCGTGTAGCTATGTTTCGACTGACAGCTTGTGTGAGCAGACCAATGTTACCATGTTTTGGGTGCTAGTCTTGAATGTCCTATTGATGGCTGAGGTCTGGCATTAGTTGGGGATACTCGACAGCTTGTGTGAGCAGCATCATGTAGCTTACATTCCAACCGGAAGCTTGTGTGAGCAGACCAATTTTACATCTCTTGTGAGCTACGACTATATGTTTAGCATACTTTGTGTGAATTTCTTGATATGGCCCATTTACTCTGTTTTGGGCCCGTTTTCCGTTCTTTTCATCCTCCGGTGCTCTCCTAAGTATAAACCATGAAAACAAAGGATTAAGAGCACCAAATTACATAATTCAGGGCTTAAATCATCCAAAAGCATGCTAAATGTGAGCTTAAAATATGTTACTTTTACTGTTTATCACATTCTAAGGCTCAGGACGTTTATGAAATTCAAAAACAGTAAGCATAAAAAATGGTTACAAACACGAAAATAGTTTGGCACATCGTATTGGTCCCTACTCTTCCCTCTTAGCGACCCTTACTCGCTCACCGCCTTATTTCTCCTTCTCTCACATTCTTTATCTCTTAATATATAGGAAGTCATAGCATGACATAGTAACTATGGCTCGCCTTACAAGTTTGTGTGCATTAATGAACGAATTTATCTTTCTCTTGTGACTTTGTGACTTTTCTCTTTTTCAATTCATATCACTCATGAATGCTTTTTCGCTAATTAAGACTTTTTCTACTCATACTAATTCCCTTTTTGGATTTTTCTTTTTGTTTTACACATTAGGCTAACTTATATTTCCTTTATCACACCAATCTTTCCTATTTCACTCTATTTTTACAAACTCTGCCAATGATGTATCTACTTAACCCTTAAAACGTATGGCCAGGCTTTATAATTGTGCAGTGTAAGACCAAAGAAAAATGGCAATTACAAATTAATGTTTTCAGGCTCGGGGCTTGTAATGGGGTTCATCAAAAAGTGTCAACAAGCTCAAAAATTGATACTAAAGGTGAAAAATAAATAGGACAGCTTTTTAGCTCTGGATGTGTTCCAAACAATGCCTTAGGTCATCCCTAAACATCTCAACATGCACAAATTTAATCAACCAAACAAATACAAATTCAACTATTTATCATTCGTACCAGCATGCTCGCTTTCTTTTATTTTATATATCACTTCGTATAGTTGATTGCTGAATACCTATTTATAGTGTAATATATAGAACCTAGTAGTCTAATAATCAAAAATTGAAAATCACCTATCATCACGCCAGATTTATTCATAAACACAAGCAACCTATGTACATGCTCCTAACCAATCACTTTTATTTCTACAAGCTCAAGCACACAAAAGACAAGAAAAATCAAAGAAAACATAAAAATTTGAAGCAAGTTTTCTATGTTACCCTCACACACTTTAGTAGACTATCCTCAATGTGTAATTATAAATAGATAAGGAAGGAAGTTACCCGATTGATCGTGGTCGCTCCAATTGCTAATGGTGGGTGCTTCCTCCTTTGATCGTGTTAATTCGAATTATTTGTGTCTCCTTCGTGTTGGGTTCCTATATAGAAAATTTACAAAGTGCAACAAAACAAAAACAAAAAACTATTTATTATTCTTACTCCTACAAAGTCTAAATTAAAATCATCCAAAAATTAATACAAGTCTTTATAAAATTAAAGTAGTTCAATTTTCCTCCTCATCCATCCTCAGACTCCTATCATTATCCTCATCTCCTCCTTCCTCCTCACTTTCATGCACTTCTTCTTATTGTTCCATATTCATTGGCCCGGACATGTCAGGTGTATAATTGGGGACCCGGATGTTATTTTGCCTTGAAAATTCTTTGAATATTGGTCCTGACCCTTACATCCACTGTATCATCCAATCAATCTTTGGATGACTACTTTCAAAAATATCTTTTTGTGTCAACCTCTGTGATGAGGCTAGTGTAATCGTTGCTTCTTATTGTTGCTTCTTGTTGTTGCTTGTTCCAATCCTTCATTTGTTTGCTCGCAATTCTATATACTGTTGGAACAAGGTATCACCGATAATACTTTTGGAAGGTTTCAGTGATTGCTCAGTGGATTTCATAGGTACATCCGCCTTTCTGCATAATGTCGTCACTAGGTGGGGAAAGAAGACTCCCGCCTTCTGGCTACCGATGCATGTTCTCATGTTCTGATGAATCCATTTACCGATACATGCCTTCGTTTTCTGCAAAATAGCATAGAGTAACACTGCTCTAAAAGCAATAACGTTAGAAACATTTAAAACATGTACGATTCTTGTGCATACAAATTGGATCCACATTTTGGCCTTAGGAAACATGATCGCTTGATGAAAGGGTACTAGGATATTGGTACTTGTGCGATATTTCTATTCACCCCTACCTTTAGTCAAAAAGTTTATAACGTTGTCCATATCTATGTCTCGAAAATGTTCTAGATCAGTTTTATCAATAAAATCATTTTCACTGTATGGAGCATTATAAAAGTCACAAATAATATGCGGGGTTACTCTAACCTCTTTCCCTCGTACAAGGACCATATCCCACATATGACCTTCAATGTTTCTAGACTCTTGGTCTCATAATGATGCATAAAATTCTTGAACAATGGGGACCACAACACTCTCTTTAAAGATCGTCCAAAAATGTTCCCACCTATAATATCGCACTAAAGGCCATATTTCCTTACACAAAATCATGGATGGATCAAATCCTCTCTCTTGGATGAATGTTCTTCCTTAAATTTCATTAAAATATTTTCCAACATTTGTATTTGGGAAAATAGAGGAATTTTGAACCATCGATGGCTTTGTTTCCATGGTTCACCTAACTTTTCTAGGAGGCATGATATTTCAATCCTAAGTAAACAATTCAATGAAACAGTAAAAACTTTGAGTTTGGGAATCCTTAACCTTTAATATATGGTTGAAGTTCGTTTGAATTCCTTGCTTTCCCACAATGTTCCCATTCCTTGTTTCCCTAAATATGGTTAAAGGGTTTGTGAAGAATAAATAGAATTTTTAAGAAATTAGGGTTTTAGGGTTTAAGATATTTTGAGAGCTTTGTGAGAGTTTGAGGGATTAGAGGTTAAGAGGTGTTTTAACTAGAAGTAGATATGGTTTTAGGTTATAAAATAGGGTTTCAAAGTGCTAAAAATTAGGTTAAATGAAGAGCAAGCCACCGGGTTGCGCGACTGGGTCGAGTCAACCCTACAAAATATTGTAGCAATGTCACGACATAGGGGTTCAGTGTCACAATATCCCTAGCAATACACCAATGTTGCGACACGTCCATTAATTTGGAACTCTGAAGGAAACTGTATGCTATGTCGCAATTCCCTGGGGTGATGTCACAACACTAGCTCTGTTTCAGCTAAAAACTTTTAGCTTTAAAGATGTTTCGGTTTAGAGATAAACCTACATCAAATAAAAGTCAAAATCTAAAGTAGGTGATTAGTTACATATACAATAATTTACAAAAGTTAAGCAATTCAACTAAGTTTTAAGTTTTACTATCGGATAATTCACCAATGGAGGATTTTCCCATTCTATTGGTATTGGTCCATCTTCTATCATGCCATTCCACCTGTGCCCATTTGTCCCGTTCCTTAAACTTGTTTATTCTTTCTGCATGCATAAAAGGAATCGTGTCCCTTGACTCAGGGATGTTAGAAATAAATAATTTTTTACATTGTTCCCATAACTTCCTTATATATTCCTCACTCAATTGATGGCCACATTTAAACGTTTCTGTCTCACCATTGATTTTCATAGTTAATTCATTTTTCTCTAAATCAATGGTGGACCTAAAAGTAGCCAGGATGGGTCTTCCTAATAAGATCGGTATCTCACGATCTTCTTCAAAATCAAGTACCACGAAATCTATGGGGATAAGAAAACTTCACACTTTAACTAACAGGTATTCCAATACCCTTTTTGAACGTATCGAAGACCTGTCAACCAATTGTACTGTTATTTGAGTAGATTTCAGATCCCCTAACCCAAGTTTTTCAAAAATTGATAGAGGCATTAAATTAATACTTGCTCCTAGATCGCATAAAGCTCTATTAAAATGAATGATCCTTAATAGTAAAACTTCCTGAGTCTTTCAATTTTCAAGGTACCTGTCTTGAAATAAACACACTACTGGACGTATTTAAAGTAACCTATTCTCCTACCTTAATTTTCTTACACATAGCCATCATTTCTTATAAAAACTTAGCTTATTGGGGAACCTTATCAATTAACTCAATTAAGGGTAGGTTCATATTTAATGTTTTAAATAGGCTTAGAAAACTTAAAAATTCATCCTTATCCCGCTTTTGTTTTTCTTCTAGTCTTAAAGGGAAAGGGGTTTTTGTATCGACCCTATATCTATTGCTGGTGTGATTACCTCCTCTGATTCTGGCTCATCTTCCACTTCTAAAGGTACTTCTTGAAGTTCGTCAGTCTTCTCTGCAATTATCTTTAGAGTGGTGGTTTCCAGGCTACTCAATATTTTGCCCAATTAGAATGCAATTGCTTTCACATGCTCCTTACCTTCACTCTGTGGATTATCTTCCATGTTACTGGGAATACATGTGCATATTTTTCTTTTGATGTCACCCATCATGCTCATCAATTGGCTCATTTGATCCTTGAGTTTATTCAATGTTCTTGTTGAATTGGTGCACTCAGACTGCACCTGTTTGACATCAATTCTCATTAACTGCATTTCTCCCTCAATTCTGTCCAAAAGTTGACCACATGCAGTATGGACCTTTGGGTTGACCCTATCCTACGGTTTCTACAAATAAGAAGGTTGGTAATTAGTATTTTTAACTTGATTTGAACTGTTACTTCTTCCTTGGTTTCCTCCCCATCATATATTTGGGTGATCCCTCCAACCAGGATTGTATGTATTCGAATAAGGGTTTCCACCCCTATTCCCAATGTAGTTTATATCCTCGGTAGGATTATTGATATAATGGAATAGTGGCTTATCTCCTCCATGCATAGACAGTGTAGAAGCAGATTCAATACGGTTAAGTCTATCCACTATTTGCTGGTACTTATCATCCTTATAGATAGGTTTGACAGTAGTAGGTTTCTGGCCATAAGTGAAGCGTTCAATTGGCCACTAATAGGACTTTCCATGTTCTCAATGATTTCGTATGCATCCTTGTACGTTCTATTCTTAAGGGTCCTCCTACCGCTCCATCAAATCCAAGTCGTGCATTTGCATACAACTCATTATAAAATACTTGCAGTCGTATCCACTTAGGAAATCCGTGGTGTGGACATTTTTGAATCAACATTTTGAACCATGCCCGTGCCTCAGAGAAACTTTCTCCCTCTATTTGTCTAAAAACAACAATATCTCTTCTTAGTTGCATTATTTTGCTGATTGGGAAAAACTTCTGTAAGAACTTTTCAGCGAGTTCATCCCATGTCGTGATTGACCCTGGTACCTGCGAGTCTAACCAAGAAAAAGCATTATCAATCAAGAAGAAGGGGAACAACCGAAGACGTATAGCGTCATCCATGACCCAGTTATACTTAAAAGTATCACAAAATTGAAGAAACCATTTTAAATGTTGATTAGGATCCTCTGTCATGGTGCCTCTAAACTGCAGATTGTTCTAGATCATTTGAATCATAGCTGGTTTTATCTCGAAGTTATTAGTTGTAATCATCAGCCTTGTTATATTTTCTTGAACCATATCCAGACTTGATAAGGCATAATCCCTTAAACTTCTTTCATTCCGAGCCATCTGAATGTTTGCAGGAAGCTATGGTGCTGGTGGGTTTCCTAGGATGTTATTGTCAACGTCGTCAAATAGTGGATTTTCATGTGGTACATTACCTACAACTGGTGGTGGATCTTGCATTTGCTATTACTATTGTGGTTGGAGATGTCTTTGAATTATTCTCTCTGGATCTATGGCTGCTATGTGCCTCTACTGCGAGTCATACACTGTAACATCCTGGAAAGGGCCTATGCATTTTCGGTTTAATTGTATGAAATGACAAGTCTTAAGCATTATGAATAAATTTTTGATATTTTTGGAAACTCGAAAAATGTATGAAAATGCATGGAAATGGAAATGAACATTTTTGGAAACTCCGAACATTTTTGGAAACACTGAAATGCATTAGGACATGAACATTTTAGGAAACCTGAAATGTAAGGAAATGGTTCAAAATGGAAAGTACACATTTTTGAAACAAAGAAATGAAAATGGAAATGATCCAAAATGGAAAGTATACATTTTAGGAAACTTGGAAATGTAAGAAAATGGCAAATAAATGAGAGTGATCGAAAATTTTAGGAAACTTGGAAATGACCCTAAAATTATGAGTTTTAAGTTTAAAATGGGAGATTAAGGTAAGAGGGCCTTAAAAGAAAAAGTTGGTAAAATTTGACACACAAACGGGCTAGGAAAAGTGGCCTGAAGATGGCACTTAGGGCCTATGGAAATGGCGCCATGTGCAAAAGGCATGGGCCTGGGTTCAAGTCACAAGGGAAGCAAATAAATGAAGTTTTATTTTTGCTTCCTAGGCTAAGGGGTGGACGGCACATGTGTTTAAAAAGAGAGGTGTTTTATTTCCATTAATATTGCATAATAATGTGATAAATAAAAGCTTTTTAATTTGGATTATTTAGAAGAGATAAAAAGGATTTTTCTTTATTTATTTTTTTAATAAGATGATAATATTATCACAAGGAAGAGTGGTGGCCAAGTCAAGGACTCTTGGCCTAGTAATTTCGGCTAAAGAAGGAGAATTAAAAGATTTTCTCTCATCTTTTCCAAGTGTGGCCGAAATTTCCCTAAGCAAACCCTCTCTCTGTCGAATTTTCTTCTCCTCTTCTCTTCTTCTCTTTTCTTCATCTGTCAAGCCAAAAGTCTTTTGTTTTGATACCTGATTAAACTCTATAGGCGAATCTCTGTGACTTTAAGCAAGGAAGTAATCAACTACAGCATCAAAAGGGGTAAGATCTGTGGTCAATCGAATTGTATTCCTTCTCTTTTTATTGGAAATCAGGATACTAATTCTATTAGCAATTTTGGCTGAATCTACAAGGGATCTCTCAGGTTTCTACAATTGTTGAATACAAGGGTCAAGGATCTAAGGTAAGAACAATGAATTTTTGTTCTTCTAATTCTTTTAATCAAGATCTAGGAAATAATCCCTTTTGTGTCTCTTGGCCGATTACCAAAGGAGGAATTTTGGGATTTCAGATCTAAGGGATTTCAACATCTCCATAAGCCAAGGGTTACTTTTCGAGATTTAGAATCACAAGGTAAGTGCTAAGAAATTCGGCTAAGGCTTATGTTACATGTTTGGATTTATTATTTAGCCGAAAACTAACCTATGGAGTAATATAGTGTTTAGCCGAATTCACAAGGGAGGAATACAAAGATCCGGCATTTGATTCTTAAAATCAATTCGATTACAAGGTAAGTAATACAAATCCTAGTTGTATTTGGAAAAGTGGCGAATGGTCTTTTAAAGTGATTAACTTATGTAGGATTTGAGATCTAAACTGCGTGATCGATTCTCTTCGAGGATTTCAAGGAATCTATTAAGCGAATCGTGTGTGTACTCACACTAACTTTCAATATATTATGGCAATAATTATTTTAATATATGAATATGCATAAGAATGAGAATGTGGCTAAGTACCACAAATGTGGTAAAGAGTACCTGTGTGCGTTTCCTACTTACGATAGGATTACGAATATGATACATTTTGAACATGTGAATAGTAACATGAATGAGAAATAAGTATGTTATGCATGATATAATAATATTTGGGGCATTTTGGGCTATATGTGAAAGGGGAAGAAGGTGTTGACTTGGTCTCACCAATCTAATATGGTGACTACGGTCACATAATATGAATATGGTAACTTCGGTTACATTATCCGAATTTGGTAACTTCGGTTACATTATTCGAATATGGTGTCTAATGACACAAATTATATGGGCGATGAGCACGTCGATCGCAATGATCGCGCCGATGGTGTGTAGCGGATGGAGGGTTGACTTAGTAGTCCCCACGGTGTGATTGGCAGGTACGGGTGGTGTGTAGCGGATGGATAACTAGGCTTGGGTTTGGGTTGCATCATTTTTACATGAATATGTCTTTGATATGAACATGTATGCCTAAATTGTTGATTGTTAGTTTGTGTACACATTGAGTCTGTACACTCACCCCTTGTGGGACTATTTTTCAGGAGATGAGCAGTAATGGACCGGATCGGCAGGAGCTGAAGGTGGCCATGCAGGAGAAAAATAAACGATTTGGACTTTATTTTTGCTAAGTACTTTTCATTTTAATTTTGGAAATTCCTTGATGTAATAAGGCCATAAGGCCCAAGTTTGATTGCTTCATTTCTATTTAAAATTTATTATTATGTTACGAATTACTTTAAAATTAATGATTGTTTAAAAATATATTTCTTAAATAAACCCTAGATTGTTTTTTTTTTGTCACTTTAAATAATTGTTCTTTTAAAATTAAGTAAACGGGTTTCCAACCTAAGCCCAACCCAAAACCAATATCTTTCGAAAAATACACAAATTATCTCTAAGTAATAAAGAACTTCAAAACCGTTTTTCTTAAGGAACATACCAGATCTGGTTCAGGCTCGTGGGCCGGGTGTGGGGTGTTTCATACACTAAGCCCAGAAAGAGGAGATTAGTAACAATAAATGGAATAAAATCCAACAAAATTCTTACTTATTCCTTTAAAGTGCAAAAATTAAAAACGATCTAGTGACGTTGCCTCCCCGACAATGGCGCCAACAACTTGATCGCCTCTAGACGTACTAACATCCAAGGTGTGAATATTGCAATAAAATATAGAATTACAAGGCGGTATCCGTAGGTATACGGGTCTAGTTGTAATATAGTTTTACAATGGAGTAGGTGAGTACTTCGAGGATCATACCCAAGGGAGGCGATTGCTAGATCAATTCTAACCTACAGACTAAAAGATCTAATTAGTACTTTGAATTCAGTTATAGTATGAAGAATATAAAATAAAGGATTTTTTGTGTGTTTATAATAATAGTAAAATAACACAGCATAAAAAAATAAAATTCAAGAGATTAAAAAGGAAGAATAAATCAAATCTGATTATGGGTGATTAGCTCACTTCGGTAATATCCATTAACTATAATTTCGAGTTCCTCTTCAATCAACTAGTCACTACCATAGCAAGATCTTTCAATCTTCCACTAACATAACGAGTCAGCAAGAACTACTTATCTTCTGACCTCACAGTCCAGACTAGTTTGGGGTTAAAGTGTTCACAGATAAGCAATACTAATTTTAGGTTAATTACGACCTTGATGACTTCCCATGGTTCTCAAGCCTAGGGTTTGTTTCACGTTCTCCCTTTCCCAAATAGTTGATCTGTTGAGTAACCCTACAAACAGTTAATAGATCATACCTCCACTCACTAATCCCTATAGAGGGATTAGTTCCTCATGGCATTCATAAACAATATATAATCTATGTAAAGAGAAAGCATGCTAATTAAATCAACAAGACAGAGTAAATGAAAGAGCCTGATGGTAGTGAGATTAAGCACAAATCCACAGAGTTTGAATGAGTCCACAATTTAGATCTATTGAAAGAAAAAAACGAACAAATAAACTGAACTCTAAAAACCTAAGAAAGAAAGAAAACAAAAATAAATATAAAGAAAGAAACTAGGTTAATGAAAAGGTGTCCATAACCTGTGCCAAAGAGCCTACTTATAGCCTTCAGGTGGCCGTTGTCCTTAACCCTAGGTCAACTGACATTTCTAAGCTTTAAGTTCAATTGTGTGGACCAAAATTCCCCTGCTTCATGTTTAATTTTCATCTTAGAGCCAATGTCGCGACACACAAAACTTGTTTTTCAACATAGAAATCAATATGCCCCTCTTTGGGATGTCTTCAGGGGTATTTCGCGACTTCGTAGGCAATTTTGTACTTTCTCCATTCTGCTCTCCATGTTGTGACATCGGGCCTCCTGTGTTTTGACATAGCATTCAGTATCAGCCTAAAATGCCTTCTAATGGTCTCCTGCACACTCACGAAGTACATTAGCTCTCCCTTAGGCCTCATTTGGCCCTTAAGGTCAATAAAAGACTGAATTCGCACATTTTACTAGATATAGTAAAACTCAAGAAACTTAATTGAAGTATAACAGAAATGCTTGTATTTAGGCTCCTTAAGTTCAAAAACTAGTTTAATCTACTACACCGAATTACGGTAGATCAATAAGTCTATTTTCAAAAATTATTATTTTCGGTTGTCTCCCTGAACTAAAGAATTATCTTGAATTTTTAAATTTACAAGTTTGAAATCAAAACCATAATTTTTTTTGTGAGTTTTTGAGCCTATAGAGCATATATTTTATTTTGGGCTCATTTTATTTTTGGATGTGAGCATGTCAACTTTATTTGTTATTCTAGAACTTACTTCAGTTATACATGTCGAGACCACATTTTTTATTTGATATACTGAGATAATAGAGGCATTTAGGATTTAACCCGATCAACCTTCAAACAACTTACCTGTTGTATTATCCCTTAGTAAATCCCACTGATCCTAATATTTTTTTACTTAACAACTGTTTATGTTAACTTGTAAACAACTTTAATGTTGTAACATTTTTTTTTATTGACTCTCTTATTGTCGAAATTCAATTTGGTTAGTGCCTGATTATGTTTTATCATTTGCATTGCTGAATTTTCTCTTTGTTCTAGAAAAAAGGAAAAATAAATAAACAAATAAAAATAATTTTTTTGCTTGAATTGTGAGTCTCATCGTTTGTATAAAAGCTCGCATCTGCCTTTTATTTCTTGTTGATGTTAATTCTTTTAATTCAGCAACTATTTTTTTCTAGTTTGGTTTGGTAACTTATTAACTCGAGTCTTGATTGTAACCAACTTTTCTGACCTTTTTCGCATCCTTAACCTAAGCCCCGTTACAACCTTGTAAAGACCTCTTGATTGGTTTGTCATATTGTTACATAATGGTGGAGATTTGATTTTCAAGTAAGTCTATGGTAATAATATTTATTGTTCAACTGTTGATTGCACATTACTTGAACCTTAAACACTTTGAGTGCTTTGAGTGCTTTGAGTGAACCTTAGTGAGGCTGTTCAATCTTGTTAAGTTAACTTTCAGGTAATTATTGAGATAAGGGAGACGCCTATGTTTCTGTGCATTAAAAGTTTTTGCTTGGAGTGTTTGTATTCTTTAGTGTTATTTTAGTTTAAATTTCAAATGCATGATTACCTATAAATTATCTTAAGAAATATCAGTGATAACAATAAATCGAAGGAAGTTAACTTGAATATGGGTTGAGAAGTTTTCCTAAGGACAAGCAACCGCTTCAGTGTGGGGATATTTGATAAATGCTAAAAGTAACATTTTTTAACCTCATTCTTAATGCATTTTTGGGTGATTATCCAATGTTAATTTTGAATTTTACGTTACTAATCCTTTAAATTCATGTTTTAATACTTAATAAAGCACATGGGAGTAAAAGGAGTGAAAAACGCGTGAAAATTGGAACGTCGAAACAAGCTACAGGAGCCACACGGGTGGAACCATTCCACATGACCATACAACACAGTCGTGTGACCCACACGGGCATGTGGTAGGCCATGTCGATTTCACAAAATTACGCATTGAACTACAAAAAATCATGATTTTTAGGTTTTAAGGCATTCTAAGACGTATGTATGATAAAAAAAATAAGAAGATAGGAGAGAGCTGGCAGAGAATATTCTAGAAAACAACTCGAAAAACACCATTGAAGCTGATTTTGAAGCTGACTTCCATCAAGATTGAATATTCCCAGTTGATTTCTTCGGAGATTATAATGTGTTTCTTTATTTCTTTGGTTATATTGTATCTTGGATGTTTCTATTTTCAAGTATGAACTAATTTTCTAAATACCTAAGGGAGATGAACCCTATGATGGATTCTGTCATTTGATTTTCATTTTAGGCACTAAATATTTAGTTTCTTGTTCTCAATTATGTGTGGTTAATTCTTGGTTTGATATTGCTAGATTATTAATCCATTTTTTATGTGCTTAAATCGGTGATTGAATAGACCCTATTTAAGAGTAGATATTGAGTTGAGTGGAGTTGCATGTAGTCCTAAAAATAGGGGAATCCATATTAAATTCAAATCTAATAAGGGAATCCATAGCATGAGTTACTCCGATAATAAGGGTTTTAATTAGAAAGAAATTTCAATTAATCAATATAGAGTCAGTTACTCTTGTGCTCGAAAGAGATATTTGCACAATATAGGGATTTCTATGAATCAAGTTACTAAGTAAGGAAATTGTGTAATTTAGATTGATAGTAACAGATAAAATCAAGGTGAATTCTTTCTTGAGTATTATTTTTCTTCTTGGTTGTTACTTGATTATTTTCATGGTTTGTTCTTTGTCGTATTCATTAGTTAATTAATTTAGTTAATTTTATTTTTTAATCAATCACCCAAATTATTCGGTTAAATAATAGAAAGATGGTAATTGCTAGTACCTTTAGTATTCGTGGAAACGATATACTTGCTCACCGTAGCTATACTATTAATTGATAGGTGTACTTGCCTTAGTTAAATTTTTAGTTAGTTCTGTGGACATCAAAGATCATGATCAACTAGTAATAACATGGATTTCCATCCAATTAGTACATGAACCTAATTTCTTAGGCATTCACATGTGCTAATAATTGTGTAGCATTTGGCCATTATTCTAACATAAGCATAGCTCCTTGGGGAGTTACTTAACTAGATGATATTGAGTGTATAACCATCAACTCAACACCTATTGCATCATGCACCACAAATGAGTCATCTTGGGACAATCTCACCAAGTAGCATGCTATGACTAGTTGTCCTCTTTGAAGACATAATTTCTTAATGTATCGCATGATAATGCCTACCACAAAGGCTGACCCAACTATCGTATGATCATAAGAAACTTTTACTTACTTTTAGGAAGTCTCCTCAGTAAAATCTACATGACAACGTCTACCTTAGGGCAAGTCCATTTCATGCCATCATAAGAGACCATTGATGGAGATTGTCGGTCTTGTTTACAGACCTTCTCCCACTCAATATTTTAAAAATATGTAAGGTTTTTAATTTCCAGTTTCAATCATGAATGATCAATATATGCATGACAAGTACATGTGGCATTCTTCCCTAATCTATATGGCATACTTATCTCATATATGCATGACATGCTATGGAAATTTTATAATATTCACATTTATAAAAATCAATAATTTTGATTCTCCACAGTTTTTCTTTTAAAGAAAAACATTAAGAAGTAAATGTGAACCATGCACAGGTACGCTCGGGAAAGGGAGGTGAGTCGTATTCGATCGCTTAAAAACCAAACCTTTCCTTGCCAGGTCCAATCCTAGACATGCACCTTATCATTACCACACTTCTTAACTTAATTGGTCAACTGTGGATCATCTCATACATATATATATCATAATTATATTATTAACAATTACGAATCAAATAAATAATAAGATGGGTAATTAAATAAATTTGTCAGCCAATGTTTTCATGGTTCTATTTCTAGGAAATAAATGAAAAAACCAAAAGTTACATAATCTCTCACCACAAGGAATTCCTTTTGTCTTCAACCATTATCGCTCCATCTTCTTTTCGTTATGGACTCATTTCTGGAAAAATTACATTTATGTCCTATGCCCGTTTCTGGCTCACAAATTCTGTATCAAAAAATAATCCTACGTAGAGATGATAGTCCACAACCTATTTCCTAAGAACCACAACCTTGACAAAAAAAAATAATTATATAACAAATATATATAATATCACATACATTCCCTTAAACATGTGTCTAATCACAAGAATACCAAATCTTATCAAATATTAATAAAACAAGATGAAGAGAGAGATTCAGTATCGATTTACACCATAAACATATCACAACTTGGCTCTAATATCAAATGTTGGAAAAAATCTGGTTTGAAAACAATTTTCTTGCACAGCGAAAAATTAAAATTTTGAAAACTGACTCGATTTGTGATATTTATAGCAATAAACCCTGACTGAATTCAAACCTATGTTTTCAACTTAGCAGACATTCGTTCTTCCTAGCTTTCAACCAAATGATCTTTTACGCTATTCTCGTATCACGAACTACTTTGAGTGTGGGCTCGAACCATTTGAATCGAAACATTGAACTAGAAAAACTTTTCTGTCTTTTATTTGGGGTGAAAATGATAATTCTCTCTTCTTTAATAGAAACTGGTAGGGAGAGGGGCTAATAGGGTGTGCTTCCCCTCATAGGTATTATGATGGGGATTTGGGCCTCTCTCACATCGAATCCAATTACGAGTACTTCTTAGGCCTTTTGACCCAATACTTTGTAATGTGATCCAACCCGATTTAGTTTTTCTATTTCCTAAAATAAACTTTAATATTCTATATTAAAAAATTTTCTCATCCCTATTTTAGCCCTAGTAAACTTTTGATGATTTTACCCGAAGTAAAATATCGAGAAAATCTATTCAATATTTCATAAGTTGATCGTTATGTCAGATTCTTAAAAATTTATAAAAAGAATGATCGAACCTAGAAACTAACTATGACAACTATTGAGGCAAGCACACCTATCAAATAGTAGTATAGTTTAGTGGCAAGACCGGATTGTCAAACCCAAAAGAACCAAAAGTACTAATACTAACTTTCTTTTTATTATTTAGCCTAAGAATTAAAGGAATTATTAATTAATCTAAAATTAACTAACTATTAAGCTAAAGACGCAAAGACAAAGAGAATGAATTGGGGAACTACTTGTGAGAAAAACGAATTGATTAAGACAATACCCAAGGAAGAATCCACCTAGACTTCACTTGTTATCTAACTCTGAACCAGGTGATTTATTCACTTGACTTGATCCGTAGGATTCCCTAATGTATATTAATACCTCTTTCGAGGCTACTAACGTCTAATCCTAGGTTGATTAATTGAAACCTCTTTCTAATTAAAACCCCTAGAATTGCATTAACTCGATCTATAGACTGTCATATTGGGTTTGACCCTAATCCAGCAGATTTTTGTCATCCTATTTCTAGGGTTACGATCAACTCCTCTTAATTATGTTAGATTTACTCTTAAATAGGGACTTTTGCTCCACTGCCTAAGCACATCAGTACTTCAATCAATATCCTAAAATATCAAAACAAGAATTAAGAACACATAATTAAGAACAAATCAAGTATTTATCATATAGTTCAGAAAACAATAACAAGATCCGTCTCAGGTTTCATCCCCCTCAGGTATTTAAGGGGTTTAGTTCATAATGATAAAAGAATACAACTCAAAAGAAAATATAAAACAAAACATAAGAAAAACCCTAAAACCCCCTGAAGGAATTGAAGAGAAGATCCTCCGTTTTGAGTATAACTTCGGCTTCTTGAGATGAATCAATTGGCTTTCTTTGAGTAAATCCCACAATTCTGGCCACTCTGGCTAGGCTCTTCGACCTAACTGGATGCCTAACTGCACTCTCCCTGAAGGTTGGCCTCTAGGGTGTTTATATAGGCTTTTGGAATGGCTTTGTTTGCCTCTAAGTACCCTAATCCGAATGAAACTATTCTTTGTCACGGCAGGGACACGCCCATGGCACATGCCTGTGTGAATCGTGGCCAGGCCATGTTCGGGTCTGTTAAGGTGGCTTGGCAGTGTGGCTTGGGCCAAGGCCATGTTGATTTCGTGATATGCCCCATTTACTCCGTTTTAGGCCCGTTTCTCGTTCTTTTCATCCTTCGGTGCTTTTTTAAGTATAAAACATGAAAACAAAGGATTAAGAGCACCAAATTCCATAATTCAAGGCTTAAATCATCCAAAAGTATGCTAAATGTGGGATTAAAATATGTTCATATTACGGTTTATCATAAGTCAACATGTTCACTATGACTGAATGGTTTATTTTCATTTTCAGGCTTCAAAACAGCTAAAAAAACATAAACTTATTCTTCTGATCATTTTTAACCAATCCATATAGAATTGTAAATGGATCATTTCCATTTCCATTTTTGGAACCTACATTCATTTCTAAATGATTTCATTTTTTAATTTTGAAAAAAATCAAAATCATTCCTGAATGTTTTTCATTTCTCTTTTCCTATTCATTCTGTTCATTTCTATTCAAACTCGTAATTCATTTCTGGTTTCAATGAGCTAGCGGAGGAAACAGAATAATTGGACATATGTAATTAGGGCTCAAATGATTTATAATTAAGTTCCAGCTTTTATCCTATTAATTATAAACTCATTTAGTCACAAATTTATTCCACTATAGTATCGTGACTAAGCTCTCCCTAACGATATACCATTCTAAAAGCAACTGCTCAATACTCGTCCAATGACCTCATCATAAGTGTGTTACCTTATTAGGATATCCTTGATATCTTTGGGATACTGTTCGATCTCCCAATATGATCCTATTTTATCTCATGGTAACCATTATGTCTTTTTTCATGAAAAGTCAATCAATGTCAAATAGTGATCAAGTCATCCATCACAAAGACGAACGACCGGTGGCCACGTTTACTTTTCATCAGCCATGTAATGCCAATGAGAGGATGTCATTTACCCTTTTTTTGGGCTATGAATTTCACTATTGTGAATGACGCTACATATTGCAAAAGCTATACACCCAGCGCACCAACTTTCAGTTCCTTATCTTTTTGAACTCAGACTTTTACTTAAATCAAAGTGTACGAGTCACGCATATATAGTCCGCCATCCACTCAAGATTTAGTTATGCCACACTATGAATGTCACAAGTGAATAAATCTATAAAAAAATTCAAGATCTATTCTGCTTGGGTCTAGTCCGATGTTCTGTCAGTCCAGTCAATCACATTTATGTCTCTATCTTTTAGGAGTCATCTGTTCCGATGCCTAAGATAAGGCATCTCCTCAATTGGACTTGATAGACGAAATATTATTCTTTCAATCGGTTTGCTCATTTCAAATTAGACTAAAGGCATGTTTAGATTTGTCTACTAATACAAGTTGTCTTCTCGTATTGTGATTTGCCCACGTAATATCGCTTAGTATTAGTTAAATATGAGACAACCAATGAGAATCATTTGCTTCCATTTTGCTTTACATGCAAAAACCATTTGATGACGGTATACAAAGTATTAATGTAATTCACAAATAGTTTTGTTAACCAATTTGCTCAAAAAATTACAAGTGTACTTAGACGCATATACTACATTTAGGGCACTAGATCCAATAGATGTGACTAACTGGACTGATAGTACGTCAGACTGGACCCAAGAAGAATAGATCCTGAATCATTTTATTAATTTATTCACCTTTAAAATTCAAAGTGTGGCATACCTTAATCCTAAGTGGATGACAGACTATGTATGCGTGATTCGTATACTTTAATATAAGTAAAAGCCTGAGTTCAAATAGATAAGGAACCAAAAGCTGGTGCATTGGGTATACGACTTCTTTAGTATGAAACGCCATTCACAATAGTGGAATTCGTAGCCTGAAATATAGGTAAATGGTATCCTCTTATTGGTATTACATGGTAGATGAAAATTAAACGTGGCAACGGGTCATTAATCTTTGTGATGAATGACTTGATTGCTTTTTTATAGTAATTGAATTTTAAATGAATGAAGATGTAATAGTTTCTATGAGATAAAATAGGATCATATTAAGAGAATGAATTTATCTCAAAAAGATTAAGGATGTCATATGACGTTAACACACATATGACAAGGTCATTGGACGAGCACTGTAACACCCCAAACCCGGTCTAGATGTTATGACCGAATTTTAGGGGTCACATTGACCACTGAAATGGCCAAGTAGAAACGATCAAACCTTCAGAAATTTATTATTAAAATGTTTGCTTATTTTCAAAAAAATGTAGTGGCTTTTATTTTATAAAAAAACATTAATATTATCGAGTTTAAAATAAGATCCAATTAAACAAAAGTTCTTATTAATTTTGGAAACATATTTAACTTATAATTTACTTTTTAGAAATTCAAGTGTGGATTTTGTAGCGGAAAAATATGATGACTTTAACCTAATTCGAGTAACATGCATTGTCCGATTTCAAAATAAGTATCCAAATCCAATCAATGAGATCAGCATGCATGCATAAAAACCCCAAAATAAAGAGAAAAACCCAAACCACAAATGACTATTCCATCAAAAATTTTTCTCTCAATACACTCCTAAAATGGTTCATTTTAGAGGGACCGTTGTAAAAGGTTCTATTTTGGTCTTAATCGCGAGATTCGGGTTTATTTAGTAGCCCAAAATACATAGGTATTTGATAAGTTGGTTGAAAAAGCCAAAGCAGTTGAGGAGACTTTGGTTGACTGCATCATTCTGTGATTATTGAATCTAGTAAGAGGACTTCTGATGGTACATCAGTTCGACCGCCTAAGAGAGGGTGTGATAGTTAGAGTTTCGGTAGGATTGCGAGATGTGGGTCTCGACCGAGTCAGTCTAGGGAGCATAATAGTGTTGTGGTTAGTACTGGTGGTTCGTTGCGTGGTTTTGGATGGTTGTTTTGTGCACATTGTGAGCGTAGCCATTCTTGTGAGTTTCATAAGTTGACAGGTGGTTGTTTTAGGTGTGGTTTGAAGTAACATTTTTTGAAGGATTGCCCGAATAGAGTAAAGGTTTCGTAGACTCAGAGTTTGGCACCTGCTTCTGCATCTGCTAGAGGTCGTGGTCACGGTAGAGGTAATGGGAGACCAGTTAGGCCGTAAATTTTTGCTCATACTGTTGCTTCACGGGTTGAGTTTAGAGGTCTAACTTGGGTTAATGCTGTTAGGGAGCCAGAGGATCAGGATCCGACTGATGTTATCGCTGGTATTTTTTCTTTACAGTCTACTCTATTTTTTTGTTGATTCTGGTTCCACGCATTCATATATTTTGAGTGAATTGGCTTGTAAGTTAGGATTCTTGTAGAGACTATTGATTTGGGTATGAATGTAATTAGTTCTTTTAGCGATAGTATGGTAGTGAATAAAGTTTATCGTAGATGCCCCCTTATGATACAAAGGCACGTTTTCCCAGTTGATCTTATGGAATTGCCTTTCCACGGGTTTGATGTTATTCTTAGTGTAACAACCCGTTTTCAGTGAAATTGAAACAAGGTCTGAGGATGTATATGGGACGTTAATAAGGTCGTATTAAATTTGATCGGGACCACAAATCTGACAAGTAAAATTTTATTTTATTATTCTTTTAATGTATATGGGACGTTAATAAGGTCGTATTAAATTTTCGTTAAGAAATTTTGATATTTGCATGATTAATTATGTAAAAAAGACTAAATTGTAAAAGGTACAAAAGGGGAGTTCTATTTGTTAAAAGGGCCAAATGGCTATAAAACTTTAAATTGAGTGGACTTAGATGGTAATTATACCATTGATAATGTTAGTGGACAAAGATGGGCATGAATTTGGTGTTTTTTTAAGTTAATTAGCAAGGTTATTAAGGTGATTTAATAATTAAGTTAAAGTAAAATAAAGTAAAACAATTGTATCACCTTCTTTAATTTATTTCTCCACCAAAAATAGGGTTAGAAAACTCCATTATTGAGGTTTAAAGGTTCGGTCAAGCTACCTTGCTTGCATGGTATGATTTTTAAGCTCGTTTTTAATGATTTTCATATTTTTGAAGTCATTTTAGCTTAATATAGCTAGCCTGAGGATCAATTTGTAAAAATGCTAAAGCTTGAAGGTTATTCCATGAATGTTTTTTTATGATTCTTGATGTTCAATGATAGATTATGAGTCATTGTTGATAAATAAACAAGTTTTGTAAAGTGATTTTTGATGAAAATTGTATTTAGGGACTTGTTTATAAAAATAATAAAAGTTCATGTTAAATTTATGAAATGATGGTTTCTATGGATTGGTTTTAAGTCCCTAAAGAAATCTTCTAGCTTGAAAGAAGGATTAAAATGCTTAGATTTCAATTTATGAGCTTAAGGACTAAATTGTAAAAAGTTTAAATGTTAGGGGCAAAATGGTAATTTTTCATAAATATGAAATGTGGACTAAATTGAATACTAGGGATATTAAATGGGTTGAATTTGTCTATTTAGATCAAGATAGACCACATACGGATTTAGATCAAGGAAAATCTAAAGCCTTAGATTAGTTCGATTTTGTTTCTACACCCTAATCGTAGAGGTAAGTTCATATGTACGGATTACCATTCATGTTATTCATTTGTATGTTATTACATATTTGTAATGCTATTGAACAATGTATATCCAAGCAATGCTATGACAGTTATTGAGTCCCATTTGAACCTTAAGAATTCGTAGGATACAAATGACATGTCATTAGGTATTTCATATTTTGGGCACTGGTCTTGAATGTCCTACCGATGGCTGAGTCCTGCATTTTTTGTGGATGCTCCATACCTCGTGTGAGCAGCATCGTGTAGCTTACATTCTGACCCACAACTCATGTGAGCAGGCTTATGTGAGCAACGATGTAAAGGAAAGGCTATGGTTATATGTTTAAGCACACTTCGTGTGAGATTTCCTGAGTATCCGATGATATTCTAGTTAGTTTGACGGGCAAGAAAAGGGATTGAAATGGTAAGTTTCCAAATAGTATTATGCATATGTTCGTGGAAAGGATGAATGATTCAAATGATGTATTTTCATATGGAAATGACTTATCATGTGGTTAATCCAAATGAGTTATGTGTAAATGCACTAACTTGTGTGTTGATGATGATGTTTAGGCTTGTTCCAAGCTTGTGGTTTGGCTTACATTATGTTTATACTATTGTTATGTAACGAAATGGTAAGTTGTGTTTCATTTTCTACGAACTTACCAAGCATTATGTGCTTATGTAGTTTCTTTTCTATGTTTAATAGATTATCAAAAGCTCAGTCAGTTTAGAAGCTCATTGGAGATCTATCACGCTATTAGCATAAATATCAGTAGTTTTTTAATGTTTTGGCCAATGTTATAATGGCATGTATAGGTTGAATTGTAATGTCATTGTGATGAATGTTTAGTTGGTGGTTTGGCTTGTAAAAGTTGTAAATGTTATCTTTGTTTGTACCCTTGATGCCTTGATGGTTTGTTTCATTTGCTATTTCATGTTACATGTTTTGGAATGGCTTATGTGGTATGTTTAAGGTAGTTTAAATGTGGTAAAGTTATGGCATGTTTCGAAAGGCGTTTGAATTAGTAGTTGATGAATGAAAAGTGGTAAAATATGCATGTTTAGGTAAGTCTTAATGTTTGCATTTGAGGTGCCTTGAAGGGCATATTTGTTAGTTGATTTTAGGACTCTTGAATTGGTGATTATATGTATGTTTTGATAGAGTTTTGATGCCTTAATTATATGCACAAAAGGCCTAAAGGTTTATGCATGGTTTGGTGTTGGAAATGGCTTGATTTTGGGCAATTTTATGTCCACACGGCCTAAGACGCAGTTGTGTGACTCAGCCGTGTGTGACACACGACCGTGTGTCTCTTGTAGGTCCTTTTGTATGCAAATCAGTTAGTTACACGACCTAGCACATGGCCTGGCACACGGGTGAGTTACACGGTCCAACACACGGGCGTATAACACAGCCGTGTGACCCTACTCAGAGAGTTGTACGGGTGAGAACACAAGCTAGGACAAAGTCATGTGTCCCTAGTTTGAAGGTTACACGGCCAGAGACACAGGCATGTGTCTCAGTCGTGTGAGGTACACGACTTGGCCACATGGCCTTGTGACCCCTATAGTTAAAATTTTATAACTTTTTCTTAAACTTTCCAAATGATTTCAATTGGGTCCCAAATTGCTTCTAAGGTATATTTAGGGCCTCGAAGGCTCGATTTAGGGACGATATGTATGTGAATGATTTTTTTACAATATGTCTATGATGATGTATGAAATGTAAGTTTAAATGTTTCGTTTGTTCGATAATGCTATGTAACCCTAATTCAGCGACAGATACGGGTTAGGGGTGTTACACTTGGTATGGACTTGTTGACTGAGCATAAGGCTAAGGTAGAATTGGAGACGAAACAAATTACTTTGAAGAATAATAATGGGTTGGCGATTATTGTTGGTGGTGAAACACCAGGATTTTTGTCTAATGTAGTTTCATCTATGAAGGCTGAGAAGATGATGGAAAAGGTTGTGAAGCTTACTTAGCCTATGTCATGAATTCAGATAGTAAGGAGTTGAGAGTTCAAGCTATTCTCACAGTTAAGGATTTTCCTGACATGTTCCTTAAAGAGTTACTGGGTTTGCTGCCGGAACATGAAGTTGAGTTTGGCATTGAGCTCTATTTGGGTACTGTACTGGTGTCTATAGTGCCCTATCACATGGCACCAAAAGAGCTCAAGGAGTTAAAGATTCAGTTGCAAGAGTTGCTTGACAAAGGGTTTATTCGACCGAGTGTATCTTCGTGAGGTGCAGTAGTTTTATTTGTAAAGAAGAAGGATGGTACGATGTGAATGTGTATTGACTATAGGCAATTGAACAAGTTGACTATTAAGAATGAGTAATATCTGCCTCAAATTGATGACTTGTTTGATCAGTTCTGGGGTGCAATAGTGTTTTTGATGATTGATTTAAGATCTAGGTATTATCAATTGAATGTGAAGGAGTAAGATGTGTTGAAAACTACTTTTACAACTCGGTATAGGCATTATGAGTTTTTGGTCATACCATTCGACTTAACTAATGGCCCTGCTACATTCATGGATTTGTTAAACCGAGTATTCCATTTGTACTTGGATTAATTTGTTGTTGTCTTTATAGATGATATTTTAGTGTATTCTCGTTCTGAGGAGGATCATGACATGCATCTAAGAGTTTTTTTACAGATTCTACAAGATAAGCAGTTGTATGCGAAGTTGAGTAAGTGTGAATTCTGGCTTTAAAAAGTGGTGTTTTTAGGTCATGTTGTGTTAACAGAAGGCATTCGAGTGGATCCAAAGCAGAAGGCCCGTATGTCTACCCGTATGGACAAAACAAAGCCATTTCTAGCTTTCTTTCTCACCCAAATTTTCACCCATGACCTGCACTTGAATCATACATACAAATACCAACCATTTCAAGCATTCAAGATGAGCAAACTCTATCATTCAACATGATATATCATCACAAGCATTCATGTTTACGATCTTACTCTTTAATAAGCATACTTCTTTCCTTTTTCTTAACCAAACAATATATATTACCTATGTTATCACCATAACATGAACTTAAATACATATCTGCATGTACCAAAACATAATCATCACTAGTCATTCCAATGGCTAGATTACAAGCATCATTTACATTTACATGCCAATATGGCCAACATATCCTATACATGCCATTACAACTGTAATTGAATTACCATACTATACTGACAAGGGCCGATGGATAGTGTGAGTGATCTCCGCCAAGCTTCCAATCCAACGAGCTTCTGATTTACTCTAAAATAGGGGGAAATAAAATGATGTAAGCATAAAATGCTTAGTAAGTTCATATAACACAGTACTTAACTTACCATACATCCTATTTGAGGTAACTAAGTAAGGCATATTCAACCACTTTGATCTCAAGCCCTACACACATCCTCATTGCCCTTGTTGGTCATATATTCCATAGTAATATCAAGACATGTATGGGCTCAACAATAATCAAGTTTCCAATGCTTTCCACATCATGTATTCATTCAACATACATGATTCATCTCACTATTTCGAGTATAATTGCATAATAGTTCATTTCAAATTCAGATCATTTCGTATCAGAACTTTACAAATATTACTCGGAATATCAAAGTCACGGTTAATACATTCTAGGTGTACAAGTCCATAATCAAGAATGAACATTATCATCAAATAGTTTCCATGTACAAAAATCATCATCTCATATTTCATATATTTCTTGTCATGTATAATTATTTTCTTACATTTCATGTAATATTCTTTCATGACATATTCCCATATCATACGTATCATTCCATGTCAATTTGTTTTCAATTCATCTTTGCTCTTGTTAGAACTTTACCCGTTTAATTTATTAGAAATAGTGATGGATACACAGGTAGTACACTCGAGGTGTACGAATCAGAATCTGTCAATTCGTGTCCAATGGTACCCATAGGGTACAATTTCAGAGAGTACACTCTCGAGCCACATATATGTAAACAATAGGATTATCATTCTAGGGTAAATCCTTTTTACGTCATATGCTCTAAAGAGCTTGATATGCATTACCCATCCGGGATAAATCCAATCAATAACATATGCTCGAGAGGACTTATATTAGGATTACCTGTTCGAGCTAAATCCTATCAGAATTAAGGTCGAAGGATTACTCATCCGAGCTAAATCCTATCCGCAACAAATGCAAGACCTCTTTCGTTTCGGGAAATCACATATCCATCGACTTTCCATTTATTCAATCGAGATTTAAACACTTTTCAAGCATTATCGGGCATTTGATTATTTTTTACCTCCGTAACATTTATGTAATTCGAGTGAAACACATTCCACATTCATGTCAAGCATATAAGCAACATTTTATTCATTTACCATTTTATCGGGCATTTTCTTTTATCGAGCTATATCGAGTAGGTGATCATTTCACATATTTATGACATTAATAAAATTCACAAACACAACATTTAAATCAAGCATAAAAACATATACAATTTAGTTACATGAATTTACCTCGACAAATGTTAGTGTACATAAATCCACTAATCCGACATTTTCCTCGTTCTAACTCTGAATTTGGTCTATCTGGATCTATACGAGTAAATTTAATGTCAATTTATCACATTTTACACTTATTTTGACTCAATTTTTATCCTAGGCAAAATCACCATTTTGCCCCTAACTTTTCCATAAATTACCATTTTGTCCCTAGGCTCGGAATATGAAATTCATGAAATCCGACCCTCTACCCAAGCCTAGCCGAAATATGCATACAACTTTTACAGCACATAAATTTCACAAATTTTAGCATTTTCCATGGATTTTCACCAATTTTTATTTTAGTCCCTAAATCAAGTTTTCATGAAAAATCACTTTGTAAATGTTGTTTATCTATCATCAATCTTTCATTTTCCACCATAAATTTTAAATTTCCAGCATATACATCCTTGACCAATTTTTATACTTTGATAACTTTTCAAATTGATCCCCCAAATACATAGTTTAGGCTATCCCGATTCTAAAAATATCAAAATTACTAAAAACGGGACAAGGAAACTTACCCAATTTGGCCATGAAAGTCTATTCCCCCTCTCCTAGGGTTTCCATGTTTATTTTGGGGAAGGATATGACATAAAATAAGATGATATCTTTTATCATCTTTTTAATTAATAAGTATTTTGCTATTTCCAATTTAGTCCCTAGCCTTTTTCTTAATTTCCATGGATGAATCATCCAAAAATATCTACATATTTTTTATTAAGGGTCTAATTACCATATAAGGACCTCTAATTTTGAATCCATAGCCATTTGATCCTTATTACTACTGGAATTCAACTTTCACATTTTATGTGATTTAGTCCTTCTCGTAATTAAGCACTAAATCGATAAAATTTTTGTATCAAAATTTTCGCATGAATTTTCTAACATAATAAGGTCCATATAATAAAATAAATATAAATTATATTTTCAACTCGGATTTGTGGTCCCGAAACCACTGTTCCGATTTCACCGAAATTTGGGCTGTTACAGTAAGGTTGTAGCTTATGCCTTGAGACAGTTGAAGACGCATGAGCGTAATTATCCTACTCATGATTTGGAATTAGCTTTTTTGGTATTCGTGCTTCACATTTAGCGCCATTATTTGCACAGAGAGAAGTGTGTTATTTATACGGATCACAAGAGCCTTAAAAATCTTTTTACCCAAAAGGAGTTGAATTTAAGGTAAAGGTGTTGGATTGAGCTTTTAAGGATTATAATTGTGTTATAAAGTTTCATCCTGGCAAGGCGAATGTTGTTACTGATGCTTTGAGTAGAAAATCATTGACGGAGTTGAGAGTTATGTTTACATGTTTGAGTTTAGCTAGTGATTGTGGTTTGTTAGCTGAACTTCAAGTAAGGCCGACTTTGTTGCAAAAGATTAAAGAGAAACAACCGTTAGATGGAGAGTTGTTAAAGAGGATTCGACAGGTTGAGCAATGTGTTAGGGAGATTTTGACATTGATAGTGATGGAATATTGAAATTTAAAGGTAGATTTTGTGTGTTGCATGATGTAGATTTAAGGCAAACAATTCTTACTGAGGTGCATAGCAACCTTTACACTATGCACCCTGATAGTGGTAAAATGTATCATGATCTTCGAGAGATTTATTGGTGGCCTAGTTTGAAGCGTGATATTACGGGTTCTGTGACTCGATGTTTGGTTTTTGACGGAGTTGAGAGCTATGTTTACATGTTTGAGTTTAGCTAGTGATTGTGGTTTGTTAGCTAAACTTCAAGTAAGGTCGACTTTGTCACAAAAGATTATGGAGAAACAATCATTAGATGGAGAGTTGTTAAAGAGGATTTGACAGGTTGAGCAAGGTGTTAGGGAGATTTTGACATTGACAGTGATGGAATATTGAAATTTCAAGGTAGATTTTATGTGTTGCATGATGTAGATTTAAGGCAAGCGATTCTTACTGAGGTGCATAGCAACCTTTACACTATGCACCCCGGTAGTGGTAAAATGTATCATGATCTTCGAGAGATTTATTGGTGGCCTAGTTTGAAGCGTGATGTTACGGGTTTTGTGACTCGATGTTTGGTTTTTTGACGGAGTTGAGAGCTACGTTTACATGTTTGAGTTTAGCTAGTGATTGTGGTTTGTTAGCTGAATTTCAAGTAAGGCCGACTTTGTCGCAAAAGATTAAGGAGAAACAATCATTAGATGGAGAGTTGTTAAAAAGGATTCGACAGGTTGAGCAAGGTGTTAGGGAGATTTTGACGTTGACAGTGATGGAATATTGAAATTTCAAGGTAGATTTTGTGTGCTGCATGATGTAGATTTAAGGCAAGCGATTCTTACTGAGGTGCATAGCAACCTTTACACTATGCACCTCGGTAGTGGTAAAATGTATCATGATCTTCGAGAGATTTATTGGTGGCCTAGTTTGAAGCGTAATGTTACGGGTTTTGTAACTCAATGTTTGGCTTGTCAGAAGGTTAAGGCAGAGCATCAATTTTCTTCAGGTTTGTTACAACCGATTGCGATTCTTGAATGGAAGTGGGAAAGGATCACCATGAAATTTGTTTCAAGTTTTCCTTTGACCCCAACGAAGAAGGATTCAATGTGGGTAATAGTTGATCAATTTTTGAAGAGTGCGCCTTTCTTGTCTATGCATACTAACTATTCTTTGCAAATCACTAAAATTGCACGTCTTCATGGAGTTTCAGTTTCTATTATTTCAGATAGGGATCCACGTTTTACTTCGAGGTTTTGGAAGAGCTTACAAGAGGCTTTGGGGTTGAAGTTGAGTTTTAGTACGGTCTATCACCCCAAATAGATGGTCAGCTAGAGAGGGTAATTCAAGTTTTAAAGCATATGTTGTGAAGTTGTGTGATCGAGTTCAGTGGTAATTGGGAGCGATATTTTCCGCTAGCGGAGTTTTCCTATAACAAAAATTTTCAAGCGAGTATTCGTATGGCACCATTTGAAGCATTGTATGGTACAAAATGTAGAACTCCTATATGTTGGACTGTAACACCCCGAATTTTGGGCCTAGAAGAAATAAGCCTTGGCCATCGGAACAGTTGAATTTTAGTTGTGCGAGAAAATTTCACAAATTTCAGTTGGGAGGTCTTGGGTTCAAATCTAGGCTTTAGCAAAAAATTTTAGTTTTTCCTTTAAGTGAACCTTGGCGTTGAGTGGAAGGCCTTATAATTATTTATGGTTAAAATATTACAAAGGAAGCATGTGGTCTAATGGCAAGGTGGCGTTAGGAGTATGCATGTGGTCTGAGGTTCAAGTCAGGGCGTGTGCAGAATTTTTGGTTGTTCCTTGAATAAACCTAGATATTGGCGTGAAGGCTTTATGAAATATTAAGGATAAGTTATGACATAAAGAGCCTATTTGCTTGATGGTAAGTGACGTGATAAAGCTTCAAAGGGGGATGGTGTTCGAGTCACGCCTGGAGCGAAGAAATATTTATTTTGCTAACATGGGATGGCAAGTGTTGGAAGTAGATTCGAACTCTGTTGAGTGAAAGTTTGAACTGGTCTTGAAGTTGTTAGGGAGGATATCAAAGAGTTAATCAAGAAGGGATAAGGAGAGTAATTTGTGGAGATTTTCAAGGAATTTGAAGTGTGAGGGAAGTTGTAGCCGAATTGGGTAGCTTGAGTAGGTAAATTTGACTAGGGGTCCTTTTGAATGTGTATTTGCGGCAATTTGAGAGCTTTGAGGGATATGATTGGCTATGCCGATTTTAGTTTTGGTATTTTCCTTATCGCTTTGTTTGATGTTTTGAACCTCTAATCCTTCCCTTTTCTCTATGGTTCTGAAATTGGCAAGTGACCATTAGGGTTATTTTTGTTCTTCTTCGTTTCGTGAAATACCGAAGCTTTGTGTTGCATTTTCCAAGTCTCTTTCTTCTTGTTCTATTTCAGTCCCTGTCGAATCATTTATTCGTGAGTTCTCTCTTCTACCTTCCCCACTCTAGCCAAATATCCCTTTCTCTTTTACTCTATTCCTTCGGGTTTTTCGAGTTTCCCCTTACATTGATTTAAGCCGAATATTTTCTTATCTTTCCCTCTTCTATTTTCAGTTTCTCTTAAAGGAGGTGGAATCGACTTTGGTATTCCTCTGTTTCATTGGCCGAATATTTGGTATTCCTATTCTTTCTCTTCGGTTGACTGTCTTTCTCCTAGCGGTTGGTTCTGCCTAACACGAGTTGCTTCTTGTGGATAGGTATTTCGGTAAGGACAAAAGTAACGTTGCAAGCGTGTAAGTAGTGTATTATTTGGTAATCTATTAAGGTTCTTAACATGTGATCATGTCGCATTGTTTTGGCAGCATCCAAACGTATTGAACTCGGTTTATCTATGGATTTGTAAGACTACATCGATTGAAGCAGTAGAAGTGTGAATCATTTCAGGATAATTCATACCAGGAATCCAAACAGGTGTGTAATTGTTTTCTGTAAATGATAGTCGGCTTAAAAGCCGAAAAGGGTGTGTAACTGTATACCCTATTTCTGTTGATCGGCTTAAAGCCAAAAGTGTGTTTACACACACACCACTCCAATTGTAGATTGGCAAATGCCGAAATGCCGAAATACCGAAAAACTAAAAATACGAAAACAGTTACCATAACGCTCGTGTGGGGAAGTCGGTACAATGACAGAGGCCACCATGGGCGATCTCATGGTCGTGGGCCGCTTTTTGGACAAATGGGCCGAGATAGGTCATGTGGGCCCAATGGGCTCGTGGGCCCCACATAGGCCAACTTCATGAACTTATGTGAAATAATGAGCTCGACCATGTCGTTCACATGGCTAAGGGCAGTTTTGGGCTTAGCGGTCCACATGAACGTGTGGGCCCCACTTGGGCCATACTTTGGGCTTTAGGCCCAACTATACCTTTTGATTACTAAAGGTTGTACAAGTCGTGTGGATCGACTGTGGACCTATTGATGAGTTGATACACATACTTGGACCCCAGTGTGAGAAATGACCGTAATGCCCCTGTAGGGTAAAATGACCATAATGCCCCTGTTAAGGTAAAATGACCATAATGCCCCTGTTAAGGTAAAATGACCGTAATGCCCTTGTAGGGTAAAATGATCGTAATGCCCCTGTTAAGGTAAAATGATCGTAATGTCCCTGAAAATGTAAAATGACTGTAATGCCCTTGTATGGTAAAATGACTTTAATACCCCCTGTAGGGTAAAATAACCGTAATAACCATAATACCCCTGTAGGGTAAAATAACCGTAATGACCATAATACCCCTATAGGGTAAAATGACCGTAATGACTATAATACCCCTGTAGGGTAAAATGACTATAATGACCGTAATGCCCCTGTAGGGTAAAATGACTATAATGCCCCTGCAGGGTATAATGACCATAATGCCCCTATAGGGTAAAATGACTGTAATGCCCATGTAGGGTAAATGACTATTTTGCCCCTCAAGGGTAAATGACTGACTTGTGCTATGATTTGATTGATTTGACTGTGATTGTATGACTATGATTTGATTGACTTAACTGTGAATGATATGATGATTTGTGGCCAGACATTCTGCATACATGACATACTGCATGGGGTTGGGATATTGGTTATTGAGGAAGTACTGTTCTAATAGGGTCACATGAGATGACTGTTGACCCAGAATGATCTGTTAAAGTCGCACGGGTCGCACGGTCGCACGAGATGACTGTGGACCTACTAAAGGCTTTAAGCTAGTTAATCTGATTTTGGATCTGTGCCAACCTGATTATGGCTCTATGCCGTCTTGATTATGACTTTGTGTCGATCATATTTATCCATGGCTATGTGCCAATCATAATTATTGATGACTTTGTGTCGATCATACTTACCCATGGCTGTGTGCCGGTTATGTTAACGTAGCTAATGGCTATGTGCTGGTCTTATTACAGTTACCGATGGCTATGTGCCAATTATGAGACCGTTACTGAAGGCTTAAAACCGTATATTACTAGTAGCTTAGCTGTGATTTCGGTTAGTGCTGTAACTGGTGCTAACTGCAACATCCCGAAATTGGACCTAGTAGGATTGGGCCCAATGGGCCTTGGGCCTAGGTCTGTTTAGAATTTTCGAGAATATGAGAATGGCGTTATTGCAAATTGGACTTATTAGTTAAGTGAATTTGGAAGGTTACGAGGTTTCTAGGAAGTTCCGGGTTCAAGATGGGCTATAGGAAAAATGTTGTGTTTAAGCATTTAAGGAGAGTAGGCAAGTAGCATCAAGACTTAAGGAAATAAATGTGCATTTTGCTAGCACAATGAGTCTATTGGTAAAGGTGGCAAGTGGCATGTGGAGTGTATGAATGGTCTAAGGTTCGAATCCTTCTTGGTTCAAAATTTTGACTATTATTTTTGTACTCTTTCCCTAAGTGTCGGCCAAGCTTGTAAATAAGGCAAGTTGGGCTTTTTAATTTTGGCAAGGTGGCTAAGGAAATTAGGAAAGGATGAAGGTAAGGAAAGAAATCAAAAGAAAGGGGAAAGTATAAGGAACATGTTGGCACAAAGAGAGGAAAATGTTATGGAAAGTTTTGGTTGGCAAATTTTGACTTTTTGCCAAGGCATGGACGGTTTAGGGGAGGGGGAAGTATAGCCAAATTTTGCTTTGCCTTTCGGTAGAAACCTAAGTTTTTGTTTTGGCCAAAATTTCTTTAGTATTAAATTGTGTCTTTTTCTCCAAAATTTCCTTCTCCTTGCCGAAACTCTAAGTTGCTAGTGAACATATTTTCTTCTTCATTTCTTCTTCATTTCTTCTTATTGCCGAATGTACCAAACCATTGAGACCAAATCATTCTCTCTTATCATCTCTTGAAAACTGAAACTAGTTAGCACCCATTCTCTCCCTTTCTTTTCTTTTAATCATCTTTTCAATCCTTCTTCCATTTCTTAAAAACAAAACTTCATCTTGATCAAATCCTTTTCTTTTATTCATTCTCTCCATAACCGAATTTAATAGCAACTTGTCTCTCCATTATCTCTTTTTCCTTCGTGTTTGGACACTATCTTCTTGACGAATCGGTGAGTAATATTTTCTCTTCAATTTCCTCTCTTAAGGCCGAATATATGTCCTTGTCATGGTATGGTTCTATTATTCGGAATCATCATTTACTTCTCTCTCTCACAACGTGATCATTTTCTTTTCGTAGTGTTCTAAGTGGGAGGCCGTGTATCGTTCTAGCCCTAAGTCAAACGGTGGAAATTGGATCCAATATCGATAAGGTAAGGAATCCTTCACGGATTATTTAAAATCGTTATGTATTCGTTTAAGTTATTTTTGAGATAATAGTGGTTGTGACTAACCGATTATGTTTTAAGGACTAAATCGCTCGATCGATCGACTTGTTGATCATACGATTATAGTGGGTCAACGAATAGTGGTTCTTTAGGAAATCAATAAGGTGTGTAATCTCGTACCTTCCGAATACGTGTTTGAAATGGTGGGTAATCTCACATCTCTCTAAAATTTTGTATGATATGTTTTGTGATTCGATCAAAATACCGAAGAAAACTATAAACCGACATCCATGATCACTCGGGAGTGCGTAAGTTCGTAGTGGTAACCATATTTTGCAATGAAACAGTTTTGGTTAGTGGTAGTGATGTGACTTTGAAAAATCATGAAAAATAGGAGAAAATCATTTAGAAAGTGAATAAGATATTAAATTATAATTTACTGTGTCTATTTTGATATGGAAGAAACGAAGAAGGAAAAGGAATTTTATATTCTAAGATATCTTAATTTTAGTGAGACTAGTTTTGAATGACTTCGTGGTTCCCTAATCTGTCTTGGAAAAATCGTATAAAATTGTACAAAGTGAATTATGAGTTATAATTTATATTTATAGATTCCTTAGTGAGCCTATTTTCAATAGAAACAAATACGAGCAGTATGTGAAAACCATACAGTGATATATTTGAAATTAAGATAAGAGAGGTCAGAACTGTTGGACAGTGTAACAAGGGAAACTTTAAGGAATAAACTGTACTAAATGGCTAAGTCAAAAATTTTGGAAAAATTGTAGTAAGAAGATATATGAGTCTAGTTTCAAGGAAAATTTACGGATCTAAATTTTGAGGTTCCTAACTCGAGTTATAGTCAGTTTAGTCAGTACAATGCAGTTGGACAGTTTCAATTTTATGCCCAAATTAGTAGTTAAGTTTGGGTGGCAAATTTACCAAAATAACCTTGGATGGTAAATTTCTGAACTACCCTTGGGTTGCGAGATTACTGAATTACCCTTAGTGGGTAACATTTCTAAATTACAAAAATGCCCTTACGGGTCGAATTACGAAAATGCCCCAATGGATCGAATTACGAAAATGCCCTAATAGGCCGAATTACGAAAATGCCCCTAAAAAATACGAAAATGCCTTAATGGACCGATTTGATTGATTGGCTTAATGGGCTGATTTGATATATAGCTAAATGGGCCAATTTGATATATGGCTTAATGGGCCGATTTGATATATTGCTAAATGGGCCAATTTGATATATGGCTTAGTGGGCCGATTTGATATATTGCCCTAATGGGCCGATTTTTGCAAAGTGGTAATGGGCCAAATTGTTTGTAATAAATCTCTGAATTACTAATTATCGTTGTTATATTGTAAAAATCATGAATTGTTATGCATTATATACATGATTTGCATGGGATGGGATATTATTGAAGAGAAGTTCTGGTGGCTTTGCCACATATTTTGGTGGCTCTTCCACAAATTTGTATAGTGGCAATTGCCACGTAAATTCTGTTATTCTGGTGGCTTGTCCACAATTATATTTGTTATAAATGGCTTAATGCCTGCGTTTGGTGTGTTGGCGGGGTGGGTTGACTTGATCCCCACAGGTGTGTTGGTTGGTACGGGTGGTGTGTAGCGGATGGATTACTAGGTTTGGTTTGGGAATTGCATTTCATACACATGATATAATTGATACATTATTATTATTGTAAATGGGCTTAGGCCCAAGTTTTTGCTTAATGGGATTTAGGCCCAGTGGACAATGGTAAGGGGATTATACACTGAGTTCTTGTAACTTACCCCCTTTTCTTTCTTAAACCTTGTAGGTAATGCTCAGTGATGAGGACTTGGGGCCATGGATGACTCGGTGAAGGCCATACTTCAGAAATGGTGTTTTTATTTTGAAACTTTAGATTTCTATTTTCTTTCAATTTACTATTTTGGGTTTTTATGTTGTAATAAGGCCTCTGGAATATTTTATTATTTGCTTTATGTTTGTTATATTTATTATTTTGCTTAAATTGTTTTAAATGGGAATTTTCTAAAAACTTAAATAAAGGTTTTCCAAAATCGATTAACAAATGGATTTCAAAATAAACTTTTACAAATATTTTTAACACAGAAATTGTCTTTCGAATTATCAATGAAATTTTCAAAAGACTCAGATTCTCTTTTGAATTTTCAACGTCGTTTTCAAAAGTCACGATTTTATAAGATCATTGGTTTAAAATTATTGATTTATCGATCAATCTTCGAGGTTAGTAGTATTTTATCAAATATTTCAAATCAAACTTGTTTTCTTGATTTTAACAAAGCAATACCTATTTTTGTACGAATCACAAAGATGTTTTTTTCATTTTCTTCATGTGACATGCCAGATCCGCTCATAACGCATGGGCCAGGTTTGGGGTGTTACACTAACATTGTAAGTGTAGGGATGGCGTGGGTGATTTATTCCCCACAAGTAGTGCAGGGTTGGACGGAGGCAAATGCAAGGTTGGATGGGTTTGCATGCATCATGCATCATTCATACTGAGACTGTTACTGTGATGGGCTAGGCCCAATTGATTCTGTTATGGGCTGTGACCCAAATGATATTGTTTTGGGCTTTGGCCCACATATACTCTGAACTGAACTATACTGTTACTGTTAAAGGGCTCGGGCCCAGACTGATTATATTTCTGTATATTGACTGTTTCTTTAATAAGGGGATTACACACTGAGTTTTTTGTAAACTCACCCCATTTTTAACCTTTCAAGTAGTCCCTAGTGTTAGACGGTTCGGAGTTGCGAGGGACTCGGAGAGGGCCACACAGTTGCACATGTTTTATTCTGTTTTGCTCATTTACTTAAGCACTTTGCTTTTGATTCGGGTTGTAATAAGGCCTCTATAATTTCTGGATTTTAAATTTGGGATTTTATTGATTGTGATTTATATCTGCTAGAAGTAGAACACGGCTTTCCAAAATAATAACTATTTTCAAACGCTACTGGAATGGTGGAAATGTGCAAGTGTACATAATCGCAACAAGTAATAAAGTGACAAGTAAATGTCGAGTATCGTACCCACAAGGACTGTAAAAGAATTATTTATGAAAGTAAGTTTAAACACTTTGGTGAAGGAAAAATATTTGGATTTGGGAAGTGATTAAAAACTAGAAAACAAAGTAAAATAAAATAAAGTTCTAATGCACGATTTCAAAAGCTGGTTTTCATCAAGATTATATAATTGTGTTGGATTAATTACATTTTTTACCTTAGAATTATTAAACTTATGCTTATACTTGTTACGAATAAATCACGGCAACTCGGTAATTTGCTAACTTATGAACATATTTACAAATAAAAAATCCATTCATCTCTTGTACATATTCCTATGTCAATTCGACCGATAAAATAGATTTATAAAAGTAAACATGTTATTGCACATACATATTAAATTAAACAATCTCTCGCATATTCCTGTGTCGATTCAAACGATTAATTCAACCTAATAAGCATATAAAAGACTATGTGAGCTAACAAACTATCCTTACCTTGAAACAGTTTAATCACAAAAATCTTGCAAGTTATACAAGGCATATGTATCGCCAAATACAATGCTAATCTAATCTTCAACTACCTTAGAAGAATTAAACATGCACTGATTAAGTACTGTGTCCATTAATTACATTTTCAATGCATTTAAATAATTAATTCTTTAGTTATCTAAACAATTATAATGCCAGAATAACTTAGGCCTGATTTTACTTAATCAAGCATTTTACCGAGGCCTATAACAGCATAAACACAATTTTAATAATTTAAAAGGACAAAATGCAATCAACCCAACACGACTTAAATTCAAGCTAAGCTAGTTAAATTAACCATTCCAATAGCATAAATATTCATAAACATGTTTGTCAAAACAACAACGAAATTTAAAGAGATAGGGAACAAGAAGCAAATCCGGTGTTTCTCCGTGGCTTGACTGATTGCTCCGTTCTTCGTCCTCCATTGTCCTCTGCTATCAAGGTGGCTTATGAACACTCTAATTGCTGCTCAATGATGGCTGAAGAAGACCCCTTTCCCAAGGGGAGAAATCGGCACAAGAGCAAGGAAATAGGAAAATGAGAGAAGAAATGAGAGAGGAGAGAAAAGTTGTGCGAGAAGTGATGTGAATGAGAGATGAAGGATGAGGGATGCTTTGAATGATCAGCAAGGGGTGGCTTTTATAGCTGATTGTGGCTGCTAAAAATAGAAAATTCCATCAGCCAAAGAGACCCCCTTGGCCGGCCATCTATGTGGCAAAGTTGACGGCTTCAACTTTACTAAATATGGCATGGGGCAAATCTACAAAGCCACTAATTGTGGAGGGGGTTGAATGCAACTTTGACAAGTCTTTGAGGGCCTCTTTGCAAGCTTAATTAATCAGCTAATAAGCTGATTTGGGCCAGCATATTGACGGTTTGGGCTGCCCAATTCTTTGCTTGGTTCAATTCAATTGGTTTGGTTCAACTGGTGCAGCTCAACTGGGCCCTTTTTTCATAATTAATTAAGATTAATTTATTTAGCCCAAAATAAAATGGAATAAATTAAAATTAATTAATTTATGAATTAATATTCATAATCGGACTGTCTTGGGCTGGAAATAAATTTGCCTCGATACTTCAAATTACTTCTCGGGTTTATTCTTCGAGCAGTGTCTGCCCAGCCAATTTTCGCTCTTTGTGCGAATCTGTCGAAAATAGTCAAAATTAATCAAAATCAACTATAAAATTAAAATTCATCATGTTTATATTTTTAACACAATTTAATTATTTTATAATATTTAATTATTTTTCGACAAGATTTAACTGAAATAGCATGATTTTAAGTTAAAAAGGACATGTAAAAACACGTAAATTTTCGTGTTTCCACACCCCCAAACTTAATTCATTGCTCGTCCCAAGTAATGCACAAATTTGAAAAGAATTTTCTCGGAAACACTTTCGAAAAACTTCTTCAGAACAACTTTCTTCTCAAAATTATGAATTTTATATACTTAGGCTCAAAAATAAGAAATTTGATAATTATGCTACTTAAGTATACATATCATTCAAATTACATCCAACAACTATTATACTAGCAAAATTAGACTAAATGTTTTTTAATAAATACATGTTACTCCCTACCAATCTGATTTTAATTCCTTATTCAAAATTAAACTACAATCATTAAGCTTAACTGATGTCTTCATATGTTGAACAAAGCAATTTCTCTCTAGTAATGTAGGTAACATTAGAACTTTGAATCAATAGGTATTTAATAAGGTTGTAACGTGGCTGGATTCAGGGGTTGGTAAAAGATGGATAATTTTAGGTTTTAGAACCCTAGACTCAGTGTAAAGTTGAACCTTCGTAAGTCTTACCAACTTATGCTCTTTCGTACATTTATTTTCTTTCGAGTACATTTTTTTTAATATTCAATTCGAGCACTTGCTTCATGTACTACAATTTTCGAGCAATTGATACTTCTTTTCAACTCCCCCAAACATATTTTCAAACGATATTTTGAATATTACTGAGTCTAGTGTTTGGGACAATTTTAAAGGTAATGAAGAGAAAATTGATGGCCAAATATTGCAAAGGTCCAAATAAAATTAGGCCATATAGTCTCAAAGTTGGGTTTCAAAGGATAATTTTGTCAGGGTCGGCTTGAAAGGCTCAAATGGTCCAAACAATAATTGCCTAAATCATTTTCAATATTCCATGCTTCCTAGGATTTTGCCTCAAGAAATTACTAAGTCAGTTCTAAAGACTTAAACTTTCATGCATGCCTAATTTTTTCGTAGGGAACTAAAAATTTTACGGTGCGAATTTGCATGCTTTATTAAAAACACATTCATATCATTATTAAGCTAACATAATAACTTATTGAAATAATAGAACTTTACTAATACTAAAGTTTAGCATACTTAACAAAATTTCAAATTATTGAACAAAATATATCCTAATCATAATTAAATGAAAATTTTATTCTAAGTGGAATTAATTCAAATTTTCGGTCCCCCTACTTAAAGTGAACAATGTCATCATTGTTTAAAGTGAATAGATACTATATACCAGGTAGGATTTTAGAAAAGAGGGGGTGTGTCAAATTGACTGCTTAAGTACCAAGCTCTCTCTAAAATCCAATCCTAGACATGTATATACTTATTGCCACACTTTGGCCTTTGTGACTTGTTCAGATTTTATTCATGATTCCTATCTCTTGTTTTATTGTGCAAAAATAAAAATTCCTAATTAACCTAATCCTAAAATAACTTAAGAATAAAAATAAACTAAAGTTGAAGTCCTCCCTTTTTTATTTGTTTGCCGATCCTTTCGAATTCGACTCATCTTTTGCTCCATCAGTATTGCCTTTGCATGAATCGCCTTGCTCCCTCTTTGATAATGAAATCCATGGTTCAAATATGAAATCTGGAAACTCAGGCACAAAAATAAATGGATCATTATAAATTTTCTTAAAGGCACTCCTCATCGAGTCATCCCTTATTTTTGAGTATCTCCAGTAGGCTTGTTGCTGCCGTTGCATGTGTTGCATTAAGTCCATCAGCTTTAACAGCTCATCACGAAGATCTGGGCTAAGCGGTGGAGCTCCAAGCATTGAGGTTTTGATATCAGGTTCAGCTTCTGGTTCCATTGATTCTGCCTCATTAGGGACTTCAGTTGACTGCTCTAGCGGGGTCACTGTGGGGTCATCTTCTACTTCTTCAGGATCCTCACTCTCTTTAACTCATTGCTGTAGAACAGAATCTCCAGCTACTCAATAGAGGTCCTAATCGGTGATTGTGCCTTGACTATACCCTGTCTTCTTCACGTCCGCAAGGATTTTTGCTTTTAAGCACAAAATTGTCATCGTAAAGGGGAAATAGGTCGGGCCAGAACGTCTAATGGCACAATTTTGCATTTCTCTTAGGATGATTTTGCCCACATCAATGGTCTTTCCAGTTAGAATCGAGTATAATAGGACCATTCGCTCTAATGAGATTGTAGTCCCATGCGAACTAGGCATAAGGCTGAAACGGATGAAATAGAACCATACCTTCGCAAGTGGTGTCAAATACTCTCTTCGACATGTGTGGATTCCTTACTTTGACACAGTCCACTTAGAACCTGGAACTGTAAGCTCTTCGAGAATTTCTTGCAAATTTTCAGGCTTAATGTTGCTCAACAGAGAAGAATATTCATCATTGTCGAAATCAGGTAATTCAAATGGTACCTTGATTCTGCGAACTGGAACTTTGGTCAATTCGCTTGAGGTTAAATTCGCATAAAATTCACGAACTAGTTTCTCATTCACACTTGGTCTCTTTTCACAAAATAATTCCCAATTGAGGGCTTCAGCAACTTGACGAATACGTGCCATAAAGTCTCTGTAGTTGCTTTTCTTCAATGTGAAGCCTATTTCTAGGTGCATCTGTTGATTTTTGAAGATACTTTCGTATCTTGCTTTGGCTTCTCCATAGTGGAACTTATTTTGCGTTTCATCGATTTGAGCGGAAGCACAAGTTCTCTTGCGAGACATGATTGACCTGAACATAAGATGGGAAAAATTATTTTCTTAAAAATTTAATTAATAAAAATTACTAATTATTTCAATAAATTGAAAATTTAAATAATTGAATAAAAATTAAAACTTAAAAAAAAAAATTGTTCTTACCACCTTCTTTGTAAAAATTAAGAACTCCTAAAATAAAATATACTAATGAAACAAAAGATGGAAATTTAAAAGGAGGGTTGAAGGCTTAAGGGCTTGGTGTGAAGGAGGAGTGTCGCATAAGCACACAAGGCAGCAAGGCGCACGGCAGATAGAGCTGGAGCGAGTAGCAATGTACGAGGGAACTGTAAACAGGTAGCGCGCAGGTCCTTGTTGACCACGCCTAGTGTGCGCTCAGTGTTGGGCGCAGGTGCTGCCGATGTACGATAAGGCCTGGGCAGTTGGGGCTGAAGCAACAAACGCACAAGGCTGTGTGCGATGTGGGCGTGCGGCATGTCTTTGAGCCGGCCGGGCTCGGCGAATGGTCATTGTGGCTAGGGACTTGCTGCACTTTGATGAGTTGGTGATTTTGGGGTTGAATTATACATGAATGGGAGGAAAAGAGTTGCTGGTATTTATAATAGGAGTAGTGGGACTTAGAATAGAACTCTTAGTATAATTTAATGATTAAAAATAAGAGTCCAATTCTAATTTTACTCAAGATTAACAGCAACTAATAATTAAATATATGCATATGAAATTATCAATTGCTATTAAATTATTAAGATAAATATGAAATATAATTAAAGAAAATTAATCCTAATTCTAAGCTAAGTTGATAAAAATTAATATATAGATTATAAGAGATATAATTATATATTAAAGTTTATCATATTATTATTATATAAATATATATTAAGTAAAAGCATTTATTTTAGATGCCTTTTGGAAATATTTACAAAAAGAGGCACCTAGTTTTTATTATTTACAAAAATAGCAACCAAAATTTAAAAATAATTCAATTAAGTCCCTAGACTTAATGAAATTTTGAAATTGAGTTGCAATTTAAAGCTTGGGTCAAAATTGACCTTTTTATTTGAAAAACCAAAAATTTATTTTGTCATTTAGGGAATAATTCTCGGAAAATTATGTAAAAATCAATTCCCAGGAAAGATTGGAGGGGTCACAAGCGGTCCCGCTTAAGTTCCAATCTCCTAGACATAATTTATTTAAACATAATAAACCCGAAAATATACCTAAACAATTTATTAAAAATAAGAAAATTTTAAATATCTGATAAACTGAACAAGATTTGATCTCGTTCAGGTCTTTCTCCGTAGTAATGCTTCAAACGTTGAGTGTTGACTTGAAAATTACCTCCCTTACCTTGGAGTTCAACAACTCCATATGGATAGACGCGATGAATCATAAATGGACCGGACCAACGTGATTTTAACTTACCTGGGAAGAACTTTAATCTGGAATTAAATAACAAGACTTGCTGACCTACTTCAAATTCTCTAACTCGAATGTGCTTGTCATGCCATTTCTTGAGTCTTTCCTCGAGTAATATAGCATTTTCGTATGAGAACATTTGGAATTCCTCTAGCTCATTGAGTTGTAGCATCCGTTTCTCTCTAGCAAGCTTAAGATCCAAGTTGAGTCGTCGAAGAGCCCAGTAAGCTTTGTGCTCTAACTCCAGAGGTAGATGACAGGCTTTCCCAGAGACCAACCTGTAGGGTGACATTCCTAAAGGTGCCTTGTATGTTGTTCTGTAAGCCCATAAAGCATCATCTAGTCTCTTGGACCAATCTCGTCGGTTCGGGAAAACTACCTTCTCTAGTATGCCTTTGATCTCCTTATTCGCTAGCTCAGCTTGCCCATTTGTATGGGGATGGTAAGCTGTAGCAACCTTGTGTTTCACTCCATGTTTATCTAACGACCATTTTAACCACTTGTTCACAAAATGGGTCCCTTCATCGCTGATAATAGCTCTTTGGGTTCCAAACCTTCATCACAACTTTAGCATCGTTCGTCGGATAAGCTTCAGCCTCGACCCACTTGGACACATAATCTACTGCTACCAATATGTACTTGTGACCAAAAGACAGAGGGAAAGGACCAAGAAAGTAAATACCCCAAACATCAAACAATTCTACCTCAATGATATTCGTTCGAGGCATCTCATTTCTGTTGGTGACATTTCCAACCCTCTGACATCGATCACAGCTCTTTAAGTAAGCGTATGCATCCTTGAATAGTGTTGGCCAAAAGAATCCGGCTTGTAATACTTTGGCCGCAGTGCAAGTACCTCTAAAGTGTCCCCCACTTGGAGTTGAGTGACAGTGGTATAAAATCTTTGGTATTTCATCTTCTACCACACATCTCCTTATCATCTGATCTGCACACTTTTTAAACAAGTATGGCTCTTCCCAGAAATAGTACTTCACATCGTGAAGAAACCTTTTCCTTTGTTGATAGTTTTATCACTCGGCATCAAACCACAAGCTAAATAGTTAGCAATATCAGCAAACCAAGGAATATTATGGACATGATTTACCTTCAGTAAATGTTCATCTGGAAATGTCTCCTGGATCAGTACAAGTGGAGAATTTCCCTCTTGCGGCTCTAATATGGATAAGTGATCTGCTACTTGGTTTTCTACTCCCTTTCGATCTTGAATTTCTAGATCGAACTCTTGAAATAGAAGCACCCACCGGATCAATCTCGGCTTAGCGTCTTTCTTGGCCAGTAAATACTTAATTGCTGAGTGGTCCGTATAGACAATCACTCTGGTACCTACAAGATAAGATCAAAACTTGTCGAAAGCAAACACAATAGCAAGTAACTCTTTTTCTGTTACCATATAATTCAGTTGCGCTCCGGTTAGAGTTCGACTTGAGTAGTAGATGGGATGAAAAACTTTGTTCCTTCGCTGGCCCAAAACAGCTCCAATTGCAAAGTCACTTGCGTCACACATCAATACGAATGGCAAATCCCAGTCTGGTGTGACGATTATGGGTTCCGTGACTAATCAAATCTTCAAATCATTGAAGGCTTTTAAGCATTCCTCATCAAACTTGAATATCGAGTCCTTCTCCAATAGTTTGCATAGGGATTTAGCCACTTTGGATAAGTCCTTGATAAATCTTCGATAAAAACTGGCGTGGCCCAAAAAGCTCCTAACACCTTTTACAGATGTTGGAGGTGGAAGTTTCTCAATAACGTCTACCTTTGCTTTGTCTACCTCGATCCCATGTCTCATTATCCGATGGCCTAGAACAATTCCTTCTCGTACCATAAAATGGAACTTTTTCCAATTGAGTACGAGATTCATTTCTTCGCATCACCTTAGTACCTTAGCTAGATTGGCTAAGCAATTATCGTAAGTATCTTCGAATACTGAAAAATCGTCCATAAAAACTTCCAAGTACTTCTCAACCATGTCTATAAAAATAGACATCATACATCTTTGAAATCTAGCAGGTGCATTACATAAACCAAATAGAATGTGTCTAAATGCAAACGTACCGTACGGGCAGGTGAATGTCATTTTGTGTTGATCTTCCGATGCTACTGTAATCTAATTATACCCTGAGTATCCATCGAGAAAGAAGTATTAATCTCGTCCTACGAGTCTATCCAGCATCTGGTCCAAGAACGGTAAAGGAAAGTGATCTTTCCTAGTCGCCTTGTTCAGCTTTCGATAATCGATGTAGATTCTCCATCCCGTAATCGTTCTATTCGGTATCAACTCGTTGTTCTCGTTCTCTACGACCGTGATACCTCCTTTCTTCGGCACGCGCTGGACCGGACTCACCCATGAACTGTCTGAGATGGAATAAATTATACCCACATCCATCCACTTCATAATTTCCTTCTTTACTACATCCTTCATGATGAGGTTCAATCTTTATTCTCCATCGATCGTCCCTTTTTCACCATCTTCCAGGATAATGTTGTGCATGCATACAAACGGACTAATACCGCGAATATCGGCTATGGCCCATCCGATGGCCTTCTTGAATCGTTTCAAAACTAAGATAAGTTTCTCTTCTTGCTTAGTGGTCAATTCTGCTGAAACAATCACAGGCAGAGTAGAAGCGTTACTTAAATAAACGTATTTTAAATGAGAATGTAAAACCTTGAGTTCTAATTTAGGTGGCTCCTCGATAGATGCTTTTGGCGGGGTGTAATCCCTCTTTTCTAACTCCAAAGATTCAAAACAGGATTGCGGATTAAATCCCTTTTGATTAGCTCCTAACAGAGCTAAGTATTCATCCTCCTCTTCATCATTTGGAGGGTCTGATGTCAGAACTTGTTCCAACGGATCCTCAACAAACTTGAGTTCCCTCTCCACTATTAAATCCTCTAAATCGAATACTGCAAAACAATCATCAATTGTGTCAGGAAATCGTATTGACTTAAAAACATGAAATGTTACCTGATCATCCTGAACACGCATAGTTAGCTTGCCCTTCTGCACATCAATAAGGGTCCTTCCAGTTGCTAGGAACGGCCTTCCTAGGATGATTGGTACTTCTTTTTCTGCTCCAAAATCTAGAATTACAAAGTCAGCATGGAAGATAAACTTATCTACACGTACCAATACGTCCTCGATTTTTCTTTCTAGATGTACTAAGGATCGATCTGCTAGTTGAAGCGTAACTGTAGTTGGTCTAATTTCTCCTATCCCCAACTTCCTAAATATTGACATAGGCATCAAGTTGATACTTGCACCTAAGTTACATAATGCCTTACCATAATATGTTGCTCCAATGTTGCACGCTATGGTAAAACATCCAGGATCCTTCAATTTTAGGGGTAGTTTGTCTTGAAGATATGCACTGCATTCCTTCGTCAGAGCTACCGTCTCAAATTCTCCAAGTCTTCATTTCTTAGACAAGATATCTTTCATGAACTTAACATAGTTCTGTAACACCCCCAGACCTGGCCCAAACGTTATGGTCGAATCCGGCAATGTCACATTGAAGGGATAATTCAAAACGATTTTGCTAAGTTAAAATTTAAGGCCTAAAAGCCCAAAATCCTTGAATCTTGTTAAGTAATGATAAAAGCCTATATTTTTAGGTATTTTGAAAACCATGTTTAAGAAAATTTATTTAAGTTTAACAATTAAGTAAACAGTTGAACAATGATAACAAAACACAAAATCTAAAGTCAAATCGCAGTACAAGGCCTTATTACAACCAGAGAAAATAAAGTAATTAAAATTATGTCCTTTGAAACAAATAAACAAAACTCCTAAGTATCTTGTAGTGTGGCCATCTCCAGTCCTCTCCCATGTCGAGCCGTCTACTGAGGGTCACTTGAAACATTTAATAAAAGGGTGTGAGTTTCGAAACTTAGTGTGTACGACCCTTGGTAACCAATCAACATGCAAATATCACATTGGGACTAAGCCCTATCAATTTCGGTGGTCTTGGGCCTTAGCCCGCAATGACCTCACATCACATCAATATCACATGAATGCAATGTACCCATCCCAAATCCAACCATGCACTCCATTTCCCTTCCAACCCTACAATCTTGTGGGGATATAAATATCAACCCACCCATCCCTACACTCCAAAGGTAGCATCAGCAGCGGCACTACTCAAACGTTGCAGCAAAGCTGCTATAATGAGCTTAAAACCACCGGTGGATCCACGGTCGTCAAGCGACTATGCGATCCTTAAATCTTCCTCCGTATCATCAAAACCCACCCAAATGCAACATATATTTCATGAATGCAACATACACAATTTCACACATTAAGCACTTAGGGGTATTTTAGTCATTTCACTACCTAGGGGTATTTTTATAATTCTACCCTACAGGGGTATTTATGTAATTTTGCAAAATAGGGGTATTTTGGAAATTTTGTAAATTAAGGATATTTTTGTAATTCTACAAATCAAATGTATTCTGGTAATTTTACAATCAGGGGTATTTTAGTAATTTTGCAAATCTAAGGATATTTTGGAAATTTTCAAACTAAAGGTATTTCGGTAATTTTCAAATCAGGGGTATTTTAGTCCCTCTCGGGTTTTAGTTATGAACTTTGGCCCATTAACAAGTCCGTGCGGTTAAAGTGAACAGACACTACGCACCAGGTAGGATTCCAGAGAAGAGAAGGTAGGCCACTAGGACCGCTTAAGTACCAAGCTCTCCCTAGATCCAATCCTAGACATGCATATGTCCGTTGCCACACTCTAACCCAGTGACTTGTCCACGGACATGTTTAATTATTAGATTAAGTCTTATGTGGTTTAAGAGTTGTTCAGAACTAGGCCTAAAGTCCATTAAACCCTAGCATACTAGTCAACGTCCCCATAAAGCCCATCAAGCCCATTTCACGTTCATATAGCCCATGAAGCCCAAATCACATCCTTACAGCCCATTAGGCCCAGATCTCATTCATATGGCCTATTAGGCCCAAAACAATTCCAGATCATGTAACATGCATGACTAAATTCATATAACCAAATCAATCAATTTAATCAAACTTAGCCTCAGGGCCCACCGGGCCCATTTAGCCACTTTCAGCTTTTCGACTTTTCGGCATTGCCGATATCATGTATGTGTAGTGTTTGTACACACCTGGTTATTGGGACGTGCTATACTATCCTTAGCCTTGAACCTACAACCAACCAACCTTCAATCAATCACCCATACTTAATCAAAACATTTACCAAAAGCCGAAGCCTTACCGTGACCTTACCGTGTGCCACTGGGTTCTAATAGCCCTTTCTTAGCTACTAATCACGAGTATCCCCTATATCTTCACTCACACATACACCATCAAACTTCGAGTGACTCATAATCCACACAAGTCACCCCTATAGGTCATACTCACATTCGGCCATTTACTTAAACCATAATCGAGTTGAGTACACTGACACTTTGCTAACGATCCTTACCACACTTGCGATCTCTAAACCTTACCCTTGTTAATACAAGATTAACGACAATGAGAAGTTAGATAGCCTTTTGGCTTTTAACAAAACACACTAAGGGGTTAACTGAATACTTACCGAATCCACTTTTTATCCTGCGGCCTAGATAGCTACTGAACGAGATTCAGCTTTTAACCTTGACTAATAGTAGATAACAATCGATTTGTGATGGAGGAAAACAATAAAGATTCGACACTAGTAAGGATTTCGACAAGAGAAGATGATAATACTTCAGCAATAAAGAGTTTGGCTATGAGAGAATTCGGAAAAAGGGATTCGGCTATAGGATATTTTGACAACAAGGCAAGGTATTTTCGGTTGTGGAAAAATAAGGTTTCGGCAAGGAAAAGAAAAAGAATGGAAAATTCGGCATTACCTAAGACCCCAGAATCGACACACACACATTTATATAGCCTATAACCGGAACTTAGCCACCCCTAAAGTCCAATTCGGCACCACTTCATCCACTGCTTATCTCCTAATTTTTCTCCATGATATCTCCCTTATCTTTCTCCTAAATTCTCTCTACTGATCACTTCTCCTTAGAGTCCCTCTACAATCCACTTCCAGCCTTCTAGAAGCCTAAAATTAAACTCCAAAATAAAGCTAAGCTAGCACTCGAACCTCAGACTTTTCTACATGCATATGTCGCCACCTCTCTACAACCTAGTGGAGTCACTTAGCCACTTCACCACAGGCTTCTTTGTGCCATTTTTCACTTATTTTTATTTAAAACCCCACTACTCACAACCCTGATTCCTTAATTAAATAAATTAAGAATCCTCCACCACAAAACTCGAACCCAGAGCTTCTCCAACACACCTAGACACTCCAAATTCATTAAACCTTTAAAGTCGTCATGTCATTTGTCATTTTCTTGCTCACTTAAAAATTCTATGAGACCCCAAAGCCCAATAGGCCCAATTTTACTAGGTCCAAATTCGGGGAGTTACAAGTTCGGCATTTGCTCAAGTGCTTCAACCAATGGGATGTTGATATGAAGTTGCTTGAGTATGTCAAGAATTTCTTGAATTGAATCTCCTTCTTCTGCTTCTGAAGTCTTTGAGGGTAGGGTGGTGGTGGTTTCATTACTGGAACCGCTTCTGGTTGATTCGCCTTTAGCGGTATTTCTGCATCTAACGGAGTTGTTAGTTGGTAAGAATTAGCTGGTCTTGAGGCTACTTTGTCGTGTTTTGCAGATTCTAGTTCTGGTGAAACTGGGATTTTAACACTTGGTTGAACTTCTTCTGAGTCTTGAGCATTAGCTTGTTCCTTTTCAGCTTCAATGGTATTAGGCTCTATCGTCTTTCCACTCCTCACTGTTAGTGCTTTGCAGTGCTCCTTTCCCATATTTCTCAGATTTTCCATATCACTGGGTAAGGTACCCTGTGGTTGGTTCCTAACTTCAGTTGCAAGCTAGCCCACATGATACTCCAAATTCTTCAATGTAGTTGCTTGGCTCTGGATTAAGGCACCATTCTTTGCCATGTATGCCTTCAACAAACTCTCTAAGCTATTGGATGCTTCAGCTTGAACTGGTTTCTGAACTTGTTGCGGGAAACCAGGCGGCTGGGTTGGTCTGGGTTGGATGTAAGTGGTACTGTTTCCAGCCCATTGGTTACTCTAGGAGAAATTCGAGTGGTTTCTCCATGATGGGTTATAAAAATTTGATTGTAGCCCTTGCCTTCCTTGGTTTTGGTTCTGATTACCCATGTAATTTACAGATTCTGGATTCGAAAAACATTCTTCAAACAAATGTCCCTCCCCACAATAGACACAGGCTATATTCTCAAATTGATTAGGCGACTGTGCTGCAAAACTATTAGACCCATTAGTAGTAAGATTTTTAAGCATTGAGGATATTGATAATACCTAAGATACGAGTGAAGTAAGAGCGTCTATTTCATGTATTCCAGTGACTCGTCTTTTGACGCTACTCGACCGGTTGGCCATTGATAATTGTTGCTAGAAATCCTCTCAATAATTTCATAAGCCTCGTTATAAGACTTAGAAAGAATAGCACCATTAGCAAAGGCGTCCACTACCATCCTTGTGTGAGTATTGAGACCATTATAGAATGTCTCAACTTGAATGCAATGTGGGATTCCATGATAAGGGCACTTTCATAATAACTCTTTAAATCTTTCCTATGCCTCGTACAAGGACACATCATCCATTTGGTGAAAGGCAGTGATCTTGTTCCTCGCCTTAGCATTCTTTCTTTGCGGGAAATACATTATGAGGAATCTCTCGGCTAACTCTTGCCATGTAGAAATGGAATTCGGTGGCAATGAGTTCAACCAGGCATGAGCTCTGTCCCTTAACGAATATGGGAACAACTTCAATCATAAGGCATCTTCGGGAACTCCGGTTAACTTGAAAGAATCGCTCACTTCAATAAATAGTCTTAAGTGAAGATGAGGATCTTCTGTAGGCATTCCACTGAATTGGCCCACAGTCTGAATCATTTGGAACATGACTGGCTTCAGCTCAAATTATTGTGCCTCGATATCGAGTCTCCTAATACTCGGATTAAGATCGTTAAATACTGGCACAGCATACTGTCGTAAAGCTCCGTTCTTCGTCCTCCATTGTCCTCGGCTATCAAGGTGGCTTATGAACACTCTAATTACTGCTCAATGATGGCTGAAGAAGACCGCTTTCCCAAGGGGAGAAATCGGCACAAGAGTAAGGAAATAGGAAAATGAGAGAAGAAATGAGAGAGGAGAGAAAAGTTGTGAGAGAAGAGATGTGAATGAGAGATGAAGGATGAGGGATGCTTTGAATGATCAGCAATGGGTGGCTTTTATAGCTGATTGTGGCTGCTAAAAATAGAAAATTCCATCAGCCAAAGAGACCCCCTTGGCCGGCCATCTATGTGGAAAAGTTGATGGCTTCAACTTTGCTAAATATGGCATGGGGCAAATCTACAAAGCCACTAATTGTGGAGGGGGTTGAATGAAACTTTGACAAGTCTTCAAGGGCCTCTTTGCAAGCTTAACTAATAAGCTAATAAGCTGATTTGGGCCAGCATATGGATGGTTTGGGCTGCCCAATTCTTTGCTCGGTTCAGTTCAATCGGATTGGTTCAACTGGTGCGATTCAACTGGGCCCTTTTTCCATAATTAATTAAGATTAATTTATTTAGCCCAAAATAAATTAAGAATAAATTAAAATAAATTAATTTATGAATTAATATTCATAATCGGACAGTCTTGGGCTAGAAATAAATTCACCTCGATACTTCAAATTGCTTCTCGGGTGTATTCTTGAGCGATTGTCTCACTTGACCAATTTTAAGCTCTTTGTGCGAATCATTTAAAATAGTCAAAATTAAACAAAATTAACTGTAAAATTAAAATTCATCATGTTCATATTTTTAACACAATTTAATTATTTTATAATATTTAATTATTTTTCGACAAGAATTTAACCGAAATAGCATGATTTTAAGATAAAAAGGGCAAGTAAAAACACGTAAATTTTCGTGTTTCTAGCTACGTTTCCGCAACTCAATTTTTAAATATCACGTTTTTGTAAATCATTTGTTTTAAATTAAGCTTCCGCAACAAATAAGGTTTTAAAGGTAATAACATTTTAAAAGGGAATAACTTTTTAATAAACCACGATTGAAAATAAACAAACGCAAACTGAGGTTTGTACAAGTTTTAAATGGCAAGAAGTTTTAAATTTCAAGAAGGGTTTTCAATGAAAACATAGTTTCCGAAAAACATTTCAATGTGCTACGCCAGATTCGGCCCTAACGTCTAGGTCGGTTTTGGGTGTTACATGGACAAAATTGGATGAGAAACGATTTGTTGGAAGTTCATGAGACTAAAGAGAAAGTGAAGTTGATTTATGATCGTTTAAAAGTAGCGCCTGATAGGTAGAAATCTTATGCGGATTTGAAACTTCAAGATATCGAGTTTCATGTTGGCAATAAGGTGTTCCTGAAAGTTTCACCTTAGAAGAAGGTTTTGAGGTTTGGTAGGAAGGGTAAACTGAGTCCAAGATATGTTGGACCTTATGAAGTTGTCGCCAGAACTTGAGTGAATTCACGATGTTTTCCATGTGTCTATGTTGCGGAAGTATCATTCAGATCTGTCGCATATTGTGCTAGTAAAGGAGATTGAGGTTTGAACCAACCTAACTTACAAGGAAGAACACGTTGAGATTCTAGCTCGTGAAGAGAAGGTTTTACAAAATAAGAGGGTTCTGTTGGTAAAAGTTTTGTGGTGCAACCACAAGACAGAAGAGGCTACTTAGGAAGCCTAAGCTGCGATGAGACAACAATACCCTTATTTGTTTAGTTCAGGTAAATTTCGAGGACGAAATTCTTTTTAGAGGGGGAGAATTTTAACATCCCCAAATTGGACCTAGGAATTTTAGGGGTATTTTAGGGATTTTAGCTCTAGTGAGCTCAGGAATTTCGTAGCATAGTGTTTGGAAATATTTTTGTCTATGGCATTTTGAAAATTAAATAAAGTTTTTAAAATGATATTCAAAAGACTTTCAATTTTGAAATAAGGATTGGTTTGTAAAAGGGGCAAAATTCTATGTGTTTGGAAGCAATTAAACCAAAATTTTAAAATCAACCTAATATCCCCCACTTATAGTTTTATTTTCACGATAGCCATCTCCTTCAACCCTTGTTGTCGTCCATTGCTCTCCCAAGTTCTTTCCTTCAATTTTATTTGTTAAACCTTCATCCTTTTGATTCCTATCATCACCTAAGCCAAAAACCTCCATAGTATTTCAAGAAAAACACCTAAAAACACTATAGATTTCTCCATTGTTTAGCGTTCGAGTTTCTTAGGTTTTTGATCAAACGCTCGATTTTTTGTCATCAAAGGTAACAAATCATTTTTCTATTTGTTTTAAATGTGTTATATATCTTTTAAACTAAATTTTTAGTGGCTAAATTGCATGTTTTAAATAAAAGCCAAAAATTGGGTTTTTAATGGTGAATTTTGGGATTTTGAGTAAAAACATGGTTTCAAAGTGTTTTTCAATTAGTTTTGATTAAATTAGAATGTTTCTAAACTTACTTTGGAGTTTCGTTAAAGATTTCTTTGGTTTTAATGATTTTTTGTGAAAATAGTCATAATTTGTCAAAAAATTTGATACTATGAATTGGGTAGTTTTGTGTAGTTTAAAGGTTGAGAATTAGTCGTAGGTGAATAATGAGATGCATGGAATCAGTTTTAGGCAAAATGATTGAGTATAGACCACGAGAATTAGGTTTTAAGTTTGATGTCTTGAAGGTTTCGATTACTTAAGAACATAGCTTAGGCTTATGTTTTTTATTATTTAAGGTGAATCCTTAGTTGATTGTTGATTGTGTTATTGTGTGAATTATTGTGTTGAAGATTCGGATTCATTAGGACCTTCAAAGAGTTAAGGAAAGTCTAGTTTGAGCTTTTGGCATTTCGACAAAAGCGTATTGGTTGGAATAGCTTCTTGTAGACAAGATTTATTGCATTAATTGGGAGTTTAGAAGTAGCATAAACCCCTACTCTAAATTTCGAGTGTAAGCTTTCTCATACTCATGATTTTATATGTGTTGTGAAATTGTGGATTAAAATGTGATGTTTTGATATGTGTAATAAGCTTATGATGGATATTTTGAAATAGTTAATTGTGGGCATGTTATACGTGCCATGTAACAGTGAATATGTTGTGATAATAATGTGATTATGCAGTGAAAGATCAACAAGCGATAAGTAATATGTATGTTTAATATCAGATATTTTGGCCTTGTAAACCTTGAAACCATTGGATATAGTTGGCATGCCAGAGGATTGTGAGTACTTACCTATATGTATTGTGTTTTTTAGCATTTAGGCCTTGGGACAAGTTCGAGAGATAAGGGAATGTGAGATAAGCTCCATTCAATGAGACATGTTTGGTGTGTCGGAGAGCGTTAGCTTCACGCTTCACTTTTTGGGATATGTTCAACTCTATGAGTCAAATGGCGTGTTGGAGATCCGTGTATCCGATGAGTGGTGATAGAGCCCACTTTTACGTTTCATAGCTCAAGTGCCAAATTATCTTTTAAATATGTTTATAAGTATTGTGATATATGTTTAAATGATATGTGATTATTATGTAAAGAAATCAGTAGATAATGCATGAATAGGCAATATGGTATTAAAGCATGAAATGTTGAAATTATGTTAAACGATTGTTTCGATAATGCATGATGACATGTTTGCATGGTAGCTATTCTGATCATTTACTGAGCTTGTAAATCTCACCCACTCTTTTTCATACTATTGCAGATTAGTTGTGTTCCGGTGTGAGTGGTGTGGTTCCAAGGGAGTGATCCAAGCAAGACTTTGATATTAATTCATAGGTGTTTATTCATTTTTTTATGTTTTGAGGAAATAAAGGCAATGTAGTAGAAATGTTGCTTGTTATTGCCATGATGTTTTGGATATTTTGTTGCTTAATTGTTCCTAGGAATTATAGGACCTTTGTATGTCGATTCTTGCTCAAACATGTTTTTGATGTTTTGAACTGTTATTTTGGTTGTTTTGACATAGGCTTGATGGGATAAATGATGCATGTTGAATAGATATTTGTTAGAACAGATTAGACGTTTAATTATGTTGTATTTCTGTGGTCTGGAACAGAGGTATCGATATTCAAGTTTCAAAAATGATACCTTTATGATATTTCAATGTGTAGGAAGTCAGTATTGTAATTTGGTATTGATAATATATCACAAGTACCGATACTCAGGGTAAACTAATCGATACTTTAATAAAGGTACCGATAATTTTTAAGTTGGTTTTAAACGAAAAACAAAATGCTGATTTGATATAGATTTTCCAATCGGTATCAATACCCTTTAAGAGAAATATCAATACCTTTGTTACAATATAGATACCTACATACTAATTCAAGAATTTTTGTTAAGTGGATCGAAAGCATCTATATTTCTTAATATTAGTTCCATTGAAGTATGCTAAGCATGTTTTAATGTATGTATGTTGGACTTAAAATTCGCACGAACGGTTATTAAAAAGAATGATTTATTAATAACGTGACAAATTACTATGAGTTTGATGTGTGACAGTGGTGTGACATCCTGATATTCGGGCTTAGCAACCAGGCCGGGTATAGGGTGTTACACAACTTTTGAGATATTATTATTTTACCCGAAAATAATGAGAATTTATTTCTAAGTCTAAATCCTATTTTCTAAGAATAGCAATTCTGCTGGTTTTCATTAGAGAGAGATTTACTTTCCTACTGAAAGTAATAAAATTATTTTTGGTTTTGTTTTTGATTCGTAATTGTTCGTGTAACAGAGTGTCACAGTCGTTGCCAGAGCAACTATTGATAAATACATAGTAAAAACATCATTTCACTTCATTAATCATGCAATCAACACTTCATCAATCATGCAATCAATCAATAATACAACATTGAATAACATGAACATTCTTTCTCAGTTCTTATACGAGCATACGAATGCTTTAGAGTCAATCCGAGATCAAATAGGGACTTTTTTGTAACATTTCTAAAATTTATGATCAAGTATACCATAAACGAATCATTCAAATATTCAATCATATCATAACTACCTGGTATTAATGTACACAATTAAATCTGAGTCTTAATTGAGCTTACGAAAGCTCTTTTGTAAACTCAAGCATAAACAATGACTAATTGCAAAGATTTGAAAGTTTCGGCTCAACATCGTGATGTCACTTCCTCCACATCGTAGTGTTGCCAAATAGTTTGTCACATCACGACATCAGACCATAAAACGTTACGATGTCATAATATATCAGCCAACATTGCAACGAGAGGTACTTAACATCAAGATGAGGACCTTGTTTTTGGTAAATTTTGACCATTTGGTACCTATTCATGTCAAGTCAAACCTTTAGCTCATTTGGTGCATACATGTACATCTAAACCTACACAAAACCAATCCAAAATCATTCTCAAACATTCATTTATCATTACTCAATTTAAACAATCCAACATGTCTCAATTTAGCATCATTTTAAAGTAAATTCAATTTAATAAACATGTACTTAACCATTCTATGCCATCGTCATATCATACCATAATGTTATCATGCCTAATTATGCTCAAATTTACCATTTAGTGCAATTCAAGATCATCTCATCATAGTACCAAAACAACCAATATGCCATCATTTGGCACCAATTCACAACAACACATACCAATTCCAGTACCAACTAGTCTATCATACAATTCAAACTTTTCCAAAACAACATGAAACCATACCAATTCTCTAATCAAGCATACTAACAATTTAGTCATATCAATTGACTACCAAATTGTCAATTCAAGTACTTCATAAGTCATTTAACATATTACCATCATATATGCATTTCCATAAGGTTCAAATCAAAACCATATCCAAAACAAACACATATATTAACTCTATGTGCATGCCACAAAATTGAACTTTAAGTGATTGAAAGACTACCAAGTCACTAACAAGATAGTGTAGGCTCCTTAACAATCCGCTAGACATGTTCTGCAAGTTGGCCAACTATAGGAAAAGGGAAACAATGGGGTAAGCATTACAAATGCTTAGTAAGTTCACAGGTATTTAAACAATGATCTGCCACAAATCGTACTGGAAAATTAAGTACTTTTTGGCACTTATCGAGCCTGTTTTCTAAACATTTTAATACATTTTATTGGATTTTCACATTTTGTATCTTAGATTCAAATTATTACAAAATAAGCATTTTTACACATTAATTCGAGTTAATTGACCTATTAGGCCAATACCGAACTTAAGGTGGTTTTAATGCTTTAATTAAGTGTGCAAGATACTCATTTTGAGGCCCAAAAGCATTAGGAACAACAACTGAGTCACAACACAAGCTTCTGGTGTCGCAACACAATCGAGCCGATGCAGCATTTTACACTCGAAGTTGTGTGTCACGACACGCATTAGGTAGTGTCGTGACATAGGTGCGACGATGGGCAGAAATTAAGCAATGGTGTTTCTGCCCCACACAACTCATATTTTATGTGATTAAGGCTTGTATTTGACCTAATTAGGGCTGCTAAACTCTGCCTATAAATAGTTAAGTTGAGGCAAAGCTTAGGGAGCTTTTGCCAACTCATTTTAGGGTTTTAGTTATTAGTTTAGGATTTTTATTTAGTTTTAGTTTACTTTCTTGCTCTTCGACTTGGATTCGATTTGATTCCAATTCTTTGTTATTAATTATTTTCGTAATTTTCTTTCACTTCTTATTTACAACCAATAAGATCTCAATCATTGTTAAAAGATTTCGTGATTCCGAGCACATCAAGTTCACCAAATGAACAATTTTTATCTCTTTCTATTTTATGTTAATTTGTGTTTTTGCATGATTAATTTAATTGTGGAAAAGATGATTGTTAAGTCGATGAGTGGCCACATCCTTAGGGAGATTAAGGAGCGGATGTGGGAGTGACAAACGAAGGAATTAGGGTTTTTCCAATAGAGTTAGTTGGTATAAATTCATGTGTGTTTAAATCCTAGGATTGACGACTGTAGGAAGTAATTTAGGCTAAACAAGGTCAAGAGATAAGTTTATCGAGTAAATTGTGGATTTATCCCAGTCAAGAAAGTGAGGTCGAGAGATAAGTGTGTACTAGTCGATTAGTTAAGTAGTAGAGGCTGAGAGGTAACACTAGTTAATTAATAACTAATTCCCTAATAAAACTCGAATTCTGAAGTTAATTGCAACAATTGAAACGAGTTAATCTTCTGCCTGTTAATTGAGAGATTTTCGTTTGTTAACTTTGTTTTAGGTGTTGAATGGTACCATTTTATTGGTAAATTGAATGTTGGAATATTATTTCCATTTACTGAAAATATTTGATAAATGAGGGCATATGTTGAAAATGCCAGTTAAATGTGAAAGTACTGATTAATGGCTATGTATGAGATTGTATGACATATTGCATGTGCATTGGGGAAGTTTATTTTGTGGTTGATGGAGAAGTTCCGTGGAGTATTAGAGGCATATTAAGTTCGTATTTATACATAGTTAGTGCACTACACCTGGAGTATTGAGGGGAGCAGCGATTTATCGCATTTTTACTGGCAGCTTGTCTGTATTATTACTGGCAAAATTTTTTGCATATTGTTATTGGTGGTTTTAACCACAACTGGAAGTCCCATAATATTTTGGAGTTCGGATGATAGGTTCTAGGGAACTCGTGGTGTGTAGCGGATGGTTTGGGTAGGAACCCACATGTGCATTATGTCATGGTCATGTTACATAAGAATGTTATTATTGATATGGATTGTGTTATTTGATTCCATGAGAAAATGCTTGATTTTATGATTTTTTCTTGATTGATTAGACTCACACTAAGCTTGTTAATTTACCCCATTACTTCAACTTCTCAAGTACTGAACAGAATTAGGATCAGATTTGGTATGCGGACGTACGACAGACTTTGGACTCATTTTCACATCATCATTTTTATTTTATCTTTATTTAAAATTTCCTAGTATTATTTGGGTTTTGGACTGTAAAATTATTTGAGCTGTGGTTTAGGACTGTTTCTATTTTGGGGTTTTCATGCATGCATGGTTTTCAAATTTGAGATTCAATACTTATTATATGTTGGAATTGGACTGAGCATGTCTGTAACACCTCTTGCCTGTGATCAAGCCGGAACAGGGTTTGAGGCTTTATTTAGCAAATCTTACGTGAATATCTGAAGTAGGGCTATAAAATTTCATTTAATCACATTACTCACACAAACTTGGCCCCGAAGTCCCTAAAATTACTTCCGAAGATTATTGGAGTCTTTTTGGAAACTTTCCCGAGTCCAGGAAACTTTTTGAATAAACAGAGGCCACACGCCCGTGCAGGTCTTAGGACACGCCCGTGCACCTTTAAACACGCCCATGTCCTAAAATCGTGGGGCGTTACTGACTATATTCACACGGCCTTGACATGCCCGTGGGCTTAGGCCGTGTGTTATTCCTTGGTATACTGACTTGATCACACGGCCTACATACACGCCCGTGTATCCTGGCCGTGAGGATTTTACAATTCATGGACAAGGTGCAGACTTCACACGGCCTGGGTACACGCCCATGTGTTGGCCGTGGCCTTCATATGGTTTGACCCACTCTCATGTGTCACACTAAGTGGAAAATTAGTAGGCTACATACCAAGCCATTGCTTGCCTAAAATGCACACTCTCATACTTCAATTCAAAATAATCAAAATTTCTATCTTATAAGCAAGTCTAAGAACTCATTTCCATCATACAAGGTAACAAAAGGGGCATTCACTTCATGAATTTCATCTTCATTGAATAAAAGAGTTTGCCAAGTATTTGCCTAACTCATAATACCATTTACAAAATGACTTACAGCCAACATTTTAACTAACAATTACAACTGACAAAATACCCAAGTCCTATACATGCCATATTCAAAACAAGTCTAAAATTGTTATACCAAAGTGCTGTCGATAGTGTGATTTCCGAACTCCTGTAGTCACGATCCTCAAGTTATCTTGGGAATACTACAAGGAAGAAGGGCGATGAAAAAAGGGTAAGCATAAAGCTTAGTAAGTTGCATGGAAATAAATAGCAATTGTAATACTCATAAAAATAATTAATCAATGGTATTAGCTGACCATACACAAGTCAAACTACTTGACCTTACTTACCTACGATTGCCCTTATCTAGCACATACCATGCCACATATTGAACCAATTTCTCATGACTCATTTATTAGTACCTATATTCATTCATTCACATGACTTAAATATCATTCACATCTCTACTTTTAAATTCATTTGCTTATCCCACCATACATAGGGAATAATCAAGGACGTGTTTTTATAATCACTACGATAAGTGTAAAGCCATTGCCACATTCTCGAGGTAGTCTTACGTGGAGTCTCCTCTAGGTAACAATGCCATATCCCAGACATGGTCTTATATGGGATTACCTCTCGGTGCTAATTCTATATCCCAAATATGGTCTTACGTTAGCTCTCATCTGAATATGGATGCCATGTTCCAAACATGGTCTTACACTGGCTCTCGTAATGTGGCAGATGCCATGTTCCAAACATGGTCTTACACTGGCTCTCATAATGTGGCCGATGCCATGTCCCAGACATGGTCTTACACTGGCTCTTATAATGTGGCCAATGCCATGTCCCAGACATGGTCTTACACTTGCTCTCATAATGTGGCCGATCATAGCATTCTCATATTCATTATAGTCCATTCGGACTTCAGTATCATATTCAACATCAATTTCTCAATTTAATGGAGTATCATGCATCAATATGATACAAAGCATTCACAATTATGCTAATATAAATATTGCATTAACTCACATACAACTTACCTCGTTTTCAAAATGAGCTAGTTCTTTGGTTTAATCCACGACTTTATCCTTTCCCCGATCGAAGCGGATTCTTGTCTCCTCTTGCTCTATAATAGCAAATTAGCTCATTTTAATCACTACATTAATTTAAGCATTTCAATAATCATGCTTAAGCAAAATTACCATTTTACCCCTAGACTTTGGCAAAATGACCATTTTGCCCCTAGGCTCGAAAATTTATTCTAATCACATTACTACCTTCAACAAGCCTAGGTAAACATTTAATACTCTTATAGCTATCATCAAAACTCAATATTTCACATACTTACTACAAAATTTATAACCTTTTCATTAAGATCCTATTTGGTGTTCTCATGCTAACACCCTTTTTCAAAAGTTGTTCCTCTAACAACTAAGACTCAAGTTCTTCCTTAAAAATGCAGCAAATAACTAAGGTAGCTCTCATGGTAGAACTCTAAACTTTTCACAACATTGCATAATAGTCCCCTCATTTGAAAGCTTAAGCTTTAGGGGTCTCAAAAGTACAATTATTTTCAAGAAAAGTTCACTAGATCACTTACTTGAATGGATGAGAGTTGCTGAAATTTTTAAAGGTTTCTACCCCTTATTTGCTGCTAATTTTCGATGGAAGATGATAGGAGAAAAGATGATAACTTTTTCTCCCCTCATTTTATTCATACAAGTCAAATAACTTACCAACTATCACCAACTTTGACCAATATTGTCATCTTTGTCTCCTATGGCCGGCCATGCTATATTTGGGGGTCTAATTGCCTTTTAAAGACCTCCAATTAACAAACTATGGCCATTTGGTACTTTTAGCATATAGAATGGAACTTTCACACTTTATGCGATTTAGTCCTTTTTCGCGATTAAACATGAAATCGCTAAAATTAAAGTACCAAAATTTTCATGCTCATATGCTATCATGTTCTAACTCATAATATAACATGAAAGTAAATTCTCAAATCTCAGATTAGTGATCTCAAGATCACTATTCTGACTAGCCCCTAAATCGGGCTGTTACAATGTCACTCGACTAAATTAATATTTGGAAATTTTATTCGTTTTACTGCTGCAAATAGGATAAATCAAAATTTTTTCCTTCTAGCGCAATGTCATGCAATGTTTTCCAAAAACCACGCCAGTTCTGCTAAGCTGACTTAATAAAGGTTGATTTAATTAAATGAAAGTTTTCCCAAAATTAACAAGGGTAACCGCAATTTCATTAAAAAAAAAAGAAGAGTGTTTTGGAGGTTTCAACTATCGATAAAGTAGGATCAACGCTTAGGTGTCCAATGTAACTTTCTTGAATTGACTATAACGTCTAGGCCGGGTTTGGGAGGTTACACAACATATATCGCATCTTATAATAAATCAAACATATAACATTTCAATCACCTATAACCAACAGTTATTCCATTCAATATCATTTTCTATCTATTATCAAAAATAAATCCAATTTCAATATAATGTCATTCACTATTTTGTTTCATTATTCGAATTCCTAATCGAATTTATTGATTTGTCACATGCTATCGATATTTGTATATCACAATGTGTATATAAATCATCAAATCATAATATCAATTTAATTCAAATGTCATTTATCCATTTTATATTTTATATCCCTATTAACTTGACTCAGACTCAGATGGATATAAAGATCCAACCAATTACACCAATTTTGAAACACCCCAAACCCGGCCCACGAGCCAAGACCGGATCCGGTATGTTCCTCGATCAAAACAGTTCAAATCTTCTTGATTACTTTAGAAAATTTGGATGGATTTGAAAGAAGTTTTACGTTGTGCTGGGCTCGAGTTGAAAACAAGTTTAGTTTACATTGAAAACCATTTGTTTTAGGGTGTCTATAACATTCAGAGTTTATTTTTAAAATAAATTTACTTAATCTTTAATTGATAAAAATTCGTAACATAATAATTCAAATAGAAAGCATGCATAAAACAGTTTATACTATGGCCTTATTACATCAAAATTTAAAACCCGAAATAAATCCAAAGTATTTAAAATATCACATGTCCAAAATTAAATGAAATCCCGATCTGAGCATGGCCACCACTAAGCTCCTGCCGACCCAGTCCATTACTGAGCGTCACCTGAAAAATATTCCCACAACGGGGTGAGTCAAACAGACTCAATGTGCAACCAACACTAAAACTCTACAATTCGGCATGTCATGTCATATCATACAAATATATAACAGATAAAAATCGTGATGCAAACCCGAACCCAAACCTAGATGCCATCCGCTACACATCACCCGTACCAACCATCACACCGTGGGGACTACTAAGTCAACCCTCCATCCGCTACACATCATCGAAGGCAGTCGCTGCAGTCGACGTGCTCATCGCCCTTATAAAATTCGTGGCATACCCACCAGATAAAATATTTGTGACATGAGTCACTACATTTAGATAATGTGACCGAAGTCACCATATTCAGATACTGTGACCGAAGTCACCACATTCACTTCCCCTTTCATAGTAACCCATATGCCCATGTCATACATATCATGCACAGATTATGTTACATTCTTTATTTCACATTCTTATAATTTCTTATATGCCATAACAGATCATATCATACTCATAGTAGGAGTAGGAAAAACGTACCTGAGTACTTTGTACCATCGCATGGTACCGTTGGCCACATTCACATTAACATAACATATATATATATTATGTTTATTACCTTAAGTCTATTAAGAGATAGTGTGGGGTACACACCTGATATATTTAGCGAGTTTATTGAAATCCCGAAAATCCGATCTACCGCCTTAGATCCTTAATCCCTACATTCGACCAACACTTAGTACTTCCACAAAAGCCTATTCGACTATAATACCAATCCCGAAGGATTATTGCACCCAAAACTCTTACCTTGTTGCCGATTTGATTACTAATCAAATCCCGAAACGTTGTAATCCTTCTTCCTTGTAATCGGCTGACACTAGATCAATTGACTCGGTTAGTTTTCGGCTTTTAAATAAACAAGAAATAGATCTATGTCAATAGATGACCCTTGGCCGAATATACACATAACTTACCTTAGATCTTAAAAGTCCCGAAAACCTTCTCCCTTGAAGTCGACACTAGCAAAACCCAAAAGATCTCTTCAAAGTTTCGGCAAACAAGATTATCTATGGATTAGTCCTTAAGCTTCGGTTAAAAGAAAAAGATAGGAAATCGAACAACACTCAGTCTTACCTTTAATGTTGAAATCGGCAACACCTCTCTTGCAACCACAGAGCTATTCGGCTATAGCCACCAACATATGACATTCGACATTAACAAGGAAAAGAAAAGAAAGGGTATTGAGGCTTAGAGAAAATTGGCAATGATGGATTTTGATAAGGGAATATTCGGCTTGTGGAGATGAATAGCAAAAAGGAAGAAGAAAGAAAGAACTCAAGTTGCTTTCTCTTTGGGAAATTTCGGCACAAAAGAACAGATGAGAAGAGAATTAAAATTTTCAGCACACCTATACTATGATTAGCCGAAAATACCATCTAAATACTCCCTTGGACGGCCAACTCTCAATTCTTATCAGCTTCCTCCTTTTTCTCCTCCTTTCCCTCCTACTACTCATTCAAAAATAATTCAAATAAAATCAATGATTATCTCCTAGCCTTGCCGAATTTTAAAAGGATTACAATCTCATCTTAAACTCCTCCCTTAGACTCCCCATGCCGTCCATCTCTTCCCCTTATTGCTGCAAAAATAAAAGCTTTATTTAGCTCCCCATGCGACTCGATCCTAGGCCCTTCCTCATAGCCCATGGCGTCATTTACAGAGGCCCTAAGTGGCGCCTCCAAGCCACTTAACCAAGCCTATTTGTGTGTCATAATCTCCCCTATATGTTCTCTTAAGGCCCCTCTGCTTCAGTTCCCTCTTTTAAACTTTAAATTGAATAATTCCTAAGGCATTCACTACACTCTAGGGTTCACAAAATTCACAGAACACATTATAACACACCAAGGCATGCTTTTTCATATAATTAAGAAAAATGCACAAGCCCAATTTCAGGATATTACAGTTCTACCCCCTTAAATAATTTCGACCTCGAAATTACCTGGCTAAAATAAGTGAGGGTATTGCTTCTTCTGGCTCCCACGAAGCTTCTTCTGATCCATGATTTCGCCATAACACTTTGACTAGGGGAACCGATTTCCTTCGTAGCACTTTCATATCTCGCTCTAAGATCTGAATCGGCTCTTCCTCGTAGGACAAATCTGGCCTTAGCTCCACCTCTTCAATTGGAACCACATGAGATGGATCGGATCGATAACGGCGTAGCATAAGACACATAGAATACGTCATGCATCTGCTTCAATTTCAAAGGCAACTCTAACTGGTATGCCACTGTTCCAACTCGTTTCAATACCCGATAAGGTCCTATAAACCTTGGGCTTAACTTCCCTTTGTGACCGAATCGCATTACCTTCTTCCATGGTGAAACCTTAAGAAACACTTGGTCTCCCACATCAAATTCTATTTCCTTTCGTTTGAGATCTGCATACGACTTTTGCCTATCCGATGCTTCCTTCAACCGTGCCCGAATTATCTCAACCTTCTCCTCGGATTCTGCCACAATCTCTGGGCCCAAAACTCGACGCTCCCCTAGTTCGGTCCAACACGTAGGAGTTCGACACTTCCGACCATACAATGCTTCATATGGGGCCATCCGAACTGGCCTGATAGCTGTTGTTGTAGGTAAACTCTGCTAGAGGCAAATATTCCTCCCAACTTCCTCTGAAGTCCATCACACAGCCCCTCAGCATATCCTCTAACACTTGGATTACTCGTTCAGACTGCCTGTCTGACTATGGATGAAAAGCCATAGTGAAATCTAACTTGGTGCCTAAAGCCTGATGTAATGCTTTCCAAAATCGAGACATGAACCTTGGATCCCTATCCGAGATGATCGACACCGGCACTCCATGTAACCTTACAATTTCTGCCACATATAACTTTGCCAACTTCTGCAATGAATAATCAACTCGCACTGGTAAGAAATGCGCTGACTTTGTTAATCGATCTACTATCACCCATACCGAGTCCTTCTTAGTAGGCGTAAGGGGAAGCCCACTAACGAAGTCCATGGTAATTCTCTCCCACTTCCACTACGAAATCTTCATTGGCTGAAGTAACCCTGACGGAACCTGGTGTTCAGCCTTAACTTGCTGACATGTCAAACACTTGCCGGCAAATTCAGTAACTTCCCTCTTAAGACCAGGCCACCAAAACTGTTCCCGTAGATCTCTATACAACTTGGTACGTCCAGGATGCATAGCATAAGGACTACAATGCGATTCCCGAAGAATTCTTTGCCTTAATTCCCTATCCTTAGGCATACAGACCTTACCCTTGAAGCACAACACTCCCTCCTGGGCATACTGTAATCCTCTAAACCACCATTTTGAACTTGCCGCCTCTTGGCACTTAAATCCTCATCTGCTAACTGACCCTCTTATACCTCATTCAACCACGTCGGTTTGACTTGCAATTCTGCCAGCAGACTTCCATCATCATACAAGCTCAGATGTGTGAACATCGCCCTCAGATTCGACACCACTTTCTGACTTAGAGCGTCTGCCACTACATTCGCCTTGCCCGGGTGATACTCTATAGAACAATCGTAGTCCTTCAGTAATTCTACCCACTTTCGCTGTCTTAGATTCAACTCTTTTTGAGTCAACAGATACTTAAGACTCTTGTGGTCTGTGTAGATCACCGAATTTTCCCTATAAAGGTAGTGCCTCCATACCTTAAGGGCAAAGACCACTGCCGCCAATTCCAAATCATGCGTCGGGTAGTTAACCTCATGTGGCCTTAGTTGTCGAGACGTATAAGCAACTACATTCTCGTCTTGCATCAACACACACCCTAATCCCGTGTGAGAAGCATCACAGTATACCACAAAGTCCTTCCCTGCCTCAGGTTGAATCAATACTGGCGCTTCAGTCAAAACCCTCTTAAGCTTCTCAAAGCTCTCTTGTTGCTTATCCGTCCACACGAAAGGTACCTCCTTCCTTAACAACTTTGTCAATGGTGCGGCTATCGATGAGAATCCTTCCACGAACCTTCTGTAGTAGCCTGTCAATCCCAAGAAGCTACGAATCTCAGCCACAGACTTAGGTGGTTTCCAATCTAACACTGCCTCAATCTTCTTGGGATCCACCCTTATTCCTTCAGCAGACACCACATGCCCTAAAAATGCAACTTCCTTAAGCCAAAATTCACACTTGCTGAATTTGGTATAAAGCTTTTTCTCCCTTAACACTTGCAACACAACTCGGAGATGCTCATCATGCTCCTCTTCTGACTTGGAGTACACTAGGATGCCGTCGATGAATACCACGACGAACCGATCCAAGTAGGGTTGAAAGACCCGGTTCATCATATCTATAAACGTGGCTGGGGCATTCGTCAACCCGAACGGCATTACCAAAAACTCGTAATGGCCGTATCTTGTCCGGAAAGCTGTCTTATGGATATCTGCCTCCTTCACCTTGAGCTGATAATATCCCGACCGTAGATCTATCTTCGAAAATACTGCTGCCCCCTTCAGATGATCGAACAAGTCATCGATCCCTGGCAAAGGATACTTGTTCTTGATGGTCAGTTTATTCAACTGACGATAGTCTATGCACATACGCATAGTCCCGTCCTTCTTCTTCACGAACAAGACCGGTGCTCCCCATGGAGGCACACTAGGTCGGATAAACCCACGATCAAGCAGTTCTTAGATCTGGGCCTTGAGCTCCACAAACTCTTTCGGTGCCATTCTGTATGGGGTAATTGACACAGGAGCTGTTCCCGGCAGCAAGTCAATTCCGAATTCCACCTCCCTATCCGGGGGTATTCCAGGTAATTCCTCCGGAAAAACGTCCACAAATTCCTTCACTGTCTTTACTCCATTGACTCCCCCTTCCTTAGCATCCAACGTACTAACGAAAGTCAAGAAAGCCTTGCACCCTTTCCGAACCATCTTCTCAGCCTTAAGAGTAGAAACTACGTTAGACAAGTAGTTTCTCTGCTCTCCTATCATAATTACCACCCCATCCTCCGGGGTCCTTAATTCCATCTGCTTAGCTGCACAATCCAATACAGCCTGATGTTCTACTAGCCAGTCCATACCGAGTATGAGATCGAATTCTCCGAAGGGTAGCTCCATCAAGTCGTCAGGAAAGTTCACTCCCTAAATTTCTAGGGGTACACTCCGAAAGATCTTGTTCACCACTATAGTTTGACCTAGTGGGCTTACTACCGTCATCTCCCTACTAGAAAGTTCAGAGTCTATGTCTAGAGTTTCAACTACTCTACATGCAACATAGGAATGAGTCGAGCCCACATCAATCAGAGCAAAATAAAGCTTGCCAAAAATAAGGAACGTACCGGTTATAACGTCCGGCACGTCTCCCTCCTCCCTCCGGCGAACCGCATAAACCAGACCCGGCTGTCTTGCCTCTGTACTACCAACACCTCAACCCAGTGTTCCACGCCCTCTTCCAGCACCGTTACCTCTACCATTTGGACCACGACTTCGCTGAGGCTGCTGTCCACCTCTACCAGCCTGATTAGGACCTTGGCCTATTGGTCGACTTCCATCTATCTTTATTGGACAGTCCTTAATCATATGATCCTTCGATCCGCACTTAAAGCATCCTCCCGTTTTCTTCCAACACTCCCCTAAGTGCATTTTCCCGCATTGATTACAAGTACGATCATCGCCTCTCCCGAACCAAATGCTTGCGACCTCGCGGCCCATCAACCCTAGGCCTCTTTTGTACATTCCCTGACGATCCAGACGACCCAAAACCTCTCTTCTGTCTATTCCGATCAGAGTCCTACCTTACCGAGTCCTTGATCCCTTCAGCTACCTTAGCCTTTTCTACTAATGCGGTAAACTCTCGCTCCTGATGTGGGGCTATCAACAACCTCAGGTCATCCCTAAGTCCGTCCTCAAATTGGACACATCGCTCATGCTTGGGAGCCAACACGCCTCAAGCATATCGGCTTAACCTTAGAAATTCAGCCTCATACTCCGCCACTGACTTGTTCCCTTGAACCAGCCCCAGAAAAGCCTTCCTCTGCGCATCAGTATATCTGGTTCTAACATACTTCTTCTGATACGCCGCCTTAACATATTCCCAGGTAAGGTCCTCCGCTGTGGAACCATCCCAAACCGTTAACCACCATTGATATACTTCATCGCGTAACAGCGCCACCATTCCTTTCAGTTTCTCCTCAGGGGTCAGATCCAGCTCATCCATAATTCGTTCGGTTGCTTCCAACCAATACTCAGCTGTACTGGGTGCCACACCAGATACGCCACGGAACACCTCAGCTCCATTGGCTCGGAGTCGCTCGGGTACAGATTTTCGAGCTCCCATATTTCCTCCAGCACCAGCCACCATTTCAAGAACTCGCAGCACAGCCTGTGATACAGCATCATCTCCCGTTTGATCTTGCTGTTCAACACCAACAGCTGGTGGTGGTGGTGGTACCTCATTCTCAGATCCTTAACCCGATCTAACGGGTTCTGACACGGTCATTCTGCCTCGACCGCGTCCTCGCACATTACGACCACGTCCCCTAGAGCTCATGTCTACGTTTGCGTTTTAATCTGATTAAGAAATTTTATGCATTAGTCCTTGTTCCACTGATTATTCGCGAAGAAATTTTATGAAAGGAGTTTAATAGCAGTTCTTTCGATCAATCAAAGTTTTCGTTCAAGTTTTCTATCCTAATTCAGAGGAGCACATTCACTCAAACATTCATTCAGTAGTATCTACCACACACATTCATTATCCTAACATTTTTGTCTTATTCCTATCCCAAGGGTATTTTCGTCATTTTTCCTATAGGGGTATTTTGGTAATAAATCAGGGTAACTTCCAAAAAAAATCCTTATAAATCAAAAGTATTTCAAAGTTTGCAAAACTTGGGGATCCTTTTGAGAATTTGTTTTCCAAATCAGTGTTGTTGCAGAAATTTTGGAAATCGGGGGTCATTTTGGTAATTTTGTCAAACAGGGGTAATTTTGTAAATTTTCCAAACCAAGGTGTCTTAGTATTTTGTAACAATAAAGTTTTGGGATATTTTTGCAAAATCAGAAAATGTTGTTGAAATCGGGGTAGTATGGTAATTTTAGAAACCAGGGGCATTTTAGTAATTTTACCACTAGGGGTATTTAAGTAATTTTGGAAACCGAAAATATTTTGAAATTTTTTTTCAAAATAGTTGGTCCACAATTAAAAGGGGTAGTTTGGTGATTTTAAAACTAGGGTTTTCATGAAAATACGGCTAGTCCCTTTTGGGTTTTAATTACTGAGTTTAGCCTGTGACTGGGTCCTCTTAGTTAGGGTGAACCGTAGCTGCGCACCAGGTAGGATTCCAGCGAAGAGGAGGTGAGTCACTAGGACTGCTTAAGTACCAGGCTCTTCCGAATCCACTCCTAGACATGCGCACAGTGGTTGCCACACCCTAACTCGGCGACTTAGTCACAGGTTTATTTAATTAGGCTTTGAAGTTTTATGTAATAGTTGGGGTAAACTAGTCCTAGGGTTCAAGTACTTAGTATACTATCTACGTTCCATTTCTACCCTTCTACAGGTCATATTATAATTCACACAATGGTTAGAAGTACTTACCTGGTGGACTTCGGGTCGGAGACTTGGGTGCCATGCCTAAAAACCTGCTCTTTTCATAAAAGTTTTTCTCAAAACTAGTTTGGGCCTTATTTTAAAACATTGTGGGCTTTAAACCCAAGGCTGAGAGTTTAAAACTGGGCTCTGATACCAAGCTGAAACACCCCAAACCCGGCCCACGAGCCAAGACCGGATCCGGTATGTTCCTCGATCAAAATGGTTCAAAACTTATTGATTACTTCAGAAAATTCAGATGGATTTGAAAGAAGTTTTACGTTGTGTTGGGCTCGAGTTGAAAACAAGTTTATTTTACATTGAAAACCATTTGTTTTAGGGTGTCCATAACATTCAGAGTTTATTTTTAAAATAAATTTACTTAATCTTTAATTGATAAAAATTCGTAACATAATAATTCAAATAGAAAGCATGCATAAAACAGTTTATACTATGGCCTTATTACATCAAAATTCACATGTCCAAAATTAAATGAAATCCTGAACTGAGCATGGCCACCACTAAGCTCCTGCCGACCCGGTCCATTACTGAGCGTCACCTGAAAAATATTCCCACAACGGGGTGAGTCAAACAGACTCAATGTGCAACCAACACTAAAACTCAACAATTCAGCATGTCATGTCATATCATACAAATATATAACAGATAAAAGTCGTGATGCAAACCCAAACCCAAACCTAGATGCCATCAGCTACACATCACCCGTACCAACCATCACACCGTGGGGACTACTAAGTCAACCCTCCATCCGCTACACATCATCGAAGGCAGTCGCTGCAGTCGACGTGCTCATCGCCCTTATAAAATTTGTGGCATAGCCACCAGATAAAATATTTGTGACATGAGTCACTACATTCAGATAATTGACCGAAGTCACCACATTCAGATACTGTGACCAAAGTCACCACATTCACTTCCCCTTTCATAGTAACCCATATGCCCATGTCATACATATCATGCACAGATTATGTTACATTCTTTATTTCACATTCTTATAATTTCTCATATGCCATAACAAATCATATCATACTCATAGTAGGAGTAGGAAAAACGTACCTAAGTACTTTGTACCATCGCATGGTACCGTTGGCCACATTCATATTAACATAACATATATATATTATGTTTATTGCCTTAAGTCTATTAAGAGATAGTATGGGGTACACACCTGATATATTTAGCGAGTTTATTAAAATCCCGAAAATCTGATCTACCGCCTTAGATCCTTAATCTCTACATTCGGCCAACACTTAGTACTTCCACAAAAGCCTATTCGGCTATAATACCAATCCCGAAGGATTATGGCACCCAAAACTCTTACCTTGTTGCCGATTTGATTACTAATCAAATCCCGAAACGTTGTAATCATTCTTCCTTATAATCGGCTGACACTAGATCAATTGACTCGGTTAGTTTTCAGCTTTTAAATAAATAAGAAATAGATCTATGTCAATAGATGACCCTTGGCCGAATATACACATAACTTACCTTAGATCTTAAAAGTCCCGGAAACCTTCTCCCTTGAAGTCGACACTAGCAAAACCCAAAAGATCTCTTCAAAGTTTCAGCAAACAAGATTATCTATGGATTAGTCCTTAAGCTTCGGTTAAAAGAAAAAGATAGGAAATCGAACAACACTCAGTCTTACCTTTAATGTTGAAATCGGCAACACCTCTCTTGCAACCACAGAGCTATTCGGCTATGGCCACCAACATATGAGATTCAACATTAACAAGGAAAAGAAAAGAAAGGGTATTGAGGCTTAGAGAAAATCGGCAATGATGGATTTTGAGAAGGGAATATTCAGCTTGTGGAGATGAATAGCAAAAAGGAAGAAGAAAGAAAGAACTCAAGTTGCTTTCTCTTTGGGAAATTTCGGCACAAAAGAACAGATGAGAAGAGAATTAGAATTTTCGGCACACCTATACTATGATTAGCCGAAAATACCATCCAAATACTCCTTTGGCCGGCCAACTCTCAAGTCTTATCAGCTTCCTCCTTTTTCTCCTCCTTTCCCTCCTACTACTCATTCAAAAATAATTCAAATAAAATCAATGATTATCTCCTAGCCTTGCCAAATTTTAAAAGGATTACAATCTCATCTTAAACTCCTCCCTTAGACTCCCCATGCCGTCCATCTCTTCCCCTTATTGCCGCAAAAATAAAAGCTTTATTTAGCTCCCCATGCGACTCGATCCTAGGCCCTTCCTCATAGCCCATGGCGTCATTTCCAGTGGCCCTAAGTAGCGTCTCCAAGCCACTTAACCAAGCCTATTTGTGTGTCATAATCTCCCCTATATTTTCTCTTAAGGCCCCTCTGCTTCAGTTCCCTCTTTCAAACTTTAAATCGAACAGTTCCTAAGGCATTCACTACACTCTAGGGTTCACATAATTCACAGAACACATTATAACACACCAAGGCATGCTTTTTCATATAATTAAGCAAAATGCACAAGCCCAATTTTAGGATATTACAAATTTGGCACCCAATACCTCGTTGGACAATGCTAAAGTAAATAGTTTGTGCCTAAAGCTCATCAATGTGTTCGACACCCAGTGCCTCATAGGTATAACTGAAGTATAAATGTGCCCAACACTTATCGATTCGTAGTCAAAGTAACTCGTACATGACCTATCGTATAGCATGCCAACTATATCCGACTCTGTCTAAATAGTTAATAGGGTAACCTTTTATTCAATCATCATATTGTTCAATTTGCATTTAAACAATTCAATTCATCAGTTTATCACATAGCATATCCTATTTCAAACCATTTCAAAATCAATTCCATAATTTCATCAAATTACACTATTTTCAGTTATATTCAATTTAATCCTCTATCTTGATAATCAGTCAAATTCATAACATTATGATTTGATCAGTCATAATCAACTATTAATTCATTAATATTTCACATTTCAATTCATCATATTCAATTTATCAGCTAATTTATCATTTTCTTTACAATTTAGTTTATATCTCACCTTTTGTACCAAATTGCAAAAATTCATAATTTAAATACATATAACAATTTATATATAATCATACCATATGAACTTAACTAGTCAAAACAACAACAAACAACTCTCTAAGGACTAATCAGCAAATTTTGCCATTTTCCTGATTATCTTCGATTTGGTCCAATTTTCGATCTATTTAATAATTCAGTTCAATTTATCAATTCTAAACATTTTATATCATTCTATTATAAGCATATGTAAGTTCAATTTCATTATTAGAATGTCCTAAATTTTTGCATTTTATTCAATTTAGTCATCAAAACCGAAATTGTAATATCTTTCAAATTTGAGCTTTGATTTTGAAATCAATCTCCATTTCATCCTTCTATAGCCCTCTATTATCAATAATTACAGAAATATTACACCAATTTCAAAATTTATACACTGTAGTTCCTATGTTCAAAAACTAGCAATTAAACTTTACAAATTAGTTCTTTTTCATATCTAAGCTTAAAATCTAACAAATTAACATCAATTTCATCAAGCAATCATCAATGGTAACTTTTAAAAATTCTAAAAATTTTGCAAATTGGTACATGGGTTAGCTAAATCAAACTCCCACAACCTCAAAAATATAAAAATTACAAGAAAAAGAACTTAACTGAGATTGAAACTCAAAACAATGGATGCTAGTTTCCTCTTGTTGTTTCGGTGAAAGAAGAAAAAATATAATGGATGATAACTTTTAGTTTTTACTTATAATTAAACTAATTAATCTTAATTAATTTAACTTAAAACTTAATTAATTAATTTTTAATCTAAATTAACATGGTTGGTGGATGCAAGATGTATCTCACCACTTTTTGTCACAAACAAAAAGGCCCAATTACTTAATTGGTCCTCCACTTAATTAAAAATCCATAACTATTAATTTTTACCACTTTTACAATTTAATCCTTATACCTTAATTAGTCACTAATTCGACAAAATTTCCTATCCAAAATTTAATTCACCTATACAATAACTCCATAATTATTTGATAAAAATATCTACAGGCTCGGTTTACGAAAACAAGGTTCCAAGTGTTAGATAGGGATCCAAAGTTTACGTCTTGATTTTGGAAAGCTCTACATCGCGCTTTAGGCACTAGATTGGATTTCACTACGGCATTTCATCCACAATCGGACGGTCAATCTGAACGAGTAATCCAAGTGTTAGAGGATATGTTGAGAGGCTGTGTAATAGACTTCGGAGGGAATTGGGAAGAATATTTGCCTTTAGCTAAGTTTGCATACAATAACAGCTATCAGGCCAGTATTCGGATGGCACCGTATGAAGCGTTGTATGGACAGAAGTGTCGCACTCCTACGTGTTGGACGGAATTAGGGGAGCGTCGAGTTTTGGGTCCAGAGATTGTGGCAGAATCAGAGGAAAAGGTCAAGGTAATTCGTGCACGATTAAAGGAGGCATCTGATAGGCAAAAGTCGTATACAGATCTTAAGCGAAAGGAGATAGAATTTGATGTGGGAGATCAAGCGTTCCTTAAAGTTTCACCTTGGAAGAAAGTGATGAGGTTTGGTCGCAAAGGGAAGTTAAGTCCCAGGTTTATAGGACCTTATCGGGTATTGAAGCGAGTTGGACCAGTGGCATACCAGTTAGATTTGCCTCCAGAGTTGAAGCAGATGCACGATGTATTCCATGTTTCGATGCTACGTCGTTATCGATCGGATCCATCTCATGTAGTACCAGTTGAGGAGGTGGAACTAAGGCCAGATTTGTCCTACGAAGAAGAGCCGATTCAGATCTTGGAACGAGATGTGAAAGTGCTACGGAGGAAATTAGTTCCTCTAGTCAAAGTGTTATGGCATAATCATGGATCGGAAGAAGCTTCTTGGGAGCCGGAAGAAGCAATACGACAACAATACCCTCACTTATTTCAGCCAGGTAATTTCGAGGACGAAATTATTTTAAGGGGGGTAGAACTGTAATATCCGAGATTTATGGCTTATGCATTAATGCTAAATTGTATGAAGTAGCATGCCTATGTGTATTATAAGTATGTTTTATGAATTTTGAGGACTTTAGAATATAGGAAAATGCCTTAGAAAATATCAGATTTTAAGTCTTGAAGTGGAACTGAACAAGAGTGGCCTTAAGAGAATTAGTAGGGGAAATTAGACACAAAAAATGGGCCTGTTAAAGTGGCAAAGAGGCGCCACTTAAAGCCTCTGTAAGTGACGCCATATGTAGTAGACAGGGCCTAGGTTCGAATCATAAGGGAAGCAAAATAAGAGCTTTTATTTTACGGCAATAAGGAGGAGTAGTGGACAGCATTGAGAGACTGAGGGAGGAGCTTTATATGTGGTTAAATCCTTTTAAAATTTCAGCTAAAGCAAAGGATAATTATTGATTTATTTCAATTATTTTTGAATGAGCAAAAAGGAGAGAAAATAGGAGAAAAAGAAGGGATGAGATAGGGGGAATGAGAGTTGGCCGATTGGGGGAGTCTAAGGGTGGTATTTTCGGCCAAAGGGAGGAAGTAAGGCCACTATTCATTCTTTTCTTTTCTTGTGTGCCTCTGCTGAATTCTCTAGCAAATATTCTCTTTTCTCTTTTATTTTGTCAAAGCCGAAAACACTAGCAAGCATAGTCGATTTCTTCATCTTTCTCTTCTCACCTTTTCTTCCCATTCTACTTAGGCCGAACCTCTCCCTTCCAAAGGTTTATCATTGCCGAAATTCCTAGATCAAAATACCACCATTGTCGAACCCTTGTAAATCTCACCTTTTTTCTTTCCCAATTGCTAAGGCCGAGCACCTCTGTGGGTTCAACAAGAAGCAGTCGAATTCATCATTTGGGGTAAGGATTAACTGATGTTGTTTCTCTCTTTATTTTAGATTAATCGAAAATAGAAATCTAACCCATTAATGTTTTTAGCCGAAACTCTAAAAGAGGGTTTCGAGATTCTGTGATTGTCGACTACAAGGGGAAGACCTTCGGGATTTTAAAGATCTAAGGTAAGTCATGTGTATATTCGGCCAAGGGCCATTTGTTGAGATTAAAGGTTAGAATTGAATCTAACATAGTGCTTGTAGGGATTTCGACAGATACCAAGAGTAATTAGCAATTTCGGGATTTAGATCCATAAGGTAAGTGTATGTGACATTCGGCCAAGGTCATAGTTAATGTTTCGGATCTGTTTCTTATTTGTTCAAAAGCTGAAATTAACCGGTTAAGTGATTTAGTAGTTGGCCGATTTCAAGGGAGAAATAGCACGAAATTTCGGGATTTGGTTGCTAACCCAATCGGCAGCAAGGAACTTGAGATCTAAAGCATTAGATCGGGATTTTCGGGATTTCAGTGAAAGCATTAAGTAAATCGGGTGTGTACCCCACACTGAATCTTAATTGATTTACGGTATTATTTTAATAAATGTGTTAATAAGAATATGTAAGATGTGGCTAAAGGTACCATACAATGGTACAAAGTACTCAGGTACGTAATCTTAACATTATGTTAATAAATGATATGGATATTTGGAACATGGCACATATGTGAATATTGATAAGAATGTGAAATAAGGCATAAGGCATGATATTGCATGATTTGTATGACATGGGGCATATGGGTGATATTTTAAGGGGAAGTGATCTGGTGGTTATTACCAAGATATCTGGTGACTCATGTCACAAAATCTGAATGTGGTGACTTACGTCACAAATAATTATCTGGTGGTTATGCCACAATATATAAGGGCGATGAGCACATCGTCTGCAGCGACTGCCTTCGATGATGTGTAGCGGATGGAGGGTCGACTTAGTAGTCCCCACGGTGTGATGGTTGGTACGGGTGATGTGTAGCGGATGGTATCTAGGTTTGGGTTCGGAATTGCATCATTACTTATATTTGTTACTTATGTATGATATGTTATGCCTGAATTGTTAAGACTTAATGTTGGTTGTTATACACTGAGTCTGTTTGACTCACCCCATTGTGGGATATGTTTTCAGGTGATGCTCAGTGATGGACCGGGTCGGCAGGAACTTGGTGGTGGCCATGCTCAGTTCAGTGAACTTTTATTTTGAGACTTTATGTTTTGAGTTTGGATTTATTCGGGTTTTGTTTTGATGTAATAAGGCCATAAGTATTAAACTGTTTTATGCTTGCTTTAATTTGTTTTATCACGATATTATTATTAAATAAAAGGTTATCTAATTTGTTTTTGAAATAAATCTTCAAATGTTTTGACACCCTAAAACAAATTATTTATAATATAAGGTAAACTCTAAAACAACTCGATATTTCTTTAATTTAAAGTTTGAAACTTAGAAATAAAGTTTTATAAAAACTTAGATTTCAAGAATAAACTTGTTTCCAACTCGAGCCCAACACAAAATAAATTTTCTTTCAAAACCACTCAGATTTTCCAAAGTAACAAACTAATTTTGAACCGTTTTACTCAAGGAACATACCAGATCCGGTCAAGACTCGTGGGCCTGGTTTGGGGTGTTTCAATGAGAATAGTGGAAAACATCACTCGGTTGAAAGCCGGGAACGTCTAGGACCTTTCTCGCTTAAAGTACAGGTATTATTTTAGGAAAAGGTTTATTGCTATAAATATCAGAAATAGACTCAATTTTCAAAATTTTTATTTTTCACTGTGCAAGAAAACAATTTTTGAATCAAATTTTTTTCACCAGAGTACACAACTTCTGTTGTATGTAGCATCATTCCATAATAGTAAAATTCATAGCCCAATCAAAGGGTAAATGATATCCTCTCATTAGCATTACATTATAGATGAAAAGTAAACATGGTCATGGGTCATTTATCTTTATGATAAATGATTTAATTACTATTTGATAATAATTGACTTTTCATGAAGGAAGATATACTGGTCACCATGAGATAAAATAAGATCATATTGGGAGAATGAATTTATCCCAAAGTGATTAAAGATATCATATACGGGTAGCACACTTATGATAAGGTCATTGGAGACTTATTAAGTAGCTTTTGTAATCGTATATAATAAGGGAGAGCTCAGTCACGGTACTTTAGTGGAATGACTTTGTGACTAAATAATATTGTAATTAATAGGTGAGAAGTCAAAACTTAATTATAAATTATTTGAGCCCTAATCATATATGTCTAATCAGACCTTCTACTAGCTCGAGATAACCAGAAAAAAATTGCATGTAGAACCAATGAATAGAAATAAATGAAAAAGATAAAATAAGAGAAATAGATCACATGTATCTTTATCTACAGTGAATGCATTTTCTTGCTAAGTATAAGAAATGACTTATGAATTATTGTAAGATTCTTCGAATTATTATTTAATTAATTATAATTAAATAATTAGAGTTCGAAGATGAAATTAAATTAATTAAATCATTTTGAATTTATTGGATAAGGAAATAAAAATATTTTCTTATAGATTCTATTACGGTAAAATTGATATGACTTCAACGGAACTAGAATTAGGTTGAGAAAATTATTTAATTGAGAAATTAATTCATTTAGTTTGATTAACTAAATTAATCGATTAAATAATATTTATTTTGAATAATAGAAAAAAAATATTGGGTTGGATAAATTATAAATGTTGGATCAAAGGTCTAGAAAACACATGTAATTGAATCCAATACATGAAAATGCCCAACTAGGCCTTGTGCGATACATAGGGGTGACAAACCCTAGTAAAATATAGGGCTTGACGACGCTCTTCTCTCTTCAATATTTCAAGTAGGAATTGTATTTTCTATTAAAATAATATTATTTTATCAAAACTTAATCAAGTAAAACTCCTGTACTTTTCTCTATAATTAGAGATCACTGGTTAAGCAAAATATACACTTCATAGACGTCATTATTCAGTCAGAAAGTAGTGGAAATTTATTTACAAAGAATAAATTCTATTTTCTAGAAATGTCGAATAATTATCGGTTTATAGAGAGTATTTACTTTCCTATTGAAAGTAAATAAATCGTTTTCATTCTGTGACTTGGTTCGTGTTGCTTGAGCCCACACTTGAGGCAATTTTTTCTAGTGGAAAAGGTTGTTCAGTTGAAAGCCAAAATTGAAGTTAGTCCATCTATCACAAAGCACATGTATAATTCTGGTTAAGGTTTATTGTTATAAATATCAGAAAATGGCTCGGTTTTCGAAAATTTTAAAACTTCCATTGTACCTAAAATAACTGTTTTTCTGAACCGATTTTTTCAATAGGTTTATAGAGAGAATTTACTTTACTACTGAAAGTAAATTAAAATATTTCATTATGTGACTTGGTTCGTGTTGCTCAAGTCCACACTCAAGGCAATTCATGGTTCGAGAATAATAGAGAAGTTTATTTGGTTGAAAACTAGGATTGACTTCAGTCCGCCTCACACAAAGCATAAATACATCTCAATTTTGACTTGTTACTATAAATAACACTACATGCTCAATTTAAGAGGAATTTTTAAACTTTCATTGTACCTAAAATATATGTTTTCTTCACTAGTTTTTCCAATGTGTTGTTCATGGTAGGGCTAGTAAAATAAATGACCAAGCCGAGAAATCAAGTTGAGCCGACAATTTGGTTCGGGTTATTTTTTATAGTTCAGATCGATTAGATGATGTCATCGAATCGTATCATTTCGGTTCGGTTTCAATTTATTCCATTAGACACCAAAAAGCTAAAAAAAACCTGATTAAAATTTTCCAAAAACAAACTTAATATTTTTTTTGAACATATATGCCCAATATATAAACTCATTTAAAACCCAAAATAAAACTCATTAATTCTAAATTCTAAATATAGCTTTTATTATATTTTTACATATCCTTTAAATAAAAAAATCATAAATCTGATTTCAGTCTCAATCTCTCAAGAATGAAGATCTTAACCCCAAAATCCACTATGTTCATCCTTACTCACCAACTAACGACAAGAACAATGGGTGTGGATTTAATAGACTTGCTTATTTATTATTATTAAAACTTTCAAGAATTTAATTGTTTATATCTTTTTTGCTTATTATTTATTGTATTCTTTTTCTATAATTATTGTTGTTAAAACTTCTAAAATTTTGGTTATCATTATTAACATTTCTAAGTTATGGTGCTTTTTTTATGTCATTACACATTTAGATTTATAAAATAAAAATAATTTAACAATTGATTATGTTCAATGAAGATTGAAAGTGATTAAACTAGTGTTTAATTAGATTTTTAATAAATATTTATAATCATAGATTTTACATTTTATTTTTTAGATAAATATATTAATCGAGATTTTTTGTATAATTGGAAAAAAAATTGAAAATTATCAAATATGGTCTAAGAAACATAAAACAAAGACAATTATATCAAATTAAAATTGAAAAGTCCAAATTCAAAGACAATTTTGTCTAAATAAAGTCCAAAAGTTTAAGGCCCAATAACAATATGGAAACTTGAAACTCGAACTAATTTAATTACTACGGTTCGATAATAACAAGTTTCTTATGTCCATCAGTTTGGTTTTGGATCGAAAAATAGAAAAATTGAATGCATTGGTTCAGTTTAAAAAAACAAAACAAACTGAACCAAACTGATCTCACCCCTAATTCTTGATACAACCCTTATTGTTCTGATAGTTGAGATTCAAAGAGTTTCATTTTTTCTTGCATCTCAATGAACTATTGGGAACTTGACTGGGGGTTTTAAGAGGTTTGGTTGTTTGGCAAAACATTGATATTACCTTGATGGGGTTGGGGATAGTACCATGTGGTGGATATTGAAAATTTGGTAGGTAGGCATGGTTATCGCGAGGGATAGTGGAGGATATTCTTGGTAGAGGTGGGTAGTATTGTTGGTTATGCTACAGTTGTTGATTTGGGTTGGTGGGTGGCTGAGTAACTTGATGAGGTTGCTAGGATTGTGGTTGGGTTGGAGAGAGCTCTTGGTTTTGGTTTGATGCATTTTAGAAATGATAGTAGAATAGTGAGCCATGGTGGTTTAATCTATGTTTACCACATCAATTATTGATACAAGTAGTCAACAAAGAGGAAAGGATGGTGGAGAGGAATGTTGGTTCATCTATGTTAGGAGGAGAGATTGTGGAAGGAAGAGAATAATAATAAGAGGAAGGTGAGGAAAAATGTGATACTCTAGGGTTGATGTGTGAGGTCCAAAGGAAGGTGGGTTGATCCTTAGTCCCTTATGCATCCAAGCTTATATAAGGGGACATTGTTTGTCCTTTAGTGCCATGTAGCCGACAATAAAGTGGCTTGCATAAATGTTCGGGTTGGCTATGTGTCAGTGTCGTTACAGGTCAGTTGTCGCCGTGGATTCGAATTATCACTTGGAGTTTGCTAGTCGAACTTTAAAAAAAAAAGAACTTACAACCTAATGACTTAAATAAAAAATGTTAAATAGTTCATGTAACACCCCAAGCCCGGTCAATACGCCATGACCGACTTTGGCATGCCACGAAGGAAAACGTTTCGAAGAAAATCGAGTTAACGATTAAATTTTAGTGAAAAACTCTTTGTTGTTCTATGTTTGTAGAAAACAAGTGTATAATAAGTTAAAAACTAATAATTTACTTTGAAATTCCGTAAAAACTTAGTTGTAAATCCATAGATTAAAATACCTTTTATAATTTAAAAGAAACCAAAGCGAATAGTTTGAAAACCGTTTCTAATTGAAATTTGGGAACTTGAGTTTTGGAAAATAACATGAGTTATCGAAAACGTTTAAGTTGTTAAATAATATCAAATGATATACATTACCCGATGGTAAAGTTTTGAAAACCATCTCATTTTGTAGTTTAGAAAACTTTGTGCTCAATTTATTAATTTAGCCATGTAGTTTATTAGTCACATTTAAAACAAGTCCAAAGCTTTTAAATAATTCAAACACATAATTAAAGAGGCCTAATTACAAATCCAAATAAAGGTGAAAAACCAAATTTAAACAAAAATAAAGTACCCAATTCGAAGTTCATATTGTAATATCCCGAAATAGGGGTTGCGAGTTTGGTAAATAACTCGAGTGTTAGTGGGCCTCAAGAGTGATTTTGATGTGTTTTTAGAGTCCCTAAAACTCTCGGATTAAAATGGGACACTTTTGAAAAAAATTTGAAAATTTGAGGGTTAAAAGTGGAAATTGGCTGAAGAGGCCTTAATAATAATTTTTGTGAATTTATGGACATGAAAGTCCAGGTAGCATAGTGGCTTTCGTGTACCACTTAAGTTTCGGCGCCAAGCATGGTCGGGGTTCGAGCCTAAAGTGCGGCATAAGCCTTTTATTTTGAAAAAGGGCGCTTTGAAGGATGTTTTAAAATAAATTGTGGCGGGATTTGGACATCAACGCACTGATGAGCATAGTGGTTGAGGCGCTGCGCGCCGTGGGAGCTCCATGAGGTCAGGCGTTCGAGCCCTGATAATTGCGCGCGAGTGTTTTTATTTTTCTGGGCGTTAAGTCTCAGGGACGCTTGAGATATAAGGGTTAAAAGAATTTTCATTGCGTCTGTTGGCATAAAATTCAAACGGGCCGAGTGGATTGGGACGCTTATAGCCAGGGTAACTCCTCGAGGACTCGCGTTCGAGTCGTGGGAGTTGCGCATGAGGCACTTTATTTTTTTATGTTGGCTTTCAGACCTGGGAAACTGGCAAGGTAAGGGTTAAAAGGATTTCCGATGCGTTTGTTAGCATGAAATGAACCTTGGCCGAATGGTTAAGGACCTTGCTGGGAACTGCGACTAGGCGGACTAGCGTTCGAGTCCTGAATTCCGCGCTTGAAGCATTTTATTTTTTAAGCGCTAAAGTGCAGGGAGCCCAGGGCGAGGATAGTTTAAAAGAATTTTCGAAGCATTATTGGCATGAAAGTCTCAATAGCGGAAATGGCAGGGCGGTTGGGCATGTTGTTTCAGGTCTCGGGTTCGAGACTTTGAGGGCGCACTTGGTCTCTTTTATTTTTCACGCCGACGTGGGAAGGCCCTGCATGGCCCATGCACGCGTGAAATGGCAATCCTTTTGTTTTATTTTTGCTGTTCAAAGCTGAAAATAAGCGTGGGTTGTGTTTATTTTATTATTTTCTTTGGGTTAGTTTGTATATTATTATTTTTGTGATGGAAGATGGAACAATGATTATAAGTATTATTATATTTATGCATGGGAATTATTAAGTCTGATTTTAAAATGGTGTTGGGCATGCTTTAACAAAGAATTTTCTTTGTTTTTGTGGTAAAGAGAACAAGGCATGCCGTTGGGAGTTGGGTATGTCTTGGGATAGTGTATTATTATTTTTTAGATGAATTTTGGCTTTGGGAAGGACACTTGTATCGCCGGCCTTAGTTTGATAAAAAGGGAGGCATGGCCATTAACCCCTTTTAATTTATTCAAGAGTGAGTAAGGTGGAGGAATAAGGAATAAACAAGTAATATATTTTATTAATGATGGGTTCTCTTTGCTTGGGGAAAAGAAAGCATGTGCGGTAGGGGTATTATTTTTTTATTTGTTGGAAATTTTGTTAGCTTATTTTATTTGTTGGAAAAAGAATTGGGATGTGGGCAAAGAATAAATCAATATTTTATTGTTTTTGATATTGGAAATTGTCATAAGGACAAGGGAAAGGCATGGCCGGCCATGTCATAGAAAGCATGGCCAAGACCCTTGATTTTTGGTTTTGATACTTCCCTTGCATTGGATGAATGAACCCACTTTGAAACATGAGAGGAGTTGGCCGGCCTTGTCCTTTGTTCTTGGCCAAAATTCATTTTCTTCCCCATTTTTCTTTGATGCATGGCCGAATGAAGCCCTTTGAGACCTTGTTGGTCGATTTTGTGTAAGCTAAAGGCTTGGCCGAATCATCATCTTCCCAAAGACCAGCCTTTACTCTCGTTGTTAGCCGAACATTGTCACTATTGCCGAATCTTGTGCATCTCTTGGTTGATTTCTTAGCAAAGGAGGTGCCAAATATGTTTGTAAAGTGTCTAGCTTGATACCGAATGCTAGCCAAGTGGTTCATTCCCTACCCTATGGTCATAACTAATTACCTTGTAGACGATTCTTTCAAAGACAAGGAGTGGTTTCATAAAGTTGATCTTTAGAGGAGAGTAACGTTGGTGGTAAGTAAATTCTCTCCTAGTAATCAGTTTGGATTTCTTTCTATTTAAGTGCCCAAAATCAAAGGTTAAACCTTGATTTCTAAAGAGGGCTGATTGTGCATTAAGCTCTTATAAGTGCTCTTTTTGTGTGGCAAGTGTTAGGGTTTTAAAAAGGAGTTTCAAGATTCAACTATTCAAGAAAATGGTAAGTGCAATATTCGGCCAAGGGCCATTGTTCTAGATATGAATGTTAGCCGATTCTAACAATGTTTTAATAGGACTTTCGATGACTTAGAGAGCTAATCTACGAGAACAAGTGGTGTTTTGAGATCGAAATAAGCTAGGGGCTAAACGATAAAATAACAGAAGCTTCGGGACTTTAGTTGATATTAGAATCGATAAATCGAATATCGCTTCAAACAGGTGCGTAGTTATCGCACTGTTCTTTTGCTTGATATGTGTATTGTAAGTATCATTTTATGTAAATGTATGAGTTGTGCATGTTAGCCGAAATAAAGGCTAAACGTATAGATGCTATGATAAGTGATCGAATAATCAGGTTATGATATTAACTTGTCAGCGATTTGCGATAATAATTGATTATTGATGAATGCATAAAATGTGATGTAAAATTGTAAAATTGTTTTGAGAAATATGTGGCCATGATACATATACATATGCATGTGAATTGTGATGTACACTATGTGAGTGGACTAATGCGAGCCTCGTGTTACATTCGTGATTGATGATCAGTGAACCGAGTGATATGTGGATCACTATGTGATCAGTGGCTTAACCACGACTTTAAGAAATAATGTGCAAAAGAAAGATATGTGGGTCACTGTGTGGATTGGACTTTGAAATTGTATTTCGTAATCATATTTATAATATGGTGTATTCATAATGGCATATTTATAATTGTATGTTATATATATATGGATTGTGCGGATATGGGCCAAGCCCATATATGAGGATATGTGTATTAACTATGCACCGAGTCTTGGTGACTCACTCTATTTTTATGAAACCTTTCGGTGGCGCATAAAAAGCTTGGACCGGTCTGGAGAGGATGCAAAGGTGGCCATGCAAAAGTGGATTTTCATGCAAAGGAATCTTTTGTTTAATGATGAATTAAACATTTACATTATCCGTATTTTGATTAAGTGCGTATTGTAATAAGGCCCACTAAAGTATTTCACCACTTATATTAAGTATCGTTATTAATATATGCCCTATTATGGAAAGATAGTTTAAAGGTCGGTTGTAAATGGTTTTATTTCTTCGAGTAAAGTTCGAATCCGATATTTTTATAACAAACTTAAATTTTCACTTAGAATATTACAAGTCACGAAAATGTTTTACCAAATTCGACAAAATTTTTCATTGGTTTTACTATTAAGAAAGAATATTTTTGAAAGTGTTTCGTGGTGACATTCCAAATTCGGCCGGAGTAAATGGGCCGGGTTTAGGGTGTTACATTTTGGTATCAGAGCCAGGTTCAAAACTCGGCTTTGAGGTTTGGGCCCGAAAACAGTTTTCGAAAGTGGGCTTTCCAAAAATGTGAACTTTTATTTTGGGCTTGTTCTGGCATGGCACCTGTACCTCCGACCCGGAGTCCACCTGGTAAGTACCTCTGACTATTGAGGTATATTGAATATGTGAATTGTATGGGCATAATTGGGCTTGTAGATTAGAAATTTTGGGCTATTGAACCCTAAGACTAGTCTACTCAAAAACAAGTGCATAAGACTTGAGAACTGAAATGACCATAAGAGTGTAGTAAAGGAATGTGTCCCTGCCTATGAACGTGTATGTGACTCTCTGAATAAGAAGTAGCGAACTTGAACTAAACTTATGTGTGATCGAAAGAACCACTTCTAAATACTTTATTCCATAAAATTTTTAAAACTTTATAAGTCAGATTGTGCGATAAGAGATGAGTCCTAGAGGACATGATCGAGGCAAAATGGCCGTATTGGAACTCGTTAGAGCGGGTCAAGGGTTGATAATAAGGTATCACCTCCACCACCAACTTTGGATAATGAGCAGCAAGATTAGACGAGGGATAATGCTGTATTGCGCTGCGAGTTTTAGAGATGGTGTTTGGAGCGGGAGGAAATATGAGAGCTCGAAAATCTGTTCCCAAGCGACTTTGAGCCAATAGAGCGGACTTGTTCTGTGATATATCAGGCGTGGCACCCAGTGTGATTGAATAATGGTTGGAAATAACCAAGTGAGTTGTGGATGAGCTCGATCTAAACCCTGAGGGAAAAAGTGAAAGGAATAGTAACACTAAATTGCGATGAGATGTATAAATGGTGGTTCACGGTTTGGGATAGTGTCACAACGGAGGACCCCACTCGGGAGTATGTCAAGACGGCACACTAAAAGAAGTATGTCAGTACTTACTACATTGATGCTCCGAGAAAATGTGCTTTGGGACTAAGTTTAATGGAACAAGTCCATGGCAAAATACGAGACTGAATTCCTAAAGTTAAGCCAATATGCTCGAGGAATAGTGACTACAAAACATGAACAATGTGTCCGATTTGAGGATGGATTAAGAGACGCCCTGAGACTGTTGATAGTCCCTCAATAGGAACGAGAGTTCATTGTGTTAATTGAAAAGCTAAGATAGCTAAAAAGATTAAGAACTCGATGAGATAAAATAGAGATAAGGATATGAACCGTGATGGGAGAAATTTTGAATTGTTTAATTTATCTAAGGATCTTCGGAAAAGACCGAAGGTCGAAAGTTTTGCTCATGTGATTAAGCCAGCTATGGGAAATCAGGATCGTCCATGTGCTCAGTGTGGAAAATACCAGGTCGGCGAGTGTTGGAACCAGAAATTGAGAATGTTTTAAGTATAAGTCTATAAGCAATTGAATATTGTTAAGGTTAGTTATAACCTTGTGTACATGTTGGAATCCTGGTTATAAATATAGTGGAAGCCGACTGTGGATAGACCTTCTATCGTGAAATGTTACTGAAGTGGTAAGTACAAGTGATATGTGGATAGACTATCTATCATGAAATATTATTGAGGTGATAAATACAAGTGATGTGAATTAGATGGTTTATAATTCTGGTCAGCTTGTAATGTGATTCAGATGTTGATAGTATTATATTTCAGCTTTGATGCCTAGCGAGCTTTGTGCCGTGTATATTTTGGGCTTTGATGCCTGCGTGCTTTGTGCTTGGTGTATATTTTTGTGCTTTGATGCCTAGCGAGCTTTGTGCCGTGTATATTTCGAGCTTTGATGCCTAGCGAGCTTTGTCTTGGTGTATATTTCGGGCTTTGATGCCTAGCAGGCTTTGTGCCGGTGTATATTTCAGGCTTCGATGCCTAACCGGCTTAATGCCGATGATGTGTTATAATAGAGAATTCATGAATCACTTACAAGATGAAACATGTTTGTTACCGTAAGCTAAATGCTCGAATAAGAGCAAGTCTTTCGTACTTGCAAGGAATAAGGAAAGTTAGTGAGTTCCCAATTGAGTTAAGTAAGATGTGATATAGTTAAAGCTTCGGTAAGACTTTTAATATGTGCAATTGATCTTACCAGTGATGTGTACGAGTTATCCATAACGGAATTGAAGCTTAAATATGCTTATGGAGAAGTGGCCATATGTGAAAATGCTAAATGTGAAAAAGTTTGAAATGTGTTTGCTTATGTGTACATTTGAGTATATGTGATCGATTTGGTGAATTGAAATGTGCGGATGTTCGTTAATAAGTAAATTTCGAGGACGAAATTATTTTTTTTAGGGGGGTAGAATTGTAATATCCCGAAATAGGGGTTGCGAGTTTGGTAAATAACTCGAGTGTTAGTGGGCCTCAAGAGTGATTTTGATGTGTTTTTAGAGTCCCTAAAACTCTCGGATTAAAATGGGACACTTTTGAAAAAAATTTGAAAATTTGAGGGTTAAAAGTGGAAATTGGTGAAGAGGCCTTAATAATAATTTTTAGTGAATTTATGGACATGAAAGTCCAGTAGCATAGTGGCTTCCGTGTGCCACTTAAGTTTGGCGCCAAGCATGGTCGTGGTTCGAGCCTCGGTGCGGCATAAGCCTTTTATTTTGAAAAAGGCGCTACTTTGAAGGATGTTTTAAAATAAATTGTGGCGGGATTTGGACATCAACGCTCCAAAGAGCATAGTGGTTGAGCGCTGCGCCGGGGAGCTCCATGAGGTCGAGCGTTCGAGCCCGATAATTGCGCTGTGCGAGTGTTTTTATTTTCTCGGGCGTTAAGTCTCGTGGACGCTTGAGATATAAGGGTTAAAAGAATTTTCATTGCGTCTGCTGTGGCATAAAATTCAAACGGGCCGAGTGGATTGGGACGCTTATAGCCGTGGTAACTCCTCGAGGACTCGCGTTAAGTCGTGGGAGTTGCGCGCATGAGGCACTTTATTTTTTTATGTTGGCTTTGGACACAGGAAGCGGCAAGGTAAGGGTTAAAAGGATTTTCGATCGTTTGTTAGCATGAAATGAACCTTGGCCGAATGGTTAAGGACCTTTTGGAATCTGCGACTAGGCGGACTCGCGTTCGAGTCCTGAATTCCGCGCTTGAAGCATTTTATTTTTAAGCGCTAAAGTGCAGGGAGCCCAGGGTGAGGATAGTTTAAAAGAATTTTCGAAGCATTATTGGCATGAAAGTCTCAATAGCGGAAATGGCAGGGCGGTTGGGCATGTTGTTTCAGGTCTCGGGTTCGAGACTTTGAGGGCGCACTTGGTCTCTTTTATTTTTCACGCCGACGTGGGAAGGCCCTGCATGGCCCATGCACGCGTGAAATGGCAATCCTTTTGTTTTATTTTTGCTGTTCAAAGCTGAAAATAAGCATGGGTTGTGTTTATTTTATTATTTTCTTTGGGTTAGTTTGTATATTATTATTTTTGTGATGGAAGATGGAACAATGATTATAAGTATTATTATATTTATGCATGGGAATTATTAAGTCTGATTTTAAAATGGTGTTGGGCATGCTTTAACAAAGAATTTTCTTTGTTTTTATGGTAAAGGGAACAAGGCATGCCGTTGGGAGTTGGGTATGTCTTGGGATAGTGTATTATTATTTTTTAGATGAATTTTGGCTTTGGGAAGGATACTTGTATGGCCGGCCTTAGTTTGATAAAAAGGGAGGCATGGCCATTAACCCCTTTTAATTTATTCAAGAGTGAGTAAGGTGGAGGAATAAGGAATAAACAAGTAATATATTTTATTGATGATGGGTTCTCTTTGCTTGGGGAAAAGAAAGCATGTGCGGCAGGGGTATTATTTTTTTATTTGTTGGAAATTTTGTTAGCTTATTTTATTTGTTGGAAAAAGAATTGGGATGTGGGCAAAGAATAAATCAATATTTTATTGTTTTTGATATTGGAAATTGTCATAAGGACAAGGAAAGGCATGGCGAGCCATGTCATAGAAAGCATGGCCAAGACCCTTGATTTTTGGTTTTGATACTTCCCTTGCATTGGATGAATGAACCCACTTTGAAACATGAGAGGAGTTGGCCGGCCTTGTCCTTTGTTCTTGGCCAAAATTCATTTTCTTCCCCATTTTTCTTTGATGCATGGCCGAATGAAGCCCTTTGAGACCTTGTTGGTCGATTTTGTGTAAGCTAAAGGCTTGGCCGAATCATCATCTTCCCAAAGACCAGCCTTTACTCTCGTTGTTAGCCGAACATTGTCACTATTGCCGAATCTTGTGCATCTCTTGGTTGATTTCTTAGCAAAGGAGGTGCCAAATATGTTTGTAAAGTGTCTAGCTTGATACCGAATGCTAGCCAAGTGGTTCATTCCCTACCCTATGGTCATAACTAATTACCTTGTAGACGATTCTTTCAAAGACAAGGAGTGGTTTCATAAAGTTGATCTTTAGAGGAGAGTAACGTTGGTGGTAAGTAAATTCTCTCCTAGTAATCAGTTTGGATTTCTTTCTATTTAAGTGCCCAAAATCAAAGGTTAAACCTTGATTTCTAAAGAGGACTGATTGTGCATTAAGCTCTTATAAGTGCTCTTTTTGTGTGGCAAGTGTTAGGGTTTTAAAAAGGAGTTTCAAGATTCAACTATTCAAGAAAATGGTAAGTGCAATATTCAGCCAAGGGCCATTGTTCTAGATATGAATGTTAGCCGATTCTACCAATGTTTTAATAGGACTTTCGATGACTTAGAGAGCTAATCTACGAGAACAAGTGGTGTTTCGAGATCGAAATAAGCTAGGGGCTAAACGATAAAATAACAGAAGCTTCGGGACTTTAGTTGATATTAGAATCGATAAATCGAATATCGCTTCAAACAGGTGCGTAGTTATCGCACTGTTCTTTTGCTTGATATATGTATTGTAAGTATCATTTTATGTAAATGTATGAGTTGTGCATGTTAGCCGAAATAAAGGCTAAAAGTATAGATGCTATGATAAGTGATCGAATAATCAGGTTATGATATTAACTTGTCAGCGATTTGCGATAATAATTGATTATTGATGAATGCATAAAATGTGATGTAAAATTGTAAAATTGTTTTGAGAAATATGTGGCCATGATACATATACATATGCATGTGAATTGTGATGTACACTATGTGAGTGGACTAATGCGAGCCTCGTGTTACATTCGTGATTGATGATCAGTGAACCGAGTGATATGTGGAGCACTATTTGATCGGTGGCTTAACCACGACTTTAAGAAATAATGTGCAAAAGAAAGATATGTGGGCCACTGTGTGGATTGGACTTCGAACTTGTATTTCGTAATCATATTTATAATATGGTGTATTCATAATGGCATATTTATAATTGTATGTTATATATATATGGATTGTGCGGATATGGGCCAAGCCCATATATGAGGATATGTGTATTAACTATGCACTGAGTCTTGGTGACTCACTCTATTTTTATGAAACCTTTCAGGTGGCGCATAAAGCTTGGACCGGGTCGGAGAGGATGCAAAGGTGGCCATGCAAAAGTGGATTTTCATGCAAAGGAATCTTTTGTTTAATGAATTAAACATTTACATTATCCGTATTTTGATTAAGTGCGTATTGTAATAAGGCCCACTAAAGTATTTCAGTCCACTTATTAAGTATCGTTATTAATATGCCCTATTATGGAAAGATAGTTTAAAGGTCGGTTGTAAATGGTTTTATTTCTTCGAGTAAAGTTCGAATCCGATATTTTTATAACAAACTTAAATTTTCACTTAGAATATTACAAGTCACAAAAATGTTTTACCAAACTCGACAAAATTTTTCATTGGTTTTACTATTAAGAAAGAATATTTTTGAAAGTGTTCCGCGGTGACATTCCAAATTCGGCCGGAGTAAATGGGCCGGGTTTGGGGTGTTACACATATAAAACCAAATTTTATTGCATAGCCTCCTCGAGTTCATCCGGCTCCTCATCCGCGAATTTACAAATCACCTGAAAAGATATCCCACGAGGGGTGAGTCAACAGACTCAATGTGTAACAATACACTAAAGGCCCAATCGATCATAGCAATAAAGCCCATTTAAATTACATTTAGCCATAAGCCCATAATATAGCAAATCAGATAATCACATGTACATATAAAATGAAATGCAATCCCGAGCCCAACCTAGATATCCATCCGCTACACACCACCCGTACCTGCCAATCACACCGTGGGGATTACTAAATCGACCCTCCATCCGCTACACACCATCGAAGGTAGTTGCTGTAGTCAACTTGCGCATCGCCCTTATAAATTGTGGCATGGCCACCAAATAATTTGTGACAGAGTCACCGGATTCATAATACGTGACCGAAGTCACCGGACTCATAATATCGTGACCGAAGTCATCGGATAATGTGGTAAACCACCGGAACACTTCCCCTTTCAATATTACCCATATGCCCATGCAATAACATATTATTTCAATATCATGCCATATACCCCCAATATCAAACGGAATCATACACATTTCATATTTATGCTTATAGCATTATTAACGATGTAGATATCATGCCTTGTACATTACCCCAAAGTCATAACAAAAAATCGGATATGTCTCATATTAAATGTTTATACAAAGTGTTAAGGGATAATGTACCTGAATTCACTGTACCATTGAATGGTACCCGAAGCCATAATCATTTATATTTCTTTATAAACACATTTTTATCAATAATACTATTAATCTATTAGAATTTTAGTGTAAGCTACACACCTTGTAAACATGGAGAGCGATAGAATACTTAAGATTTCCGACTCTTGCCTACAACATCGACAGTACCTACATATCACTATGTAAGAAATCGATTATCACTAAAAAGATATGGCCTTTGGCCGAATATCATTATCTCCTTACCTTGGATTATTCAAATCCCGAATGATTCCCCCTAAATGTTGGCTACAAAGAAACCCCAAACTTTCCTTCAAGTTTCGGCCAAAGATAACATAAGGAATTAGAGTTCGCTTTTCAATCATTAGAAAAAGGAAGAGGTAAAGAAATTAGTCTAGAAGAGATTTTTACCGAAAAGTAAAGACCAATATGCAAATGGTCACTAGACTCCAAAAATTTGGCAAGATGAAATAGAAAAATAGATTCAAATGAAAAAGATGATAGGTTTTTGGTGCTTAGAAGCAATCGATTTCAATGGTGTCAATGGAGTGAAACTTTCGGCTTTAGAAGAGAATGGAAAAGAAAAGAAAAGGAGAAATGATCAAAGTGACTAAATGGGTTTCGGCTATGGAAGAAATTGAACAAAGAAAAAGTTTTTGGTAATGGTGCACATTCGGTCAAGTAAGAAAAAGAATGAAAGAAAATGCCTTCAAAAGTAGTAATATTTCGGTACCAAAAAGAAAGAAAAGCTTGATAGAAAAAGAAGAAAAAGAGTACCAATTTGGTCAAATATGATAGCCAAAACAAAACAAGGTTTTTACCTAATGCAAATGACAATTTCGGCTAAGGAGAAAGATTTTGGAGAAAAGGGAAAAAGATGCACAAAATGTCAAGAATTTGGCCAACTATCCTCCCCCTAATCCCATACAATACTCGGCCAACCCCCCCTAGCCATCTATGTGTCCACATTCATGGTCAAAATAACCATAAAAATATTTCCAAAACATCTCCCATACATCAAGCTTTATGTCCCCTTATCCTTCCATAACATCTTGATTCCATTCCTTAACTAATAACTTGCCTTTTTCCAATAGTCTACTATCCAAAAATAACAAAGTCCATCCTTACCATAAATATCTCTTTGACCAACACTTAAGGAAAGCATGCAAAAATAATCAAAATTTGCACACCAAGTGATTTGAACCTCTTCCCTTCAAGTCCATCATGTGACACCTTAACCTTCCTACCAATTGCTCAATTATGCTAGCTATTTACTCATAAATTTCTATATGTCTTGAAGCTACTTACCATCTCTCCTTAAAGTGCTAAAATACCAAATTTTTCCTAAAGCCCAATTAAACCCAAGACTTCATAAAAACTTCGTAACCCCTTCCAAATTCACTTAACTAGTACATCCAATTAGCAAAAACACCATTCTCATATTCTTAAAGATTTCAAACTCTCCTAAACCCAAGGTCCAATCGGCCTAATCCTACTAGGCCCAAATTCGGGATGTTACAATTCTACCCTCCTTAAAGAAATTTTGTCCTCGAAATTTCCAACTAACTTACAGTCGTGCATCCTCACTCACCACACGACGCTCTTGCTGCGCACTCTGATAATATTAAAACTAACATACTTTCTATGAACAGTCTCAAAGAATTCATGTCTATCATCGCAACTTAACAGACTTAAAAGTTTTATGCATTAATCATTATTCTACTTTCTTTAAAACACAGTTTTATGAATAATTTTAATAAGAGATTGTTTCGCGAGTACATCCAACCTATAGTTTTGTGTCTCTAAAGTAGTTTCTACTACTATACAGTCATACCATCATCATCATATTATCAAAATCAACAGTTTGAGATACTTACCTGAGCAGATCGGTGCCGGAGACTCGGTGCCATGCTTTTCAAACCATATAATCTCAACCAAAAACATTTAAAACCATATTTTAAAATATTTTGGGCCTCGAGCCCACAGCCGAGCTTTTGAACTTAGCTCTGATACCAATTTGTAACACCCCAAGCCCGGTCAATACGCCATGACCGACTTTGGCATGCCACGAAGGAAAATGTTTCGAAGAAAATCGAGTTAACGATTAAATTTTAGTGAAAAACTCTTTGTTGTTCTATGTTTGTAGAAAACAAGTGTATAATAAGTTAAAAACTAATAATTTACTTTGAAATTCCGTAAAAACTTAGTTGTAAATCCATAGATTAAAATACCTTTTATAATTTAAAAGAAACAAAAGCGAATAGTTTGAAAGCCGTTTCTAATTGAAATTTGGGAACTTGAGTTTTGGAAAATAACATGAGTTATCGAAAACATTTAAGTTGTTAAATAATATCAAATGATATACATTACCCGATGGTAAAGTTTTGAAAACCATCTCATTTTGTAGTTTAGAAAACTTTGTGCTCAATTTATTAATTTAGCCATGTAGTTTATTAGTCACATTTAAAACAAGTCCAAAGCTTTTAAATACTTCAAACACATAATTAAAGAGGCCTAATTACAAATCCAAATAAAGGTGAAAAACCAAATTTAAACTAAAATAAAGTACCCAATTCGAAGTTCAAATAAAACCAAATTTTATTGCATAGCCTCCTCGAGTTCATCCGGCTCCTCATTCGCGAATTTACAAATCACCTGAAAAGATATCCCACGAGGGGTGAGTCAACAGACTCAATGTGTAACAATACACTAAAGGCCCAATCGATCATAGCAATAAAGCCCATTTAAATTACATTTAGCCATAAGCCCATAATATAGCAAATCAGATAATCGAATGTACATATAAAATGAAATGCAATCCCAAGCCCAACCTAGATATCCATCCGCTACACACCACCTGTACCTGCCAATCACACCGTGGGGATTACTAAATCGACCATCCATCCGCTACACACCATCGAAGGCAATTGCTTTGCAGTCAACTTGCACATCGCCCTTATAAATTGTGGCATGGCCACCAGATAATTTGTGACAGAGTCACCGGATTCATAATATGTGACTGAAGTCACCAGATTCATAATATCGTGACCGAAGTCACCGGATAATGTGGTAAACCACCGGAACACTTCCCCTTTCAATATTACCCATATGCCCATGCAATAACATATTATTTCAATATCATGCCATATACCCCCAATATCAAACGGAATCATACACATTTCATATTTATGCTTATAGCATTATTAACGATGTAGATATCATGCCTTGTACATTACCCCAAAGTCATAACAAAAAATCGGATATGTCTCATATTAAATGTAACAGACCAATTTTGACCCAAATCGGAACGGTGGTTTCGGGACCATGAATTCGAGCCTGAGAGATATTTTAATATTATATTTTGTGTTTGTTACATGTGATTTAGTGAGTGTGAAAATTTCGTAGAAAAATTTAGTCGTTTAAGTGCTCAATTTGATAAAAAGGATTTAATCGAGAAAAGCGTAAAAGTTGCATGCTAAAGTGAAGAGTACTAAATTGATTGTGGCTTTTTAAGTGGGTGTACCAAAAGGGCAATTAGCCCATTCACCATAGTAAGGGACGGCAATGGGCTTTTATAAGTCCAAATTATATGTTAAATTAGCCTATTATATGTTATGTTGATATATTAGTAAATAAGGTATATTAAATGTGTTATTATAACATAAAATAATAAAGTTAAGTGGGAAGAAAGAGAACATCACATTGTTCATCTTCTTGGCCGAATGTTTGAGGAGAAAAACTCCATTTTTGGAGCTTGAAGTTTCGGCAACTTAAGGCTTGATTTGGGGTAGGTATTTTACTTAGTTTTTGATAAATTTTACGCTTTTGAGATCGTTGTTTCGTGTATTACCCGACCCATGTCTAAATTTTTGAAAATACTATGTATATAGGATTCGGCCATTAACATGTTTGGATAGTCTTGATGTTTGATGATTTTAAATTAAATGTATGTTAAAGATTTACAAGTTTTGTATTGGAATTTTTGGTAATTTTGAGTATATAGGGCTAAATTGAAAAGAATAAATTTGTGAAGGATTAAAATGTCAAATAAATGAAATGCATGGACACCTATGACTATAATGAAGATTCGGCCAAGCTAGGATGTTGGAAAATTTTGCATATTTTGTGTCATGTGCAAATGGGACTAAATTGTAAAAATGGGAAACATTAGGGGCAAAATGGTAAATTGCCCATTTGGGTGTTTTGGGACTAAATTGAGATGAAATGAGATTAAATGAGCTAAATTCTAATGTGTTTTAGATCAAGAGCAAAGAAAGACCGAATTAGACGGGGGAAAGACAAAGGTTCTCGAATAGCCGATTCGCACGGACTATCGACAACCGAGGTAAGTCCTTTAGTTAAATCATGTCAAAGAATTAATTATGGTTATCTTGACTATTAAAAATTTATGAATGTTAATATCCAATTACATCATGGCCGAATGTATATTGACATATTGGTTGATGATTTATGTTGAGTATGTGATGGAAATTATTTTGGCTAATGCAAGGTGAATAAGTAAGTTCTTGAGCTACTTTATATTTAAAGATCATTTACATATCTAGTGAATGATAAAATTTGTATAAGCTTGGTGTAAAACCATGAGTTGGCGATTGTGATAATGATGGATTGGATTGATTTCAAATTTATTTAATGCAATGGGAATAAATGTATATGATTCGATATGTATAGTGAAACGTGAAAAGCATTAAAAATATTCGACATTCGGGCTTGAGCCTAGCGAGCCTCGTGTGGTGACATAATCGGGCTTTATGCCCAGCGCGAGCCTCGTGCTGGGGTGACATAATCGGGCTTTATGCCTAGCAAGCCTTGTGCCGGTGTTATTTATCGGGCTTTTATGCCTAGCGGGCCTTGTGCCTGGGTGTTATTTATCGGGCTTTATGCCTAGCGTGCCTTGTGCTTGGTGTTATTCGGGCTTCTACGCCTAGCGAGCTTGATGCCTGTGATGTGCTTTCCAAAATAGAAACCAAATTTATGTTCAAGGCGAATTAAAGCAAATATATCGAGTTAACGGCTCGGTGAGTATGTAAAGTAGGAATGAGTTTCTTACTTAATTAAGATAAGGTAAACTAGTGATTCAATGATTATTACCAATGGTATGTATTTCTGGTTCTATTGATAAATGATGTGGTATCGTGACTTTGGCCGTTTAATATGTAAATATATAAGACTAGGTGTATTCGGCCACAAGGGTGGTTGTATAATTAATAACATGTTATAATAATTGATATCCAAGTATATGAATAATGGTACCTATGGTTATATGATGACACATTGGGTTTTAAAGATCGGATTCTGACGAATATTTTGATCATAAATATGTGGGTAAGGAGAAACTTTCCTATCAATTTCATACTTAGTTACATGGATATGAAATTGAAAGCTTGATAATGAAAATGAGCATAAGTATAAGTTGAGTTGTAGAAATTGAATTGTTAGTGTTTGAATGTTATATTTTTATGAAATTAGGACTTACTAAGCTAGCGAGCTTATCGTGTGAAATGTTTCCTCTGTTTTATAGATTAGGCAAGCTACAAGCTCGTCGGGATCGTTCGGAAGGTCGCCCACACTATCAATCTACATTTTGGTACTCTTTCATTTTGGTTTTAAACGAAGGCATGTATAGGGAAGACTTAGTCTTTGTTGATGAACTCTTAAGGTTTATGTATGTAATAGCCATGCGAATATGGCTAAATTTTTAGTAAGTATGATGTTGGGTTTCGATATGTATGTTGGTTCATGATGGCAAGGTTTATGCTTTCTTAATCGAAGTTTAATCATTTTGTTAAGGAAATGTTTATATACGAAATGAATCCTTGAATTAGGAATGTAGGTAGGTTCGGTTAGAATCTAGTCTTTCATAAAATGCAACAAAACAGCTTGTAGTAACAGCAGTGATGTGAGTTAGAAAAATCACCAAAAATAGGGTATATTGAATTAAAAGGTGAATGAGATATGGAATTAAACCTTATTGTGTCTATTTTTACATGAAAGAAACAGAGTAGGCAAAAGATTTATATATTATGAGATAATTCAGTTTTAGTGAGACCTGCTCTGAATGAATTCGTGAGTCACTGTTCTGTTTTGGAAAAATTGCCATAAATTGTACAAAAATAATTAAGAAGCATGGTTTATATGTGTAGAACCCTTAATGAATCTATTTTTCATTGGTATAAACAAGAACATCATAGGAAATTTGTGCAATGAGATAACTGCATTTTTGTAGGGACAGGTCAGAATTGTCAAGCAGTGTAATAAGGGTAACTTTGATGAATAAATTGTACTAATTGGCTACATGAAAAATTCTGGAAAAATTATGGTGAATAGTTATATGAGTCTAGTTTCAAGGAAAATTTACGGATCTAAATTTCGAGTTTTGTAACTCGAGTTATGGTCGATTTAGTCAGCGTGACGCAGTTGGACAGCTTTAAAAATTTTTACTTCCCGAGTTAATGGTCAAGTCTAGTAATGCCACGTGCCGGCGACTCCTGCAAGGGTTTCGGGTAAGGGTGTTACATTTGATTGGTATCGAGCTTACGGTTTAGTCGATTCTAGGACTACCGTAGCACGTGTGAGTCTAGCTATACATGCCTTTATTATATGTTGATAGTGTGGTGACTTCTGACAGCCTGAACTTTGTTTTATATAGTAAATGGACACTGATCCTGAAAGAGTTGTAGCTGATGATGTGGAGAGCGTGGCGCCTGACCGTACCCATGGATCAGCGCCGATAGACTCTCGACCTGTTTCGGGTAGCCACGAAGGAGAAACTAAACAAGCCTTTTATCGGATGATGAATGAGTGGTTTGCCCAATTTATTCAAAATAACCCGGCCGTACCCCAACCTCCACCCCCGAATAATCTAACTCCGATTCCTTCAGCTCCCCCAATGATAGATCCGATGAGATCTAGTAGACCCCCAGTTGATAAAATCCGAAAATATGGGGCCGAAGAATTTAAAGCTAATGACGATGATGACGCTGAGAGAGCCGAAATGTGGCTTGATAACACTATTCGGGTACTTGATGAGTCATCTTGTACTCGGATGAATGCTTGAAGTGTACTATATCCTTATCAAGGGGACACTTTGCATATCACCGGTGGAATACACTAGTATCAGTGGTTCCGAAAGAAAAAGTGACATGGGATTTCTTCCAGAATGAATTCCGCAAGAAATATATCAGCCAAAGATTCATTGATCAAAAACGAAAAGAATTCCTTGAGCTGAAACAAGGACGAATGACCGTGACGGAATATGAACGAAAATTTGTCAGACTCAGCAGATATGCTAGAGAGTGTGTTTCTTCTGAAGCTATTATGTGTAAAAGATTTGAAGATGGCCTGAATGAAGATATAAAGATGTTCGTTGGCATTCTTGAAATTCAAGAGTTTGTGACTTTAGTTGAAAGAGCTTGCAAAGCTGAAGAGCTCGGGAAAGAGAAAAGAAAGGCTGAGACTGAAGCTAGAGACATTCGTAAAAGATCTTCGGGTAAAGTCTTTCATTCCACGACCAAGAAGCCCGAGAGCGACTACTACACGGATGAAAGCTAATCTGAGATCCACCTAGACGGAATCGACCTCCTATGAGCTCCCGAGCTACCTCGATAGGATGTGTTGGTAATGTTCCACAAAATAGAGTTGAGTGCAAGCATTGTGGGAAATGGCACTCGAGGAGTTGTAGATTTCATGATCGGTCTTGCTATAAATGTGGATCATCGGACCATTTTATTAGAAAGTGTCCGAAGTTAGGTGAAAGAGAATCTGATCCCGCAACACTAAGCCGAGCAACGTGTCAATGCGAGGTAGACCACCCGCACATTCGGGCAATGTAGGTGGTAGTCGAAAAGGAACGAAGAACACCACGGATCGATCTGAGACTAGAGCTCGGCTAGAGCATATCTTTGCGCGAGCTAGAGAGGATGCTTCTTCCCCGATGTCATTACTCAGTACTTTCACTCTTTATGATACTCTTTGTGATTGCACTAATTGATCCCGGTTCGACTCATTCTTATGTGTGTGAAACTTTAAAATTCGGCAAGACTCTGTTAGTTGAGTCTACCGAGTTTGTGATTCGTGTGTCCAACCCTTTGGGTAGATGTGTGCTTGTTAATAAAGTGTGTAGAGGTTGCCCGTTGATGATTCGAGATTATTGCTTCCCAGCTGATTTAATGTTGTTGCCCTTTGACGAATTTGATATAATCTTGGGTATGGATTGGTTAACTTCACACGAGGCGATGAGTGGATTGTAAAAGAAAGCTTATTGATTTGAAATGTCGAAACGGTGAGACCATCGAAATTAAATCTGTGACATAAATGGGTTGCCTACAAACAATATCTTCAATGTTAGCTTTGAAAGTATGTGAAAAAAGGGTGTGAAGCTTATTTGGCCTATGTCTTTGGATAATAAAATGTCCGAGAAACAAATTGAATCAGACGGTTGTGTGTGAATACCCGATGTGTTTCTTGAGGAACTCACGGGTTTACCCTGCATGCGAGAGATTGAGTTCGGCATTGAGTTAGTGCAGGTGCGACTCGATTTCGATAGCTCGCATCGAATGGCACCTCTCATCAATTAAAAGAATTGAAAGCGCGATTGCAAGAGTTGTGAGATAGGGGTTTTGCATGACCGAGTTTCTCTCCTTGGGGTGCACCTGTGTTATTTGTGAAAAAGAAAGATGGGACTATGCGAATGTGTATCGACGACTACTAAGCAACTAAATAAGGTAACTATAAAGAATAAGTACCAAGTTACCTCGGATTGATGATTTATTTGATCGGTTGAAGGGGGCTTGATGTTTTCGAAAATAGATTTGAGAACGGCTATTATCAATTACGAGTCGAGATTTAGATGTGCCAAAGATCGCATTTCGCACGAGGTACGGACATTATGAGTTTTTGGTTATGCCTTTTGGACTCACTAATGCACTGCTTTGTTTTTATGGATCTAATGAACCGGGTCTTCCGGCGATTTTGGATCGAGTTTGTAGTAGTGTTTATTGATGATATATTGATCTATTCCAAAAGTGAAACGGAACATGCCGAGCATTTGAGATTAGTACTACAAACTTTGAGAGATCAACGATTGTATGCAAAGTTCGAGTAAGTGTGAATTCGGATGAATGAGGTCGGCTTCTTGGGTCATGTTGTTTTGATTAGTCGGTATTCGGGTGGATCCAAATAAATTAACACTATACTTGATTGGAGACCACCAAAGAATGTTTACGAGATCCAAGTTTCCTAGGCCTTGCGGGATATTATAGACGATTTGTAAAAGGTTTTTACTGTAATAGCTACACCTTTGACGAAACTACTACGAGAAAGATGTCAAGTTTGAATGGTCGAGAAGTGTCGAGAAAAGTTTCGAGCGGTTGAAAGCCCTTTTGACCAAGCCCAGTGTTAACTCACTGAATCGGGTAAAGAATTTATTATTTTTAGCGATGCTTCCTTGAATGGATTAGGTTGTGTTTTAATGCAAGAAGGCAAGGTGATAGCCTACGCTTGAGACAATTGAAGCCGCATGAGAAAAATTATCCAACTCATGATTTGGAGTTGGCGACCATTGTGTTCGCATTAAAAATTTGGCGTCACTACTTATTTGGCGAAAAATGTCATATTTATTCAGATCACAAAATTTTGAAATATTTGATGACTCAGAAAGACTTGAACTTGAGACAACGTAGATGGTTAGAATTGCTTGAAAGACTATGAATTAGTTATTGACTACCATCCGGGAAAGCTAATGTTGTTGCGGATCGTTAAGTCGAAAATCATTATTTGCTCTTCGTGCATTGAACGCACGGGTGGCTATATCTGATGATGGTTTGATCATAGCCGAATTACAAGCAAGGCCGATGTTCATTCAGCAGATTTGTGATGCACAGAAAGTTGATGAAAAGTTGATTTCTATTCGAATTCAGTGTGAAAATGGTATAGAATCAGATTTTCAGATTGATGCAAATGATTGTTTGAGTTACAAAAGTCGATTGTGTATTCCTAAGAACTCGATTTGATACGTATGATTGATTAGAGGAGGCCCATAATGGTCGAATGTCGATACACCCGAGTAGCACGAAAATGTATAACGATTTGAAACAGTTCTATTGGTGGCCTAGCATGAAACGGGATATATCTGAATTTGTTTCCAAGTGCTTAATCTGTCAACAAGTGAAAGCTGAGCATCAAGTACCGTCCGGATTACTTCAACCAATCATGATACCCGAATGGAAATGGGATAGAATTACAATGGATTTTGTATCTGGTCTTTCTATGACACCGAGTAAGAAAGATGTCGTATGGGTTATCGTTGATAGGTCCGACTAAATCAGCTCATTTTGTGCCGAGACGCACTGATTATTCACTTGATAAACTTGCCGACTTGTATGTGTCGCGATTGTAAGGTTGCACGGTGTCAAGAGAGTTCCATTGTTTCGATAGGGACCCAAGATTCACATCGCGGTTTGGAAGAAATTGCAAGATGCTTTAGGTACTAAACTTTATTTTAGTCTGACCTTCCATCCGCAAACAGACGGTCAGTCTGAGCGAACTATTTTGATACTTGAGGACATGTTGAGGTGTTGCGTTCTCGAGTTTGAAGGTACGTGGGAACGATACCTACCTTTGATTGAATTTGCTTACAATAATAGTTTCCAATCTAGCATAAAAATGGCGCCTTATGAAGCCTTATATGGTCGAAAATGTCGCACACCGTTGTATTGGACTGAACTCAGCGAAAAAAGGATAAACGGGGTTGATTGGATTAAAGAAACAGAACAGAAGGTGGTACTTATTAGAAATAACTTGAAAGCTGCTTCGGATCGTCAGAAGTCCTATGCCGATTTGAAGCGTAAGGATATTGAATTTCAGGTCGGAGATCGGGTGTTCTTGAAAGTTTCTCCTTGGAAGAAAATACTTCGATTCGGTCAGAAAGGCAAGTTAAGTCCGAGATTTATCGGACCGTACGAAGTCATTGAACGTATTGGACCGGTTGCTTATAGATTAAGATTGCCCTCCGAGTTAGAAAAGATACACAATGTATTTCATGTTTCGATGCTTATGAAATATAGATCGGATCCGTCCCCATGTGATTTCATCGTCGAGATTGAAATTAGATCGATTTGACATATGATGAGGAACCGATCCGTATCTTAGCCCGGAGATAAAAAGAGTTGAGAAATAAAAGAATTCCATTAGTAAAAGTTTTATGGAATCGTTACGGGGTTGAAGAGGCTACGTGGGAGCTGAAGAGACAATGAGGCAACAATATCCGAACTTATTTAATGGTAAGATTTTCGGGGACGAAAATCCTTAAGGGGGGAGAGTTGTAACAGACCAATTTTGACCCAAATCGGAACAGTGGTTTCGGGACCATGAATCCGAGCCTGAGAGATATTTTAATATTATATTTTGTGTTTGTTACATGTGATTTAGTGAGTGTGAAAATTTAGTAGAAAAATTTAGTCGTTTAAGTGCTCAATTTGATAAAAAGGATTTAATCGAGAAAAGCGTAAAAGTTGCATGCTAAAGTGAAGAGTACTAAATTGATTGTGGCTTTTTAAGTGGGTGTACCAAAGGGCAATTAGCCCATTCACCATAGTAAGGGACGGCAATGGGCTTTTATAAGTCCAAATTATATGTTAAATTAGCCTATTATATGTTATGTTGATATATTAGTAAATAAGGTATATTAAATGTGTTATTATAACATAAAATAATAAAGTTAAGTGGGAAGAAAGAGAACATCACATTGTTCATCTTCTTGGCCGAATGTTTGAGGAGAAAAACTCCATTTTTGGAGCTTGAAGTTTCGGCAACTTAAGGCTTGATTTGGGGTAGGTATTTTACTTAGTTTTTGATAAATTTTACGTTTTTGAGATCGTTGTTTCGTGTATTACCCGACCCATGTCTAAATTTTTGAAAATACTATGTATATAGGATTCGGCCATTAACATGTTTGGATAGTCTTGATGTTTGATGATTTTAAATTAAATGTATGTTAAGGATTTACAAGTTTTGTATTGGAATTTTTGGTAATTTTGAGTATATAGGGCTAAATTGAAAAGAATAAATTTGTGAAGGATTAAAATGTCAAATAAATGAAATGCATGGACACCTATGACTATAATGAAGATTCGGCCAAGCTAGGATGTTGGAAAATTTTGCATATTTTGTGTTATGTGCAAATGGGACTAAATTGTAAAAATGGGAAACATTAGGGGCAAAATGGTAAATTACCCATTTGGGTGTTTTGGGACTAAATTGAGATGAAATGAGATTAAATGAGCTAAATTCTAATGTGTTTTAGATCAAGAGCAAAGAAAGACCGAATTAGACCGGGGAAAGACGAAGGTTCTCGAATAGCCGATTCGCACGGACTATCGACAACCGAGGTAAGTCCTTTAGTTAAATCATGTCAAAGAATTAATTATGGTTATCTTGACTATTAAAAATTTATGAATGTTAATATCCAATTACATCATGGCCGAATGTATATTGACATATTGGTTGATGATTTATGTTGAGTATGTGATGGAAATTATTTTGGCTAATGCAAGGTGAATAAGTAAGTTCTTGAGCTACTTTATATTTAAAGATCATTTACATATCTAGTGAATGATAAAATTTGTATAAGCTTGGTGTAAAACCATGAGTTGGCCAATTGTGATAATGATGGATTGGATTGATTTCAAATTTATTTAATGCAATGGGAATAAATGTATATGATTCGATATGTATAGTGAAATGTGAAAAGCATGTAAAAATATTCGACATTCGGGCTTGAGCCTAGCAGGCCTCGTGCCGGTGACATAATCGGGCTTTATGCCTAGCAGGCCTCGTGCCGGTGACATAATCGGGCTTTATGCCTAGCAAGCCTTGTGCCGGTGTTATTTATCGGGCTTTTATGCCTAGCAGGCCTTGTGCCGGTGTTATTTATCGGGCTTTTATGCCTAGCGTGCCTTGTCTTGGGTGTTATTATTCGGCTTCTACGCCTAGCGTGCTTGATGCCTGGTGATGTGCTTTACAAAATAGAAACCAAATTTATGTTCAAGGCGAATTAAAGCAAATATATCGAGTTAACGGCTCAGGTGAGTATGTAAAGTAGGAATGAGTTTCTTACTTAATTAAGATAAGGTAAACTAGTGATTCAATGATTATTACCAATGGTATGTATTTCTCGGTTCTATTGATAAATGATGTGGTATCGTGACTTTGGCCGTTTAATATGTAAATATATAAGACTAGGTGTATTCGGCCACAAGGGTGGTTGTATAATTAATAACATGTTATAATAATTGATATCCAAGTATATGAATAATGGTACCTATGGTTATATGATGACACATTGGGTTTTAAAGATCGGATTACTGAACGAATATTTTGATCATAAATATGTGGGTAAGGAGAAACTTTCCTATCAATTTCATACTTAGTTACATGGATATGAAATTGAAAGCTTGATAATGAAAATGAGCATAAGTATAAGTTGAGTTGTAGAAATTGAATTGTTAGTGTTTGAATGTTATATTTTTATGAAATTAGGACTTACTAAGCTAGCGAGCTTATCGTGTGAAATGTTTCCTCTGTTTTATAGATTAGGCAAGCTACAAGCTCGTCGGGATCGTTCGGAAGGTCGCCCACACTATCAATCTACATTTTGGTACTCTTTCATTTTGGTTTTAAACGAAGGCATGTATAGGGAAGACTTAGTCTTTGTTGATGAACTCTTAAGGTTTATGTATGTAATAGCCATGCGAATATGGCTAAATTTTTAGTAAGTATGATGTTGGGTTTCGATATGTATGTTGGTTCATGATGGCAAGGTTTATGCTTTCTTAATCAAAGTTTAATCATTTTGTTAAGGAAATGTTTATATCTGAAATGAATCCTTGAATTAGGAATGTAGGTAGGTTCGGTTAGAAGCTAGTCTTTCATAAAATGCAACAAAACAGCTTGTAGTAGCAGCAGTGATGTGAGTTAGAAAAATCACCAAAAATAGGGTATATTGAATTAAAAGGTGAATGAGATATGGAATTAAACCTTATTGTGTCTATTTTTACATGAAAGAAACAGAGTAGGCAAAAGATTTATATATTATGAGATAATTCAGTTTTAGTGAGACCTGCTCTGAATGAATTCGTGAGTCACTGTTCTGTTTTGGAAAAATTTCCATAAATTGTACAAAAATAATTAAGAAGCATGGTTTATATGTGTAGAACCCTTAATGAATCTATTTTTCATTGGTATAAACAAGAACATCATAGGAAATTTGTGCAATGAGATAACTGCATTTTTGTAGGGACAGGTCAGAATTGTCAAGCAGTGTAATAAGGGTAACTTTGATGAATAAACTGTACTAATTGGCTACATGAAAAATTCTGGAAAAATTATGGTGAATAGTTATATGAGTCTAGTTTCAAGGAAAATTTACGGATCTAAATTTTGAGTTTTGTAACTCGAGTTATAGTCGATTTAGTCAGCGTGACGCAGTTGGACAGCTTTAAAAAATTTTTACTTCACGAGTTAATGGTCAAGTCTAGTAATGCCACGTACCCGACTCCGGCAAGGGTTTCGGGTAAGGGGTGTTACATTAAATGTTTATACAAAGTGCTAAGGGATAACGTACCTGAATTCACTGTACCATTGAATGGTACCCGAAGCCATAATCATTTATATTTCTTTATAAATACTTTTTTATCAATAATACTATTAATCTATTAGAATTTTAGTGTAAGCTACACACCTTGTAAACACGGAGAGCGATAGAATACTTAAGATTTCCGACTCTTGCCTACAACGTCGACAGTACCTACATATCACTATGTGAGAAATAGATTATCACTAAAAAGATATGGCCTTTGGCCGAATATCATTATCTCTTTACCTTGGATTATTCAAATCCCGAATGATTCCCCCTAAATGTTGGCTACAAAGAAACCCCAAACTTTCCTTCAAGTTTCGGCCAAAGATAACATAATGAATTAAAGTTCGCTTTTCAATCGTTAGAAAAAGAAAGAGGTAAAGAAATTAGTCTAGAAGAGATTCTTACCGAAAAGTAAAGACCAATATGCAAATGGTCACTAGACTCCAAAAATTTGGCAAGATGAAATAGAAAAATAGATTCAAATGAAAAAGATGATAGGTTTTTGGTGCTTAGAAGCAATCGGTTTCAATGGTGTCAATGGAGTGAAACTTTCGGCTTTAGAAGAGAATGGAAAAGAAAAGAAAAGGAGAAATGATCAAAGTGACTAAATGGGTTTCGGTTATGGAAGAAATTGAACAAAGAAAAAGTTTTTGGTAATGGTGCACATTCGGTCAAGTAAGAAAAAGAATGAAAGAAAATGCCTTCAAAAGTAGTAATATTTCGGTACCAAAAAGAAAGAAAAGCTTGATAGAAAAAGAAGAAAAAGAGTACCAATTTGGTCAAATATGATAGCCAAAACAAAACAAGGTTTTCACCTAATGCAAATGACAATTTCGGCTAAGGAGAAAGATTTTGGAGAAAAGGGAAAAAGATGCACAAAATGTCAAGAATTTGGCCAACTATCCTTCCCTAATCCCATACAATACTCGCCAAACCCCCCCTAGCCATCTATGCGTCCACATTCATGGTCAAAATAACCATAAAAATATTTCCAAAACATCTCCCATACATCAAGCTTTATGTCCCCTTATCCTTCCATAACATCTTGATTCCATTCCTTAACTAATAACTTGCCTTTTTCCAATAGTCTACTATCCAAAAATAACAAAGTCCATCCTTACCATAAATATCTCTTTGACCAACACTTAAGGAAAGCATGCAAAAATAATCAAAATTTGCACACCAAGTGATTTGAACCTCTTCCCTTCAAGTCCATCATGTGACACCTTAACCTTCCTACCAATTGCTCAATTATGCTAGCTATTTACTCATAAATTTCTATATGTCTTGAAGCTACTTACCATCTCTCCTTAAAGTGCTAAAATACCAAATTTTTCCTAAAGCCCAATTAAACCCAAGACTTCATAAAAACTTCGTAACCCCTTCCAAATTCACTTAACTAATACATCCAATTAGCAAAAACACCATTCTCATATTCTTAATGATTTCAAACTCTCCTAAACCCAAGGCCCAATCGGCCTAATCCTACTAGGCCAAAATTCGGGATGTTACAGTTCATAGGGGCAAAGCCATAAAATTGTTTTGGGGTAGAAATAAAAAAAAATGGCCAAAGTGTAATTTTTACCATTATGCTGACTTATAATTTCTTAAAAAATTAAAGGGACTGATAGACGATTTTCTATTTTAGAGGGGCCAAGGCCATTGCTTGCCCCACCCGCCACCCCAGTAATTCAGTAAATATTTTGTAACTTTTTGAAATTGAGTGACCAAAATAAGAAATTTACTAATAATTTAATAACTTTATATGTAGTTTGCCCTTCATCTTTTTATATTTTTATATAAAATCAATAAAAATACACATATTTAAATTTGAACCCAAAATATAATAAAATTTTTTTACCTTTAAATTTACCATTTCTATTAAAACTTTATTTGTTTTATATAACTTTTTAATACATGTATCATTTTGTTATAATTTAAGGGTTATGTGATCTAAGATTACATATACTATTGAGCTATCAACATTTGTTATATCAAGTCTCTTTAAATATGATTTCGAATATGAGTATTATAAATAAAGAAAGTAATATTACGAAAATTTTACTTATATTTAAATATTTATCTTACTTGACTTCAAATTTTTTCGAGCACAAAAAATCTCATAAAAATATATATTATTGAGCTTAATTCAATTCTAATAAACATATAAACCTCTCACCCTAAACATAAAATATTTGTTTAATTTGGTTAATCATAATGCGCCGATGTTTTTTTGAATAATCATAATAACTGATGATAAAGAAAAAGTGATCTAAAAGTTGTGGGTTGCACGTGTGATTTCATCTTTGAAAAATCTACCTTAATGGGGAAAAAAGTGACTTTTTTAGTCAATAACCAGTCTTGTTTTGTCGTCATAAAAAAACACGAGTTTTCCCTTTTCATTTTTACCAATTTAATTTTTATTTTCCACAACCATCCATTAAATTGTATATTTTTAAACTATTTGATAAATATATCTTTTAATAAAATAAATATTAAAATATACTTTAAATCTTAATACACTTAGTACATTTAAAATTTAATTCTATTATTTTTATTTTCAGGAATTTAACCCTTTTATCTTTTAGAGTTAAAAATTCAGATTCTATTATTATCATCATTAAAATTCTTTTATTAAATTAACTGATGTGTAATTTTGAAATTTAAAAAAAAAAACACTTAGTAGTCATAAGTGACGGAGCCAGAAAATTCTTTTTGGGGTCGAAACAAACTTGTATATTTTTACGATAGTAAAGATGTAATTTACCATTTTAATAGACTATATATTTATAATTTTTAAAAGATTAAATAAAATTTTTATTATTTGTGGGGATAAAATGTAATTTTATTATTACTAATTTAAAATTTTATAAATTATAAAAGGCTTAAATAGAATATTTTCCATTTTAGGGGGGTTGGGCCCCTACCTACCCCCTTGGCTCTGCCACTGGTAGTCATATAATAAAAAATTACATTGAAATTGTCAAAGTAGATTTTTCATAAAAATAATTTGAACTTGTTATGATAAAATAAATTTTCTTTTGTTGGAATAGTGTTCTTAAAAAAAAATTGATGCCAATATTTTAATTGAAATGGTTAATAATATTAACTATTTAGATTAAATAATGACCCTATAAAAGTAGAGGGACCAAGCTACATAAAAAATTTGAAATATATAGATTGAATATCAAGTTTCAATATAATAAAAGGGTAAGAAATTTGACCATTGTCTTAATAGTAAAAAAGGGCAAGTCAAACTCAAAAGAGGAAGCTAACATTTTAATTGAAAAATTAACATTACTAATTATTTCAATTAAATAATAATATTATGAAAATATAATGATCAAATAGTGTTAGAAATTAAAATATAAAGATTAAATATTTAGACATAATAGAGGGATTAAAATTAAATTTTAACCATATTTAAAATGTAAAAAAAAAAAACACTGATGGGACACATGTCAGTTGGGGAAGGCCCTTTTATATATAGTTGTATAGATTTAAAATGTAAAAAAAAAAAAATTCGTTGGTACACGTGTTGGCCGTCCTTTTACATATAGTTGTATGGATTTAACTTCTATGTTTAAATTGATATTTATATGTTTTAAAATTGATACTAAATTTAATTTTCATCACACATTTTAATTCAAATTTATATGTCGGTTAAAATTGAAAGTCGTATTTCATGTTATTTTTCCATTAAAATTTGCTATTAGTTTTTATATTTAGACTAAATTTAATGTTTAGCTACTACACTTAAAAAAGTTTAAAAATTAGTTCTTCTACTTTTATTTAAAAATCTTAATTATAAATTTTTTTTTGTCAAAATTTATCTGTAGAGCCCAATTTTTGATTGCCCGGGCCCAATACCAAAATTAACCAGCAAGCAAAAATAAACAAAATTCAACAGTCCAATAATTAAGCCCAAATAGCACAGGCCCAACACCCAATTAAGCCAGCAGCCCAAACAGCCCAAAATCTTCAAAGACAGAAATCTTAAGTCAGTGACTAGGAGCCCTCGCGCCGCACGCCTTCTGCCAGCAACCCCAACGCCGCATCGTGAGCCACCAAGCCACCACGCCATGTCCGCATCGTACTCTAGCACGTCTCTGCAAAATAGAAAAAACAGTTGTAGGTTAAAAGGCTATAAAAAGCCAAGTCGAGTCTGTAATACACACTTTTTTTTCCACGATTTACACAAAGAACACAGAGGCAATACAGAGCACGTTTTGTAGAAATTACAAATTGGTCCAAAGCATACCAAATCAGTCAAGGTTTATTTTTATTTTTTTCCTTATTTTGTCATTTTCGAATACCGTTGTTTTTTTATTATTATATTACGTTCTTTTTAAAAAAATATAATATACATAGATTAGATTTTAAAAAAAAAAAGAAAGAGAAGCTTACTTTTTCCAGTTTCGCGCCGTCATGATGACAAATGGTGGAGCTTGGCCTAATCCGAGCGCGCATGAAGAAGTGAGAGAGTTTCTAAAAGTTTTTTTCTTTTGTGTTTGAGAAGAATGAAGAGAAATGAGGGTTTTTTCTTTTATACCCCCATAATACGGCGCCGTTTTGATAAGTGGGTTCAGAGGCCAAAACGGCGTCGTTTTGGGACTCTGACCCGCAACCCGACCCACTCCAACAAGAGGATCCACGCTTTTTTGTTAAGGAGGGGCTAATTGCGCATTTAGCCCCTCCACTTTTTCATAGTTTTGCAAGCAGGTTTTTTCTTCCCGATTTCGCCTTGAATTTTTTCCCAGTTTCAATTTAGTCCGCATTCGAACGGCGCCGTTTCAGTGAGTGGGGTTATTTTTGATTGTAGTCCCTCCAAGTTGCGCGCGCCTTGCAATTCAGCCCTTTTATCTTTTTTGTTTTAAATTTGGCCCCACGCTTCTATTTTTGATCCGATTTAGCCCCTTTTCGCTTATTTTGCTATTTTACCATTAAATTAATTATTTTTAAATATTTTATTAATTAATTATTTTTAAATATTTTATTACTTTTTTATGTATACTATTATTATTATAGTCATATTCTTTCTGCTATTATTATTATTAAACCTAATATTATTATTATTTATATTTCATTTTTTTCCTTACTATTATTTTACATATATATATTTTTATTACCCCTATTTTATATATTATTGTCTATAATTATATTTATTATTATTATTCTTACTAATACTATTATTACTTTATTATTATTAATATACTGTTATTTTTATTACTATCATTTTATTATTATTATTATTATTATTATTATTTTAATATTATTACTACTATAGTTTTTTCATTTTTAATTATTTTTCCTATTATTATTATATTCCTATGTATTATTATTATTTTACTATTATTATTATTATTATTATTATTATTATTATTATTATTATTATTATTATTATTATTATTATTATTAATCATATTTCTCATATTTCTATATTTACTATTATTTTTATTACAAATGTTACTATTATTACTACTAATTTAGTATATTTTTTTATTGCAATTATTATTTTAACATCACCATTACCGTATCTTTTTAATTTTTTTATATTATTATATTCATAAGAATTATTATCGTCTTTTTTATTTGTCATTATTTATATATGTATATTATTATTATTATTATTATTTATTATTATTATTATTATTGTTATTATTATTATTATTATTCCCATTATTACTCTCCCTTATTATTATCGTGTTTACATTTCAATGTATTTATTTTTGTTTTTTTTTAATTCATAAAAAAGGGGTTTCACAAAGGTAATATTTCGTGTCTGGAACTTCGAGAAATCGTGCCCAATCGTGCTAGGCTTCGATTTTTCGTTCATCTAGATCACTAAATATCCTTTAAAGATTTTGATTGTGTTTTTTGAAAATAAGGCAATGTTTCGTGTTTGGAAGTTCGAGAGATTCGTGCCCAATCGTACTGGGTCTCGATTTTCTATTCGTCCAAATGACCAAATATCCTTTAGAGATTTTGACCGGGTTTTCTTAAATAAAGGCAATGTTTCATGATTGGAAATTCAAGGAATCGTGCCCAATCGTACTGGGTTTCGGTTTTTAGTTTGGCCAAATAGTGAAATACCCTTTTCAAATTGCAATACATGGATTTTGGAAATCATGAAATGATCTTGGTATCGAGGGTTTGAAACATCATGTCCTATCGTGCTAGATGTGGTATTTCATCTTTTCGGAATAAGAGAGTTTCGATATCCAATTCGAGTTATCCAAACATTTTTAAAGATTCATATTTTAAAATCTTTTCTAATTTTCGACATTAGGACATTAATCAATCAATAAGGTACCAATTTTGGGCGTTGCAAGGATGCTAATCCTTCCTCGTGCGTAACCGACTCCCGGGCCCATTTTCTTAAAATTCGTAGACCAAAATGTTTTCTAAAGTCACCCAATCATACTTCAAAAAAGATTGGTGGTGACTCCGTTTTTCTTTTTAAAGTCGACCCGTTTTTCAAACAAAAAATGGTTTCGACAGCTTGGCGACTCTACTGGGGACCAATAAGAGAGTCAAGCCGTAGAATTGATTGATTAATGTCCTTTTTGTCGAAAATAAAATGTTTTAATTTTGTTTCTTTCACTGCATGAGTTTGTGTCGCATCATATGTGTGTTGTGGTTTGAGACCCATAGGATATTTCTGCATTCATATTGCATGACCGTTGTGGTCACACCCTCTAAGTGGGAGCGAGAAGTTATGCTTTCGTGAGGTTTTCACCTCCGCATGGGCTAGGGGATTGCTTCCGGGATACATCCGTACCTATGGTTCCGTGAGGTTTTCACCTCCGCATGACCATAGGGAAATGTATTCCCCTGAACTGAACTCGATCTGTATGAGCCTATAATGGGTGAGGATTGAGGAATCTGCTGGTTCAGGTACCCTTCCTTTAGAACTAAGCCACATATAGTGAACCCTAAGGGCCCACCCTAGTAGAGCCATGTTAAACCTTAGTGGTTATCCATATAGTGGTTTGATGTTCGTTTACTTGCTTTGGTTACTATTATTCCATACTAATCTGTTTTATTTTGGCCATGTTTGCATGTCATTTCATATTAAAAGGTGTCGATCTTTGTTTGATTACTAAGTTAGAAGGCTTGTTATGGAGAACGAATTCCTTGATAAAATAGAGGATAAAGCGGCCGTGCGTATATGGTCAAAGAAGATACAACTTGAGAAGGAAGATAGTCTAGCCGAGGGATATACATCGGAATTATGGGACTTCACTCGCATCAGGACGACATAGAATGAGCTCCAAGAATTAAGAGATATATGGGCCCATTGGAACGAGGGGACTAAGCAGCTTTTCTACCTTAATTATGGCGATCTACCTACTTACTTGATATCAGAGTGGATAAACACTTGTTTCGGGCTATGACTCAATATTGGAATCCCGCTTATAGCTATTTCACGTTTGGGGAGGTGGACTTGGTGCCTACTGTGGAAGAGTATACGACTTTGCTTCGCAGCCAAAGGGTTCGGGTTAACAAAGTTTATTTCAGGGCCGCTAATGCACCGACTTTTATGAAGAAGCTAATGAGTATCACTGGGATGAGTGAACAGTAGGTCACAACACGAATTCAGCAAAAAGGTGAAGGGAAATGCATTCCTTGAGTGAGCTTGAGGGAGTTGATTGTGGCACATCTAGGTATTAAGAGGAAAGTTGATATTTTCGCCTTAAGTATCTACGGTTTAGTAATTTTCCCCAAAGCTTTGTGACATATAGATGAAGCGGTTACTGACCTATTCGATCGACTTGACATAGGGGTTACGCCGATACCAGCGATTCTTGTCGAAACATTTAGATCTTTGAACGCATGACGGAGGGCAGGTGAAGGTAGATTCATGGGATGTACGTAGTTATTGTTGGTCTGGTTCCATAGCCATTTTTGGAAGGTAGACAGAGTATCTTATCAGGTTTTTTCTAAGAACTACTCCCCATTAAAGGAGTTGGCAGCCACGCCCCGAAGAGATGACATATCCGAAGAAAACTGGATCGCGGTCCTTCAGAATCTCCAGGAAAAGGACGTTGAATGGATAGCTCCTTGGTTGGTCTCCGACGAAATTCTCTACCGGTGTGGAGTTATGATTGGGTTCCTCTGCTAGGAATTTGGGGAGCCGTTGGGTATGCTCATTTGCTTGTGCTAAGGCAATACAAATCAAGACAGTTTATACCGGCAATGCATGGGCTAGCTCAGTCTGAATTCTTGTGTAGGGGGAATAATTATAAGAAGAGGGTTCGATCCAATAGCAACCCTCGAATATAATGCATGGTGGAGTCGGAGAATCAATAATAATATCCCTAGACCGACACAAGATGGTGCTCGACCGATAGAAGAATACTTGCAAGTAGTCTCTTCCGAGTTGGAAATCCTGAAACAAGACTTTGAAAGTAAAAATTTAGAGTTAGGGAAAAAGATAGAACAGCTGGAAGAAGAGAAGGCGCACTTGAGGTTAGATATCGATGTCCAGAAACTAGAGGCTGAGAAATTGAGAAAAGGGACAAGGAAGGCCGAAGAAGAATTGGACAGCTTGAAGACCGATTACAAAAAGTTACACTCATCGATGAGGACTACTGGGTTGGGTAAAACCTCATAACAATGGCTTCGAGAACTTCAAGAAGAGAAGGCTAAGGTCGATCAGTGGAAAAAGAGGTTTCATGATGCTCAAGCACAAAAGGACACTCTGGAAAAGACCGTGTGTGAGAGCCAAAGCGAGAATGAGATGTTGAGAGCTCGAGTAGCAGAATTAGAGAAGACATTGCGCCGAAGTCGCAACTCTATGATGAAGCTAGAAACCAGCCTAAACGAGATTGAAGACTTGAAAAGAAAGGTGGGAGAGCTTGAAAAGGTGCTACAAATTAGTGAACTCCGGGTGCAATCATTGGAGGCAAAGCGTGAGCGATAGGAAGAACAGCTTCAGTGATCTCAAGACCAGGTCAGAGAAAGAGATTACGTCATGGGCGAAGCCGTGGCTCAGATACGAGAAGTGGCTAACCATTTACAAATTTTAGCGGTTCAAGCTGGTGTATTAAGTGTAGTATATGAGTTAGAGTCAGACCGAGGTTGAGAGCTAGCTTCGCTTCTCAAGAAAGTTAAAGCTCTGGGCATAAGGGCTAGGTCGTATATGTGACTTTGTTTTATGTAAAGGATTTTGTATTTTAAATAAGTTTTCTATAAGAAATTGAACCAGAAATGACGCTTTTTTGCATTCATATCATGCATTTGCATTGCATCACATCATATGCATTAAACGTCATAAAAGAACCCTATTAACTAGAGGTCGTATTATAGTTATCCTAAAACATCGCTACTGCACTCGAAGGAAAACGAAAGCAATGGATCAAAGGATGGAAAAGTTAGAGCAGATGTAGAAGGAAATGCAAGACCAACTGCAGGAACAGCTGGCTAAGATCCAACAGGACATGAGGGATCAAATGCTGGAATCCCAGATAAGTATGATGAGCCAGTTAATGCAATTGTTGATTGGAGGGCAAGATAAAGGAAAGGGCCCTATGGTCGATGCAGGAGATGAAAATGAAAATTCTGCTTATCCTCCAGGCTTAGCCCCGGTAAATTCCCAAGTCCAACCACCAAGAGTGTCTGTCAATATCAGACCTCAGTATCAATCTGATATTTCAGCACCGACAAACTTCCCGACAGGCTCGAGCTCCAACCCTGGAGAAAATTTGGCAAAATCGATGGTCCCTGATTTTGATGATGCAGCAGAAGAGGAAAAAGCAATGGCGGACCTCCCAAAAGAGTTTGAAAATCGGTGCAAGTGGTTAGATGAAAGGTTCAAAGCATTGGAAAGTGCTGATTACCAATGCGAGGTGGATGCTAAGAAGCTGAGTCTAGTCCCAGATCTGGTACTTCCTCCGAAGTTCAAGATGCTGGAGTTTGAAAAGTACAACGGGACCAGCTATCCTGAGGCCCATATTACAATGTTCTGTCGAAGATGACGGGATATGTCAGCAACGACCAGTTGTTAATCCAATATTTCTAGGATAGTTTGACTAGGGCCGCAGCATAATGGTACAATCAACTGAGTTGTACTCAAATCAAATCATGGAAGGATTTAGCACAAACCTTCATGAAACATTATGGCCACGTAACGGATATAGCGTATGATAGAATCATGCTACAAAACATGGAGAAAAAGTTGGGCGAAAGTTTCAGGAAATATGCCCAGAGGTGGAGGGAAGTCGCTACGCAAGTCCAGCCACTGCTACTAAAAAAAGAAATGACCATGCTCTTCATAAATACCCTGAAAGCACCTTTCATCAATCATATGTTGGGGAGCGCGACTAAAAGTTTCGCAGACATAGTGATGTCCGGCGAAATGATAGAGAACGCGATAAGGTGTGGGAAAATAAAAGCTGGAAAGAGTATGAGAAGATCAGCTCCAAAGAAAAAGGAGAATGAAGTAGGTAATGTAAGCTTGAGTTATCCCAAACCCATTACTATCTGTTAACCGAGAGCAGTAGCGGCAAGCCAACAGGCCCCACTAAGACAAGAGCCCAACACAAGGTAGAAGACCGAGAAATTTTAGTTTACTCTCATACCTGTGACGTATAGGGAGTTGTATAAAAACTTGTTCGATGCGCACGTCGTATCCTCTTTTTACTTAAAACCGCTACAACCCCCATATCCTAAGTGGTATGACACAAACGCTCAGTGTGAATACCATGCAGGAATAGTAGGTCACTCAATAGAAAACTATACTTTATTCAAGAGGCTAGTCGAGAGGCTTATTAAGGCGGGTGTGGTAAAGTTCAACGACGCACCTGGTGGGGAAAATCCGTTACCCAGTCACACGGATAATGGGGTAAACACGATAGTCGAGTACATAGGGAGGAGAATCAAACAGACGGTTGCTGAAGTAAGAACCCCATTGAGGGAGGTTTGGAAGGAGATGTGGGAAAGAGGGCTAGTTTAGTAGGAATTAAAAAGCAAATCCCGAGATGCAAGGAACTACTGTGAGTTCCATAACAAGGAAGGCCATGAGATCCAGCAGTACAACAAATTTAGAGCCCTAGTACAAGGGTTAATGGATAATAAAGAGCTAGAGTTTTTTGACTCGGAAGAAGGAGATGACGTATGCACCACAAAAGGAGGGTCTGCAGAGAGGGTCCCTAAGGTCAATCACCCAATAGTGATTATCACACGACCAAGGATCAACAAAGTAGAAACGAAAATGGCACCGAAATTTGTAATTCAAAAACCTGTGACCTTTCCTTATAAGGATAACAAGAGGGTGCATTGGGATTACAATTGCACTGTGACAGTTTCGAGAAAGGAAAGTTCGGCCAGCACGCCCAACCCAGAAGCTGAACATATTGAAAAGAAATTCTCTGTGATCAAGCAGGAAGACGAGAAGACAGAGTCACTGGTTAATGAACCAGTAACAGAAAATGAAGCCAAAGAGTTTTTGAAGTTCCTAAAGCATAGCGAGTACAGTATTGTGGAACAACTGCACAAGCAGCTAGCACGCATATCGATACTGGCTTTACTTTTAAACTCGGAGGCACACCGTAACGCATTGATAAAAGTGTTGAACGAAACTTATGTGTTGATGATATTTCGATAAACAAGCTAGACCGCCTTGTTGGTAACATAAGCGTAGACAATTTCATCTCGTTCAGTGATGATGAAATACCGCTAGGGAGCATGGGATCCACCAAGGTTTTACACATCACTACTCGATGCAAAGGGTATACATTATCGGGGGTATTAATCGACAATAGGTCGGTACTAAATTTCTTGCCCCTATCTACACTGAATAGGTTGCCCGTAGACAACTCTCATATGAAAACATGCAAGAATATAGTGAGAGCATTCGATGACACCGAAAGGAAAGTAATGGGAAGGATTGAGATACCTCTCCTAATCGAGCCAAATACATACGAAGTAGATTTCCTCGTGATGGACATCAAGCCCTCTTATAATTGCTTATTGGGGAGGCCCTGGATTTACTCAGCGGGAGCCGTACTGTCATCATTGCACCAAAAGCTAAAGTTGGTGACAGAGGGTCAGTTGATAACCATAAATGCGGAGGAGGACATCATCGCATCTGTTACTAGTGATGAGTCATACATAGAAAATGATACTGAGGCTATAGAGTACTTCTTCAGGCCATTGGAGTTTGTAAATGCAACTTTCATCATGGAATGAGGCAAGATCCCGGTACCTAGAATCTCCAAAGCAACAAGGATGGGCCTACAGTTGACAGTAGGAAAAGGAGCATTACCTGGGAGGGGACTCGAAAAATACCTCCAGAGACCGGTCAAAGTGCCAGGGTTGGTTGACAAGCGTGATCGTTTTGGTCTGGGGCATAGGCCAGATGCTATGCAGAGAAAGGAAGAACTGGAGAGGAAGTGTGAGAGACGAAGGGCACGATTGAATGGTGCTGAGGTCAAATGGGGATCGATGACTTTTTCCCATATATCTAATGCGTTCGTGTCGGGAGGAATCATCGATTTAGGACTGGAAAATATGAATAAGAAAACGGATGAGGATAGGATAAGAGCTTTGAGCATTAACGCCGTGTCTGAAGAGGACCCGAAGGAAGGGAACTTGGCGGGTATTCGCCCCTACGAGCCTGGAAGTGTTCTGGACAACAGGACTGCCGAAGAAATTCCTGTAGTTTTTAGGACTAAAACAGAGTAATGTTTAAAACACACTTGTTGTTTCAAGCTTAGAAACAATAAGGATCTTTTGTGAAATAGGCTCATATTCAGGCATCATTATTTTCAATAAAAATGCATTTTTCCTTTCATATTGTACAATCATTCTTTTACTCCTTTTCCATTCATTCATAATCATAACATAAATAAGATATTCTTAAATTCATTGGGTATTCTTTCATACTGACCATAGGTCCCTAGATATCGATGTCATGAGCGACACTGCTATGGACCCCGAATTCCCTTATGAGCGAGACATGTGTCTAGAGGGATCTCAGGATTTTGCAGATGACGAAGGTTGTAGTTTATCCCCAGATTTGTTAAGGATAGTAGAGCGGAAAGAGAAGCTGATTCTACCTCACGAAAAGACAATTGAAAATGTACTTCTAAAAGATGGGAAAGAGGTGAAAATCGGTACCTGCATAACTGAGGAAACAAGGCAGGACCTCATTAGACTTCTGCTAGAGTTCAAAGATGTCTTTGCGTGGTCATATTAGGACATGCCTGGGTTAAGCGCTGATATTGCAGTACATCGTATCCCTATAAGAGAAGAATGCAAGCCGGTTCAACAAAAGCTTCGAAGGATGAGACCCGATGTCGCAGTAAAGATAAGGGAAGAGGTCAAGAAACAATTTGATGCTGGGTTTTTACAAGTGGTGAATTACTTAGAATAGGTAGCCAATATTGTCCCTGTTCCTAAGAAAGATGGAAAAATAAGAATGTGTGTTGATTACAGGGGCTTAAACAAGGTCAGCCCAAAAGACAACTTCCCACTGCCTCACATCGACACCTTGGTGGATAACACGGCGGGGTATTCGTTTTTCTCCTTCATGGACTGTTTCTCTGGATACAATCAAATAAAGATGCATCTTAAAGACATGGTAAAGACCACCTTCATAACCTTATAAGGAACTTTTTGTTACCAAGTGATGCCATTTGGGTTAAAGAATGCAGGAGCAACATACCAAAGGGCTATGGTAACCTTATTTCACGATATGATGCACAAGGAGATCGAGGTCTACGTCGACGACATGATCGCAAAGTCTCGAATAGAAAGAGAGCATGTGCAAGTTTTGAGGAAACTGTTCTTGAGGTTGAGGAAATTTCAGCTGAAGCTCAATCTAGCCAAGTGTACTTTCGGCGTTAGATCAGGGAAACTACTCGGTTTCGTAGTCAGTGAAAGAGGAATTGAGGTCAACCCGAATAAAGTCAAGGCCGTACAAGAATTGCCTCCACCGCGCACTCAAAAGAAAGTCTGAGGCTTTCTAGGAAGGCTGAATTACATTGCTCGGTTCATTTCGCAATTGACTAAGAAGTGTGACCCCATATTTCGTCTTCTTAAGAAACACAATCCAAGCATTTGGGACGATGAATACCAGAAGGCATTTAATAAGATCAAACAGTACTTGTTCAATACTCTAGTGTTAATGCCACCCAGTCCTGATAGAATATTGATTTTGTATTTGACGGTATTCGATAATTCAATGGGATGTGTATTTGGCCAACACAATGAGACAGGGAAGAAGGAAAGAGCGATATACTACCTCAGCAAGAAATTTACTGAGTGTGAAATGAGATACTCGCCAATTGAAAAGTTATGTTGTACTTTGGTCTGGACAACCCGGTGGTTAAGGCAGTACATGTTATACCATACGACTTAGCTAATCTCTAAACTGGACCCTCTTAAGTACATGATAAAGTCAACTGCCTTGAATAGGAGAATGGCTCGATGGCAGATTTAACTCTTCGAATTTGACATAGTCTATGTGAACCAGAAAGCTGTGAAGGGGAGTATAATAGCTGATTTTCTAGCCAGCAGAGCGCTAGATGACTACGAACCCTTGAACTTTGATTTTCCCAATGAAGACCTGATGTTTGTAGCGACAACTGAAGAAGATACCCTGAAAGATCGCCCTTGGAAGTTGAACTTCGATGGAGCATCAAATGCCATTGGTAATAGAGTTAGGGCAGTCTTGATATCCCCGAATGGAGACCATTATTTATTCACTTGCAAGTTGGATTTTGATTGCAGGAATAATATGGCAGAATACGAAGCATGTATCATGGGAATTCGAGTAGCCATAGACCACAAAGTTAAGATGCTAGAGGTATATGGAGACTCCGCATTGGTAATATATCAGCTCAATGGAGAATGGGAAACAAAAGATCCCAAGTTGATCAGTTATTGAAAGTTAGTTTTGGAGCTAATCGGGAAGTTTGATGATATCACATTCTTTTACCTCCCGCTTGATGAAAATCAGATGGCTGACGCCTTGGCCACATTAGCTTCTATGATTAGAGTAAATGAGCAAGAGGGTATGAAGCCCATCCAAATGAGTATCTGTGAGACTCCGGCTCATTGCTGCAATATCGACGAAGAGGAGGAGAGAGATAATCATCCTTGGTATCGTGATATTCTGCGGTATAAGAATCGTGAATACCCTGATCAAGCAACTGAAAATAATAAGAGAATATTGAGAAGACTTGCCAGTGACTATGTCCTAGACGGAGAAATCCTGTATAAAAAGAGGAGGGATCTAGTGTTGCTAAGATGCGTCGATGTTGTGGAGGCTAAGAAAATCCTGGAAGAAGTCCATGAAGGGGTTTGCGGAATGCATACCAATGGATTTACAATGGCCAGACAGATAATGAAATTCGGGTATTACTGGTCCACGATGGAAGAAGACTGCGTCCGTTATGCTAAGAAGTGTCATAGGTGTCAAATTTATAGAGACAAAATCCATATGCCACCTTTACCCCTTCATGTTATGACTTCTCTGTGGCCTTTCTCAATGTGGGGCATGGACGTCATTGGGCTGATCTCATCGAAAGCTTCTAATGGACATTGATTTATTTTTGTGGTTATTGATTACTTCACCAAATGGGTAGAGGCAGCTTCATATACCAATGTCACGAAGACGGCAGTTAGCAAGTTTCTGAAGAAATAGATTATATGTCGCTACGGTATGCTGGAAGGATCGTATCTGAGAACGCTTTGAACCTGAACAACAGCGTGATAACGAAAGTCTGCAGTCAGTTCAACATTAAGCATCAGAACTCGTCGCCATATCGTCTAAAAGTGAATGTTGTCGTTGAGGCAGCTAATAAAAACATCAAGAAAATTGTGGGGAAAATGACTGAGACTTATAAGGATTGGCATGAAAAGTTACCGCTGGCCTTCTACGCCTATCGAACATATGTTAAAACTTCCACCGGGGCAACCCCTTTCTCATTAGTTTATGGGATGGAGGCAGTCTTATCTATCGAAGTTGAAATTCCTTCTCTCCGTGTTTTGTCTGAGCTAAAGTTGGATGAAGTAGAATGGGTTCAGTCTCGATATGATCAGCTGAATCTAATTGAGGAAAAAAGGTTGAGAGTCATCCGGCATGGTCAAATGTACCAGAAGCGAATGATGCAGGCTTACAACAAGAAGGTTCACCCCAGAGTATTCCATGAGGGAGACTTGGTTTTGAAATAGATCCTCCTTATGCAAAAATACTTCAGAGGAAAGTGGATGCCTAATTGGAAAGGACCTTACGTTGTAAAAAAGGCCTTCTCTGGAGGAGCATTAATATTAGCTGAGATGGACGGTAAAAGTCTGCTAAATCCAATTAATGCAAACTCGGTCAAAAAGTATTTCACTTAAGAAGGAAAATGGGCCAAGGCGAAAACCTGCAAAAGGGCGTCTCGAGTTCAAAAAAAAACGGAGAGGCCAAGGTGAAAACCCGCAAAGGGCACTTTGAGACCAAAGGGGTTTTGAATTGAAACCCCGTAAAGGGCAATTCAAATGCTTGGGGGAGATAGGGCATGTGCTAGCCATCCAATACCTAAATTAACAATGAGGAGATACGCTACATCTTCAGGGCATTGGCAAAGTACCACAGATCTCCTAGACACATGTTGAACTCAGAATGGTCTTCAGGAAATACGTGCAGAGAAGCTCAGGCTATGATATCTGGGGTACCAATTCCACTCTTACTCATTTTGTACCTTAGTAGAATTTGTTTCCTTTGCTCAATCCATTATTAACGGGTTTTATCCCGAATAAATTTCAGTTTTATTCATCTCTATAATCTTTTTCCAAGCATTTCACATTGAAATAATGGTTACTGAACTAATAATGCTTTCCCAAAAGACGTTTTGCATATTACTCTGAAAGTCTCTAAATAATGCAAGAATCTGAAACAGGACAGTTATTTAGAGCTCACTAGGCTTAAAGGGTTGGAGACCCTTGAAATAAAGGTCTAAGCAGTAAAGACATCTTCAGATTCTCTGTTAGAAGTATCAGCGAACAAGAAGACATACATCGGGATATCGCCTTAATAAACAGCAAGCACTGATAACCCAAAAGTTAAAAAATGGATCATTCTCATAACATTTTTCATCCATTCATATAACATTCATAATACATATGGTTAGGAGCATTTTTCATGACATCCTGATCATTTGGCATAAGCATAGACTCCATGAAATCAATTCTACAGGTAGGTTCCCTAGAGGACAATGTAACAAAATTGATGGGAGTTACAGAAAATGGCAGATCTTATCTCCACTGAGCAGGAGTGGAGCAGGTCGAACATAGCAAGTCTTATTTCCATGTATCGGCAATGAAGCAGACTGAAGATCATAGCCTTATCTCCACTGAGCAGGAGTGGAGCAGGCTAAAGAAAGTAGATCTTATCTCTAGTGAGTAGGAGTAGAGCAGATCAAAGATGATGAGCCTTAATTCCCTAAGCAGTTGGGTAACAGGCTGAAAATTATAGATCTTATCTCCACTGAGCAGGAGTGGAGCAGATCGAGAATAGCAAGTTTTATCTCCATGTATCGGCAATGGAGTAGACTGAAGATAGCAGATCTTATCTCCACTGAGCAGGAGTGGAACAGATCGAATACAACAAGTCTTATCTCCATGTACCGGCAATGGAGCAGACTGAAGCTTATAGCATTATCTCTACTGAGCAGGAGTGGAGCAGGCTAAAGATTACAGATCTTATCTTTACTGGGCATGAGTAGAGCAGATTGAAGACAGTAAGCCTTAATCCCCTAAGCAGTGGGGTAACAGGCTGAAAATTACAGATCTTATCCCCACTGAGCAGGAGTGGGGCAGATAAAAAATAGCGAACCTTATCTCCATGTATCGACAATGGAGCAAATTTAAGCCACTAGCCTTATCTCAACTGAGCAGGAGTAGAGCAGGCTAAAAATACAGATCTTATCTTTACTGAGTAGGAGTAGAGTAGATTGAAGACAGTAAGCCTTAATTCCTTAAGCAGTAGGGTAACAAGCTGAAAATTACAGATCTTATCCCACTGAGCAGGAGTGGAACAAATCGAAGAAGATGAGCCTTAATTCCCTAAGCAGTAGGGTAACAGGCCGTAGATAGCAGATCTTATCTCCACTGAGCAGGAGTGGAGCAGATCGAAAACAGCAAGTCTTATCTTCATGTATCGGCAATGGAGCAAACTAAAGATTACAGATCATATCTCCCTAGGCAGTAGCGGAGCAGATTGAAACAAAACTCCTATGCCCCTAGAAATACAGTAGGCTAAAGCGGGGCTACTTGAAGAAAGAAGGCGTCAAGAAATCAAGACTCAGCAAGACCAGGCAAAATTGGTCCTCTTAAAGTCTTTGCTCCATTCTCGTTATACGACAACGAGCAAAGAGGGGCAGCTGTAGAGCCCAATTTTTGATTGCCCGGGCCCAATACCAAAATTAACCAGCAAGCAAAAATAAACAAAATCCAACAGTCCAATAATTAAGCCTAAATAGCACAGGCCCAATACCCAATTAAGCCAGCAGCCCAAATAGCCCAAAATCTTCAAAGACAGAAATCCTAAGTCAGTGACTAGGAGCCTTTGTGCCGTACGTCCTCTGCCAGCAACCCCAACGCCGCATCGTGTGCCACCAAGCCACCACACCACCACGCCACGTCCGCATCGTACTCTAGCACGTCTCTACAAAATAGAAAAAATAGTTGTAGATTAAAAGGCTATAAAAAGCCAAATCAAGTCTGTAATACACACTTTTTTTTCCACGATTTACGCAAAGAACATAGAGGCAATACAGAGCACGTTTTGTAGAAATTACAAATTGGTCTAAAGTAAATACCAAATCAGTCAAGGTTTATTTTTTTTCCTTATTTTGTCATTTTCGAATACCGTTGTTTTTTTATTATACTCCGTTCTTTTAAAAAAATATATAATATACATAGATTAGATTTTAAAAAAAAAAAGAAAGAGAAGCTTTGTAACATCCTGAAAAGGGCCTATGCATTTTCGGTTTAATTGTATGAAATGACATGTCTTACGTGTTATGAATAAATTTTGAACATTTTTTTGGAAACTTGAAAATGCATGAAAATGATTTAGAAATGAACATTTTTGGAAACCTGAAAATGTATGGAAATGATTTGGAAATGATTCAAAAGAGGAAAGTGAACATTTTTGGAAACTTGGAAATGTAAGGAAATGTCAAGTTTAAAGAGGCAAAGGAAAATTTTTGGAAACTTAGAAATGACTTGGAAATGTCGAGTTTTAAAGTTTAAAAGATGAAACTGAGGCAAGGTGGCCTTAAAAAAAAGTATGTGAAATTTGACACACAAACAGGCTTGGAAAAGTGGCCTGGAGATGCCACTTAGGGCCTCTGGAAATGGCGCCACATGCAAGGGGATTGGGCCTGAGTTCGAGTCACATGGGAAGCAAATAAAAGAAGTTTTATTTTTGCTTCTAGAAGCACAGAGGTGGACGGCACAAGGCTTGCAAAAGAGGAGTTTTATTCTCTTTAAAATTCGGCTAATTAGGGGATAAATAAAGGATTTAATTTGGATTATTTTCAAGAGATAATAAGGATTATTTATTAATTATTTTAAATTAAGGAGATAAAGTTATCAAATAAGGAAGAGTGGTGGCCAAGCAAAGGACTCTTGGCCTAGTAATTTCGGCACAAGGAGGAGAATTAGGCCATTCATTCATTCATTCTCTCTGCCGAAATTCTCCTAGCAAAAATCCTCTCTTCTCTTTTCTTTCTCCAAGTCGAAAATACACCTTATGTTCTAGCCGAAACTCCTTTCAAATTCCATCAGTGCCGATTCTTTCTAAAGCCTAATATTCCTCTCTTCCTTCATCCTTGAAACCGAATACCTAGAGGGCTCATAGCCGATTGTTCATCAAGTTTCTAAACCGAATCTCTGAAGTGGTGTCAGGAGAGATCTGTCGAATTCAATACTAAAGTTAAGAATCTTGTGGTTATCGATTTATTCTCTTCTTTAAGCTGAAACATAGGATCTAATATTATTATTATTATTTTGGTGGCCGAAATTATAAGGAGTGTTTCGGGGTTCAGCAACTGTCGACTAAAATGAGGATTTTTCGGGATTTAAAGCTTCAAGGTAAGAAACCATAAGATTCGGCCAAAGGCTATGTTTTAAGTTTTAATGTTAGATTAAATCTAACACATGATTATAGGAATTTCGACATCCTTAGGGAGGCAAGGATACTTTTCGGGATTCAAGATTTAGAAGGTAAGTACCAAAGTAAATTCGGCCAAGGCCTATTTTGATATATAGATATATTTACTATCTTCTCAAAAGCCGAAAACTAACCCGTGGAGTAATCTAGTGTTTAGCCGATTTCAAAGGGGAGGAATACGAAGTTTCCGGCACTTGATTCTTAATTCAAATCGGCAACAAGGTAAGTCTTAGTGTACTAATCCTACTAGGATTTGGATTTATGGCCGAATGGCTTTTTATTAAATTAGTAAGTGAATAATCAAATGTAGGGATTAAGGATCTAAGCGGTAGATCAGATTTCGAGATCTCAAGGAAATTGCTAAGCGAATCAGGTGTGTACCCTACACCAATCTTGATAGATTCATGGTTTTAACTTAATATATGTTTTAATCTAAAAATATAAGAATATGGCTAAGGTACCGTGTTACGGTACAAAGTACTCAGGTACATTTCCTACTCCTACTAGGATTACGAAATATGCTATATTTAACATGAGAAAAGTGACATGAATGTGAATTTAAGTATGATATGCATGATATGAATAATATAGGGGGCATTCGGGTTATATGAAAAAGGGGAAGTGAATGTGGTGACTTCGGTCTCACTATCTGAATGTGGTGACTTCGGTCACATTATCTGAATGTGGTAACTTCGGTTACATTATCTGAATGTGGTGTCTCATGACACAATTATTTAATCTGGTGGCTATGCCACGAAATTTATATGGGCGATGAGCACGTCGACTGCAGCGACTGCCTTCGATGGTGTGTAACGGATGGAGGGTTGACTTAGTAGTCCCCACGGTGTGCAGGTTGGTACGGGGATGTGTAGCGGATGGCAACTAGGTTTGGGTACGGGTTGCATCATTATTTTATCTGTATATGAATATGCATGTGATATGATACGGTATGCCTGATCTATTAAATTTTTGTGTTGGTTACACATTGAGTCTCATTGACTCACCCTGCTTGGGAACATGTTTCGTGATGAGCAAATGATGGATCGAGGCGGCAGAACTTGTGGTGGCCATGCTCAGCTTGAAGTTTTATCTGATTTGGACAATTTATTTCACTTAAGTATTTCATTATTTTATTTTGTTTTTTTTAATTGATGTAATAAGGCCTCCACTGAACTATGTTATTTTCTGTTCTATTTGCTTTGTTACGACATTTTTACTTATTAAAAATTTAGTAAATTTACTTTAAAATAAACTTTAAATATTTTGTCACCTTAAATAAATGGATTTTAACACAAGATAAATTGGTTTTCAAAACAAGCCCAACCCAAACAACATTTTCTTGAGAATCGCACAAGTTTTTCCTAAGGATCAAAAGAATTTTGAACAGGTTTAATCAAGGAACATACCAAATCTGGTCAAAGCTCGTGGGCCGGGTTTGGGGTGTTTCAAGCTTACCTTTTTCCATATTTCAGCCACCATGTACGGTGGCTGGCGATGACAGCGCCGGTGGCGGAGCTTGGCCGGAATCCAGGCCGGACAGAGGGGGCTGAGAGAGTTTCTAAAAGTTTTTTTTTTCTTTTGTGTTTGAGAAGAATGAAGAGAAATGAGGGTTTTTAAAAAAAAAATTCAGCTTTTATACCACATAATACGGTGCCGTTTTGAAAAGTGGGTTCAGAGGCCAAAACGACGTCGTTTTGGGCCTCTGAATCGCAACCCGACCCGCTCCAGCAAGAGGATCCGCGCATTTTTGTTAGGGAGGGGCTAATTGCGCATTTAGCCCCTCCGCTTTTTCATAGTTTTGCAAGCAGGTTTTTTCTTCCCGATTTCGCCCTGAATTTTTTCCCCATTTCAATTTAGTCCGCATTCGAACGGCGCCGTTTCAGTGAGTGGGGTTATTTTTGATTGTAGTCCCTCTAAGTTGCGCGCTCCTTGCAATTCAGCCCTTTTATCTTTTTTTGTTTTAAATTTGGCCTCACGCTTCTGTTTTTGATCCGATTTAGCCCCTTTTCGCTTATTTTGCTATTTTACCATTAAATTAATTATTTTTAAATATTTTATTACTTTTTTATGTATACGATTATTATTATAGTCATATTCTTTCTGCTATTATTATTATTAAACCTAATATTATTATTATTAATATTTCATTTTTTTTCCTTACTATTATTTTACATATATATATTTTTATTACCCCTATTTTATATATTATTATCTATAATTATATTTACTATTATTATTCTTACTAATACTATTATTACTTTATTATTATTAATATACTGTTATTTTTATTACTATCATTTTATTATTATTATTATTTTAATATTATGACTACTATAGTTTTTTCATTTTTAATTATTTTTCCTATTATTATTATATTCCTATGTATTATTATTATTTTACTATTACTATTATTATTTTTTTAATCATATTTCTCATATTTCTATATTTACTATTATTTTTATTACAAATGTTACTATTATTACTACTAATTTAATATATTATTATTTTTTATTGCAATTATTATTTTAACATCACCATTACCATATCTTTTTAATTTTTTTATATTATTATATTCATAAGAATTATTATCGTCTTTTTTATTTGTCATTATTTATATATGTACATATATTATTATTATTATTATTATTATTATTATTATTATTATTATTATTATTATTATGCTTATTATTCCCATTATTACTCTCCCTTATTATTACCGTGTTTACATTTCAATGTATTTATTTTTGTTTTTTTAAAATTCATAAAAAAGGGGTTTCACAAAGGTAATATTTCGTGTCTGGAACTTCGGGAAATCGTGCCCAATCGTGCTGGGCTTCGATTTTTTGTTCGTCTAGATCACTAAATATCCTTTAAAGATTTTGATTGTGTTTTTTGAAAATAAGGCAATGTTTCGTGTTTGGAAGTTCGAGAGATTCGTGCCCAATCGTGTTGGGTCTCGATTTTCTATTCGTCCAAATGACCAAATATCCTTCAGAGATTTTGACCGGGTTTTCTTAAATAAAGGCAATGTTTCATGATTGGAAATTCAAGGAATCGTGCCCAATCGTGCTGGGTTTCGGTTTTTAGTTTGGCCAAATAGTGAAATACCCTTTTCAAATTGCAATACATGAATTTTGGAGATCATGAAATGATCTTGGTATCGAGGGTTTGAAACATCATGTCCTATCGTGCTGGATGTGGTATTTTATCTTTTCGGAACAAGAGAGTTTCGATATCCAATTCGAGTTATCCAAACATTTTTAAAAGATTCATATTTTAAAATCTTTTCTAATTTTTGACATTAGGACATTAATCAATCAATAAGGTACCAATTTTGGGCGTTGCGAGGATGCTAATCCTTCCTCGTGCGTAATCGACTCCCGGGCCCGTTTTCTTAAAATTCGTAGACCAAAATGTTTTCTAAAGTGACCCAATCACACTTCAAAAAAGATTGGTGACGACTCCGTTTTTCTTTTTAAAGTCGGCCAGTTTTTCAAACAAAAAATGGTTTCGACATTATCAATTTAAAATTTTAATTAAATTGTCCTCATATAATATGGAATATGATTAATAAAAAAATATTAAATTAGTAAATGTTAATAAAAACTATCAATGACGATCATTTTTAATTTACAATTTTTAAATTAAAAAGGTAAAAAAAAATTTATAGATGCCAAATCTCAAAATGTATACAAGAGAGGGAGTAACAATAATTTTAACCTATTTTTCCTTAACAAAACTTACGGTATGTTTGGTTGGGTGTAATGGCTATGCCATTACTCCCCTATTCCATGGGCCCACCTTAATCTCCCGTTTGGTTCAATGGAATGCCTATTACGGGCTTATTCCATTACGTGTGTATGCAAAAAGTTCGCTGATTTCTGGGGGATTTCTATTCCCTTCTCAAACCACCGTTTAACTATTACTTTCCAATTTTTACCCTCCCAACCCAGGGCTCTAAAAGCAAGAGCAAACAGAAGCTACCAGCAAAGCCGCCCCACAAGGCTCCACCTGCTCCACCCTCTCTCGATTTACTGTTTCAGGCAAGTGCTTCCAGCGACTGATTTCTCTTTTCTTCTTTTCTTAATTTTCAGTGCTGCTGGATTCATTTTCCTTTTCTTTGATTGATTAATAAACAAATTTTATCAAATTGATTGATTACAAGACCTTGTTTATTTACTTTGTTTTCCCCCTAATTTGGTAGGATCCAAGTAAATCAAACACTCTTTGCTCTACAGAATTTCAGTCACCTCTATTTAAGGTAAAATTTTGATTGTCGATGAACCCCATTTTAGCTTTTATGATTGAAGACTGTGGGATGATCCAAGTTTATTCATCGATATACAATTGACTTAAAAAATTATTTTATTTTTGCTTTTTAATATTCCCTTTTGTCCAACTTGTACGGACGTATATTCAGTTTTTAAACATAGAATTTCGTTTTTTAGTTTGGTTTTTATATGATCTACAAGTAAAAAACCTATATTCGGATCTGCGATAGGTGGAAGGTGGTGTTTTTTGTTAGATTTTTTTTTTTTCATGTTTGAAAGGATTAGGGCAACAATGATTTCCTTCTGAAGTTTTTTTTTCTTTGAAATGGAAAAGATCTTGTTTTGGTTTACTTTTTTTTTTAGTATTTTAATAATTTAATTATCCAAATCTACCAACCAAACCATGAGGAAGAAGCTTGATACCCGTTTCCCAGCTGTAAGCTTCATTTTTTTTATATTTTCTTTTCTTTGAATTTGGTTAATTTCTTTGCTTTATCTGTTGTTAATTTGTTTTGGGTATTTGATTTTTGATTGATTCGTCTGGAATTGAAGTCTGGGTACTTAGCTTTCGTCTTATATCTGCGTTTCCCTTTTTTCCTTCTTATTTCCCTTGATCTTATTTCCCTTTTTTCCTTCTTATTTCCCCATCTGCTGCTGCTGTTTCTGTTCACCTTCAGCATTCATCGTGTTATTTCAAGGTTGATTTAGTTTGCTGTAAGAGACATGTAAAGGTGACGACTTTTCATGATCTTTGGATAGTCATTTCTAGAAAAATTTTGAGGTCGATTTAGTTTGATTTTAGACATATAAAAGTGATGACTTTTGAATTGGGTTTGTACCTTGTTTGATTGCTTCAATAATCCGGGATTTGATCAAGGTTTTGTATCTTATTTCTCAATATAGTGAACGCTGGTTTTTGCTGCTTTATTTTTTCTGGGTTTTTGTTTTTATGAGGATTAAAGCCACTAGTCTTATTTATTTATTTATTTTGGATTTATGGAATTTGACTTTACTGATGTGGTAATTATTAGAAAAGCTTATGTATATTATGATCATGATGTCTTTGTTTTACTTAGGTTTTATGAACCAATTTTTTGTTCTTATTGTTTCATCATGCATGATATTTAATACATTCAGGGATGAAGTTATAGTGGAAATGGGAAATTAGCCATTTTGTTACTGCAAAACTTGAAATAAAGTTCAATTCTTCTCTATATCATGCCTTATTGTTTTTCTATAATATCTTTATCTTAGTTTGCTATATACAATTGCATGTTCTTAGCTTCAGTCATATTATTTTGGGTTTACATACGTATTGGTTGCTTTTTAAAATTGCATGTTCTTAGCTTTATTGAGAGGTTTAAGTATACTCCTCTTCTTCACATTCATTGATTTTTTTTTAAAATTCTGTGTATAGGTTGATTAATTGTTGGGTTAAGGTAGTGACTAGTGACTACTTGCGTGTAAGTCTCTCCATCTTTTTACTCTTTTGTAGATTACAAAGCGCTATCGCTAATTTGATTTTGGGTTCCATTTTTTATGTTTTGTTTGATGTTCCATATTGGTTAAAGTAGTGCAGTGATTGCAATTCGGACTTTTTGCTGCTATCATGTTGTCAATCCTCAATAGGTTATTTTAAAAATACCTTAACCCCTCAAGTTTCATTGTTTTGCCTTCCTATTGATGAAAAAACAAAGTCAAAATCAAGGCAGGGCATGGAAGGGAGAAAGAGGTCAAAAAACTAATTTTATCCTACCCTTTGTAATAGTTATTGAAGAGTCAGAAGATTGAAAACTTGAACATGTCTGATTGAGATCACTGCCTCATTTGCTTTGAGATGATTATCTTATAACAAGTATCTATTATTCAGGTAATTGCAGCAATAGGAGGCTGATCCTTGGAGAGGTAGATCCATTTATGGTAATTGCCTCATTTGAAGCATATTTAAACTTATTTTGTAGCAGAAGATGAGGATGAAACAAATATAGGGCCTCTGGTTGCTGATCCTTGGAGAGGTAGATCCATTTATGGTAGCTGATTCACGTTGGGTGGAGTTTGAGTTGGTTGTGGGATGGCAGATTAATTTACGGACCAGTTAACTTGCGGAATAGTAAGAAGTTGGTTTGTGTCCTAGTTATTTGGTTTTAGGAAGGAATGTAATATGAGATAATGGTTATAGAGTTGAAGGTTGATGTATGAATTTTTGAAGCAAATTGAGCATTAATTTTTCTGTAACACGAATGGAGTTATTTTAAATAAATGAGTTATTTTTGAACCAAATTAATTACTTCTAATATTTAATTTTTTTGTAGAGTAATTAAATTATTTATTTTAGTAATGATATTTTAGCACATATATGTATTACAGTTTAAAAATAATAAAATAGATTATATATATATTTATTATATTTTTTAATTTTTTAATTCATATAATAATAATTATATTAAGCATGTTATTAAATTATATTTAATAATAATTATGTTAAAATATGATTAAATTATTTATTATTTTTATTAAATTATTTCAATATTAACCTTATTAAAATTTAATAACAATAACAATAATAATATACCTAACCTAACAAAAATTTTGCTAAGAGTATTCTGGTTATTTTAGTTCTTTTCTTTATGCTATTATAACATCATTTTATTTAACCAAATATAAAAATTCTATTACAGCTCTATTCCATTATACCTCTATTCCATTACAGCGAAACAAACGTTGGGTTCTTCTTTTTATTTTATTTTATTTTTTTTGAAAAATCACTCAGATTATTTAATCAATTACCGCCGGTCCATTTGTTTATTTTCATGCTTGCTAAAAAATAAGTGAATTTTACTTCCTAGACCAGATCCGGTGATGTTCGTTGCCCTCTCTGTATATTTTACATCTCTGTCTCTTGGTTCGTATGTATTAATCGATTCTTCTTTGGATTTTCTAAAAGATTGAACTTTCGAAATCTTTTTTTTTTTTGAAATTTTCTAGGGTTCCTAAGAGGCCGGGGCCTTTTTTTTGGGGGGGGGGTGGATGATGGAAGGTGGAAGGTGGTGAGTTAGGGGTTTATATTGTTTTAGTGGAGGGTTTGGTGCATGAGGATTTAGAGCTGCCTCTGGTTTATCGACGACGAAGAAGACAACCATGAAGGAAGGGTTTTTGGCAAATGCTGACGACATTGAGGAGAAAATTGTAAATGACGGCGACGAAGAAGCTCCCGCCAGTGTCACCGTCGCCCCAGATCGATTTGCATTCTCCCTAAACAGAACACTTAACAGTCGACGACAGAGAGACGAGACATTCCTGTTGTTTGAAGAAATGTCCGCCGCTATGAGGTGCGGTGGCAATTGGGTTGATGCTAAGTGGCTCCCATTGGTTGGCTGCTCGCGTCGTTCCCAGGGTGAGACTAGCGCCTCCGCTTCAACTGCCGTTGAAGATTCTGACTACCATGATTCGCACCATAAACGAGCCAAAGTCTACACTTTTTATCAGTGAGTTAACTGGACAAATGTAGGCAAATTTAGTTAAGAAATTAATTTGTTGCGGTACTTATTCTGCAAAGTTTTTCGTTGCAGTGAGAGCACCTCTTACTCATTAGTACCGAGAGAGTATAATAATAACCAATGCTCATCGATTTCATCCAATAAAGGGGTATTTTATCACCATTTCATGTTGAATAGTGGGAGTGATGGGCATCGTTTTGATGGTTATGGTGGGAAAGATGAGGAAAATGAGGGTGATTTGAGAGCTGAAGATTCTGAAATTCGAATGGATCTGACTGACGATTTATTGCATATGGTAGGCAGTTTGTATAATCTACATTATATGTTAGTTTTTTTATAATTTTGGTATTGTTTAATCTTATTGAACCTTTTTGTTTGTTTTTGCTGTTTCAGGTGTTCTCGTTCTTGGATCATCGTAATCTTTGCAACTCAGCCATGGTTTGTAGGCAGTGGAGATCTGCTAGTGCTCATGAGGATTTTTGGAGGTGTTTGAACTTTGAAAACCGGAGTATATCTCTTGAAAAATGTGAGTTTTAGATTTGCTTAATATCTTTACTTCTTTTTCATTTGGTTTATACAGTGTATTCCAAGCAAATGAAGTTTAGAAATTGATTAAATTTGACACTTTCATTTTTCAGATAAGAAAACTATATGAGTATGCAATTATATGTCAGTTGCGCTTTTATCTTTTATAAATTGAGAAATAACATGTTTGGTGCTTGCTTTCTGAGCAAGAGAATACTCACGTCATATGTTACAGATCTTCATAAATAGCTCATTCTCTATTAATTGTTTGTTCATTACATTATTTTGCATGAGCAAAAGTGGTCCATTGTTGTGATGAAATTTGATGCTGAACTGCAATAATGTTGCATTTTGATTTTGCAGTTGAGGACATGTGTCAACGGTATCCTAATGCCACTGAAGTGAATCTGAGTGGAACTCCAATTATCCACCTTGTTATGAAAGCTGTCTATTCGTTACGGTAATATTTTGTCACTATATTTTATGTTCTCTAATAAAATGAATTTTGCATAGCCTCCTGTTAATTTGAATAAATTTTCCAATTGGCAGAAATCTGGAGGCTTTAACATTGGGAAAAGGCCAACTAGGTGATGCTTTTTTCCATGCGTTGACCGAGTGTAGTATGTTGAGGAGTTTGGATGTGAATGATGCTATTCTTGGTGATGGTGTTCAAGAGATACTTATTAACCATGATCGATTATGTGATCTGAAATTAACTAAATGCCGTGTGATGCGTATATCCATCAGGTGAAACAAAGTCTTGATTTGATTTTAAAGTATATCGTGATGTCGATCTGGTCATTCTCTGTGCTGACATCTGATCTTTTGCAGGTGCCCACTACTAAAAAGTTTGTCTTTGAAACGCAGTAATATGGCACAGGCAGCCCTTAATTGTTCTCTTTTAAATCTGCTTGATATAAGTGCTTGCCACAAACTTACAGATGCAGCAATCCGTTTGATAGTGAGTTCTTGCCCCCTATTAGAGTCTTTAGACATGTTAAATTGTTCTTGTGTTAGCAATGAAACATTGCGGGAAATAGCTCTCACTTGCTCTAATCTCCATGTTCTGAATTCGTCATATTGTCCTAACATATCACTTGAGGTCTGTTTTTGCAAATGGTTAATTTAGATCTAATTGGTGTTGCTTTTTGGGTTTATTTTGATGCATTTACTTGTTTGTGAAGTCTGTAAGACTACCGATGTTGAAGGTTCTTAAGCTTGACAACTGCGAGGGTATCACTTTGGCTTCAATGGCTGCAATAGCTTATAGTTATAAGTTGGAGGTTTGAATCTTTTTTCTCGTGTATATATATATTGTGAAATGCCTTTGCTATCTCTATTAAAGATTTCTAGCCATCTGTAGTGATTCTTCTCTCTGTTGCAGCAGTTGGAGCTTGATAATTGCCACATGTTGACATCAGTGTCATTGGATCTTCCTCGTTTGCAGAAAATTCGACTGGTTCATTGTTGAAAGTATATTGCTATTCTATTGACTTCCCTTCTTATTTCCAATCTTCTTCTACTTTTTTTTTATAATAATATATAATTTCTTCCATGCAGATTTGCTGACTTGAATTTACAAAGTTCCACGCTGTCATCCATAACAGTGTCCAATTGTGTTGCACTCCGTCGCATTAACATCAGTTCAAATGCACTTCAAGTATTTTCTCAACGCACAATTTGGTTTCTATTTCTACTGTCTTTGTTGTTGATAAGAGTTTGAATTATAGTGTTGTACATGAAAATGCAGAAATTAGCACTGCAGAAGACGGAAAATTTGACAATAATGGCACTGCAGTGTCAAGGCTTGCAAGAAGTAGACCTCACAGATTGTGCATCTTTGACAAATTCTATTTGCAATGTCTTTAGTGATGGTGGTGGATGCCCTATGCTAAAATCATTGGTTCTGGATAATTGTGAGGTTTGTGAATAGGTTTTTCCTGTGTAGTGAGTCTTCTCTCAGTTCTCATTTATGTGCATGGATGAGGGCCTTACTATAGGAACATGCAAAGATATGGTGATAAATGAGACATAAGATGTTATATACACATTCAATGACTGGGTGATAAAAAAGGCATGAGATGATAGAGATCTGTAAGATGGTTTCATCTCAGCTCTTTGGTCACTTAAATTGGCATCTTGGTTACTGCATTGTTGTGAGCCGTTTTCTTATGCCTTCTGAAAAAATTCTTTGTTTTTTTTGTTTTGGCCAGAGCTTGACAGCATTGCAGTTCTCCAGTACATCTTTCGCTGGTTGGTTGTCGTGATATTACTACTCTTGACCTTGCATGTCCTTGTCTTGAGCAGATTTGCTTAGATGGTTGTGATCATCTGGAAAGAGCATCATTTTGTCCTGTAAGCTTAGACTGACACTTAGACTTTATATGAAATTCATTTGCTGTGTTATCAACAATTTGGTGCATGCAATTTCTTGCTCTTAGGAAAAATATAATGCCTGAAAATTTCCCTCCTTTTAGGTGGCTCTCCTGTCGCTTAATCTTGGAATATGCCCCAAATTGAACACCCTCAGAATCAATGCTCCAGATCTGGTGTCACTTGAGTTCAAAGGATGTGGTGTCTTATCTGACGCATCCATAAACTGTCCTCTACTAAAATCTCTGGATGCTTCCTTTTGCAGGTCTGTTTTACTAACTTTTAATGATGCTTTACTTTGTTCTGTGGCTGATGCTTCTATTCAAATTTACATGCAGCCAACTTAAGGATGATTGCTTATCTGCAACAACTGCTTCCTGCTCTCTGATCAAGTCATTAATATTGATGTCTTGCCCGTCTATTGGTTCTGACGGTCTTTACTCTCTGTGCTGGCTTCCAATTTTAACAACACTTGATTTTTCGTATACCTTTTTGACAAATTTGCAGCCAGTTTTTGATTCTTGTTTTCATCTTAAGGTAACTTGGAAATCCTTGATATGTAAGCATGAATTGATGAGACATACATGGCATGTCGGTGTTGTTTGACAGTCAGTAGATCATATTATACCTACCTGTTGAACGCATGAATGTCGCATTGGTTTGTACTCTTATTGAATTTGTGTTTTGATAAAAAAAATGCTAATACCATTTTAGTCACTTCTGTGGAGAATTTTTCTCTAATGACATTCATTGTTTTGCTTAATCTTCTACCATTAAAGCAAGTTTAAGTAAATTCTCACATTCTGGTAAATTGTCTGGTTAAGCTTTCTATGCTTTGGATGGTCCATGTTTTCCATATTTCCTGCCCATGTTGTTTTTCTCACTTTTCATTCTCTCTTTTAGGTGCTAAAGTTGCAAGCTTGCAAATATCTCTCTGACTCATCGTTGGAACCTCTTTACAAGGATGGTGCTTTGCGAGAACTCCAGGATTTGGATTTGTCATATGGTACACTCTGCCAATCTGCCATAGAGGAGCTTCTTGCATATTGCACACACCTTACTCATTTGAGCTTGAATGGATGTATAAATATGCACAACTTGAATTGGGGTTCTGCTGATAGCCGATTCGAGTTTCTTAGTGTACATAATGGATCTACTATGTTTTATTTTGAGAACATCAATGAGCCAGTCAAGCAAGGGAACCGTTTACTGCAGAACCTGAACTGCGTAGGTTGTCCTAATATTAGGGAAGTGCTCATCCCACCAGCAGCACGTTGTTTCCACATGTCATCTCTAAATCTTTCTTTGTCAACCAATTTAAAGGAAGTTAATCTTGTTTGTTGCAGTTTGTCCTTTCTTAATCTAAGGTATGTATGCATCTTTTTGCTTATGGTTTCTATTTATTTTATCTGGTACTCCTAAGATTTTCCGTCCATATCTGAATACAGCAATTGTTGCTCTTTGGAAGTTTTGAAGCTAAGGTGTCCTAGACTGACTAGTCTCTTTCTTCAGGTATGCACCCTCATTTCTCAGTCTTTGAAACCACAGATTTTTAATGTTTTAGGTCCATTTTTCCCCTCTGTTCCGGTGATTTTCTACTAGGAGTGTACTTAAAGATGCTTAGTTTTTACTAACTAGGCTTCTGTGAGAGGTCTCTTTTTGTTGAAGGCTGACATGCATGAGTAGCTCCGTTGATTTTACCTGATGAAATATCATGCGAAACTTGCCTATTTTAACTTTGATGTAAACAATACCAATTTTGTTGACTCTGAATGCTGTCGTTTTTTACTGTAGAGTATTTGCATTCTGCCCCTAAATCCTCTTCCGGATTCCTGTTTCCTTCGTGCCAAGTCTTTCTGATTTCTTTTGTCATAGACAATCATACAAGTGATGCTTTATATCCGTCCTTGTAATTCATGTACGGACATGAATTTCTTACCCCCTTCTTTTTTATTCTTTTTTGCATACTGGTCATTTTAGTCTTGCAACATTGAGGAAGAAGCAGTTGAAAGTGCTATATCACAGTGTAGCATGCTGGATTCTCTGGATGTTCGCTTTTGTCCAAAGGTGAGCATTATTTTTGTTTTCCCTCCTTTCTTTCTTGCATCTCATAAAGTGCGTAGCTTTTGTTTTTATATTTCAATCTCTAGATTTTACTTGAGAAAAAGAATAAAGAAAGAAACATAATCCAGTTCATTGATGTTTGAAATGCGGTGACTGATAGATTTGCCCAACGAGCATGGGGAGGTTACGTGCAGTTTGTCCCAGTTTGAAGCGTATTTTTAGTAGCTTGTCACCTGCATGATGTGAATGTGATGAAAGAAGTTTTATTTCCCTTGGCAAGTGGATATCACCTCAAGTTATTAGCAGCAACAACGGCATGGTATTTTCTCATGATCCTCTCACACTGTATGTAAAATGCTCACTCATTATCGCGCCCCAGTTTCTTTTGGATATTTATATATATGTATGTATGCGTGTATATGCATATGCATATGTTTATCTTACAACGGGGGGAGGTTGGGAGCTGTCCCCACTCAATTCCTAAACTACATTGGGTTTGTAACAAAGTTGTTGAGTAAAGTTTTGCTCCCCCCACAACAAAAGGAGTTAAATAACCTTGTTATTTTTTATTGTGTTATTTAAACATAAAAGAAGGCAAAATAGTAGGCTATGACTTGGCTTTGAAGCAACTGCAAAAAATGGCAGTATCATTATTGCTCGGGTCAACAAGAATAATAATTTAACGTACAGTTAGTAGCAAGTGAGAGAGTTAAGCGGAGACCCAACCGATGGCATTTTATTCAAAGAAAAACTGAAAACGGTCTTATCCGTCAGTATATGCGTTTTATCACAAATTTAAGCTCGTAATTTTCAATAACGCTGACATTAGATTTTGCGGTTATTAATGCCTAAATATTTATATTACTCCTAGGAATTTTATCAAAAATATAAATGTGTTTAGAAATATTGTATAATACATATATATTAAGCATTAAATAAAAATAAAATACATATACATTAAGTATTAAATTAAATTAAAAATAAAAATTAGTTTAAATTGAGAGTTAAAAAAGTTCAAATAATTGTATTAAATTAAAAATACTAAATGTACATGGTATTGATAATTTTTTACATTGATATTGAGTTGATAATTTTATAAGTATTGATGGCATGGGTTTAAATATTAATATTTTTAATTTTTAATAGTTTTTTTAAATAAGAAAAAAATTACTCTTGTAATTATATAATTTATTTAAAATATCAAAATTAGTAATTTTCTTGAGTGAGTGTGAAGTTGACTCGTAACATCAATTTAATCACGTATTTAGATATTAAACAACATTTAAAATCAAATTAATATAAATAAAAATAAAATATTTTTAAAAAGTATAAAACTATTTGAAAATTACACATTTAAAACACAACATATAATAAATAAAGAAATGCATGGTTTGAAATTAATTAATAATTGCACAAGAAATATGTATGATATTAAAATGAAAAAAAGAATAAATTAAATTGCGAGTGAAATGAATTTTAAATACTTAAATACATCATATTAAGAAGAAATAACATGCAATAAATAAAGAAATATATGGTTTGAAACTAATTAATAATAGCACACGAATATGTATGATATTAAAAAGAAAAAAGAATAAATTAAATTGCGAGTGAAATGAATTTTAAACACGTATATACATCATATTAAGAATAAATAACATACAATAAATAAAGAAACCTATGGTTTGAAATTAATTAATAATAAAACATGAAATATGTATGATATTAAAATGAAAAGGTAATAAATTAAATTGTGAGCGACATGAATTTTAAATATGTAAATATATCATATTAAGAATACTAAATGCGCTACAATTCTTATTGTGGTGTTATGTCAATCTCGAGTTGGTGTCGAATTAATAAAGTGTGCATACTAAGATAATAATATGTAAAATGATTTAAAATAAAACATTGTGTCGAAACCATTTCTTTTTATTTGGAAAATGGGGTTGACTTTAAAACTAAAATGGAGTCGCCACCAATCTTTTTTGAGGTGTGGTCGGCTCACCTTGAGATTGATCGTTAAAACATTTTGATTTATTAAAACGATACTTTTGGCCTATGAAATTCGAGAAAGCAGGTCCGAGAGTCGGTTACGTACGAGGAAGAATTAGCACTCTCGTAACGCCCAAAATTGGTACCAAATTGATTGATTAATGTCTTAATGTCGACAATTTGAAAAGATTTTATAATACGATCATTTTTGTTAAAGAAAACTTGTATAAATTAAAACGGACGCCGAGACCCGCTTATTTCGAAAGAATAAAATATCATACCTAGTAAGTTAGGATACGATATTTCGAGTCCTCAAAACTAAGCTTGTCTTTTGCCATTTAAAACTCGTATATTTAAATTTAAGAAGGATACTCAGTTATTTGGGTTGAATGAGAAATCGAAACCTAGTAAGTTAGGACACTATTTCTCAAAATTCCCGAATACGAAATATTGCCTCTGTTTTTGGAAATCCTTACCTCGAGATAACAAAAATATCACATCCAGTAAGTTAGGACACAACAATTTTGAATTCTAGAGAATAAGTTTTTTATTTAATTTGTGTTTTAATTTAAAAATAATTGGTTCTTTAGACTCGATGAGAAAAATCGAAACCCAGTAAGTTAGGGCACGATTTCTTTCGAATCTTAGAACACGAAATAATTGCTTATTTCAAAAAATTAGATAACATGTGATATGATTTTATAATAAAATGTAAAATGAATTACAATGCTAATTTGTATAACAAAATAATGATGATAACAATAAAATATGAATAACAGTAAAATATGAATAACAATAATAAAAGTAAAAAATGAAATACAATAAAATAAAAGCTAAAGTGAATAATCTACATAAAATAATAGGTAAAAAAATAAATAAACAAATAAAAATAAAAGAAAATAATACCAAAAATAAAAACTAATGGTAAATCAATAAATAAGTAAATACTATAGAAAATAATAATAATAATAAAATAATAATAATGACAATAATGCAATAATTATAATAATAAAATGTATTAATAAACAAATAATAATAGTAAAAATAAAAATAATATTAGCAATAATAAAAATAATAGGAATAATAAAAATAGCAATAATAATGTTGATAATAAAAATAATAATAATACTAATGAATATAATAATAAATTTAATTATAAATAAAAAAATAGTAGTAGTAATATTAAAATAAAAATTATAATAGTAAAATAATAGTAGTAATACTAAATTAATAATAATAATAATAGTAATAATAAAATTAATAATAATAAGAATTAAAATAAAAATTAATAATAACAATAGTAGTAATAATAATATTAACGACAAAATTAAAATAATAACAAAATGGCAAAAATAATAACAAAAAAAAGGGGACTAAACTGAACTAAAAATAAAATTTCTGGGCAAATTGGAAATAAAAGAAAGGGGAGGATTAGATTCCAGTGCGCGAATGAAATGAGGGACCAAGAAGGTAAATATCCCTGCCCTCAAAAACGCTACACCTTGCGCGGGACCATATTGAAATAAAAAAAATATAGGGTAAAATTGAAAAATAAAATAAACCCGATTGCAAAAAAATAAAAAGCGGAAGGGCTAAAAGTGCAATTAGCCCTTTCGTTGAAAAACACGCGGATCCTAGGCCGGAGCGGGTTGGGTCCCGCGGGTCGGAGCCAAAACGACGCCGTTTTGGTGCCTAAAAGGCCTGCCCAAAATGATGTCGTTTTGGAGGCCTATTTAAGGCAAACTTTTTTCTAAAAAAAATTCACTTTTCATTTGTTTTTTTAAAACAACTCCACTCCCCTTTTCTTTTCTCTGCAGGGCATGGGACTCCAACGAGAGTCCGGCCGATCGCCGCCGCCGATGCTGCCGCCAGCCACCGTAAAATTTTTTCCTCTTTTTTTATTTAAATATTATTTATACATATATTATGCATATAGTTTCAGAGAAAAAAATAAAATAAAAATAAAAATACAATATTAGTATAGCTTCGGAAAAGAAAAGAAAAAAGAAAAAAATAAAACCTTGGCTGATTTCTTTTTGCTATTGATTCTGTGTTTTTCTAGATTGCAATGTGTTCTTTGTACAATATTTGTTTGGTTGTTTTTACAACCAAATTTGTAAAGTTTAGTAATTCAGGGGTATTTCAAAATTTGCAAAACTTTGAGGGTTCTTTTTTGAGCATTTGTTTTTCAAGTCGGTGATGTTGCAAAAAAATTTTAAAACTCAGGGTCATTTTGGTAATTTTGTAAGTTAGGGGCAATTTTGTAATTTTCCAAAATCAAGGTATTTTTGATATTTTGCAAATTAGAGTTTTTGAACATTTTATAAAGTAATGAAATCTTGATAAGAACTGTGGGTATTTTGGGAATTTCATAAACCAAAGGCATTTTTGTAATTTTACCACTAGGGGTATTTTAGTAATTTTGCAATTCAAAAATATTTTGGGAAAAATTTTCCAAACTAAATTCTGCTATACTTTAAAAGGGTAATATGGTGATTTTTAAAACTAGGATTTTCATAAAAACACGGCTAGTCCCTTTCGGGTTTTAGTTATTGTGTTTAGCCTATGACCGAGTCCTCTTGGTTAAGGTGAACCGAAGCTACGCACCAGGTAGGATTCCTGCGAAGAGGAGGTGAGTCACTAGGACTGCTTAAGTACCAAGCTCTTCCGGATCCAATCCTAGACATGCGCACAATGGTTACCACACCCTAACTCGGCGACTTAGCCATAGGTTTGTTGAGTGCATTAAGTCTTATGTATTTGTGTTTGAGTAGACTAATCCTAGGGTTCAAATTCCTATCACACTATTCTACGTTCCATTCCTCTTCTACCCCTATATAAATCACATAATCACACATAGAGTTAGGGGTACTTACCTGGTGGACTGCGGGTCGGAGACTTAGGTGCCATGCCAGAAACCTGCTTAATTTCAAAGAAAATCATTTTGGCTCGCTTTGAAAACGTTTTGGGCCTTAGCCCACAGGCCGAGAGTTTAAAACTGGGCTCTGATACCAAACTAAAACACCCCACACCCGGCCCACGAGCCTGAACCGGATCTGGTATGTTCCTTAAGAAAATCGGTTTTCAATGTCCTGAATAACTTAGAGAAAATTTGTGTAATTAAGAAAAATTCGTTTTGGGTTGGGCTTAAATTGGAACCCATTTAATAAATTTTGAAAAATCCAACTTAAATAAGGTGACAAAATAATTTTAGGGTTTATCATTTTAAAAGAAATAAATTTACTTAACTTTAATCAAAAATATGTTGTATCATCATCAAATAAAAATAAGCGATAAAGGAAATCCAACTGGGCCTTATGGCCTTATTACATCATTCAAACCCAAAATAAAATTTTAAAGTACTAAATTTAAATAGAGTCCAAATTCTAATAAATTCTTCAAGTGTTGCATGGCCACCTTTAGCTCCTGCCGACCCGGTCCATTACTGCTCATCACACGAAAAATAATTCCCCAACGGTGAGTCCATGAGACTCAATGTGTACACACAGTACTAATTTTCAACAATTCGAGCATATACAAGTCATATCAATTTCATGTTCATACAAAATAAAGGATGATGCAACCCAAACCCAAGCCTATTTGTCCATCCGCTACACACCACCCGTACCAACCTTGTACACCAGTGGGGACTACTAAGTCGACCCTCTATCCGCTACACACCATCGAGCGCGTCATTTGTAGTCGACGTGCTCATCGCCCACTTACGTTGTGTCTTTAGACACTATATTCGAATGATGTAACCGAAGTTACCATATTCAATTAATGGGACCGTAGCCACCATATTTCGTTGGTGAGACCAAAAGTCGGCACCTTCCGTTGGTGAGACCGTGTCATCACCTTCACTTTCTCCGTTCACATATATCCCAAATGCCCCAATTATTACATATCATTCATATCATATTTAAATTCACATTCATGTCACTTTTGATTATAACACATTCATAATCCTATCAAAAGTAGGAATACGTGCACAGGTACTTTTTGCCACATTTGTGGTACTTAGCCACATTCTCATTCTTATACACATTCATATATTAAAACATAATTATTGCCATAACATATATATATTGAAAGTTAGTGTGAGTACACACACGATTTGCTTAATAGGCTCCTTGAGATCTCGAAAATCCCAATCTACGATTTTAGATCTGCTTTGCCTATATTCGGCCATTATAAAAGACACATTAATAACCTTATTTGGTTTGAAAACCAAATCCTAGTAGGATTTGTATTACTAACCTTGTTGCCGAATTAGATGATCAAATCCCAAAAATTTGCTAGTATTCTTTTTTTTCTTGAAATCGGCTAACACTAGATCATGTAACCATGTGAGTTTTCGGCTTTTGAAATAATGGGAAATAATCCTAAATATTTAAAAAAACAAGCCTTGGCCGAATATCACTTACCTTACAAATTCCAAATCAAGAGGATTCCTTTATATGCTTGTCAAAATCCCTATAAACTTTGTATTAGATTAAATCTAACTTTGAAAATATGAATCATAACCTTTAACCAAATATTCATTCCTCTTACCTTAGATCCTTGATCCTTCTATTCAATAATGAGGGAAACCCTTTTGATGTTGTGGTTGATTGCTCCTTTACTTAGAATCAACAAGGATTCTGGCTTTGTGGAAGAATCGAGAAGAAAATAGAAGAAGAGAAGAGAGGATTTTGCTTGAAGAAAAATTCGAGAGAGGGGGAGAGAGCTAGGAAAATTTCGGCAAAGAGGAAGCAAAAGTGAATGAGTAGCCCTCCACCCCTCCTTTTATAGCCAAAGTTATCACCTAGGAGTCCCTTACTTGGCCACCACTCCTCTTTTTGATAATATTATCTCTTTTATTTAAAAGATAAAAGCATTTAATCCATCAATTATCTCTCAATTATCTCCTTAGAAAATAATCCATTATTTATCTCTTATTATTCACATATTTATGTGAATAAAACTCCTTTATTTATCTCTTATTATTCACATATTTATGCAAATAAAACTCTTCCTTTTCTAGAAACCCATGCCGTCCACTCTCATTATGCAGAAGCAAAAATTAAACTTATTTATTTGCTTCCCAAGTGACTCGAACCCAAGCCCAACACAGCTCTTGCACATGGCGCCATTTCCATAGGCCCTAAGTGACACCTTGAGCCACTTTTCCTAGCCCGTTTGTGTGTCAAACTTCTCTAACTTTTTCTTTTGAGGCCCTCTAGCCCTTATTTCCTATTTTGAACTTTAAAACTCATCATTTGGGTCATTTCTAAGTTTCCTAAAATTTTCGATCGGCTCAGAAACTTGCCATTTTTCTTACATTCCAAGTTTCCAAAAATGTTCAGTTTCCTAAAATGTTCGATTTCCAAAATGTTCAGTTTCCTAAAATGTTCGATTTCCAAAATGTTGAGTTTCCTAAAATGTTGATTTCCAAAATGTTGAGTTTCCAAAAATGTGTACTTTCCATTTTTGAACCATTTCCTTACATTTCTAGTTTCCATAAATGTTCACTTTCCTCTTTATTCCTTTACATTTTCAGGACATTTCCCTACATTTCCAAGACAAGACATTTCCTTACATTTCCTTGCATTTCCTTACATTTCCATACATTTCCTTACATTTCCATACATTTCCATACATTTCCTTACATTTCCTTACATTTTCTTACATTTCCCTACATTACCTTACATTTCCATACATTTTCACACATTTCCACACATTTCCATACATTTCCATATATTTCCATACATTTCCTTATTTCTAGAATTCACATAACACATTCATAATTCATAAAACATGCCATTTTACCACATGGTTCCTTGTGTCATGCTTCACACGGAGTTTCTTTTAAATCCTCATTTACCTAGCTCCACTTTTTACTTAAAAACCAATAATTTTCCAAAGCTTTCTTCTTCCATCCTAAAATTCTAAGAACCCTTAATACACTTCCAACACTGCCAAAACCTACTAACTCATGAATTATGCACAAACGCATAACCCCTAATCTAGGATGTTACACCCTTGCTACATCAAGAAGATAAGACTATAATATTCAACCTACTACCTTGCTACATTAGAGAGATAAGGCTAGTGGCTAAAATATGCTCCCCTGCTACTTCGGGAAGATAAGATTCACCATTTTTGATCTGCCCCACTGCTATCTCGAGGAGACAAGATCTACAATTTTTAGTCTGCTTCCTTGTTACATCAGGAAGATAAGACTATAATCTTCAGCCTGCTCCCTTGCTACCTCAAGAAGATAAGGCTAGTGGCTAAAATCTGCTCCCCTACTACCTCGAAAAGATAAGATTTACCATCTTCGATCTGCCTCACTACTATCTCAAGGAAACAAGATCTACAATTTTTAGTCTGCTCCCCTGCTACCTCGGAAAGATAAGATTTGCCATCTTGGATCTGCCCCACTACTATCTCGAGGAGACAAGATCTACAATTTTTAGCTTGCTCCCTTGCTACATCAAGAAGATAAGACTATAATCTTCAGCCTGCTCCCTTGCTACCTCAGGAAGATAAGGCCAGTGGCTAAAATCTGCTCCCTTGCTACTTCAGGAAGATAAGATTCGCCATCTTCGATCTGCCCCACTGCTATCTCGAGGAGACAAGATCTACAAATTTAGTCTGCTCCCTTACTACATCAGGAATATAAGACTATAATCTTCAGCCTGCTCCCTTGCTACCTCAGAAAGATAAGGCTAGTGGCTAAAATCTGCTCCTCTACTACCTCAGAAAGATAAGATTCCCCATCTTCGATCTGCCCTACCACTATCTCGAGGAGACAAGATTTACAATTTTTAGTCTTCTCCCTTGCTATATTAGGAAGATAAGACTATAATCTTCAGCCTGCTCCCTTGCTACCTCAAGAAGATAAGGCCAGTAGCTAAAATTTGCTCCCCTACTACTTCGGGAAGATAAGATTCTCCATCTTCGATCTGCCCCACTGCTATCTCGAGGAGACAAGATCTACAATTTTTAGTCTACTCCCTTGCTACATCAGGAAGATAAGACTATAATCTTCAGCCTGCTCCCTTGCTACCTCAGGAAAATAAGGCTAGTGGCTAAAATCTGCTCCCCTGCTACTTCGCGAAGATAAGATCTGTGGTATCACCGATGTTGCTACATCGTCTTATGGGGGACATGTCCTGTAGACTCGATTTCATATGCTTATGTTTATGCCAAATGACTAGGATGCTATGATCAGAATGAATCAAATGCTCCTAATTGAGTGTGTTATGAATGATGAATGCAACATTTCATGAGAATGATCCTTTTTAATATTTAAGGCGTCATTGCTCGTTGTGGACGTATTACGCTGTCTTCTTGCTTGAGTGGTATTTTGACTGAAAACCCGAAGAAACAATCATATTTTGCTCAACTGGTTTGCCCCACTGTAACTTTAGCGTCCCTTCCACTGTACCTTGGGGACATAAGATTTGTACCATCTTTAACCATCTCACTGCGATTCATGGCTATAAGATCTGTATCAACTTCAACCCATCCCACTGCAACTCAAGGGTATAGGATCTGTAACTTGTTCAATCAACTGATCACTCCCCGGATGACCTAACCAAATGTGTAATTATGATATTTGCATGGATGCAAAATATCATTTTTTTCCTCGAGAATGATTCCCCTTTTACACTCGGGTTAACATTGCCTATTTTTCATCAAGATTGTATCACTGACGCAATATCTTGTCATTTTGTTCAATCACAATTTTTGACAAAAATCTGGAGAGATAGTCTCAGTTTAGACTCTTCCTCCACCAATATTTCAATCCCTTAAACTTGGTGAGTTTTAAACAATAGTCATGTTTCTAGTTCTTTTATTATTTAGAAGCTTCCAGAGTAATATGCGAAACTCCTTTTACGAAAGTATTATTAGTCCACTAATCGTTATTTCAATGCAAAATGCTTGAAAAAGATCATAACAATGGACAAGAAGGAAATTAATTAGGAGCATAGCCCAAAACAAATAAGTTAAGCAAAGATAGCAAATGCAATCAAGAAGGAAATTTATTGGTAGTGTATTTTGAAACAATTAAAATAATTAAAGATAGCAAATTCAGAATGAGTAAGATGGAAACTAGTTGCCCTAGATATCGCAGCCTGAGCTTCTCTATTCAAACTTTTTGAGGACCATTTTAAGCTAAATATGTGTTTAGGGGATCCGGAGTACTTTGTCGATGCCCCAAGACGTAACATACTTCCTTATTGTTACTTCAAGCGTAGCAAGTCTACTGTATGCCCCACTTTCGATCAAAATTTGAGCCGCCCTTTTCAGGTTTTCAACTTAAATTCCCTTTGGTCGCAAAGTAGCCTTTGCGGGTTTTCGCCTTAGCCTCTCCTTTTTCTTTTTTCTTTTTGATCTTTTTAATTTTAATTTTATTATTTATTTTTTAAGGTCTCAAGGCGCCATTTGCAGGTTTTCACCTTGGCCTCTCCCTTTTTGACTGAATCTGAATTCATCGGATTGAGCATATCTCTGTCCATATCAATGCTCCTCCAGAACAGGCCTTTTGTACTACATAAGGTCTTTCCCAATTTGGTATCCACTTTCCTCTGAAGTCTCTTTTGTATGAGAAGGATCTTTTTTACCATTATGAAATTCTATTGGGCGAACCTTTTTGTCATAAACTTGTATCATTAATTTTTGGTGCATTCGACCATGATGAATACTTTCAATCAAGCTTACTGGAGATGTTCTGCTTCATCCAATTCTTAATTCAATCAAAGCTCGGAGAAAAGGAATCTCAACTTCCAAAAATTGCTTCCCTTCCATAAACCAATGAGAAAGGTGTTGCTCCGACGAAGGTCCTAGCCAACATTCGGGAAGCATAAAGGGTAAATGCCAATCTTTACAAGCCTAAATCATCTTTCAAAATATTTTTGGATGGTTTTTTTTAATGCAAATTTGAATTTGATGACTGTTGACTTTGTAACTTTGGCATATGAAGTGACCTTCACCTTCTTAGTGAAGTAATTGACAATTACGAAGATGAATTGGTATCGACTAGATGCTTTTGATGAGATCATCCCCATAACATCTATGCCCCACATGTAGGAAAAAATGGAGGAAGCACATAAGTCTTGTTTTCCTCAATTTGGCATTTACGGCATAACTGATGCAATCTCCCTTTCATGGCAGACTAGTAGTACCCGAACCTCATAATCGGCTTGGCTATCGTAAAACTATTAGCATGTGTCTTTTCAAACACTCTACAGCATCCTTACCTAGGCATATCTTGATGCGATCATGCAAACACATCTTTGAATTCTTGGAATAATTCAATGACGTCTCGCTTTGTTTCTGTGTGAGCTAGGCTTCTATCTTCACTCCTTTTCTAGACTCGTAATGTCCACTGACCCTTTGTACGGTAGAGTCTATTTTCATCTTGTTCTACCATCCTTAACAAATCAAAAGATAAGTTACAATCTCTGTCATCTTCAAAATCCTTAGATCCTTTTAGACCCATATCTCACTCAAAAGGGAGTCAGTAACAACGTTGCTCATGTCTTGATATCTGGGTACCTATTGTAGGTACGAAGGCAAATTCCAAAGAATAAATGATTCTAAGGATGATTATTTATATGGTATGATCATGAATGAAGAATGAAAGAATATTCCAAAGAACAAAAGAATGCATAGTATGAAATGGAAAGAATGAAAAAAATATTTGCTCAAAAAGATGCTTTTTATTGAAAAAATCCTAGACACAAGCCTATTTCACCAAAGGACTTTTATTGCCTCTAGGCTTAAAGTAACAAGCGTGTTTTGAATATTACTTTAGATTAACTCTAAAAATGGAGGGATCTCTTCCACAGTCCCATTGTTCAAAACACCCCAAGTATGTAAAGGCAGAAGCTTGGAAAAGTCTATTCCCTGGTTCCTCTTCGAATATGTCGTTAATGTTTAGATTCCCCAACGTTCCCACTGGGTCTTTGATCTCTTAAATTTATTATCCATCAGGCCTTGCACTAGGGCCCTGAGCTTGATGCATTCTTGGATCTCATGCCCCTATCTATCATGGAACTCACAATGTTTACCCCTTTAACAGAAAGGTTCGGTAACTGATTTTCTTCACCGGAGGGATCATCGAATTTTACGATACCCAATTTGATGAGTCTTTCGATTATCTTTTTAAAAATGACACAGTTCTCGATCGAGTGCCCTGTGATTCCCCATGGTATTTACATTGGGCATTTACGTCGTACCATTTGGGGTATGGGGGCCATATTGGTTCTATATAAAAAGGAGATACAACATGTGTGTCAAACAAAATTTGGTACAACTCCCTATACGTGATTAAGATGGGTGCGAACTGGGGTTTTTCTGAGTTTGGTCTTGGATTGTGTTCTTGCCTTGGGGAGACCTGATGGCTGGTAGTTACCGTCCTTGGCTGGCTTACTGTAATCGGCTCCGAATGGCCCTTGTTATACCTACTCGTACTATTCGCTTCGTTTTCTTTCTTCTTCGGGGCCTTTAAAGTCCACTCTTCCCTTTCATTTGTTTCTGCCAGAACAACTGGTTTGGCTCGATCATCCTTCAGGTTAAAACCTGAACCTATCGGGAGGTTCAACAGGGTCGAGATATCAGTCTGACATTGGGGTCCGATAATGACGGGTACCCTATACGAATACGTGTCTGGTTGGGTCGAGACATTTATTTGGGAAAAACCTGGGGAATAGATGAGGTCTTCATTATCATCCCCACTGTTGACCATTGGGTCACTCCGTTTTTCAAGTCATCCGGCTAGTAACTGGGTTAACTGGCCCATCATATTCCTTTGGAATTCTAGTATTTGTTCCCACATCTCTTGTTGAATTTTGGGCAATTGCTCCTGCATCTGTATTTGCATTTTCTCTATTCTTTCCAACTTTTTATCCATGGCTTTCGTTTTCCTTCAAGTGTAGTAGTGATGTTTCAGGATAACTATAATACGATCTCTAGTTAATAGGGTTCTTTTATGACATTTTATGCATATGATGCGATGTAATGCAAATACATGACATGAATACAAAAATAAAAGGTGTCGATTCTGGTTCAATTTATTTTAGAATAACTTTATAAGAAAACAAAATCCTTTACATAAAATAAAATCACATATACAGCCTAGCCCTTATGCTCAAAGCTTTAACTTTTTTAAGAAGCCAAGCTAACTCTCGACCCCTGTCCGACTCTAGCTCATATTTCACACTTAACACATCAGCCTGAATCGCTAAAGTTTGTAAATGATCCGCCACTTCTCGTATCTGAGCCATAGCTTCGCCCATGATGTAATCTCTTTCTCTGACCTGGTCTTGAGATCGACGAAGCTGCCTCTGCCATTGCTCATTATTCGATTCAAGGAATTCAATTCGAAGTTCACAGTTCTATAGCGTAGTTTCGAGTTCTTCAACTTTTCCTTCCAAATCCTCAATCCTGCTTAGGCTGGCTCTTAATCCAATGTCGGAGTTATGACCATGACACTGATGCAATGCCTCTTCTAACTTCGCTACTTGAGCTTCTAACATCTGCTTCTCATCTTGGCCCTCAACCAAGCTCTTTTTAAAGGCGTTTTCGCGTGCTCAAGCATTATGGAACCTCTTCTCCCACTGATCAGCCCTAGCCCTTTCTTTTTGAATTTCTTGTCGCCACTACTTCGATGTCTTTCCCAACCCGGCTGTTCTCATCAACATACGCAACTTCTTGTAATCGGTCTTTAAACTATCCAATTCCTCTTCGGTTTTTCTTTTCCCTTTTCTTAACTTCTCGGCTTTGAGTTTTTGAACATCGGCCTTTAGCCTCAAATACATCTTTTCCTCCTCCAATTGCTCCATTTTCTTTCCTATCTCTGAATTTCTCTTGTCAAAGTCCTGTTTTATGATTTCCAACTCGGAAGGGGCTATTTGCAAGTATTCCTCTATCAGTCGAGTGCCGTCTTATCTTGGTCTGGCGATATTATCATTGATTCTTCTACTCTTCCATGCATCATATTCGAGGGTCGTCATCGGACCTACAGAGACTCTTTTCATCCGGCGACTCTTATTCCAAGCATTAGAAACCCCTTTTAACCTTTTTTTTTTAGTTATCTCCTCCATACGTAAATTCACACTGAGCTAGCCCATGCATTATCGGTATGAATTGTCTTGATCTGTATTGCCTCAGCACAGGCAAATGAGCATACCCAACAGCTCCACAAATTCCCAGCAGAGGGACCCAATCAAAACTCCCACATCGGTAAAGAATTTCGTTGGGAACCAACCAAGGAGCTCTTCACTCAACGTCCTCTTCCTGGAGATTCCGAAGGAGCGTGATCTAGTTTTCTTTTGATATGTTATCTCTCCTAGGCGTGGCTGCTAACTCCTTTAATGGGGAGTAATTCTCAAAAAAAACCCGATAAGAAACTTTATCCACTTTCCAGAAATGGCTATGGAACCAAACCAATAATAATTGCGCGCATCTGATGAATCTACCTTCACTTGCCCTCCGACATGTGCTCAAAGATCTGAATGTTTCAGCAAAAATTGCTGGTACCTACTTAACCCCCTTGTCAAGTTGATCAAATCGGTCAGCAACTGCTTCATCTATATGCCTCAAAGCTTTGGGGAAAATTACCAAACCATATATACTCAAGGCGAAGATGTCGACTTTCCTCTTTATATCTGGATGTGCTACAATCAAGTCCCTCAAGCTCACCCAATGAATGCATTTTCCTTCACCTTTTAGCTGAATTCGGGCCGTGATCTACTGTTCACTCATTCCGGTGATACTCATCAGCTTCTTTACAAAGGTTGGTACATTAGCGGCCTTAGAATAAGCTTTGTCGACTTGAACCTTTGGACAACGAAGCAAGGCTAAGTATTCTTCCACGGTAGGCAACAAGCCCACTTTCCCAAACGTGAAACAACTATATGCGGGGTTCCAAAACTGAGTCATAGCCCGAAATAAGTGTTTGTCCACGTTGATGTCAAATAGGTAGGGTAGATCACCATAATTATGATAGAATAACTTCTTAGTCTCATCATCCCAACGGGCCCATATATCTCTTAATTCCTGGAGTTTATTCTGTGTCACACTGATACGAGTGAAGTCCCACAACTCTGATGTATATCCCTCGGCTAGACTATCCCCTTTCTCAAGATGCATCCTCTCTGACCATATACGGACAGCCGCTTTGTCCTCTATTTTATCAAGAAGTTCGTTCTCCATGACAAGCTTTCTAATTTAGTAACCAAACAGAAATCGACACCTTTTTAATATTAAAAAATAACATGTAATCATAGCCAAAACACAATAAGTTAGTACCGAATAATAGCAACCAAAGCAAATAGAAAAAGTGTCAAACATCTATCTGGGTAGCCGCTAAGGTTCAGCGTAGCTCTATCTAGGGTGGGCTCTTAAGGATCACTATATGTGGCTTAGTTCTAAAGGAAGGGTACCTAAACCAGCAGATTCCTCAATCCTTACCCATTATAGGCTCATATGGATCGAGTTCAGTTCAGGGGAATACATTTCCCTATGGCCATGTGGAGGTGAAAACCTCACGAAGACATAGGTACAGATGTATCCCGTAAGTAGTCCACTAGCCCATGCAGAGGTGAAAACCTCACGAAGGCATAATTTCTCACTCCCACTTAAAAGGTGTGACCACAATGGTCATGCAATATGATGCGAGAATACCCTACGAGACTCAAACCACAACAAACATATGACACGACACAAACTCACGTGGTGAAAGCATCAAAATCAAATTTTAATTTTTGATAAAAGGACAAAAAATAACCAATCCTACGGCTTGACTCTCTTATTGGTCCCCAGTGGAGTCGCCAAGCTGTCGAAACCATTTTTTTGTTTGGAAAACGGGGTCGACTTTAAAATAAAAATGGAGTCGCCACCAATCTTTTTTGAGGTGTGATCGGGTCACCTTGAGATTGATCGTTAAAACATTTTGATTTATTAAAATGATACTTTTGGCCTACGAAATTCGAGAAAGCAGGTCTGAGAGTCGGTTACCTACGAGGAAGGATTAGCACCCTCGTAACGCCCAAAATTGGTACCTAATTGATTGATTAATGTCTTAATGTCGACAATTTGAAAAGATTTTAAAATACTATCCTTTTTGTTAAAGAAAACTTGTATGAATTAAAACAGACGCCGAGACTCGCTTATTTCGAAAGAATAAAATATCATACCCAGTGAGTTAGGATACGACATTTCGAGTCCTCAAAACTAAGCTTGTCTTTTGGCATTTAAAACTCGTATATTTAAATTTAAGAAGGATACTCAGTTATTTGGGTTGAATGAGAAATCGAAACCCAGTAAGCTAGGGCACTATTTCTCAAAATTCCCGAATACGGAATATTGCCTCTATTTTTGGAAATCCTTACCTCAAGATAACAAAAATGTCACATCCAGTAAGTTAGGACACAACAATTTTGAATTCTCGAGAATAAGTTTTTTTATTTAACTTGTGTTTTAATTTAAAAATAATTGGTTCTTTAGACTCGATGAGAAAAATCGAAACCCAGTAAGTTAGGGCACGATTTCTTTCAAATCTCAAAACACGAAGTAATTGCTTATTTCAAAAATTTAGATAAAATGTGATATGATTTTATAATAAAATGTAAAATGAATTACAATGCTAATTTGTATAACAAAATAATGATGATGACAATAAAATATGAATAACGATAATAAAAGTAAAAAATGAAATACAATAAAATAAAAGCTAAAGTGAATAATCTACATAAAATAATAGGTAAAAAATAAATAAACAAATAAAAAAATAAAAGAAAATAATACCAAAAATAAAAACTAATGGTAAATCAATAAATAAGTAAATACTATAGAAAATAATAATAATAATAAAATAATAATAATGACAATAATGCAATAATTATAATAATAAAATGTATTAATAAACAGATAATAATAGTAAAAATAAAAATAATATTAGCAATAATAAAAATAATAGGAATAATAAAAATAACAATAATAATGTTGATAATAAAAATAATAAAAATACTAACACTAATAATAATAAATATAATTATAGTAATAATAATATATTAAAAAATAATATTGGTAACAATAAAAATAATAATAATACTAATGAATATAATAATAATAAAGTTAATTATAAATAAAATAAAAATAAAAATAATAGTAGTAGCAATATTAAAAGAATAATTATAATAGTAGTAATACTAAATTAATAATAATAATAGTAATAATATTAATATTAATAAAAAATTAATAATAAAAATGATAATGTTAATAAAATTAATAATAATAATAGTAGTAGTAATAATAATAATATTCACGACAAAATTAAAATAATAACAAAATGGCGAAAAAAATAACAAAAAAAAAAGAAAAGAAAAGGGACTAAACTGAACTAAAAATAAAATTTCGGGGCAAATTGGAAATAAAAGAAAAGGGAAGGACCGGATTGCAGTGCGCGAATGAAATGGAGGGACCAAGAAGGTAAATATCCCTGCCCTCCAAAACGCTACACCTTGCGCGGGACCATATTGAAATAAAAAAATATGGGGTAAAATTGAAAAATAAAATAAACCAGATTGCAAATAAATAAAAAAGCGAAAGGGTTAAAAGTTCAATTAGCCCTTCCATTGAAAAACACGCGGATCCTAGGTCGGAGCGGGTCGGAGCGAAAACGACGTTGTTTTGGTGCTTGAAAGGCCTGCCCAAAATGACGTCGTTTTGGAGGCCTATTTAAGGCAAACTTTTTTTAAAAAAAAGTCACTTTTCATTTGTTTTTTTTTTAAAAAAACTCCCCTCCCCTTTTCTTTTCTCTGCAGGGCATGAGACTCCGGCGAGAGTCCGACCGATCGCTGCCATGCCTCCGCCGCCGCCGCCGCCGTCGGCCACCGCGCACGGTGGCTAGAACTCTAAAAGGGAAATTTTTTTCCTCTTTTTCTTATTTAAATATTATTTATACATATATTATGCACATAGTTTCAGAGAAAATAAAATAAAATAAATAAAAATACAATATTTGTATAGCTTCTGAAAAGAAAAGAAAAAAGAAAAAAATAAAACCTTGGCTGATTTCTTTTTGCTATTGATTCTGTGTTTTTCCAGATTGTAGAGTGTTCTTTTTACAATATTTGTTTGGGTTTTTATTTCTGAAAATACAACCAAATCTTGTTTTTGCTACTGTTGCGCCTTTCTTGCATGTATGGCGACGTGGAGCGGGCGCGGAGGATTCGGAGGTCGACGTGGCTCGGTGGTGGTGGCTGCTGGCGGCGCAAAGGCATAGGCTGCTAGTGTTTCCACAATCTGTTTAGGTTGTGGGCTTGGGTATTGGGTTAGTTTTTTATTTATTTATTTTGGGCCTGTTTAGGTTTAATTTTTTTGGATTGTAATTTTGGATTATTGTTTACTGGGCTCCGGGCTAAAATTGGGCCCTACACATTGGATGATTGATAAATTTAATATTTTACTAATGCAATTAGCATGATTTTAACCTCTTTGTATGCATATCTTTTATTGTTTTTTAGATAAAAAGATTTAAGTATTCGTGACTAATATAATTTATTTTAATATGAAATAAAATTTTAGTAATTTTTTTAATTGAGTTGATGGTTGGTTGATTCGTGCCACCAATTTATTTATGAGTTTAAATAATAGTGTAGCGTGCCACCAATTTATTTATGAGTTTAAATAATAGTGTAGATATTTATTAAGAATTGACATGAAAATTAAATATTATGTTTGTTGAAATGGTAAAATTGGGAGTGTTTGTTTGTTGCCTTGGGTTCAAACTGGCATTAAAATCATGTATTTTTTTTGTTTGGATTTTATATAAAAAAATAAAAATATTGTTAAATTAAGATTTATTACTTTGTTAAAATAACGACTTTTTGTTAATTTAACAATTGAATTAAGACAGTAACATTAATTGAAGTATACACTTAAATAATAAAAAGATGATACTTGTCCGAATAATAGCTAGAATCAAATTAATGCAAAGCGCAAATCAATTTGAAAATAGAAATCTATCCAAATTTAGATTAGAATTAGGATATAAAGTCCACATAAATTAGGAAGATAAAGCTAATTTTTAAATATACGCGGAAAACAAACCTTATTTGAGTATATGTGTTTTTTTTTTTTTTTAAAATTTACCGATTTATATTGTTTTTGGAAGAGAGTGTGTTTTACTGAAAATAGATAATTCATCTTTTTGGTTAGATGGTTAAATGTTAGTATCTCTGTTCTTGAGTCCCGAGTTCGATTCCTTTTCTACTTACATTTGTATTTTTTATTTCGTGTTGTTTTAAACTTTTTTTTTAATTAATATTTTTGACATATTAACTCTTTTGATTAGATGGTTAGATAATTGTGATTTCGTCCCTAGGTCCTAAGTTTGATTCCTTTTATAAACATTTTAATATTTATTTTTTATTTCATGTTATTTCAAGTCTTTTTTTATTTTTAATTAATTTTTATAATTAATAAATATATTGTTTTCAAGTTTTTTATTTTTAATTCATCTTTTTAATTAATAACTCTTTTATTTATAAAATCAAATAATTACTGCAAATACCATTATTTTTAGTAACTATAATTTTTATATGTGTAATATTTATCTTTCAATCCATATCATGAGTGTTAGTAAATTGACATATTATATATTTTTGTATGTGTATTTGAAATATTTCACATAATGATATTTGAAATATTTCACATATAAAAATATTTGAAATATCATAACCACAATGTAGATGAAAAAACAATAATATTTGAAATAATTATTTGATTTTATAATATGAGAAATCACCATACCCCAGAATATAAGTGGAGAAAATAAATATTTGACATATAAATATTATATATAAAGAAAAATATATCTAAAAAAATGGTTAATGTTTTTTTAAAAAATAATTACATATTCATTATTTGATTTTATAAATAAAAAGAGATGAATTAAAAATAAAAAAGTAAAAAACAATATATTTATTAATTATAAACATTAGTTAAAAATAATAAAAAGATTGAAACAACATGAAATAAAAAATACATATTAAAATGCTTATAAGAAAAATTGAACTTAGGACTCAAGAATGAAATTACAATTATCTAATCATCTAATCAAAAGAACTAACGTGTCAAAAATATTAATTAAAAAAATAAAAACCTTAAAAACATATGAAATAAAAAAATAAAAATGTAAGTAGGAGAGGAATCGAACCAAGACTGGAATCGAACCAAGACTTAAAAGGACAAAAACACTAACATTTAACTATTGGTTAAATAAATGATCTATTTTTAGTACATATACATCCTATTTCAGCTGGCGTGATTGAAAGCGCTTTCCTTTCTTCGCTTAAAAACAATATAGATAGGTAAATTAAAAAAAAAATACATATACTCAAATAAGTGTCTTTTTAAGCATATATTGAAAAAATTAGCCTGAAAGATAACTTGTAGGGTATTTACACGTGGAATTATTTAAATTTAGAACATAAAAAATTTGAAGGTCTCACAGTTTCAGGGGATTTACTAAAATATACCAAAATTAAAAAAAAAATTATGGAAAAGGGCCAAAAATTTAATTATTTACGGAAAAGGGCCATTTCCTCCCAAAACGTGTCCACGTTAGCGCGTTTTGGGGGATGCACTAGGAAAGCGCTTTCTTGAGGGAGCGCTTTGTGCCGCATCAGCCAAAAACGCTCCCTCAAGGACGCGTTTTGCAGATGTGGCACAAAACGCTCCCTCAAGGGAGCGCTTTTGCCCTCCACCCCCGATAGGCTTTCAGTTGTTTTTAGTGTTAAGGTTTAGGGTTTTAAGGCTACGGCTTAGGGATTTTTAGGGTCGTAGATTTTAGGATTTTTAGGGGAAAATTATTTGAATTTTTTTTTGCAGTTGTATCTGGCAAGATAATTTTGAGAAGACGTTTCTGAACAAATAGTGCCCAAAATGCTTCAAGCAGGATGCACTGTCAGCAAGAGTACTGAAAAAAGCTTCCACGTGGACGCTCTTTTGCTACAGTAGTCTCTGGTAAAATAATTTTGAGAAGACGTTTCTGAACAAATAGTGACCAAAACGCTTCAAGCAGGATGCACTGTCAGCAAGAGTACTGGAAAAAGCTCCCACGTGGACGCTCTTTTGCTACAGTAGTCTTTGGAAATCCTTAGACTATAAATCATTCAAATTTCATTCTCAGGTTGCATAACAGAAATTGAGGCAAAAGAAAAATAGAAACTGAAAATGAGTGAACGTATTAATGCTGTTATTTACTACGATGGTGAGGTTTGTGACACCGAAAATGGTGTTATTTTTTTATCGGAGAACACAGCACGACTGGGTTTTAATCGAAACATAGATTTGATAGAACTTCGCAAAAGAATTAAGCTTAAAATCTTCGGAACAATGCCAATGAAAATTCAGTCTATTAAGTATATATTTTGCACTTCGGTTGATCCGGTAAGATATGACTCATTCGACATCAAAGGTCCTCGGAGCTTGGAGGCAATGGTGGAGACTCATCTTGCAAATGGATCACCCTATCTTGAGGTATATGTATAATTTTTATCGCCAAGTGATCTTCCTTCGACTTCAACATCTATTGCTATTCGAGGAGAATACATGACCCCAAGTCGACACTCTGTTAGTGGGAGGCAGAATACAGAAGTGCCCGTGTTTGGTGGTAGTATGGAAAATATAACCCCTACACGACACTCAGTTGATGGATGGGACATGCATATCCTTCCTTCGACGTTCGATGCTAGAAATATGTATTGGGAAGCGTCATCAACTTCTAGTGGTTAGCAATCCACATATGATTGGGAACGTTACGAAAGTTGTTTAAGAAGGGATAATGTACTCCCCACGACATCCACCAACGAGGGGCCCTTGTTCGTTGCAGATGATGATGGGTTAGATGGTGAGTCCGATGTTGATCTACCTCGAGAGCTCGGGCTCGATGGTGCAGAAGTTGCATTATTTTCTAAATCAGAGCCTGTTCCAACCATACTGAAGATGTTGAAGGCGGTTCAGATGAAGAAGAAGAAGATCCACTATTCAGGGCGTACTCGCCTCCAGCCCACATGTATAATGTCGATCTATCTCAAGACATGCATTGGAGTTTCTTGAACTACCACACAGAACGCGTGACCGTACAAGTTCGTTGTTGGATCGGGCGAATTAGAAGTTGGTAAAGAGTTTTCCAACAAGGATACTTTTCTTGATGCATTGAAACAATATAGCATCAAAAACGAGGTTAACTACAACGTGGTTAAATCCAAGCTCGGTACATGTTCATGGAACATCATCGCCCCGTTGAGGAAAAGGACGGGCTTGTGGGAGATCAAAAAGTACAAAGGTCTACATACATGTCTTGCCGATACAGTATCACTAGGTGTTCAAGGTTTTTGAATAATACTAATATTACGTAATGTTACATTATTTAACATACTTCGTTGACAGGTGTTTCACAAGATCATCCGAAGATGGATTCAGAGATGTTGGCTGACTTAAAAATACCGACGGTAAAGGCCAATCCTAAGACTACAGTGCCGGCCTTAATTGGCAATATTCGCAGCCAACTGGGGTACACGCCCTCTTACCGGAAGACTTGGATAGCCAAGCAGAAGGTGTTGTGAAAGTTGCATAGTCAGTGGGACACTTCACATAATGAAGTGTGGCAGTGGTGTCAGGTGCTGGAGAGATATGTCCCAGGCAGCATAACAGACCTTGAAACGAAACCGGCGTACTACAACGATCGATTGCTCCGTGGATGCCAAGTGTTCAAGTGTCTGTTCTGGACATTTAAGCAATGTCGAGACGCATTTATATACTGCAAGCCATTGGTACAAATTGACGGTACCTTTATGTATGGTTGATATACGCATCGGCTATTGCTAACTGTGACATAGGACGACAGTGGGAGAATCCTTCCAATTGCGTTTGCAATAACACCGGGGGAGTCAGCTGATGACTGAGATTTCTTCCTATCTAGATTAAGGAGGCATGTCTGCCCCCAACCTGATATATGCGTTATATCGGATCGGGGCCCTGAAATACTAGCCGCAATAGAGCGACAGGGAAGCCTGTGGCATCGCACACACCATTGATATTGCCTAAGGAATGTTGCGTCCAACTACCACAGGCAACATCGATCTACAAGTCAACAACGGCAAGTGACAAATATGGGTATGTAATATCTATTAATATAATTTCGTTTGTAATATTCAATTTATTTTTAATTGAAGAGTGGTATGTAATATTTGCTATCAATTTATATTGGCAGGGTATGAGATTAATAAGGACCGTTTTCACGAGATGTTGGCGAATTTCCGATCAGTTAAAAAAAAAAGGCGCAAACTACCTATGCAATATTCCTTTCGAACAGTGGACACAAGCATACGATGACGGCCTACGATATGGTCATATGACCTCAAACCTGGCCGAATGCATAAATTTTGTTCTAAAAGGAATGCGTCATTTGCCGATAACATCAATTGTGTGAGAGACATATTTTCGTTTAACGACATTATTTCCAAAGCGAGTAGCGAGTTATAAAGGCCAAATGCAAGGAGGCTATGTATGGTGCGCGAAGGTCTTGTGAGAAATTAACAAGGGGAAGGTATGGGCCAACACCATGCACATAGTGTGTCACAATCGCGACAACCTACGGTTTCGTGTGACAGAGTTTGATAGACCGAATCAAGGTATTGTTGGCGGGAAATATCATGTACACTTGAGAAATAGGACCTGCGACTGTGGGATATTTGATGCACTTTGTTACCCATGCGCTCATGTACTTGCAGCTTGTCAGAATCTCCATCTTGATCCCATGAGTTATGTCGACGAAGTGTATAAAATAGAAAACATGTACAACATGTGGAGACACGTATTCCCACCGGTCTCAGATGAACGTAAGTGGCCGTCTGTATCACTTGCATCGTATAAGCTGTTGCAGGATAGACAACTGCGGCGCAAACCAAAAGGTCGACCTTACTCGAGTAGAATACGCAACAATATGGATATCCGAAAAACGGCCAACCAACGGAGGTTATGCGGATGGTGTAGGAACCCAGGCCATACATCTCGCTCGTGTCCAAATCGAAATAGTTGATAGTCTTCTTAGCTTTTTTGTCTCTTGGTGGCTATGTAAATTCTATTTATTTCTTGATGAAAATGGTGAACTTTGGTAGAATGACTAATTTGCAAAACAAAAAAAAAAAATACAATAAAAAGTTACAATAAAAAAATCTTGGACTTTTATTTTATTAAAGATATAAAAATTAAATTACAATAAAAAAAACAACTTTTGTTTTATTAAAGATATTAAAATTAAATTACAATAAAAAAATAAACAACTTTTATTTTATTAAAGATATTAAAATAAAATTAAATTACAATAAAAAATAAAAAACAACTTTTCTTTTATTAAAGATATTAAAATTAAATTACAATAAAAAAATAAATAACTTTTATTTTATTAAAGATACCAAAATTAAATTAAATTACAATAAAAATAAAAAATAACTTTTGTTTTATTAAAGATATTAAAATTAAATTACAATAAAAAATAAACAACTTTTATTTTATTAAAGATATTAAAATTAAATTACAATAGAAAAAATAAACAACTTTTATTTTATTAAAAAATAAAAAATTAAATTACAATAAAAAAATAAAAAACAACTTTTGTTTTATTAAAGATATTAAAATTAAATTACAATAAAAAATAAACCACTTTTATTTTATTAAAAAATAAAAAATTAAATTACAATAAAAAAAACAACTTCTATTTTATTAAAAAATAAAAAATTAAATTACAATAAAAAAATAAAAAAGGCGGTCGGAATCAATGTTGGTGCCGGTCGGAATCAGTGCCACATAGGGGTGGTCGACGGTTACGCGATAGATTCCTCCTTCTTCTAGCTTCCGTGAGGGGTGTGGAACCTCGGTGGGGATTACAGTTTCTCAGACGAAGTGTGCAGGGTTGTGGGTGTTGGGAGGATAACCCACCTTGATAAAATAATGACTGCGGAGGTGTTTGCATAAATCATGGCGGGGTGTCTGAATCCCATAAGGCGAAGGAGACTGGTAAACAGAAGAGCTCCCTGACGGCGCCTCGTGTGATCCCTCATGCGACGGCGGCCTCAAGATCAGCTGGCCAGTCGGAGTAGTTGGGAACGGACTCGAACTGGGCCATGCATTCCAACCTGCAGTGGGACTGGGAAAAGGAAACATATAAGGGTTATGATACATATAAGGGCTAGGGTACGCACCTGGCATAATCTGAAAAGGCTGTGATGTCGGTGTCGTCGGCTGAAGTGTTGGGCCCGGTGACTGTGTCGGCGCTGTTGATGGTCCCGTCTCATCACCCCTTCTCCTTGGATTTAAAGGGCCCCGTCGTTCCCTTTGTTCACGAAGTTGCCGTCGCCTCTCCTCTTTCGACAAGAAATACGGCTTGTCATGGATCCTAAACCATGGCATGTATTCCGGCACTCACTCTAACTCAGGAACGATGAACATTCCCGAGTAGGTATATAATCATACTAGTTCTCCCACATTTCGATATATGCTGACCAAAATCTTGGCCAATCCGTGTGCAACTGCCATAAGTTGACTTTGTGCTCATCATCGAGCACTTCAGGTGCCACGGGAATCGGTTGTCAGAATTCAAATTGTTGCAGAACCCGATCTGACTGGTGCATCTCCACGGTGGCATAGTTGATCAATGGGACCTTCACATGCCAAATGTTCGAATTTTGAAAGAACTCCTCCGGAATTACTGCCCGAATTTCCGGATCCTCGTATGGTGTCCATTGAAACTATATTAACATGATAAAAATATTAGTTATATACATAATACTAAATACTAAATACGAAATACTAAATTCTAAATACGAACTACGAAACGACTATATTATTACGAAAATATATTTTATTTAATACTTACGTGTGATTCTGACCGTTGCTCTAATAGAAGCCGTATATCTTCAAGCTCGGTAGGTATTCCAACATAACTCGCCGAATGGTTCCACCTAATTAAATAAATTTTTAGCATACAATTATATTTTAAATCTACGTAATAATTGTAAAATCTAATATTATATTTACCTTATTATGAGTGGGAATGTATATGGGTGGTTGACTCGAGGACATAAAAATAGAAATCAAAACTGTGCCCATTATTGCAGTAGTGATAGGCAACCTCCGATTTTTGCTTTATTCGGCCGCGTCGCCCCGCACATCTCCCGATACAATTTTGCTAGCACGGCAGACCCCCAACTCAATTCACCGGCTGCTCCAAAATCAACGAGTTTCAGCAGCCACCTCAGATGTACGAGGTTTCGTGACAAGTCCGACATCAAATAGCCTCCAATCATCTCAAGAATGTATGCCCGAGCATATCGTATTCTTTCTATCTCGGTCGAAACATTATTCGGCTCCGGGAATGTGTCTCGTAACCAGCCCATCTCAATCTGACCTCCGTAAATGTTATCCGGAATAGCACCCAGAAGCTCGTAGCATACGGCTGCCCAATCACCAAAAGTTGCGGACCCGGTGCTACGTACCCACCCACCGACAATCCCAATTGCAAATGCACGTCTTCAAGAGTGATAGTACACTCTCCGCATGGAAGATGGAAAGTGTGCGTCTCAGGTCTCCACCCATCTATCAACGCACTGATTAACTTTGGGTCCAACTTGCAACCCTGGCTTATCGTGGCCACGTGCCAAAAACCCGCTTCATGCAGGTAATTCTCGATCAACGGCGATGGCGGACCAGACATATTGCAAATATAACATTGCAACACCCAATCTACGGACTGTTTAAAAAATTATAAAATAAAATTTAATTAAAATTGAAATTAAAATTAAAATTAAAATTAAAACTTACCATTGTCATTTGATCGACGGAAATGTGTTTATTGTCGAGATGAATTAATTCCCCAGCCATTGCTCCTTCTTCGAATATTTTAAAATTTATCAAAAAAATATATTTCAAAAAATTAAAAAAAGGGCTTTTTTGTAAATATTAAAGGACTATTCTGAAATTTGAGAGGAAGTTTCAAGGAATTTAAGAGAAATTTGAGAAGAATTTGAGAGAAAGTTGAGAGCAAAATGAATAAGGACTTTGTTGTGAAAAAAATAAAAGGGTGGGGGGTTTTTATAGGCTTTTTTTTTGACCGTTGCACCAGGAAAGCGCTCCCTTGAGGGCGCGTTTTTGGCTAATGTGGCACAAAGCGCTCCCTTAAGGGAGCGCTTTCCTGGTGCATCCCCCAAAACGCGCTGACGTAGACGCGTTTTGGGGGAAAAATGACCCTTTTCCGTAAATAATTAAATTTTATGCCCTTTTCCATAATCTTTTTAAATTTTGGTATATTTTAGTAAATCCCCCCACTGTTTCAACTAAAGCTTTGTTGACAAATAAAAATAAAACAAAAGCTTTGTTGACAAATAAAAATAAAACATCTTTAACTATAACAATTGTCCCATATTAACATCTAAATTTTAAATTGGTCATTAAATTTTAAAATATTATAATTGGGTCTTTAAAGTATTAGTATTGCATCAGTCATATTCTTTTGCCAGCCTAACCATCAATTTAAGCATTAAATGTTAATTCATATTCAAAGTGAGCATATTTAAAATGTATGGATCTAATTGTAAACACGTGTACCTATTTTTTAGATAAATTGAATCTAACGTGTTAAGTGTTGCAAAGCTAATAAAAATGTTGTTTCTTTTTCGACAGTTAAATTCAAGTTATTTATGCATTATATATATATATACACATATTTATATTTTAACCCATGTGCTTTAAATATGCTCTACGTCATATTTGAGCGGCATTTAACACTCAAACTAATGCCTAAGCTGGCTGAATAAATTCATTAATATGTTGTTGATATTTTGAGACCAAACTAAAACATTTTTAAAGTTGAGAGATCAATTTAAGATTTGGTCATAGATGCCTAATGAAAATGACCCTATACTTTTAAGATACTAATACTGTGTGGGGACGTTTGTTGTAATTAACCCTGATTAAAGATCCGGGTTTTTTTTGGGTTCAAATGTGGTATTGGGTCAATTTTGAAATAAAGATTCAAAGGGTTAGACCCGATAACCCCGATGGTGGCTTGTCGGCAACGGCAATTAAAGACCAAAAAAAGACTAGCCGTAGTTGTAAAGCAACAGAAACGAAACGGCCATTTTACTCACCATTTTCCCCCTTATTTCATCTCTTGGTTTCTTCTGTCTGTAATCTCCTCAGTTAACTCAAAATTACAACAATGGCTATGGCTATGGCAATGGCAGAGGCGTTATGGCTTCTCTTGTCTCCTTTTCTTTTCCTCTCTGTTTCTGCCATTACTCAAAGTAAGTCCTGTCCCCCTTCTGGTGAAAACTAATCACTTGCTACAATGAATTTTATGTTTTCTATTTGGGGTATTGGTTCTGCCTACTGATTGATCTGCTTCATAACTATTGAAATATATCCTTTTTTTTTTTTTGCATTTTAATTTTTGGGTGTTTTTTTTCTCTAAATGCTTCTTGTTGATGTAAAACTTTAGTGAGAAAAATATCAAACAGAAAAATAAAATATTTGAGGATACAATGAAATCATGTGACTATTTACGTTTTGCATTAACGAAAATAGTATAAGATGGAGGAAGGGTAGAAAATTTTTTTGAGAATAGTTATTTGGTTTTTTGGTAAGTTGGCTAGATTTTTTTCTAATGATTGTCTATTTTTATTTGACTTGATTTTCTTTGAGTTTTTATTGTTTGTTTTCGCTGGATCTCGTAATTAAATTTGTGTCTTTTAATTGATTGATAGTGCTTTAATTTAGTGAGAGCAAGGAAAACAAAGGAAAGAAAATTTACTTTTTGCATTTTAGATTCCCATCCCATCATTATATTGAGATTTTTCCAAGCGTCATTACTTAGCAGAGGATTTGGGATAAATAAGTAGGGATAAAATTCATGAAAGCTTATCTATACTAACATTATCAATTGTAGAAATGGGCTTTAGCCACAGGTTTTGATTATAATGTATATCTTATTAAGGACAGTATTTGGTCTATGTTGTGAGATGTGATCTTGTACTTTTCTTTCTTGTTTAAGATAGTATTCTTTAATTGCGGTGTTTTATGGTTTTCCAAATGTGTTTGTTGAGGTGTTTTTTTTTTATTAACCTTTTGGTACCCTATTGGTTTTTATTATGGCTGTGAAAAAAAAAATCCGTTTATAATTTGGCTTCTTTAAGCTTCTAAATCTCAATTCGTAGTAAACAAAGAATTCAGGACATTGGTGTTTTTAGAATACAAAGTTCTAGCTATGGTATAAACCCAGATGAAAATCTTTGATCATGAGATGCATCATGCTTATGTATGATACGGAATAAAAATATCTTGTAGAACGAGCTATGTTGCTTTGATTCTTCGGTTCTTTTAAGTATCACTATCTACACATTTTTGAATACGAGTATTCCGAGTAACAGAGAAAGAGAATTGCCCAAGTGAGCACGAGATGTTGAAACTAAGCAATGCATCAAGAAGAGAAAGCTATGCTGTTTTTCCAATATTTCACCATTACCCACTTCTATGAGGCATAATAAAGAAAGTTTTCAACTTCATTGGGGCAAACTAAACATCTTTGATGACCTTCATGTTGCAAATGGTCCCTTCTCTTTCAATTTCCCAATATCTTAAAAGATTTGCATAATTTACACCTGATTCTATATGCTGTTCTAGTCAGGATCCTCAGCATACAATCCAAGGGTTGCCCCCATCCGTCTTAACTTCACTTTTTCTATGGTACAACTCTTATGAAACAAATAATGGCTTGAAAGAATGCAAAGCATATACTCCTTCCATCTGTCAGATGCTCGAGTGCAGTCCTTGTTTATGGTCCGAATTTTGTGTTTGTGTCTTTTGTGCTTTCACATTATGATCTGATTGTATCATTATTCTTTAACACTAACAGTTGAATACAAATTGTAGCCAAACTAACCGATAACCCAGCGGATGAGTTGGTGGCTGTGCTTAATGCCAATAGAACGGCACACAAGTCATCATCCCTTGCAGACAACCCAGGCCTGGCCTGCATTGCTTTGCAATATATAAAAGCATACCAAGGTGATTGTGAAGCTGTAGGAGGGTCTGATGCCAAGAAGCCTCCTGACTCCGAATTTGCCCAAACTTTTGCCCCCAACTGCGGAGTTGACGCGTCGACCCTCTCACCAATCACCGGTCGTTTTCTTGGATGCCAATCCAAATATGTCCAGCCTTCCGAAGCGTTCTCAGTGTTGATAAAAAATGAAAAGAGTTTGGAAATCCTCTACAACAAGAACCAGACAGAAATCGGGGCTGCTGTGACTGGCACTGATGGTGGAGCTCCCTATTTCTGGTGTGTGCTGTTGAGCAACGGTAAGCACAACAGTAGCTTTGTTCTTGAAGACGGTGTGGCTAAAATCAGCAGACCCGGGTGCTTCAGTGGTGCCAATGATGATTGCAGCGGTGCGGATGGCCCATCCCCGTTTGGTCATAAGTGGGTGTATGCTGTTACAGCTTTCATTGCTGTGGGATATGCCTTCGGTTTATGATCATAGCCTGTAGTGTATGGACCACTTTTTCACTTGATTGATCATTTTGAGGCCAGTTTCAGTCCATTGCCTTAAATAGCTTGGTCCCCTCTAGTATGTGTTTCTGGAGGGATTTGATTTATCATTCATTTCACATGAATCCACACTTTATGCTATTAAATTTTCTCCTGTTTTATGTCTAAATTGGAAATGACATTTTTTTTACTGGGAATGGTATATGTTGTTTATGATGATTTTATTGGCCAAATTATGATTTTCATCTCAATATTATACTCAACTTAGCAATTTAGTTTTATACTTTCATTCGGCATAATTTGGAAGTCTTGTATTATTAATTTATTCTAAGCTCCAAATCATTAACAACTTGAAATTTTTCGTGGAATTTTTAAAAAACCAAATACTAGGAAAGCAAAATTCCCCATTTCTATAATTTATAATATATAAAAGGCTTAATCCACAAATTGATATTTAAACTATACCATTTTTTCTATTTTAGTATCTAAACTTTTTTTTTTTATTACAAGTGGTACTTAATTTATTTTTTTCCCAAGTTGATACATTCGTTAGTTAAACCGTTAAGTCTACTTTAAAAAGAGTTTAACTCACAAATTAGTACTTAAACTATATCCTTTTTTCCAATTTGGTATCTAGACCGGTGATCGAACTATTTTCTTAATTAGTTAACTTAATTTCATCTAAAAGAATTGGTAAATAATATTCCAAAAAATAAAAATATTTTTAGAAAAATTAATTTTATGGTTTTAAATGATTTTTGGGTAAAAATAAATATTTTGGGTTAAATTGGAATTTAAAAATAATTTAAAATGGGGGTTTAATTGGATGATTGAAAATATTAATTGAATGAGACTAATTTGAAAAACAAGAGAAATGTGCAAGAGGTTTTATAGAAAATAAACCATTTCGGAATTTTGGAGGGAAAGGAGCAAATTGTAAAACAAGGGAAAAGGGGGAGTGGCTTGATGGAAAATGCCCCAAAGTTTGAAAACCAGGTGGGGGGTTTTCAGTTTTAAAAACTCTGCAGCTACATCACTTTTCACTCCTTTTTCACCTGAATTGGGAGCCTTTGCTCTCATTTTTTTTGCTTTTTTTTTTCATAATCCAAATATCAGAGAATAGATCTAAATCTTTTCTCCCCCAAAATTCTCTCTAAAATCTCTCGAAATAATTTTCAAAGTTGGGCAAAAAGTCATCCGAATTTCTTCAAGCATCTTGATTCAAACTTCCAAATCAATGATTTGAGTTCAACTGAAGGTAATCCTCATCTCTAAACTTGTTTTTAAGTTGATTTCAATCATTATTTGTTAATTAAAGTGATTATAATGGATTTTCAACTTTAATTTCTTCTTTCTTGAACTTGAGGATCAACAATGGTGAATCTTTAATTTTGAGTTGGAATCCAAATATTAATGGATGTCTAAGCTCATAATAGGTCTAATAATAGGTTCTTAATCTTAAACCAAAAGATCAAACACATTTTATGGATCAATTTCGAGAAATTCGAATTTGATCAAGAGCATGGATGATTTTTCTGGAAAATTATGAAATGAATTAAATGATAAAATTAACACTTAGAATACATGTTATTGGACTAGGAATAAAGATTAGAAGTGGTTTGAGGTGTTGAAAAGGGAGTTCAGTTGAGAAATTCCATATTTCGGTTTAGTTGTGCAAGGTAGTTTAGAGTAATGATTTAGATTCGTATACTTTATCAAATTTCATGTTTCTTGTTGCTACTGTTAGTTTGTAATGCATACTTTGTCTCTGTTAAAGCTCCACATCAAGAGGAGGAACATGCAAATTAGAATTGAAGCTCAAACTTGCTTGTTTGAACACATATTTGCTTAAAGAGCTAAGTGTGCAGGTGAGTGATATTAAGGGTAATTTGGTAAGTTGGCCTTATTATGTGTTAAATTAAAGGTTTAATTGGTGTTATTAATGACTTAATTGCATATTGGATGGTTGGATTTGCAAAAATAGGTTTTATTTTATAAAAGAGCAAAATGGCAATTGGTTTGATAAGTTGTGTATTATCCTTTTAACATGATTAATTGTATGGAATAAATTGATATTTGGCGCATGAATTGCTGATTTATTGAACATTTGATAAAGGTGTTCTAATTGGTATATGAATATTGGGAAAATTATCTTTGCTATGCTTAATTTTATTGATGTTAAAATTGCTTAGCAACATGCTTTTACTTGCATTTTAACATCCTAAATTCAGTGATTAAACATAAAAATTTATGCCTTATATGTATGATTATATTGGCAACATTGCATGGTGGATCCATTGGATATAGTTGGTGTAACACCCCGTACCCGAGACCGATGCAAAGACTGGATACGAGACATTACCATGCTTGAACACACTTAACATACACTTACGAGCTGTAAAATTTCGTTCCGACTTAAAAACTTCTCTTTCTTAGTCTATTCATATATGTTATAGACCTACGAGGCCTTAAGCATAACTCTGAAAACTTTTGGAACTTGATCAAAAACCTTTCTTAGAAACAGGGGTCACGCCCGTGTACCCCTTAACACGCCCATGTCTTCCAACCGTGGGGAGTTACTGACTATATTCACACGGCCTGAGCACGCCCATGTCTTCCAACCGTGGGGAGCTACTGACTTGATCCACACGGCCTGACACACGCCCATGCCCAAACCGTGTGTCTTACACGGCTCATGCACACGGCCGTGGGATTTACCCGTGGCCTATTCTGACTAATAATAATAAGGTGCAGGGTACGCATGACCTAGACACACTCCCGTGTATCTAACCGTGTGGGCACTTAGAGGCTATTTACCAAGCCATTTGCCACCCTGAAATTAAGATCAACACAATACATTTCATGAACTATACAACATGATTCATTGAATTTAACAACATACATATAGTCAATTTTGGCCAACCACTTAGCCATATACAAAAGAATAATGGTTTGATAGCCTATATAATGGCCCTTCTTAAAACATGTTCTCAAAATGAATGCTTCCTATACATGCCATACTTAGTAAAATAACTTGGTTATACCAAAATAGAGATTGATAGTGTGCTATGAGCTCCGACTCCAACGATCCACAAGTTAGCTTGGCGGGACTACATAGAAAGAAAGGATTAAAGACGTAAGCGTTTAACTTAGTAAGTTTGCATGAAAAACACATATTAATAAACTTGCTTAATATAAACCATTTGACATAACTATGGTATCATAAATTTCAGCTGTAGAGCTTACTTACTCATACTGATTTTTACATGTCTCATGATACTTAATATTCTCATACTTGTAAGGTAAGCATGGTACCTGTATCACTTGATCACATTGATCAGCATACTTTGATATAATAATCATGATTCTCTATTTCATCATTCATAACATAAGTAATACCTAATATCAACTTGATAATAGCTTTGCTTTCTTAGCCTCTTGCCATTTCATTTTTAACCTTACTCATTTGCCCGATGAATTTCTGCGAATAACAGAGGATACTAAATCTCGACCCACATAACTTGATGCCAAAGCCATATCCTAGATATGGTCTTACATGGAATATCTCATCTTGGTTTCAAGGCCATGTCTTGACATGGACTTATATGAAGTCTTTCTCTTAATAGCTTTTCAATGCCAAGCTTGCCTTGGACTTACATGATAACTTGTTCAATGCCAAGCTTGCCTTGGACTTACATGATAACTTGTTCAATGCCAAGCTTGCCTTGGACTTACATGATATCTTGTTTAATACCAAGCTTGCCTTGGACTTACATGATAACTTGTTCAATGCCAAGCTTGCCTTGGACTTACATGATATCTTGTTCAATGCAAAGCTTGCCTTGGACTTACATGATAACTTGTTTGATTGCCGATGCCATGTTCCAAACATGGTCTTACACTGGCTCTCATATTGTGGTAGATCGAGTATTCTGGGAAATTCATCTTCAATCGGGACTTGCTTATACTTAATCTCATTGATTTCTTGGTTGAACATAACATTAAACAATTCATGAAAATAGTGTACATTATATTAAGCAATTCAATGATATAAATCATAAAGCTTAGAAATCATACAAACTTACCTCAATATACAAAATGTATGTAGATATGCAATTTAGTCCTCGACTTTGTTCTTGCCTCGATTTTGATCCAGGCTTCGTTTTTCTTGATCTATAATCATAAATAGATCATTTAATAATCACATTGACTAAATTGACTTATTACCCATACTTTGGAAAAATTACTATTTTGCCCCTATACTTTCTCATTTTTACACTTTTGCCCCTAGGCTCGTAAAATGGGTCTCACTCAACTTTCTTAAACTTCATGCTTAGCTTAATCATTTTCTCTACTATAACAATCATCAATTCTTACTATTTCTAGCATGTATGACCAATTTTCATAACTATTACAAAATGGTCCTTACTATCATTTTTCATAAAATTCACTTAGAAAAAGATGTTTATCTAACATCAAACTCTCATAAGCTTCCATAAAAAATCATTTAGCATTCATATCATTCATGGGTAGATTTTTGAACATGCATCTTAGTTCATTTTATAGCTAGAAATAGCTAATTCATAATATGAGAACTTCAAAAATACGAAGAATATTAAAAAGGGGCTAAATTGAACTTACTAGCAAGCTTGAAAAAAATGAAGAACCCTAGCTATGGAGTCTCCAAATTTTCGGCACAAGGGGAAGAAGATGAATATATTTTTATCATCTTTTTCCTATTTTAATCACTTATTAGACAAATGACCAAAATGCCCCTCACTTAAAAATTTTCCATTTCACTAACTCATGACCAATTTTGTCCAAAATTTATATTTTGGGAAAATTGACATTTAAGGACTTCTAATTATTATTCTAAAGCTATTTCATACAAAAAGCTTCTAGAAATTCATATTTTGCAACTTTTGCAATTTAGTCCTTTTTGGACCAATCAACCTCAATTTAATAAAATTGCTTCATGAAATTTTTACACTAGCATGCAAACATAACATAAACTTTAAAAACTCATAAATTCACCTTGGATTCGTGGCCTCGCACCACTATTCCGACTAGCCCCTAAATCGGGCTGTTACAGTTGGCATGCCATAGGATTTGTGAGTACTCACCATTATTTGTGATATTGTGAGCATATGGCTCTTGGTGGAATGATTTGTTTGGAGTAGATAAGGGAGTGTTGAGCTTGAGTCTCCACTCATTGGGTTATTTGAGGTGCTATAAAGGAGCGTGTGGCTCTGGCCCACTCAATTCGGAGGACTGTATTTGATTTGTGGGAGTTCGGAGATCCATTTATCCAATGTATGATCACACTTTTACTTATTTCCATGGATGTATTATGCCAATACAATTGATTTTTTGTGCCATATAATTGAATGTTTATGTGTTAAAAGATGATTTTCCATGCCATGGAAAAATTGATTCTTAATTCTTGAAATAGCATGTGATGTTATGGTGAAATGTTAACATGTTGTGACTGAAAATTTAATGCTTAATTGCTTTGATTTATGCATGATTGGGTGCAAATTACTTGATGCTTTTACAATCATTCATTAAGTTTTTTAAGCTCACACCCTCATATTTCGTGCAAAGAATTTCCAGGCATAAAGAGTTGAGAAGCGAGTGCAAGGGCGATCCAAGAATAAGGCTCGGTAATGGCTTAAGAAATTTACTTTAGAGACTATATAGGGGCATTGTGATGCTTTTGGGACTAGTGTTACTTTACTTGTAATGGACATTGGACATTAATTTTGGTGATTTTATAATTGCTTTAGTACATGATTTTATGTTTAATTGATGTTTGATTTATGGTATGTTGATGAGTGTTCGTAAGGTGGTTGATAACACAGTGTATGTAGCATGTGTTTTATAATAACAATGTTTAATTGAAGCTTACATGGAGCAGATTGCTTGCGACTAAAGTATGTAGCTTGTGTGAATTAATTGGTTTTTTCTAAGCATGTAATTGAGTATTAAATTTTGATTAATTGTTACATATTTGCTGTAAATAAATTAAATTGGAGATGTGTGAATGTTTATGATAATTAATTGTAGCTATTTCAAGTTTAATGGGTAAGTAAAATATGTAAAATCAGGGTTTTAAATAACACACGGGTTGAGGAAATGGCCATGTGGTTTTTTGGGGTTAGATTTTTGTTTTTTGTAATCTAGTAGTCTAATTTGCTTAATTTATAATTTAGTCCTAAAACTTGATTAGATTAATTGAAGCCTTTAATGATAGGGAAACTTGGTAATATTTTAGGATTAGACTTGTAACTATTAATATTTTTTAGAAACACTCTTAATTTTTAATTTAAAAAATGTACTAAAAGTTTGTAAAAGTTATGATTTAGTCCTTAATAATAAAACTTGAATTAGACATAGTAAATGAACTCAAATTATGCTAAAATTTTTAGGGCTGGCATAATATGACTAAAAGAAGGTCGGTAACTATTTAGAAACAAAATCGGGATAGTTTAACCTTAGGTGGTAAAATAACCAAAATACTCTTAGGTTTAAATACATAGAAAAAGTTTAAAAATGGTTCACAAATTGCTTCCGCATTAATAAATGATTGTTAATTAGTCATAAATGAGGTGTTATAAGGTAGGGGTGTGCGTCGAGTGGTCGTTAGCTAGAGAGCCTCTACGATAACTAATGTAATGCTTTGAATTCGGGCTGGTCCATCCCGGTCGGGTTTGGGGTTTCACACTACCAATTCTTCCTCAGTTCATACCATTCCATAAGCCAAACATATAAATTATATCATCACATCTTTTAGTGTAAAAGCACACATACATATACATCACCATATGTGAATCACAACACCAAATCATCACAAGTTACCAAGCTAATCAGGACATCTTTTACATTAAGGAATATACTAAAAAACTTATCTACATGCTACAACCTTAGACTCAAAACGATCAAATATCTACTGATTCGGTGACAAGATAGTATGAGCTTCAAAATGATCCGACTTGACGTTTTGCAAGGTGACAATCTACAAAAAGAGGAAAAACAAATGGGGTAAGCATATGATAACTCTTAAAAAGAGTTATATTTCATGCATTTGGACCTAGTTAATTGCCTGTACTTAAGTACATCTAGTTGCATTTTAGGACATATCATTAGTATTTTTAGCATTGCATTAGAACTTGGGCTGCATTGAAATATTAGGTATTTTTAATTGCTCATGGAAGGGCTATGTTTTGTGGTATTGGCAGGTGCAGGGTGAGGAACAAGAAATAAAGTAGTGAAGTTTTACCGAGGCAAAAGGATGGTCAGATTACCAACTTGTATGCTATGGCAATGCCGGGAAGGTGTCCAGTCAGCATTCAACGCGTATCAATTTCAGCCCAACTCTACTTGTACCAAATAAACCTGTCGAGAAAAGAGAAGAAGATAAATCTTGGGCTGTTGGAATTATCTTGAAAAAGAAAAAATAATTTAAAAAGAAGAAAATGAGGAAACCCTAGAGAGTGAATGGAGGGTAAGATCCTTAGGCGAAATAAGAAGGTAGCAACTGAATAGAAAGAGGAAGGGAAGAAACAAAGGCAGTCCCTCTCAGCCACCTCAGGACATTGCGCAGCTGGAGTGTGGATTGGGCAAGTGAACATTGTCTTCCTAACGTTCTTCCATTATTTCTAGTTTGTTCCTTCATGAATTACAGTGATGAAAACGATGTTTGAGTTTAATTTTATTTGCCAACCTATGAGCTAAATCTCATAGGGTTGGGATTACTTTGATGAAACTTTAACTGTCTTTAATGGTTGCAATATAAATCTGAATTATTTTACTGTTTCATTCAATTTTTTATTCTTTAAAATGTATGTGAGCATCCTTAGACATAGTCGACTGTGCAGCATACTCTTAAATTAATCTAAATTCTGAAAATGTTAGATTAATTAGACCGTGGTTGAATGATATGAGCAAGTACTCGACATATACTTGTAGTAGACTATAGACATATGGCAACGCTCATACAGAAGGAAACAGTGTAAGGTACCATATTAAAGGCTTATGGACACAAGCAAGGTAACTTGAGGTCTTTGCTCTCGAAAGAAGCAGTCCGCTTTAGAACTCTTCTGAGCAGTAGGTTAAGTATGATTTTGCTGAGGCATTGCTGGTAAGCAAAGTAGATTCTTAGTAATCCTAACCTTCCCACTCAACATCGCGTAACCCTTATCTTTTGCCATAGTATCTTTGCCATTGCATCCTTTGTTATTTATTTGCTAGTTACATATTATTCATATAATCATTTTCATAATTGCCATTACATTTGTACTCTCGTTTTGCCATAACATTTCCAAGTATTCATTAATTCCATATATTGCATACATCATTATTCATTTTAATTGCAGTACTTACCATAGCATTAATTGCATTTTATTATAATAACTTGACCATTTTTGTGCCTCAATCCGATCCTTGTGAGAACGATACTCACTCATCACTTTATTACTTGATCTGACGTGTATACTTGCTCAATTCGCATATCATATTCACAAGTGACAACATATAGTATGCTTAGTAAGATCATATGGAAACTAAATATTACCTTGATCATTTAAGCATAAACAATCATTCTATTTGGTTACCAAATTAACTTTCCTTGGAACATTAATACATATATATACATGAAACATCACCACAAATCAAATACGTTAGTTACGTTCTCAAATCGTAAATATTGTCAACATTTAAAACACAATCATATAACATTATATATGTCAAGTATTGTCAATGCCAATTCATTTTCAATTTCATTTCCAATCAATTGAACATCGCCAGATGAAACTATAGTAAAACAAACTCGGATACATAGGAATGTAATGCTCACACAAGTTGACATTTTAACAGATTTCCTTACACAAGCTGACATCATATCGAGGTTACTCGTCTGGGCTAAACCAACAATACGTATAATCCGAGAATCTGCAACAAATGCTAGATCTTATAACATTATGTAAATCCCTAATCAGTTACGTGTATAACCCTAATGACACGCCATATGTATCCAAACCTTTTACTAAGTTCACTCGAGTACCATTTCTGTATAAATGACATTATCAATTCCTGTACACTATTTCATTTCCCATATGAGACATATATTCAGTCAACAATCTCATTTACAGCATTTTCTATTTCCATATAACCTATATTCTCATGAATTTACAATTCAGTCCATTTCAAATCATTAGTGCCAAATTTACTATTCACTTCAATCTAACACATAAAGGTAATAGAACAAAATCAACATAGCATAAAATAAAGTAGTAAGTTCCATATGAATTTACCTGATCAAAATAACAAACAAATTGAATCTTCAAGGACTATTCGATAATTTTGGCCTTTTCCTTATTATCTCCAATTTAATCCAATTCTTGATCTATACAATTATTCCATTCAATTCATCAATACCAAATACTTATGTTGGAAAAAAATCCGGTTTGAAAATGATTTTCTTGCACAACGAAAAATAAAAATTTTGAAAATCGACCTAATTTGTGATATTTATAGAAATAAACCTTAACCGAATTCATACCTGTGTTTTTAGCTTAGTGGACGTTCGTTGTTTCTGATTTTCAACCAAACGATCTTCTCCACTATTCTTGTACCATGAACTGCTTCGAGTGTGGGTGTAACACTGGGGTTTGTGCAAGTGTACACAGTCGTTATCAAATAGTAAGTATGTAAGAGCCTAATTTCGTTCAGCCCAACAAAAACAAACAAACAAATAAAAATAATAAAAAAGTCCATTATTAAAGTTCATTTACAAAAAAATAATGGCCCAAATACAAAAAAATCTAAAATAGAAAAACCAAAGCCCAAATCCCACTATCTTAAAAAATTTCAGAAACCCTAGCCACCTCTATCCCCTAAGCGTTGCTGCTCCTGGCCATGTCAGTGGATACGTTGCCAGAGGACTGCCCCACTGCCATTGTTTCACCAAAATGGCAAGGGTGTGCCTCCCTATCATCGTTGACCTTGCCATGAATACCTGCAAAGAGGAAAAAAGGAACAGAGAACAGAAGACAGAAACGATAGAAAAAGCAAAAAAGAAATTGAATATTATGTAATCGGCTGTAAAAGCCTTAACAATGGCATGTAATTTTTTTACACACGCACAAGAGATAGAAAGAAACTACAACAATTTTTGTTAAAAAAAAAGAAGGTATTTTTCTTTATTTCGAATATTGCACATATATATATAAAATAAATAAATACAAAAGGTTGGATTTTTACCTGCGCCGTCGTAGTCGGTGGTCTTCTCTGGCCTAGAAGGCTGTCGAATCCCTAGGGATTCGCCTGAAGCCACGTCAAAAAGGAGGAGAAACCGAAAGGTCTCTCGGGGTTTTGGTAGGATTGTGATCCTTTTTTATTTGTTTTGACCTCATAATCCTGTTCTCTTAAAAAAGGGGTTCAAAAAGGGACTTTTTTGGGTTTTTCAGCCACTGAAGGCGGCAATTACCGTCGTTGATGATCGGTGGCCACGACGGATGTGCGACGGCCCCCATGGCGCGACATAGGGGGGCTTGAGAGAAAAGAAATGGAAGGAAAGAAGTTTTTTTTATTAAAAAAAAGGTTTGAAAATGATTTAAAAAAAATAAATTTTACCTTATATAGGCTCCCAAAACGACGCCGTTTTGGACTTGGCTTCAAAAGTCCCAAAACAACGTCATTTTGAGTTTGACTTGACGATCCGACCCGACCCCTCCTAGGATCCACATGTTTTTGAAGGGAGGGGCTATTTGATATTTCGGTTCTTCCGCTTTTTAGTATGTTTTTAAATTAGTCCTGCATATTTTTTATTTTATTTCATTTTTACCCCGTTATTTTTATTTCCTTGTGATTCGGTCCTTTGACCCACTGTCAAACTTAAGGGAATGACACGGATGGAAAAATAACCTTATGAGTCCCTGTATATTTCTACGCTGTTTCAATTTGATCCTTTATCTTTTTTTATTATTTTTTACGATTTGTGCCTTAAATTTTTTTATATATTCAATCCAGTCCTTATACTACTGACCCTTTGGGAGTGACGCCTGCTAGTTCTGGGATTATTTACCTTTTGAGTCCTTATATTTTTTGTTTTATTTTACTTTAATCTTTATATTCGAATTTTTCATAATTCATCCTTTAAATTTTACCACAGACTTGATTGGGCCCCTATTTTAATTTAAAGCATTTATTCTTATTATATTCTTGTATTCTTAATTTAATTTAATTTTATTTTGTGTTATTTTATGTTACTTACATTTTTACCCTCTAAATTAAACAATTTTTACTTTATCCTTAATTTATTATTACTATCATTTTGTTTTATTATTATTATTAAACATGAATTAATTACATCATTATCGTCATTATTATTATCATCATCATCAATTTATTATTAAAGCTGCTTCATCACCATTTGATAATGGTATCTTCCATTATTTGTTCTTATATTATTGTTTTACGATAGTCATTTCGAATTTTTATCTATGTTTTATTTTTTTTATGTAGTTATTTTTATTATTATAGTTATTACCATGTTAATCATTGTGTTTAGATATATCCATTCATTCCCGCATTATGCTCAATCGCATATCATATCAAGTGATGCATTCGTTTTTACATAACTCATGAGAAAAAAATTAAAACCAATGTGATATTCTTTATTTTGGGAATTCGATAAATTATGCCCCAAACTTATGGGGTATGATTTTTCCTTGAACTAAAATAATTAAATATCCCTTCTTTTTTTAAATAATAGTAATATTAAAAAAAAAAAAAGATTGTAAGAATTGGGCTATAATTAAACGGAAAGCATCCTTATTTTTGAGAATTCGAGATTTTGTGCCGCAACTTATGGGACATGATTTTTTGTCTTGATCGACTCAAAATGAGAACGCATCCACATTAACAATTCAATTTAGATCGGATTTCTTTCAATACCATCAAATAACACGATGCAAAGAGGGATCATATTTTAAATTCCCTTTGAATTTTTATTTTTGACATCAAAACACCAAGTAATCAACTAGGTACTAATTTTGGGCGTTATGAGGGTGCTAATCCTTCCTCATACGTAACCGACTCCCAAACCTATTTTCTTATATTTTGTAGGCCAAAATTCATCGTTTTGGTAAACCTAACCTTTTATGATTAAATTTTTAGGTGATCCAATCACACCTAAATAAAAAAGATTGGTGGCGACTCCATTTTTTTAATAAAAAGTCTATTTCCAAAAGGTTTCGACAGCTTGGCAACTCCATTGGGGACAAAAAAGAGAGTCAAGCTGCGAGTTGATTACTTTGTGGTCTTTTTGTTGAAAATTGACAATTCGGTTTAAATTGACATTCCCTTTCTTGTATTTTATCCTTCATGTTTTATTTTAGTGTTAAATAATGTCTTTGTTATCTCAGGTTACACAATGATTTAGTATGTCTGCTTTATTGGTTCGAGTTTCTCTTAGTAATTTTCACATATATTGCATGGCATAATCGTTTCATTGTACCCTTAAGTGGGAGTGGGAAGCTATTCCTTTGTGAGGTTTTCACCTCCATATAGGATAGTGGATGCCTTTCAAAATACATCCGTACCTATGTCTTCGTGAGATCTTCATCTCCGTACAACCATAGGGAAATGTGTTCCCCTGAACTGAAATCAATCTGTATGAGCCTATAATTGGTGAGGATTGAGGAATCTGCTAGTTCAGGTACCCTTACTTTAGAACCGAGCTGCATATAATGAGCCCTAAAGAACCTACCCTAGGTAGAACCATATCAAACCTTTAGTGGTCACCCGAATAGATGTTTTATTTATTCTTTATTACTGTGTATTCTAGCTTTGTATGAAATGTACTGACTTGTTTCGTTTTGTCTGTGTTTGTTGCATTTTCATCATAGAAAAATGTGTTGATTCGCGTTCAGTTGCTAAATAAAGAGCTTGTCATGGAAAAGGGATTTCTTGATAAAGTGGAAGATAATGCGGCCATACAAATATAGCCGAGAAAACATAACAAGAGAAGGGTGACAGCCTGACGGTGGGGTATATGTCAAAATTATGGGATTTCCCCCACATTAGTGTGACTTAGAATAATCTTCAAGAGTTGAAAGAAATATGAGACCAATGGGATGACGAAATCAAGCAGTTATTCTGCCATGAATATAGTGATTTACCTTATTTACTCGATGTCAAAGTGGATAAGCACTTATTTCGAGCTCTTGCCCAATATTGGAATCCCGCCTATAGCTGCTTCACTTTTGGAAAGGTAGAGTTGGTGCCCACCATAAAAGAGTACACAACTCTACTCTGTTGCCTGAGGATCCAGGTTGACAAAGCTTATTCTAGTGCCGCCAATGTCCCGAATTTCTTAAAGAGATTAATAAACATAACTGAGATGAGCGAGTAATGGGTCGCTGCCCGGATTAAACAAAAAGGGGATAGTAAATGCATCCATTGGAAAAGTCTGTGGGATTTGGTCTTGGTACATCCGGATGAAAGGAAAAAAGTCGACGTTTTTGCCTTGAGTATTTTTGGGTTAGACATTTTCCCCAAAGCACTGAGGTATGTTGATGATGTAGTTTCAGATCTATTTGACCTGCTTGACAAAAAGGGCATGCCCATCCCTGCAATTCTAGTTGAAACTTTCAGATCTTTAAGTGCATGTCAAAGAGTGAGGGAACGAAGATTTATCGGATGTGCACAACTCTTGTTAGCCTGGTTTTATAGCCATTTTTGGAAGGTAGAAAAAGTCTTTTATTGAGTATTCTCCGAGGAATACTCTTTGTTGAAAGAATTCGTGGCTATCCCAAGACGAGACAACATTTCTGAAGAAAAGTGGATGACAATTCTCTAGAGTCTCCAAGATGAAGATGTTGAATGGAGGGGCCCTTGGATAATCCTTGATGAAATTTTGTACAGATGTGGAGACTTTGCCTGGGTCCCTCTACTCGGGATATGGGGAGTTATTGGACATGCCCCTCTACTTATATTGAGAGAGTATAGGTTAAGGTACTTTATATAGGCAACGCAAAGGTTGGCTCAATGTGAGTTTGCGTACAAAGGTGACAATTACCAAAAAAAGGTTCGTGAAATTTCAAAAGCGTGGAATCAAACTCATAAAATGAAGAGGTTTTCCACAAATCCCATGACGAGCTCAGAATATGATTGGTGGTGGGGTAAAAGAATCAATGACAATGTCCCTTCGGCAAGCTAAGAAAGTACCCGGTCGATAGAAGAACACTTGCAAGTGATCCCATTTGAGTTAGAGATCGTAAAGTAGGACTTCAAAAAGAAGAGTTGAGAGCTGAGGAAAAGGATAGAAAAGTTGGAAGAGGAAAAGATTCAGCTAGGATTAGACGTCTACGTCCAAAAGTTAGAAGCCTAGAAAATGAGGAAAGGAAAAAAACAAGATTGAGGAAGACTTGGACAGTTTAAAAACAGATTATAAAAAACTATGTCTGTCAATGAGGACTGCCAGGTTGGGTAAAACATTGGAACAATGGCGGCAAGAAATTCAAGAAGGAAAGATTAGAGCTGATCAGTGGGAAAAGAAATTCCAAGATGCTTGAGTCCGAGAAGATGCTCTAAAAAGGGATTTGTTAGAAAGCCGAGATGAAATAGTTGGACTGAGAGCTTGGGTAGTGGAATTAGAAAGGTCACTACATTGTAGTCACAACTCTGTGATTGAGTTGAAAGCAAGCCCGACTAAGATTGAAGAGTTAAAGGGAAAGATAGAAGAGCTTGAGGCAGCACTGCAAAATTGTGAACTTCGAGTTGAGCTTCTTGAAACTAACAATGAACATTCGAAAGAGTAACTCCAACACTTTCAAGGTCAGACTAGGGATAGAGATCACATCATAGGCGAAGTTTTGACTTAAGTACGGGAAGTAGCCGATCATTTGCAAACCTTAGTGGTTCAAGCTGACATGCTAAGCTTGAGATACAAATCAAAATCAAATCAGGGTTGAGAATTAGTTTGGATTTTTAGGAAAGTCAAGGCTTTGAGTATTAGGGCAAGGCCGTATATGTAAAATGCATCCGTTTTATGTAAAGAAATTTGTTTTCTAGTAAAGTTGTTCTAATAGAGTTGAACCAGAATCAATGTCTCTTTTGCATTCATTCATTAACATTACATTTCATTACAAGCATTAAATTTCATAAAAGACCCTACTTAATCGAAATTATGACAGTTACCCTGGAAACCAACAATAATTGGCCAATTAAATATCGTTACGGTACCTGCTATAAAACCAAAGCCATGGATCAAAGGTTAGAGAGACTAGAACAATTTTAGAAAGACATGCAAGATCAATTGCAAGGCCAATTAGCTAAGGTACATCAAGACATGAAGGACCAAATACAAGAGTCCCAACGAAGCATAATAAGCCAATTGACCCAATTACTGGCCGGAGGGATTGAAAAAGGGAAGAGTATTGTGATTAACTCTAGAGATGATAATAAAGACCCTACGTACCCCCTAGGATTTACCCCAGTAAATGTCCAAGCCCAACCAGATACATATCCACGAAGAGTACCTGTTACCATAAGGCCACAACAATACTAGGTTGGCATCTCAGGACTGGTGAATCACCCAACTATTTTAGGTTCCAATCCTGAAGATAATTCGACCAACCCATTGTTCCAGATTTGGAAAACATGGTGGAAATGGATAGAGCAAGAGTAGAATTGCCAAAATAGGTAGAAGATCGGTGCAAATGGATGGAGGAGAAATTCTGAGCTATGGAGAGTGCTGACTACCTTTGCGGGGTCGATGCCAAGGAATTGAGTTTAGTCCCAGAACTAGTGCTCCCACCAAAATTCAAAACTCCAGAATTCAAAAATTAAAATAGGACTAGTTGTCCTGAAGCCCATATCACAATGTTCTACCGAAGAATGATGGGATCGTCAATAACGACCAATTGTTAATCCATTACTTCCAGGATAGTTTGATTGGGTCGGCTACCAAATGGTACAATCAGCTAAGTGCCAAAATCAATCCATAGAAAGACTTGACACAGGCTTTCATGAAACAATATAGCCATGTGGCTGACATGACACTCGATAGCATTACGCTGTAAAACATGGAGAAGAAGCAAACCGAAAGCTTTAGGCAATATGCTCAAAGATGGGGAGAGTTGGCAACACAAGTTCAACCACCTCTTCTGGAAAAGGAGACAAAAATGCTTTTCATAAACACTTTGAAAGCCCTATCCATTAACTATTTGTAGGGTAGTGCTACCAAAAGCTTCTCAGATATAATAATGTCTGGAGAAATGATTGAGAATGTAGTAAGGAGTGGGAAAATAGACACGGGGGAAAATGCTAAAAGGGTCTGCCCGAGGAAGAAAGAAAATGAAGGAAACACCGCAAGTGTGTATAATAAGAGCTATTCAAAACCGTTCACTATAGGCCAACCAAGGACCATGACAACTAGCCATCAAGGACCTTCGAGGCAAAAATCTAACTTAAGGCCAAACACAGAAAATCTCCAATTCACACATATCTCGATGACATATGGAGAGTTATATCAGAATTTGTTCAATGCGCATGTAGTATCCCTGTTTTAGTTTAAACCCATGCAACCTCCGCTCCCAAACTAGTATGATGCAAATGCTCAATGCAAGTACCACACAGGAATAACGGGACACTTGATTGAAACTACATTGCATTCAAAAAGTTGATCGAGAGGTTCATCAAGATGGGGATTGTAAGGTTCAATGATCCTTCAAGACCTAATGTGGTAGGAAATCCATTACCCAGAGACCAAGGGGTAAACGTGATAATCGAGAGTGGAGGCAAGATGACCAAAACCGATGTTGCGGAGGTGAAATCCCCACTAAAATGGGTTGGGCAAAAAATAATAGATGTGGGATTAATCATGCAAGATTTAGGGGAGATGCCTAAAGGAGTGAGGAGCTACTGTGAGTTCCACGTTAAAGATGGTCATGAGATCCAAGAGTGCATCGAATTTAGAGCTTTAGTGCAAAGTCTAATGGAAAACAAAGAAGTGGAATTCTTTGAAGATGTCAAGGGCTCGGAGGGAGGAGATGTTTGTGCCTCAGAGAAAGGATTAATGGAGAAGGTTTACAAGGTCAACCACCTAGTGGTGATTATTTCTCAGCCGAGAAGCAATAAAGTGGGAGCATAAGCTACGCCAAGAGTCATAATTCAAAAACCCGTGGCATTCCCTACAAGGATAGCAAAATGGTTTCATGGAATTATGATTGCAACGTGATGATCTTGAGAGAGAAGAACTCGGTTGGCACTTCAGAAGGGGCCCAGGATATTGGTTTCTTCACACGCAGTGAGAGGCACTATGACCCTGCAAATGCAAGAACCGAACCCCTTAAGGAAAAAACCTTGTCAGTCGAGCATAAGAAAGAAAAAATGGCTAGACTTGAATCACCTATCAATGAGCCAGTAACTGAGAACGAGGCAAAGGAATTCTTGAAATTCTTGAAACATAGTGAGTATAGTGTAGTAGAACAACTACACAAACAACTTGTAACACCCTAAACCCGGCCTAGAAGTTCGGCCCAAGTCCGAAATGTCACATGAAAGGCACATTTCAAAACGATTTTACCATTTAACAATTTAAGGCCCAAAAGCCCAAAACTCTTATATCTTGTTAAGTTACGTTGAAAAGCCCATATTTTAGAAAACATTCATAGGTTAAGATATTTCGAAAACCATGTTAACTTTAGAAATTTTATGAAATTTAATAAGCGGATAGTTGAAACAATAATAATAAAACCCAAAATCTAAAGGCATTTAGGAGTTACATGGCCTTATTACAATCCAATGGAAAAAAAACAATGTATTTAAAATAAATTCATTTGAACAAAATAAAACATTTAATTAGCTTGTAGTGTGGCCATCTCCGAGTCCTCTCCCACGTCGAGCCGTCTATTCAGGATTACCTAAAACATTAAAATTAAGGGTGTGAGTTTTGAAACTCAGTGTGTACAACCCTTGGCAATCAAATCACATACACATATTCACATTGGGCCTAAGCCCTATCAATATTTATGGTCTTGGGCCTTAGCCCACCATGACCTCATATCGTATCATATCATATGCAAAACCCACCCCAAAAATCCACCCGCTACACATACCATTCCCCTTCTAACCTTATGACTCCTGTGGGGAATTCTAGCTCGATCCACCCCTCCACTACACACCAAGGGTAGCCCGTTTGCGGTACTATCGAACATTGCAGCAAAGCTGCTAATCATATATTGGGCTTAGAGCCTCCGGTGGATCCATACCATACGGCCATGCGATCCTCAAATCTTCCTTCGTACCATAATTCCCACCCATATGCATCCTAAGTAGAATATCATATGAATGCATCAAACACACAAGTAACATCCATAAACTCATATTCGTCACATAGGGGTATTTCTGTCATTTCACTACCTAGAGGTATTTTCGTAATTCTACCCTACAGGGGTATTTTTGTAACTTGGCAAAACAATGGTATCTTGGTAATTTTATAAAATAGGGGTATTTTGGTACTTTTGTAAAACAGGGGTACTTTGGTAATTTACAAAATAGGGGTATTTTAGTAATTTTATAAATATAAGGGTATTTTAGTGATTTTAAAAATGTAAGGCTATTTTGGTAATTTTACAAATATAAGGGTATTTGGTCCCTCTCGGGTTTTAGTTATGAACTTTGGCCCATCAACAAGTCCTCGCGGCTAAAGTGAACAGACACTACGCACCAGGTAGGATTCCAGAGAAGAGGAGGTGGGCCAATAGGACCGCTTAAGAACCAAGCTCTCCTTAGATCCAATCCTAGACATGTGTATGCCCATTGCCACACTCCAACCCAGCGACTTGTTCACAGACATGTTTAATTAAATTAAGTCTTATGAAATTTAAGAGTTGTTCAAACTAGGCCTAAAGCCCATTAACCGTAACATACTTGTCTACGTCCCCATAAGCCCATCAAGCGCAAATCACATCCTTACGACCCATTAGGCCCAAATCTTATCATATGGCCTATTAGGCCCTAAACAAATCCAGTTCATGTATCATCCGTGACTAACTCAATACATTTAACAAACCAAACCATTTCATCAAACTTAGCCTCAGGGCCCACTGGGCCCATTTAGCCACTTTCGACTTTTTGGCCTTTCGACATTGCCGATATCATGTGTGTAGTGTTTGTACACACCTGGTAACCCCACGCGTTGCAAACCCCTTAATCACGAACCTACAATTAACATCACCTAACGATTAATCATAACTTAATATGCACTTTATCAGAAACCGACACCTCACCGTAACCTTACCGTGTGCCTTACGTTCTAGTAGCCCTTTCTTTGCTACTATTGGCGATTATCCTCTAGATCTGCACCCAACACCTATATTGTCAAAACCAAGTGATCCATATTGATCATAAATCACCCCTATGAGCCACAATAGATTCGGCCATTTACTAAACCCTAACTGAGTCGAGAATACTTACTGCCTTGATAGCAATCCTTACCTACCGCGCTTGTGATTGCTGAGCCTCACTCTTGTTAATACATGGTAACGGAAAAGAGGGGTTAGATAGCCTTTCGACTTTTAACAAAACACACTAAAAATTCAACTAAGCACTTACCAAAATTCTCCCCTGACCTTGCGGCTTAGATATCTACTGAACAAGATTCGGCGTCCAACGTGATTAGGAGTAGATAACAAAAGATTGACTTGGAGAAACAACAACAAGGGTTCGACAAGAGTAGAGATTCGACAAGGAAGGATGATGGTAATTTTGGCAATGAAGAAATATTGTGGGAGGGAAGAAGAATTCGGTCTAGGCGCTTTTGTTTGGAAAAAGAAAGAAATTGTGATTACTCGGGTATTGCCAAAGGGAAAAAAAAGTAAAAAGAATTGGGAGATTGGAAGGAATTTTCCCCTAATTATTCAACTAAAGCACGCAAAAGCAACAAATGCCCTACTTACTCATACAGTACACATATATATACCAAATAAATAAATAAATAAATAGATAAATAAAATAAACCTACACTCCTCAATCGACTCAAACTTATCACCAATTAAATTCCTTTATTTTCTCCAAATTTTATCTTCATCCCCATCCAAAATGTTGTTTATTTAGCCAAAAATCCAATTTGAATTACATTCAAATTGCTTTCCCCGAACAGCAGCCATCCTTTGGTGTTTCTGTCCACTCCAAACACCTTTCCCACGCCAGCAGCAAAATAGTAAGTTATTGTGCACAAGGCAACTCGAACCCGAGACCTGCAGGAACCACCACACACTTCTCGCCATTGCACCACAACTCTTCTTGTGACATATTCCATTCTCAACTTCTTTTAAATCCTATTTCCCAGCAACCGAATCATCCAAAGAAATATAAAAATATTCGTCAACACCTGGCTTCGAACTTCCAACCTCTTCACTATGATACACGCCCCTTGCCACTGTGCTACGTACTTTATTTGAGTCATATTTCCTCCCTAATTAATTATAAACCTTTCTGCCGCGCTCCAGGTTTACAAAAAACTCAACATTTAGCGCACATCGCGACTAGAACCCTGCTCCCCCTCCTGCTCCTAACGCCTTTGCCACTGGGCCAAGCGTTTCTTTGTGTCGTGAATCAGCCCCAACTAATTATAAGGCCTAAACTTTGGTCTTCATACTAACATATGCGCAATAAAATTTTTTGCCAAGTCCAGGACTTGAACCTTTGACCACCAGCTTATTCAGAACGCCCCAGGCCACTAGACCACCTTCTTCCTTGTGCTATCTTTTAACCCAACATTATTTTAAAAGCCTTCTGACTACCACCAACCTCACTTAAGGGTAAAAATAAATTTTTTTGCTAAAGCCTTAGATCGAGCCCAGGACTTTTCCAACACTACCAACCCTTCCTAAATCACCTAAAAATTAACCTAAACATGCAATCATAATTTTTTTACACTTAATTCATTATTTCCTTTCTTCTTTTTTTTTTCCAATCGGTAAAATCCATTCTCTCGACACACGAAACCCATTTATTCTAGGCCCAAATTCGGGGCGTTACACAACTAGCTTGAGTATTAGTATTAGCCTTGCTCTTGAGCTTAGAGACACATCGTAACACATTGATGAAGGTGTTAAATGAAACTTATGTCGTAGATAATATCTCTGTAAACAAACTAGATCGTTTAGTTAACAATCTGAGTACCGATAATTTCATCTTCTTCAATGATGCTGAAATACTTCCATGGGGCATGGGATCCACAAAGGTTCTACACATGACTACCCGCTATAAAGGATATTCATTGCGAGGAGTGTTAATTAACAATGGATCCATGCTGAACGTCTTGCCTTTTTCCACACTGAATAGGTTGCTAGTGGATAGCTCTCACATGAAGGTGTGCCATAATATAGTGAGAGCATTTGATGGTAAACAAAAAAGGTTATTAGGAGGTTTGAAATACCACTCTTAATTGGTCCGAACACATATGAGGTAGACGTTTTGGTAATGGATATCAAACCCTCTTATAACTGGTTGTTGGGTAGGCCTTGGATTCATTCGGCTAGGGCAGTACCATCATCATTGCACCAAAAACCAAAATTGGTAACAGAGGGTCGACTGGTAATGATAAACGCTGAAGAGGATATCATTGCATCTGTAACTAGTGACGCACCATACATAGGAGCGGATGAAGAGGCAATAGAATGTTCCTTTCGATCACTGGAATTTGTTAATGCAACTTTCATTGTTGAAGAAAATAAGATCCCAGTACCAGAAATATCTAGGACTACGAGGATAGGTCTGCAGTTGATGGTTGGGAAATGAGCCTTGCTTGGAAGAGGACTCGAAAAATATCTTCAAGGAAGAGTTGATGCACCAATGCTGATGGACAAACAAGATCGCTTTGGCTTAGGGTACATGCTAGATGTGAGATAGAAGAAGAAGGAACTGGAAAAGAAGCAAGAAAGAAGAAGAGCACGACTAAGTGGGGGAGAGGTCAAATGGGAACAGATGATCTTTCCCCATATATCTAAAACATTCGTGTCAGGTGAAATCATTTATCCTGAACAAAAAATGTTAGAAAAAGAAAGCCTGTTAGTCAAAACTGCATGGAGGAATGTTGGGAAACTTAAGCATCAATTCCATATTCGAAGAAGGAATTGGGGAAGAAAACCTATCAAGCATTTGTCCTTATATCCCCTAAAGTGTTCTGAATAATTGGACTGCGAAAGAGATCCTTGTAATTTTTAGAACTAATTCAGAGTAATGTTCAAAACACACTTATTGCTCTAAGCCTAGGAGCAACATGAATCCTTTTGTGAAAAAGACGTATATCCACTATTTTTTTTATTTCAATAAAATGTATCTTTGTGTCTTATTTGACAAATATTCTTTCATTTTTTCCATTTCATTCATACTCATACTATAGAGATAATTATTCTTAGATTCATTTGTTCTTTGCGTCTTCCTTTATTCCTATAACAGGTCTTCAGATATCAATGATACGAGCGACACTGCTGCTGACTCAGAATCTCCTTTCGAGCAGGATATGTGTCCAAAGGAACCTTAGGACTTCTAAGATGATCGAGATTGTAACTTATCTCCTAATTTGTTAAGGATGGTAGCACAAGATGAGAAACAAATCCTACCTCATAAAGAGTCAGTAGGAATTGTGAGCTTAGGAGACAAATAAGAAAAGATAGAGGTGAAGGTCAGAGCTTGCATCACTTCAGAGACAAAGCAAGACCTCATTGAGTTACTCCAAGAATTCAAAGATGTCTTCACATGGTCATATTAAGACATGCCTGGTCTAAGTACTGATATTGTGGTACACCAGCTCCTTATAAAGGAAAAATGCAAGCTGGTTCAATAGAAACTTTGAAGGATAAGGCCCGACGTCATGTTGAAAATAAAAGAAGAGGTCAAGAAACAATTTGATGCTGGTTTTCTACAAGTGGTTAAATACTCGGAGTAGGTAGCCAATATAGTTCCTGTCTCTAAGAAAGATGGGAAAGTACGAATGTACGTAGACTACATAGATTTAAACAAAGCCAGCCCGAAGGACAATTTCTTGTTGCCTCGCATCGACACCTTAGTTGAAAACACGACACGTTATTCACTGTTCTCCTTCATGGATGGCTTCTCTGGATACAACTAGATAAAGATGCATCCTGAAGACATGGAAAAAACCACATTCGTAACCATGTAGGGAACATTTTTCTATAAAGTGATGCTATTCAGACTAATAAATGCGAAAGTGACTTATCAAAGAGCCATGGTAACTTTGTTTCATGATATGATGCACAAAGAAATCGAAGTTTATGTTGACGATATGATCGCAAAATCCCGAATAGAAAAGAAGCATGTACAAGTCTTGAAGAAATTATTTTTGAGGTTGAGAAAATTCCAGCTAAAGCTGAATCCATCAAAATGTACCTTCGGGGCCACGTCGGGAAAATTGCTAAGATTTATAGTCAGCAAGAAAATGATTGAGATCGACCTGGATAAAGCAAGGCTATACAGGAGTTGCCTCCACCGTGCACTCAAAAGGAGGTCCGAGTTTTCTTAGGGAGATTAAGTTACATTGCCCGGTTCATTTCACAACTAACATAGAAATTAGACCCCATATTCCATCTCCTTAAGAAACATAACCCAGGTGTATGGGACGAGGAATGCCAGAAGACTTTTGACAAGGTCAAACATTACCTGTCCAATGCCCAATGCTGATGCCACCTAGCCTAGATAATCCACTGATATTGTACTTGGTAGTGTTTGGGAATTCTATGGGGTGCATGCTTGGCCAACATCATGAGTCAGGGAGGAAAGAAAGAGTGATATATTTCCTCAGTAAGAAATTTGCTGAATGTGAGACAAGATATTCGCTAATAGAGAAGTTGTGTTGCACCTTAATCTGGACAACTCGAAGACTGAGACAATACATGATGTACCATACAACTTAGGTCATTTCAAAAAAGGATCCTTTAAAGTACATGATAGAGTCAACTGCTTTGAATGGTCTAGTGGAAAATTTTGCTATCCGATTTTGATATAATCTATGTGAACCAGAAGGCAGTAAAAGGGAGTGCAATATCAGATTTTCTAGCTAGTAGAGCTCTAGAGGATTACAAGCCTTTGAATTTTGATTTCTTGAATGAAGATATGATGTATGTTGCAACCACTGAAGAAGGTGCTCCAGAAGAACCATCCCTAGAAGTTAAATTTTGATGGGGCCTCAAACGCCATGGGTAACAGAATTGGGGCAGTCCTAGTATCCCGAGATGAAGATAATTATCCTTTTACCAGTAAACTTGATTTTGATTGCACAAATAACATGGTAGAATGCGAAGCATGCATCATGGGTATCTATGTAGCCATAGAATGCAAGATCAAGGTTCTAGAGGTATATGGGGATTCTGCACTAGTGATCTATCAACTCAAAGGTGAATGAGAGACGAGAGAAATCAAGTTGATCGATTATCAAAGGCTGGTCCTTGAGTTAATTAAGGAGTTTAATGACATCACCTTCTACTACCTTCCGCGAGATGAAAATCAGATTGCCGACGCCTTGGCTACCTTAGCTTCCATGGTCAAAGTGAACAAATAAGAGGATTTAAAACCTATCCAGATGAGTATTTATGAGGCTCCTGCCCATTGTTACAACATCGAGAAAGAAGAAAATGATGATCACCCTTGGTACCATGACATACTGTAATATGTAAAGAACTGTGGATACCCTGAGTAGGCAACTGAGAATGATAAAAGGATGTTAAGAAGGCTAGCCAATGAGTATGTCTTAGATGGGGAGATCCTATACAAAAGAAGAAAGGATCGGGTGCTACTAAGATGTGTAGACGCTGTTGAGGCAAAGAAAATCTTGGAAGTAGTCCATGAGGGTGTTTGCAGAACACATGCTAATGGTTTTACAATGGCTAGACAAATCATGAGATTCGGATATTATTGGTCCACCATGGAAGGGAATTGTATCAATTATGCCAAGAGATGTCATAAATGCCAAATCTATGGAGACAAAATTCATGTGCCTCCTTCACCTCTTCATGTTATGACTTCTCCATGGCCTTTCTCTATGCGAGGCATGGATGTCATTGGGCTGATCTCGCCAAAAGCTCCAATGGGCATCGATTCATATTTGTGGTCATCGACTACTTCACCAAGTGGGTAGAAGCTGCTTTCTTATGCCAATGTCATGAAATCGACAGTTAGCAAATTCTTGAAGAAAGAGATCATATGTGGAGAATGCCAGAAAGGATCATATTTGACAATGCATTAAATTTGAACAATAGCACGATAACGGAGGTCTGTAGTCAATTTAAGATCAAACACCACAATTCGTCACTATATCGCCCAAAAATGAATGGTGCAGTGGAGGCAGCCAATAAGAACATTAAGAAGATCGTAGGTAAAATGACAGAGGCTTATAAATATTGGTTTGAGAAGTTACCATTTTCCCTTTATGCTTATCGAATGTCGATCAAAACCTCCACCGGGGCAACGCCTTTGTCATTGGTTTATGGAATGGGTGTGGTTTTGCCCATCGAAGTCGAGATTCCTTCTTTCTGAGTTTTGTCAGAGTTGAAGTTAGATGAAGTAGAATGGATCCAATCTTGATATGATCAGTTGAACTTGATATAAGAAAAGAGGCTAAAAGCTATCCATCATGGTCAGATGTACCAAAAACAGATTATGCGAGCTTATGACAAAAAGGTTTACCCCTATAACGCCCCGAATTTGGGCCTAGTAGAATTGGGCCTATTGGGATTTGGGTCTCAGAAAATTTTTAAGTGAGCGAGAAAATGATTGGCATGTGGGCTTTGAGGGTTAATGGATTTGGAGTGTCTAGGGGTGTTGGAGATGTCCTGCGATCAAGTAAGGGTGTAGGAAAAATTTTGGTTTAAGCCCTAAGGGAACTGTGACTTCAGTTAGTAGGCCTTTTAAATAAATAAAGAAGAAAAATGACACAAAAGAGCTTGTGGTATAGTAGCAAAGTGGCGCCACTTAGGGAGCAGGGAGGTGGTGTCATTAGCAGGTAAGGGAGTCCAAGGTTCGAGTAGTGGCATGGTATTTTATTGGAGTGTTTATTTTGCAGATCGTACTGCCAGAGTTTGTGTAGGATTTGAACTCTTGCATTAGAGAGTTTGAATTGGTCTTGTGAGATAGTTGTGGAGGAAATTTAGGATGAGATTGAAGAGTTATCAGGGAGAAAAGTTAGGAGCTGAGAAGTGTGAAGAGTTTGTGCCAAATGGGACTTTGGGGGGAAGGTAGTTTCGGCTTTTGGCTATAAAAAGGGGGTGCCGAATTCCTTTGAGAGGTTCATTGGGTTTTCCATTACTCTTCTTTTCTCCCACTCATTCTGTTTCTTCCTTTGCTGAATTCTTCCATTGCCGAAAAACCATCATTCCTTTTTGCCGAAATCCTTATTGGTGTTGTGTTATTCTTCTTTCTCTGAAAGCCAAATACTCCCTTATAATTGAATAGCCCTATATTTTTGCTGATTCCTTGTTATTTTTCCTCCATCACAAATCGGTTGCTGTTATCTACTCTAAATTAAGTTTTAAAAGCCGGATCTCGTTCAGTAGCTATCTAGGCCGCAGGATCAAAGGTTGGATGCGGTAAGTACTTAGTCAACCTTCTTTAGTGTGTTTTGGTAAAAGCCGGAGGGCTATCTAACTCTTTCTTGTCGTTAACCTTGTATTAACAAGGGTAGGGTTCAAAGATCGCAAGCATGGTAAGGATCGCTAACAAGTGGTAAGTGTACTCGTCTCAATTGTGGATTAGTAAGTGGCCGAATGTAAGTGTGGCTTATAGAGTTGACTTGTGTGGAATATGAGTCACTTGATTTTTTGATAGTATATGTGTGGGTGCAGATCTAGGGGATATTAATGAATAGTAGCTGGAAGGGCTACTAGAAATGGTGGCATACGGTAAGGTTATGGTAAGGCTTCGATTTTTGGGTAAATATTGTGGTTAAGTGTGTGATTAATTGGAGATTGGTATTGGTTGTAGGTTCAAGCCTGGGGATAGTGTAGCACGTCGCATTAACCAGGTGTGTACATACACTTCATGCACGACAAATAGGCAAAAGCTGAAATCCCGAAAAATCGAAATGCCGAAAAGTCGAAAAGCCGAAAGGTTGGCACCGGCAACCACACGAGCGTGCGAACATTCGTGTGGGAACACTGATACGATTACCGGGGGCAAAAGAGTGATGTCATGGTCTCAGGCCACACTTTGGCCGACCGGGCCAGACGGGGCTAAATGGGCCGCTGAGCTCGTGGGCCCAAATCGGCAAGAGTTGATATGTGAAATTGAAGGATGGATTGATTGGATGGTTGTATGATTTGATTATGATCGGGCCTAATGGGCTACATAAACATGATTAGGCTTAATGGGCTATATGGACATGATTGGGCTTGGTGGGCCTTATGGGATTTTAGAAATGCATGCTAGGGTTTTAATGGACTCTAGGCCTAGTTCTAATAAATTCTTAAATAGCATAAAACTTAATTTAATAATCAAACATGTCTGTGGACAAGTCATTAGGTTAGAGTGTGGCAATGGACATATGCATGTCTAGGATTGGATCTAGGGAGAGCTTAGTACTTAAGCGGTCCTAGTGACCCACCTCCTCTTCTCTGGGATCCTACCTGGTGCATAGTGTGTGTTCACTTTAGCCGCAAGGACTTGTTAATGGGCCAAAGTTGATAACTAAAACCCGAGATGAAAGAAATTACAAAAATACCCTTGTAGGGTAGATTTACAAAAATACCTCTAGGTAGTGAAATGACTAAAATAACCCTAGGTGCTTAATGTGTGAAAATGTGTATGTTGCATTCACGAGATATATGTTGCACTTGGGTAGGTTTGATGATATGGAGGAAGATATGTGAGGATCGCATAGTCGCTTGACGACCGTGGATCCACCGGTGGCTTTAAGCCCATTATATGCTTAGCAGCCTTGCTACAACGTTTGAGTAGTGCCGCTGTTGGTGCTACCTTTAGAGTGTAGGGATGGGTGGGTTGATATTTATATCCCCACAGGAGTGTAGGGTTGGAAGGGAAATGGAGTGCAGGGTTGGATTTGGAATGGGAGCATGGCATTCGTGTGATACTGATTTGATATGAGGTCATTGTGGGCTAAGGCCCAATACCAATGATTTTGATAGGGCTTAGGCCCAATGTGATAATCGCATGTTGGTTGGATTACCAAGGGTCGTACACACTGAGTTTCGAAACTCACACCCTTTTATTTAATGTTTCAGGTGACTCTTAGTAGACGGCTCGACGTGGAAGAGGACTCAGAGGTGGCCACACTGCAAGCTACTTAGAAGTTTTTAATTAGTTTCGAATGACTTTATTTTAATTACTTTATTTTCATTGGGATGTAATAAGGCCTTGTATCTCCAATTTGACTTTACATTTGGGTTTTATTATTACTTCAACTACCTAATTATTAAACTTAAATAAATTTCTAAAGTTTAAAATGGTTTTCAAAATAACTATAACATATGGACGTTTGCTTAAAACATGGGATTTTATCATAACTTAACAAGTTGCAAGGATTTTGAGTTTCTAAATCTTAAACTTAAGTTTTTAACTATGCAAATTTCCTACTGAACATAAATTTAACTAAACAAAGTCGTTTTGTAATTATCCCTTTGATATGACATCACCAGATTCGGCCATAACATCTGGGCTGGGTTTGGAGGTGTTACAACCCCATAGAATTCCATGAGGGGGACCTAGTATTGAAAAAGATCCTACCCATACAGAAAGACTTCAGAGGAAAATGGATGCCGAATTGGGAAGGACCTTATGTAGTAAAGAAAGCCTTTTCTGGAGAAGCATTGATTCTCACTGAAATGGATGGAAAAAAACTGCCCAATCCCTTGAATTCAGATTCAGTCAAGAAATACTTAACCTAAAAAAAAGGGAGAGGCCAAGGTGAAAACCCACAAAGGGCGCCTTGAGGCAAAAGGGGTTTGGAGTTGAAAACCTGGAAAGGGCGGCTCAAATTTTGATCAAAGATGGGGTATGTGGTAGTCTTGTCCCCTCAGAAATAACAAGGAGGAGAAACTTTGCATCTTGAAGCATCAACGAAGTACCTAGATCTCCTAGACACATATCAGGCTCAAAATGGTCTTCAAGAAGTTTGTGCAGAGAAGCATGTGCTGCAATATTTGGGGCACCTAATTTCATCTTACTCACTTTGTATTTTAGGAACGTTTGCTATTTTGAGTAATCTTTTCATTTTGAGCTTTGCTCCCAATAAGTTTCAATCTTGTCCATTGTTACGACCCTTTTCAAGCATTTTTACATGGAAAAAATGATTAATGGAGTAACAATATTTATTATTTGTAGTTTCTAAATAGTACGAGGACTTGAAATAGGACCACTAGTTAGGACTATCCAAATCTAAGGATGGGAAATATCTGGGAACGAATAGTCTAAATTGTGATTACTTCTTCAGGTTTTCTATCAAAGATACCATATCTGAACAAGAAGGCATGGTAACACATCAATGATAGAACCTTGATGAACAACGAGCAATGTCAACTTAGGCACTGAAAATGGATCATTGTAAAAAATGTCATTCTGTATTCATGCAAATATCATTCACATACATCTAGTTAGGAGCATTTGATTCATTTTGATCATAACATCCTAATCGCTTGGCATAGAATATAGGCCTATGAAATGGATTCGACAGGTCATATTCCCTAGAAAATTATGTAATAGATCAATGAAACCATAAATCTTATACCCTTGAAGCTGCAGTGGGTCGGATTGAATCTGCCATAACGAATCTTATCTCCCTGAAGTTGCAGTGGAGCAAGATGAAACTTCAAATCCTATATCCCTGAAGTTGCAGTGGATCAAATTGAAGCTACAATTTCTATATCCTTGAAGTTGCAGTGGGTTGGAATGAAACTACGGTGGCTAATCTTATCTCTTTGAAGTTGTAGGAGAGTGAGATGAAGCTACTAATCTTATCTCCCTTAAGTTACAGTGGAGCAAGATGAAGCTACAAATCCTATATCCCTGAAGTTCCAATGGATTGGATCGAAGCTACAATTTCTATACCCCTGAAGTTGTAGTGGGTTGGAATGAAACTACGATGACAAATCTTATCTCCTTGAAGTTACAGTGGAGCAAGATGAAGCTACAAATCCTATATCCCTGAAGTTGGAGTGGATTGGATTGAAGCTACAATTTCTATACCCCTAAAGTTTTAGTGGGTTGGAATGAAACTACGATGACAAATCTTATCTCCTTGAAGTTGCAGTGGGGCAAGATAAAGTGACAAATTCTATATCCTTGAAGTTGCAGTGGATCAGATTGAAGCTACAATCTTTATACCCTTGAAGTTGTAGTGGGTTGGAAAAAAACTACGATGGTGAATCTTATCTCCCTGAATTTGTAATGGAGCAGATTGAAGCTACAAATCTTATCTTCTTGAAGTTGCAGTGGAGCAGATTGAAGCTACAAATCTTATCTCTCTGAAGTTGCAGTGGAGCAAATTGAAGTTACAAATCCTATACCCCTGAAGTTGCAGTAGAGCAGATTAAAGCTACAAATCTTATCTCCCTGAAGTTGCAGTGGAGCAAGATGAAGCTAAAATTCCTATACCCCTGAAGTTGCAGTAAGTTGGAATGAAGTTACAACTACAAATCCTATACCCCTGAAGTTGCAGCGGGTTGGATTGAATTTATTATAGCGAATCTTATCTCCCTGAAGTTGCACTAGAGCAAGATGAAGCTACAACTCCTATATTCCTGAAGTTGCAGTGGATCGGATTGAAACTATAATTCCTATACCCCTGAGATTGTAGTACGTTAGAATGATGCTACAACAACAAATCTTATCTCCTTGAAGTTGCAATGGAGCAAGATGAAGCCGTGATACTAAATCTTGCCTTCCTGAAGTTATAGCAAAGTAGATGCAGTAAAGTAGAGTAAACAATGGATGGAAAGAATGAGCTACTTGAAAAAGAGGAGCACCAAAGAAGTCAAGATTTGATAGGACCAAACAAAATTGGCCCTTCTTAAAGTCTTTACTCCATTCCCATTACATGACAATGAGAAAAGAGGGGCAGCTGTAACAACCCAATTTTGCCTGACCCAAATAACAAACAAATAAATAAATGGATAATAAAAGTCCACTAATTACAAGCCCAAACAGCCCGAATACAAAAACACTTAAAGCCCAGAACATAAAAAAAAAAAACAAAAACCCTAGTTTCCTTAAAGCCTCTAGCGCCGCTCCCTCGCAGACACGCCACCCGAGGTCTCTCCTCCTCCTTTGACCAAAATGGCAAGGCATGGCTCCCTAGCACCGTTGACCTTGCCACAAGCACCTGTAAAAGAAAAAAAGAGAGGACAGAAATGCAAAACGCAGAGAATGATAGAAAAGAAAAGAACAAAGAAAATAGTAGTATAATATAACATATTTGGCTATAACAGCCACAATAGCCATGTAATTGTTTTTTACACAAGAAGCAATTGAATAGATTCAAAAAAAAAAAAACAATATACAAAAAAGAACAAGTTTCAAGAGAAGAAAAAGTAGCATTTTATTTTTTATTTTTACTTTGAAGCAAAATAAAAAAGAGAAAGAAATATTACTTGCAAAACGCCGTCGCGAGTCCCTTTCTTTCGACTCGAGAAGCCTCAGAACCCTTTAGGGTTCCGTTGAAGGCCTCGTCGGAAAAGGGAGAAACCTTTCAGTTTCTTTCCTTTTGGCCGAGCATCAGTTAAATTTCTAGGGATTTAAACCCCAGATCTAAATTCTATTCGAAGAGAGGGTCCAAAAAGATTTTTTTACCGGAGGTAGTGGTTGCCGTTGTCGATGATCGGTGGCCGCGACAGACATGCGACAGCCCTTGGCCGGACAAAGGAGTGACTTGAAAGAAAAAAAAAGAATGAGGAATTTTTTTTAAAGTAGGTTGAAATGATTTTTTTAAATATTTTTAATTTATATAGACTTAGTAAAACGATGCTGTTTCATAGTGGTTCCAAATGCCCCAAAATGACGCCGTTTTGGGGCCAACCCAATTACCCGACCCGGATTCCCTGAGGATCCGCATGTTTTCAAGGGGAGGGTTTAATTGCTACTTTGACCCTTCTACTTTTTTTTGCTATTTTTGAATTTTGTCCTACAATTTATTATTTTTACTTCTATTTTCGCCCTTTTATTTTACTCATGTGCAATTTGGTCCCCTAACCAATTGATGATCCCTCTGGGAGTGACACATGTAAATGGGGTTAGGATAATTGCCCTCTGAGTCATTGCATTTTCCATTTTATCTTAATTTAATCCTTTATATTATGTTTCCTTATAATTTAGACGCTAAATTTTGTTAGACTTTCAATTTAGTCCTTTGTTTCCCCTTTCTATATTTATTTTATGATTTATAGTTTAAGTTTTGCTTAAATTTCAATTTTATCCCCCATTTGGTTAATTTTGCCTCTTTATTTACTATATCACTTATTTTATGTAACATCCTAAAAATTAAGTATCGATACGTTGCATGTTTTTGGTGCCTAGCTTGTGAATGATTCAATTTATGTGTTTAATATAGTTTTGAGAAGGCTCGGGATTTATTCAGAATTAGAAAAATTTTTAGTAATGAGTATTTTATTGAAGTGGATCAAGTGACCTTGATGTTTAAGGAAATTAAGTGTTAAAAAACTAGCATAAGATGAGCTAGTAGTAAAGTGGAGTTGGCGCCATAAGTGTTGCTTGAGGGAAAAGGTTCGAATCTTTAGGAATGCATTTTGTGACATTTATTTTTACTCTTTCCTAGCAAGTGTTGGCCAAGCATCAAATTTGGTAAGTTAGACTTTTATTTTTATGGTTAAGGTAAGCTTGGAACTTGGAGAAAGAAATCCTAAGCTTTTGGAAGGTAGGGGGAACACAAGGCATATTTTAAGGGTTATGTTTTGGAAACTTAAAATGGCCAACTTGTCCATGAACTTGGACAGCTTTGTGGAGTAGGGGGAGTCGAAATTTTGGTGGTAAGCTTGGGTAAGGATGGTAGCTAGATAGAATCCCATTTGGTCATTTTTGCTCTCCTAAAACGCCCAATTCCTCTCATCTTTTTCTCTCTTAGCCGAATGTGCCATATGCTTGGAGAAAACAACTTTGTTTTGTTTCATTTGGTCATTTCTTTTTGACCATTTGGTCATTTTGCCAACCTCTCAAGTGCTTCGTTTTGTGTTTCTCTTCTAGTGCCAAAATCATCAAACACAAAAGACCATTTCTTTTTCTTCTTTATTCCCCATTGCCGAATGCACATTGTTCCAAACCTTACTTTTTGCTCTTTTCTCACCCTTTAAAACCAAATCATAAACATCTCAGCTTTATTCTTTTTTCTTCTCTATTTTGCTCATCCTTCAAACACATTTTTCCTTCTTATTTCTTCCATGGCTGAATGTTAGAGACCACCTCCATAGCCGAAATTATTTTTCCCTCACCATTAAATCATAGCCAAATTTTCTTTTCCTCATAGACTTTATTCTCGATCATTTCTTCAATTCAACTTTGGACAACCGGTAAGAATCATCTTCCTTGTTTTCTTTTTCTATTTGGTCACCTTGGCCGAATCTATAGGTTGGCTTAGAAGAGCCTTTAAATCGATAATCGTTCATTCTCTTAGACAATTTCGTTTCATTTTTCTTTTAGTGATATAGTGGAGGGCCGGATCACCATCTCGTCAAAGTTATCTTAAAGTTATTCAAGTTTGGATCATCTATTAAGGTAAAAGAAAAAGGAACTCTTCATTGATTTCATGATCACTCTCGATTTTATCAATGATTTTCAATTGGGTTTGTTATAACTGAAAGTTTTTATATAGGGATCCTTTGGAAATCACTCGAAATTTTAAGACAAACAAGATAGGGTCGAAAAGAATGGTGAATAGTGATCAAAAAAGGGGCGGTTCCGCTATTCCCTCTAGATTCAAGCGAAGGGCTATTTCGGCAATCTGAGATTTTCCACCGGGTTGTGGATCCTTTTCTGGTGAAAATCAATTATTTGAAGTCATTCGTACTCCTGAGCCATTGACTGTTCGTGGTTCTTCAACGGGTTATGAACCATCAATTGGGGAGAAACCACAAAATAGTTGTTGTTCAAAATTTCGAGGGTAAAGATCTAGATCACTTATCTTTAGTATAGATTTATATTAAGTATTAGTGTTCTAATCAAGTATGACACGTATTTAGGTATCGACAAGCGGGAAAGTATAGTTCTCACCGTAATCAGGTGTGTAATTTCACACTTATCTCATGGGTTAGATGTTATATCGTAAGTATTAGAATAAAAATCGTAAAGTTGGTAAAATCAGAAAATACAGTAAACTAACACTTTATGTGTAAATGCATGAAATCGGTATTAAAGTCGTGGAAATTATGGGATCGCCCTCGATGGGCTAATTTGATAAAAAGTAATTTTTGGGCCTCATGTGCTTAATGGGCCGGATTGCTAGATTGCTTAATGGGCCGAATTGCTAGATTGCTTAATGGGCCGAATTGCTAGATTGCTTAATGGGCCAACTTGTAGTATGGGCCTTATGTTGAAATTATAATATGAAAATTTTTATCCTTTGTACATGTATACATGATTGCATGGGTTGGAATAAAATTGAAGAGAAGTTCTGGTGGTTCTGCCACAATCTAGTTCGGGTGGCTCTGCCTCAATCTAGTTCGGGTGGCTCTGCCACAATCTAGTTCGGGTGGCTCTGCCACAATCTAGTTCGGGTGGCTCAGCCACAAACATTTTAAATGGCTTTATGCTTGCGATTGGTGTGCTGGCGGGATGGGTTGACTTGATCCCCACAGGTGTGCTGGTTGGTACGGGTGGTGTAACACCCCAAACTCAGCCCATACGACACGATCGAATTTGAAATGCCACTGCGGAAATCGTTTGGTTTTTGACTTAGAGATTAAAAACATAAAATTTTGTTGTCTTTACTAAAACATTGTGTAATTAAAGTTCCAAATAAAATTAAGTTGTTTAAAATAAAACATTTTCAAATAATAATATAATCGACAATCCAACTTAAAACATAATAAAAGTCCATAAATACTTTAAATGGCCCTTATTACAATAAATAACCTTTCATAAAAAAAATGTGTAAAACAAATAAATTTATCTTCTCAGATGGGCCACCTCGTATCCACTCCAACCCTGGTCCAAGCTTTATGCATCACCGTAAGGTTTGAGAAAATTGGGTGAGTCACAGGACTCAGTGCATAGTTATTTCACATGTCCCCACCTATGGGTTTGGCCCAAATCCACACATCAATCACATATCAGATGATAAGGCAATATATCCACATAATTTCACATGTTGGGCTTGGCCCATATCCACATTGATCCACATAATTAGTCATGCAAAATGCATAATTATGCAACATGAAGCCCAACCCAACCTAGAGTCCATCCGTTACTCCTACCTTAGCAGACTCCCTGCCCAAGGCCGTGGCTAATCCATCGATCACATAGTGATCCCACATATCTTACCTTAGCAGACTTGCTGCTCAAGGCCGTGGCTAAGCCACCGATCAAATAATGATCCTCATATCTTACCTTGGCAGACTTGCTGCCCAAGGCCGTGGCTAAACCACTGATCACCTAAGTGATCCCTTATGTCAATATCCACGAGGTGACTCGAGGTCATCCTCAATCTACGGTGAAGCACACAGCTATCATTCGCCGAGATGTGGCACATAGCCAACACCTCCCTTGATGAAGCACATAGCTAACATCAAGCTCCAATGTAGCGCAAGGCTAACATCAGACCACGTACATATAGTACACCCTTTCCTTCGATAGTCACATCCCAAGTCCCATGTATCATGCCACAATATCATATAAATAAGCATATATCACATGCCATCACATTTTCATACATATATCATATGTAAATTAATGTCATAAAATACTGACGTTGTCAATTGATTACTCAACATGGGCATCCACCTTTTTAGCCATTTATTCAGCTACCATGCACATCATATACATATATATATATAAAACACATACACACAACAAAAGAACAGTGCGATAACTACGCACCTGTTTTGGCACAATCGATCAAATCCCGAAATCGTCACTTGCTTAAGAACTTTGTCGAAAATTCCTTAAACAACCCTTATTAGAATCGGTCAACACTTAAAATACTCATAACATGGCCTAAGGCCGAAAGCTACATTTCACTTACCTTGATCACTTCAAATCCCGAAAGATCTCCTCCACGATGGCACTTCCCGTTGCTTACCACTAACGCCTACTAGAAGAGACTACAAGAAAGAAGTCGACAGCACCTCTCTAGAAGTTTCGGCCTTAAAGATTTGCAAAATAAAAGAGAGAATAAAATATTGAAGAATTCGGCAAATAAAGAACAATGATAGGGAGGTTTCGGCTATGGTTTTGAAAGAAGAAAGCAAATGATATGCGGATAAAAGAAATGAAGTACGTGAGTAGAAAAGAGAATAAAAATAAGAGAGAGAGGATTCAGCTTAAGCAACAATGGAAGAAAAGAAAAGAGAGTTTGGGGAAGAAAGAGGTTCGGCCAAAAGAAAGTAAAAGCAAATTTGTAAGTGTTAACACATATGAGAAGAAAAGAATAGGAAAATGAGAACCAAAAAAGGTTCTTTTCGGTTACAAAGAATTAAAAGATGAGAGGGAGGTTCCAAATGAGTTTCGGCCAAATGCCTAAGAGGAGAAACAAAAAACACCTAAGGACATTCGGTTTTTGTTCACTTTGGTGCACTATGGAGAATTCGGCATACACAAACAGGTTTCAAAAATGACACAAAACAAAGATTGAAAGCTTACCAAACTAGCCGAAAATGACCACCTAACCAAAAGAAATTTTGGCACCAACTAGCAACCAACAATACAAAATTCGGCCACTCCCCCCCAGGCTCTAAAACCATCCAAATACATGGACTTCAAAGTCAAACCTATCCACACAAAACTTTCCATAACAACACACCTTATATCATGCCTTATGTTCTCACATCATACTTTAATCAATTGATTTCTTTCCCAAACATCAAACATACCTAAACTATCATTCCACTTACCAAAGCCTCCAACAAAATCGGCCAACCCTCCCCCTAGACCAAAATGCCATCCACATACATGGACTAATGGCCATAGAAGAGTTTCCAAAACATCACCCCATACTTCAAGCCTTATGTCCCCTTATCCTACCATAAATAAGTACTTGCCTTTTTCCTTTAGTCTACCATCCAAAAATAACAAAGTCCATCCTTACCTTAATTAAAACTTAACCAACACTTAATGTAAGGATGAATAAAAATAAAATCCTCAATATGCCTTCCATGCTACTCGAACCACTTCCCTCAAGTAACCTTTCATGCACCATAACCACCTTGCCACAAACTCCTCATGTGCTTGAATTTAACACTTAATTTAACTTAAGTGTCAAGTTCACTTAATCCACTTCACTAAATTTTTAATACTAATAATTATTCTAGCTTAGCTAATAATTCCAAGCCTTCACAAAACTATACTAAGCACACAATAAACATCTATCCGAGCTAACACAAGTAACAAGTTGATACTCTAATTTTTCCTAAAGCCCAAAGCCCAATCGTCCCAATACTACTAGGCCCAATTTTGGGATGTTACAGTTCTACCCTCCTTAAAGAAATTTCGTCCTCGAAATTTCCAACTAACTAATAGTCGTACATCCTATCTCGCCACACTACGTTCTAGTTGCGCACTCTGATTTTAATAAAACTAACATACTTTCTAGGTACAGTCCCTAAGAACTCATGTCTATCATCGCGATTTAATCTGATTTAAAAGTTTTATGCATTAGTACTTTTGGTTCCACTGTTTATCCGCGAACAGTTTTATGAAAAGAAGTTTAATAGTGGTTCTTTCGATCAATCAAAGTTTTCATCTCAAGTTCACTATTCTAATTTAGAGAATCACATCCATTCACAACATTCAACACACTATTATGGGCATCTTTATCCATTCCCAACCCCGGGGTAATTCCGTCATTTTTCCTATAGGGGTATTTTGGTAATAAATCGGGGTCAACTTAAAAATAATCTTAACAAATCAAAGGCATTCTAGAATTTTCAAAACTCGAGGGTATTTTAAAAGTTTTTTCCAAATCAAGGGTATTGCAGAAATTTTGGAAATCGGGGTTATTTTGGTAATTTTGGAAGTTAGGGGCATTTTAGTAAATTTTCCCAAATCAGGGTATCTTACTATTTTGTAAAATAGGAGTTTTTGGTATTTTTGTAAAGTAAGAATGTTTTTACAAAAGTCGTGGGTAGTATGGTAATTTTATAAACCAAAGGCATTTTCGTAATTTTTCAACCAGGGGTATTTTAGTAATTTTGTGAATCAAAAAATTTTCAGAAAAATTTTCAAAGTCGAAAATGGTTTTTTTTTTCTTTTACAAATCAAAGGGTAATTCAGTGATTTTAAAACTGAGATTTTTATAAAAATACGGCTAGTCCCTTTCGGGTTTTAGTTATCGGGTTTAGCCTGTGAATAAGTCCTATTGGTTAGGGTGAACTGTTACTACGCACTGTGTAGGATTCCAAATGAAGAGGAGGTGAGTCACGAGGACCGCTTAAATACCAAACTCTTCTTGAATCCAATCCTAGACATGCGCACAATGGTTGCCACACCCTAACTCGGCGACTTAGTTCACAGGTTTGTTCGGTTGTTCTTAAGTCTTATGAATCTTGTGTTGGAGTAAGCTAATCCTAAAGTTCAATAACTTAATTTACTAATCTACGTTCCCATCATACCCACATACCAATCATATAATAATTCACACAACAATTAAAGGTACTTACCGTGGACTTGGCCTGAGATACAGTGGCATGCCGAATAAACTGAAAAAATTTATGAAAGCCCAAAGCTTTGAAAAGCCCATCTAAAAATATTTTTGGGCCCAAAACCCTCAAAGCCAAGTTTTTAACCTAGGCTCTGATACCAAACTGTAACACCCCAAACCCGGCCCATACGACACGGCCGAATTTGAAATGCCACTGCGGAAATCGTTTGAAAAACTTTTGACTTAGAGATTAAAAACATAAAATTTTGTTGTCTTTACTAAAACATTGTGTAATTAAAGTTCCAAATAAAATTAAGTTGTTTAAAATAAAATATTTTCAAATAATAATATAATCGACAATCCAACTTAAAACATAATAAAAGTCCATAAATACTTTAAATGGCCCTTATTACAATAAATAACCTTTCATAAAAAAATGTGTAAAACAAATAAATTTATCTTCTGCATGGGCCACCTCGTATCCACTCCAACCCAGTCCAAGCTTTAAGCATCACCTGTAAGGTTTGAGAAAAATTGGGTGAGTCACACAGACTCAGTGCATAGTTATTTCACATGTCCCCACCTATGGGCTTGGCCCAAATCCACACATCAATCACATATCAGATGATAAGGCAATATATCCACATAATTTCACATGTTGGGCTTGGCCCATATCCACATTGATCCACATAATTAGTCATGCAAAATGCATAAATATGCAACATAAAGCCCAACCCAACCTAGAGTCCATCCGTTACTCCTACCTTAGCAGACTCCCTGCCCAAGGCCGTGGCTAATCCATCGATCACATAGTGATCCCACATATCTTACCTTAGCAGACTTGCTGCTCAAGGTCGTGGCTAAGCCACTGATCAAATAATGATCATCATATCTTACCTTGGCAGACTTGCTGCCCAAGACCGTGGCTAAGCCACCGATCACCTAAGTGATCCCTTATGTCAATATCCACGAGGTGACTCGAGGTCATCCTCAATCTACGGTGAAGCACACAGCTATCATTCGCCGAGATGTGGCACATAGCCAACACCTCCCTTGATGAAGCACATAGCTAACATCAAGCGCCAATGTAGCACAAGGCTAACATCAAACCACGTACATATAGTACACCCTTTCTTTCGATAGTCACATCCCAAGTCCCATGTATCATGCCACAGTATCATATAAATAAGCATATATCACATGCCATCACATTTTCATACATATATTATATGTAAATTAACGTCGTAAAATACTGACCTTGTCAATTGATTACCCAACATGGGCATCCACCTTTTTAGCCATTTATTCAGCTACCACGCACATCATATACATATATATATATAAAACACATACACACAACAAAAGAACAGTGCGATAACTATGCACCTGTTTTGGCACAATCGATCAAATCCCGAAATCGTCACTTGCTTAAGAACTTTGTCGAAAATTCCTTAAACAACCCTTATTAGAATCGGTCAACACTTAAAATACTCATAACATGGCCTAAGGCCGAAAGCTACATTTCACTTACCTTGATCACTTCAAATCCCGAAAGATCTCCTCCACGATGGCACTTCCCGCTACTTACCACTAACGCCTACTAGAAGAGACTACAAGAAAGAAGTCGACAGCACCTCTCTAGAAGTTTTAGCCTTAAAGATTTGCAAAATAAAAGAGAGAATAAAATATTGAAGAATTCGGCAAATAAAGAACAATGATAAGGAGGTTTTGGCTATGGTTTTGAAAGAAGAAAGCAAATGATATGTGGATAAAAGAAATGAAGTACGTGAGTAGAAAAGAGAATAAAAATAAGAGAGTGAGGATTCGGCTTAAGCAACAATGGAAGAAAAGAAAAGAGAGTTTGGGGAAGAAAGAGGTTCAGCCAAAAGAAAGTAAAAGCAAATTTGTAAGTGTTAACAAATATGAGAAGAAAAGAATAGGAAAATGAGAACCAAAAAAGGTTCTTTTCGGTTACAAAGAATTAAAAGATGAGAGGGAGGTTCCAAATGAGTTTTGGCCAAATGCCTAAGAGGAGAAACAACAAACACCTAACGACATTCAGTTTTTGTTCACTTTGGTGCACTATGGAGAATTCGGCATACACAAACAGGTTTCGAAAATGACACAAAACAAAGATTGAAAGCTTACCAAACTAGCCGAAAATGACCACCTAACCAAAAGAAATTTTGGCACCAACTAGCAACCAACAATACAAAATTCGGCCACTCCCCCCCAGGCTCCAAAACCTCCAAATACATGGACTTCAAAGTCAAACCTATCCACACAAAACTTTCCATAACAACACACCTTATATCATGCCTTATGTTCTCACATCATACTTTAATCAATTGATTTCTTTCCCAAACATCAAACATACCTAAACTATCATTCAACTTACCAAAACCTCCAACAAAATCGGTCAACCCTTCCCCTAGACCAAAATGCCGTCCACATACATGGACTAATGGCCATAAAAGAGTTTCCAAAACATCACCCCATACTTCAAGCCTTATGTCCCCTTATCCTACCATAAATAAGTACTTGCCTTTTTCCTTTAGTCTACCATCCAAAAATAACAAAGTCCATCCTTACCATAATTAAAACTTAACCAACACTTAATGTAAGGATGAATAAAAATAAAGTCCTCAATATGCCTTCCATGCTACTCGAACCACTTCCCTCAAGTAACCTTTCATGCACCATAACCACCTTGCCACAAACTCCTCATGTGCTTGAATTTAACACTTAATTTAACTTAAGTGTCAAGTTCACTTAATCCACTTCACTAAATTTTTAATACTAATAATTATTCTAGCTTAGCTAATAATTCCAAGCCTTCACAAAACTATACTAAGTACACAATAAACATCCTATCCGAGCTAACACAAGTAACAAGTTGATACTCTAATTTTTCTTAAAGCCCAAAGCCCAATCGGCCCAATCCTACTAGGCCCAATTTCGGGATGTTACAGGTGGTGTGTAGCGGATGGAAATTTAGGCTTGGTTGGGAATTGCATTTCACATGCATTTTTGATTACTATATTGTTAAATTCGTTAATGGGCTCAAGCCCAATAAAATGCTTTGTTAATATGGCCCAGTGGACTTGGTAAGTGGGTTACACACTGAGTTCTAAGTAACTCACCCTGTTTTCTTACCCTTCTCAGGTAATGATAATTGATGGAGGCTTGGGCCGGGGTTGACTTCGCGGGGGCCATACTTCAAATGATGGTTTTTATGAACTTTAAATTACTCTTTAGTATTTTTATTTAATTTCTATTAAATGGTGATGTAATAAGGCCTCTGGTATTGTTTTCATGGATTTTATTTCGTGGATGGATTTTAATATGTTTTAGATACTTAAATGGGACTATTTTAATTTTTATAAATGTTTTCTTAAACTTACGTATAAATAAAAGGGGTTTTCTTAAATATCACTAACTCGTAAAAATTTCTGTGAAAACTCTTTTATGAATTTGTTTCAAATCCCTTTTGAATTTTCTTTTTATTTTAACCAATTATTTCTCTGGAAATCAAATTATAAACTCTTATCTCCAAAATAGTTTTGAAAATCTACTTTCTTAAAATCATTAGATGACTAGATGTATGTTCGATTTGTGTGGCATACCAAATCTGGTCTTAACGCATAGACCGGGTTTGGGGTGTTACATTTTATCACTTAAAATTTATTTTATTTACATTTCATTTTATTTATACATTTTATTTTTTATTTTACCCTTATTATTATTGTTATCATTAGTTTTTTTATTCATATTATTATTATGGTAACAATTATGATATTGTAACACCCCAAACCCGGCCCAAACGCTACAACCGGATCTGGTATGCTACGGGGTTTACGATAAAAAATTCACTTGGATGATCTTTGGAAATTTAGTTTCTTTATACATGTATTCGTTAAGTAAGTGATATTGGAAGAAAACCTTTGCTCTTTTGCTGAACATAAATGAAGACATTAACAATTATAAATTGATAACCTAAGCTATGGAGGCCTTATTACATAATTAGTCCCAAAATTTAAACTTAAAGAAAAACCGGAAATAGTTTATGAAAATAAAAAGACTTGATGGCCCCTCAAGTCTGCCTCGGCTCCCATGTCCAAGATCTACTGCTCATCTGAAAAGTCAGGGAAAATAAAAGGGTGAGTCACCAAGACTCAGTGTGCAAATCCCGAAACACATAAAAGGCTTGAGGCCCACAAACACATTATGGGCCTTGGCCCATACACAATGGCAACAAAATATTTACATGCAACATGGCCCAACCCAACCTAAAAGTCCATCCTCTACACACCAACCCGTACCAACCATCACACCTCGGGGATTTCTACAATCAACCCACCAACCGCTACACACCATATCGACAGCCGTACTGCCTATTCCTATTAATCAGGAATCATTTAAGTGTGGCTTTGGCACCGATCACTATGTTACCTAACATTTGAATTCGTGGTTAAACCACCGATCACCAAGTGACCTATCATGCTCTTCCCCTTCATTATCATACTCCCACCCCATGCTTACACACATGAAAAATTGAGAACGTCTTTCCATCTTTAAGAAAACAGGCATCCATATATACATCAATACACATAGAGAGGTTTCTATGATTACATACCTGGCATCCTTTGCCTAACCCTTTTCGGGTTTTACGACTGTCCATACAGCCTTTTTCTGGCTTTTAGCCCATAACATATATTTAGTACAGATTAATTAGTGTGTTAGGGATCTACACACCTGATTACAGTCAAGACAAGACCTTTTATGTCGACACTATCAGAAGCCGATACGACTGCTAACTGCCTAAGATTTTATTCTGACGCTGGTCCATAACCGGTGGCCAATCCCGAACTGCTGACACTGCTCGTTTCTTAAACTTAAGGATTGGGTTTACAGATCCAATCCCCTCTTTCGCCTGAACGACATGTGATTCCATCACAAGACCTTATCAGTTGCTACCATCACAACATATGGTTGTTAATCCATATCATAGGGTTAAAATCACAATTACGAAAATGAACCTAGCGAAAATCTAACGAGAACCCCTTACCTTGAAATCCCGAAAAAAGAGATATGAGGTTCAGAGACTAGTGGTTCCGGCTTTTAGATCTAAGTGATCTACTTCAATTTTCGAATGTCACCCAACACGTAAACACAAGAAACCAACAATCCATTAGCCTTTCGGCTTTGTCTTCTAAAGACCAAAAGAGGAAAAGAATAGATCAGAAGAAATTGACACCTACCTTTACAGAGAATTCGGCAACTCCTAGAAGATTTCAGCTCTTTGCAAAAATCAAAAAGAAAAGATGATCTCAAGAGATCTATAAAGTTTTGGCTTTTGAGAAGATCAAAAAGAAAAGATGATCTCAAGAGATCTATAAAGTTTCAGCTTTTGAGAAGATCAAAAAGAAAAGATGATCTCAAGAGATCTATAAAGTTTCAGCTTTTGAGAAGATCAAAAAGAAAAGACGATCTCAAGAGATCTTCGAAGTTTTGGCTTTTGAGAAGATAAAAAAGAAAAGATGATCTCAAGAGATCTATAAAGTTTTGGCTTTTTAGAAGATCAAAAAGAAAAGATGATCTTAAGAGATCTATAAAGTTTCGGCTTTTGAGAAGGAGATGATTGAGAGAAAAGAGTAATATCAAACGTAAAGAAGTGATAGGAACGGTATAGGAAAAGAAGAATTTCTAAAGGCTAGAGTGCGATTCGGCTATGGCAGACAAATGTGAAAAGAAAGAATGCTTAAGGGAGTTTTCGGCTCTTATTCAGAAAAGAAGGAAAAGAGAGAAGATGAAAACCCTAACTGCCAAAAATGAAGAAGAGAATGGGAGAATAAAACCTTAATGCAAAAATTTTAATTAAAATAATTGGGCTTCATGCAACTTGAATTTGGGCCTCCTCAGTTGACGCTACTTCCCTGCTCTTTAAGTGGCGCCACTTTGCCACTGGGCCACAAGCCCATTTGTATCTTAAACCATGCACAACTATTTTTAAATCTATATCCAAATTCTAAAGTCCATTTAAAAAGAAAACCAAAATTTCCTTAAAGCCAAAGTTTGATCCCGGGACTTCATAGAAGCCCTCTAACATTCCAAAATCACTTATCCATTTGGTCCAACTTGCACTAAAGCCGATCTCTTGTTCTCCAAAAATTTTAAACGCTACTGCGCTCAAGGCCCATTGGGCTCAATCCTACTAGGCCCAAATTCGGGATGTTACAGATATGATTATTGCTATTATTGTTATAAATCGATATTCTTATTACTATTATAGTTGCATTATTATCATTATTTTTTAACATTGTATTTTTATTTTTTTACTTATTATCCTAATACCATTATTTCATTTTTTACCCAAATGGCTATTTTATTTTATTTTGCTATCACCATTCCATGTATCATGTTTAAATATATTTTCCCATTTTCATTCTATGCCCAAATAAGTTAAATGCACATCACTTTAACTGTTACATTCATTTTTACTCTATGCATAAAAAAGGAAAGTTTTTAAAACCAAGGCAACGTTCTTTATTTAGAGATTCGAGAAGTTATACCCTAACTTACGGGGTTTGAATTTCTCTTTGAGTCTAAATAACCGAACATCTTTTTTAGAACTAAAAACACATGAGATTTAAATAATAATTAAATAATGAGCAATCTTATTTTTGAGGATTCAAAATGTCGTGTCTTGACTTACGGAACATGACCTTTCTGTTTCGGTTACCTCAAGATAAGAAGGCCTTTTACATAAGTTTTAAATTAGTTAAGTGATTTTAACAGAACATCATGCAAAGAAGAATCGTATTTTAATTCAAATTTTTAAACTTCAACACTAAGACATCTAGTAATCAATTAGGTACTAATTTTGGGTGTTATGAGGGTGCTAATCCTTCCCCGTATGTAACCGATTCCCGAACCCATTTCCTGGATTTTTGTAGACCGAAAATAATTTTAATAAATCTAATATTTTATCAAAATAGCAAACCTTTGAGGTGGTCCAATCACACCTAATTAAAAAAGATTGGTGGCGATTCCATCTTTATTTTTGTAAAATAAAAGGTCGATTTCAAAAAGGTTTCGACAAAGTAAGTATAAGAGTTATCGTCTCCACATGGACTGTATATGTTAATCAATATTTTGCAAAATTAATGTTTTACAATTTGCTAAGAAAACACAATAATTTTGAGTGTTGGATATAAAAATAAATAACTAGATGCAAAATGATCCTTAATGCAAATTAACCTAAGTGTAATTAATTAAAATGGATGAGATTTAGAAGCAAAATTCACAAGATTTCAACAACGATAACATGAATAGGCTAGAATAATTACATCATTTGACTTGGTTCATTCTTATCATGCTCACAATGTTTCAGAAAATATTTCATGGCAACTCGATCTTTCATGAACTTTTTGAACCAGTATTAAGTCCTTTCAGAATCTTTTACTTAGAAAAACATGCATACTACCATGATCATATTTAACTAAGGGTTTATTAGATTTTATGTGAAGTAAGAAGGACGGATTAGGTTTGAAACAATTTAATCACACAAATCTAAAAGTTATGCAAGGTAATAGAGCTCTCTTGAGTTATTACGAACCTTTAATTTAATCGGACTAGGTTCTAAATTAAGCATGCACCTTTCCATTGTTGCTTCCATTAATCATCATCTGGTTAGGATTGATCAACTAATTCTAATGCTTTCAATCACATTTTAATGAATGAAATACATTCACGATTTTAATTGAAAACATGATCAATGAAATACATCAAATTAATGTAATCATTCTAGCTAAAAAAATTAAGCTATCATTGTTAATGAAAAAAAATCAAAGCAAATTGAAAACATATTGAACAACAATAAGGATTAAGGAAGAGGAAACTCTGAAGTAATTTCGGCAGTCCTCAGAAAATTGATCGTGGTGGCTTTTTTCGATCCTCGTAATTGCTTCTCCGTAAGATGCTCTTGAAGGTGGCCAATCAAACTCCCCCACACTTAACTCTCTGCTTGTCCTCAAGCAAACACCGAACATGCAACAAAAGATGACCCTTGAGCAATGAATTTATTTGACAATTGCTGAATGGCTATGCACCTTGAGCAATGAATTTATTTGATAATTGGTGAATGGGCATGCACTATGTACCTAGTCCTTTTATTGTACAACTCAAAATTGATGCATTGCAGACTCATAGCTTTTAAAGCAAATCTGTTATATCCTGAAATTGGGCTTGTGCATTTTTGCTTAATTTTATGAAATAGCATGACTTATGTGTTATGGATGTGTTGTGTGCATTTTTAGAATCTTGGAAATGTAAGGAAATGCCTTAGAAATGTTAAGTTTTAAGTATTAAAAGAGGGAACTGAAGCAAGGTGGTCTTAAGAAAATTTATAGAGGAAATATGACACACAATTAGGCTTGGAAAAGTGGCTTGGAGGTGCTACTTAAGGCCCTGGAAATGACGCCACCAGCATGTGAGGAAGGGCTTGTGTTCGAGTGGCGTGGGAAGCAAAATTTTAAGGCTTTTATTTTGCATGTGACGTCAATGAGAGGGGAGTAGGGGGACGGCACCAAGGCTAGATTTTAGGGGGTTTATCCTTTTATTTTCAAGAGATAAATGATGGATTAATTTTAAAAGAGGAGATAAAGAGGGAAATAAGGATATGAGAGTGATGGCCAAGTAGGGGACTCTAGCTTAGTAATTTCGGCAAAAGGAGGAAAAATAAGGCCATTCATTCATTCATTCTTTCTCCTTTTTCTCTCTGCCAAAATTATCTGGCAACAATTCTCCTCTTCTCTTTTATTTTCTTAAGCCTAAATACTTCCTGTGCTAGCCGAATTTACATTCCACCATTGCCGAAACCATCAAGCTTTTTCCTTCTCATCTTTGTTAAAGCCGATTCCTTTATTTGATCAAAAGCCAAAATCTGCTGAATATCTACTTAGCCTATAGCCGAATCTTTGAAGTGGTGTCAGGCAAAGGGGTTGTCGACTACAATATTAAGGGTAAGAACGAAAGTTACTCAATTTTTATTCCTTCTTCTTCTAGCCGAAACATAGGAACTAATCACCTTGTTGCTCTATGGCCGACTACTTGAAGGAAGTTTCGGGATTAGGCCTGTCGTTGATTACAAAGGAGGAAGGTTTCGGGATTTTAAAGGATCTAAGGTAAGTCATATTTGACATTCGGCCAAGGGCAATTGGTTGTGATTAAATGTTAGAAGTTGATATAACATGTGTTTATAGGGATTTCGACAGAAATCGTAACCAAGGGTTAATTTCGGGATTTGAGATTCTTAAGGTAAGTGACTATGAACATTCGCCCAAGGCCCTATTTTGGTATTTAGATCTGTTCTTATTTGTTTAAAAATCGAAAACTAACCAAGTCAATAGATCTAGGGCTAGCCGGTTACAAGGGAGAAGGTTTACAATATTTCGGGATTTGATTGGTAATCAAATCGGCAGCAAGGAACTTAGGATCTAAAGCGTTAGATCGGGTCTTTCGGGAAATCAGTGAATCGATAAGAATATCAGGTGTGTACCCTTCCCTAAGACTTAATAAATTTAAAGCATTACATTTGTAACAACCCAAACCCGGCCCAAACACTATGGCCGAATCTAGTTTGTTACAGTGGAAAATATTTTTGAAAACCCCTTTTTTTTTTTAAATCAATTTAAGTTGTCGAAAACCTTTCTTTTTAGTGATCTTGCTAAAACCATACTTAGATTTAATTTGGAAATTTATTTAAGTCAAGTTGTTATACAATTTCAAAAGTGCCCGATGGCTTGATAAAAACATTTTCGCGTTAATTTGAGAAAACATGTGACTTAAATTTTATAATGATAATCATAGTTTAAAACAAGTATTCATCATACGAAAAATAGCAAAATAAAAGGTCAAGAGGCCTTATTACATCCAAAATAAAACATAACCAATAATGAAATAAAATAACTGAATTTAGAGTCCATTTAAAACCAAGTCCACTGCATGGCCACCTCGAGTCAACCCGCCCACATCCGCGATCTACGTGTCACCCGAAAAATGTAAAGGAGAAGGTGAGTCACCAAGACTCAGTATGTAACCCTTCCCCCGGTTTTAAACATTTTCATACACAACATATAACAAATAAACATGCATATTATCATGTGTCCCAACCTAGCCAGCCATACACCACTATCTACCCCATTGTGGTACCAAACCACCGGTGGTGCCAAACCACCGGTGACATTTAGTCACGATGTGCTACCAAAGCACCGTGTCCGTGAGACACAAATCGGGTGATGGGGCCAACCCATCATGTGATACCAAATCACCGCGATTTATCCCATATCTCTCAGTGGGGCCAACCCACGGTGGTTTTAACCACGGGGACAAGTCGCTATGAGGTACCAAACCTCCGGAGGTATCAAACCTCTCGTGACCGTAGTCACGGTGTGTTACCAAAACATCGTGCCGCCCGCTCACGAACAATACTTGCCCCTCCACTCATCAACCCATATCAAATCATTGTATAACAGATCTCATGCCATCACATATTTAAGCAACATATATTAAACAATGTCATGCTTCCCAAAAGCATTATTATCAATCTCATACTGACAGAGACTTACCGGAATCCTCGCTTGTACCATTAAGGCACTAAATCCATATCTACATAAAGCAGATTTACACATAACAGGCATTTAATATGATGTATTATTTATTACAAGTGTGTATGTACACACCTGTCACCAACAAGGAGTCTAAATCCCGAAAGGAGAGTCGGCCACCTTAGATCCACTAGTCCCTATATTCGGCCAAAAATCCGGGTTTAGTACTATGACCTATTCGGCCTAATTAACTTATTAGGGAGGGTTCCTTATGAATCCCAAATTTTACCTGAGTATCTTTGAACCCAAATCACTATACTCCAAATGGTTAGCTTCCCTGAAATCGGCAACTATTAGTAGCCTTAAAATAGCCTTCGGCTTTTCTTAATTAGAAGATTAATCCTCTTATGAGTAGGCACTCACCACTTACTTACCCGAATCCGGTTGTTACGAGATGAAAGATCCGATCTCCCCGCTTTGAAATCCCGAAGTACCTAAAGAGGAGTCGATTACAAAAGTGTTTAGGAGCCTTATACACATTGCCGAAATCGCACCTACCCCGAGAGAAATCGACAAGTAATAGGGAGGAAAACCATGGGGTTTCGGCATACTTACCTTTTCTAACCGATTGCGTAAGAACTCAAGGAGATCACCCCGACTGAGATTCGGTTAAGGTTTAATAAAGGAGAAAGTATGGGATTCGGCTAATGTGGGTGATAGAAGGAAAAGAAAGAAGAATAAGGAGAAGGGAGGAGTGAGGAGTTTCGCCAACAGAGTTTTATGAAGAAAAGGAAGGAAAGAATGAGAGTGGAGAGAAAACGATAGAGGAGGAGGGAGTGAGGAAAAATTCGGCTATTGCAGAAAGGCCTAAAAGAGAAAACCAAGATGATAGCTGGGGTTTATATAGGATTCTGCACCCCCTTCCTATTGCTTGCCAGTCCACTCCTTCTCATGAGGAGTTCAAAATTCATCAAATTTCCCCAATTGCTCCTGACCACTCATTTATTTAATTCAAATAATTTTGAATTAAATAATAATAATCTCTTATTAATCCATGCAATATCCTTAATATCCAAATAATATCCCTATAAAATACTTGATTATCCCATGATAATTCATTTAAAATAAATTACAACCTTATTATCTAAAATAAAAAGAATTAAAGGAGAGAAAAATTCTCCACATGTGCCATCCATCCATAAAGCAAAAAAGAGGATCCTTGTGACTCGAACCAAGGCTCTCCCTTCCTCTTGATGTGGCGTCACATGCTAGCTCCTAAGTGGGCTTCTTTTTGCCACTTTACCAAGGGCTTTTTAGTGCCAAATTACTCCCATTTATTCTTATAACACCCACTCGCTACGGCTCCCTACCTTTAGAATTAAAATTGAAATTTTCTACCAAACCGAGCCACTCAAAGCCTTAAATTAAACTTTATTATTTCATAAATAATGTCACAATAGTTCATACATGGGAAAAATAGTTAATTTCCAAATAACCCCATTTTTGGGATGTTACAACATTTAATATAAGTATTATAATGATGTGAAAGCTATGGCTAAGGTACGATGTTATGGTACAAAGTATCCAGGTACGTTTTCCTACTCCTACTAGGAATATAATATGATCTGTTATGGTACATGTGTAAATAATGATAAGAATGTGAAATAAGGCTTATGGTATGAGATTGCATGATATGAATGATTTAGGGGGCATATGGGATATTATGAAAGGGGAAGTGAATGTGGTGACTTATGTCACGATATCTGAATGTGGTGACCTCGGTCACAATTATCTGAATGTGGAGTCTCATGACACAATATATTATCTGGTGGCTATGCCACAATATTTATAAGGGCGATGAGCACGTCGACTGCAGCGAGTGCCTTCGATGGTGTGTAGCGGATGGAGGGTTGACTCAGTAGTCCCCACGGTGTGCAGGTTGGTACGGGTGATGTGTAGCGGATGGCATCTAGGTTTGGGTTCGGGTTTGCATCATATTATTTAAATGCTATATGTACATGTATGACTTGTATGCCTGAATTTGTTAGGACTTAGTGTTGTGGTTACACATTGAGTCTGTTGACTCACCCCGTTGTGGGATTATTTTACAGGTGACGATCAGTGATGGACCGGGTCGGCAGAAGCTTAGGGGTGGCCATGCTCAGCAAGGAATTTATTTTATTTGGACTATTTATTTTAAGTACTTTGAATTAAATTTTGGGATTTATTTGATGTAATAAGGCCATAGTTGAACTATTTTATTTTACTTTTAATTATTATGTTACGAATTTTTATCAATTAAAGGATTAAGTAAATTTATTTTAAATAAACTCTAAATGTTTCACACACCTAACATGAGGGTTTTCAATATAATATAAATTTGTTTTCAACTCGAGCCCAACCTAAAAACAATTTTTCTTTCAAACACACAGTTTTCCAAAGTAACAAAAGAATTTTGAACCGGTTTACATCGAGAAACATACCATATCCAGTCAGGGCTCGTGGGCCAGGTTTGGGGTGTTTCAGTTTGGTATTAGAGCCCAGTTTTAAACTCTCGGCCTGGGGTTTAAAGCCCACAATGTTTTACAATTAAGGCCCAAATGAATTTTGAGAAAGTTTTGTGAAATTAAGCAGGTTTTCTGGCATGGCACCTAAGTCTCTGACCCGCAGTCCACCAGGTAAGTATCCCTATCCATTGTGTGATTTATAATATGATTTGTAGAAGGGTATAAATGGAACGTAGAATAGTATGATAGGTACTTGAACCCTAGGACTAGTTACCCCAACTATTACATAAGACTTAATGCCTAACTAAACAAACCTATGGCTAAGTCGCTGAGTTAGGGTGTGGCAACCCTTGTGCGCATGTCTAGGATTGGATCCGGAAGAGCCTGGTACTTAAGCACTCCTAGTGACTCACCTCCTCTTCGCAGGAATCCTACCTGGTGCGTAGCTTCTGTTCACCCTAACCAAGAGGACTCAGTCACAGGCTAAACACAATAACTAAAACTCGAAAGAGATTAGCCACATTTTCATGGAAACCCTAGTTTTTAAAAGTCAACAAACTACTCTTTTGAATTGTGAAAATTGTTATTTTTGAAAAATCTCTTAAAAATCTCTAAGTTACAAAAGTACCTAAATACCCCTGGCTGTAAAATTACAAAAATGCCCTTGGTTTATAAAATGTCCAAACCACCCACGGTTTTTATCAAAATTACCTTATAAAATGTCCAAAAACCCTAATTTGCAAAATATCAAAATACCTTGATTTTGGGAAAATTACAAAATTGCCCCTAACCTACAAATTACCAAAACGACCCTAATTTCCAAAATTTTTGCAACATCACCGTTTTGGAAAACAAAGTCTCAAAAAGAACCCCCAAGTTTTGAAAATTTTGAAATACCCCTGATTTATTAAGCTTTACAAATTTACCCTAGTTTATTACCGAAATACCCCCGAGTTTCACAATTTCCAAAATACTCCCGAGAATGCAAAATTACCAAATTACCCTTATTGACAAAATCACCAAGGAACCTTATTTTGAAAAATTACGAAAATACCCTGTAAGACAAATTACGAAAATACCCCTGGGGTAGGAATAGACAAAAATAGAGAAATAGAGAATGTGTGTGAATGAATGCTTGAATGAATGTGCTCCTCTGAATTAGGACAGAAGACTTGAACTTTGATCGATCGAAAGAACTACTTCTAAACTTCTTTCATAAAAATTTCTTCGCGAATAATCAAGTGAAACAAAATACTAATTCATAAAATTTCTTAATCAGATTAAAGCACGAACGTAGACATGAGCTCTAGGGGACGTGGATGTAACGTACGAGGACGCGGTAGAGGTAGAATGACCGTGTCGGAACCGGTTAGATCGGGTTAAGGATCTGAAAATGAGGTACCGCCACCACTACCACCAGCTGTTGGTGCTGAACAGCAAGATCAGACGGGAGACGATGCTGTATCGCAGGCTGTGTTATGAGTTCTTGAGTTGGTGATTGGTGCAGGAGGAAATTCGGAAGCTCGAAAGTCGGTACCTGAGTGACTTCGTGCCAATAGAGCTGAGGTATTCTGTGGCGTATCTGGTGTAGCACCCAGTACGGCTGAATATTGGTTGGAGGCAATCGAGCGGATTATGGATGAGCTCGATCTGACTCCTGAGGAGAAATTGAAAGGAATGGTGGCACTGCTACGCGATGAAGCGTACCAGTGGTGGCTCACAGTTCGGGATGGTGCCACAGCTGAGGATCTGACCTGGGAGTATGTTAAGGCAGCATATCAAAAGAAATATGTTGGCACAGGTTATACTGATGAGCAGAGGAAGGCTTTTCTGGGGCTGGTTCAAGGGAACAAGTCCGTAGCGGAGTATGAAGTTGAATTTCTAAGGCTGAGCCGGTATGCTCGTGGAGTAGTGGCTACGGAGCATGAGCGATGTGTCCGGTTTGAGGACGGACTGAGGGATGATCTGAGGTTGTTGATAGCTCCACATCAGGAATGGGAGTTTTCTACTTTAGTAGAGAAAGCTAAGGTAGCTGAAGGGATTAAGGAGTCTGTGAAGCAGAATATGGATCGGAATAGGCCAAAAAGAGGTTTTGGATCGTCAGGATCATCTGGGAATAAGAGGCCTAGAGTTGATGGGCCGCGAGGTCAGCAAGCTGCTACAGGAGGGAAGTATCGTACTTGTAATCAGTGTGGGAAGAAACACTTAGGAGAGTGTTGGAAGAAGACGAGAGGATGCTTTAAGTGTGGGTCCAAGGATCATATGATTAAAGACTGTCCTATGAAACCAGAAGGGAATCGACCAGCAGCTCAGAATGTTAATCAGGCTGGTAGAGGTGGACAGCAGCCTCAGCGAGGTCGTGGTCCGAATGGCAGAGGTAATATTGCTGGCAGAGGACGTGGAACACCGGGCAGAGGTGTTGCTAATACTGAGGCAAGGCAACTGGGTTTGGTTTATGCGGTTCGCCGGAGGGAGGATGGAGACGCGCCAGACGTTATAACCGGTACGTTCCTTATTTATGGCAAGCCTTATGTTGCTTTAATTGATGTGGGCTCGACCCATTCTTATGTTGCATGTAGAGTAGTTGAAACTCTAGAAATAGCCTCTGAACTTTCTGATAGGGAGATGACTGTAGTAAGCCCACTAGGTCAAACTGTAGTGGTAAAAAAGATCTTTCGGAGTGTACCTTTAGAAATTTAAGGCGTGGTATTTTCTGCAGACTTGATGGAACTTCCCTTTGGAGAATTCGATCTCATACTTGGTATGGATTGGCTAGTGGAACATCGGGTTGTGTTGGATTGTGCAGCTAAGCGAATGGAGTTAAGGATCCCAGAGGATGAGGTGGTCATTATGATAGGAGAAAGAAGAAACTACTTGTCTAATGTAGTTTCGGCGCTAAAGGCTGAAAAGATGGTTCGGAAAGGGTGCAAGGCGTTTTTAGCCTTCGTAAGTGTGTTAGATGGAAAAGAAGAGGGTGTCAGTGGAGTTAGAACTATAAGGGATTTTGAAGATGCGTTTCCGGAGGAATTACCAGGAAAACCCCCAGATAGGGAGGTGGGGTTTGGAATTGACTTGCTACCGGGAACAGTTCCTGTGTCAATTGCCCCGTACCGAATAGTACCAAAGGAGTTGGTTGAGCTCAAGGCTCAAATCCAAGAGTTACTAGATCGTGGGTTTATTCGACCCAATGTGTCTCCATGGGGAGCACCGGTTCTATTTGTGAAGAAGAAGGACGGAACTATGCGTATGTGCATAGACTATCGTCAGTTGAATAAGCTGACCATCAAGAACAAGTATCCTTTGCCAAGGATAGATGACTTGTTCGATCAGCTTAAGGGGACCGCAGTATTTTCAAAGATCGACTTAAGGTCGGGATATCATCAGTAAAAGGTGAAAGAGGCAGATATCCATAAGACAGCCTTTAGGACAAGGTACGGCCATTACAAGTTCTTAGTAATGCCATTTGGTTTGACGAACGCCCCAGCCGCGTTCATGGACATGATGAACTGGGTTTTCCAACCCTACTTGGATAGGTTCGTCGTTGTGTTTATTGACGATATCCTAGTGTACTCCAAGTCTGAAGAGGAACATGATGAGCATCTTCGGATTGTGTTACAAGTGCTAAGGGAGAAGGAACTCTATGCCAAATTCAGCAAGTGTGAATTTTGGCTGAAAGAAGTTGCATTTTTAGGGCATGTGGTATCCACAGAAGGAATAAGAGTGGATCCTCGAAAGATTGAGGCAGTGTTGGATTGGAAACCACCTAAGTTGATGGCAGAAATTCGTAGTTTCTTGGGGTTGGCAGGCTACTACAGAAGATTTGTGGAAGGGTTCTCATCGATAGCCGCGCCGTTGACAAAGTTATTGAGGAAGGAAGTACCTTTTGTATGGACGAATAAACAACAGGAAAGCTTTGAGAAGCTTAAGAAAGTATTGACAGAAGCTCCAGTTTTGATTCAGACTGAGGCAGGGAAGGATTTCGTGGTGTACTGTGATGCTTCACACACGGGGTTAGGATGTGTTCTAATGCAGGACGAGAAAGTAGTCGCTTATGCGTCTCGGCAGTTAAGGTCACATGAGGTTAACTACCCGACTCATGACTTGGAATTGGCGGCAGTGGTCTTTGCTCTCAAGGTATGGAGGCACTATCTCTATGGTGAAAAGTCGATAATCTACACAGACCACAAGAGCCTTAAGTATTTGCTGACTCAAAAGGAGTTAAAGCTGAGGCAGCGAAGGTAGGTGGAATTACTGAAGGACTATGACTGTTCGATAGAGTATCATTCGGGCAAGGCGAATGTAGTGGCGGATGCTCTAAGTCGGAAGGTTGTGTCGGATCTAAGGGCGATGTTCGTACATTTGAGCTTGTATGATGATGGAAGTCTGCTGGCAGAGCTGCAAGTTAAGCCGACGTGGTTGAATGAGGTGAAAGAGGGACAGGTGGTAGATGAGGATCTAAGTGTTAAGCTACAGCAAGTTCAGAATGGAGGTTTAGAGGATTATTGTATGTCCAGTGACGGAGTATTGTGTTTCAAGGGTAAGGTCTGTATGCCTAAGGACAAGGACCTAAGACAGAGAATTCTTTAGGAATCGCATAGTAGCCCTTATGCTATGCATCCTGGAGGCACTAAGTTGTACAGAGATCTAAGGGAACAGTTTTGGTGGCCTAGTCTGAAGAAGGAAGTTACGGAGTTTGTTGGTAAGTGTTTGACGTGTCAGCAAGTTAAGGCTGAACACCAAGTTCCATCAAGATTGCTTCAGCCAATCATGATTCCGCAGTGGAAGTGGGAAAGAATCACCATGGACTTCGTTAGTGGGTTTCCCCTTACGCCTACTAAGAAGGACTCGGTATGGGTAATAGTGGATCGTTTGACCAAGTCTGCGCACTTTATCCCGGTAAGAGTCGATTATTCTTTGCGTGTTGGCAAAATTATATGTAGCGTAAATTGTAAGGTTGCATGGAGTACCGGTGTCAATCATTTCGGATAGGGACCCAAGGTTTACTTCTCGGTTTTGGAAAGCCCTATATCAAGCTTTAGGCACTAAATTGGATTTCACTACGGCTTTTCATCCACAGTCGGACGGGCAGTCTGAACGGGTAATCCAAGTGTTAGAGGATATGTTGAGGGGCTGTGTGATGGATTTCAGAGGAAGTTGGGAGGAATATTTGCCTTTAGCAGAGTTTGCTTACAACAACAGTTATTAGGCCAGTATTCGAATGGCACTGTATGAAACGTTGTATGGTCGGAAGTGTCAAACTCCTACGTGTTGGACAGAGTTAGGAGAACGACGAGTTTTGGGTCCAGAGATTGTGGCGGAATCCGAAGAGAAGGTTGAGATAATGCCATGTACCCGGTTCTGGTGTCATTACGGGTAAGGGGTGTTACAGGCAATATGATGGACTGCCACATGAAGATGCACGAGAACATCTTAACTTATTTTTACTGATTTGTGCTTCCTTCAGTTAACAAGGCGTTCCTTATGACACTTTGAAAATACAAGTATTTTCTTATTCCTTGTAGGAAGAGCTCGTACTTGGTTCTTTGGTCTACTTGTCGGATCAATTACTTCTTGGAATGCACTAGCACCACAGTTTGTTTTGTGATTAACCCACCAACAACGAATGCTCGTCTCCAAAATGATATTACAGCTTATCATCAGTTGGATGATGAGAATCTTCACACCACATGGGAATGTTATAAATCTTTGCTTCGACGTTGTCCCATGCACGACATTCAATAGGAAACACAAATTGAGATTTTTTATAATGGGATGATTTCACACACGAGGAATCTTGTCAATACATCAGCTAATCGACCTCTACTAGATTGTACTTATAATGATGCTATTGAAATTCTGGAGAGAATTGCTTAGATTTATTACCAATATCCAATCTCTAGAACTGCACAAGCAAAAGCTGCTCCAAGAGTTATTGAATTGGACGTAATATCTACATTTAGTGCTCAAGTTTCTTCTCTTGAAAATATGATAAAAAATATGCAAAGGACTAGTGATGTTGCACCTATACAAGTTGCTCAACAAGTTGATGCTCCTACCTTTTGTTGTGAGATTTGAAGTGACAACCACAACTATGAATATTGTCCACAACATGCAGAGATTGCCTTTTATGTTAGTAACATCTGTAACAATTCTTATGACAACTCTTATAAGGGAATTATAATTAACAACAGTAGAACTACAATCAGCACACTCAGATACATTCACAATAAAGCCAGATGCACCCATACCAAAATCAGACGCAGTCACAACACTCTTCAATGTCGAATCAGCATGTCCTGGACAATCGTCGATAATAGTACACGCAAGGTTCTCCTTCTGACCCGTTAGCTTCTCTTGAGGCTTTAATGCGGGAGCATATGACTCGCACAGAAGCTATTGTGTAAGGGAATTCATCTTCCATTCAGGCGTTGGAGGCACAATTAGGACAACTTGCTTCAAATTTGAATACTCGACCACTAGGCACACTACCTAGTGACACGAAAAATCCCAATCCGAGAGGGAAAGAACATTACAGGGTTATCACACTTAGGATGTAACAGCTCGTTTTTAGTCAAATCAGAACAGTGGTTTCGAGACCAAAAATTCGAGGTCAAAATATTTATTTTATTATTATTTTAATGTCTAAAACATGATAGTATGATTGTGTGAAAATTTCGTTAAGAAATTTCATCGTTTGAGTGCTTAATTTGATAAAAAGGACTAAATCACGTAAAGTGTAAAAGTTATGTTCTAATAGTTAAAGGTGTGTAATAACTATGGAACCTTAAAGTGGAGGTCCTTATGTGGTAATAAGCCCATTAATTAGATAGTGGATGATATTGGCTTGGCGTTATTGAAATTTTGATTAAGTTTTAAGGATAATTAAGTAATTAGTAAATAAATGGTTAATTAATTAAAAGAAAAAGAAGCCTTCATCTTTAAACACCATCTTCATCCTAAAATCAAAGAGAAAAAGAAGCCATGGTAGATTAACATTCGGCCAACCCTATTTTGTCCATTTGTAAGTGATTTTTGTCTCGTTTTTATTGATTTCTATGTTTTTGAGATTGTTGTAGCTTAATCTAGCTAGCCCAGTGACTAATTTGCAAAACTATTAAAGGTTTAGGGTTTTACCAATTATGAATATGTGTGTATTTTGATGTTTGATGGTAGAAAATGAATGGTGGTTGTTAGATAAACAACATTTGTTAAGTGATTTTTTGATAAAATTATCAATTGGAGATTTATTTGTGAAATATGAAAATTTTGTGGTAAATGTGTGTAATAAATGAAAAATATGGGCTACTATGTTAATAAGGGAAATTCGGCTAGCATGGGTAGGGACTTAATTGCATGAATTTGTGTTTTTATGAGCTAAGGACGAAATTGTAAAGAAGTTGAAATATTAGGGGTAAAAGTGTAATTTTTCCATAATGTGATTTTTGGGCTAAATTGAATAGTACAATAATTGAATAAGTTAAAATTGAAATTATATAGATTAAGAAAAATGATGTTCGAATCTAGATCGGGGAAAAAATAAAGTATTGGACTAGTCAATCTATTTCATCATTTTCGTGAATCGAGGTAAGTTCGTATGTTAATAAGCATCAATATAATTGTGTTTCAAATGCTTTATTATTGAATTAATTGCGAATAAAATATTACAAAAATGTTCGAAGGAGATTTGGCAATGTGAAATCCTAGTTGAACCTTAGGAATAAATTAGGATACCAATGACATGTCATTAGGGGTTATTGTGTTTGGGTGTTGGTCCGTACGTTCTATCGGCGGCTGAGTTATCTGGCATGTGTTGCGGATTGATAAACCATAATATATACATATTCTAATCCCACATTTAGAATACTTTTGGATGATTTATTCCCTGAATTGTAGAATTTGGTGCTCCTAATCCTTTAATTTCATGTTTTATACTTAAGAGAGCACCGGTGGATGAAAAGAATGAGAAACGGGCCAAAAACGGAGAAAATAGGCCAAAGTATGAAATTGACACGGCCTGGGCCCAAGCCACGCGGCCGTGCCTCCTTAGCAGACCCGAACACGACTTGGCCTCGACTTACACGGGTGTGTGCCACAGGCGTGTCCCTGCCGCGACCTATTTTAATTTCACTCGAATTAGGATACTTAGGGGCAAAGAAAGACATTCCGAAAGCCTATACAAACTCCCTAAGTGTGACCTATGAGAGAGGGGCGTCTAGGTACGCCAAGGAGCCAAGCCAGAGGCCAGAATTGTGGAATTTACTTGAAAAAAGCCAGTTGATTCATCTCAAGAAGCTGAAATTATACTCAAGATGGAGGATTTTCCCTTCAATTTCCTTCAAGGGGTTTTAGGGTTTTTCTTATATTTTATATTATATTTTCTTCTGAGATGTATTCTTTTATAGTTATGAACTAAACCCCTCAAATACCTGAGGGGGATGAAACCTAAGACGGATCTTGTTATTGTTTTCTGAACTATATGATAAATACTTGATTTGTTCTTAATTATGTGTTCTTAATTCTTGTTTTGATATTTTAGGATATTGATTCAAGTATTGATGTGCTTAGGCAGTAGAGCAAAAGTCCCTGTTTAAGAGTAGGTCTAGCATAGTTAAGCGAAGTTGATCGCAACCCTAGAAATAGGATGACGAAAATCTGCCGGATTAGGGTCAAACCTAATATGGGAGTCCATAGATCGAGTTAATGCAATTCTAGGGGTTTTAATTAGCAAAAGATTTCAGTTAATCAACCTAGGGTTAGACGTTAGTAGCCTCGAAATAGGTATTAATATAAATTAGGGAATCCTACGGATCAAGTAAAGTGAATAAATCGTCTGGTTTAGAGTTAGATAACAAGTGAAGTCTAGGTGGATTCTTCCTCGGGTATTGTCTTAATCAATTGGTTTTTCGCACAAGTATTTCCTCAATTCATTCTCTGTGTCTTAGCACCTTTTTCCTTAGTAATTAGTTAATTAAATCTTAATCACTTTTATTTTAGGCTAAATAATAAAAAAAAAAAGTCAGTATTAGTACTTTTGGTTCCTTTGGCTTCGACAATCCGGTCTTGCCACTAAACTATACTACTGTTCGATAAGTGTGCTTGCCTTATTCGTTGCCATAGATAGTTTCTAGGCTCGATCATTTATTATATAAATTTTTAAGACTCTGACACACGATTAAATTTTTGGCGCCGTTGCCGGGGAACTGAAATATTAAGAACGCTCAATTTTTATTACGTTAGCCATATTTTATTTTTTTTGCAATTAAATTTTATTTTTACTTTTCTAAATTTTCTTCTTTGCTTTTGGCAGGTATTCTAGTTTATGACTAGAAGAAACCTGTCAGGACCTCTACTTTACGATAGTGAAATTGAAAGCAAGTTCGCAGAAACTGAAGAGAGATAAGGTATAGCCTACAATACATACAAGAAGAGCAAGAAAACGAAATTAATACCACCAAAGAGATGGCTGAGAATAATCCATTGCCTCTAGAGGTGGCCGAAAATCATGCTCCTCGAACTATGTATGATTATGCTAAACCTAATTTAACAGGAACTGAGTCAAGTATTGTTAGACCTGCTATTGCTGCAAATAATTTTGAACTGAAATCGAACACAATTCAGATGATACAGTAATTTGTTCAGTTTGATGGTTTGCAGGATGAAGATCCAAATAATCACTTGGAGAATTTCCTAGAATTTTGTGATACTTTCAAAATAAATGGCGTTTCTGATGATGCCATTCGTCTTTGGTTATTTCCCTTTTATTTGAGGAATAAAGCTAAACAGTGGTTGAATTCTCTTCCACGAGGATCAATCATTACATAGGAATAAACAGCTAAGTTGAGGAATGATATCTCTTCTTTTGTGTAGATGGATTTAGAAACACTTTACGATGCATGGGAGAGATACAAGGATTTATTGAGAAGGTGCCCACACCATGGATTACATTTGTGGCTACAGGTCCAAACTTTCTACAACGGTGTTAACCCCTCAACTAGACAATTGATTGATTCAGCCGCCAGTGGAACTTTGAATAACAAAACACCTGAGGCTGCCTACGAATTCATTGAAGAGATGTCACTGAATAACTATCAGTCGCAAGTCATAAGGACAAGGCCAACAAAAGCTGCCAGTGTTTTCAACCTCGACGCAGTGACCATGCTATCAAATCAAGTAGAGATGTTGAATAAAAAGATTGATGGTTTATGCGGTTCTTAGCAGGTACATCCAGTTATGCAGTGCGATATAAATGGAGGAGGGATGAGCAATACAGAATATCCACCTTACAACCCAAGCGCTGAAAACGAGCAAGTTCACTATATGGGTAATAATTTTAGACCTCAAAATAACCCTTATAGTAACACTTATAATCTAGGTTGGAGGAACCACCCTAATTTTTCATGGGGTGGTCAAGGAAATCAGAGACAACAACCCCCTCCAAACTTCCAACAACAGCCTTATCCACAGGAAAAGAAGTCGAACCTTGAGGAGATGTTGAAAAAATTCATAGCGGTGTCAGAAACATGTTTCCAAAACACCAAGACAACACTTAAAAATCAACAAGCATCAATTCAAGGGATCGAGACCCAATTAGGGCAACTTGCTAAGCTGATCTCAGAATGACCACAAGGCAGCTTGCCAAGCAACACTGAAACTAACCCAAAGGAGCAACTTCAAGCCATAACAGCTCATGATAGTGAAGGGCTAGAGGAGCCCAAGGTAAGCCAAAAGAATGTGGTAGAGGAAGGTAAGGTCGAGGTAAGTCATGATAAGCCAAAATCGGTAATTAAAGAGTACCAACCTCGTATACCATATCCTAATGCGATGAAAAAAGACCACATAGACGAACAATTCGGTAAATTTCTTAAACTCTTAAAGAAATTGCATATTAACTTACCGTTTCTTGAAGCTCTTTCGTAGATGCCAGATTCAATGAAATTTTTAAAAGAGATTCTTACAAACAAGCGGAAGTTAGACGTGGAATCGCATGTGGAACTAAACGCAGTATGCTCAGCAATGTTGCAAAATAAACTACCATGAAAATTAAAAGATCCAGGGAGTTTTACAATTCCATGTTTAATTGGTAGTTTATCTGTTGATAATGTTTTAGCTGACTTAGGGGCAAGCATCAATGTCATGCATTATAAAATGTTTAAACAGCTAGGTCTAGGGAAACCCAAACAAACTAGGATGAGCATTCAATTAGCTGATAAAACTATTAGAATTCCTAGGGGTATAATTGAAGATGTTCTCATAAAAATTGATAAATTCGTATTCCTAGTAGACTTTATCGATTTAGACATGGATGAGGACAATAATATTCCTTTAATTTTAGGAAGACCCTTTTTAGCAACTGCCAGGACTAAAATTAATGTTGGTGTAGGAGAACTCATACTCCGTGTAGGTGACGAATCAATCAATCTTCAGGCTCTTGACCCATCTAGGACATCAAGTAATCAAGGTGAGAACATAAATTCTGAATGACCATTCGGTTAAACCTTCTTTTCAGTAAGCATCACGGAACTACACAGCTAAGCCAGATCCTAGACCTCATGCCAAAAAGGAAATAACTCATGAGGAACGAAGGCTTCAGATCGATGAACTAGACGAGTGGGAGACACATTTTAAGGAGAAATTAGGAATACACGAAGCAAAACCAACGCCATTCCATGGGACAAACAATTTTAAGATCGGAGATTAGATATTGTTGAATAAAACAGACCCTCGGATCGCCACTTCAAACCTTGATACAAACAAAGAAATCCCTTTTAAGGTAATCAATGTTTTCCTATACGGAACAATCGAGGTAAGTAATCCTATATTCTGCACTTTTAAAGTAAACACTACTCGACTCGAACTATATACTGATAATAGAACTAATACCATGAGAAAGGATTTTCAACTCCTCAAACCACCATGAATGTGCGAATGAGAGGTAAGTTTAGCTTAAGACTATAAACGAGCGCTCCTCGAGAGGCAACTCGAGCACTAACCTCTTTAATTTTCATATTTTTATTTTTATTTTTACTTTTAGCATCTAACTACAACTAACCAATTTAATAAAGCGCAAGTTTCTCTCTCCACATGGCCTTGCACACGGGCGTGGCCGTGGCCATGTGGACACCACGAATAGGTACATGGGCATGGCGGAGATCGTACAGAAATAGGACGAAAATTTTTCCAAGACACGGGCTCCGACTAAACGCCACGGCCGTGCGATGCGACCGTGGTCAAAACTGCCTAAAGAACACGGGCTACGATTAATCCACACGGCCGTGCGAGGCGGCTATGGTCGATACTATCAGCTTTTTCGCATATCGCCGCCACCACCACCTCGAGATCACTCTGATGATGAGGACATTTTAGTCCTTTTTTTTCTTTATTTTTATTTTTAAACTCTTTAAATTTTTTAAGTATAATTTGATTTCTTTTATCTCTGGCTGTTTAACTCTCAAGTAACTATAACAAGCTTCCATTAAATAAGAACTCCCTAAAAACTTTACTGATGACTTCACAGTTTAAAAAGGTTCAAGGTGCCACTCAAGGAACGAACACACCACCGGAGTATTCTCCAAGACCTTCACCCATGCCTAGTCTTCATATTCATCATTGATCATCCTCCAAGGATTTCATCCATAATTCAGGAAGTTTCGCCTCTCTCCCTCTCTTATGACTTTCTTACTAATTATTATCTATCTTTGTACATTGAGGACAATATACGTCTTAAGTGTGGGGGTTCAACTATTGCATTATTCTCAAATCCCTAAATTATGCCTTGTTTTTAAGTAATTTTCTCATATTACTATTAGAACGAAATTTCCTTTGATTCATGATTTTTATTGATATGTTTTGGATTAAGTCATTGATAATTGTTCAGTGATGATTTAAACTTTAGGAGACTAGAGAATCAAGCATGATGAGTCTATTTTCAAAAATTAAAATTTTGATAGTTTGTCTACCTGAATCTAATTATTACCTTGAAGTTTGAAATTTACAAAGTTGATATCAAAAACCCATAATTTTTGTGAGATCTTGAGCCTTTTAGAGCATACATTCTTTTCTTGCTCACTTTTTTTATTATGAGTGTGTCAACATTCATTTGTTATTCTAGAACTTGCTTCGATTATATATGTCAAGACCACACCTTTGATTTGATATACAGAGATGATAAAAGGCACTTAGGATTTAACCCACTTACTCCACTAAAAAGCCTACCCTCGCAATTAACCCCTAGTGAACCCCTTTTGATCTTAACAAACCGTTTATTGACTTACCCACTAATAATAACCCAAAACCCATCTTGATTTTGAGCAAATTGCCTAACTATGTTCTATATTTTAGTTGTTAAAATTCTTCCTTATTACTTGATTTGTTCTTAAAAAAAATCAAAGTATATTCACAATTGGTTCTATAATTATGTGAGCTTATATGTTTAAATTCTACATCTTGAGAAGAAGATCATGTTATGAAATTTTAGTTGATGTAATTATTCAGGATTAGTTCATTTTTCTAGTTAGGTAAATTTTCAATTCAATCTCGATTCTAACCCTTTAATTTAGCCTTTATCCACACCTTTAACCCAAGCCCCATTACAACCCTTTTTAAAGACCTTTTGATTTGTGTATCATCTCATTTTATGATGGTGGAGATTTGATTTTCATGCAAGCCAATGGGATTAACTTTTCATGTTTGACTTTTTGAGTGCTTAATTTTGAACCTTAAACACTTTAAGTGATTTGAGTGAATCTTTAGTGAGGGATGTCAACTCTTGTCGATTTTGAATTAAAGGTGACTATTTAGGTAAGGGGAAACACCTATATTTTCATGTTACAAAAACTATGACTTTTATTGTTTGAATCTTTAGGACCCTTCTACTTAAATTATCAATGTATGAATTACCTTTGAATTATGATGAAATACTGATTGATGAATATTATGAATCAAGGAAGTTTATTTTAATTGTCAGTTGAGAATTTTGCTTGAGGACAAGAAAATGCTTAAGTGTGGAGGTATTTGATAAACCATAATATATACATATTTTAATCCCATATTTAGCATACTTTTGGATGATTTATTCCCTCAATTGTAGAATTTGGTGCTCCTAATCCTTTAATTTCATGTTCTATACTTAGGAGAGCACCGGAGGATGAAAAGAACGAGAAACGGGCCAAAAACAGAGAAAATAGGCCAAAGTATGAAATCGACACGGCCTGGGCCCAAGCCACACGGCCGTGCCTCCTTAGCAGACCCAAGCACGGCCTGGCCTCGACTTACATGGGCGTGTGCCATGGGCGTGTCCCTGCCATGACCTATTTTAATTTCACTCGGATTAAGATACTTAGGGGCAAAGAAAGACATTCCGAAAGCCTATATAAACCCCCTAAGTGTGACCTATGAGAGAGGGGCGTCCAGGTAGGCCAAGGAGCCTAGCTAGAGGCCAGAATTGTGGAATTTACTTGAAGAAAGCCAGTTGATTCATCTCAAGAAGCTGAAATTATACTCAAGACGGAGGATCTTCCCTTCAATTTCCTTCAGAGGGTTTTAGGGTTTTTCTTATGTTTTGTTTTATATTTTTTCTGAGATGTATTCTTTTATAGTTATGAACAAAACCCCTCAAATACCTGAAGGGGATGAAACCTAAGACAGATCTTGTTATTGTTTTCTGAACTATATGATAAATACTTGATTTGTTCTTAATTATGTGTTCTTAATTCTTGTTTTGATATTTTAGGATATTGATTCAAGTATTGATGTGCTTAGGCATTGGAGCAAAAGTCCCTGTTTAAGAGTAGATCTGGCATAGTTAAGCGGAGTTGATCGTAACCCTAGAAATAGGATGACGAAAATCTGCCAGATTAGGGTCAAACCTAATATGGGAGTCCATAGATCGAGTTAATGCAATTCTAGGGGTATTAATTAGAAAGCGATTTCAATTAATCAACCTAGGGTTAGACGTTAGTAGCCTCGAAAAAGGAATCAATATAAATTAGGGAATTTTACAGATCAAGTCAAGTGAATAAATCATCTGGTTTAGAGTTAGATAACAAGTGAACTGTAACATCCGGGATTTGGGGGCCTCTGCATTTATCTTGCTTCTGCGTGTCTGGTATACTATGTGTATTGTTTGAGTGTGTTTTGGGTCTCTGGGAAGGCCCGCGGTTAAGTCAGAACCTTAGCCAAATTTTAAATTTTGGGCATTTTAGGAGGGGAGCTAGTTGGGAGCAGGACTTAAGGTTTATTGGTTGTGGTTGTTAACACAAGGAGTGAGGTGGCAAGGTGGCAAGTGACACCACTTAGAGAGCAAGGAGGGTGGCATCAACAAGGGGTAGGTGAAGGAAGGAGTTCAAGTCACGCTGACAGCTTGTGGAAGCTCTCTTTTTGCGTCAGGAATCTAAGGAGGTGGCTTCCAGTAGGACTCTTCAGGATGGTAGGTGGAATGAGTCAAAGAATTTGAAATGTGTGGCTAAGAGAAGAAATAGGAGGTTGAAGCATTCAAACTTTTTCAAATGAGTGATCAGGAGCTAATTAAAGAGGAAAATAAGGGATTAGCAAGTGGTGAAGGTGGTGGCTGGATTTCAAATGCTTGAGGGGAGGGTAGGAATCGGTTTTGGCTTGTTATGGGTGTTCCGGAAGTCTAGAGGTCTTAGGCTTAGCATTTGTGCATTTTGGGCATTAGGGGTGAGTGCCGAATTTGCTTAGCCAACTTCTTTTTGTCTCTTCTTTTGCTCTTTAGCCGAATTGGTAAAGACTATTGGTGCATCTTTATTTTCTTTTCTTCTTCACTTTTTCCTTTCACCAAAGACTTCTAAAGCCGTAACCTTTTCTAGCCTCTACCGAATTTTTCCTCCTCTCCACTCATACTCTTAAACTTCATAGCCGAAAACACCCCATTGATTTATTCTTTGATCATTCCCTTATTCTTTTCTTCTATACTTTCATGCAAAAGCCAAAACCTCCTATCAGCCTCTCTACATCTCATTTCTTTCTTCTGTTTTGCATCACGCAAAGCCGAAACCTTACTCATCTTTTCTTCTTCTTCTTGACTGAACCATCATCCACTACCATTCATTTTGATTTCATTTTGCTTTAGCCGAATCCCTTTAGCCTTTCTTTTTCAATTGCCGAAACCTATCCCTCATTTTCTCATCACCTTTTGTCATGGGTTCTTCTTCAAGCCGAAGCATCTATTTAGTTTTTACTCCCTCTTTATTTCTTCTAAAGCCGAGCCTCTCTTTATGTCAGGAGTTGGCACCCCTTTTTGTCGACTTTGTTGATTGTAGGGTGAAGATCTCCCTTTTTGCACCCTTCAGTTTCGGTAAGGGATCTTTCTCACTTTGTTGCTCGTTCTCTCTTTCTTTTCTTCTCGGGTTGGTAGGCCAAAGATATTGATGTGATGTTTTGGTAGTTGGCCGAATGGTGGTAAGAGGATCCATGTTTATTCTTTTGGCCGAAAGGTCATCACTTCTAATTTATGTTCCTTCCAACCGATTCTCACTTGGTATTTGTATAGGTATTCAATCGACGCCCTACTCCAAGCCTTATAATCTCCGAATTCTGTCGATCTAGGTATGGGATCTTTAAATATTGAGCGTAAATCCTTACTTTTCTCTGTTTCGATGCCTTAATCTGGTCTATTGACCAAGATTCTTTCAAGGACTCAAATGCTAGCCAAGCAAAGAAGGAAGGGGTTGGACCCGTAAACCCAGCCCCTAAGTTTAAGAAGCGGGCCGTGTTAGCAATGCGAGATTGGCCACCAGAATATGGACCGGCTTCAGAACAGAGTAGTAGGCAGATAGCAGTTGTTTCTGCTATCGATAGTGTCGACATAGAAAGTATTATTTTGCGTGTTATCAGGTGTATAAAACCTCGTACACTTTCTTTAATTGTAATATTGATTATATGGGCTGAAAAGCCGAAAAAGGCTGTGATGACAGTCGTGATACCCGTGTGGGTAAGGCAAGGAATGCCAGGTACGTGATTATAGTATCGTTCTTGCGTGTATGGGTATATGTGGTAATCTATTATCTTGTTGATAGCATGTTGCATTTGTTATGTTATGTATGTCATGCATGGGAGATGGATATGATGTCTAATGGAAAATGCTTGATTATGAGGTCACATAGTGATCGGTGGATAAGCCACGATATATCATTGGCGTCACATAGTGATCGGTGGCTAAAGCCACGTTATATTATGAGGTAACATAGTGATCGGTGGCTAGGCCACGTTATATTATTAGGTCACATTGTGATCAGCATTATGACTGACAGCCTGACTGTCGAAATGGCGTGTAGCGGATGGAGGGTTGATTGTAGAAATCCCCATGGTGTGTTTGGCTGGTACGGGTTGGCGTGTAGAGGATGGAAAATAACTAGGTTTGGGCTGGGACATAATGCATTCATTTATTTTTATGTCATCCTGAGTGGGCTAAGGCCTGATACGCGATTGTGGGCCGATTATGTGTTATAGGGGATTTACACACTGAGTCTTGGTGACTCACCCCTTTGCTTAACCTTTCAGATAATCAGTAGATCGTGGATATGGGAGCCGAGGCAGACTCGTCGAGGCCATAAAGACTTTATTTTTCGTAAACTTTTCCTTCTTTACTTTAATTTTAATTGGGGATTTTATTTGTATAATAATGCCTTCTTAAATTGATATTTGGGTTTTATTTCATTTATTTATTGTTTATTTAAAATTTGACACAAGGCGAACTTAATCACAAAATAAATAACAATGGGGTTTTCAAAATATGAGTAACTCAAAACATACGTTTTCTTTCAAGTATCACCAAGGTTGATGAATATTTGAATAACACAAGTTGAAATTTTTCCTACACTACCAAACCACTATTTTCAAGACATCACCTTAATCGAAAAGTTCTCAAATCTACGATTTTTCCTAAATTAAACAATATTTTGCTTTTACTTCACCCTGTAACATACCACATCTAGTCGTAACATTTAGGCCGGGTTTGGGGGTGCTACATGAAGTCTAGGTGGATTATTCCTCGGGTATTGTCTTAATCAATTGGTTTTTCCCACAAGTATTTCCCCAATTCATTCTCTATGTCTTAGCACCTTTTTCCTTAGTAATTAGTTAATTAAATATTAATTACTTTTATTTTAGGCTAAATAATAAAAAGAAAGTCAGTATTAGTACTTTTGGTTCCTTTGGGTTCAACAATCCGGTCTTGCCACTAAACTATACTACTGTTCGATAGGTGCGCTTGCCTTATTCATTGTCATAGTTAGTTTCTAGGCTCGATCATTCATTATATAAATTTTTAAGATTCTGACACACGATCACGGTCCTCATCGGCTTGTGTGAGCAGCACCCTGTAGCTTCGTCTTGACCGTTAGCTTGTGTGAGCAGGCCCGTTGATAGCTCGAGAGTGAACATTATATGAGATATGTTATTTTGATGGCTTCGGCCTTATATTGGTACTTTAGGTGCGAGATTCCCGAGTATCTGATATTATTCTAAATGATTAAATCGGTATATTGAAGATATGAAATGGTGAGAGATAATTACGAATCGGTTCAGGTATGTACAAAAATTCATATGAGTATTGAATCCATGAAATTGTGAGTTCATGATTATTATGTGAATGAATATATATTAACCTTATGATTAAATGGTTTTGTAGTATATTGTGTTATATTACTTGAAATGGTGAATGAATGGTGAGTTTTACTATTAACTATACGAGCTTACTAAGCTTTATAGCTTACTCAGTTTACATTTCCGTGTTTTATAGTGAATACCGAAGCATGCTCAGATTTGAGAGTTGATCACTAAAATCAGAGTTTTAAAATTTATAAAAGAATGGTCGAACCTGGAAACTAACTCTGACAAAGATTAAAGGCAAGTGTACCTATCGAAGAGTAGTATAGCTTAGGCAAGACCGGATTGTCGAACCCAAAGGAACTAAAACTACTAATACTAACTTTCTTTTTATTATTTAGCCTTAAAAATAAAGTGAAGTTGTTTTAATCTAAATTAACGATGACTAAGCTAAGGACAAGGATAAAAAGAACGAATTGGGAAATAACTTGAAAAAAAATCAATTGATCACGACGATACCCTCAGGAAGAATCCACCTAGATTTCACTTGTTATCTAACCCTGAATCATATGATTTATTTACTTAGCTTGACCCATAGGACTCCCTAACCTATGCTAAACCCTCTCTCGAGGCGAATAACATCTAACCCTAGGTTAATTAGTGGAACTCTCGTTCACTTATAATAACCCCCTAGAATAGCAGTAATTCGATCTATGGATTCCCATATTAGGTTTCACCTTAATCCGACAAAATCTTGTAACCCTATCTCTAGGCGTTCAATCAACTCCGCTTAATTACGCTAGATCTACTCTTAAGCAGGGTCTATTCCTCCTCCACCTAAGCACATCAGATTTGGGTTAATCATGCATAATTAAGAACAAACTAAGTATTTATCATAAAATTCAGAATTCAAATAACAAGATTCATCTAGGTTTCATCCCCTTCAGGTAATGAGGGTTTTAGTTCATAATGAATAAAGAAAACATCTCAAGAGAAAAGATAAAACAAAATATAGGAAATCCCTAAAACTCCCTGAAGGAATTGAAGAAGAATTCCACCGTCTTGAGTATAATTCCGGCTTTTTGGGATGGATCAACTGGCTAACTTCGAGCGATTCCCACAATTCTGACCTTTTCGGCTTGGCTTCTTGGCCTAGCTCGACGCCGGTTTCGGCTTCTGCCGAATTCCCCTTTGAAGTTGCCCAATTGGGTGTTTACATAGACTTTGAGATGCCTTACTTGGCCCCTAAGTATCCTAATTTAAGTAGAATTCCTAATAGGGTGTTTGAATAGGCTTTGGAATGTGTTTCTTTGCCTCTAAGTATCTTTTCCCGAATGAAATTTCTCTTTTCAGCAACAGGGACATGGCCATGGCACACGCCCGTGTAGATCGTGGTCAGGCCGTGCTCAGACTTCTTTAATAAGGCACGATCGTGTGAATCAGGAGTAGGCCGTGTTGTAGATAATTGGCGTGGCATGGCCGTGTGGGCTTAAGTCCAGGACGTGTCGATTTCTTCCTTCGCCTAATTTACTCCGGTTTGGGCCCGTTTCTCGTTCTTTTTATCCTCGGGTGCTTTCCTGGGTATAAGATATGAAAAGAAAGCATTAAGAGCACCAAATTACATAAATCAAGGCTTAAATCATCCAAAAGCATACTAAATATGGGCCAAAAATATGTTACTTTTACGATTTATCAAATACCCCCACACAAAAGCTTGTCCTCAAGCAAAATTCTCAACTTACAACTAAAAAAAATTCCTTGATTCATAAAATTCATCAATCATGTTTTATCATAATTCAAAGATAATTCATACATGGATAATTAAACTCAAAGAGTCCTAAAGATTGAAATAAGATAAGTCATTCATTTGTAGTACGAAAACATAGGTGTCCCCCCTTATCTGAATAAGTACCTTTAATTCAAAACCGACAAGGACTGACATCCTGACAAAAGATTCACTCAAATCACTCAAAAAGTGTTTAAGGGTCAAAATTAAGCACTCATAAGTCGAACCTGAAAAGTTAATTCCATAGGCTTGCTTGAAAATCAAATCTCCACCACTGTAAAATGAAATGATAAATAGATCAAAAGGTCTTTGTCAGGGTTGTAACGAGGCTAGGTTTAAAGGTGTGGATAAAGGTTAAATGAGAAGGTTAGAATTGAGATTGAATTGATAAGTTACCTACCTAGAAAAAATAAACTGATCTAAGATGATTTACATCAATTGAAAATTTATAATACTAACAATACGAGCTTTTTCTTTTGATAATTAGACTTTAACTGTATAAGCTCACTCTTCATACTACTAATACTGACTATACTTTGATTTTTTTTTTTTAAGAACAAACTATAATAATTGAAATATAAAACATAGTTAGGTAACTGCTCAAAATCAAATCTTGACAAAAAGGGTAATTAGAAGGATGGTAATAACAAATACAAAGGGTTTTGGGTTAATATTAGTGGGTAAGTGAATAAAAGGGTTGTTAGGCTCAACGGGGTTCACTAGGGGTTAATTGTGAAGGTAAGCTTTTGAGTAGAGTAAGTGGGTTAAAACCTAAGTGCCTTTATCATCTCCGTATATCAAATCATAACTGTGGTCTTGACATGTATAATCAAGGCAAGTTCTAGAATAACAATTCATAGTTGACACACTCATAATAAAAAAATGAGTATGAAAAAGAATATATGCCCTATAAGGCTCAAAATCTCACAACAATTATGGGTATTTTGATATCAACCTCGTAAATTTCAAATTTCAAAGTAATATTCAAATTCAGGTTAACAACCTAAAAATTTTAATTTTTGAAAATTAGACTTATCATGCTTGATTCTCTAGTATTCTTCAAATTTAATCATCAATGCACAATTAACTATGAATTAATCCAAAACATATTAATAAAAATCATAAATCAAAGAAATTTCATTATAATCATAATACGAGAAACTTACTTTAGAACAAGGCATAATTCAGGGATTTTCAAATAATACTATAGTTAACCCCCCACATTAAGATGTACATTGCCCTCAATGTACAAAGATAGATAAAATGACAATGTAGTGAGAAAATCAAAAGATAGGGAGAGATCTGAAACTTCCTGGATTTTGGATGAAGTCAATGAAAAGAAACCGGATAGGATTGGAGGTGAACGTGGGGAAACGTCTCGTACCGTTTGAAATTGAATGTAACATCCTAGATTAGGGGTTATGCGTTCGTGCATAATTCATGAGTAGTAGGTTTTGGCAGTGTTTAGAAGTGAATTAAGGGTTTTTAAAATTCTAGGATGGAAGAGAAAGCTTTGGACAATTATTGGTTTTTAAGTTAAAAAGGGGGAGCTAGGCTAAGGTAGCCTTAAGAAAAGTTTTGGGGAGTTTAGGACACAAGAAGTGATGTGGAAAAGTGGCAAGGGATGCCACCTAAGGTGCAAGGGTGGTTGCGTCACTTGGAGTGCCCAGGGGAAGAGGTTCGAACGACGTAGGAAGCATTAGGGACTTTTATTTTTTTTTTTAGAGTTAAAAAGGGAATTGGGCCAGGGAGGCCTTAAGGGAAGTTATAGGCGCTTTTGGACACAAAGAGTGCCTTGGTAAAGTGGTTGCAAGGCGCCACTTAAGGCTTGGGCAAGTGACGCCTCAAGCAATGGGTAGAGGGCCCAGGTTCGAGTTGCGAAGGAAGCAGGAAGGAGCATTTATTTTTGTGTCAATAAGGAGCTTGGCTAAGGAGGTTTTAAAAGAAATTATGGGGAGTTGATGACATAAAAGAACCAGCAGCAAAGTGGCTTGGACGCTTGCGGCAAAGGGAGCTTCAGGATGGCTCAAGTTCGAGTCTTGTGGGCAGCATAAGCATGTTTTTATTTTTCTAAGTTGGCGCTAAGGGAGAAGAAGGCCTTAAAAAGAATTGTTGGGGGTTTATGATGCAAAGGAGCTAGCAGCAAAGTGGCTGGTAGCGTGTGGTGACACCAGCAGGTCTCATGTTCGATTCACATGGGCAGCAAGGAGTGGGGTTTTATTTTTTTGGCTTTTGACGTCAAGAATAGGGGAAAAGTTAGACGGCAATTGGACTTCTAATTGGATGTGGATTAAGCCTATTTATCCTATTAATATTCGACTAAGAGTAGGATAATTGTAGTTTTATTTATTTATTTTATTATAGGATATTATGGTTTTATTTAGATTAAATGAGATTTTATTATATTTTATTTTATTTTAGATAGGTAGATAAGAGATAATGTATGGGTTTAATTTATTTTATTTGTTAAAAGGATAAAGAGTTAAAATAGGAGTTTGGTATGGGATAATGTGAAGGATTATTTTATGTTATTTGTAAAGATAAAGTAGGAGAGTGATAAGAGATAATGTATTGGATTATTTTAGTTAGTTATTAAAGTGATTAAGAAGATTAAATGGGAGAAAACTTTGGAATTTGATAAGGGGGAAGCTAGTAGCTGAATTCTTTATAAAGGGGGGAGTAATCATCTTTGATACCTTTTTCTTCTTTAAATTTCTTTGTGCTGAAATTCTCCTACTCTCACTTCTTATTCTTTAATTTCTTTCAACCCCAAATCCTTTTATCTCTTTGAAGCCGAATTTCCCTTTGTTACCATTGCCAAAATACTTCAAACTCTTCTCTTCTTCTCATAAGTTTCTCAAAGGCCAAAATATACTTGTGGTAGCCGAATATTCCAACCTCATTTAGAGGCTTAGCCGAAACTGGTAAGTGATCATTCCTCTATTTGTATTTTATTTTATTAAAAGCCATAACCGAATCTCAAGAGCCCTTATTCTCCTTCTTCTGTCGCAAGTCTCAAAAGCCGGAAGTCAGGCACTTTTCCCTCTTGTTGACTATTCTCTTTTGTCTCTCCAAGGAAGCGATAGTGGTAAGTATTTCTTTAAGCAATCAATTTTATTCTTTTCTTTATGGATGTACCGAAACCATGAGTGGGCTTAGATTTATGTGCGATGGCCGAATGGCTTTAGTGCCATAATAAGTGTTTTTGTTGTGTAGCTAACGGTAAGGGTGTACTAAGGAGTTTTCGGGAGTTGATTCATCAAAGCAAGCAAGGTAAGGAAGTGTTGATATCAGGTTTGAGGCCATATTTTTGGTATAAGTGATGGCCGATTATGTACCTTGGTTTCTAGGGACAGATCGACAGAATTATATAGCAAAGCTTTTCGGGATTTGGTTAGCAGTGGAAACGGCACCAAGGTAAGGATTTAATTACCATAATCCTATTAGGATTTGGTTTTATGGCTGAATGGTTTTTAGTAAATTACTATATGTTGGCCGAATATAGGAACAAAAGATCTAGGACGCTAGATCGAGATCTTCAGAATTTGGAGTGAATTCGCTAAGCTAATCAGGTGTGTACGCCACACTAACTTTTAATAAGTTTTATGGCAATGTTTAATATGTGTATGTTTATAAGAATGTGAATATGGCTAAGGTACCATGTAATGGTACAAAAGTACTCAGGTACGTTTCCTACTCCTACTAGGATTATGAAATATGTTATATTTAACATGTGAAAAGTGATAAGAATGTGAAATGCATGACATGTATAATATGGGGCATACGGGTTATTGAAAAAGGGGAAGTGAATGTGGTGATCTAAGACCACGATATCTGAATGTGGTGACTTCGGTCACAAGTATTTAATCTGGTGGCTATGCCACGAATATTTATAAGGGCGATGAGCACGTCGACTGCAGCGACTGCCTTCGATGGTGTGTAGTGGATGGAGGGTTGACTTAGTAGTCCCCACGGTGTGCAGGTTTGTACGGGTGATGTGTAGTGGATGGCATCTAGGTTTGGGTTCGGGTTGCATCATTATTTTTATCTGTTATATGTATTAATATGTGACATGATAATGTATGCCTGAATTGTTAAATCTTAGTGTTGGTTACACATTGAGTCTGTTGACTCACCCCGTTGTGGGAACATGTTTCAGGTGACGAACAGTGATGGACCGGGGACGGCAGAACTTGTGGTGGCCTTGCTCAGCTTGAAGTTTATTTAATTTTGGGACTTTTACATTTTGAGTATTTGGATTTATTTCGAATTTTGAATGTTGATGTAATAAGGCCACTGTTGAACTATTCCAATGTTTTATTATGTTTACAAATTTTTATTAAGTTAAAGATTAAGTAAATTTACTTTCTAATGAACTCTAAAGGCTTTATCGCCTAAAACTAAAAGGGGTTTTCCATATAAAACGAATTTGTTTTCAACTCGAGCCCAACCCAAAACAACATTTCTTTCAAAGCACACTATTTTCCAAAGTAACAAAAGAATTTTAACCGGTTTAGATCGAGGAACATACCAGATCCGGTCAAGGCTTGTGGGTCGGGTGTAGGGTGTTTCATTGAATCCTCGAACCAACCGGTCGAATTTTATTGTGTCCTAAGCTAAATCTATATAATAAAAAGGAAAGAATAAAGAAGATAAAAATAAAAATAATAAAAACTAAGGATGAGAATAAAAATAAAAATAAAAATAAAAATAAAAATAAAAGTAAATAATTAAATAGTGATACGGTCCACGCCCTTGTGCCGACCCGTGGTGTTCACACGGCCACGGCCACGGCCATGTGCAAGGCCGTGTGGGTGTGGAAACCTGCGCCTAAATATGAAAAGAAAAACTAAACTAATTAGTAGGGTTAGTGCTCGGGTTGCCTCCCGAGAAGCGCTCGTTTAAAGTTTTGAGCTAGACTTTACCTTTTATTTGTATGGTCAAGGTGGTTTGAGGAGGTGAAAAGCCTTTCTCATGCGCTCAACTCGATTTTTGATAAAAAGTTTCAGTCAAGTAATGTTTACCTCAAAAGTGCTGAATTTAGGATTGCTTACCTCAACTGTCCCGTATAGGAAGACATTAAGTACCTCAAAAGTGATTTCTTCGTTTGCCTTGAGGTCTGAATTGGTGATTCGAGGGTCTTCTTTATTCAACAATACCTAATCCTTTATTTTGATGTAATTTGTTGTTCCTATCAACTCGTCTGGGGTTTCTGTCGGTTTCACCTCGTGTGGTTCCGGTTCTTTTTTAAATTGTGTTGTCCACTCTTCTAGTTTGTCGACCCTAAGGCTTCGTTCCTCATCTAATTCTTCTTTTTTGGCACAAGGTCTAAGATCTAGCTTAGCTAGATGATTTCGTGATGATTCCTGCAAAATAGGTTGAACCAAATGGTTATCAATAAAATTATCGTTCGTACCTTTATTACTCGATGTCCAAGTTGGGTCAAGATCTTGAAGAGTGATTGTTTTGTCGTCTACATGAAGTGTGAGTGCACCGAATTCTTCCTCTGTGTGGTTTTTCTTTATTGCATTGGGATATGGCACACGAGGTTGGTATTCTTTATCACTTGATGTTCTAGCCGAGTCAAGAGCTTGAAGAGTGACTATCTCATCGCCTACGCGAAATATGAGTTCACCTACATAGATATCAATTTTAGCTCTGGCAGTTGCTAAAAAGGGTCTTCCTAAAATTAAAGGAATATTATTGTCCTCATCCATGTCTAAAATGACAAAGTCTACTCGGAATACGAATTTATCAATTTTGATTAGAACATTTTCTATTATACCCCTAGGAATTCTGATAGTTTTATCAGGTAATTGAACGCTCATCCTAGTTTGTTTGAGTTTCTCTAGACCTAGTTGTTTAAACAGTTTATAAGGTATAACATTTATGCTTGCCCCTAAATCGGCTAACGCATTTTCTATAGATAAACTACCAATTATGCGTGGAATTGTAAAACTCCCTGAATCTTTTAATTTCTGTGGTAGTCTATTTTGTAGAATTTCCGAGCATTTTGCGTTGAGTTCCACATGTGATTCCTCGTCTATCCTTTGCTTTTTCATTAACAGATCCCCTAAAAATTTTCTAGAGTCTGGCGTCTACAAAAGAGCTTCAAGAAGAGGTAAGTTGATATGTAATTTCTTTAAAAGTTTAAGAAACTTACCGAACTGTTCCTCTGTATTGTCTCTCTTTAATGCTTCGGGGTAAGGAATGCGAGGTTGGTATTCTTTGATTACCAGTTTTGGCTTTTCTTGTGTCACCTCAACTTTACCTTCTTCTACCTCGTTTTCTTGTTTTGAGATGGGTTCGTCTAACCTTTTACTATCATGAGCCATGATGGCTTGGATTTGCTCCTTTGGGTTAATCTCCGTGTTACTTGGTAGGTGTCCTTGCGGTCATTTGGACATTAACTTTGCAAGTTGTTTGACTGCCTTAGTGACTTCCCTTACTGACTTAGTAACTTCCTCTAATCGGTTCATGTTCTCTTCAATCGTTGTTTGTTGACTTTTAAATGTTTTCTCAGTGTCTTGGAGACGGGTATCTGTGGTTGCCATGAATTTTGTCAGCATCTCTTCAAGGTTGGACTTATCTTCCTGTTGGTGAGGTGGTTGTTGAAAATTTGGAGGAAGTTCCTGTCTTTGGCTACTTTGATCATTCTACGAGAAATTGGGATGGTACCTCCAACCTGCATTATAAGTGTCATTATAAAAATTATTTTGAGGTCTAGAGTAGTTACCCATATAGTGGACTTGTTCGTTCTCCATGCCATATTAGTAGGGTGGGTACTCAGGATTTGCCACGCCTCCTGAATTCAAGTCATATTGCATGACTAGGTGTACCTGCGAGAGACTACACAAACCATCGATCTTTTTATTCATCATCTCTAGCTGGGTAGATAACCTGGTGAACACGTCGAGGTCGAAGGCACTGGCTGCTTTAGTAGGAATTGTCCTCATGACTTGCCACTGATAATTATTCAGTGCCATCTTCTCTATAGACTAAAATTATCTGCCAAAAGCAAAATAGAGAAAAAATTAGAAAAGTAAAAATAAAAAAATAAAAGATAATAATGAAAGTAAATTGCAATAATAAAAAAAATGGCTAAAGTAATAAAAATAGAGCTTTCTTAATATTTTAGTTCCCTGGCAACGGCGCCAAAAACTTGATGGCTGAAATCAGAGCTTTAAAATTTATAAAAGAATGATCGAACCTGAAAACTAACTCTGACAACGATTAAAGGCAAGTGTACCTATTGAACAGTAGTATAGCTTAGGCAAGACCTGATATCGAACCCAAAGGAACTAAAAGTACTAATACTAACTTTCTTTTTATTATTTAGCCTTAAAAATAAAGAAAAGTTGAAATCTAAATTAACAACGACTACGCTAAGGACAAGACAAAAAGAACAAATTGGGAAATAACTTGGAGAAAGACTCAATTGATCATGACGATACCCTCAGGAAGAATCCACCTAGACTTCACTTGTTATCTAACCTTGAATCATATGATTTATTTACTTAGCTTGATCCATAGGACTCCCTAATCTATGCTAAACCCTCTCTCAAGGCGAATAATGTCTAACCCTAGGTTAATTAGTGGAACTCTCGTTCTCTTATAATAACCCCCTAGAATAGCAGTAAATCGATCTATGGATTCCCATATTAGGTTTCACCCTAATCCGGCAAAATCTCGTAACCCTATCTCTAGGCGTTCGATCAACTTCGCTTAATTATGTTAGATCTACTCTTAAGCAGGGTCTATTCCTCCTCCACCTAAGCACATCAGATTTGGATTAAACATGCATAATTAAGAACAGACTAAGTATTTATCATATAATTCAAAAATCAAATAACAAGATTCATCTAGGTTTCATCCCCTTCAGGTATCTGAGGGGTTTAGTTCATAACTAATAAAGAAAACATCTCAAGAGAAAAGATAAAAAAAAAACATAAGAAATTCTTAAAACTCCCTGAAGGAATTGAAGGAGAATTTCGCCTTCTTGAGTATAATTTCGGCTTCTTGGGATGGATCAACTGGCTAACTTCGAGCGATTCCCACAATTCTGACCTTTCCGGCTTGGCTCCTTTCCCTAGCTCGCCTCGCTCTCAAAGGTGGCACTTAGGGGATATATATAGGTTCATTGGAATGCGATTCTTTCTCCCTAAATATCCTTTTTTGACTGAAATTGCTCATTCCAACAACAGAGGCACGGCCATGTAGCATGCCCGTGTGGACCAACTTCAGGCCGTGTTCGGATTTCTTAATGAGGCAGGGCCATGTAAATCAGGTGAGAGGCCGTGTCCTAGATGCTCAACAAGGCACGGTCGTGTTGTCTTTGGGCCAAGCAATGTCGATTTCGTGATATGGCCCATTTACTCCATTTTGGGCCCGTTTTACGTTCTTTTCATCCTTGGGTGCTTTCCTGGGTATAAGACATGAAAAGAAATGATTAAAAGCACCTTTTTATATAAATCAAGGGATAAATCATCCAAAAGCATACTAAATGTGGGCTTAAAATATGTTATAAGTACAGTTTATCAAATACCCCCACACTTAAGCTTTTGCTTGTCCTCAAGGAGAAATTCTCAACTACAATTAAAATGAACTTTCCATGATTCATAATTCGTATCAACAATACCTTATCCTAATTCATAGATAATTTATGCATGGATAATTCAATTCAAAGAGTCCTAAAGATTCAAATAAGATAAGTCATTCATTTGTAGTACGAAAACATAGGTGTCTCCCCTTATCTGAATAAGTACCTTTAATTCAAAACCGACAAGGACTGACATCCTCAAAAAAGATTCACTCAAATCACTCAAAAAGTGTTTAAGGGTCAAAATTAAGCACTCATAAGTCGAACATGAAAAGTTAATCGCATAGGCTTGCCTGAAAATCAAATCTCCACCACTGTTAAATGATATGATAAATAGATCAAAAGGTCTTTGTTAGGGTTGTAACGGGGCTAGGGTTAAAGGTGTGGATAAAGGGTAAAATTAGAAGGTTAGAATCGAGATTGAATTGATAAGTTACCTACCTACAATTTTCTAAGATAATAATCAATTGAAAATAATAATAAACCTACTAATACAAGCTTCTCTTTTGATAATTAGACTTTAACTTGTATGAGCTCACTCTTTATAATACTAATACTGACTATACTTTGATTTTTTTTTTTTTAAGAACAAACTAAGTAAAGACAATTTTCAACTTATAATAAAAACTTAGGTAACTAGTCATAACATATCTCGATTAAAGGGTAGTCAAAAGGAAAGGTGATAACAAATACAAAGGGTTTTTGGGTTAACATTAGTCGGTTAATCAATAAAAAGGTTTGTTAGGATCAACAGGGTTCACTAGGGGTTAATTTGTGGAGGTATGCTTTTTAGTGGAGTAAGTGGGTTAAAACCTAAGTGCCTTTATCATCTTGGTATATCAAATCATAACTGTGGTCTTGACATGTATAATCAAGGCAAGTTCTTGAATAATAGTTCATAGTTTGATACACTCATAATCAATAACGTGAGCATAAAAAGGAATGTATGCTCTATAAGGCTCAAAATCTCACAAAAATTATGGGTGTTTTTAACATCAACCTTATAAATTTCAAACTTCAAGATAACAAACTTCAAGATAACATTCAAATTCAGGTTAACAACCTAAAATTTTAAATTTTTGAAAATTAGACTTATCATGCTTGAGTCCCTGGTATTCTTCAAATTTAATCATAAATGCGTAATTAACTATGACTTATTCAAAAACATATCAATAAAATCATAAATTATCAGAAATTTAATCCTAATTGGTAATATGAGAAAATTACTTTCAAACAAGATTAAATTTAGGGATTTGAGAACAATGCAGAAAGTAAGGCATTTTTATCCTCAGGGTTTGAGAATAATGAAGAAAGTTAGGCATTTTCTCGGAATAACTATTCACCCCCCACACTTAAGATGTACATTGCCCTCAATGTACAAAGATAGATAATAACTTTTAAGGGACAAATCAAAAGAGAATAATGACGAACCTGCGCTAGATGAAGAAATTGGGTAGCGCACTGAGAAGTAGCCAGGATTTATCAAGACCTAATTAAAATAAATCTAGTATATAATTAAAAATAAGAAAGATAAAGAAAGAGGAAACAAAAATGTAAATGAAATGAAAATAAAAGATAAATGGACCGAAGAGTCCTTATTGTTGGATGGTTCGCGAGGTGGGTGTGACCTCTAAGGCTGGGGAGGTGTTGGCGGTGGCGGAAGTGACGTGGTTATCGTGGCGGTCGGCATGATTCCCAAGCAGCCTGGCGAACCTGACACTACCAAACTAAATTAAATTAAACTTCATTAAGCATAAGATTTTTAAAGAAAATGAGAATGAAATGAAAGAGAAATAAAAAATAGAAACTAATTGGTCTCAAAGACCCTTGGCCTGTTGTTTGGATGAAGCGGCCGGCATAAACTTATGTGTAGGGTCTCCGTTAAGGAGACTATGCTAGGTTGCTTCCGCTTTTTCGGTATGGATCTGGCGTGGCTTAAGAGTTTGGACACCTTTCCTAAGGAAGGGAATAAATTTTTAAAGGAAAAGAAGGAAGATTAAAGATGGGGAGAGGGGGAGAGGATTGTGGGGTTTAAATAGAGTTCGAAACTGGTATGTGCCCACGCCCGTGGACTTAGGGCGTGTCAATTTACACGGCCGCCTGCCGTGTTTTGGAGTGTGTTGTTTCCCCATGCCCGTGCTTCAGCCCTCCACGCCCGCGCTCTATAAGTCAGTGTGTAGGCATAGTTGGGAGCCTTGGGCGTGTGTTAGTCGTTCTATGTAAGTCAGTAGCTTCACACGGCCGAGAGGCACGGTCGTGCCATTCTATCGGTGCCCGTGGGGAAGAGTGGTTGGATCCGTGACGTCGGGAAGTGGTTGAACTGAGTCGCACGGTCTCTGCTATGTCAGTATGAAGATTCTGGTGGTCCACACGGCCACGGACACGGCCGTGTGTAAGACCGTGTGGCTTGGAAATCTGTACTTCTGGTTAGTTTAGAAAGAGAAAGAAAAAGGAAAAGCAAAATGAAAATAAATTCAAAAATAAGTAAGGTTAGTGCTCAGGTTGCCTCCCGAGAAGTGCTCGTTTATAGTCTTTAGCTAGACTTTCCTCATGTTTAAAAAATTCAGGGAGGTTTAAAAGTTTGAATATCTTCCCTCATGCTTACAGTTTTATTTTCATTATATTCTTTAGGTCGAGTAGCATTTGTTTTAAGAGTATCAAAATTAAGATTGCTTACCTCGACTGTCTTGTGTGAAAGAACATTGATTACCTTAAAAAGGATTTCTTTGTGTGTGTCAGGGTCCGAAGGAGATAGTTGTAGGTTTAATAATACCTGATCTTCTCTTTTGGACTTGCCTATCTCGTAGAGTGGTTTTGGCTCTGTTTCCTGTATCCCCAATTTTTCCTTGAAGTGCGTTTTCCACTCGTCTAATTCATCGGGTTGAACCTTTTGCTCCTCGTGAGTTGTTTCTTTGTTGGTACTGAACTGAAGATCAGGCCCAATCGTGCCCTTTTTTGTTGGTTCCTTTGATTTTACTTTGTGTGGTTCTGGTTCTTCTTTGACCTTTGTCTCCCACTTATCTAATTTATCGACCTTAAGGCTTTGTTCCTCATGTGCTTCTTCTCTGTTAGCTTGGGGTTTGTGTTTCGGCTCAGGTTTTTGTCCTTTTGATTTTTCCTGTGATGAAAGTTGAAAAAATTGGTTATCATCTGTATTGACTTTCTTACCTTCATCGATTGTTTCCCTGGCCGAGTCAAGAGCTTGAAGACTAATTGATTCGTCACCTACACGAAGTATGAGTTCTCCTGTGGCAACATCAATTTTAGTCTTGGCAGTTGCTAGAAAAGGTCTTCCTAAAATTAAGGGAATTGAATTATCCTCATCCATGTCTAAAACAACAAAATATACTGGGAAGGAAATTTATTGATCTTTACGAGAACATCTTTGTAACACCCCAAATCCGGCCTAGACGTTACGACAGGATCTGGTATGTCACAAGAAGGGTAGTTTGAAAATCTCAACAAAACATCGTAACTTAGGAAAACATTTCGATTGGTTTCTTTAGTAAAAAAAAAAGATTTGTAAATTTTTGCTTGATGGTTTCGTTCCGCCTTTTATTAAATTGATCAAAAAGGCTGTAAGTAAATTTTGTTTTTATAAAAGCCAAAATCAAGGAATCCCATAAACGTGTCATTTGAAAACCAAGTTGAGGTTTTAAGAAACTTCCAAGTTAATTGGCTATTCGCTTGTCATCTTTTGTTAATGTTTTGAAAACTATTCGCTTATGCTTTTAATTTAAAAAAACCCCATATTCGACCTTTTGTAAAATACGCGATATCAGCATTAAATCAAAACCCAAAGTCAAAGTTATAGCGGCCTTTTACATAATAAAATCCCAAATTAAAACAAAACCAAATAAAGTAACGTAGTTTACGGAAGTAGTAACGCATGGCCACCTTGAGTCGACCCCGGCTTCAAATCTGTAATCTAGCGATTAGCTGTAATATTAAGCAGAGGGGTGAGTCACCGAGACTCAGTGTGTGATTCCCCTTACGAACACAGTTTGGGCCTAAGCCCTAATAACATGGCATATCAATAGTGCATGCAATGCAACCCAGCCCATCCTAGACTTCCATCCACTACATCACATGTATCCACCGAACACCCGTGGCATCAAGCCATTGTCGTCCTAGACCACTGAGACAAGCCACTGATAAGCATATGTATACGTGGTTTCAAACCATTATGGTCCCAAACCACTGTGACAATAGTCACTGAATAGCACTTCCCCTCCATGATCTCCTATAACCCATGCATATAATATCATACTGAGGTGAGTGCTATATACTTTCAATGTACAACATATAATTAACTCATGCATTCAATAATATGAAAGTATCATCAATAGCGGGACTTACCCGGTGTCTCAAACCTTACCCATAAGGGTATCTCAACCAACAGAATAGTCGTTTTAGCTTTCAGCCAACACAGTTAATGACATGAATTATTTAACAAAGTAAAGTGTGAACATTACACACCTGGTAACGCGTAAAACTAGACTCTCTACGTCGATGCTCTCACTAGCAGAGACGACAGCTATTTGCCTATCCCAGGCAGATGTCAGCTCTCTACCACAGCCCGGCGAAAAGCCTCGAACTGCCGACACAGCAGGCTTTTTAAACTTAGGAGTCACTACAATGGGTTCACTCCCTTCCTTAGATTGACTAGCAGTTGGATCCATAAAGAGACTTGATCAGTACTTAAAGAAGAAGATGTGTGGTTAAGGCAACGAAAAGGAATATAAGAAGTAGATAACTTGAAATCGGGAAAGTTTCTTACCCTAGGAACCCGAATGAGAGGTAAAGTTCGGCACCATGCAGACCTTCAGGATTCGACTACAACTGTTCGACAACTGAGATTTCTCGAAAAAAGCATCCCAATCGAGAGAAGAGGAAAAGAAAGGAGAGTTAACCGAAATATTAACGCCATGCCAACTAGCCATTTGGCTTTGGCCACACCCAACCGAAAGAAAGAAAAGAAATGACAAAAGAATCACTTCTTACCTTCAACAACAAAACCCGATTGCAAAGGCTCTCAACAACCTACGATTCTCCAGCATCCTCCTTATTGATATTCGGCTATGAGGCCCCAAAATGAAAGAGATGTATTTAGATGCTTACCAGCATAGATTCAGCTTTATAAAGAAAAGGAAAAAAAATATAACAAAAAATGTTTATAAGAAAATGAAAGTAAGACGCTTACCCCCAACAGAGAAATCGATTGGCACTCAAAAGATTCAGCTTTGGAGAGAAAAACAAGGCGTCAGAGGAGATGAATTAAAGTTTCAGCTTTAAGAAGAAAAGTAGAGAAGAAAGATGGGTTGCAAAGAAGTAGTATGGTGCTTTCGGTTGTGAGGTTAAAGAGAACGAGTAAAAGGGGAAGAAGAGATTTAGTAAAGAGGCTCAAGAGGTTTCGATTTAGAGGGAAAAAGAAAAGAAGAGAAAGAATGGTGGAAATAATGAGTAAGATGAAGTTAAGGTTCGGCTACCAAGTAAAAGAGGGTTTGGCTAATGTAGGCAAGAGAGTCTTAGGTGAAAAGATGAAGAAAAGGGATGCACTAATGGTCTCTCAGATTTCGGCTAAAGGTCAAAGGAGAAGGGAACAAAAAAGCATAATAGGACTTACTAAGAATCGGCACTATCCACTTCCCTAATGACTGAATGCACTTCAAGAAAAACAAAGGAAAAGCTTAAGACCCCAATTGATTTTCGGCACACCTTCTCTCCTAGCACAAAACCGAAATCCTCCCCCCTTCACACACCCCACTTTCGGCCAACAACTCAACTAGCCACCAAATCCCTTGTTTAGCTCCTACTTTCACTCTTGTTCACTCATTCAAATGAGTTTAAATAATTCAAACTCCACCTTTCAGTCATGGCCACACTTTCAAATTATTTGACTTCTTCAACACCCATCCATGCAGTGCCCTTGCCGAATCCACCACCCAAGCTTCTTAGGCGCAAAAATAAAACTTTACATTGCTGACGACGCGACTCGAACCCCTTCTCCCTGCAGCTTCTCCCTTGTGACACCACTCCAAGCACTCTAAGTGGCGCCTCCTTGCCATCTTACCACCTCTTTACTTGTGTTAGCGAAACAAAAATGAATACCTCTAAGGCCTGCCTCAGCTAGTTTTCCCCTAAAATGCTTAAAAGTAAACTTTTCACCAAGGCTCAGGCTTAACCTCCAGCCTTCCCGGGACCCCTAAACACATCATAACAACAAACAAAACATGCCAACACGCAGCAACATACAATAATTCCAAGCCCCTAATTCCAGGATGTTACAATCTTCGATAATGCCCCTAGGAATTCTAACAGTTTTATCAGCTAATTGAATACTCATCCTAGTTTGTTTGGTCTTTCCTAGACCTAGTCATTTAAACAATGTATAAGGCATGACATTTATGCTTGCCCCTAAATCAGCTAACGCATTATTAATAGTTAAACTACCAATTAAACATGAAATTGTAAAACTCCCTGGATCTTTTAATTTCGGTGGTAGTCTATTTTGTAGAATTGCTGAGCACTTTGCGTTGAGTTCAATGTGTGGCTCTTCGTCTAATTTGCGTTTGTTTGTCAATAGCTGTTTTAAAAATTTCCTCGAGTCTGGCATCTGAAAATGAGCTTCAAGAAAAGGTAAGTTAATATGTAATTTTTTTAAAAGTTTAAAAAACTTACCAAACTGTTCTTTTGAATTGTCTCTTTTTAATGCTTCGGGGTAAGGTATGCGAGGTTGATACTCCTTGATTATCAGTTTCGGCTTTTCTTGTGTTACCTCTATCTTTCCTTCGTCTACCTTTTCTTCTTGTTTTGAGATGGGTTCGTCTATCTCTGCATTTTCCTGAGCTGCTATGGCTTGAATTTGCTCCTTTGGATTAATCTTGGTGTTACTTGGTAGACATCCTTGCGGTCGTTCTAACATGAGCTTTGCCAGTCGTTCAACTGCACTGGTGACTTCTTTAACTGGCTTGGTAATTTCTCCGATTCGGCTCTCATTACTTTTAATTGTTCTCTCAGTTTCTTAGATACGTTTTTCTGTGTCTGCCGAAAAATCTTGCCAGTATCTCCTCGAGGGTTGGTTTCTTCTCTTGTGGATAGGGCTGATTTTGGAAGTTTTGAGGAGGTTGTTGCCTTTTATTACCTTGATTTCCCTGACCACCCCATGAAAAATTTGGGTGGCTCCTCCAACCTGGATTGTAAGTATTACTATATGGATTATTATTGGATCTGAAATTATTACCTACATAGTTCGCTCTCTGCTTCCGGCTGGTAGGTTGGGTACTCAGGATTCGCCACAGTTCCACTTGTATCACACTGCATCACTGGATGTACCCGCGAAGAACACAAATTATCAAGCTTTTTATTCATTATCTCCATTTGTGTTGATAGCATGGTTACTGTGTCTATGTTGAAGGCTCCTGCTGATTTCGCTAGTTTCGTCCTTGTAACTTGCCACTGATAATTATTCAGTGAAATCTCTTCAATGAACTTATACGTTGCTTCAGGAGTTTTGTTATTCAAGGTTCCATCAGCGACTGAGTCGATTAGTTGCCTCGTTGAGGGGTTTACACCATTATAGAATGTTTGGACTTGAAGCCACAAAGGTAAGCCATGGTGTGGACATATCCTCAAGAGATCCTTATATCTCTCCCATGCGTCGTATAATGTTTCTACATCCATCTGCATAAAAGAAGAGATATCATTTCCTAATTTGGCCGTTTTGGCCGGTCCGAAATATTTCATTAAAAACTTTTCGGTTATTTGATCCCATGTAGTGATTGACCCTGTAACGAGTTTAACCACTGTTTGGCTTTATTTCTTAATGAAAAAGGGAATAATAGAAGACGTATGGCATCATCAGAAACGTCATTTATTTTGAAGGTATCACTGACCTCTAAGAAATTAGCTATATGAGTATTTGGGTCTTCATCCTGCAAACCATTAAATTGAACAAACTATTGAATCATTTGTATTATGTTAGGCTTTAATTCAAAATTGTTAGCAGCTATAACGGGCCTAACAATACTCGATTCTGCTCCTGTTAAATGTAGTTTAGCATAATCAAACATGGTACGTAGAGCGTTGCGTTCCCCCACATCGTGTGGTGGTGGATTAATCTCGTCCATCCCTTCAGTAGGATTGGACCTGTCTTCTTCCTCTCTTTCTGTATAGTTTAGGGCTCGCCTAATTTCTCAGCAATTCCTTCGAGCGGTAGCTTCAATATCACTATCGTATACTAAAGGTCCTCTCGGGTTTCTTCTAGTCATAAACTAGAGGTACCTAAAAGAAAGAAAGAAAAATTAGCAAAATTAAAAATTTCAACTAAAAACAAAATAAATTGCTGAAAATAAAAATAATGGCTAAAGTAATAAAAATAGAGTTTTCTTAATATTTTAGTTCCCCGGCAAAGCCACCAAAAACTTGATCGCTGAAATCAGAGCTTTAAAATTTATAAAAGAATGATCGAACCTGGAAACTAACTCTGACAACGATTAAAGGCAAGTGTATCTATCGCACAGTAGTATAGCTTAGGCAAGACCGAATATCGAACCTAAAGGAACTAAAAGTACTAATACTAACTTTCTTTTTATTATTTAGCCTTAAAAATAAAGTGAAGTTGTTTTAATCTAAATTAACAATGACTAGCTAAGGACAAGACAAAAAGAACAAATTGGGAAATAACTTGGAGAAAGACTCAATTGATCACAACGATACCCTCAGGAAGAATCCAACTAGACTTCACTTGTTATCTAACCTTGAATCATATGATTTATTTACTTAGCTTGATCCATAGGACTCTCTAACCTATGCTAAACCCTCTCTTGAGGTGAATAACATCTAACCGTAGGTTAATTAGTGGAACTCTCGTTCTCTTATAATAACCCCCTAGAATAGCAGTAAATCAATCTATGGATTCCCATATTAGGTTTCACCCTAATCCGGAAAAATCTCGTAACCCTATCTCTAGGCGTTCAATCAACTCCGCTTAATTATGCTAGATCTACTCTTAAGCAAGGTCTATTCCTCCTCCACCTAAGCACATCAGATTTGGATTAAACATGCATAATTAAGAACAAACTAAGTATTTATCATATAATTCAAAAATCAAATAACAAGATTCATCTAGGTTTCATCCCCTTCAGGTATCTGAGGGGTTTAGTTCATAACTATGAAAGAAAACATCTCAAGAGAAAAGAACTCCCTGAAGGAATTGAAAGAGAATTCCGCCGGCTTGAGTATAATTTCGGCTTCTTGGGATGGATCAACTGGCTAACTTTGAGCGATTCCCATAGTTTTGACCTTTCTGGCTTGGCTCCTTGGCCTAGCTCGCCTCCCTCTCAAAGGTGGCACTTAGGGGATATATATAGGTTCCTTGGAATGTGATTCTTTCTCCCTAAGTATCCTTTTTCGACTGAAATTGCTCATTCCAACGACAGAGGCACGGCCATGTAGCACGCCCGTGTGGATCGACTTCAGGTCGTGTTCAGATTTGTTAATGAGGCACGGCCGTGTAAATCGAGGGAGAGGCCGTGTTCTAGATGCTCAACAAGGCACGACTGTGAGGTCTTTGGGCCAGGCCGTGTCAATTTCGTTATATGGCCCATGTACTCCGTTTTGGGCCCGTTTTACGTTTTTTTCATCCTCGGGTGCTTTCCTGGGTATAAGACATGAAAAAAAAAGGATTAAAAGTGCCTTTTTATATAAATAAAGGGATAAATAATCCAAAATCATACTAAATGTAGGCTTAAAATATGTTATAATTACAGTTTATCACCTACCTCTAGGCGTTCGATCAACTTCGCTTAATTACGTTAGATCTACTCATAAGCAGGGTCTATTCCTCTTCCACCTAAGCACATCAGATTTGGATCAACCATGCATAATTAAGAACAAACTAAGTATTTATCATAACATTCAGAAATCAAATAACAAGATTCATCTAGGTTTCATCCCCTTCAGGTATCTGAGGGGTTTAGTTCATAATGAATAAAGAAAACATCTCAAGAGAAAAGATAAAACAAAACATAAGAAATCCCTAAAACTCCTTGAAGGAATTGAAGGAGAATTCCGCCGTCTTAAGTATAATTCCAGCTTCTTGGGATGGATCAACTGGCTAACTTCGAGCGATTCCCACAATTCTGACCTTTCCGGCTTGGCTCCTTGGCCTAGCTCGACGCCAGTTTCGGCTTCTGCCGAACTCCCCTTTGAAGTTGCCTCCTTGGGTGTTTATATAGACTTTGAGATGCCTTACTTGGCCCCTAAGTATCCTAATTTAAGTAGAATTCCTAATAGGGTGTTTGAATAGGCTTTGGAATGTGTTTCTTTGCCTCCAAGTATCTTTTCCTGAATGAAATTTCTCTTTTCAGCGACAGGGACACGGTCATGGCACACGCCCGTGTGGATTATGGTCAGGCCGTGCTCGGACTTCTTTAATGAGGCACGGCCATGTGAATCAGGAGTAGGCTATGTTCTAGATGATTGGTGTGGCACGACCATGTGGGCTTAAGTCCAGATCATGTCGATTTCTTCCTTGGCCCAATTTACTCCGTTTTGGGCCCATTTCCCATTCTTTTTATCCTTAGGTGCTTTCCTGGGTATAAGACATGAAAAGAAAGGATTAAGAGCACCAAATTACATAAATCAAGGCTTAAATCATCCAAAAGTATACTAAATGTGGATTTAAAATATGTTACTTTTACGGTTTATCAGGAGTCGTCAGAGATCTCATCACACTATCAAGTTATCATTTAGGTACTTTGAACTTATGTATTTTGGTTATATGGTATATATAGGAGTTATGGCCTATATGTTGGTAATGGTTTTAGCCATTTTATTTGGCTTGTAAATGAAGTATGTTTTGGTTATATGTATAGCCATGTAATTTCGCTTATTTTGGTATACTTGGTGATGTGCATATATGTGCAAACAACCTTTTAGTATGTTGTGGAAAATGGCTATGTGAATGATTGTTTGTGAATTAGTATTTTGTGTAACAAATGGTTGTGTATTGATATTGAATTAGCTTGTGGTTCTAGGTAAAATGATGCATAATTGAAAGTGTCCATATAGGTAAATTGTGAATATGAAATTCGCATGAAATTGAATGGCAAATAGTGATAATTGTGTGTCTTGTGGTTGATGACATTGATATAGCATGAATTGAACATAGTTTAGATGAGTTTAAATACCATTTGAAGCATTTTGGTTTATGTAAGTGATTGCAAGATAGGGTGAGAAAGATGGCTTGAAAAATAGCCTATTTTTGTCCACACGGACATCTGTATCAGCCGTGTGTGACACATGGTCAGGTGACACGGCCGTGTGTCCCCTGGTGTGTAATTAAAAACCAAGTTAGTATGCTCCACACGGCCCAGCACACAGGCCCAGCACCTTTCTGCCCGTTTCTACCCCAGGGGTATTTCTGTCATTTTCCTACCGGGTATTTTCGTGAATAATCAGAAAAATTTTGAAAGCCTTAATAAATCAGGATATTTGGATATTCCAAACCTTTAGGGGTATTTTCGAAAATTCTTCAATTTGAAAGTACGGTAGAAGTTTGGAAACTAGGGGTATTTTGGTAATTTTGTAAATTAGGGTAATTTTGTAAATTCCCAAAGTCGGGGTATTATTTTGAAATACGAAAGATTGGATACTTTTGCAAAGTAAGAAAATTTTATTAAACTTGGGGTTAAACCAAAAATTTTAAAAGTCAGGGGCATTTTAGTAATTTTCAACATAGGGGTATTTTCGTAAATTCCGCAAATCAGAGTATCTCGATATTTTGAAAACTAAAGATTTTGGTATCTTACAAAGTAAAAATTATTTTAACAAAAGTTGAGGGTAGTGCGGTAATTTTACAACATAGGGGTATTTTTGTAATTTTGCTGCTAGGGGCATTTTGGTAATTTTGGTAAATTGAGAAAATGTTTTTTTCAAAATCAGATTTAGGGTTTACAACCAAAAGAATAAGTTTGAATTTTTTTTTTAAAAAAATTAAAGGTTTTAAAACAGTAAGGCTAATCCCATTCGGGTTTTAATAGTTGGTTTAGCCTATGACTGAGTCCTCTTGGTTAGGGCGAACCGAAGCTACGCACTGGTAGGAATCTGCGAAGAGGGTGTGAGTCACGAGGACTGCTAAGTACCAAGCTCTTCCTGATCCAATCCTTGACATGCGCATGTGGGGTTACCACACTCTAAACTCGACGACTTAGTCGTAGGTTTGTTTAGTAATTTTTAAGTCTTATGTATATGTTTGAGTAGACTAGTCCTAGGGTTCAATAGATCCTAGTTCACTAATCTACGAGCCCAACTAAGCCCATAACAGTTCATATAACAAATTACTTCACAAGTCCGGAAGTACTTACAGTGGACTCGGCCGAGAATGCAGTGCCATGCCGAATAACTTTGAAAATATTTCATAAAAACCCATATTTTTGAAAAGCCCATTTCGAAAATGTTTTTGGGCCCAAAACCCTCAAAGCTGAGTTTTGAACCTGGCTCTGATACCAAACTGTAACATCCCCAAACCCGGCCCACAAGTCCTGACCGGATCTGGTTATGTCACTGCGGAAACCGTTTGAAAAATCTTTGACTTTAGAATAAAACTTGAAAATTTTATTAAACTTGGAAAGTGCGTCCATTAAAGATTATTTACTAATATAAGCTCGACATAAAATATGTGAATTAAAACTTTATTATAATTTATTATATTATAAACCATTTGAAGAAAATATATCTAAGTATAATATAAACTTCAATAATCGTAAATAGAATACTTTAAATAAAAGGTGGCCCTTATTACAACCAATATTAAACAAAACACTTAGTATTAAAAATTTCTTAAAAATAATTAAATCAATCTCCTTCGCATGGGCCACCTTGCATCCTCTCGACCCGGTCCGATCAACATGTCACCGCGATGTTTAAAAGTTGGGTGAGTCATACAGACTCAGTGTGTAATTTAACCACTGATATCCACCCACATATTAGCCGCAATCAACCCAATTATTAAATGCGATATGACATAATTAAATATTACCACAATCTGGGCTTGGCCCACAATCAAATTAGATTCAAGCACTGGGCGAGGCCCTTTTTCTCAATAAACCACATATCAACTGGGCTTGGCCCATTTCCACGTATGTTCCCAAAACATACCTATCCACATGTCATATTGGGCTTGGCCCATTTCCATATCATTTTATAAATGAATAATGCAACATGAAACCCAACCCAAACCTAGGGTCCATCCGCTACACACCCCCTTATCCAGCCTACCACACACCAGGGGACTATCGAGTCACCCTCTCCTTTTCCCTCCAAAAAGGCAACCAATGCCATCCACGATGGAGCACATAGCAACCCATCAAGCCACGATATGGCATAAAGCCGATATCAATCAAGGTAACCACGCGAACTAAATCGCAAAGATCCACAACGCGACCTCGGTCAGCGCCAATCCACGATGTAGCACAAAGCTGACATCAACCACGTACTCGAAGTACACCCGTACCTTCTTTCAAAACCCACCCATGCACATGCTACATAAAATATAATCGTGATAATGCATGCACATGCTTATTAATATCCATAAACATACTCATATACAAGCAAGTAATCACATTGCAACAGGTTCGATACTAACCTGATCATCGCTATACCCTTTAGGGGTATATATGGCACACTCATTACTGCACTTGTTAGTAAACATATAACACATAAAACCCGGAAACAGTAGGCTAATTACACACCTTATAACCTGAAGCTCTAAACCCTCGATCCCGACGCTATCGCTCAACGAAACTACGGCTATTTGCCTAACGTTTTCTGCTGCACATCCACACCCCGGTGGCCAATCCCGAACTGCCGAGACGACTCTTTTCTTAAACTTCGGGATAGGGGCTTTCCCTTTCCCCTCTTGACTGGCACTCGCATCCATCGACGATACTTAATCAGAACCACACGATTAATCAACAAAGTCATAATCTACTATTAACGAATCTAAGTCACTTACTAATATCCTTACCAAAATAAATTGAGATCCCGAAGGCCTTCCTTTGCTTCTGTCGATTTGCCCTATACACGATAGTCAATATAGATAAACACTAAAGTGCTCATACTATGGCCTAAGGCCGAATATCAAACCACTTACCCTTTTTTACTCGAATCCTGAAACGCCAATGGTCCTATGGTGTTGCCGAAAATCCCTTGATGAGTTCAAACAATTCGAGACTTCCTTTAAGCTCCTTGGCGGCCACAAGCTTTAGATGTCGACAACACCACACTTCACGATTCTCGGCTTCAAGCTTGGTAAAATAGAAGAGAGATGGAGGACTAAAGGTTTCTTTATCAAGGGATTAAGAGAACACAATAAAATATTTGACTACAAAGGCCAAAGGAGAAATCGGCAAGGGTTAATGGTGTTTGGGAGGATTTAAATTTCAAAACACGAAAAGAAATAAAGATTACTTGGAGACTCGGTCAACTAGAAAAATATAAAAAAGAATTCAAGGAGAAATAAGATTTAGAAGAGTGAACTAAAATTTGGAAAAGGAGAGCACACCACCCTTAAATAATATTCGGCTACTCCCCACTGAAGAAACCAATTTAAACCGCCACCTTCCTAGCCACTAACTCAATTTAATTTGAATTAAACCAATTCCTTTACTATTCTATCCATATTTTATCTCTTTATCACATCAAAACAAAAACCCATTAACAACCATTATCTAAATTAAACTAACTAAAATAATCCTATATTATCTAAAACAATAAAATAACAAAAGCCAACACCTACCTATCAGCCGAATTTAAAAAAATAACCAACCTTAGTCTAATCCCTTAATAATAATCTAATAATAATGCTAATATTATCCCTTTTTTTCCTTATCAATAAATAATAAAATAAAGAACCCATGTGCTTTACAAACTCCTCCAGCCGAATTCTACAAGAACTAAACAGCAGCAGCCTAATCTTTATCCCTTTGGAGCTCCCATGTGCCGTCCAATAAGCCAAAAAGCCAAAGAGAAAAAAAAATAAAATCCAATTGCAGCCTCCAAGGCTCGAACACAGGACCCTTGCTGCTGCACGCCTCTCCTCCAACGCCCAGGCCACTCGGCCACATTGAATTTCATGCTAAAAACCCCCAACAATTATTTTTAAATCCTTCCTACGCCAGCCCATAACCGCACAACAAAAATAAAACTCCAAAATGCCGCTCCAGGCCCTCGAAACCGCGCCCTCTCTCCCCTCCAGCGCCTAAGTGGCGCATGAGTGCCACTTTGCCACTGAACTTCCATGTCCATCAATCCTGCCCTTTTATTTTTAAGGCATACTTAGCCAGTCCCTTGACGCACCAAAAATAAAACAAAAATTGCTGCCCCAGCAGCTCAAACCCTTGCTCCCTTCGACGTCACCTTCCAAAGCCCCCAAGCAGCGCATAACCACTTTGCCAAAGCCTTTCCTGTGTCCTATTCTCCCGATTAATTTTAAAACCTTCTTTAACTCAGCCCCCTTATTTATGACGCCACAAAGTTTAAAAAAAAACGCATCCCTTGCATCTACCACGACTCGAACCTTGTCCCCCTTTGCTCCTTGAAGCGTCCCATGTCAAGGCCCTAAGTGGCGCCCTTAAGCCACTCTACCAAGCCTCTTTCTTGTGCCTTAAACGCCTAATTAATTCTTTTAAGACCTCAAAAGCCAATCCCCCATTCATTACTTAAAAATCCAAAATTTTCCAAAGTCTTCCCCTTTCATCCAAGCATTCTTAAACCTTTAAAACACATCCAAAAACACCCCAAAACCTTCCAACACATGAATTCTACCCAAATTGCCTAGCCCCTAAACCAGGGTGTTACAGACATAGGAATATGCGAGAGATTGTTTAATTTAATCATTTCACAAATCCAATATTTTTCCTTCACCAAAGTGTTTAAAATTACTTTCATAAATAATTCTTTTACAGTTCCTGTGGGTACGATAACTTGACATTTACTTGTCACTTTATTACTTATTGCGATTGTGTACACTTGCACATTTCCATCATTCCAAGTTTTGGGCGCCGTTGCCGGGGACTGTTTTTCAAAAGCTATTATTTGTGAATTTGTTAGCCTTACATTTTGGTTTAATTTTTTGTTTAATATTTAACTTAATTAATTTTTCTATGAATATTTCATGTGTTTATGAGTATTGACCAAATTATCGATTTACTCCCTGTAGACCCTGAGATAGAACGAACCTTTCGACAACGTAGAAGACAAGCGAATCAAAGGAGGATCGAATAGATGAATTTCAAGAATATGAATGAAGAAAACGGAGCAAACCTTTCTCAAAATCCTATCCTTATTGCTGATGATGGGGATAGAGCCTTAACACAATATGCTGTTCCAATGTTCAATGATCTTAATCCGGGTATTAGAAGATCCGAAATCGAGGCACAACAATTTGAGCTGTAGCCAGTCATGTTCCAGATGCTTCAGACAGTGGGCCAATTCAGTGGAATGCCTACCGAAGACCCTTATCTGCACTTGAGACTATTCATGGAGGTGAGCGACTCTTTCAAATTAGCCGGAGTACCCGAAGATGCATTACGATTGAAGTTGTTCCCATATTTGCTAAGGGACAGAGCTCGAGCCTGGTTGAACTCATTGCCACCGAACTCAATTTCCACATGGCAAGAGTTAGCAGAGAGATTTCTTATGAAGTATTTCCCGCCTAGCAAGAATGCTAAGTTGAGGAACGAGATCACTGCCTTCCAACAAATGGATGACGAATCCTTGTATGAGGCATAGGAAAGATTTAAAGAGTTATTATGAAAGTGCCCTCATCATGGAATTCCATATTGCATCCAACTTGAGATGGAATTCCAATGGTTTCAACGCTCACACGAGGATGGTAGTGGACGCTTCTGCTAATGGTGCTCTCCTTTCTAAGTCTTATAATGAGGCTTATGAAATTATCGAGAGGACTGCCAGCAACAACTATCAATGGCCAACCAGTCGAGCAGCGTCAGGAAGACGAGTCACTGGAATACACGAAGTAGACACTCTTACTTCACTCGCATCTCAGGTATCATCAATATCCTCAATGCTTAAAAATCTTACCACTAATGGGTCTAATAGTTTTGTAGCACAACTGCCTAATCAATTTGAGAATATAGCCTATGTCCATTGTGAGGAAGGACATTTGTTTGAAGAATGTCTGTTGAACCCAGAATCTGTATACTACAAGGGTAATCAGAACCAAAACCGAGGAAGGCAAGGGCTGCAATCTAATTTTTATAACCCATCATGGAGAAACCACCCAAATTTTTCCTGGAGTAACTAAGGGGCTAGAACCAGTAACACTTACACCCAATCCAGACCAACCCAGCTGCTTAGTTTCCCTCAATAAGTTCAGTAACCAGTTCAAGCTAAAGCATCCAATAGCTTGGAGAGTTTGCTCAAGGTATACATGGCAAAGAATGATACCCTAATCTAAAGCCAAGCAGCTACATTGAAGAATCTAGAAAACCAAATGGGCCAGCTTGCAACTGAACTTAGAAATTGACCACAGGGTACCTTACCTAGTGATATGGAAAATCTGAGAAATTCGAGAAAGGAGTACTGCAAAGTGCTGACATTGAGGAGTGGAAAGATGGTAGAGCCCAATACCATTGAAGCTGAAAAGGAGCAAGCTAAGGCTCAAGACTCAAAGGAAGTTCAACCAAGTGTTGAAATTCCAGTTTCACAAGAACTAGAACCTGCAAAACCCGACAAGGTAACCTCAGAACCAGCTAAATTTGATCAACTAACAACTCTGTTAGATGCAGAATTACCACAAAAGATGAATCAACTATTACCAGTTCTAGTAAAGAAACAATCACCACTCTACCCTCAAAGACTTCAGAAGCAGAGTCAGGATATTCAATTCAAGAAGTTCATTGATGTACTTAAGCAACTTCACATCAACATCCCGTTGGTTGAAGCACTTGAGAAAATTCCAAATTATGCTTGAGAAAATTCCAAATTATGTCAAGTTCATGAAAGATATCCTGTTTAAGAAACAAAGACTTGGAGAATTTGAGACGGTAACCCTGACGATGGAATGCAGTACATATCTTCAGGACAAACTACCCCCAAAATTGAAGGATCCTGGATGTTTTACCATACTGTGCAATATTGGAGCAACCTATTGTGGTAAGACATTATGTGACTTAGGTGCGAGCATTAACTTGATGCCTATGTCAATATTTAGAAAGTTGCGGATAGGTGAAGTTAGACCTACTACGTTTACACTTAAACTAGCAGATCAATCCTTAGCATATCCAAAAGGAAAAATTGAAAATGTATTGGTAGGTGTAGATAAATTTATCTTTCCTGCTCACTTTGTAATTCTAGACTTTGAAGCAGACAAAGAAGTGCCAATTATCCTAGGAAGACCATTCTTAGCAACTGGAAGGACCCTTATTGATGTGCAGAAGGGCGAGCTGACTATGCGTGTTCAGGATGATCAAGTAACATTTAATGTTTTTAAGTCAATTCGATTTCCTGACACAATTGATGATTATTTTGCAGTATCCGATTTAGAGGAATTAATAGTGGAGAAGGAACTCAACTATGTTGAGGATCTGTTAGAACAAATTCTAACATCAGAGCCTCCAAATGATGAAGAGGAGAATTAATACTGAGCTCTGCTAGAAGCTAATCAAAAGGGATTTAATCCACAATCCCGTTTCGAATCTTTAGAATTAGAGAAAAGGGATTACACCCAGCCAAAAGCATCAATCGAGGAGCCACCTAAGTTAGAACTCAACATATTACCTATACACTTAAAATATGTTTATTTAGGTAAAGCTTCTACTCTGCCTGTGATTGTTTTAGCAGAATTAACTACTGAACAAAAAGAGAAACTTATCATAGTCTTGAAACAATTCAAGAAGGCTATCGGATGGACCATAGCCGATATTCACGGTATTAGCCCATCTGTATGCATGCACAAGATCATATTAGAGGATGGCAAGAGAGGAACGATTGATGGACAACAAAGATTGATCCCCATCATGAAGGATGCTGTAACACCCCTAACCCGTAACCGAACACGAACTAGGGTTAGGAGCATTACCGGACAGATCAGAAACTTACCTAACATTTCATACATTACATTCATCATTAACAATCATAGTGTCCCTTAGATGAGTTATCAAGACCCTAAGCATGCATATAAACCGAATTTGGACCAAACTAAACACATACAGAATCTCATGGAAAAATTTGAACTTTTCTAAAATACAGGGGAGACACGCCCGTGGGAGGAGAACGTGTGCCCTCCACGACTTCTAGACACCCCCGTGTGTCTATCCGTGTCTATATACTGACTTCCCCACCACGACCACCAAGCACGCCAGTGTGCCATGGCCGTGTGCTCTTAGCTAGCTACTGACTTGCACACCACGACCAACTGACACGTCATGTAGAGGCCGTGTACTACTAAGCTACATCCTGTCAATTCACCCACGGTCTCCAGGTACGCCCGTGTGCCTCAACCATGTGACATTATAGGCCATTTACAAGGCCAAAATGCCACCCATAAGGGTCAAACCTACAAGCAACATATATCATCCCATTTCATGAACACATAGCAACCAAAAACATACTAATTTGCCCATTCAAACCATGCATTCAATTCCAATTCCAACCATGACAATTTCAAAGACTAAACTCATATCATCACAAGCATAATTCATTCATTTGCTTACTCAAAACTTGGCCATTTCAAATGCTTCCACCATACCAAGATATGCTTCATATATCACATTCATATAAGCAAAGTCTCAACTCATAAATAGCCAATTCACATGGCTAAGTTCACATAACAATTCATATCAAGGACTAGCCTATACATGCCATATCTAGCCATATACATTTTCAAAGTGTACCAAAATAAGTTCAATAGTGTGATGACGATCCGAGATGGTCCCGAGCCTTCAATAGCTTTGACAACCGATAAAATAGAGAAAACATACACAAAGTAAGCTTTCCAAAACCTTAGTATGTCATATACAAATAAACTTGGTATGGAAGGCATATATGCAATAAATACATTGGCACATATCAATCACTTGGCAAACTCTCACTTATTTGCTTTGGTTCATACAATGTTAACCACGTTGGCCATTTTCACCATTCAAGAATCATATAAACACATAGCTCACCTAGCCTAAACAAATCTTATCATATCATAAATTCCATATACATATCATCATAGTAAGATCACTTAGATGCTTACCTTACATACACAGTTAGTGTATACTCAACGTACCTGAATCGGATTTAACATCACATAATTGTTCATAGCCCGAATCTGTAATTCGTATCACAGACTTACCCGTTGAACCATAAAGAATTCAGTAGGATACTCAGAAAGCTTGGAATAGTCGTACAATGCCAATGTCCCAGACGAGGTCTGACATGCACTTGGATATCGATGCCACTGTCCTGGACAGGGTCTTATACGAATCAAAACGATGCCGATGTCCCAGAAATAGTCTTACACGTAATGCTCAGATCGATGCCAATGTCTTAGACGTGGTCTTACACGAGTCTCAAATCAACGCCAACGTCCCAGACGTGGTCTTACATGATAAAACTGAACAGATTCCTATGTCATTACATAGCTAATCCTATCTACTCCTAGGTTCACACGGGACTTCTCGGACTTAGTTACTATATCAAACTTTTCTAAGAATTCATAAGCATAACCTCTCATAAGTATCCATAATAAACATTAGTCATATGAACAATTATAATATCATACACGTACATTTATTTGCATAATGACTTACCTTGGATTTGATATATCGGAATGAAAACGGCCACTCGATAACTTTCGCTTTCCTGTGATCTAAATCCGTTTTCCTCGGTTCTTGATCTAAACATATTTAGAATTAACCCTTTTATCCACTAATTTATTCAATTTAATCCAACGACACACATTTAAGGCTATTTGCAATTTAACCCTCATAATTGCACATTTTATCAATTTAGTCCATTTTTCTCAAAACATCAAATTCACAAAATTCAACATACACATGCTTAGCTGAATGTATGCACATCTCATACAAGTCCACATTTTTCATCAAATTTTCAATTTAGTCCCTCAATTTACCATTTTCTTAATTTAGCCCTTTTTAGCTAAATTCATCCAAACTTCAAGAACAAAGTATGTTCATCTTACTCATATCTTTCATTTAACACCAAAAATAATTAAAATGCTTAACATATAATCAATGGCATCTCACACAAACATCATCATTTCACAAAATTAAAGCATGGGTTTGATAGCTCTCAAAGCAACGATTGGAAAAACATAAAAATTATCGAAAACCAACTGGAAACTTACCTTGAATTCAAGCTTAGAAGTGCTGAAATTTCAAAAGAACTAAAGCCTTTCTTCTTCCTCTAATATTCGGTCAAAGGATGAATGAAATAATGTCTAATTTCATACTTGTATTAAACCATAATATACTTAATACATGAATGACATAATTACCCTTATAATATAAACTTATAAAACATATTTTCAAAGGTTAATATGGACCATAGCCGTCCACTATCTATAGTAATGGCTTAATTGCCACATAAGTCCTTCAACTATACAAATCCACAACACTTTGATTCTTAAACAAATAGCATACAATTTTCTCATTCATTGCAATTTCATCCTTTTGTCAAAATTAAACACAAGAACGGACAAATTCAGTTACGAAAATTTACCATATGCTAAACCACATATCAACGGCACAGAAAATAATATTAAAATTTTATACGAACTCGGATTTGTGGTCCCGAAACCACTGTTCTGACTAGGGTATAAACCAGACTGTTACAATTCTCCCCCTTAGGGATTTTCGTCCCCGAAAATCTTACCGTTAAAAGATTCGGATATTGCTGTCTCAATGAATCTTCAGGCTCCCACACAGCCTTTTCTATCCCATGTTGATTCCACAGTACTTTTACTAATGGAATTTTCTTATTTCTCAACTCTTTCACTTCACGAGCTAAAATACAGATCAGTTCCTGTTCATATGTCATATCAGATCAGATTTCAATTTCAGACGGAGCAATAACATGTGACAGATCGGATCGATATTTACGAAGCATTGAAACATGAAATACATTGTGTATCTTTTCTAGTTCAGAAGACAATTTCAATTTATATGCAGCAGGCCCAACACGTTCAATGATCTCATACGGTCCGATAAACCTCAGACTTAATTTGCCTTTACGTCCAAATCAAAGCACTTTCTTCCCCAGAGACACTTTCAGAAATACTTTGTCGCTGATTTCAAATTCTAAATCTTTTCATTTCAAGTCTGCATAAGACTTCTGACGATCAGATGCTACTTTCAAACAATCTCGGATCAGTTTCACTTTATGTTCTGAGTCTTTTATTAAATCAACCCCATGTAGCTTATTTTCACTGAGCTCAGTCCAATACAGAGGTGTTCGACATTTACGTCCGTACAAAGCTTCATATGATGCCATTTTAATACTCGTTTGAAAACTATTATTATACGCAAATTCAATCAATGGCAGATACTGATCCCATGTACCATTAAACTCAAGTATACAACATCTTAACATGTCTTCAAGAATCTAAATAATTTGTTCCGAATGACTATCTGTTTGCGGATGAAAAGCTGTACTGAAATGTAATTTTGTGCCCAAAGCTTCTTGCAATTTCTTCTAGAATCTCGACGTAAACCTTGGATCTCTATCGGACACAATAGACAGTGGCACCCCGTGTAATCTCACGATCTTAGAAATATAAAGCTTTGATAATTTGTCAAGTGAGAAATCAGATCTTACCGGAATAAAATGGGCAGATTTCATCAATCGATCAACTATGACCCAAATCGCATCTTTCTTTCTCAGAGTCTGAGGCAAACCAGAAACAAAATCCATTGTTACTCTATCCCATTTCCACCCCGGAATCAAAACCGGCTGAAGCAATCCAGACGGAACTTGATGTTCAGCTTTTACTTGCTGACAAACTAAACATTTCGAAACAAAGTCAGAAATGTCTCGTTTCATACCAGACCACCAGTAGTGTCATTTCAAATCCTGATACATTTTCGTACTTTCTGGATGAACAGATAGACAGCTGTTATGTGCTTCGCTCAAAATCAACTGAACTAATTTCGGATTTCTTGAAACACAAATACGATACTAGATCTCAAACAATCATCAACAATTTGAAATTTAGATTCGGAATTCACTTCACATTGAGCTCGTTTTAATAACAGTTCTTTATCAGATTTTTGAGCATCACATATCTGTTGTAAGAACAACTGTTTTGCTTTTAATTCAGCTGTCACAGAACAGTCATCAGACAAATCCAATTGAGTACTCAAAGTTCGTAATGCAAACAACGATTTTCTACTCAGAGCATCTGTAACAACATTTGCTTTACCTGGATGATAATCTATCACTAGCTCATAATCTTTTAACAGCTCTAACCATCTTCTTTGACGTAGGTTCAAATCTTTCTGGGTCATCAGGTATTTCAGACTTTTATGATCCGAAAAGATGTGACATTTCTCACCATACAGATAATGGCACCAAATCTTAAGTGCAAACACAATCGCAGTAGCTCAAGGTCGTGCGTCGGATAATTATTTTCATGAGGCTTTAACTGTCTCGAGGCATAAGCTACAACTTTGCCTTCCTGCATCAAAACACAGCCCATACCATTTAACAAAGCATCACTATATACAACAAATTCTTTACCCGATTCCGACTGTACTAACACTGGAGCTTCTGTTAATAGAGTTCTCAACTGATCAAACTTCTCTGACATTCATCCGACCATTCAAATCTAACATCTTTCTGAAGTAATCTAGTCAATGGACTAGCTATTGTCGAAAATCCTTTCACAAATCTGCGGTAATAACCAGCCAAACCCAGAAAACTGCGAACTTCAGATACATTTCTCGGAGGTTTCCAATTCAGAATAGCAGAAATCTTGCTCGGATCAACTCGAATTCCAGAAGCTGACACAATATGTCCCAGAAAACTAACCTCATGTAACTAGAATTCACATTTGTTAAATTTCGCATACAATTACTTTTCTCTCAATGTTTGCAACACAGTTCTCAAATGCTTAGCATGTTTATTTTCATCACATGAATAAATCAAAATGTCATCAATAAATACGACAACAAATCGATCTAGGTACGATTTGAAAATTCTGTTCATCATATCCATAAAAACAGCAGGAGCATTGGCTAGTCCAAATGGCATAACTAGAAACTCATAATGCCCGTACCTCGTTCTAAAAACAGTTTTTAGAATGTCTGAATCTTTCACTCTCAACTGATAGTATCCAGATCTCAGGTCAATCTTTGAAAACACGGTAGCTCTTTTTAGCTGATCAAATAAATCATCAATTCTGGGCAACGGGTAATTATTCTTTATTGTCACCTTATTCAACTAACGATAGTCGATACACATCCTCATCGTACCATCTTTCTTTTTCACAAACAGAACAGGAGCACCCTTAGGCGAGAAACTCAGTCTAGCAAACCCTCTCTCAGTCAATTCTTGCAACTGTGACTCTAACTCTTTCAACTCTGTTGGTGCCATTCTATACGGAGCTATCGAAATAGATGTAGTACCAGTTATCAACTCAATACCAAACTCAACTTCACTTATCGGAGGTAAACCCGGTAACTCTTCAGGAAACACATCAGAAAACTCACAGACAACAGGCATTGGCTCAATCTTCTTTTTAGACATTTTCGACATAAGCAAAATATGCCTCGTAACCCTTATTCAAATAACCCTGAGCTTTCAAAATAGATATCACAACAGGCAATCCATTCAAATCATTAGACTCAACTCGTATAAGTTTATCATTCGGACATCTCAAATTTATAGTCATTCTTTTGTAGTTCACAACAGCATCATACATAAACAACCAATCTATACCCAGAATAATATCAAATTCATGAAATGGCAAAAGCATCAGATCAGTAGGGAAACAGATATCTCTAAATATTAACGGACAGTTCTTGCATACTTTGCCAACAAGGACACTTTTACCTAAGGGGTTCGATACTTTTATAGCAAACTCAGTAGACTCAACAGGCAAAGTCTTGCTGAATACTAAATTCATGAAAATATGTGAATCGTAGAACCAAGGTCTATCAAAGCAATCACAAAAGTATCATAAAGAGTAAAAGTACCAGTTATAACATCTAACGGTGAAGCTTCTTCTCGAGTTCAGATAGCATACGCTCTGGCTGGCGCTCTAGCTTCAGATCTGACAACATTGTCTCTCGTAGGTCTCTGACTACCACTAACATTTCTTACATTCTTCGATGGTCTACCTCTCACCGGTGCATTATCAGATCTCAAATTCTGAACAGTTTCTGGCTCCACAGACTCAGGGCAATCACAGATAAAATGATCAAGTGATCCATATCTGAAGCAAGCTCTGTCATTTAATCTACAACTTCCTGGACGCTTTTTTCCACAATATTTACATTCAAGTCTCTCAGATCGAACATTTCCAATGCTAGCCACTGAAGCTGCTGGGGTTTTAGAACTCATTTGCGGTCTTGATTGATTTCTATTCGAATGTCCCACATTATCTCTGAAACAACTTTGATTATCTCTAAATCTTTTCGGAGCAGACTGAAATGATTTACTCTGAAATCTCTTTTTCACATCTCGAGCTCCAGACTCAACTTTTCTCTTATCTTTCCTGAGTGCCTCATCTTTGCAAGCTCTATCAATTAGTACAACAAACTCTTTTATTTCCAATATCTCGACTAGCAGACGAATGTCTTCATTAAAAACATCTTCAAATCTCTTGCACATTATAGCTTCAGAAGATACAATTCCCGAGCATACTGACTCAGTCTGACAAATTCTCGTTCATAGTCCATAACAGACATATGGCCCTGCTTTAGTTCCAGAAATTCTTTTCGTTTCTGATCAATGAATCTCTCACTGATATATTTCTTCCAGAATTCGATCTGAAAGAAGTCCCATGTAACTCGCTCTCTCGGAACAACAAAAATTAAGGTTTTCCACCATTGATAAGCTGCATCTTGGAGTAATGATACAACACATTTTATGCATTCTTCGGAAGTCAGAGACATTTCATCAAATACCTGGATCGTGTTTTCAATCCAGAACTCAGCCTTTTCAGCATCATTATCTTTAGTAGCCCAAAATTCTTCTGCCCCATGCTTACGGATCTTGTCAACAGGAGGCTTATTCAACAGATTCGGATGCATAACAGGTGGCACAACTGTAGTCTGAGGGGGATTAACTGTGGGCGGGGTTTGTGAAACAATCGGGTTATTCTTAACAAACTAAGTGAACCACTCACTCATCATTTGGAAGAAAGCTTGCTTAGCTTCTCCCTCTTGACCGCTCGTAGTCGGTCTCGAATCAGAGGGCACTGTCCTTTGCGCGAGAGTAGGCGCATTACTTTCTACGTCGTCAGCTACGGCTCTTTTAGGATCCATTACTATACGAAAATCACATTTTATACATTAGGATTCATCACACTATCACAATTCAGATATATGGCATGTATAGCTAGACTCTAACACGCTATGTTAGTCCGAGAATCGGCTAAACCGTAGCTTTGATACCAACTCAAATGTAACACCCCTAACCATTAACCGACGCCGGACTAGGGTTAGGAGCATTACCGGACAGATCAGAAACTTACCTAACATTTCATACATTACATTCATCATTAACAATCATAGTGTCCCTTAGATGAGTTATCAGGACCCTAAGCATGCATATAAACCAAATTGGGACCAAACTGAAACACATACAGAATCTCATGGAAAATTTTAAACTTTTCTAAAATATAGGGGAGACACGCCTGTGAGAGGAGACCGTGTGCCCTCCACGGCTTCTAGACACCCCCGTGTGTCCATCCATGTCTATATACTGACTTCCCCACCACGGCCACCAAGCATGCCCGTGTGTCATGGCCGTGTGCTCTTAGCTAGCTACTGACTTGCACACCACGGCCAGCTAACATGCCCATGTCGAGGCCGTGTACTATCAAGCCACATCCTGTCAATTCACCCACGGTCTCCAGGCACGCCCGTGTGCCTCAACCGTGTGACATTATAGGCCATTTACAAGTCCAAAATGCCACCTATAATGGTCAAACCTACAAGCAACATATATCAACCCATTTCATGAACATATAGCAACCAAAAACATACTAATTTTCCTATTCAGACCATTCATTCAATTCCAATTCCAACCATGACAATTTCAAAGACTAAACTCATATCATCACAAGCATAATTCATTCATTTGCTCACTCAAAACTTGGCCATTTCAAATGCTTCCACCATACCAAGATATGCTTCATATATCACATTCATATAAGCAAAGTCTCAACTCACAAATAGCCAAATCACATGGCTAAGCTCACATAACAATTCATATCAAGGACTAGCCTATACATGCCATATCTAGCCATATACATTTTCAAAGTGTACCAAAATAAGTTCAATAGTGTGATGATGATCCGAGACGGTCCCGAGCCTTCAGTAGCTTTGACGATCTATAAAACGAAGAAAACATACACAAAGTAAGCTTTCCAAAAGGTTAGTAAGTCATATACAAATAAACTTGGTATGGAAGGCATATATGCAATAAATACATTGGCACATATTAATCACTTAGCAAACTCTCATTTATTTGCTTTGGTTCATACAATGTTAACCACATTGGCCATTTTCACCATTTTTTAACCACATTGGCCATTTTCACCATTCAAGAATCATATAAAAACATAGCTCACCTAGCCTAAACAACTCTTATGATATCATAAATTCCATATACATATCATCATAGTAAGATCACTTAGATGCTTACCTTACATACATAATTAGTGTATACTCAACGTACCTGAATCAGATTTAATATCATATTATTGCTCATAGCCCGGATTTGTAATTTGTATCATAGACTTACTCGTTGAACCATAAGGAATTTAGTAGGATACTCAGAAAGCTCGGAATAATTGTACTGTAACATCCTTAAATCGGGGTCTCTGCATTTTTTGTGTGTTGCATGTGATAGTATTATTGTTGTGCTAGTTTAGGGTGTTTTGGAGTCCAGGCATGAGCTTGGGGTAGGCCTGAGCCATAGCAAAAATTTCTGTTTTGGGTACTTGGAAGGGGGAGCTGAGTGAGTTAGGTGATAAGAGAAATTATTGGAGTGTTTTGACACAAGAGTACCAGTGGAAAAGTGGCAAGGAAGGCGCCACTGAAGGCTTGGAGAAGTGACGCCAGGTCCAAGGGAAGTTGTGCTCAGGTGGGACTTTGATAGATATGTGTTCAAGGAGTCAACATATTTGAATGGGTGGAGAAAAGAAAGTGTAGGAATTTGAGCTATTCAAACTTGTTTGAATAGGTGGTCAAGAGAAAAACAAGGAGGAAAAGTAGGGAGTGGGAAGGGAGTATGTTTAGCCAAATTTTTGAAGATAGTTTGGGCAAGGGGAGCATTCGGTTTTGGGGGTGCTTTAGGGGGTGCCGAATTTTTATAGCTGAGCTTAGGGGATTGGTTTTCTTTTGCTTCATTTCTTTTGGTCAAAACCGAATTACCTTGAACATCTTGTTGCATCTCTTTTTCTACTTTGTGCCAAAATCAAAACCTCTCCCAAACTTCTTCTCATATTGTTTTTTCTTTTACTTCTTTTGTTGGCCGAACCCACTTGCTTACCATTTGCCATTAGTGTTGCATTTTCTTGCTATTTTCTTAAAGAGCCGAACCCTATTCTCCATTTCTCCTTTCCATCTTCTTCATTCTTGATAAGCTGAAAACCTTGCTACTCTCATCTCTTTTCTTCTAAGTACTTTGACCAAATACCCTTGGCCCTATTCTCTTTCTCTTCTTGCGTTTTCTCATCTTCTTGGGGTGCCGAAATCCATTTCTCTCCTTTGGGTTCTCATAGCCGAATCTCAACCCATAGTCAGGTAAGATTCCATTGTTGTCTTTCTTTCTTCTCCTAGGTCTCTAATGGCCGAATCTCCCTGACATATTCACATCCCTATTTCTTTTTCTATCTTCGTTGCTATGATGAGAAAAAAAAGTCGGAATCTCTGTCACTCAAACTTTCTTGTTGGATTTTTGGTTGTAGTAGATCTTTAACGAGGGATTGCCGTTATTTCAAATTGGTTTTGTTAGTGTGGGGTAAGTGCTTCTATCATTTCGACATCTTTTATTATGTTAAAATGCCGAAGGCATTAATCTTATGTTGGTAGTTTTGGCCAATCGTAGGAGGGGGCTCGTCTTCGCGTGCTTCGGCTCTTGCTTGGTGATTGAACGGTACCAAGTTAAGGGGGAATTATCTTCTTGCATTATCTCCTTCAGGATTTCATGATCAAAGCCGAATGGCTTTTGCCTAATAGTGTGATGTGGCCGAATATAGGAAGGGAGTGATCAAACGTTTGGAATCCCGGGATTTGCTCGATTCGTAGGTTAGATCTTGATCTTCAGGATTTGTTAATCTAGGTAAGGGCCTTATCCTTATGTGCTAATTCCTTTCGTTTATTTCTCTGCTTTAACTCAATTTAGTGATAAGGTGTGTTATAGATTCGAAGGCTAATCAAGCGGTTGGAGGGGTTGGATCGGTAAACCCAGCCCCTAAGTTTAAAAAGAGGGCGATGTCACTTTGCTTAAGATTGGCCACCGGGTATGGGCGGCATCCGAGAGCAAAACATGAGCGGATAGCGCGATGTGTGTTGATTAACAACAAAGACCGACGTGGAGAGCATCGTATTACGGGTAATCAGGTGTGTAACTCTTACGCACTTCATTAGTTGATATGTTTATTATGTATGTTGATAAAAGCCAGAATAACTGTTGAAATCGGTATGTTCCCCTTGTGGGTAAGAGCGAGGACTCCGGGTAAGTCCACTATTGATTGGTTATCGATAAATGCTGCTATATCATTTGATTATGTCATGCCATGTGATATTTGTATGTAAAACATGATAATATGCAGTGGAAAGTATGTTCATAATGTTGGGTATGATGAGAGGAGGGGGAAGGGATGATTTTAGACTGTCACCAGTGGTTTTGACCACACAGTGGGTTGGCCTCGCTTTCCATATTATTTGTGACTAAGTCTCAGTGGTTTTGACCACTAGTGGTTTTGACCACCAGTGGCTTTGATCACACATATCTTATTTGTGACTACGGTCACCAGTGGTTTTGACCGCACATGGATTATTTGTGACTCGTCCCAGTGGTTTGGTACCACAGTGGGTTGGCCCCACATGTTGATTTATGGGATTGTCAGCAATGGTTTGACCATAAGGTGGGTTGGCCCCACCCATATTATTTGTGACTACGGTCACCGGTGGTTTTGACCACACGGGGTAGATACAAGAGTTCGGGTGGTTAGGTTTGGATTGCATGACTTGCATATTGGCTTATGAAATTGTGTAAGTGCTTTGATATTATCGGGATGGGGATTTATACACTGAGTCACGGTGACTCACCCCTTCTCTTACATTTTGCAGATAATTCGTAGATCGCGGATGGCAGAGCTGGGGCTGACTCGAGGTGGCCATGCGCATTGTTTTCAGGTTTTGTTTTAAATTGCTATTTCGGTTTATACTTTCTTTAAATTTGTTTTTTGGGTTTGTAATAAGGCCACTAACTTTTATTTTTGGGGTTTATCTATCTGCTTTAAGTTTTATTATATTTTGCTTAAGTTAAACAACATGGCATGCCTAAATAACCTATAAAATCAATGTTTTCTTAATTTACACGTCTTATCGAGTTTTCTAAAAACTTTGCCATCAGGTAACAACAAACAAGTAGTGATAACAGGCTAACTTAATTTCTTTCAAAACTCAGTTTTACTTTAAAGTCCAAATGTGAAACGGTTTTTAACTTTACACTTAAACGAGGTCGGGTTTTCTTAAAATCAAACGGTTTTCTAAAATGAGAGACGACAAACGGTTTTCCCAAAGGAGTTCTTCTTTTGTCCAAACTACAAACGATAAAAAAATGTTTTCCATAATGTTTCTTTTCCTACAACTTGTTTCTTCAAAATATTTTTACCCTGTGATATGCCGGATTCGGTCGTAGCCTGTTGACCGGGTGTGGGGTGTTACATGTACAATGCCAACGTCCCAGACGAGGTCTTACATGTACTCGGATATCGATGCCACTGTCCCGGACAAGGTCTTATACGAATCAAAATGATGCCGATGTCCCAGAAATGTTCTTACACGTAATGCTCAGATCGATGCCAATGTCCCAGACATGGTCTTACACGAGTCTCAAATCAACGCCAACGTCTCAGATGTGGTCTTACATGATAAAACAGAATAAAAACCTATGTCATGACATAGCTAATCCTATCTACTCCTAGGTTTACACGGGACTTCTCGGACTTAGTTACTATATCGAACTTTTCACAGAATTCATAAGCATAACCTCTCATAAGTATCCATAATCAACATTAGTCATATGAACAATTATAATATCATTCATGTACGTTTATTTGCATAATGACTTACCTCGGATTCGATACACTGGAATGAAAACGGCTACTCGATAACTTTCGCTTTCCCGCGATCTAAATCTGTTTTCCTCGGTTCTTGATCTAATCATATTCAGAATTAACCCTTTTATCCACTAATTCATTCAATTTAATCCAAGGATACACATTTAGGGCTATTTGCAATTTAACCCTCACAGTTGCATATTTTATCAATTTAGTCTATTTTTCTCAAAACATCAAATTCACAAAATTCAACATACACATGCTTAGCCGAATGTATGCACATCTCATACAAGTCCACATTTTTCATCAAATTTTCAATTTAGTCCCTCAATTTACCATTTTTTCAATTTAGCCCTATTTAGCTAAATTCATCAAAACTTCAAGAACAAAGTATGTTCATCTAACTCATATCTTTCATTTAACACCAAAAATCATCAAAGAGCTTAACATATCATCAATGGCATCTCACACAAACATCATCATTTCACAAAATTAAAACATGGGTTTGATAGCTCTCAAAGCAACGATTGCAAAAACGTAAAAATTATCGAAAACCGATCGGAAACATACCATGAATTCAAGCTTAGAAGTGCCTAAAATTCAAAAGAACTAAAGCCTTTCTTCTTCCTCTAATATTCGGTCAAAGGATGAATGAAATAATGTCTAATTTTATACTTTTATTAAACCATAATATACTTAATACATGAATGACATAATTACCCTTATAATATAAACTTATAAAACATATTTTCAAAGGTTAATATGGACCATAGTCGTTCGCTATCTATATTAATGGCTTAATTGCCACATAAGTCCTTCAACTATACAAAGCCACAACACTTTGATACTTAAACAAATAGCATTCAATTTTCTCATTCATTGCAATTTCATCCTTTTGTCCCAATTAAACACACGAACGGACAAATCACTTACGAAAATTTACTACATGATAAACCACATATCAACGGCACAGAAAATAATATTAAAATTTTATACGAACTCAGAGTTTTGGTCCCGAAACCACTGTTCTGACTAAGGTATAAACTGGACTGTTACAGATGTAGTAAAGAAGGAAATTGTCAAGTGGTAGGATGCGAGTATAATTTACCCCATCTCAGAAAGTTCATGGGTAAGTCTGGTCCAATGCGTACTGAAGAAAAGAGGTATCACGGTCGTTGAGAATGAGAATAATGAGTTGATACCAACCAGAACGGTTATCGGATGGAGAATTTGCATCGATTACCGAAAGCTGAACAAGGCGATCAGGAAAGATCACTTTCCTTTGTCGTTCTTGGACCAGATGCTTGATAGACTCGCGGGGCAAGACTATTACTGTTTTCTCGATGGATACTCAGGGTATAATCGGATTACAGTAGCACCGGAAGATCAATACAAGACGACATTCACCTGCCCATACGGTACGTTTGAATTTAGATGCATGCCATTTGGTTTATGTAATGCACCTGCTACATTTCAAAGATGTATGATGTCAATTTTGCTTGACATGGTCGAGAAGTGTCTCGAAGTTTTTATGGATGACTTTTCAGTATTTGGAGACACTTATGATGATTGTTTAGCCAATCTAGCTAAGGTACTAAGATGATATGAAGAAACAAACCTAGTACTCAACTGGGAAAAGTGTCATTTCATGATACAAGAAGGGATTGTTCTAGGGCATCGATATCTAGACATGGAATCGAGGTAGACAAAGAAAAGGTAGACGTTATTGAGAAACTCCTACCTCTAACATCTGTAAAGGGTGTTAGAAGTTTCTTGGGCTACACTTTATCAAAGACTTCTCCAAAATTTCAAAACCTTTGTGCAAATTATTGGAAAAGGGCGCGACATTCAAGTTTGATGATGAATGTTTAAGAGCATTCAAAGAATTGAAGAATCGATTAGTTACGACACCCATCATCGTCACACCAGATTGGGATCTACTATTCGAATTTATGTGTGACGTAAGTGACTTCACAATTGGAGCTGTCATGGGCCAGCGAAGGAACAAAGTTTTTCACCCCATCTACTACGCAAGTCAGACTCTAACAGGAGCACAACTGAATTATACGGTAACAGAAAAAGAGTTACTTGCTATTGTATCTGCTTTTGACAAGTTTCGATCTTATCTTATAGGTACCAAACTGACTGTTTATACAGACCACTCGGTAATTAAATATTTACTGGCCAAAAAAGAGGCTAAGCCGAGAATGATCAGGTGGGTACTTCTACTTCAAAAGTTCGATCTAGAAATTCAAGACCGAAAGAGAGTAGAAAACCAAGTAGCAGATCACTTGTCTAGATTGGAGCCGTAAGAGGGAAATTCTCCACTTGTACCGATTCAGGAGACATTTCCAGATAAATACATACTGAAGGTAAATCATGTCCATAATATTCCTTGGTTTGCTGATATTGCTAACTATTTAGCTTGTGGTTTGATACCGATTGATAAAACGTATCAATAAAAGAAAAAGTTTCTTCACGATGCGAAGTACTATTTCTGGGAAGAGCCATATTTGTTTAAAAAGTGTGCAGATCAGATGATCAGGAGATGTGTGGTAGAAGATGAAATACCGAAGATTTTATACCACTGTCACTCAGCTCCGAGTGGGGGACACTTCGGAGGTACTCGCACTGTGGCCAAAGTATTACAAGTCGGGTTCTTTTGGCCTACACTATTCAAGGATGCATACACTTACGTAAAGAGTTGTGATCGATGCCAGAGGGTTGGAAATGTCACCAACAGAAATGAGATTCCTCGAACAAATATCATTGAGGTAGAATTGTTCGATGTTTGGGGTATTGACTTTCTTGGTCCTTTCCCTCCGTCTTTTGGTCACAGGTACATATTGGTAGCAGTAGATTATGTGTCCAATTGGGTCAAGGCTGAAGCTTATCCGATGAACGATGCTAAGGTTGTGATGAAGTTCTTGCAGAAACACGTGTTTACAAGGTTTGGAACCCTAAGAGCTATTATCAGCGATGAAGGGACCCATTTTTTGAACAAGTGGTTAAAATGGTTGTTAGATAAACATGGAGTGAAACATAAGGTTGCTACAGCTTACCATTCGCAGGCGAATGGGCAAGTTGAGCTGGCGAATAAGGAGATCAAAGGCATACTTGAGAAGGTAGTTTGCCCGAACCGATGAGATTGGTCAAAGAGATTAGATGATGCTTTATGGGCTTACAGAACAGCATACAAGACACCTTTAGGAATGTCACACTACAGGTTGGTCTTTGGGAAAGCCTGTCATCTACCTTTGGAGTTAGAGCACAAAGCTTACTGGGCTCTTTGACGACTCAACTTGGATCTTAAGCTTGCCAGAGAGAAATAGATGCTCCAACTCAACGAGCTAGAGGAATTTCGAATGTTCTCATATGAAAATGCCAAATTACTCAAAGAAAGACTCATGAAATGGCATGACAAGCACATTCGAGTTAGAGAATTTGAAGCAGGTCAACAAGCCTTATTATTTAATTCCAGATTAAAGTTCTTCCTAGGAAAGTTAAAATCATGTTGGTCCGGTCCATATACGATTCATCGCGTCTATCCATATAGAGTTGTTGAACTCCAAGGTAAGGGAGGTAATTTTCAGGTCAATGCTCAACGTTTGAAACATTACTACGGAGAAAAACCTGAATGGGATCAAGTCTTTTTAGTTTATCAGATATTTAAATTTTCTTGTTTTTAATAAATTATTTAGGGTATATTTTCGAGTGTTTATGATTAAATAAATTCTGTCTAGGAGATTGGAACTTAAGCGGGACCACTTGTAACCCCTCCAATCTTTCCTGGAATTGATTTTTACATAATTTTCCGAGAAATTATTCCCTAAATGACAAAATAAATTTTTAATTTTTCAAATAAAAGGGTCAAATTTTGATCCAAGTTTTAAATTACAACTCAATTTCAAATTTTCATTAAGTCTAGGGACTTAATTGAATTATTTTTAAAATTTGGTTGCTAATTTCGTAAATAATATAAACTAGGTGCCTCTTTTTGTAAATATTTCCAAAAGGCATCTAAAATAAATATTTTTACTTAATATATATATATTTATATAAATATGATAAACTTTAATATATAATTATATCTCTTATAATTTATATATTAATTTTTATCAACTTAGCATAGAATTAGGATTAGTTTAATTTTAATCACATTTTATTCTTGTTTTAATAATTTAATAGCAATTGATAATTTCATATACATATATTTAATTATTAATTGTTGTTAACTTTGAGTAGGAATAGACTTAGAATATTTAAATTATTAAATTTCTCTAAGAATTCTACTCTAATTCCTACTTCTCCCACTATAAATTCCACCCTTACTTCCCCCCATTCATTCAAAACCCCAAAGCACCAAATCCCTTAAGTGCCACAAGCCTCAATCGCACATTGCTTGGCTAGCAGCCTTAGCACGCCACACGCCCCAACCCCAGTAGTCGCCCAGGCCGTGTCTTACTCCTGTGCGCCACACCTGCGCACGTCCCCGCACATCAGGCCTACTTTTCGAAAATAATTTTTATTAATTAAGTTTTTGAGAAAATAATTTTTCCCATCTTATGTTCAGGTTAATCATGCCTCGCAAGAGAAGTCGTGCCTCCACACAAATCGATGAAACGCAAAATAAGTTCCACTGTGAAGAAGCTAAAGTAAGATACGAAAGTATCTTCAGAAATCAACAGATGCATCCAGAGAAAGGCTTCACATTGAAAGAAAGCAACTACAGAGACTTTATGGCACATATTCGTCAAGTTGCTGAAGCCTTCAATTGGGAATTATTTTGTGAAAAGAGACCAAGTGTGGATGAGGAACTAGTTCGTGAATTCTATGCGAACTTAACCTCAATCAAATTGACCGAAGTTCCAGTTCACAGAATCAAGGTACCAATAAATTCAAATGCTATTAATGAGTTCTTTGAATTACTTGATTTCGAAAACGATGAATGTTCTTCTTTGTTGAGCAACATTAAGCTTGAAAATTTGCAAGAAATTCTCGAGGAACTCACAGTTCTAGGTTCTAAGTGGACTGTGTCAAAGCAAGGAATCCACACGCGTCGAAAAGAATATTTGACACCACTTGCGAAGGTATGGTTCTATTTCATCCGTTTCAGCCTTATGCCTAGTTCGCGAATGACACACAATCTCATTAGAGCGAATGGTCCTATTATACTTGATTCTAACTGGAAAGACCATTGGTGTGGGGAAAATCATCCTAAGAGAAATACGAAATTGTGCCGTTAGAAGTTCTGGCCCAGCCTATTTCCCCTTTACGATAACAATTTTGTGCTTAAAAGCAAAAATTCTTGTGAACGTAAAGAATACAGGGTATAGTCAGGGCACAATCACCGATTGGGACCTCTACCGAGTAGTTGGAGATTCTGTTCTACAACAACGAGTTAAAGAGAGTGAGGATCTTGAAGAGGCAGAAGATGACCCCACAGAGATCCTGCCAGAGCAATCAACTGAAGTCCCAAATGAGGTAGAACCAATGGAACCAGAAGCTGAACCTGATATCGAAACCTCAATGTTTAGAGCTCCATCGCCTAGCCTAGATCTTCGAGATGAGCTGTCAAAGCTGATGGACTTAATGCAACACATGCAATGGTAGCAACAAGCCTACTGGAGATACTCAAAAATAAGGGATGAATCGATGAGGAGTGCCCTTAGGAAAATTTATAATGACCCATTTATTTTTGTGCCTAAGTTTCCAAATTTCATATTTGAACCATGGAGTTCATTATCGAAGAGGGAGCAAAGCGATTCATGCAAAGGCAATAATGATGGAGCAAAAGATGAGTCGAATTTGGAAGGATCGACAAACAAATAAAAAAGGGAGGACCTCAACTTTATTTTACTTTTATTCTTAAGCTATTTTAGGATTAGGTTAATTAGGAATTTTTATTTTTTTTGCACAATAAAACAAGAGATAGGAATCATGAATAAAATCTGAACAAGTCACAAAGACTAAAGTGTGGCAATAGGTATATACATGTCTAGGATTGGATTTAGAGAGAGCTTGGTACTTAAGCAGTCAATTTGACTCACCTTCTCTTTTCTAAAATCCTACCTGGTGTATAGTATCTATTCACTTTAAACAATATGGACATTGTTCACTTTAAGTAGGGGGATCGAAAATTTGAATTAATTCCACTCAGAATAAAATTTTCTTTTAATTATGATTAGGACATATTTTGTTCAATATATTGAAATTTTGTTAAGTATGCTAAAATTCAGTATTAATAAAGTTCTATTATTTCAGTAAGTTATTATGTTAGCTTAATAATGATATGAATGTATTTTTAATAAAGTATGCAAATTCGTACCATAAAATTTTTAGTTCCCTACGAAAAAATTAGGCATACATGAAAGTTTAAGTCTTTAGAATTGACTTAGTAATTTCTTGAGGCAAAATCCTAGGAAGCATGGAATATTGAAAATGATTTAGGAAATTATTGTTTGGACTGTTTGAGCCTTTCAAGCCGACCATGATAAAATTATCCTTTAAAACCCAACTTTGAGACTATATGGCCTAGTTTTATTTGGACCTTTGCAATATTTAGCCATCACTTTTCTCTTCATTATCTTTAAAATTGTTCCAAACACTAGACTCAGTACTATTTAGAATATCGTTTGAAAATAAGTTCGGGGGAATTGAAAAGAAGATTCAATTGCTTGAAAATTGTAGTACATGAAACAAGTGCTCGAATTTGAATTAAAAAAAACACATGTACTCGAAAGAAAATAGATGTAGAAAAGAGCATGTGAAAGTAAAATAAGTTGGTGTATCGAAGGCAAAAATTCTGAAGGTTCAATTTTGCACTGAGTCTAGGGTTTTTAAGCCAAAATTTATCTATCTTTTACCTACCCATAGCCTAGCCACGTTACAATCTTAATAAAGACCTATTGGTTCATGTTTCTATGCTACCTACATTAGTGGAGAGAAATTGCTAAGATCAACATATGAAGACATAAGTTAAACTTAATGATTGCAGCTTAGTCTTGAATAAGGGAATAAAAAATTCAAATTGGTAAGAGTTAACATGTCTTTGTTAAAGAGGCATTTAGTCTAATTTTGCTATTATAATAGTTGTTGGATGTAATTTGAACGATATGTATACTTAAGTAGCATAATTATCAAATTTCTTATTTTTGAGCCTAAGTACATTAAATTCATAATTTTGAAAAGAAAGTTGTTCTGAAGGAGTTCTTCAAAAGCGTTTCCAAGAAATTCTTTCCAAAATTTTTGCATTACTTGGGACGAGCAATGATTTAAGTTTTGGGGTGTGGAAACAGAAAGATTTATATACTTTTTCATACCTAATTTTACTTAAAATCATGCATTTTCGATAGAATTTTTGTAAAAAAAATTAAATTGTATTAAAATTTTGAACATGTTGATTTTTAGTCAATTTTACAACTATTTTTAGTGAAATTTGATTATTTTTGACAAATTCGTATAAAGGGCGAAATTTGACCCGATAGACACCGTTAGAAGAACAAAATCGAGAAGCAATTCGAAGTAACAAGGAAAAATAATTTCCAGTCTAAGACGGTCCAAATATGTGTATTAATTCATAATATAATTAATTTTAATTTATTCCCAATTTAATTTGGGCTAAATAAATTAATTTTAATTAATTATGGAAAAAGGGCCCAGTTGAACCGCACCAGTTGAACAAAATTGAGCTAGCCATACCAGCCACCAATTGGGCAGCCAAGAACCGTTCAAATGCTGACCCAAATCAGCATTTTAGCTGATTAAATGAGCTTGCAAAAAGGCCCTTGGAAGACTTCCAAATTGCATTCAAACCCCACCTTAAATTAAGGCTTTACGGATTTGCCCCAGGCTAATTTTAGCAAAGTTGAAAGTCTCAACTTTGCCATGTAGGATGGCCGGCCATGAGGGGGCTCTTTGGCTGCTAAAATTTGCTATTTTTAGCAGCCATTATCAGCTATATAACCCCCCTTTGCTGCCCATTCAAATCATCCCTCATTCACATCTCTTCCCTCACAACTCTTCTCTCCTCTCTCACTTTTTCTCTCATTTTCCCATTCAAAGTTCCTTGCTCTTGTGCCGATTTCTCCTCTTGGGAAAGGGGTCTTCTTCAGCCATTTTGAAGCAGCAATTTAGTGTTCATAGCAGCCTTGATCGATGAGGACAACAAAGAAGGAGGAACGGAGCAACCTAGTCAAGCCACGGAAAACCACCGGATTTGATTCTTGTTCCCTATCTCTTTAATTTTTGTTGTTTTTATGATGAACAGATCTATGAATATTTATGTTGTTGGAATGGTTAATTTACTCAGATTAGCTTGAATTTAATTCGTGTTGGGGTGATTGCATTTCGTTCTTTTGATTTGTTAAATTTATGTTTATGTTGCTATAGGCCTCGGTAAAATGCTTGATTAAGTAAAATCATGCCTAAGTTATTCTGGCATTATAATTGTTTAGATAACTAAAGAATTAATTATTTAAATGCATTGAAATTGTAATTAATGGATACAGTACTTAATCAGTGTATGTTTAATTCTTCTAAGGTAGCTGAAGATTAGATTAGCATTGTATTTAGCGACACATATGCCTTGCATAACTTGCAAGATTATTGTGATTAAACTGTTTCAAGGTAAGTGTAACAACCCAAACCCGGCCCAAACACTATGGCCGAATCTAGTTTGTTACGAAAATTTTTTTTTTTTTTGAAAACCCTTTTAAAACCCATTTAAGTTTTGTTGAAAACTTCTCGTGGTTGATTATCTTGGTAAAACCATACTTAGTGTTTATTTTTTTAAAAAAAATAATTAAGTCAAGTTATTAAACAAATTTTCAAATGTGCCCGATGGCTCGAGAAAAACATTTACGAATTTAGTTTAGAAACCCTTTTAACTCATTTCATAGATAGATAATTAAAACAAGTATTCAAGCATAAAATAAAATAAAAATAAAATACTAGGAGGCCTTATTACATCCGAAATAAAATTTAAATCAACAATCCAAAAATAAATTGAAATTCAAAGTCTGTTAAAAATTTAAATCCCACTGCATGGCCACCTCGAGTCAACCCGGCTCCTCATCCGCGATCTACGTGTCACCTGGAAAATATAAAGGAGAAGGTGAGTCACCAAGACTCAGTATGTAACCCTTCCCCCGTTTTAAAACATTTTTCATACATAACATATAACAATTAATATGCAATATTATTATGTGTCCCAACCTAGCCAGCCATACGCCATTGTCTACCCCGTTGTGGTACCAAACCACTGGTGGTGCCAAACCACTGGTGACATATAGTCACAATGTGTTACCAAAACACTGGTGTCCGTAGACACAAATCGGGTGATGGGGCCAACCCATCGTGTGATACCAAATCACTGGCAGACGATCCCATATCTCAAGTGGGCCAACCCACGGTGGTGTTAACCACAGGGATAAGTCGCTAAGAGGTGCCAAACCTCTGGAGGTACCAAACCTCTGGTGACCGTAGTCACAGTGTGTTACCAAAACACTGGTGCCCGTTGGCACGATTTCACTGCCCCCTCCACTCATTTAACCCACAATAGTCAAATAGTCATAAACAGATCTCATACATTTATCACATGTATCATATAAACCATGCCTCCCAACAAAGATAATTATCTCGCATTAATGAGAGACTTACGGGATCCTCGCTTGTACCATTTAAGGTACTAAATTCTTATCTACATCAAGCGATTTACAAGCAACATATATTTATCACAAATATTAATCGCTATAAGTGTGTATGTACACACACTGTCACCAACGAGGAGTCTAAATCACGAAAGAGAAGTCGGCCTCCCTAGATCTACCGATCCCTATATTCGCCAACACTTGGGTTAGTATTATGGCCTATTCGGCCAAACCAAATTAATTGAAAAGGGTTCCTTGTGAACCCGAACCTTACCTTTATCCTTTCTGTTTACTAATCACGGCACTCAATTCCCTGATCTATTCTCACAACCACCATTGATTAGTAAGTAAAACTAATAGCCTTCGGCTTTTAATCGAATTGTTAGAATAACGAGATTAATCTTACCACCACTTCACCAAAATCGAATACTAGGGATCGGGACTGAGTTGATTGCTTTACTTTCCCGAGTACCTAGAAGAAATCGGTTACCAAACACTTAGTAGCCTTATAACCATTGCCAAAATCGGACACTTACCCCTACTAAAAATCGGCAAGGAATGGGAAGGAAAAAACCATAAGGTTTCGCACACTTACCTTCCTCGGGGCGATTGAAGAAGAAATCGAAGGAGATCACCCTTGCTTGAGATTCGGCTAAAGTTCAATAAAAGAGAAAGTATGGAATTCGGCTAATGTGGGTAAAAGAAGAGAAAGAAAGAAGAAAATAAGGAGAAGAGAGGGGTGGAGAGTTTCGGCCAAAAGAGTTTTATGAAGAGAAAGAAAAGAATGAGGGTAGAGAGAAAATGAGGAGGAGGGAGTGAGGAAGAAATTCGGCTACTACAAAAAGGTCTAAAAGAAAAATCAAGATGATAGCTAGGTGTTTATAAAGGATTTCGGCACCCTCCCCCCTATTGCTTGCCGTCCACTCTTCTCAAGAAAAGTTTAAATTCTTAGCAATCTCCTAAATTTGCTCTTGACCACTTATTTGAAACAATTCAAATAATTTGAATACTTCAATAATAATCAGAATAATAATTCATTTAATCCACTAATATCTTTAATATCCAAATAATATCCCTTTTTAATCAAATAAAATCCTTGATTATCCTAACAAATAATCCCATGATACTTTATTTAAAATCAAAATACATCCTTATTATCTAAAATTAAAAAAAGAATTTAAGGAGAGAATTTCTCTCCCCTTGTGCCGTCCAAAAAAAGAACAAAAAAGGAGGATTGTTGTGACTCAAACCAAGGTTCTCCCCTGCTCTTTGATGGCGTCACATGCAATCTCCCAAGTGGCCTCACTTTTGCCACTTTACCAAGGGCTTTTTAGTGTCCAAACTCCTTCATTTATTCTTATAACCCCCTCCCTGCTAAGGCTCCACTCGCCTTTAAAGTTAAAAAGCGAAATTTTCTACCAAACCGAGCCAACTCAAAGTCTTAATTAAGCTCTATTATTCCATAAATAATATCACAGCAGTTCATACATAAGAAAAATAATTAAATTCCAAATAGCCCCGTTTTTAGGATGTTACAGTAAGGATACTTTGTTACCTCACATAGTCTTTTATATGCAATAGGAATATGCGAGAGATTGTTTAATTTAATAAGTTTGTATGTGCAATAACATATTTACCTTTATAAATCTATTTTATCGGTCGAATTGACATAGGAATATGTAAAAGAGATGAATGGATTTTTGATTTGTAAATATGTTTATAAGTTAGCAAATTACCGAGTTGTCGTGATTATTTGTAACAAGTATAAGCATAAGTTTAATAATTCGAAGGTAAGGAAATATAACTAATCCAACACAATTATATCATATTGATTAAAATCAGCTCTTAAAATCGTGCATTAGAACTTTATTTTGTTTTACTTTGTTTTCTAGTTTTTAGTCATTTCACAAATCCAATATTTTTCCTTCATCAAAGTGTCTAAAATTACTTTCATAAACAATTCTTTTACAGTCCCTGTGGGTACAATAACTCGACATTTACTTGTCACTTTATTACTTGTTGCGATTGTGTACACTTGCACATTTCCATCGTTCCAAATGTCTACACGGCTTGTGACGTGGGCGTGTCTTTAGCCGTGTGAGACACACGGTCAGGACACATAGGCATGTGTCCCCTGTATTTCGAAAAATTTTCTATATTTTACAAATATTTCCTGAGTTCTCAGTTTAGTCTCGAAACACTTCTAATGCATGATTTGGGCCTCGTAGGCTCGTATTAGGGACATTATGATTGATTGTGAATGCATTTTATTGGATATGAATAAGGTATGAGAAATGTATGATTGTTTATGAAATAAGTCCAGTAATGCTCCGTAACCCTATTTCGGTAACATATACGGGTTAGGGGTGTTACATAGGAGTGGTAAAAAGACTGGCGAGTCGACTACAAACTCTACTATTGCACCTCAAGATATTGGTGAAGTGATCCCTAGTGAGAAAGTTGAATCTGAAGAGCTTGTAGATATACCAGACAAAAAAGTTCCACAAATTGTCATTCATATACATAATGTCCGACCTTCAAAAATGTCGATGCAACCAAAGGTGTCGGCAAAATTAGATGTATCTCTACCCTTATCTTTTCCACAAAGATTTAAGGAGAATGAGCAGGACAAGCAGTACCAATAGTTCCTGAACACACTGAAGCAACTTCAGGTCAATATTCCTTTCGTAGACGCTCTTGTACGAATTCCAAATTATGGGAAATTTATGAAGGAGCTCTTGTCCAAGAAGAAGAAGCTCAATGATATGGAAACTATTGCACTTACAGAGGGCTGTAGTACTCTTTTGACCCCAAAATGAAAGATCCTTGGAGCTTTACTATTCTGTGTTCAATTGGAAACTATTATTTGGGCAAGGTGTAACACCCCTTACCCGTATTCAACGCGGGAACATGGCTCGAGGCATTACCGGACTTATAACACAAGCATTCACACAATTTCGAGTCATAAATTTGCGTCCAATATTCAATCATAAAGTCCCTTATATGAGCCTAGAAGGCCCAATACATGCTTTGGAAGTGGTTCAGGAGAAAACCAAGAACATTAGAAAATTTTTCATGTTACAGGGGTCACACGCCAGAGTGGTTCAAGGGACACACCTGTGTGACCCTGAGACACGCTCATGCTATAGGCCGTGTTCAATTTATGGTGCTCTCTGACTTGTGCCACACACCCGTGCCATACACTCATGTGCTAGTGTAACACCCCAAACCCAGCCTAGACGTTATGGCCGGATCTAGCGTGTCACATTGAAGTGTTTTTCGAAAACCATGTTTTCATTGAAAACACTTCTTCAAAATTTCAAACTTCTTTCCATTTAAAACTTGTACAAAAACTCAGTTTGCGTTTGTTTATTTTCAATCGAGGTTTATTAAAAAATTATTAAACTCAAAACATTATTGTTACGGAAGCTTAATTTAAAGAAAATGGTTTACAAAAAAGTGGTATTTAAAAATTGAGTTGCAGAAACATAGTGTTTTGAAAATAGTTATCGTTTTGGGAAAACCACGTTCTACTTCTAACAAGTATAAATCATAATGATTAAAATCTCTGATCAAGCTATAAAATTTGAAAGGCCTTATTACAAATATAAAAACCCAAATGAAAACTATTAGTAAATAAAAGCCAAGTAACGAAAACAGGAGCAGTAGTGTGGCCATCTCCGATTCCCTCATAGCATCGAACCGTCTAACGCTGGGAATTACCTGAAAGGTTAAAAACGGGGTGAGTTTACAAAAACTCAGTGTGTAATCCCCTTATTAAAGAAACAGTTAGAATACGTGAAAGCAGAATCGATGCAGGCTAAGCCCGATAATGATCTGATTCGATTCGAGTAGTATATGTGGGCCAAATCCCAAAACAATATCAATTGGGCCATAGCCCATAACAGAACCAATTGGGCTTAGCCTATTCCAGTAACGGTGGCAACTGGGCCTTAGGGAATGAGCCCATATCAAAAGTCACATATCACATATATCTGGGCCTAAGCCCATCTTAATATAAGAATCAGTATATACAATGCATAAATACCCAAACCAACCCTGCCCTCTGTCTCCTCTCCAACCCTACACTCCTGTGGGGATTAAATCGACCCACCCACCCAACACACCAAGCTTAGCACCGGTTGTGGCACTAAGTCAACAGAACGACTCGACGCTGTAGACAGAACGGTTAAAAGCCATAAATATCGCAAAGACCATTGCCGACAATGAAACGGCTAAAAGCCATAAATATTACAAAGACATATTGCCGCGGTTAATAGAATGGCTAAAAGCCATAAATATCGTAGACGACCGTACACTTCCTCCGTAACAATGTCCTAACCCCATGCAATATGTCATATATGTCATGCTCAATCATCACATGTGTACGCAGAATGGCCATGCTCAGTAACAGTCATTTAAACATATATTAAAAGCATATCAGTCACACGACCACAGTCAAGTCAGTTAAAACACAGTTATACGATCACAGTGAAATCAGTCAAATTCATAATCTAAGTCAGTCATTTGCCCACAAGGTCAAAATAGTCATTTTGTCCTACAGGGGCATTACGATCAATTTACCTTACAGGGGCATTACGGTCAATTTACCCTACAGGGGCATTACGGTCAATTTACCCTATAGGGGCATTACGGTCATTTTACCCTACAGGGGCATTACGGTCATTTCACCCTATGGGGGTATTTCGATCATTTTACCCTATGGGGGTATTTCGATCATTTACCCTATGGGGGTATTTCGGTCATTTTACTTTATGGGGGTATTTCGGTCATTTACCCTATGAAGGTATTTCGGTCATTTTACCATATGGGGGTATTTCAGTTATTTTATAAATATTGGGGTCTCGATACTTATTACGACCTCGTAGAGGGTCTATTGTCACTTCGAGCGACTTAGACAACCTACACGGCCAGAACAGTGTATATGGGCCCAAAACCCACGATTGGGCCCATGTAGGCCCACACGCTCGTGTGGCCCATTTAGTCCAGATTCACATACGGCATCATGAGCCTCATAAACCAACCTATCAATGATCACATACCGAGGATTTTACCCGTGTGGGCCCATAAGACCATAGGGCCCACGCGACCCATTTCGACCCATCGTGGCCCAGAACAGCCAAGACCACGAGAGCGCTCGTGGTGGCCTCTACAAACTAACACCCATGTTCATGGGCTCGGTTCACCACACGTACGATCGTACGCTCATGTGGAATCCTACGCCATATTTTCGATTTTTCGGCATTTTGCTGATCTACAATCATAGCAGTGTAAACAACACATACTTTTGGCTGAAAGCCAATCATCGAATGCCGTATACAAATACACACCTGATTGAAGCAACAAAGTGTGCAAATAATCTGGAGCACAAAACCTATAACCAACACAACATAAGATTAACTCATACTCTTAATCCATAAATGTAACATCCAGAAATTGGGCTTGTGCATTTTGCTTAATTATATGAAATAGCAAGCCTTTGTGTGTTATAATGTGTTTTATGAATTATGAGAACTTTAGAGGGTGGATAAATTCTTTAGAAATATTAAGTTTTAAAGTTTAAAAGAGGAAACTGAAGCAAAGTGGCCTTAAGAGAAATTGTGGGGGATTTACAACACAAAAATGGTCTTGGTATAGTGGCTTGGAGGCGCCACATAAGACTTGGTAGGTGACGCCACAAGCATGATACAGGTCTTAAGTTCGAGCGTCAAGGGAAGCAATATTTTGGGGGCTTTTATTTTCAGCAAGAAGGGAGAAAGGTGGACGGCATAGGGACTTCATTTAGATGAGCTTTAGTTAGGATTAAACTCTTTTTAAAATTCGGCTAAGGAAGGTGATAATTATTATTTTAATCAAATTATTTTAAATAAGTGGATAAGAGGAAAAAGAGGAGAAAAACAAGGAGAGGCTAGTGTTTGAGTAAGTAGCCAAAATTGAGAAGCAAAGTATTCATCTTTTCTTTTGTTTTCTTCCCCATCTCTTCCTCTAGCCGAATTTCCACTTTACCTCTCTCAAAGTCTTCTTTTTCTTTTATTTGTTCTAGCCGAAACCTCCTTCTCCCTAGTCCATCTTTGCCGTAACCCCTAAAAAGATTCATACCCTTCCTCTTGTGTTCTTGAGATAGCCAAATATCCTATTTCTATTAGGAGCCATAGCCGAATCTCAAAGTAAGCTATTCTTTTCTTTTTGTCGCAAGTCTTAAAAGCCGGAAGAGTAGCAGAAATCTTTCCTCTTTTAGCATCTTCAAGCAAACATTGGTGGTAAGTATTCTTTTTAGCAATCGGTTTATCTTTTCTTATTTGGTGTGCCGAAATCAAGGGTAGGCCTTGATTTCTAAGGATGGCCGAATATGCCTAAGGCCATATTAATGTGTTTCTTTTGGTCGTAACCAGCGTAACGGTGTTCTTTCGGGAGTTGAGGTATTCAAGGTAAGCAGTATGTATTCAGCCAAGGGCCATTTATTGAGGTTAAGTGTCAGAACCGAATCTAACAATATACTTATAGGGATCTCAACATCACCAAGTGCAAGTCGCAATTTCGGGTTTTAAAATCTCAAGGTAAGTGAACATGTACAATCGGCCAAGGCCATATTTGGTGTTTTAGATCTATTTCTTAATTATTCAAAAGCCGGAAGCTAACTTGTTATGTGGTCTAGTGTGGGCCGATTACAAGGAAGAGATATCGTGGAGTTTCGGGATTTGATTAGTAATCAAATCGGCAGTAAGGTGAGAATTTAAGTTGCGAATATCTTTCGAGATTTGGTTATATAATCGAATAGGTTTTGCTAATATGCTTAGTAATGGCCGAATATAGGAACCAAGATCTAAAACGCTAGATCGGGTTGTTCGGGATTTCTATAACCTCGCTAAGTATACCAGGTGTGTACCCCACACTAAATCTTATTAGATCATGGCTTTAATTTAATATATATGTTTGTAATAATATGGATGTGGCCAAAGGTACCATGCAATGGTATAAAGTACTCAGGTACGTAATTCCGACATTATACTAATAAGTGATATGAATATTTGGCACATGGCATATGGAAAAAATTGATAAGAATGTGAAATAAGGAATATGGCATGACTTATGCATGATTTGTATGACATGGGGCATATGGGTGATATGTAAAGGGGAAGTGAATTGGTGGTTTAATACCACATTATCTGAATGTGGTGTCTCATGACACAAAATATAATATCTGGTGGCTATGCCACAATTGTATAAGGGCGATGAGCACGTCGTCTATAGCGACTGCCTTCGATGATGTGTAGCGGATGGAGGGTTGACTTAGTAGTCCCCAATGGTGTGCAAGTTGGTACGGGTGATGTGTAGCGGATGGTAGGCTTGGGTTCGGGTTTGCATCATTGTATTTAATTATATGTATATGTATGAACTGTTGTGCCTAAAATCGTTGAGACTTAGTGTTGGTTGTACACACTTAGTCTATTTGACTCACCCCGTTGTGGGAATATTTTTCAGGTGACGCTCAGTGATGGACTGGATCGGTAGGAGCTTAGTGGTGGCCATGTTCAATGCGGGATTTTATTTTATTTCGGACTTGTTATATTTCAAATATTTTGGATTTATTTTGGGTTTCGTTTTCGATGTAATAAGGCCATAGTGTGAACTGTTTTATGCATGCTTTTATTTGATTTTATTATGTTACGAATTTTTATCAAATTAAAGATTAAGTAAATTTTATTTAAAAAAAAACTCTAAATGATTTGGACACCCTAAAACAAATGGTTTTTCAATATAAGATAAACTCTCAAACCACCCGATGTTTCTTTAATTTAAAGTCTTGAACTTAGAAATAAAGTTTTATAAACACCTAGCTTTCAAAGAATAAACTTGTTTCCAACTCGAGCCCAACCCAAAAATAAGTTTTCTTTCAAAACCACTCAGATTTTCCAAAGTAACAAATGAATCTTGAACCGTTTTACTCAAGAAACATACCAGATCTAGTCAGGGCTCGTGGGCTAGGTTTGGGGTGTTTCAGCCTGGTATCAGAGCCCAGTTTTAAACTCTCGGCCTTGGGTTTAAAGCCCATAATGTTTTTAAATTGAGCCCAAAAGAATTTTGTGAAAATTTTTATGAAATGAGCACGTTTTCAGGCATGGCACCCAAGTCTCCGACCCGTAGTCCACCAGGTAAGTACCTCTAATTGTTGTATGAATTATAGTATGACTTGTAGAAGGGTATAAATGGAATGTAGATTAGTATGATAAGCTATTGAACCCTAGGATTAGTTTACCCCAACATAAGAATTACATAAAACTTTAAATGCCTAATTAAACAAACCTGTGAACTAAGTCGCCGAGTTAGGGTGTGGCAACCATTGTGCGCATGTCTAGGATTGGATCCGGAAGAGCCTGGTACTTAAGTAGTCCTAGTGACTCACCTCCTCTTCGCTGGAATCTTACCTGGTGCGTAGCTACGGTTCACCCTAACCAAGAGGACTTATTCACGGGCTAAACTCAATAACTAAAACCCGAAAGGGATTAGCTATATTTTCATAAAAACTTCGGTTTTAAAATCACCAAATTACCCCTTTAAATGGTAGCAAAACTTAGTTTGAAAATTTTCCAAAATATTTTTGATTTACAAAATTACCTAAATACCCCTAGTGGTAAAATTACTAAAATGCCTTGGTTTCCAAAATTACCATGCTAACCTCGATTTTAATAAAATTTTTTGATTCTGCAAAAGTGTCCAAAAACCTTATCTTTGCGAAATACCAAGACACCTTGATTTGGAAAATTTACGAAATTACCCCTGATTTACAAAATTACCAAAATGACCACGATTTCTAAAATTTCTGCCATACCCCTAATTTGAGAAAATTTACAAAAGTACCCTTGAGTTTTGAAAATTTCAAAGTGCCCTGATTTATTAAGATTTTCAAATTGACCCCAATTTATTACCAAAATACCCTTATAGGAGAAATGACGAAAATACCCTTGGGATAGGAACAGACCAAAAATGGTTGAATGATGAATGTGTGTGGTAGGTATTACCGAATGACTGTACTTCTCTAAATTAGGGTAGAAAACTTGAACAAAAACTTTGATTGATCGAAAGAACTGCTATTAAACTCCTTGTCATAAAATTTCTTCGCGGATAATCAGTGAAACAAGGACTAATTCATAAAATTTCTTAATCAGACTAAAGCACGATCGTAGAAATAAGCTCTAGGGGACGTGGTCGTAATGTGCAAGGACGTGGTAGAGGCAGGATGACTGTGTCGGAACCCATTAGATCGGGTCAAGGGTCTGAAAATGAGGTACCACCACCCCCACCCCCACCGCCAGCTGTGGGTGGTGAGCAGCAAGATCAGACGGGGGATGATGTAGTATCGCAGCGATCTTGCGAGTTCGAAATGGTGGTGGAGCGGTGGAAATATAGGAGCTCGTAAATCGCGCCCGAGCGACTCGAGCCAATGGAGCCGAGGTGTTCCGTGGCGTGTGCGGGGTGCACCCAAGATGCCCGAGTATTGGTTGGAAGTGACCGAGCGGATCATGGATGAGCTCGATCTGACCGCTGAGGAAAAGTTGAAAGGGTTGGTGTCGCTTCTTCGCGATGAGTCATATCAACTCACTTGGGAATATGTTAAAGCGGCATATCAGAAGAAGCATATTGGTATTCATTACATTGATGCACAGAGGAAGGCTTTTCTAGGGCTGGTTCAAGAGAATAAGTCTATAACGGAGTACGAGGCTGAATTCTTAAGGTTGAGCCGGTATGCTCGAGGGATAGTGGCTACGGAGCATGAGCGGTGTGTCCGATTTGAGGACGGACTAAGAGATGATCTAAGGTTATTGATAGCTCCGCAGCAAGAGCGGGAATTTGCTGTGTTGGTGGAGAAGGCTAAGGTGGCCGTAGGAATCAAGGACTCTATAAGGCAGAACTCTGATCGAAATAGAGAGAAGAGAGGTTTTGGATCGTCAGAATCATCTGGAAATGTTCAAAAGAGGCTTAGAGCTGAAGGGCCGCATGGTCAGCAAGTTGGTTCAAGAGGGCAGTACCGTACTTGTACATAGTGTGGGAAGATGCACTTAGGGGAGTGTTGGAAGAAAACGGGAGGATGCTTTAAGTGTGGATCTAAGGATCATATGATTAAGGATTGCCCAATAAAGATAGACGGAAGTCGACCAACAGGTCAGGGTTATAACCAGTGCCGGTAAGGTGGGACAGCTGAACTCGGCGAGGTCGTGGTCTGAATGTGGTAGAGGTAACGGTGCTGGAAGAGGATGGGGAACACCTGGCAGAGGTGTAGGTAATACTGAGGCTAAACAGCCGGGTCTGGTTTATGCGGTTCGCCGGAGGAAGGATGGAGACGCACCGGACGTCATAACCGGTACATTTCTTATATTTGGCAAGCCTTATTTTGCTTTGATTGATGTGGGCTCGACCCATTCTTATGTTGCATGTAGAATAGTTGAAACTCTAGACATAGCTTCTGAACTTTCTAGTAGGGAGATGACTATAGTAAGCCCACTAGGTCAAATTGTAGTGGTGAACAAGATATTTCGGAGTGTACCCCTAGAAATTCAAGAAGTGAACTTTCCTGCCGACTTGATGGAACTACCCTTCGGAGAATTCGATCTCATTCTTGGTATGGACTGGCTAGTAGAACATCGGGCTATGTTGGATTGTACAGCTAAGCGAATGGAGTTAAGGACCCCAGAGGATGAGGTGGTAATTATGATAGGAGAAAGAAGAAACTACTTGTCTAATATAGTTTCAGCACTAAAAGCTGATAAGATGGTTCGGAAAGGGTACAAGGCATTTTTGGCCTTCGTAAGTGCGTTGGATGGGAAAGAAGGGGGAGTTGGCAGAGTTAGAACCGTAAGGGAATTTGTGGATGTCTTTCCAGAGGAATTACCTGGAATACCCCCAGATAGGGAGGTGGAATTTAGAATTGTTTGCTGCCAGGAACAGCTCCTGTGTCAATTGCCCCTTACAGAATGGCACCAAAGGAGTTGGTTGAGCTCAAGGCTCAAATTCAAGAATTACTTGACCGTGGGTTTATTCGACCCAGTGTGTCTGCATGGGGAGCACCGGTCTTGTTCGTGAAGAAGAAGGACGGAACTATGCGTATGTGCATAGATTATTGTCAGCTGAATAAGCTAACCATCAAGAACAAGTACCCGTTGCCAAGGATAGATGGCTTGTTCGATCAACTGAAGGGGGCAGCGGTATTCTTAAAGATCGACTTAAGGTCTGGATATCATTAGTTGAAGGTGAAGGAAGCAGATATCCATAAGACAGCTTTCCGGACAAGATACGGGCATTATGAGTTTCTAGTAATGCCGTTTGGATTGATGAACGCCCCAGCGGCATTCATGGATATGATGAACTGGGTTTTCCAACCCTACTTGGATCGATTCGTCGTTGTGTTCATTGACGACATCCTAGTGTATTCCAAGTCTAAAGAAGAGCATGATGTGCATCTTCGGGTTGTGTTACAAGTGTTAAGGGAGAAGAAGCTCTATGCCAAATTCAGCAAGTGTGAATTTTGGCTTAAGGAAGTTGCCTTTTTAGGGCATGTGGTGTCTGCAGAGGGAATAAGGGTTGATCCTAGGAAGATTGAGGTAGTGTTAGATTGGAAACCACCTAAGTCTGTGGCTAAGATTCATAGCTTCTTGGGATTGGCAGGCTACTACAGAAGGTTCGTGGAAGGATTCTCATCGATCGCCGCACCTTTGACAAAGTTGCTGAGGAAGGAAGTACCTTTCGTATGGACAGAGAAGCAACAGGAGAGCTTTTAGAAGCTTAAGAATGTCTTGACTGAAGCTCCGGTTTTGATTCAGCCTGAGGCAGGAAAGGACTTCGTGGTGTATTGTGAAGCTTCTCATACAGGATTGGGATGCGTGTTAATGCAAGATGGGAAGGTAGTTCCTTATCCGTCTCGGCAATTGAGGCCTCATGAGGTTAACTACCCAACACACGACTTGTAATTGGCGGTAGTGGTCTTTGCTCTTAAGGTATGGAGGCATTATCTTTATGGAGAAAAGTCAGTGATCTACACAGACCACAAGAGCCTTAAGTATTTGTTGACTCAGAAGGAGTTGAACCTGAGACAGCGAAGGTGGGTGGAGTTGTTAAAGGATTACGACTATTCTATAGAGTATCATCCGGGCAAGGCGAATGTAGTGGCAGATGCCCTAAGTCGGAAGGTTGTGTCGGATCTGAGGGCGATGTTCGCACATCTGAGTTTGTATGACGATGGAATTCTACTAGCAGAGTTGTTAGTGAAGCCGACATGGTTGAATGAAGTGAAAGAGGGTCAGTTGTTGGATGAAGATTTAAGTGATAAGCTATGGCAAGTACAGAATGGAGAGTTAGAGGATTATGGTATTAATGACGAAGGAGTGTTATGTTTCAAGGAAAAGGTTTGTATGCCGAAGAATGAGGACCTAAGGCGGAGAATTCTTCAGGAATCACATAGTAGCCCTTATGCTATGCATCCCGGAGGTACCAAGTTGTATAGAGATCTACGGGAATAGTTTTGGGGCCTGGTCTTAAGAGGAAAGTTACAGAATTTGTCAGCAAGTGTTTGACGTGTCAGCAAGTTAAGGTAGAACACCAGGTTCCGTCAAGATTACTTCATCCAATCAAGATTCCGCAGTGGAAGTGGAAGAGAATCACCATGGACTTTGTTAGTGGGCTTCCCCTTACGCCCACTAAGAAGGACTCGGCATGGGTGATAGTGGATCGATTGACAAAGTCTGCGCATTTCTTGCCAGTGCGAGTTGACTATTCTTTGCAGAAATTGGCGAAATTGTATGTGGCAGAAATTGTAAGGTTGCATGGAGTGCCAGTGTCTATCATTTCAGATAGGGACCCAAGGTTTACGTCTCGGTTTTGGAGGGCTCTACATCAAGCTTTAGGCACCAGATTGGATTTCACTACGGCTTTTCGTCCACAATCGGACGGTCAATCTGAACAAGTAATCCAAGTGTTAGAGGATATGTTGAGAGGCTGTGTAATAGACTTCAGAGGAAGTTGGGAAGAATATTTGCCTCTAGCGGAATTTGCATACAACAATAGCTATCAAGCCAGTATTCAGATGGCACCGTATGAAGCACTGTATGGACGGAAGTGTCGCACTCCTACGTGTTGGACGGAATTAGGGGAACTTCGAGTTTTGGGTCCAGATATGGTGGCAGAATCCGAGGAGAAGGTTGAGATGATTCGGGCACGGTTAAAGGAGGCTTCTGATAGGCAGAAGTCGTATGCAAATCTCAAACGGAAGGAAATAGAATTTGCTGTAGGAGACCAAGTGTTTCTTAAGGTGTCGCCATGGAAGAAGGTAATGCAATTTGGTCGCAAAGGGAAGTTAAGTCCAAGGTTTATAGGACCTTATCGGGTATTGAAGCGAGTTGGACCAGTGGCATACCAGTTAGAGTTGCCTTCGAAATTGAAGCAGATGCATGACGTATTCCACGTTTCTATGCTACGTTGCTATCGAGTAGATCCATCTCATGTAGTCCCAGTTGAAGAGGTGGAGCTAAGGCCAGATTTGTCCTACGAGGAAGAGCTGATTCAGATCTTGGAACGAGATGTGAAAGTGCTACGGAAGAAATCAGTTCCTTTAGTCAAAGTGTTATGGCGAAATCATGCATCGGAAGAAGCTTCGTGGGAGCCAGAAGAGGCAATGCGACAGCAACACCCTCACTTATTTTAGCCAGGTAATTTTGAGGCTGAAATTATTTTAAGGGGGGTAGAACTGTAACATCCAGAAATTGGGCTTGTGTATTTTGCTTAATTATATGAAATAGCATGGCTTTGTGTGTTATAATGTGTTTTATGAATTATGAGAACTTTAGAGGGTGGATAAATGCTTTAGAAATATTAAGTTTTAAAGTTTAAAAGAGGGAACTGAAGCAAAGTGGCCTTAAGAGAAATTGTGGGGGATTTATAACACAAAAATGGGCTTGGTACAGTGGCTTGGAGGCACCACATAAGACTTGGTAGGTGACACCACAAGCATGATACAGGTCTTAAGTTCGAGCGGCAAGGGAAGCAATATTTTGGGGGCTTTTATTTTCGGCAAGAAGGGAGAGAGGTGGACGGCATAGTGACTTCATTTAGATGAGCTTTAGTTAGGATTAAACTCTTTTTAAAATTCGGCTAAGGGAGGTGATAATTATTGTTTTAATCAAATTATTTTAAATAAGTGGATAAGAGGAAAAAGAGGAGAAAAACAAGGAGAGGCTAGTGTTTGAGTAAGTAGCTGAAATTGAGAAGCAAAGTATTCATCTTTTCTTTTGTTTTCTTCCCCATCTCTTCCTCTAGCCGAATTTCCACTTTACCTCTCTCAAAGTCTTCTTTTTCTTTTATTTGTTCTAACCGAAACCTCCTTCTCCCTAGTTCATCTTTGCCGTAACCCCTAAAAAGATTCATACCCTTCCTCTTGTGTTCCTTGAGATAGCCGAATATCCTATTTCAATTAGGAGCCATAGCCGAATCTCAAAGTAAGCTATTCTTTTCTTTTTGTCGCAAGTCTTAAAAGCCGGAAGAGTAGCAGAAATCTTTCCTCTTTTAGTATCTTCAAGCAAACGTTGGTGGTAAGTATTCTTTTTAGCAATCGGTTTATCTTTTCTTATTTGGTGTGCCGAAATCAAGGGTAGGCCTTGATTTCTAAGGATGGCCGAATATGCCTAAGGCCATATTAATGTGTTTCTTTTTGGTCGTAACCAGCAGTGCGGTGTTCTTTTTCGGAGTTGAGGTATTCAAGGTAAGCAAGATGTATTCGCCAAGGGCCATTTATTGAGGTTAAGTGTCGAACCGAATCTAACAATATACTTATAGGGATCTCGACATCACCAAGTGCAAGTCGCAATTTCGGGTTTTAAAATCTCAAGGTAAGTGAACATGTACAATCGGCCAAGGCCATATTTGGTGTTTTAGATCTATTTCTTAATTATTCAAAAGCCGGAAGCTAACCTGTTATGTGGTCTAGTGTGGGCCGATTACAAGGAAGAGATATCGTGGAGTTTCGAGATTTGATTAGTAATCAAATCGACAGCAAGGTGAGAATTTAAGTTACGAATATCTTTTGGGATTTGGTTATATAATCGAATAGGTTTTGCTAATATGCTTAGTAATGGCCGAATATGAGAACAAAGATCTAAAATGCTAGATCGGGTTGTTCGGGATTTCTATAACCTCGCTAAGTATACCAGGTGTGTACCCCACACTAAATCTTATTAGATCATGGCTTTAATTTAATATAGTTGTTTGTAATAATATGGATGTGGCCAAAGGTACCTTGCAATGGTATAAAGTACTCAGGTACGTAATTCCGACATTATACGAATAAGTGATATGAATATTTGGCACATGGAATATGGAAAAAATTGATAAGAATGTGAAATAAGGAATATGGCATGACTTATGCATGATTTGTATGACATGGGGCATATGGGTGATATGTAAAGGGGAAGTGAATTGGTGGTTTAATACCACATTATCTGAATGTGGTGACTTCGGTCACAATTATCTGAATGTGGTGTCTCATGACACAAAATATAATATCTGGTGGCTATGCCACAATTGTATAAGGGCGATGAGCACGTCGTCTATAGCGACTGCCTTCGATGATGTGTAGCGGATGGAGGGTTGACTTAGTAGTCCCCATTGGTGTGCAGGTTGTTACGGGTGATGTGTAGCAGATGGTACCTAGGCTTGGGTTCGGGTTTGCATCATTGTATTTAATTATATGTATATGTATGAACTGTTGTGCCTAAAATCGTTGGGACTTAGTGTTGGTTGTACACACTAAGTCTATTTGACTTACCCCGTTGTGGGAATATTTTTCAGGTGACGCTCAGTGATGGACAGGGTCGGCAGGAGCTTAGTGGTGGCCATGTTCAATGCGGGATTTTATTTTATTTCGGACTTGTTATATTTCAAATATTTTGGATTTATTTTGGGTTTCGTTTTCGATGTAATAAGGCCATAGTGTGAACTGTTTTATGCATGCTTTTATTTGATTTTATTATGTTACAAATTTTTATCAAATTAAAGATTAAGTAAATTTTATTTAAAAAAAAAAACTCTAAATTATTTGGACACCCTAAAACAAATGGTTTTTCAATATAAGATAAACTCTCAAACCACCCGATGTTTCTTTAATTTAAAGTCTTGAACTTAGAAATAAAGTTTTATAAACACCTAGCTTTCAAAGAATAAACTTGTTTCCAGCTCGAGCCCAACCCAAAAATAAGTTTTCTTTCAAAACCACTCAGATTTTCCAAAGTAACAAATGAATCTTGAACCGTTTTACTCAAGAAACATACTAGATCCGGTCAGGGCTCGTGGGCCGGGTTTAGGGTGTTTCAATAAACTTTATTTACTAAACCACAAACACTCACCTTGCTAGAACTAACAAAATATGAGCGCCTCACTGCTGATCAAGGGCGATTCCCCCCTTTTTAACATGATTAGGCAGATCAAATGTTGTTAGAAGACAACCATACATTCAGCCCTCAAGAGAAGGAAAAGGGAAAACCAAAGCTTGTTAATAGAGCCAAAAGAAATTTGACTAAGAACAAAATAATAAAGTGGTTGTAACACCCCCTTACCAATAAAACAAACGTATTTCGGCAATAGTCAGTCAAGAAGATTCGGCCCGAAATAAGAAGAACACAGAGATTTGAGAGGGAGAGAGTATAAGAATTCAGCCTAATAGAGAAAGGAAAACAAAATTGGAAAAGAAGTAGAGATGAAAGTAAAAGAGAGGGTCGGCTATAGCAGAAAATGATTAAAGAAGAGATGAGTAGAAAGTTTCAAGCAGAGAAGAAACAATATTCGGTTTTTTTTTAGAGAAAAGAAGCAAAACTAAAGTTGAAAAGGAGAGACCAATCGGGAACATACAAAAGAGCAAGCAAAGAAAACAACTGCAGCACTTTGGATATACCTAACAAAAGCCTCTAGCCAAATTTCCGAGAGCACAAAACCTATTTCGGCACAACTTCTCAAGCCTTCAAACTCCTTGAAAATATCCACAAATCACTCCTCTTATCCCTCCTTGATATCCTCCATAACAACTCCAAGACCAATTCAAACTCTCCAACTACAAAGTTCAAATCCAACACCAACTCTTTCCGCCTCATGCTAGCAAAATAAATATCCTTTTTGCTTGCAATGGGATTCGAACCCAAGCCCCCCTCAATAGCTCAACACGCCACTTGCCTCCTTGCCGCAAGATCTTTTGTGTCACATTTTATCTTCAATTAATTAAAAGGTCTAAAGGCCCAAGGTCCAAGTTCCTTTAAAAGAAAAACCAAAATAAATTACAAGTGCCAAGACTTGAACCCAGGCTCCCTGCAACCTTAATGACGCCACAACCACTAGACCATATGCTTCCTTGTGTCATTTTTTTAACACAATAATTTAAAAGGCCTACATCCAAACATCTAAGGTTTTATCCACTTAAAACCAAATTTTTTTGCTAAAGCCCAGGTTTGAACCCAGGACTTTTCCAACTCCTCTCAAGACCCTTAACCACTTGAGCAGACATTTCATTGTGTCATTTCCTAGCTCACATAAACTTTTATGCATAGTTTCCTAACCGTTCCCTTGCTCAAGACCTATTTCCTTCTAGGCCCAAATTCGGGGCGTTATAGCTAGGCCGTGTAGTCAATTTAATTTTCATAATTTTTCATAAAATAGGTGTAGACTTCACATGGCCGGGGCACATGCCCGTGTTCAAGGCCGTGTAGCACACACAGTCGAGACACACGCCTGTGTGCTCAATTCTAGACATTCTATTTCTCAAAATTAAGGTGCAGGGGACACATGGCAGGAACACATGCCCATGGGGTGGACCGTGTGTCACACATGCCTGTGTGTCTACTCGTGTGGACAAAAATAAGGCTATTTACCAAGCCATTTCCCACAGTCATTTACACCTACACTTACACCAATTCAATGGCATAATTCATGGCATACTTAGGCAACCAAAACATCCACAACCAAGGTATTAACATCACATCCACATGCTAACCTCTAACATGCATAAACATCATGATCTATCAATACAAGTCATGCAAATTTCCACATTCATGAATGATATCAACATATAAATATAGTTCTACCAACATAAGCCATCATTCATGGCCGTATACAAAATGAAATCATTAACCATTATAAGCAATTACATTTGGCCACATTACAAATGACACAAATAACAAAATGACCAAGACCCTATACATGCCATACATTCAAAATGCTAAGACCATTAATACCCAAAATGGGAGTTTCATAGTGTGATCCGAATCTCTGACGATCTCAGATTTTGAGTTAGCTTGGCGACACTATAAAAACATGGGAAATAAACGATAGCTTAGTAAGCTCGTATGCAAGAAATAAGCAACCCTACCATGCACATAACATTCAAATAACATAACATAATTAAATGTGAACCTACCATAGTTTCATAATCACAATCTATCCCATCATAAAACTTACCTCATATTCATCATTTCACACATCTAATAAGCATAAGCTTTACATACATACCTGAGCCATCTCAAAATGAATGTACACATACTTTCATCTTTGACATACCCGTGAACCACTCAGAATAACAATGTTGGATACTCGGGAAACTTTGCACACTAAGTGCCACATATGTAGCCAAAGCTACCTAAGTCCCATATCACATAATTGCTCGCTCTCGAGCTATCGATGGGCCAGCTCACACAAGCTGTCAGTCAAGACATAGCTACACGGTGCTGCTCACACAAGCTGTCAAGTATCCGCAACATATGCCGGTATACTCAGCCACCGGTAGGATGTACAATACCAGCACCTGGATCACATAATCACATAACACATAATGACCATAGTGACATGTCACTTGTATCCTAGCTTATTCTTAAGGTTCAAACGAGATTTCTTGATTGTCGATTCATCTTCGGACTTGTTCATAGGATTATACTCATTCAAAAAATCAAACATACAATTCATGCATTATTAAAGCATTTAGATACAAATATTCTAAAGCTTATTTTTAACATACGAACTTACCTTAGTACAAAATGGATAATTGTTCGATTTAGTCCACTGGAACGACAAAAATGTTCAAGTGTACACAACCGCAATAAGTAATAAAGTGATAAGTAAATGTCGAGTTATCGTACCCACAGGGACTGTAAAAAGGAATATTTATGAAGTAGATTTTAAAACACTTTGGTGATGGAAAATATTTTGGTTTAAAGATGATTAAAGACTAAGGTTTAAAAACTAAGTAAAAAAATTTAAAAACGTTCTAATGCACGAGTTCAAATAAGGTTTAATCAAGATGATATAATTGTGTTGGATTAATTACATTCCTTTAAGGTAGAATTATTAAACTTATGTTTATACTGCTATGAACAAATTCTCGGCAACTCGGTAATTTGCTAACTACTGCTCATACATACTTATTAAATTAATCAATCTCTTGAACATTTTTCAATGTCAATCCAATCGATTAATCAATCTTCACAAGTATATAAAAGGTCAAGTGAGGTAACAGAGTATTTCTACCTTGAAACAGTTTAATCACAATAATCTTGCAAGTTATGCAAGGCATATGTATTGGTGAATACAATGCTAATTTAAACTTCAGCTACCTTAGAAGAATAAACATGCACCGATTAAGTATTGTGTCAATTAATTACAATTTCAATACAATTTTATAATTAATTCATTAGTTATCCAACAATTAATATTGCAAGAATAACTTAGGCATGATTTTACTTAATCAAGCATCTTACCGAGGCCTATAATAGCACAAACACAATTCGATAATTCAAGCAGGAAAATATAATTAACCTAACACAGATTAAATTCAAGCTAAATTGATTGAAATAACCATTTCAATAGCATAAATATTCATAAACATGATTTTCAAAACAACAATGAAATTTAAAGAGATAGGGAACAAGAAGCAAATTCGGTGTTTCTCCGTGGCTTGATTGATTGCTCCGTTCTTCATTCTCCGTTGTCCTCGGCTATCAAGGTGGCTTATGAACACTTTAATTGCTGCTAAACAATGGCTGATGAGAACCACTTCCCTAAGAGAAGTAATCTGCACTTGAACAAAAGGGGAAATGGAAAGGGAAAGTTGAGAGAAAGTGAGAAAGGAGAAGAGAGAATGAGAGTGTGAGGGATGATTTGAATGATCAGCAAGGGATGGCTTTTATAGCTGATTGTGGCTTCTAAAAATAGCAAATTCCATCAACCAAAGAGACCCCCCTTGGCCGGCCACACACATGGCAAAGTTGAGAGATTCAACTTTGCTAAAAATAGCCTGGGGCAAATCTATAAAGCCACATTTTTTGGAGGGGTTTGAATGCAAGGTTGAAAGTTCTTCAAGGGCTTCTTTGCAAGCTTATTTAGTCAGCTAAAATGCTGATTTGGGTCAGCATATGGACAGTTCTAGGCATCCCAATTGGTGGCTGGTTCAGTTCACTAAATTCGGTTCAATAAGTGCGGTTCAACTGGACCCTTTTTTTCCATAATTAATTAATAATAATTTATTTAGCTCAAATTAAATTGGAAATAAATTAAAATTAATTATATTATGAATTAACACAAATTTTTGGACCATATTAGGCTATAAATAAATTTTCCTCGATACTTCAATTTGCTCCTCGATTTTATTCTTGACGATTATCTGCTAGAGCCAATTTTAACCTTTTGTGCGAATCATTTAAAATAGTCAAAATTAATCAAAATTAACTATAAAATTAATTAAAATTCATCATCTTCATATTTTTAAAACAATTTAATTATTTTATAATATTTGATTATTTTTCGACAAGAATTTAACCGAAATAACATGATTTTAAGTTAAAGAGGACATGTAAAAACACGTAAATTTTCGTGTTTCCATCCACAATCTTGTTCTTTCCCGGTCTAGGTCAGAACCTCATCTTTCTTGATCTATAATATCAAATTTAGCTTATTCAATTATGACATTTTTCAATTTAATCCTAAAAACACCTTATGAAAAAATTACATTTTTTGCCTCAAACTTTTCAACTTTTTACACTTTAGTCCCTAGGCTCGTAAAATGAAATATAGTCAATTTCTTCAAAACCCAAGCCTAGCCGAACCATTTTCATACTCATAACAGTCCACATTTTTCATTAAATCACACTTCTACCACGTATTTTACAACTTTTACAAATAAGTCCTTTTTGACATTTTCATCAAAAATCACCTAGTAAATGTTGTTTATCTAACACCGAACATACATTTTCTACCATTAGACATCAAAATACATAAATATCTATCATGGGTAAAATTTTGCTCTAAAAATACTTCAAAATAGTCCTTGGAAAAGCTAGATTAGGTTACAAGTATATTAAAAACATAAAAACCATTAAAAACGGGGCTAGAACAGACTGACAATCGAGCTTGAAAGTGGCCTGTAACAGCCCGATTTAGGGGCTAATCGGAACAGTGGTTCGGAACTACTAATCCGAGGTTAGAGAATATTATTTTCATGATATTTTATGAGTTAGAGTATGATTATATAAGTACATGAAAATTTTTGGTGCTTTAATTTTAGCGATTTCATGCTTAATCGTGAAAAAGGACTAAATCGCATAAAGTACAAAAGTTCAAGATTTCAAGCTAAGGGTGCCAAATAGCCATAGAATATTAATTGGAGGTTTTTAAAGGGCAATTAGCCCCTTAAATCATGGTTGGCCGGCCATAGGGGACAATAGAGGTCAAAATTTGGTCAAGTAGGTGTGTTAGGTGGACTAAATTGGGTTTTTATATTAAAATAAAGGAATAAAAGATATCATCTTTTCTCCTTCATTTCTCCACCGAAAATTTTTAGCAAATGGAGGTTTGAAAGCTCAAAAATTTCAGCACACTCTTCTCCTTACAAGTAAGTGTTCTAGTGATAATTTCTTGATAAAAATTGTACTTTTAGAACCCCTAAAGCTTAAGCTTTCTAAAGAGGGGACTATTTTGTTAAATGGTGAAGAGTTTAGAGTTTTTCCATGAAAGCTTTTAAGTTGTTTGCTGCATTTTTATGGAAGAAAATAGGTCTTAGTTGTTAGATGAACAACTTTGTGAAAGGTGTTATCATGAAAACACCTAAAAGGGCTCTTTGTAAAGGTTGTGAAATTTGTGGTAAATGTAACATCCCCAAACCGGGCCCATGAGCCTTGACCGGAGCTGGTATGTCACTGCAGAAAACGTTTGGAAATAATCTTACTTAAAAGTAAATACTGTTAAAATTTTGTTGCCTTTAATAAAACATTTTCGTAATTTAAAAACATTCTAAGTAAAAATCGAGTTGTTATAAAAAATACCGGATTCAAAACTTTAATATGACTTTTGAGATTTAAATAGCTTTTAAAATTAAACTTACACAATAATATCCCACTTATAAATCTAACTTAAACATGACAAATTCAAATACTTTAAGGCCTTTATTACAACAAATAACTATTCAAAAATACAATAAAATACTAAAATTAATAAATTCTATTATATAATGAAAACAACTTCTTCTGCATGGGCCACCTCGTATCCACTCCAAACTCGATCCGAGCATCATGCATCACCTGGAAGGTTTTGTAAAAATTGGGTGAGTCATACAGACTCAGTGTGCAAATAAACCACTGAATTCCACCCACATGTCAAACCATATAATACCCCATATAACATATATTAATGCAACTTAATCACATGCTTTCACTTATTGGGCTTGGCCCATATCCACATCACATAGAGTTCACATATTGGGCTTGGCCCATAACCATATCACATTCTTATAACAGTGTAATTAACCACATGTTTCCACATACTGGGCTTGGCCCATTTCCACCCTTATTCACTTATCATATTATGCAATTATGAAGCCCTGCCCCACCTAGTGTCCATCCATTACCCCTACCTTAGCAGACCTGCTGCTCAAGGCCGTGGCTAATCCACCGACCAACTAAGTGATCCCACATATCTTACCTGGGCAGACTTGCTGCTCCAGGCCGTGGCTAAGCCACCGATCACATAAGTGATCCCACATATCAATTAGTCCACGGTGATGCACACAGCTATCAACCGCCGAGATGGGCACTAGCCAACACCTCCCTTGATGAGCACATAGCTAACATCAAGCGCTAATGTAGCACAAGGCTAACATTAGACCACGTACATAAATATGTACACCCCTTTCCTTCTTTGATCATATCCCAAGCCCCATGTATCATGCCACAATATCATTAAAATAAACATATATTACATGCCATCACATTTTCATACATATATCATATGTAAATTAACGTCATAAAATACTAACCTTATTAATCGATTGCCCATAATGGGTATCAACCATTTTAGCCCTTATCTCGGCTATCATTCACATCATATACATATTTATAAATATAACACATACACACAACAAGAGAACAGTGCGATAACTACGCACCTGATTATTCAGCGAAAACCCGATCTATACAGATCTAGCACAATCTAGGATCCCGAAACTCTTTATTCCTGTCTATTTGCCCTTAAATCACCATAACCAAAATTGGTTATTCACTAGCAAACAAATATGGCCTAAGGCCGAATAATACAACCACTTACCTTACCCAACTATATCCCGAATACTACTTGCTCCTGAAGTTACCAATATCCCTGCTTAATAACTTATTAGAATCGACTTAAACAATAATCTAAGGAAAGTGGCCCTTGGCTGCATTCAACATGACACTTACCTTGATCTCGCAAAACCCGAAAGTTACTCCTTAGCGCTTCCTTCCTTCAACTAAACACCAAAAGAACCTATATTAAGGCTTAATGGACATTCGGCCATGCCTAAAACCAAGGCTTAAACACTTGATTTTGGCACATCCATGAAATGAAGATGAAACCGATTACTAACAGAAGTACTTACCACCAACGATCAATTCCCGAGATCACCTTCTTATATTCGGCCATAGAGGAGAAAAGGAGTTAGGCTCTTAACTTTCAGTTTAAATGAGAACAAGAGATGAAAAGAAGTGATGAGGAGATTCAAATACAGATTCAGCTATGGCTCATCAAAGGAAGTCGATAATGAAGAATAATGGTGGAGGGGTTTCGGCTTAAGCAAAGATAAATTAAAAGAAAATAAATGCACAATGGTTCTACCTTTCGGCTTTTGACAAAGGAAAATAGGGTGCAAACTTTCGGCACAATACCAAGATGACAAGAAAATTCGAAAGAAAGACTTCTCTTCAGTTGAGAAATTCGGCAAAGGAGACTAGGGAAGAAATAAACAAATTTCGGCACTTATTTCCTCTTCATGGCCGAATATACCGACCCCCCAAAGAGACCCATATTCGGCCACTTCATCCTTCCCTCACTAATCTCCACCTAATTCTCTTATCACCTTAATAAAATAATGAAAATAAAATAATTCATCACATCCCTTAGCAATTTCCTATATTATCTCTTTACTAATTAAAATAAATAAATTAAAACCACCCTTATCCCATACCTACCCACTTAAGATAAATAGAATAAATAAAAGCAACTATCCTTACTCTAGCCCAATTTTAAAAGAAATCCCAAAACTTATCCCTACCTTTACAAAGTCCTATGCCAGAATAAAAAAAAATAAAACAAGCCTTATCCCATCCACCAAAGTCCATGTGCCGTCCAACCTTTTCTCCCTTCCCTTAACGTCATATGCAAAATAAAATAAAAGCCACCCATTTGCTGCCCACATGGTTCGAACCTGAGACTTGCTGGAGCCCTTGACGCTAGCCACTTTGCCAAGGCGCTGTTTGTGATATAAACTCCCCAGAATTTCTTTTAAACCCTCTTTCGCCAGGCGCCTTCTTAACGCAAAAATAAAAGCTCCTTCCTGCTTCCTTCGCAACTCGAACCTGGGCCCTCTACCCACTGCTTGGGGCGTCACTTGCCCAAGCCTTAAGTAGCGTCTTGCTGCCACTTTACCAGGCCAACCCTTGTGTCATAAATCCCTCACGAATTTCCCTTAAAGCCTTCTTAGCCTAGTTCCCATTGTCTTAGCGCCAAAAGAAAAATAAAAACACTCCTCCTTGCTGCCAACGTGATTCGAACCAAAGCCCTTCCCCTTGTTTGAGGCGTCAATCACCAAGGCCCTAAGTGGTGCCTTGTAGCCACTTTGCCAAGGCATTTCTTATGTCATAAATCCCCAACAACTTCTCTTAAAGCCTCCTTAGCCTAGCTCCCCATAATTAACACTTAAAAACAAAATTTCTCCTATAGCTCGAGCCTTCCCTTAGCTTATAACTAGCACCTAGAATACCTCAATCGACACCACAATGACCACACTTATGCAAAATAATTTAATGAAAATTAACCCCTATTTCAGGATATTACAGTAAATGTGTGAAATAATGAGTTTTGATGGCTGCCATAAGAAAAATAAATGTTCACCTAGGCTCGATAAAGAAAGAAATTTGATTAAAATTAATTTTCGAGCCTAAGGGTAAAATGGTAATTTTGAAAAAGTTTAAGGGCAAATTAGTAATTTTGTCAAAGCATGATTATTGAAATGCATTTATTAATGTGATAATTAAATGATCTAATTTGCTATTATAGATCAAGAAGAACCAAGAATTTACCTCGACCGGGGAAAGAACAAAGTATTGAACTAGATTGACGATCTAGCTTATTTTGAAATTGAGGTAAGTTTATGCTAGTACGTTTGAGAATGTTTGATATTATAACGATGCATGATATTCTATGAAATCGAATGTTAGTGTTGAATGAGAAAGATGATAAAAGTTGAGATGTTGAAGTTGTAACATCCTGAATTAATGGGTCTATGCGTTTAGTATAGAAATATGTTTAATATGTTAACTTAGGTAAAAGGGGTCTAAATTTGGGCTTAGAATTAGGCAAAGGCCCAGATTAAATTATTTTAAGGTGACATCATTAACAATTAAAAAGGAACAAGTTTTGGGTCGCAAGGAGCCCATGTTTTTAGGCAAATTTTGGCACTTTAAATGAAGATAACGGTGACGCCACACACAAGGAATTAGGGGCCCAAATATTAAGTTTAATGAGGCCCAAATCTTTTAATTTAAGTGAGTTAAATTTCGGCACTAGGGTTAGTAGAGGTGGACGGCTACAAGGCTCAAAAATAGGAGAAATTATGTGGATTTTATAAGTGATAATATCATAGATAAAAAGGAGAAAAGTTAGGAGCTTATCTTCAAGGGAAGTTTTGGCCGAAAATCCGCCACCTGGAGGAGTCTAAAATTTGGCTACTGCATGGCAAAGAGGGTGCCGAATTTCCCCTTCTCTTTTAGCTTGAATTTAAGGGGCGTTTTCAGTTTTTAACAGTAGGTGCCGAAATATCTATAAATAGGGGGGCTAGCTCCTTGATTCTGACACTGAAAACCTTAAATTCCTCTCCCATTGTACCGAAATTACCTAGCCTCTCCCTCTCTAATTTCTTTTCTCCAAATTTCTTCAAAACTCGAAACTCTTCTCCACTTTTTCCTCCTTGTGCTAATTTCTCTAAAAAGCCGAAGCATCCATAGTCTTTTCTTCTATTCATCCTATTTGAGAATTAGTTCTACACTTCCGGCATTTAAATCTTCCATTGGTATTGCCAAATCCTCTCTCTAGTGCTTGCCGAATTTCCTATGCTAAAGTAAGTGTCAATTTTTGATTATTTTTCATGATCAATTCCCGGTTTTTGAAAAGCAAAAGCCTAAAGCTAATAGTTTAATGGTTTTATGATGGGTGGTAATTTGGGATTTGAAGGAAGCTTGGTCAATTAGATCTAACAGCCGAAAATAGCTAGTCTCCACTTTCGGGATATTTAAGGTAAGAAGATTTTCCTAGATTTCTATTAGATTTCATCATTATATACAAGATCTTAATGTTATAATGAGGATTAATGATTAAATATTGTGATAGTAGTTCTGATAAGGACTTGTGATGGAATTAAATATGGATCAGGCAAAGGAGAAAATCCCTAAGTTTAAGAAAAGAAGCGATATCGCCATTCGAGATTGGCCACTTGGTTGTGGACCTAGCTTCAAACAACACCTTAGGCAGATAGCAGTTGTGTCGACTAAGGATAGCGTCGATATAGAAAGCATCGTTTTATCGGTAATCAGGTGTGTAGATCTCTAACACACTACTAATAAACCTGTATGTATGACTATTTTTAAATGTTATGGGCTAAAAAGCCGGAATGAGGCTGTATAGACAGTCGAATGGAACCCTAAAAGGGTAGGCAAGGATGCCAGGTACGTAAACGTAGAACTCCCTATGTGTATCGAAAAATATATAAGTCTGCATGATATTTTCTTTATGTATGTATGCATGGGGTGGGAATAATGATATTGAAGGGGAAATGTATGATAGGTCACTTGGTGATCGGTGGTAGAAAACCTACATAATTTAATTGTAAGGTCACATAGTGATCGGTGGCTAAGCCACGTTTAATGATTCCTGAGTAACAGAATAGCGATTCAGTATGTCGTTATGGTGTGTAGCGGATGGAGGGTTGATTGTAGAAATCCCCACGGTGTGATGGTTGGTATGGGTTGGTCTGTAGAGGATGGAACCCTAGGATGGGATGGGTTATTAATCATTTATTATTTTGATGTATGATTATGATTGATGCCTTATGGGCCAGGGCGTATAATGTGTTTGTGGGCTCAGGTCGTTCTGTGCTTTGAGATTTATACACTGAATCTTGGTGACTCACGCTTTCCTTTTCTCTACTCTCCAGATGAGCAGTAGATCGTGGATATGGGAGCCGGGACGGACTCGAGGGGCCATCAAGTTCTATTTCTACAAATTATATTTTCTTTAGGACTTCTTTAAGTTTGTTTTATTGTTATTTGAGGAACAGTTATGTAATAAGGCCTCTAGCTTTTATTCAACTTAGGAGTTTTCTATGTTATGCTACTTATGAATATACCACAAGGTTTATTTACATTTATTAATAAAAATACAAAGAGGTTTATTTTCAAAAAAAAAAATCTCTCCTTCAAATTTAATTAATTTAACTCGTGTTTTTAAAATGCGATAAAGTGTTATGTGTTTGATAACATGCCGGATCTGGCCGAAACGCATGGGCTGAGTTTGGGGTGTTACATTTTGGTATCAGAGCCCAGTTCAAAACTCAGGCTATGAAATAGGTCTAGTACTGTTTTAAAAAGTTGATAAAAAATGTTTTGGATGAAGATATGACCTTCGAGTCTACCGGTACCCGATCCACCCAGGTAAGTATTCTAAACTCTTGACTGTGATATAAATGTGGGCTTAATGGGCTTTATAGGACATAGACTTTCTAGATTAGAACTTGATGGACTCTAGGCTTAGACAAACCACTCTTCAAAATCCATAAGATTTAATTTCACTAAACAAAACCTGTAAACGAGTCGCAAGACGAAGGTGTGGCAATAGGCATATGCATGTCTAGGAGTAGAACCGGAAGAGCTTGGTATTTAAGCAGTCCAAGTGACTCACCTCCTCTTCGCTAGAATCTTACCTGGTACATAGTGACTGTTCACTTTAGCCATGACAGGGTGTGGCAATAGGCATACGCATGTCTAGGAGTGGATTCAGGGAGAGCTTGGTATTTAAGCAGTCCTAGTGACTCACCTCCTCTTCGCTGGAATCTTACCTGGTGCGTAGTGACTGTTCGCTATAAGGATTTGTTCATGGGCTGAACCCATAATTGAAACCCGAAAGGGACCAACCACCCTATTTTGTAAAAAAAACCCCTAAGTTTTGAACATTTCCAAAAGATACACTTGATTTGAAAATGTTCACAGCTATGAAAAATTTACCCAAAAACCCTATGTTTACAAGAGTACCTAGATTTTCCAAAGTGCCCCTGTTTAAAAAAAAACAACATCAAAATATTCCTGGTTTGTAAAATCACCAAATTACCCTTGTTTCGCAAAATGACCAAAATATCCCTGGTTTGTAAAATTACCAAATTACCCTTGATTCACAAAACTACCGAAATACCCTCGGATTGCCAAATTACCGAAATACCTCCGAATTTTAAAATTACCAAAATACCCCCAGATTTCAAAATTACTGAAATTCCCCTAAATTACAAAATTACCAAAATACCCTTATTTCACAAAATCACCAAGGAACCTTATTTTGAAAAATTACAAAAATACCCCTGTAGGATAAAATTACGAAAATACCCCTTGGTAGTGAAAACAACAACTACAACAACACTTTTCTGTAATGAACGTGAGTTCATGGATGTTGATGATTGAATGTATGTGTTTCTTAGAGGATATGAACTTGAGACTGAATGGTGAATGCGAATTCGAAAGAACTACTCTTAAAGCTATTATTTATAAGACTGTTCGTGGTTAAAATAGTGGAAGAAAACTAATAATTCATAAAATTCCTAATCAGATAAAAGCAAAGCGGTAGAATGAGTACAAGGAGTCGAGGACGTCCGCCACATGGTCGTGGTGGGGGTAGGATGACTGTGTCAGAACCAGTAGGATCTGGTCTTGGATCTGGAAATGAGATGCCAGCTCCAGAGGAAGAATTTCAGGATCAGACTGCCAGAGATGACGCGGTATCTCAGGTAATGTTAAGGGTTTTAGAGAGGGTTGCTGGGGCTGGTATGGGCACAGGAGCCCGGAAATCTGTGCCAGAGCGGCTTAGGGCCAATGGGGCAGAAGTGTTTAGAGGAATTACTGGTGTAGCCCCAAGCTCAGCTGAGTATTGGTTGGAGGCGGTAGAACGCATAATGATGATTTGGATTTCACGGAAGAGGAGAAGTTGAAAGGAGTTGTATCTCTCCTGCAGGATGAAGCCTATCAATGGTGGCTTACAATTAAGGATGGTACAGTGGCTGACTGTATCACCTAGGAACTCTTTAAAACGGCGTTCCAGAACAAGTACATTGGATCGAGTTATGTGGATGCGCAGCGCAGAGCATTTCTGAATCTGGTGCAAGGGAGTAGGTCAGTGGCTGTGTATGAAGCTGAATTTTTACGCCTTAGCCGTTATGCTCGTGGGATGGTAGCCACGGAGCATGAACGTTGTGTTAGGTTCGAGGATGGCCTGAGGGATGACTTACGTGTTTTGATAGCCTCGCAGCAGGAGAGGGAATTTGCTGTCCTAGTGGAAAAGGCTAAGATAGCCGAGGAGGTAAAGCGGACTGAGAAATTAAATCGAGATAGAGACAGAGGTGAAAATAAGAGGAATTTTGGATCGTTAACCGGGCGTACTCAGAAAACGTCTAGGGCTGATGGACCCAAACGGGAAGAGAATCCTACTGCTGCTAACCAGACACCCAAGTGTACTAGATGTGGTAAATTTCATACTGATGAATGTTGGGCAGGCAGTGAGAAGTGTTTTAGGTGTGGATCTACGGATCATCAAGTTAGAAACTGTCTGCAGCAACGAGATGGTGAAGGGACCATGGGTCGAGGGAATACTCAGCCTGGCAGAGGAGGTGAGCAACCACAGAGAGGTTGTGGTGCAGGCCGAGGTGGTAATGGTGCTGGTCGGGGTCGTGGAGCACCAGGTCTAGGGGCAGGAAACACTAAGGCGAGACAGCCGGGATTGGTGTATGCTGTTAGACGTTGTGAGGAGGCTGACGCACCAGATGTCATAACTGGTACGTTTTTAATTTTTGGCTTGCCTTACACTGCATTGATTGACATTGGGTTGACGCATTCGTATGTAGCTAGTAGCGTATCTAGAACTTTAAAGCTAGAATCTGAAATTACCCCGAAGGCAATGACTGTAGTTAGCCCGTTAGGACAATCTATAGTAGTGGATAAACTCTATCGGGAAGTACCTCTAGAAGTTGAGGGGATAGTTTTCCGAATGGATCTAATGGAATTACCGTTCGGGGAGTTTGATTTAATTTTAGGCATGGATTGGCTTGTGAAGTATCAAGCTAATCTATATTGTGTGGCCAAGCGTATGGTGTTGAAAACCCTCGAGGGTGATGAAGTGTTAGTGATAGGAGAAAGGGGGAACTGTTTGTCGAATGTAGTGACTGCCCTAAAAGCAGAAAGGATGGTGAGGAAAGGTTGTGAGGCAGTTTTATTATTTGTTCGGGCTCTAGAAGCTAAGGACCTGACTGTTGGGGACATCAGGACGGTAAAGGAATTTCCTGATGTTTTCCCTGAAGAGCTTCTGGGATTACCCTCAAATCGTGAAGTGGAGTTTGGTATCGATCTTCTTCCGGGAACAGAGCCAGTATCTATTGCCCCATATAGGATGGCGCCGAAAAAGTTAGTAGAGTTGAAAGCGCAGATTCAGGAGTTACTGGATAGAGAATTTATTCGACCGAGTGTATCGCCTTGGGAAGCACCGGTGTTATTTGTTAAGAAGAAGGATGGATCAATGCGTATGTACATTGATTATCACCAGTTGAATAAGCTAACAATCAAGAACAAGTACCCGTTGCCAAGGATCGATGACTTGTTCGATCAATTGAAGGGAGCCTCAATCTTTTCTAAGATAGATCTGAGGTCAGGGTACCATCAGCTTAGGGTCAAGGAGGCGGATATACATAAGACAGCTTTTAGGACTCGCTATGGTCACTATGAGTTTATGGTGATGCCGTTTGGATTGACCAACGCGCCAGCAGCGTTTATGGACATGATGAACCGAGTGTCCCAACCTTACTTAGACCGGTGTGTTGTGGTGTTTATCGATGATGTCTTAGTGTATTCGAAGTCAGATGAGGAGCATGATACTCATCTGTGAATAGTTTTGCAGATCCTAAGAGAGAAGAAGTTGTATGCTAAATTCAGTAAGTGTGAATTTTGGCTGAGGGTAGTAACGTTTCTAGGACACGTTGTGTCAGCAGAAGGGATTAGGGTTGACCCTCGAATGATTGAAGCAGTGTTAGATTGGAAGCCACCCAATTCTGTGGCTGAGATAAGAAGTTTTCTTGGTTTAGCTGGGTACTACCGAAGGTTTGTTGAAGGATTTTCTACGGTAGCGGCACCGCTGACTAAATTGCTACGGAAAGGAGTTCCATTTGTTTGGTCTAATAAGCAGCAGGAGAGTTTCGAAAAGTTAAAGAGGTTTCTGACGGAGGCTCCGGTGTTGATTCAGCCGGAGGAGGGGAAGGAGTTCGTAATTTACTGTGATGCGTCACACGCGAGATTAGGGTGTGTGTTGATGCAAGATAGAAAGGTGGTTGCATATGCATCTCGACAGTTATGACCGCATGAATTGAATTACCCCACCCATGATTTGGAATTGGTGGCAGTAGTGTTTGCCTTAAAAATTTGGAGGCATTATTTGTACGGGGAGAAATCTGTCATTTACACAGATCATAAGAGCTTGCAGTATCTTTTGACTTAGAAGGAGTTGAATCTAAGGCAGAGAAGGTGGATCGAGTTGCTAAAGGATTACGATTGCTCGATTGAGTATCACTTGGGTAAGGCTAATGCAGTAGCAGATGCTCTAAGTCGTAAAGTAGTCTCTGACCTAAGAGCAATGTTTGCTCACTTTAGTTTATATGAGGATGGAAGCTTATTAGCCGAACTTCAAGTGAAACCTTCTTGGATTAGTCAAGTGAATGAGAGGCAACAGACCGATGAGTTACTAAAGGGGAAATTGCAGCTAATCTCAAAGGATGGGCCAGTAGAATTCAGTATGAATGAGGAAGGATTGTTATGCTTTCAAGGGAAGGTTTGCATGCCAAAAGATCCGGAGTTAAGGCGAAGGATTTTGAATGAAGCACATGGTAGTGCATACGCTATGTACCCTGGAGGAAGTATGATGTTTCGAGATTTGAGAGATCGATTACGTGGCGGGTTTGAAGCAAAGATGGCGAATTGGTGGGTAAGTGTTTGACTGTCAACAGGTCAAGTCAAGGCGAACATCGATTACCATCGTGATTATTGCAACCAGTGAAGATTCCACAATGGAAGTGGGAAAGAATTACCATGGACTTTATTAGTGGGCTTCCCCTCACACCCACTAAGAAAGATGCAATTTGGGTAGTTGTTAATCGCTTAATGAAGTTTGCACACTTCATACCAGTGCGTATTGACTATTCCTTGCAGAAGTTAGCTAAGTTATACATAGCGGAGGTGGTGAGGTTGCATGGGGTACCGGTTTCAATCATATCAGATAGGGACCCTAGGTTTACCTCACAATTTTGGAAGGCGTTGCATCAAGCGCTGGGTACGAAGTTGGACTTCAGTACAGCGTTTCATCCTCAGACCGATGGATTGTCTGAGCGAGTGATTCAGATCTTAGAGGACATGTTGAGAAGATGTGTCATTGATTTTAGAGGTAGTTGGGAGAAGTTCTTACCATTAGTAGAATTTGCTTACAACAACAGTTACTAGTCAAGTATTCAGATGGCATCCTACAAAGCTCTGTACGGGCGGAGGTGTCGTACTCCTATTTGTTGGACGGAATTAGGAGAACGTCAGATTTTAGGTTTGGAGTTGGTGATCAAGATAGAAGAGAAGGTTGAATTGATTCGGATTCAACTGAAGGAGGCGTCAGACAGACAAAAGTCCTATGCTGATTTAAAGCGTAAGGACATAGAGTTTGCAATGGGTGATAAAGTATTTCTAAAGGTATCACCGTGGAAGAAAGTACTAAGGTTTGGTCGAAAGGGCAAATTAAGTCCTAGATTTATCGGACCATATCGGGTGTTGAAACGAGTAGGACCAGTAGCCTATCAGCTGGAGTTACCTCCGGAGTTAAGTCAAATTTACAATGTATTTCACATCTCTATGCTAAGACATTACTGTTCGGATCCGTCTCATATCGTACCTGTGGAGGAAATCAAGGTAAGACCTGATCTAACCTTCGAAGAGGAACCTGTGGAAATTTTGGATCGTGATGTTAAGGTGTTGCGAAGGAAAACGGTTCCATTGGTTAAGGTGTTATGACGGAATCATGGTTCGGAGGAGGCTACGTGGGAACCCGAGGAAGCAATGAGGCAGCAATACCCTCATCTTTTCTGATCAGGTAATTTTGAGGATGAAATTTCTTTAAGGGGGTAGAACTGTAACATCCTGAATTAATGGGTCTATGCGTTTAGTATAGGAATATGTTTAATATGTTAACTTAGGTAAAAGGGGTCTAAATTTGGGCTTAAAATTAGGCAAAGGCCCAGATTAAATTATTTTAAGGTGGCATCATTAACAATTAAAAAGGAACAAGTTTTGGGTCGCAAGGAGCCCATGTTTTTAGGCAAATTTTTGCACTTTAAATGAAGATAAGGGTAACGCCACACACAAGGAATTAGGGGCCGAAATATTAAGTTTAATGAGGCCCAAATCTTTTAATTTAAGTGAGTTAAATTTCAGCACTAGGGTTAGTAGAGGTGGACGGCTACAAGGCTCAAAAATAGGAGAAATTATGTGGATTTTATAAGTGATAATATCATAGATAAAAAGGAGAAAAGTTAGGAGCTTATCTTCAAGGGAAGTGTTGGCCGAAAATCCACCACCTAGAGGAGTCTAAAATTCAGCTTCTGCATGGCAAAGAGGGTGCTGAATTTCCCCTCTCTTTTAGCTTGAATTTTAAGGGTGTTTTTGATTTTTAGCAGTAGGTGCCGAAATATCTATAAATAGGGGGGCTAGCTCCTTGATTCTGACACTGAAAACCCTAAATTCCTCTCCTATTGTGCCAAAATTCCCTAGCCTCTCCCTCTCCAATTTCTTTTCTCCAAATTTATTCAAAAGCCGAAACTCTTCTCCACTTTTCCCTCCTTGTGCTGATTTCTCTAAAAAGCCGAAGCATCCATAGTCTTTTCTTCTATTCATCCTATTTGAGAATTAGTTTTACACTTCCGGCATTTAAATCTTCCATTGGTATTGCCAAATCCTCTCTCTAGTGCTAGCCGAATCTCCTATATTAAGGTAAGTGTCGATTTTTGATTAGTTTTCATGATCTATTCTCGGTTTATGAAAAGCAAAAGTCGAAAGCTAATAGTTTAATGGTTTTATGATGGGTGGCAATTCGGGATTTGAAGGAAGCTTGGTCAATTAGATCTAAAAGCCGAAAATAGCTAGTCTCCACTTTCGGGATTTTTAAGGTAAGAAGATTTTCCTAGATTTCTATTAGATTTCATCATTATATACAAGATCTTAATGTTATAATGAGGATTAACGATTAAATATTGTGATAATAGTTCTGATAAGGACTTGTGATGGAATTAAAGAAAATCCCTAAGTCTAAGAAAAGAGCAGTATCTGCCATTCGAGATTGGCCATTTGGTTGTGGACCAACTTCTGAACAACACCTTAGGCAGATAGCAGTTGGGTCAACTAAGGATAGCATCGATATAGAAAGCATCGTTTTATCGGTAATCAGGTGTGTAGATCTCTACACACTACTAATAAAATAAACTGTATGTATGACTATTTTTAAATGTTATGGGCTAAAAAGCCGGAATGAAATTTGTATAGACAATCAGTGGAACCCTAAAAGGGTTAGCAAAGGATGCCGTACGTAAACATAGAACTCCCTATGTGTATCGAAAAATATATAAGTCTGCATGACGTTTTCTTTATGTATGTATGCATAGGGTGGGAATGATGATATTGAAGGAGAAGTATATGATAGGTCACTTGGTGATCGGTGGTAGAAAACTCACATAATTTAATTGTAAGGTCACATAGTGATCGGTGGCTAAGCCACGTTTAATGATTCCTGAGTAACAGGAATAGGCAGTTCGGCTGTCGTTATGGTGTGTAGCGGATGGAGGGTTGATTGTAGAAATCCCTATGGTGTGATGGTTGGTACGGGTTGGTGTGTAGAGGATGGAACCCTAGGATGGGATGGGTTATTAATCATTTATTATTTTGATGTATGATTATGATTGACACCTTATGGGCCAGGGCCCATAATATGTTTGTGGGCTCAGGTCGTTGTGTGCTTTGAGATTTATACACCGAATCTTGGTGACTCACGCTTTCCTTTTATCTACTCTCTAGATGAGCAGTAGATTGTGGACATGGGAGCCGGGACGGACTCGAGGGGCCATCAAGTTCTATTTCTACAAATTATATTTTCTTTAGGACTTCTTTAAGTTTGTTTTATTGTTATTTGAGGAACAGTTATGTAATAAGGCCCTTAGCTTTTATTCAACTTAAGAGTTTTCTATGTTATGCAACTTATGAATATACCACAAGGTTTATTTACATTTATTAATAAAAAATACAAAGAGGTGTATTTTCAAAAAAAAAAAAATCTCTCCTTTATTCAAATTTAATTATTGCAACTCGTGTTTTCAAAATGCGATAAAGTGTTATGTGTTCGATAACATGCCGGATCTGGTCGAAACACATGGGACGGGTTTGGGGTGTTACAGAAGTCCCAGTTGGGCTATAGTGAATGTGAGAATACTATCATTGACACATGAGATGGATAAGGTCCCGTGTAAGACCATGTCGGGGACATGGCCTCGGCACCGAATAAAGATCTCGTATAAGACCATATCTGGCATATGGCTTCGATATTGAATAAGAGAATTGTATAATACCATATCCGGGATATGGCATCAATATTTGTTGTGAGATTTCCATATAAGACCATATCCGGGATATGGCATCGGCACTTAGAAGTGACCCCATGTAAGACCACATCTGGGATGTGGCATTGGCTTCGTGTTTATGTAATGACGATGAATATGCATCTTTGAATATCCCTAGTGATTTAGTGGGATAAATAGATAAGCTTGGAAATATGAATGAGATTAGTACCAAAGCCATGTGATTGAGTGAATACAGGTACCCGTGAGTAATTCAGGAGGAATGTTTGCGATATGTGGAATGGTATGTGTTAGATAAGAACCAGTACGAGTAAGTTATGGCAGGGTGCTTAAGACTTTGGGTGGTTAGTTAATGCCATGAATTGATGTCATTATGAGCTTATTGTTGCTATTTACTTTCATGCAAACTTACTAAGCTTTATGCTTACCCCTCTCATTTCCCTTTTCCTTGTAGTATTGCCAAGATAACTCGAGGATTGTGGTACGTCAGAGTTCAGAAATCACACTATCGACATCTCTTTGGTATAACAAAGCTAGACTTATTTTGAGTATGGCATGTATAGGACTTGGGGTATTTTGTTATGTCATATTTGTTAGCCAAAGTGTTGGCTATTTATGTTATCAAATACATTTTGTAAGTGGTCATTGGAATTGGGCCTATACTTGACAAGTTTATATATACTCAATGATGACGAGATTATGAAGTTCATGCTTGTATGAATGCTTTGATTTGAGTTCTTAGAAGTGCCTTAGGGTCATGAGTTATGATGAATTGAGTTGGTATAAGTATGGTTGCTATGTAGAGCGGTATTTGGCTTGAAATATAGCCTTTTTAATGTCCACACGAGTAGACACACGGGCGTGTGTCTAGGCCGTGTGTGACACACGGTCAGCCTCATGGGCGTGTTGATCGGCCGTGTGTCCCCTTGCATGCTAGGTTTACAAGTCAGTATGCTCAGTAGTAAACACACGGGCAGAGACACGACCGTGTGTCTCAGTCGTGTGGGAGGCACGGCCATGGGCATGGGCGTGTGCCCAGGCCGTGTGAAGTCTGCAATTAAAATTTGGGATTTAATTCGAGACACGGCCTAAGGACACGGGCATGTCCCACTTCACACGGGTGTGTGGCCCCTGTTTAGGCAAAAAATTTAAGTGCACAAAAGTTTTCGGTTCAATCTCGAAACCCTCTGTATGCATGTTTGAGGACTCGTAGGCCCATAATAAGGATGTTAAGCATATGAATGAGAAGTCTTAAGTTGGAAATGGAATTTTAAAGCCCAAAGTTGTATGTTCAAGCAGGTTAAGTCCGGTAATGCCTTGTACCTGGTTCCGGAGTGGAATACGGGTAAGGGGTGTAACATGGCCAAACCCCTAGCTATGTCTTCTCTTGCAATATTTGGCCATGGGGGACTAAATTGATGAAGATGAAGACTTTTATTTAGTTATTTTGGCTTTATTTACTAGATTACCTAAATGCCCTTCACCTAAACTTAAAAATTTTTCACTAACCATGCCCATTTTTTTTCCATACACATAATGGTCTAATTACCATCTAAAGGCCTCTAATTTAAAATTTCATAGCAATTAGACACCTGTAACATATAGAACTCACATTTTGCACTTTTTGTAATTTAGTCTCTTTAACTAAATTGAGTGCCCAAACGTCAAAATTTTCGAACGAAATTTTTACAAAATCATTCCATAAAACTGTAGACCATAAAAATATAATAAAAATAAATTTTACTACGTTAGATTTGTGGTCCCGAAACCACTGTTCCGACTAGACCCAAAATCAGATTGTTACACAAGGCTTTATTCGACTTGGGAGGTAGCATCAACCTAATGCTGCTATCAACTTTCAGAAAGTCGAGAATTGGTTACATGAAACCTACTGCAGTGACATTGCAACTAGCTGATTGATCCTTGGCTCAACCTGAAGGGCAAATCAAAGATATCTTAGTTCGTGTGGATAAATTCATTTTTCTGGCTGATTTTATCATACCTAACTGCGAGGCAGACAATGAGGTTCCCATAATCTTGGGGCGACCATTTTTAGCCACCGAACAAACCCTTATAGATGTTTTCAAAAGTGAACTGACCATGCGACTTAATGATGAGCACGTTACCTTCAATGTTTTTGATTCTATTCAATTCAAGGATCAAGAATAATGCCATACTGTCGATATGCTAGATGATTTAATTACGGAAGAATTCAATGACCAAAGCACAATACTTTCTGAGGAGTTTGCAATGACATCTGATGATGAATTCTTAGATAATTGTGATAGCAGGGTTGATGCTAATAGTTTTGAATTCAGGCATGGATGGAAGATTGAATCCTTAGACTTAGCTAATAGAACAACTCCAATTTTCAAACCATCTATCGATGAAGCTCCTACTCTGGAATTGAAATAACTACCTACTTATCTTAAATATGTCTTTCTTGGTGATAATAATACTCTCCCGGTTATTGTCTCTGCAACACTAGATGTAACTCAAGAAGAGAAATTGGTCCATATCCTTAAGCAATATAAACGAGCTATTGCTTGGAATATTGTAGATATCCAAGGTATTAGTCCATCTTTTTGCATGCACAAGATCAAATTCCAAGATGAAGGCAAACAGTCGATTGAGCAACAAAGAAGATTAAACGAGAAGATGAAGGAAGTTGTTAAGAAAGAAACTATAAAGTGGCTTGATGCTATAATTATCTACCTTAGTTCTGATAGCAATTGGGTAAGTCCAGTGCATTACGTTCCAAAAAAGAGTGGCATCACAGTGGTTAGCAACGAAAAAGACAAATTAATTCCTACAGACATTCCTATGGGATGGCAGGTCTGTATGGATTATCACAAACTTAATGCTACCACAAGGAAGGACCACTTCCCACTTCCTTTCATTGACCAAATATTGGACAGTCTTGCTGGAAGAGTTTATTATTGCTTTTCAGACAGCAATTTGGGGTACAATCAAATTGCTATTGCATCGAAGGATCAAGAGAAAATAACTTTCACCTGTCCCTTAGGTACTTTTACTTTTCGCTATATACCTTGCGGTTTTTGTAATGTACCAGCCACATTTAAAAGGTGCATGATGGCAATATTCTCAGATATGATTGAAAATTCTTTAAAGGTTTTTATGGATGATTTCTCAGTATATGGGAATGATTTTGATCATTGCACTGACAACTTGGATAAACTATTACAGAGATGTGAAGACACACATCTTGTTCTAAATTGGGAAAAATGTCATTTCATGGTAACTAAAGGCATTGTGTTAGGCAATCGCATATCTAGTCAAGGCATTGAAGTAGACAAAGCTAAAGTGGAAATCATTAAGAAATTACCTCCACCGACAAATGTCAAAGTTATTCACATTTTTCTTAGGTATGTGGGGTTTTACCGAAGATTTATTGGAAATTTCTTAAAAATTGGAAAGCCCTTATGCTCATTGCTAGAGCAGAATCGAAAATTCTTCTTTAACAATGCATGTCTAGAGGCATTCATTCAATTAAAGACACAGCTATTAAATGCACCCATTTTCGTTGCACCAGACTGGTATCAACCTTTTGAAGTTATGTGCGATGCAAGCGACTTTGCTGTGGGTGTTGTTCTGGGGCAATGCAAGGGAAAAATATTTCACGCCATCTATTATGCTAGCAAAACTCTTACAGAGGCTCAAATCAACTATACCATTACAGAGAAAGAATTGTTGGCTGTAATCTTTACTTTCAATAAGTTTGGTTCTTATCTTGTCAGCGTAAAGGTTACTATATTTACTGATCACTCGGCGTTGAGATATCTTTTTGCTAAAAAGGATGCAAAACCAAGACTGATACGCTAGATTTTACTGTTGCAAGAATTCGACATCTAGATAAAAGACCGTAAGGGTTCAGAGAATCAAGTTGTAGACCATCTTTCACGATTGTAAGCTGGCAGCAAAGATGGAAACGTACTTCAAATTGTCAATGCATTCCCATATGAGAAGTTATTTACTGTAGATGTAACCCTTTGGTATGCAGATTTGGTTAATTATCTAGTGTGTGGGAAACTCCCATTGGGTGTCACAGGCCATAAAAAAAAAAGGTTTCTTCATGAAGTAGTGAAGTATCATTGGAACGAGCCGTATTCATTCAAGATATGCAATGACAACATATTCAGCGTTGTGTTTCGGAAGAGGAGATATTTTCAATCCTAAAACACCGTCATGATGCTCCTTATGGAGGTCATTTCGGTGGCATGTGAACTGCTGCTAAGATTCTCCAAGCTGGATTCTACTGGCCTTCATTATTCAAGGACGCCCACAATTTTGTGAATTAATGCGATATGTGTCAATGCACTGGTTCTATATCCCGATACAATGAAATGTTACAGCAGCCAATTATGGAGGTTGAATTGTTTGATGTTTGGGGTATGGATTTTATGGGACCATTTCCAAGTTCATTTCAAAATCTTTATGTATTAGTAGTTGTTGAGTACGTCTCAAAGTGGATTGAAGTTGTTGCAATCCCAAAGAATGATGCAAAGACAGTGCTTAATTTTTTTCACAAGCATATACTCACCCGCTCTAGCACATCGAAGGCATTGATTAGTTATCAGGGTACACACTTTCATTGCAACCAAGTGGCAACCACACTGAAGATATATGGAGTTAATCATAGAATGGCTACTACTTATCATCTGCAAACTAATGGACAAGCCGAAGTATCGAATCGACAAATTAAAAACATTCTTGAAAAGGTTGTGAACCCTTCGAGGAAAGATTGGTCTTCCAGACTGGATGATGCTTTATGGCATTCGGATAGTATAAAAAATGCCATAAGGGATTTCATCGTATCAGTTGGTTTTTGGGAAAGCATGTCACTTGCCAGTTGAACTGGAACGCAAAGCAATGTAGGAAATTAAGCAAGTGAACACGGACTATGAAGCTGCTGGAAAGAAAAGGTTACTGGATATCACTGAACTAGAGGAGATCAAGCAAAATGCCTTGTAAATGCTGCAACTTACAAAGAAAAGACCAAGCGATGGCATGAAAAAATTATTTTGCAGTGATAATTTACTGTAGATCAACAAGTTTTATTATTTAATTCTAGACTGAAACTGCACCCGGGTAAATTGCGCTCTTGTTGGTCTAGACCTTTCAAAATTGTCGAAGTATTTCCTCATGGTACAGTCGCAATCAGAGATTTAAATGATTGACTCCAGTTTAAAATGAATGGCCAGCGATTGAAACATTATCTTGGGAATATTTATCACAAGCAGGCAGAGACCATTAAATTGGTCGAAAAATTTTAATTCTTTTGAAATTTATTATGTAAATTTATTTTTATTTCTGTTCAAGTTTGTTTTATTTTTTATTTATTTTTATTTTTGCATAATAATTAGGTACCATTGTCGACGCATTTGGGCTTTATTGTCAACGCAATTCGTACTATTGTGCTGTCACTTCTAACTCATCAAGAATGAGGGCATATAAAAAATTTCAAGATCTCATCGTTTGATCAAAAGTCACCTAGCCATCTGATCTGTCTGAGCGGGGCACAATTCTTATTGGACATAATTATTCCCGCCAGCTTTATATCCCTTCACAAAAATCACGCCTTTCCATCTTCTTCTTTCACTAGCTATAAACCCCTATTCACTGTGCCGACTGTTACACACACAAAGCAGCCATTTTTATTTACTTTCTTTTCTCCAAGCTCGTACCTTTACAACTTAAAACCATCTTCACTCCACAAAACAAACAAAATATGGCAAGAACGAAAGGTTCAATAAAGAAAGTCACCAAGCCTGTTGAAAAACACTCATCTTCTGCAACTGTTGTTCGTGAGTCAGAATCCTCCATGCCAACGGAGAAAAAGGAACCGACAATTTTTTTAACGAAAGCGGCCAAAGATTGATTTCAAAACAACATTTTAAAGCGAAACTTCCACCCAGAACATGGCATTCTCCTTTCGCAACAACTAGACTTGGGTAAACAAATCTCCAAAACCATCTCTAAGTTGAAGTGGGAGACTTTCTGCACACATCCTAGAAGCTATCTTGTAACACTCCTAACCCGTAACCGTTGCCAGTCTAGGATTAAGAGGCATTACTGTACAATTGAAAACTTTTACGGATATTACAAAACATAATTTGACAAATCACATCAAATTTTCCCTTAAATAGGTCTTCGAGACCTTAAACATGCTTTAGAATAGGGTCGGGACTAAACCAAACATATATTGAAATTCTCAGAAATTTAAAATTTTTTTCAAAGTTACAAAGGGCACACGCCCGTGTGGGCAGGCCGTGTGCCTCACACGGCCTCTAACACACCCGTATGTTTAAGCCATGTCAAAATAGGGCATACATACTGACTTGTCCACACAGCCGTGGACATGCCCGTATGCCTCACCCGTGGTCGCTACTGACTTGCACCACACAGCTAGTCGCACGCTCGTGTGTCTTGCCCGTGGTCGAGGCTGACTTGTTTTAAATTACAACCACGAGAGACACGGTCGAGCCACACGCCCGTATGCTCAACTATGTGGGCAAATATAGGCCATTTGCGAGGCCAAATTGCCACCCACACTTTGGTCATCCCTACAAGCACATACAAACACATTTCTAAACACAATTGGAAACCAAAAACACACCAAATGGTCATCATATCATCCCATTCAATCTCATTTCTAAGTATACCAATTTATATACCAAATAGCTCAACAAATCGACAAATAAACCAAGCATGATTCATCCACAACTTACCACTTCATCATAACCATCATTCATCAAACACATATACTCGCTTTGCATCAATAAGCTTACCATTATCTTGACCATTTCATAACCATGGAATCATACCAAAACCAAACATCATATAGCATGACTCTTCATTCATTACACAACCATTTAACTAGCCATATCACATGGCTATCCACATATTTCAAACATAACACAAGGTAACTAGCCTATACATGCCATACTTTAGTATATACATTTTCAAAAGGGTACCAAAATAAGATCGAGTAGTGTGATGACGATCCTCGACAATTTCCCAAGCCTTCAGTAGCTTTGACGATCTATAAAATAGAGCAATCACACACAAAGTAAGCTTTCAAAAGATTAGTAAGCCATATACAAATTAACTTAACATAAAATACACATAGCCACTTTGATACAATGACATTAATGTTTCTCATTTGCAAATTCATCACATATCCTTTGGCTCATTTGTTTAGCCACTACTTACCCACATTTCATAGCTCAAAATATCACTTTACTCATTGCTCATTCAAGCATGTATCATATATTATCTCATCAAATCTATACACATATTCACTTTAGTAAGCTCATATAAATACTTACCTTTCATACACATACATAGTGTACTTTTCAAACGTACCTGAATTGTTAATACATTTCTCATAGTCTCTCTTTTCTCGGATTTGCCCGTTGAACCATTTGGAACTAAATAGGATACTTAGAGTACTCAGAATAATCATACAATGCTAAGGTCCCAGACGTGGTTTTACATGTACTCAAATATCGATGCCACTGTCCTAGACAGGGTCTTACACGAATCAAATACGATGTCAATGTCCCAGACATGGTCTTACACGTAAATCTCATATCGATGCCAAAGTCCCAGACGTGGTCTTACATGATCTCACATATCGAAAACCTATGTCATGACATATGTAATCCTATATATCCCTAGGTTTGTACGGGACTTCTCGGTCATAGATACATTGTCGATACTATCTCAAATTCCATGTACATAACATCTCGAGCATATTCAACACAAGATAAATTTCATATATGCACAATTAACTCAATTCAAATGCATTTATTTGTATATCGACTTACCTCGGATTCGGTTAATGTACGGACTCAACTATTCGACCACTTTCGACTTTCTGCGATCTAAGTCCGTTTTCTTCGGTTCTTGATCTATACATATTCAAATTTAATCTATTTATTCACAAAATCATTCAATTCAATCCAAAAACACATATTTAGGGAAATTGACAAATTAGCCCCCATATTTTCACATTTTGAATTTTAGTCCTTATTTCACAAAATCACAAACTATACAAAATCTCAATACACCCATGCTTAGCCGAATTCTCTATAGGTCCCTAGCAACCCATATTTTTCATTTATTTCACAATTTAGTCCTTTAAAATTTTATTTTCTCAATTTAATCCAAATTACTCAAAATCACCAAAAACTCAAAGACAAGCTATGTTAATCTAACACATATATTTCATATTTCATTATAAAACTTCACAAAGCTCATGAATTCATCTATGGAACATTTTAAATTCATCATCAATTCACAAAATTTAAGCATGGGTTTTGTAGAGCACAAAGCAACGATTACAAAACATAGAAATTATCAAAAACTGAAACCGAAACATACCTAAATTGAGATGAATAAGAGGCGAATGCCTAACAAGCTTTTCCTTTCTCTTTTCTTTGTATTTTCGGCACAAACAAGATGATAATGTCCATCTTTTATGTTTTATTTTATTAAACTTAACATAATTTCTAATTTAAAAATTTAACCTTTAATAATAAAATAATATAACACATAATAGTTGGTTATAAATGTCCATTAACCATGTTAATGGTTTAATTACAACATAATGCCACCAACTTTATAAAGACATGACACTTAAGTGCTTTTAACTTATAGCATGCAAGTTTTGCATCTTTCACAATTAAGTCTATAACACCCCAAACCCGGCCTAGATGTTACGACCGGATCTGACGTGTCATATTGAAGTGTCATTTGAAAATCGGGCTTTTCGATAAAAGTGTTACTAAATTTTAGGTCCCATATAATCAATCGCTGTTAAAAACGTTAGTGTTGTAAAATCAAATCATGTTATCCAATCATAGGTCATATCAATTGTTATAAGTTTATCAATCTGAAATAAAACCTCAGAAGCCTTTTCTAGTCTAGCAGGTTGAAATAAAAAGAAAACACCAAATAAAAGTTAAAACCTCAAATGGCCTTATTACAAAAATATCAACCCCAAAATAAAATATTAAAAAAGCTAAATATAAATTAAAATACTCGTGAACATGTGGCCACCACTGAGTCCCTCGCAGCTCCAAATCATCTAAGGCTAGGGATTACCTGTACAGTTAAAAGAAAAGGGTGAGTTACGATAACTTAGTGTGTAATCCCCTATTATGCAGTAAAAGTTTGGGCCCAAGCCCTATTCAGTAACCGATCAATATGGGCATTATCCCTATACAGTAAAAGAGCGGGTCTAAGCCCAAAGTCATAACAGTGTAGAGCAGAGATGCAACCCAACCCAATCCAGCCAACACACCACCCTTACCAACCAACACACCATGTGGGGACTAAGTCGACCCACCCAGCCAGTACACCAATATTGCAGCATAGCTACTAATACTAACGCAGCAAAACTACTAATAACAGTAAACGTGGCCAAGCCACTAGAATTAGAATACGTAGCGAAGACACTAGAATAGTAAAAACATGGCAGAACCACTAGTACAGTACTTCCTCCAAATCAGAATCCCAACCCCAATGCAGAATGTCATGTCATAAATCGTACGTGTATGTAGTCTGTCATATTCATAAACAGTCATATAGATAGCATACACACACATCAACTAAACAACCACTAAGGGTATAATGGTCATTTCGTCGGTTAGGGGTAAAGTAGTAATTTCACCCCTCAGGGGTATTTTGATAATTTTACCCTTCAAAGGTATTTTAGTAATTCTACCCTTTGAGGGTATTTCAGTAATTCTACCCTTCGAGGGTATTTCGGTAATTCTACCCTTCTAGGGTATTTCGGTAATTCTACCCTTCAAGGGTACTTCGATAATTTTTACCTTTCGAGGGTATTTTGGTAATTCTACCCTTCAAGGGTATTTGGGTAATTTTACCCTTCGAGGGTATTTCAATACAGTTTACGACCTTTCCAAAGGCCTACCGTCGTCTCGAATGACTCGAATAACTTATATGGCCAAAATAGCGTAATTGGGCCCAATACCCACTATTTGGCCCAAGTGGGCCCACACGCTCGTGTGGCCCATTCAGCCCAATTTCAATCACAGCTATGTGAACTTCGTAGCCCAATCCATTATTTGTCACTATCATGAATTTTACCCATATGGGGCCCATGAGCCTATCGGGCCCACATGGCTCATCTCGGCCCAACGAGGCCTATTACGAACTAAGCCCACGAGAACGCTCGTGGTGGCTTCTACAGTCTAGCGCCCATGTTCATGGGCTCGGTTTACCCCACACACGATCACACGCTCGTGTGGCATCATACGCCATATTTTCGGCTTTTCGACATTTAGCCGATCTACAGTCTTAGCAGTGTAACCATTACATACTTTCAGCTTTTTAACCGATTATCGAATGCTGCATACGATTACACACCTGTTCGCAAAACTAGATAAGATCTACACTCTCTGAATCCTACAATCCACAAACATATCGTATCAGATTTACACCAATAAGGTTAACGCATACTCTTAATCCACCACCGTTATTAACTTAAACCACAACCACTCACCTTGCTCGAACTCATCGATACTAGCGTCTCCCTGCTGATCAAGGGCGATTTCCCCATCCTAACAAGATTTGACGTAACAGAAGTTGTTAGAAACAATCCAACATTCGGCCCCCAGAGAAAAAGAAGGGAAAACCAAATTTTGATCATAAAGCCATAGGAAATCTAACTAATAACGAAATAATAAAGTGATTGCAGTATTCCTCCATTACCAATACCAATTAATAACGTATTTCAGCAGTTGTCTGACAAGAAGATTCAGCCTGAACCAAGAAGAATCAAAAAGATTTGAGAGGGAGAGAGTGTGAGTATTCGGCCTAGCGGAGAAAAGGAGTCAAAAAATTGGGACAGAAGAAGAAATGGAAGTAAAAGAGAAGGAGACTACCAATTCGGCAGAAAGAAAAGTGTGGAGAAGAAAGGAAAGCTTCAATGGAGAATTTGGCAATTGGTAATAATGAATGACACTTTGGAAAGTAGAAGAAAGAAAGACCCGAATGGTCAAAAATGTTGCACGAGATGCCACGAAAGAAGTAAATCCCAAAATAAAAAAAAAAAAGAAAAACCTGAAATTACCAGAGAAAGTTCTGCACCTCTAAACTCTCACAAAGCCAAAAATGCACCCAAAATGAATGCCATAGCCAAATTTCCCCCTTACTCATGCTCTCCCAAATGGCCAAGACTCCCCTTTCATCCCAACTCCTTCAAACTCTCCACCAATTCCTCCTTGAATTACTCCCAGCCTCCCATTCAAATTTGTTGACCAAGTCTCCAACATCCTCTGCAGAGTTTGATTCAAACTCTACCTCTCACACCACCAAGTCATAAAATAAAAGCCCCCTATTTCCATGCTATGGGATTCGAACTCCAATTCCCTTTCCACCTTAGTGACGCCACAACCATCAAGCTACATGCTCTTTTTATGACATAAAATCACATACATTTAAACATAAGTCCTAACTGCTAACAGCCAATTTCACTTAAGAGTAAAAACTTAAAATTTTCCAAGGCCTAGACTCGAACCCAGGCTTCCTAAAAACCCCCAAATACACTCAAATACTTAGCCATTAAAGCACACATAGAATTTAAGCCAAATCATGAAAAATTACAAACCCTACATTTTTGGGGCGTTACACACAAACGGACAAATTAATTCACCAAAATTTCACACATGCTAATTCATATACTATAAGCACAGAAAATAATATTTAAATATTTTTTGACTCAGATTTGTGGTGTCGAAACCACTATTCAGACTAGAGTCAAAACCGAACTGTTACATATCCCCTTCATTGGTATGTGAGTTTTATGCTAACCTTTATGACCATGAGATGGAGTTTATCTTTGTTTGAGAAGGCTTAATCCCGTGGGATGCTACAAACAATCAATGAGTTGTACAATACTACAGTGGATGTTGATGAACACTCCAATTTTATTGAGGATATCACAAACGACAAAAGGACCTGTTGGTGAAGGATTTATGTGTCGAAGGAGCATTGTGGATGGGTTCACATTGTAACATCCTTAAATTGGGGTCTTTGCATTTTGTACGTTTGCATGCAGATAGTAGGGATGATGTGTTAGTTTGGGCTATTTTAGGGTCTAGGCATGAGTCAGGGGTAGGCCAGAGCCATAGCAAAAATTTACTTTTTGAGCGCTTAGAGAGGGAGCTGTTTGAGTTAGGTATTAAGGGGAAATAGTGGTATGTTTTGACACAAGAATCCAAGTGGTAAAGTGGCAAGGGAGGCGCCACTTAAGGTACAAGGGAGTGACGCCTCATGCTAGCTAGAGGGCCTTGGTTCGAGCTGCAAGAATTCCTTTTCTGCTTGTTATTTTTTACGCCAAGATTAGGAGGAGTTGTGCTCAGGATGGACTCTGGTGGATGACTATTGAAGGAGTCAACAGATTCAAATAAGTGGAGGAGAGAAATCTGAGGAGTTTAAAACATTCAAACAGGTTTGAATGTGTGGTCAGGAAGGATTTGTAGAGGAAAAAGGGGAATGGACACTTGGGCTTAGAGTTGGCCGTATTCAAACACTAAGGGAGAGGGGAGAAATCGGTTTGGTGTAGTTAGGTGTGCCGAATTTCAATTTTGGCTTGAGCATTTTCGGCTAGCTAAGAAAGACCAAATGCATACTTTTGTTTCATCTCTTTTTTCCAAAACTGAAACACCCCCTAAGCCTCTTCTCATTTTCTGGCTCTTCTGTTCCTGGCTGAAACTTGTATTTGCCATTCACCCTCTGCGATTTCCTCTTAACTCTTGCATGAACCGAAACTATCTTTTTCTCCTTTCATCCCCATTTTGTGATAGCCGAATACCCTAGCCACCCTCTTTTGCATTTCTCTCAATTCCCTTAAGAGCCGAAACTCCAAATCTTACTTCTTCTCTTCATCACTTCTAAGCCGAAAGTCTCTGAGCCATATCCCTGTCGACACTTTGCCATATCCTTCTCCTTCAAATGCCATAGTCGAGTCCTCTCGACATTTCGCCATCTTTTTGGTTTTCCTTTCACTCTTCCAATCGTTTCTATAAGGGCCGAAACTATCATCTTCTCTCCATCTCTTCGGTTCAAGAACAAACCAGCATCAACATTCGTTCTTGGTAAGTTTTCTACCTTAGCCGAATCACCCCAGTCTTGTATTCTTTGCTTTCTCTGGGTTCTTAATGGGGGGAGCGAAACTCAGTATCGTTTCTGAGTGCTTTCATTTTGTGTAAGCCGAACCCCTCTGACTCTTGTGTTTTCTTGCTCTCGGCTTTTCTTGGCAGTGGATTGTCGCACCTAGGTTCACAACCTGTCAACAGGATTCTTGTTCGATCGCGGTAAGTGTTCCTTCTTATTTTAAATCTCCTCTTTTCTTCTCTTATGTGTGGGGTACCGAAGTCAGTAACTAAATCTTGTAGATCTTGGCCGATTGAAGGGTGTTAAGGAAGGCTTGGTGTTAGTCGTCTGGGTACTCGATCAGTGCTTTGATCTAAGACACTGAATTTTCGAGATTTGTCAACCTAGGTAAGGGATCTATTCATTCGGGTTTGTAACTCTATTTGTCATTATTTAGTGCGTTAATCCAATTTAGTGACCAAAGGTGTTCATAGACTCTAATGCCAGCCAAGCATTAGGAGGGGTTAGATCTGTAAACCCAGCCTCTAGGTTCAAGAAGAGGGCTGTGTCTGCGGTTCCCGATTAGCCACCAAGTTGCGGGCCGGCATCTGAGCAAAGTAGTAGGCAGATAGCGATAGTGTCGGTTAACGATGTTGACATAGAGAGTGTCGTATTACGGGTAATCAGGTGTGTAACTCTTACACACTTCGTATGTTAATATGTTAATATCTTGTATATAGTCAAAAGTCGAAACAACTGTAGAAATCGGTATGTTACCCTTGTGGGTAAAAGCGAGGACTCCGGGTAAGTCCACTTTGATTGGCTAATGTTAAAGGCCTCTGTTAAAACTGCATGTGCCATGTTATATTATTTCTGAATGTTAAGTATGGGTATATTGCATTGATAGCATGTTCATGAGAATGGGTTGATGAGAGGAAGGGGAAGGTATGATTTTCAGACTGTCACCAGTGGTTTGGTACCACACAGTGGGTTGGCCCCACTTCTCATTACTTCGTGACTAAGTCTCAGTGGATTGGAACCACCAGTGGTTTGGTACCACATATATATTTATCTTTGTGACTCGTCCCAGTGGTTTGGCACCACAGTGGGTTGGCCCCACATAATATCAAAAGGGATTGTCACCAGTGGTTTGGTACCACAAAGTGGGTTAGCCCCACACATGTTATTTGTGACTTCAGTCACCAGTGGTTTGGGACCACCAGTGGTTTGGTACCATACGGGGTAGATTTGGGAGCTCGGATGGATAGGTTGGAGGGGTTGCATGACATACATATTTGCAAATGAAACTGTGTAAGGGCTTAACATCTTCGGGAGGGGGATTTATACACTGAGTCTTGGTGACTCACCCCTTTCTATTACATTTTATAGATAATTCCTAGATCGTAGATATAGAGCCGGGATGGACTCGAGGTGGCCATGCACAACAATTTGTTTTTGTTTTATTGGTTAATTTCAGATTTACCTTGCTTTAGATTTCAATTTTTGGTTTTGTAATAAGGCCACTAAATTTTACTTTTGGGTTTATTTGTTTTGTCAAATACCTTGGAAATTGCGTTAGACATTATAGCATGTTAAAAAGAAAAAGAACCTATAAAAGGAATGTTTTCACAAACTCTAATGAATTTCGGGATTTTCCAAAACTTTACCATCGGTAAATAGCGAACATGTAACATCAACAAGTTAATTAGAATCTCTTTAAAGCTAATTTCAAAATGGTTTTAGCAATTTACTTAAAACAACACGGGTTTTTATTAAATGTGAAGTTTCTTTTTAAATTAGAGACGACAACTTGTTTTCCAAAAACTTTTTTCTTTACTGTGACATACCAGATTCGGTCGTAGTGTTTTGACCGGATTTGGGGTGTTACACACATCAAAAGAATTATACGAAGCATCACCGCTTCCTGACACTGAAAAGTAAGATCTGTTTTCATTTTGTCAACTGTATGTTACTGCCCTCTACTCACAGCACCACAGTCAACCTTGATAGAATGTGCTTGATAAATTGTCAAGGGCAGAAAGATCTATGTCAGTGCAATACTCCACCAAGAAATTGCTGACTGTGCCACAAGGCAAACTAGGATTTTGGTTTTCCCATCGTTGGTGATCCTACTGTGCTAGCAGAAAGGGATCATGCCCTGTGAAGATGAAGAGGTCTTGGAAAATAAGGGCCCAATCAATGAAGCGTCTATTGAAAGAATGACTCGTGGCAAAGATACACTGAAAATAAAGGTGGCAAAGACCAGCAGAATAAGGAAGGGCAAAACCAAAACAGAAAGCAAGGGAACAAACTTGACTGCAGAGACATCATTGCTGCGCAAAATGAAAGATATCGAGAAGTTGGCTAATTACATCAGCAATAAGCAAATTAGGCTTGTTGCTAAAATAGAGGATATGGACAGATCACAAAATTTGTTCTACGCTTATACCAGGGCCTATAACAACTCTATTGTAACCACATTACGTTAGTTAAGCCCATCCCCACTCCTAGAATTTTCAGTGTTCCCACCAATCAACCAACGGTATGAACCTTCCTCCGAGGAAGATGACCTAGGGGACCAAGACAGATCGTTAGAATCCTCTCCCATTGTGCATATCGCTGATGTTGAGAAAGAAAAGGGCTCAAAAGATGTTAAGGGTGATGTCATTGTTGGTCAAGAGGCGTCTGCTGTTGAGGAGAACGTTGTTGTGGAAGAGGAAGACGTCTGTGTTGAAGTTGTGAATGAGAAGGTTGAGGAAGAAAATAATGAGATAGAAGCTGTTGAAGAAGAATATGTTGAGGACATTGTTAATGTATCCGACTTTGTGGATGCAACTACTGATAACCTGGAGCGAGGTGGAGCTAAACTAGCGGAAGCTGTAGAGGTAAAAAATGAGAAGCACCACAATTCATTTGCTATAGTGGTCTATACCAGGCCACTTAAGATTACCCCTTCTACATAAGGAGCAGCCGATGATGCTAGGGCAACGTCGAAAAATGAGGAGCGATTCAAGGACCATGTGAAGTCCAAAGAAAAGAAGAAAAGTGCTTCAAAGACAAAAAGCGAAAGAAGGAGGAGAAAAAGAGGAGGAAGAAGAAACATCGTGCAGCCACATTGATGGCCGAGGAAAACTGAGTTAGTTTATTTTAAGTTTTAGCTGAAATATTCATGCATTGCATGTAGCTGTAATTTTCATTTTGTTAGTGAACATTGTCGTTGCATTTTTATTATCATCGCATTTTAATGTTAGTGCATTGAGGATAATGCAAACTTTAAGTTTGGGGGAATGCATATGGGGTTTGGAAATACACCAACATTTTAATTTTTTTAGTGAATCATGCAAAGTTTATTTGTGGTTAATGCAAATGTGATGAAATTTTTTTTTTTACATTCGATGCTTAATTTTTGAATCATGTGAACTATTAATGAATGAGTCAGATAAATTTGACTGAATGTTGTATCTTCAATTCTTTGATGAATGATTTAGATTGCATTAGTAATAGATGACTAGTAGCATTCCCTGAATCTTGAATGAATTTGCCTTCTACAGCTACTCATATATATATAGTTATGAATAAGAGGCACTCCAAAGTGGGTATATTGTGAAATGTTAAAGAGGGAACACTCCAATGCAAGTATTAGAAAAATGAATCTGGCCAAAGGTTGTTGCTACAAAAGTGTGTGTCAGCACAATTAAATACTCCCTAGGGGTTTGTTGCACTCCATCGTTACTTCTCAAGAACAAGGGTACAGTAATTCAACGATATCCCTTATTCGCAAAAAAAGCATATACAATAAATGTTGTACTGGTAGATAAAATTTAGGATTTGGAGCATGATGCTGGTTTTGATGAAGATGCAATATTATTCATTCATACTTATTTATTGTCGATGTAATATTTGGTCATTTGAATATGAATCGTTCATTGGGATTTTAGGTGATTCAAGTTGCTAGAATGATCATTTGCCTTAGTGAATTCTTGTGTAGCCTTGCCAGTATCTATTTTACTTGAGGACAAGTAAAGACTCAAGTTTGGGGGTGTGTCAGTACTAGAAAGAACACATGTTTTCTCCCTACTTATTGGTTAATTTTTCCCCATTTAGTTATCTTTATCACATATTTTAGCATTTTTAGTTTAGTAATTTACATTTTATGACTCAGTGGATCTTAGTTTATTTACCCTTAATTTTGTCATATTTTGGTACTGATGTCGCTGCATGAGTAATTGCAGATTGCGCCCAAAATTGTCGCCGCACCTGACTGCAATCCAGATAGGAACAAAAAAGCATGAGCTGTCTAGTCTAGTACAACTAACTTGTACGTACAGAGGCAGCATGATTTTGATGAAAGGACACATGGGCTATTTGGAAAAAAAATATAATTATTCACATAAAAAGAAAAAAGAAAGGGAGAGCTTTTTGGATTATCTTCTTCAACCTATCCCTTGAAGCTTTTGGCTATGGCAGCTTAAGCTCTGACGGGTGAACTGACATGAAAAAGATGTAGCTTAGCTCTTGACAAGGAGCATTAAATGCGACACAAGAGGGAATAGATAGATTCAAGTCGCGTTGTCTAGGAATAGCATTCTCCACTTGTTTATTTTATTTTTGTTTTTTAAATGTTGGTGATTACTTTCTATTTCATGATAGTATGGAAGTACACATTATTTCTGGGTTAAATGTTATTTTATTCAATCTTGCTTCTAATGTTTAATCTTTAGGTTTGAATGTTTTTAGCACGGAAGTGTTATTGTGGTCACTGACACTGGAAGGTGCAACGACAGTTCAAGTTAACAAGCATAACAATGGAAGTTGCTTGAGGTTCGAGGAATTTAATCCACCTGTTCTTAATAGTGTTCCATAGCCATCATTGGAATGTGTGGCTAATGTATTTCATTCATACATGATCGGTGTATTTGACCTAGTAACGTGAATACGTCGAGGCTCCTTAAGTCAGCACATGGTAAACTGGGTCATCTGTACGATGTGTAGGAAACATATTGGGCACAAAGGGCCCGCACTCAATGGCTTAGAGAAGGCGATAGAAACACTCGTTATTTCTATGTTCAAGCCACAAGCCGCAAGAAGAACAGCATCGAGAGATTAAAGGATTCGAATGAGGTGTGGCATGACGACAAGACTGAGATTTGCACCGTGGATTGGAGTTATATTAACGATCTTTTCAAGTCTACTATCGATCCTAATGAAGAGTTTGACTTACATTTTGTCCCTAGTTGTATCACAGGTAGCATGAATAGGAACCTTAGCAAAGAGTTCACTGACACTGAGATTTTGACGGCCTTCAACCAGATGGACCCGAGGAAGGCTCCGGGTATTGATGGGCTCCCTGAAAGTTTTTTTAAAGAACATTGGTAGACCGTGGGAGAGGATGTTTTAAAGTTTTGTCACGAGCATTTGAGGGACACTAATAATGTTTACAATATTAATGAAACTCTTCTTGTTATGATTTCTAAGATTGAAAGGCCCTGTGAAATGTCTAACTTTCGTCCAATTAGCCTATGCTGGTTCATCTATAAAATCATTTCAAAAGTCCTGGCGAATCATCTTAAAGAGGTCATTCCCATGTGTATCAGTTAGAATCAAAGCGCATTCGTGCCTGGCCGAATAATCCATGATAATATGCTGATAGCACATGAGCTCATGCATTATCTCCGCAGCTCTAAGAATGGCCCGAACAAAGGCTGTATGGTCAAGCTTGACATGAGCAAGGTATATGACCGGGTGGAGTGGCGCTTTCTTGAGAGAGTCATGCTAAAGTTTGGCTTTTCGAGTGGTTGAGTTAATAAAATCATGAATTGTGTCTGAGCGGCCAAATACAAAGTCAAATGCAACATGAGCCTTACTGATGTTATCAATCTGGAGAGGGGCCTCCGCCAAGAGGACCCCTTATCCCTCTATCTTTTCCTTTTCTGCATGGATGCCCTCTCTCGCATGCTCATTGATGCCCAAGAAAATCATAAGATTAAAGGCATTCATACGATCAAGGATGGGCCTAGAATCAACCATCTATTTTTTGCTGATGATGCTCTTTTGTTTGTCAGGAACAATCGAAGTGAGGTGGAAGCATGCATGCAGGTACTGGACAATTTTGAAAAGATGTCGGGCTAGTGTATAAATGTTGAAAAGTCAATGGTTCGTTTTAGCCTAAAAACTCTTGTTTCTCACAGGGCAGTTGCGAATGAGCTGCTCAATATGAAGGTGGTGGACAACTTGGATAGTTACCTAGGGCTCCCGATTCCAGTTGGCAAAAAGAAGTCTAACATTTTTAAATGCATTCTGACTCGCACGGCAAGTAGAATAAATAACTAGTTGAAACATCTGTTGTCAAGCGCGGGAAAGGAGATATTTGTCAAGTCGGTTATCCAGTCGATACTTACCTACGCTTTTTCGGTGTTCTTGGCCCCGAAAGGTGTGCTTGAGGAAATCAAATCTATGATAGGACGAGTTTGGCGGGGAAGAGGTGAGAAAAACAAATATTGGAGCATGCTGGCGTAGGATCGGATGTGCCATCCTAAAAGAATGGGGGGTCTCGACTTTAGGGATCTTCGACTTTTTAATGTGGCTCTTCTGGGTCGGCAAGTTTGGCACCTCATCAACTGTAAAGACATTATTTGCTACAAGGTCCTGAGCGCGAAATATTTCTCGAACGGGGACGTCTTTCACCCCAAGAATATTGATAAGCCATCTTTTACATGGTAGAGCATTGCCAAGGCAGCTAGCACGTTGAGTGAGGGTTTTGGTTGGAGTGTGGGAAATGGCAGGAGCATCGATATTTGGAACGAAAATTGGGGCTTCAAAGGACTGACGGGATCTTCCATCCGGCTAGAGAGAAGCCTGGTGCATGAGAATAAAGTGTCTGAGCTGATTAAAGAGAACAGGGAAGGTTGGAAAGAAGACAGGGTCCTGGAGTTGTATGGTGAAAGTATGAGCAACCAAATCTGCAAAATGCCTATTCTTCATAATAGCCATGCAGATCAACGTATTTGGTTCCATAACCCCTGTGGGTATTTCTCTACTAAGACGACTTATTCTTGGCTGATCCTAAAGCAGGTTGGTTTCGGTCCACATAGAATCTTTTGGAGGATTATTTGGAAGCTAAAAACCCTCCCCAAAATCCGAATTTTTTGCTGGAAACTGGGCCATGATATTCTGCCCACATACGACAAGATTGCGAGCATTCATAGTGGATTCAACAGTATGTGTCCGATGTAGCAATGTAAAATTTGTTCGGGCGCTAATTGAGAAAATTATTGAATATTTAAAAATAGAGTTTCGATTTTATTAAAAAAGGGAGTCGCCATCGATCTTTTTTTTTAGGTGTGATCGGACACCTAATAAATCCTCTTTTTTTAAAAGAAAAAATTATTTTTTGAATTTTCTAAAAAAAGGCCGAGTTTAGGTCTACGTCAAAATTCCAGAGAAAAATAGGGTTCGGGAGTCAGTTATGCGTGAGGAAGGTATTAGCACCCTCGCGACGCCCAAAATTGGTATTTCATTAAACGCGCGTTGTCTTAATTTTCAAAAATACAAGTTCAATTTAATACTTAATCGTGATCTGATTGAAACACGAGAATCTTTGAAAACACGAGAATTTTTTGAAAACACGAGAATTTTTTAAAACACGAGAATTTTTGAAAATATGTAAATTTTTGAAAACGAGAATTTTTTTAAACCCGAGAATTTTTGAAAACACGAACACTAGAATATTTAAAAACAAGAGAATTTTGAAAACTCGAGAATTTTTTGAAACCCGAGAATTTTTGAAAACATGAAAATTTTTGAAAACACGAAAATTTTGAAACACGAGAATTTTGAAAACTCAAGAATTTTTTGAAACCCGAGAATTTTAGAAAACATGAAAATTTTTGAAAACACGAAAATTTTGAAACACGAGAATTTTTGAAAACACGAGAATTTTTGAAACACTAGAATTTTTTAAAACACGAAAATTTTTGAAAACACGAAAATTTTGAAACACGAGAATTTTTGAAAACGCGAGAATTTTTGAAAGCACGAGAATTTTAAACACTAGAATTTTTGAAAACACGAAAATTTCTCGAAACATGAGAATTTTGATAAATTACATATTAACGTATTATAGAATTTAAAGATGAAATTTTGATAATTTACAAATAACCATAAAATAAACATTTTTATTTTAAAAAAAAACTCGAAAATTTCTGAATTTTTGATTTTTCAAAAGGGCGTATCGTATTTAACGCGAAACGATGATATTCACCCAACATAGCGATGAGATCAACGATTTAGTGTCAAATCGATTCGTTACCTTATTTATTTAAAATTATTCGAATAATAATTAAATTAAATTAAATTAAATTAAAAACATAAATACAAAATAAAAATATGCTTAAAAAATATCAATAATATTAAAAACGAAATATCATCAAAATACAGGAATTAAATCAAAAGTGGGTAAAAAAAGAAATTACCGAAACGCCCAAAATTGCAGGCCTGATCGAATGGTTTACGAGTCTCAGTTTTTTTCTTCTCTTTTTTTTTCTTTTTCCTTTTCTTCTTTTTTCTTCTCCTTTTTTGCTGTTGGGCCGCGGGTGGGGCTGCTGGAAATGGGCCTGCTATTGGGTACTCAAAATGGGCCCGCTGCTGGCCTGCTATTTTTTTGCTTGGGGAGTGGGATGCTGCTGCTTGATGGGTTGGTGCTTGAGAAAATGGGCTGCTGCTTGTTATTCTTATTTTGGGCTAATAGGTGTTTATAATGGACCTTTTTTATTTCTTTTTCTTTCCTTGTTTTTTTGTTTCTTCAACCCCCCAATAAACAACATGCAAAGGCAGCTGAAATTGGTGGTGAGTTAACCGGGAAAGACGGAGATCAGCGGGCGGGGGTTTTCACGGTGGGGATGGAGAAGTTTGTAGGAAATTTTTGATTCACGTAGGTGATGGAAGAAAGGTTTTTGTGGTATTTGGAAAATATAACAAAGAAAGATGGGGGTGCTAAAAGTTTGATTTTCTAGAAAAAAAAAATTTATTTTTTTTCAATGGCCGAATGGGGGTTTTGGTTGATGGTGTTGTTACTTCTTGCTCCTTGCTTCTTGCTGTATGATCTTTCTGAATTTTCCTTTTTCTTCCTCCTTCCAAAAAAATTTTTAGCCGTATGGGTGGGGGTCTCCTTTTTTTGCGCCGAAAAAATTGGAGCCTTTTTATTTCCACTGTTTTGCTTGTTTCCCATGCTATTTGCAGGTAATGGGTGAAGAAAGAACAGCCACCCATGCTGATGGTCAGAAAATCCAAGGAGTGGGTGCCCCAAATCGCGTAATCTGCCAGAAGGACCCAGTTACAAACGCAGTAAAACTAGTGGGGTCGAAACGTGATTTTGAGAAACTATTAGGGTCAAAGTGTCATTTTGGAAAAGTTTAGGGGTTAAAGTGTAATTTTGGAAAAGTTTAGGGGTTAAAGTGTAATTTTAGAAAAGTTTAGGGGTCAAAGTGTAATTTTGAAAAGTTTAGGAGTCAAAGTGTAATTTTAATTTTTTGTATTTTCAATTTTTTTAAATTATTAATATTCAAAGTTAATATAAATAATGGGTTAAAGCCCAATAGACCCAAAAATTTTAGAAAATTAAAACTGAGATTTTGAGACAAAATTCGATTATTACATAGTTTGCCTTCTTTGCTCATCATTGAAAAAGCAGAGATAGAGCAAAGACCTCAAAGAACTGAATTTTGTTCGAGTATCCCACAATTTTATTAAAAAAGACAAGAATCAAAAATAGCTCGGCATATAGTCTGAAGCTCAACTCACCTCTAGGATTATGAGTTGATCTTTGAAAAAAGCAAAAATTGAAAATACCTCAGCGTGTGACCTGAGGTTCAACTCACCTCTCGCAATATGAGTTGATTGGGTTTTTTTTTTTGAAAAACAGAAATTGAAAAATACTTCAGCGTGTGACCCGAAGCTCAACTCACCTCTCACAATATGAGTTGATTTTTTTGGAAAAAATATAATTTGAAAATACCTCGGCATGTGACCCGAGGTTCAACTCACCTCTCGCATTATGAGTTGGTTTTTTTGAAAAAGAAAAATTGAAAATACTTCAGCGTGTGACCCGAGGCTCAACTCACCTCTCGCAATATGAGTTGATTTTTTTTTTGAAAAATAGAATTTGAAAATACCTCGTCATGTGACCCAAGGTTCAACTCACCTCTCGCATTATGAGTTGGTTTTATTGAAAAACAGAAATTGAAAATACCTCAACGTGTGACCCGAGGCTCAACTCACCTCTCGCAATATGAGTTGATTTTTTTTTGAAAAACAGAATTTGAAAATACCTCGGCATGTGCCCCGAGGTTCAACTCACCTCTCACATTATGAGTTGATTTTTTTGAAAAACAGAAAATACCTCAGCGTGTGACCCGAGGCTCAACTCACCTCTTGTAATATGAGTTGAATTTTTTTTTCAAAAACAGAAATTGAAAATACCTCAGCGTACGACCCGAAGATCAACTCACCTCTCGCAATATGAGTTGATTTTTCTTTTGAAAATTTTAAAAATATCAAAATTTCAAAACATATCATCCGGTGGAACTCGGATGTCTTCTTTTTTCTTGATTCAGTACAACTATCATCAAAACCTCTTGCTCTATTGGAGTACTTGCATATGTCATGCATGATGTTATCATGATACGCACGTGTTTGTCTTAAATGCTTTCATGCCTACATGATTATGCCATGCGCATTGGGCTTGTTTGTCATATATCCCTTTTCGTTACGATTTTCGTGATGACCTGCATTCATTGCTTCGATTCTTGACTTTCCTTTCAGGTTTTGTACCCGTCCTCAAGCTTTATAAGTAATCTGTGTTTCTCGTATATCCCCCTTTTGCCCCCTGTTGAACTTTGTCCTTACTTTGAGTCTCTTGTACTTACCAAATTCTCATCCGGGTAATGCTCAACATTCCTTTTGTTTAGAGTATGTCATTTCACTATTTATTATTTAAATAAACCATACATGAGATGCATGAAAATGGCACAATAGGTACGAAAGAAATACCTCACATTCATATTTATTTCAAAAGCAACAAGAAAAGAAAATTGACAAGAAATAGTTCAATAAAGAAAACATTATAAAGAAAGGAAAGCAGATTCAATTGTCACAAGTGCTCTAGATATCCAACGCATCAACTTCTCCACATTTCTTCATCCTGGATCTTTTCGAGCAAAGCTTCTTGTGTAGAAGATTTCGAGCTTAAACGAATGCTTCAAATATTGTAATCTCACCATTTGACTCCCTGTTCAAGTCGCCTTGCTCCTTAAGCCCAAATCTGCTTCATTAGGACGCCCTTTCAGGTTTTTATCCTAATCCTTTTTGTTTATCAAGACGCCATTTTCGGGTTTTCATCTTGATCTCTCTTTTTTTTCTTTTTTTATTAAGACGCTATTTTCGGGTTTTCATCTTGATTTTTTTTTTAGGCGTAGTACTTTTTCACGGCATCTGAGTTTACTGGATTAGGTAACTCCTTCCTATCCATCTCAGTGAGAATCAAAGCTCCACCTGAGAAGGCCTTCTTTATGACGTATGGCCTTTCCCAATTTGGTGCCCATTTTCCTCTAAAGTCTTTTTGTATTGGGAGAATTTTTCTCAGTACGAGTTCTCCCTCGCGGAATTCTCTTCGCCGCACCTTTTTTGTCATGGGCCGTGATCATTCTCTTTTGGTACATCTATCCATGACAGATTGCCTTCAAGTGTTTTTCTTCGATAAGATTTAGTTTGTCATATCGAGCTCGAACCCATTCGGATTCTTCTAGTTTCGACTCCATTAAGACTCGTAGAGAGGGGATCTCAACTTCGATGGGCAGCACAGCTTCCATTCCATAGACTAGAGAGAAAAGAGTTGCTCCCGTAGATGTCCGCACAGATGTGCGATATGCATACAAAGCGAATGGTAGCTTCTTGTGCCAGTCTTTATATGTCCTGGTTATTTTCCCAATAATCCTCTTAATATTTTTGTTAACCGCTTCTACTGCTCCGTTCATCTTTGGGTGAGGAATTATGATGCTTTATTTGAAATTGCTCGCACACTTCTTTCATCATCTTGTTGTTCAGATTTAAAGCGTTATCTGAAATTATTCTCTCAGGCAAACCGTATCGACATATGATTTCGTTTTTTAAGAACCTGCAAACTGCAGTCTTTGTCACCTTAGCAAACGAAGTGGCTTCTACCCATTTTGTGAAGTAATCTATAACCACAAAAATGAATCGATGTCCATTAGAAGCTTTTGGGGAAATTGGCCCTATAACATCCATGCCCCACATAGAAAAAGGCCACGGAGAAGTCATGACATGAAGGGGTGAGGGGGCGCATGAATTTTATCGCCATAAATTTGACATTTGTGGCACTTTCGTGCATAACTAATGCAGTCGTTTTCCATCGTCAGCCAGTAATAACCGAGTCTCATAATCTGCCTAGCCACAGTGATACCATTGGCATGCATCCCACAAATTCCTTCATGGACATATTCGAGTATTTTTCTAGCCTCAACAGCATCTACGCATTTCAGAAGCACTTGATCTTTTCCTCTTTTGTACAGGATGTCCCCATCAAGGACAAATCCCACCGCCATTCTTCTAATTGTTCTTCTGTCGTTCTCATTTGCTTGCTCGAGATACCTTTGATTCTTGACCTATTTTAAGATATCGTGGAACCATGGCCGTCCATCTGTCTCTTTTTCAATGCTAAAACAATGTGCAGGGACCTCATATATGCTCATTTGGAGAGGCATTGTTTCCGTTTCTCTGTTTGCTTTGAACATTGAAGCCAAAGTGGCTAGGGCATCAGCCAGTTGGTTTTCTTCTCGTGGGAAGTAATTAAAAGTCACTTCTTTGAATTTTTTAATTAGTTCCGCAACTAGATTGCGATATTTAACTAATTTCGAATCTCTCACTTCCTAATCTCCACGGATTTGGTAAATCACCAATGCTGAATCACCGTACACCTTTAAGATTTCGATGTTTCGTTCAATAGCTGCACGAAGTCTCATGATGCAAGCCTCATATTCCACTATGTTATTGGTACAGAAGAAATTTAATCTGGCAGTGAGCGGATAATGGTTCCCTTCTGGTGACACTAAGACTGGTCCAATCCCATGCCCCAATGCATTCGATGCACCATCAAAGCTCATCTTCCATGATTTCTCTTTTGACGACTCACACTCTTTTTTAGTAATGCACATCAAATCTTCGTCTGGGAAATCAAATCTCAATGGCTCGTATTCTGCCGTTGTTCGAGATACTAAGAAGTCAGCTATTGCGCTCCCCTTTATCGACTTTTGACTCATATAGACAATGTCGTACTCCAATAGTAGGATCTGCCATCGTGCCATTCTTCCTGAGAGTACAGGTGATTCCATCATGTACTTTATTGGGTCCAGCTTTGAAATTAACCACGTCGTATGATACAACATATATTGTCTAAGCTTTCGAACTACCTAGACCAAAGCACAACAGAATTTTTCAATTGACGGGTACTTTGCTTCATACTCTGTGAACTTCTTGCTGAGGTAGTAAATCACCTTTTCTCTTTTCCCCGACTCATCATGCTGCCCTAGTATGCAACCCATTGAGTTTTCAAACACAGTCAGACACAATATTAACGGTCTTCCGGGAGTTGGCGGTACTAGCACAGGGGGACTAGACAAATACTATTTTATCTTGTCAAAAGCCACTTGGCACTCCTCATTCCATTCTCCCGGATTATGTTTTCGAATGAGTCAAAAAATTGGGTCACACTGGTTGGTAAGTTGAGCAATGAATCGAGCGATGTAGTTCAACCTCTTTAGAAATCCCCTGACTTCTTTTTGTATGCGCGGAGGTGGTAGTTCTTGTATGGCTTTTATCTTATCTGAATCAACCTTAATACCTCTCTCACTGACAATAAAGCCTAGTAATTTTCTCGAGGTAGCCCTAAACATACACTTGTCTGGATTAAGCTTCAGCTAGGACTTTCTTAGTCTTTCAAACAACTTCTTGAGGTTCCCAACATGCTCTCTTTCCCCTCGAGATTTGGCAATCATATCATTGACATAGACTTCTATTTCTTTGTGCATCATGTCATGGAATAGCATCACCATGGTTCTCTGATATGTTGCCCCAGCATTCTTTAATCTGAACGGCATCACCTTATAGCAGAACGTTCCCTACATTGTTATGAAGATAGTTTTCTCCATATCCTCGGGAGCTATCTTTATCTGATTATAACCCTAGAAACCATCCATAAAAGAAAATAAAGAATGTTTTACTGTATTATCCACCAACGTATCAATGTGTGGCAAAGGAAAATTGTCCTTAGGGCTTGCTCGATTCAGATTGCGATAATCTGGATATTTAGAGACTTGTAGGAAGCTTGCATCAAATTGTTTCTTGACTTCTTCTTTTATCTTTAATAGCATTTCAGGTCTCATTTCTTCATTTCCCAAGTTTACTGTCTCAACAAATTCTTGATGGGGTAGAATCTGTTTAGCTTCTTGTTCTATCATTCTTAGTAAGTCAGGAGACAAAACATAATCTTCATCATTTTCCTCAGCTTCAAATTCTCCTAAACAAATAGCTTTCTCAAAATCGATTTCAGGACTTGTAACGGGATTGCTCATGTCGTTGATATCTGAGCACCTAAAAGTTGAATGGAAAAGAAAACTATAGAAGAGTATCACGGTATTGGAACCAACAAACATAATGTTATGGCATGATATGAGATACATGTAAGGACAGGCTGTGAGAAGAGGGAATAATTATAAAGTTAATGAGAATGAAAAGACCATGACAAAATGCATCTCCACTAATGTTCATTTAAATGATAAAGAGCAAACATAAGCTCTTACAAAAGAGTCCCACTATTACTTAGGGGCACAAAAAAAAGGAGAGTTAACATTGAGCATTACTCTGGAGAGGACTTAGAAACTACAAGAAGATCCACAGCAGTCCAATTGTTTAAAACGAATCTAGGAGGACCAGGGTGTATCATTGAAACATCTTTAATTGCATCATCCCCTTTGTCAATAACATTTATACTGACATTCTGAAGACCTCTTTCAATCAATGGCAGCGTGCTTCATACATTATCTTGCCCTGGGTACATCATTCCTGCAGATGTAAATGTTTTTGACAAAGGAGGATATGCTATGGGCTCCTATTCCAATTCCCGTCTTGAGGCTCTTGCAATCCTCCTTTCTTAATCTTTCTGCAACTGTTTTCTTCTTTTTCGCATATTCGGCTTGAATCCTAAACCGTATCGAGCCTTGTGATGTACTGGTTTTAGTGCTCTAACTATCCCTTGCTGATTTCTTCCCAAACCTTTCTTCACTCGGGCTCCCTTTCCCACAGTCAGCTTAATTCCCATCTTGGTATACCTTGACAGCTTGGGTGTAGGAATGCTATTTCCTTCAGCAACAAATGTAGCATTGATAAATACGAAGGAATGGAAGGAACATTCTACTACATCTTTGTTTATTTTGATGTAGGGTGCGTCAGCAGAGATAGATGCAACAATGTTTTCTTCACCAGCGACTGTAATCAAACGACTATCCATGATAAACTTTATTTTTTGATGGAGAGATGAAGGAACTGCCCCATCAGAATGGATCCAATGCCTCCCTAAAAGGAAATTATACGAAGGCGTGATATCCATGACCTGGAACTCGATATCATATGTACATGGGCCCACTTCTAGAGGAATTTCGATCTTCCCCATGATCTTCTATCGTGTCCCATCAAATGCCCTTACTGTAGAGTGACAAGGCATCCTAGAAAGTGTGGCCAAAGGCATGACATTGAGTGCAGACCCGTTATCAATGAGCACATTCGGTATTATATAACCCTTGCAACTGGTTGTGATGTGCAATGCTTTTATGGAGCCCCTACCATTTGAAGGTATTTCGTCATCATTGAAAGAGATGAAATTATCCGCATTCAGGTTGTTCACCCACCTATCAAGCTTTTCAACAGATACATTGTTCGCCACCTAAGCTTGATTTAACACTTTCAGCAAAGCATTTCGATGTGGTTCTGAATTTAACAGTAGGAGTAATACCGAGATTCGCGCTGGTTGCTTGTTTAATTGTTCTACAACGTTATATTCACTGTGCTTAATGAACTTCAAGAATTCATGTGCTTCCTCTTCATTCACGGGCTTTTTAACTTCTTGTTCGGACGGAGTTTCAAACTCGACCTCGGCCTCATGCATCGGTGCCTTTCCTTTTTGGTTTGAGTCACCAGTCTTCTTCCTTGGTTCAACCACCTCAGGAGAATAACATCTCCCACTGTGGGTAAAGTGTCCCACTTCACCAACACTTCCAGTCGTAGCTTTCGATTTTTCACCTTCGGGTATGATAATGTTGACATCATATTTCCATGGTACCGCCTTGTTGTCCTTGTAAGGGAAAGGAGATGGTACTTCAATTATCATCTTTGGTTTCACTTTTTCCTTTTTTGCCTCTTAATAGATCACCAAAGGTCGATCGGTGCTATAAAGGGAACCTAATGATTGATTATTAGAAGCGCATATTTCTCCTTCATCGGCCTCTTCCACTCTGTTAAAGATCTCGACCTCCTTGTTGCCCATCATGTCTTAAAGTAATTTTTTGAATCCCTCACAAAACTGGATGTTATGCCCTTCTATGCCATGGAAGACACAAAAACTTTGACCTTTTGTACTTTCTTCCTTGAAACTTTTGTTGAATGGATAGAACAAACCCTTCTTAACCATTATTTCCCATACCTTCCACAAATGTGTCTTTATTTCAGAAACACAACTTTTGGCTCGCCACCTGTCTTCCTTTGTCACCATGCTCACGTTCCCTTCAGTATGGTTAGGGAGCGAATTTCCAGCCATATTACTAGCACCATCAAATCATAAAATGCCTGCATCAATAAGACCTTGAACCCTCCTTTTAAAGGCAAGACAATTTTCTGTAGAATGCCCTTGGTTTCCAGCGTGGTACATCCAAGTAGCATTAGAATCGTACCATTTTGGGTATGGAAGCTTTAGGGGTGCCATGTAATGTGGGGATATTAATTGTTTTTCTAATAGTTTTGGGTAGAGCTCTCCGTATGACACGGGAATAGGGGTGAATTGAAGTGTTTCAAGATTGGGTCTTATCGGTCTTTGTTCATTTTTGGGTTGGCTTTGAGCAGGCATGGTATTTGGTGGGAACATGGCGAATGGTCTTTAGTTATTGGTGGCATAGACAGGGTAAGGAGGAGGTGCTTGATAGTAAGGGCTTTGGGGAGAAAAATAGAAGTTTGAAGGTGGGTGATATCGAGGTCGTGATTGGGTTGGGTACGGATTAGAAGTGTAGTGGTTCTCGGGTCCCACCATATGGGTTTCTACCTCTTTTTTCTTTATGGGTACTGCCCTTTTTGAACTCTTGGGGCCTTCCATCCTTCTTGATGGCATTCTCTATAAGTTCCTCGGATATTAAAATATCTACGAAGTCTTTCGTGGCCCTTCCTACCAACTTATCGTAAAACGGCACTTTCAAAGTGTTGATAAAGAGGACCGTTATCTCAGTTTTAGTTAATGGGGGTTCTACTTAGGTTGAGATATCCCTCCATCTTTGCGCGTATTACCTAAAAGTCTCCGTCGGTTTCTTTTCCATCATCTGCAGAGTTAGTAGATCAGGCACCATGTCGGATACATGCTTGTATTGTTCACAAAATGCTGATGCTAAGTCTTTCTATGATCGGATCCTTTCTCTACTGAGTTGATTATACCATCGAAGAGCCGATCCGACCAAGCTGTCTTGGAAATAGTGTATTAGCAATTTATCCTCATTCACGTAACCAGTCATCTTCCGGCAAAACATGATAAGATGTGCCTTTGGACATCTCGTTCCATCATATTTTTCAAAGTCTGGCACTTTAAATTTCGGAGGCAGAACCAGATCAGGTACCAAACTAAGCTCTTTGGCACTTAATGTAAAGAAGACTTTAGTACCTTCTATCGCCTTAAGCCTTTCTTCCAAGCTCCTATACTTATCCTGAGCATCATGATTATCCATTTTCAACCTGGCTATTTCTACAGGATCATCCAAATCTAGAACAACTAGATCAGCAAGATTAGCTTTGAGGTTCGATACGAATATACCTTGCCCCTCTTGAGCAAGGTGGTGCAGGTCGTTGCTTCAGGCCTGCAGGTTCCCCTTGAGGATATCTTCTTTGCATTGCATGGACGTGAGGTAGAGTGAATCCTGGGGGATAGAACGGACCCTGATTAGCTCTTAACTGGGGTTCTATGATATCAGGGCTCTGCATGGGTCTTTTTCCTTTGACCAAAGCTGTCATCATCTCCATCATTTTGGCCATTTGATCCTTTTGCTCGAGTGATTCCTCTCGAGATCTTACTATCAGATCTCTTGCTTCCTGCTGTAACTTGGCCAACTGCTATTGTAACTCTCTTTGGATCCTTTCCATCCTTTCAATTCTTTTTTTGAGTTCAGCATCCATAGCTCTAGCTCTTAGACGCGTCTTATAAGAATGACGTGATTCCAGATTCATGGTGTTGCAACTATGGATTATACGGTTTTAGCCTCAGTGAATGATTAGGGTGATATGCACATGCAATGAATGGATGAATGGATAAATGACAAATGAATGTTAGTTATGAATAAATATGCAAGAATTTGGTGTTGATTTCAAGATAGCCCCATACTTAGGCATTTCATTAATCAAAAGAGTCCATTACAAAACATTTTGCCATATCTGATTTAACAGTTACACAAATTTCCTAGCCACATCGCCTTGTTTCTTTACTCATTCTAGGAATTCTGACATGCTTGATCTTTGGCTCAGAGGGAATTGGCAACTGAGAACTTCTGCTTCATCTGATAATTGCACAATTTGCACGGCTACCTTGTGAATTTCGTTGATCAAATGGCTGAGGTGCTTATCCTTTTCTTGGAAAGCTCTTTCGTAAGCATGAGTGTCTCTGTCATGCTGACCATTCTTTTCTTCTAAGGCTTTTAGGAGAGTATCCAAATGTTGCTGATAAGCTTGCAGCGTATTTTCTAAATCTCGTATTTTCCTTCTTAGCTCTTGACACTCAGACTGACTAGTCATTAATTCTGCAGACACGGTTTCGTATTCAACATTCTTCTTCCTTAACTCTATCATAACATGCGCAGCTTTTTCCTCTTCTTTCTTTGCTTTCCCTCTCCAAAATTCTATCCCACCTTTGATGTTGCTTAGTTCTTCCTTCCATTCTGCCGATGATTTGCCCAGCCCACTATTCCTTATAGTGCCTTTTAATTTCTTATTTTCCAAATGAAGATCCTTTAAGTCATTTCTCATGATCTCAGCTTCTTTCTGGACTTTCTCGGTTCTAGATTTTTCAATTTGAACATCGATCTTTAGCTGGTAGTTTTCCTCTTGAAGAGAACTAATATCCCGTAACAGCTTGGCCTTTTCACGTTCAAATTCATGTCTTGCCATTTCCAGCTCGGATGGCATTTCTTCTGAGAAAGGATTCTTGAAAGTGTAATCCGTCGGTGAGATTTATTGACTATTCACTCGTTGTTGTCTCCATATGTCATAATCTTGAGTGATAGTACCAGCATACAGAGCTAACTCCATTAGGTAAATTTCCTTCCAATACTTTGCAGTGTCTCGGACTTTTTTCATGTAACCTTCACCTATAAAAGCAAACTCCGACTGTGCCAATCCTCCAGTAGCTGGTATGAACTGTCATGAAGCAAATTGCCTTTGAACCATTAACGGAGCATATCCCACTTCTCCCCATAATCCGAGTAAAGGCACCCAATCTTGGATTCCCTAATTCTATAACAGAACTGAAGGACGGATCCATGGTGCTCTCTAAGTTATGTCTTCGGCGCGGAGGTTCTGAAAAATCGAAACCCAATGCTGTTCGGTGACATCCATCGGCTAATCTTTCCCAAGGTAAGCTTCCAATGGAGAAAATGTTTTTAAAAACATGTGAAAAGGTGTGCGCTCCACTTTCCAGAAATGGCTCAGAATCCAAACATTAAGTAACTGTGCACATCCGATAAAACGTCCTTCCCCTTTCCTCCTACAACTACTTAAAGATCTGAAAGTCTCGGTTGAGATCGTTGGGTCAGGGTTGATTCCTTGCCTCAAATTTTCGAAGAAATCCACTACCGCAACTTTTATATGCCCAAGAACCTTTGGGAAGACGATTAATCCGTAAATAGCCAAAGCAAACAGATCTACTCTCTTCACAATATCTAGATGGTTTTGATCTAAGTCTCGTAGAGAAAACCACGAAACACAACTGACTTCGTTCTTTTTCTTTATCTGTTTTTCAGCCCATGTATCGGTCTTTCCCCATCAACTTCATTAGTTTTTTCTTGAAGTTCATTGGTTTGGGCTCTTTCACATATATCTTATTAAATTGTACATTGTCAACGCGAAGCAATGCAACATACTCTTCTATGGTCGGGGTCATATCTTCTTGATTGAAAGTGAAACATTGGTAAGCTGGGTCCTAGAATTGAACCATGGCTTGAATCAACTGCTCGTTCACGCTCGTTGTGCGATAAAGTGAGTTATATCCCCGCATTTTTCGGTGAAGATGCCCTGAGTGTCCGAGTCCCACTGCTCCCGCACTTAGTCAAGTCTTCGAGGTTATTCTGACGAGCATTCGAAGTCACATGCTCCGGAAGATTGGAAATACATCCTTCCTTTAAACTGTCCCCTTTTGCTTTCTGGATTTTCATAGACCAGTCTCGAACCATAACATTTTTCTCGGTTACTTGTGTAATTGACTCCTCCATCAGAAACCCGTTTTTGGCAACCAATTTCTAATCAACACATTCCTAATAAGATGCATATGATGCATGATAAAATAAAAATAAAAATAAAGACAAATAACCTTGGTTAGTAATCACAACAAATATAAATAGAGAAAACCTGTGAAAAATCTAACAAATTAAGCTATTTAATCGTGCATTTTAGTGAAACCAACCTACTTTTTTTTTACACTCATCATGCTTTACAAAATAAACTTACCCCACATGCTCATCAGATAATCTACCCGATCCAATTTTATTAAACAGACCTAATTCCCTTGTAAAAACAAATATAAATGTAAAAAAGAAGAAGAAGTAAGAAGCGTTTCTCCCATGTACTTATTTTGGTGACTATTCAACGGACAGAGGTTCAGCATGGCTCTAATTAGGTGGCTCGTATGGTTCACTATATGCGGTTTCGGTTCTAAAAAGGTACTCAAATTGTCCGTACTGTCGCCTACTAAAGCTAGTACAGAGCCTCGGTTATCGCCCATCATAGGCTCGCGAGCTCAATTCAAGGGATTACATTTACTTATGCCTATGCGAAAGGACAAGTTAACTCACGAAAGCATAAGTCATATGTAACCCGGAAGTATTCACTAGCCTGTGTGGAGGGACGAGTTAACTCACGAAGGCCTAGCGTTTACTTCCACTTAAGCGGACGGAGCCCGGGTAGAGAGCTCATGTTATGCAAAAATGCAAGTGTACGGTGTGTGGGGAGAAACTCACAAACCTTTTCGTTTTTATTTTAAAACTAAAAAACTAAAACCGTAAAAACTTAGATATGAAAAACAAAAAGATAAAACAAGTTAGAAAAATATTTACAACATGATACGAATGCATGACTTTTCAAAAAAACAAAATTTAAGGATCACGACTAAATATTAATTTAAACAAGGAGTTTTGAAAATTTTGACAACACGCGTTTAATTCCAGACTCGACTCTCAAAAAAAAAAAAGGTCCCTAGTGGAGTCGCCAACTGTAGCGACGTAAAATTTGTTCGGGCGCTAATTGAGAAAACTATTGAACATTTAAAAACAGAGTTTTGATTTTATTAAAAAAGGGAGTCGCCACCTATCTTTTTTTTTTCAGATGTGATCGGACACCTAATAAATCCTCTTTTTTTTAAATAAAAAATTATTTTTTGAATTTTCTTAAAAAAAAAGGGCCGAGTTTAGGTCTACATCAAAATTCCAAAGAAAAATAGGGTTCGGGAGTCAGTTATGCGCGAGGAAGGTATTAGCACCCTCGTGGCGCCCAAAATTGGTATCTAGTTAAACGCGCGTTGTCTTAATTTTCAAAAATACGAGTTCAATTTAATACTTAATCGTGATCTGATTGAAACACGAGAATCTTTGAAAACATGAAATGTAACACCCCAAACCCGGCCCAAACACCACGACCGGATCTAGCATGTCACTAAGAAGATTTAGTAAAACATGTCACATTTTTGGAAAATATTTTTCTTTATTTCTACATTTTATTCGAGAAAATAAAAGGTTGAATAATTCGTAAAAGATATGAACTTTCATTTAAACGCCTTTATGAATTAAAAACCGAAATTTAATACATGCCTTAACTTAATTAAATCGTAAAATCTAAGTGTCTGGTAATAATAAAAGCCCAAAACAAACGAAAATATAAAGCTAGTGGCCCGTGGCCTTATTACAATGAAATTTAAATCCCACTAACTGAAAATATTAAAAATTAATAAACTTGTAATGTCTTTTGCTGAAACAAAATAATCTCTCGCATGGCCACCTTGTGCTCCTCTCCAGCCCGGTCCGATGCACTAGGTGCTACCTGAAAGATGTTAAATAATGGGGTGAGTCGCGAGACTCAGTGTGCAACCCTCGTGCACCATCAGATTGAGCCTTAGCCCCACAGAATAGATAACAGAGTATAATATATTAGAAAATATGCAAGCCCAACCCAATCCTAGGTTTCCATCCGCTACACACCACCCTTACCTGCCAAGCACACCATTGGGGATTTCTACAATCAACCCACACCGCTACATACCATCGATGGCAGTCATGCTGCAGTTAGCTGCTCATCATCAGATCATGGCAATAGCCACTACAACAGATCATGGCATTAGCCACTACAATAGATCATGGCAATAGCCACTACAACAGATCATGGCAAAAGCCACTACAACAGAACACTTCCCCTTTCATCAATCACCCAACCCCATGCATACATATAAATTGGCATACATAAAAAACATATCATCTCAACAGAAACATTCACTTTAGAATGCTAGATTTATAAGCATATACTAACAGACAATCTAAATGGTGTGAGAAGTTACACACCTGATTAATGCATAAGACTACCCTTTATGTCGATACCCTCGCTAATCGGATCTACTGCCTTCTGTCTATAACTTTGCTCAAAAGCTGGAAGAACGCGAAGATAAGGCCTCTCCTATATTCAGCCAAGGGTTAGTTTTTACCCGAATTTATACGTTTAAATTAACAGATCTCCTAACTTTGAAATCCCGAAAGGAATAAGATTCGAGTGCTACTGAACTCTGGCTTAGAAATCTAAGCGATTGAATCCCTTTCAAATCCCAGAATGCCGCAAATGAGAGAAAACACCCGATTAGTTAACCATATAGTCATTTGGCTAAGATCTTTAAAAGCCGAAAAAATTGAAATCTCGCGAATCGACACTTACCTTCAGTTTCTTTAAGATTCGACACAAGCAGACACCACAGAGAAAATTCGACAATCACAGGAGATGAGATCTAAGGATTTTGACTTTTAAGAAAATCCTGAAAAGATGAACAAGAGAGATACTGATGCGTTTTCGGCTTTTAGAAGAAAAGATGTTGAGAAGATTGGGAGGTTTCGGCTTTTGAAGAAATCAAAAGAAAAGAATTTGCAGAAGAAGACTGAGAATTTCGGCACAGGGAAAGAAGAAAAGGATAGGGTTCCAAATGCCAGAATTGAAGAGATATCCCCCCTATTTAAAGAGAATTTCGGCACCCCCAAGAGTTGGAAATTCGGCCACCACTGTGCTTAGCAGATAATTCCTAAACTTCCTCCCTTATCTTTATCTGATCACTCATTCAAAAGAGGCCTAGATAGCACCACCTCTTCCTCCCTTTATCAGCACATTATCTACATGTTATTATCACTTCAATTATCTTCCTATTTAGAAGCCCCTATGCCGTCCCACTTTATCCATTTTTTAAGCCGAAAATTAGCCAAAATTTAATTAAAAGAATTGAACTTCAAGTGACTCGAACTTGGGCCCTCTTCATCTGCTAATGACGCTACCCCATAGTCCCATGTAGCGCCACCTAGCCTTGGGCCACAAGCCTATTTTGTATTTTAGAACAGATAACATCTTTAAAGCCCTAACTGATTTGGCTTTCCACTATAGTGTCCAATACCTAATTCTACTAAGGCCTTAGCCCAACCTCAAGCCCAATCTGGACCCATAACACTCTAATTAACACATTAAACATAATCACACATTAAATGCATACGCCTATTAATTCAGGATGTTACAGTTCTACCTTCCTTAAAGAAATTTCATCCTCGAAATTTCTAACTAACTATTAATCATACTACCCAAGTCTCTCCACTATGCTTTCGCTGCGAACTCTAATTCTAAAGCCAAAAGAAACACTTAGTGTACTATGATAGAGTACGCACCGGTATTCGCATCTAGAGCGTCTTTGTCCCCTTGGCGACGTGCTGCATACTAAAGCTGGCTGCCTCGCCTCAGCATAACCTGGACCTCCACCTGGTGCTCCACGACAATCTCATGTACCGTTACCACCATTGACTTGACCACGGCCCTCGGTAATGGCTGTCCACCCCTCCTAACCTGATCAGAACCTCGTTCAGCTGGCTGTACCTGATCCACCTGTGGACAGTCCTTAATCATATGCTCTGTGGATCCACACCTAAAGCATCTACCAGTTCGCCTTCTACACTCCCTATAATGCACCTTCCCGCACGAAGGACATGATCGATTCTGACCCATCGAAGCACGAGCTGGCCCATCAGACCTGGGTCTTTTCTGATTACGCCCGTCTGCCCCTGATGATTCAAAATTTCTCTTACTTCCACCCCTATCTCTATCCCGATTCAGTCTCTCTATTCGCTTCACCTCCTCACCTATCTTAGCTTTCTCAACTAAAATCGCAAAGTCCCTCTTTCGCTGCGGTGCTACTAATACCCTTAGCTCATCCCTTATTCCATCCTCGAACCGTACATAATGCTCATAGTCAGTCGCCACAATCCCTCGAGCGTAATGGCTCAACCACAGAAATTCTGCCTCATATTCAGACACAGTTTTGCTTCCTTGCACCAAATTCAGAAATGATTTCCTCTGCGCATCCACATAGCTGGCCCCAACGTACTTTCCCTAAAATGACTCTTTAAAGAAATCCCAGTCGATCTGGTCCGCGACAATACCCTCCTTTACCGTGAGCCACCACTGGTAAGCCTCATCTCTAAGAAAAGACACGACCCCTTTCAACTTCTCCTCTACCGTGAAGTCTAGGTCATCCATTATGCGCTCACTCGCTTCTAACCAATACTCAGCCGTGTTAGGGGCTACACCAGAAACACCCCTAAACATCTCCGCTCCGTTGGCTCGGAGTCGTTTCGACACAGATTTCTGAGCTCCTGAACCCGTGCCTGCCCCAACAACATCGCCTGAGATACCGCATCATCTCCGGGCGCCTGGTCCTAAAATTTTCCCTCTACAGCCGGTATATCTGGCATCTCGTCTCCTGACCCGTGGCCAGACCCTACTGGCTCTAACACGGTCCTCCTACCCCTACCACAACCTCGTGGTGGACATCCACGACCCCTTGTACTCATTCTACCGATTCGCGTTTAGCTGATTAGAAATTTTATGAATTATTAACTCTTCCCACTGATTATCCACGAACAATCTTATGAAAAATAGTTAAGAGTGATTCGTTCGAATTCGATCCTATCTATAGTTTCAGTCTTAGGTTTACCTCCTAATTCTAGAAACCACATACATTCACACCTCAACATACATATCACATCCATGAAGTCACATTCACCACATAAGGGTATTTTTGTCATTTCACTACCCAGGGGTTTTTTCATAATTTCATTCTACAGGGTTTCTTTGTAATAAAGTATCTTGGGGATTTTCGAAATAAAGGTTTGTATATATATATATATTTTAAAATAGGGGTATTCTGGAGAATTTGATTTCAAAAGAATAATAGTGGTGTTCAGGTGTTTGTGGTTGTTGGTTGTTGTTGTGTGTTGTATCTATTTTTTTAATAATAAAAAAATTTGTTGACTTTGTAAATCAGGGTATTTCCGTAAATCTGGGGGTATATTTGCAAATCATGGGTATCTTGGTGGTTTTCAAAATAGGGGTATTTTGGTAATTTCGTGAAGCAGGGGTATTTTGGAAATTTTGCAACCCGAGGGTATTTCGGTAATTTTTTGTAGACCACAGGTATTTCAGTAATTTTACAAATTTTGTTGATTTTCCAAATCAAGGGTGTTTTGAAAATTTTCAAATCTAGGGTGTTTTGGTTTTTTTTTTTTTCAAAACTAAGGTGGCTGGTCCCTTTCGGGTTTTAGTTAGAAACTTTTGGCCCGTTATCAAGCCCTCGCGGTTAAGGTGAACAGTCACTACGCACCAGGTAGGATTCCAACGAAGAGGAGGTGAGTCACTAGGACTGCTTAAGTACCAGGCTCTTCCGGATCCAATCCTAGACATGCGCATGCCTGTTGCCACACCCCAACCCAGCGACTTGTTCACGAGTTTGTTTAGTTGACTTAAGTCTTATGAGGTTTAAGAAGTTGTTCAAGCTAAGCCTAGAGTCCATCAAGTTCTAATTTAAATAGTCTACGTCCCATAAAGCCCATATACTTATATAACACACAGTGAGTTCAGAATACTTACCTGGCGGACTTGGGCCGGAGACGCAGGTGCCATGCCGAGAAATCCCTCCTGTGTTATTTATAAAAATGCATGTTTCCATAACCCATCTTTAGAAAATATTTTGAGCCCAAAACCCCAAAGTCGAGTTTTAAACTTGGCTCTGATACCAATTTGTAACACCCAAAACCCGGCCCAAACACTACGACCGGATCTGACATGTCACTAAAAAGATTTAGTAAAACATGTCACATTTTTGGAAAATATTTTTCTTGATTTCCACATTTTATTCGGGAAAATAAAAGGTTGAATAATTCGTAAAAGATATGAATTTTCATTTAAATGCATTTATGAATTAAAAATCAAAATTTAATACATGCCTTAACTTAATTAAATCGTAAAATCTAAGTGTCTGGTAATAATAAAAGCTCAAAACAAACGAAAATATTAAAGCTAGTGGCCCGTGCCTTTATTACAATGAAATTTAAATCCCACTAACTGAAAATATTAAAAATTAATAAACTTGTAATGTCTTTTGCTGAATCAAAATAATCTCTTGCATGGCCACCTTGCGCTCCTCTCCAACCCGGTCCGATGCACTAGGTGCTACCTGAAAGATGTTAAATAATGGGGTGAGTCGCGAGACTCAGTGTGCAACCCTCGTGCACCATCAGATTGGGCCTTAGCCCCACAGAATAGATAACAGAGTATAATATATCAGAAAATATGCAAGCCCAACCTAATCCTAGGTTTCCATCCGCTACACACCACCCTTACCTGCCAAGCACACCATTGGGGATTTCTACAATCAACCCACACCGCTACACACCATCGATGGCAATCATGCTGCAGTTAGCTGCTCATCCTCAGATCATGGCAATAGCCACTACAACAGATCATGGCAATAGCCACTACAACAGATCATGGCAAAAGCCACTACAACAGAACACTTCCCCTTTCATCAATCACCCAACCCCATGCATACATATAAATTGGCATACATATAAAACATATCATCTCAACAGAAACATTCACTTTAGAATGACAGAGATCACTAACTTGGTGATTTGCCTTTACCGTTTTCAGGTTTTCTACAGCTATGCCGGTATTTCAGCGTTTAACAGAATATCACAGATTTATAAGCATATACTAACAGATAATCTAAATGGTGTGAGAAGTTACACACCTGATTAATGCGTAAGACTACCCTCTATGTCGATACCCTCGCTAATCGCATCTACTACCTTCTGTCTACAACTTTCCTCAATAGCCGGCAGAACGCGAAGATAAGGCCTCTCCTATATTCGGCCAAGGGTTAGTGTTTACCCAAATTTATACGTTTAAATTAACAGATCTCCTTACCTTGAAATCCCGAAAGGAATAGGATTCGAGTGCTACTGAACTCTGGCTTAGAAATCTAAGCGATTGAATCCCCTTCAAATCCCGGAATGCCGTAAATGAGAGAAAACACCCGATTAGTTAACTATATAGTTATTCGGCTAAGATCTCTAAAAGCCGAAAAAATTGAAATCTCGCGAATCGACACTTACCTTCAGTTTCCTTCAAGATTCGGCATAAGCAGAGACCACAGAGAAAATTCAACAATCACAGGAGATGAGATCTAGGAATTTCGGCTTTTAAGAAAATCCTGAAAAGATGAACAAGAGAGATACTGATGCGTTTTCGGCTTTTAGAAGAAAAGATGTTGAGAAGATTGAGAGTTTTCTTCTTTTGAAGAAATCAAAAGAAAAGAACTTGCAAAGGAAGACTGAGAATTTCGGTACAGGGAAAGAAGAAAAGAATAGGGTTCCAAATGCCGGAATTGAAGAGATATCCCCTCTATTTAAAGAGAATTTCTGCACCCCCTAGAGTTGGAAATTCGGCCACCACTGTGCTTAGCAGATAATTCCTAAACTTCCTCCCTTATCTTTATCTGATCACTCCTTCAAAAGAGGCCTAGATAGCACCACCTCTTCCTCCCTTTATCAGCACATTATCCACATGTTATTATCCCTTCAATTATCATCCTATTTACAAGCCCCAATGCCGTCACACTTTATCCATTTAAAAGCCGAAAATTAGCTAAAATTTAATGAAAAGAATTGAGCTTCAAGTGACTCGAACTTTGGCCTTCTTCATCTGCTAATGACGCCACCCCATAGTCCCATGTAGCGCCACTTAGCCTTGGGCCACAAGCCCATTTTGTATTTTAGAACACAGATAACATCTTTAAAGCCCTAACTGAGCTGGCTTTCCACTAGAGTGTCCAATAACTAATTCTGCTAAGGCCTTAGCCCAACCTCGAGCCCAATCTGGACCCATAACACTCAAATTAACACATTAAACATAATCACACATTAAATACATAGGCCCATTAATTTAGGATGTTACACGAAAATTTTTCAAAACACGAAATTTTTGAAAACACGAAATTTTTGATAATATGTAAATTTTTGAAAACGAGAATTGTTTTGAAACCCGAGAATTTTTGAAAACACGAACACTAGAATTTTTGAAAACACGAGAATTTTGAAAACTCGAGAATTTTTTGAAACCCAAGAATTTTTGAAAACATTAAAATTTTTGAAAACTCAAAAATTTTGACACACGAGAATTTTGAAAACTCGAGAATTTTTTGAAACCCGAGAATTCTTGAAAACATGATAATTTTTGAAAACACAAAAATTTTGAAACACGAGAATTTTTTAAAACACGAGAATTTTTGAAACATTAGAATTTTTTAAAACACGAAAATTTTTGAAAGCACAAGAATTTTTGAAACACTAGAATTTTTGAAAACACGAAAATTTCTCGAAACACGAGAATTTTGATAAATTACATATTAACATATTATACAATTTAAAGATGAAATTTTGATAATTTACAAATAACCACAAAATAAACATTTTTATTTTAAAAAAAAACTCGAAAATTTTTGAATTTTTCGATTTTTCAAAAGGGCTTATCGTATTTAACGCGAACCAATGATATTCACTCAGCATAGCGATGAGATCAACAATTTAGTGTCAAATCGATTCGTTACCTTATTTATTTAAAATTATTCGAATAATAATAAAATTAAATTAAATTAAATTAAAAACATAAATACAAAATAAAAATATACTTAAGAAATATCAATAATATTAAAAACGAAATGTCATCAAAATACACGAATAAATTAAAAGTGGGTAAAGAAAAAAGAAATTACCGAAACGCCCAAAATTGCGGGCCTAATCGAATGGTTTAAGAGTCTCGGTTTTTTTCTTTTCTTTTTTTCTTTTTCCTTTTCTTTCTTTTTTTCTTCTTCTTCTTCTCCTTTTTTGTTGTTGGGCCGCGGATGGGGTTGCTGAAAATGGGCTTGCTGTTGGGTGCTCAAAATGGGCTCGCTGCTGGCCTACTATTTTTTTTTGTTTGGGGAGTGGGCTGCTGCTGCTTGATGGGTTGGTTCTTGAGAAAATGGGCTGCTGCTTGTTATTCTTATTTTGGGCTAATAGGTGTTTATAATGGACCTTTTTAATTTCTTTTTCTTTCCTTGTTTTTTTTTTTTGTTTCTTCAACCCCCCAATAAACAACATGCAAAGGCAGCTAAAATTGGTGGTGAGTTAACTAGAAAAGAGGGAGATCGGCGCGTGGGGGTTTTCACGGTGGGGATGGAGAAGTTTGTAGGAAATTTTTTATTCACGTAGGCGATGCAAGAAAGGTTTTTGTGGTATTTGGAAAATATAACAAAAAAAGATGGGGGTGCTAAAAGTTTGATTTTCTAGAAAAAAATTTATTTTTTTTCAATGGCCGAATGGGGGTTTTGCTTGATGGTGTTGCTGCTTCTTGCTTCTTGCTTCTTGCTCCTTGCTGAATGATCTTTCTGAATTTTCCTTTTTCTTCCTCATTCCAGAAAAATTTTTAGCCGAGTGGGTGGGGGTCTCCTTTTTTTTTGTTGAAAAAATTGGAGCCTTTTTATTTCCACCATTTTGTTTGTTTCCCATGCTATTTGCAGGTAGTGGGTGAAGAAGGTACAGCCACCCATGCTGATGGTCAGAAAATCTGGGGAGTGGATGCCCTAAATCATGTAATCTGCCAGAGGGATCCAGTTGCAAACGCAGTAAAACTAGTGGGGTCGAAACATAATTTTGAGAAACTATCAGGGTTAAAGTGTAATTTTGTAAAAGTTTAGGGGTCTAAATGAAATTTTAGAAAATGTTTAGGGTTAAAGTGTAATTTTGGAAAAGTTTAGGGGTCAAAGTGTAATTTTGGAAACGTTTAGGGGTTAAAGTGTAATTTCAATTTTTTTGTATTTTTCAAAATTTTTTTAAATTATTAATATTAAAAATTAATATAAATAATGGGTTAAAGCCCAATAGACACAAAAAGTTTAGAAAATTAAAACTTGAGACCGAGACAAAATTCAGTTATTACATTCGAGATGCGGGAATGAAAGGGAGACTTTCATCCATGCGATGAAAGACTGTCCTAAGGCGAGGGCAGTTCTGGAACATGGGGGTTTTAACAACAGATTGCTCGACAAGAAGTTTACCCGCTATATTGATTGGATTGAATAGGCGATGCGTGTGTTGGACAAAACGGCTGCAGTTGACTTTATTACGGTCCTCTAGAACATCTAGAACTGCAGAACAACCGAGTTTTCCGAGGGGTTGAAGAAGATGCTAGAGTCATATGGGAAAGAGCATCGTGTCCGAGTCACGATTTCTAGATTTTCAACTTAGTGGAGACGCCGATGCTGCCAAGATTGAGTGTGGACAATGGGTGGAAGAAACCTGAGCCAGGAGTGATAAAAGTCAATTTTGATGCTGCGGTTCATGGTAGCCAAGTGTGTTTTGGTTTGGTAGCTAGAGACACCGACGGGTTCGTGCTTGGAGGACGAATGGGTACGTTGAATAAAGACATGAGTGCCGAGTGGGCGAAAATGAGAGCCATGGAAGAGAGCATTACCTACGCGGGTATGAAAGGTTGGAATAAAGTGATTTTTGAGACTGACTGCGCCAGTCTGGTCAATCGTTTCAACAAAAGGAATATTGACTTGACTGTTATGGGCCATTGTATGCGGCAATTGTTTAAGCAAACCGAGCCTTTCCTCTTTTTTTCCATTTTTAAATGGATCCCTAAATCTTGTAATAAAGTAGCTGACAATTTATGTAAGTTGGCTAAGGATAATTCTTGTAACATGGATTTCAATGTGGACTATCCGATGCAAATCCATGATTTTATTTTGAATGATGCAATAAATTGATGTGATCGTTGGGTCGTTTTTATCAGGAAATACATCATGATATTAATTGAAAACATGATCGATTGAGGCCCAAACATATTAAACATGAATAAAATAAATCTTATTGAATTAACATAATCATCTTAGAAAACAGGATTTAAAATACCATAGTTGATATCAAAAACAATAAAATCAAAGCAAACATAATTAAAATAAATAACAAGAGGAAATAGTAAACTCTATTCAATTTAGCAGCCTTTCAGGTCTATTCTGACTGATGTGCTCCTTTATTCTGATCGATGCTTCTTTGCTAAGGGTTTCCTAAGGTGGCTGGCCAAAGAATGCTTTTGAAAAGCTTATGTTGGCTAAAGGATGGAAAAGGAGATGGTTGTTATGCAAGGGAAAGGAAAAGGGAAATGAGAGAAAATGATGAATGAGAGAATGAATGAGAGATGAGTGTTGAGGGATGAGGGATAGGTGCATGGTATTTATAGGTGAAGGTAAGGGGTAGAGTTTGTTAAAACTAGAATTTAGATTCCTTCCTTTTCTCTCACATATGGTCGGCCACAATTCATGGAAAAAGGGATGACTTAGTCTCTCTATTTTAAATTCAAACCAAGGCTATTAATAGCTATAGGGTGGACAGTTTCAATAGCAAAGTCGTTGGGCTGATTTCTGATTATTTTCCACCTGTAAAGACATTCAATTAAATACCCCAAAGCTTGCTTTTGGGTAGCCATCTACTTGTTTCGAAATTGGGCTTTAATTCCCCTTTGTTGGACGGTTTCTCAGTTCAATAATTTAGCAAACATGTCTATCTTTTAGTACATCTTTTACTGGGTCAAATTATCAACCTCATAATCCAGTTTGCATGGTCTTGCCATCCACATTAATTGATTTGTGCATGTCCATGTTTCATTCATATTAATCATCTTCAATGGTTCTCATACATAGTAAAAAATCACATATTAATAAATTAACATGAAATAATATAAAATACGTAAAAAAATCATGTAATTAAGCACAATTTCACATACTTTATAAATTCATTCCCAATATTACTAATTAAGTAAAATTCACTTATTTTAATAAAAATTACTCAATACTAAGATATTTGTTAAGTAAAAATGGTGGTAAAAACATATAGAAAAACCCTATATAATTTCGAGTTTATAATAACAGACAATGGTTGGTTGATTTCTATGTTGTTAATTAACCCTCGAATTAGGGATCTAAATTGTTGACACTCCTAAATTGATTCCATTTTACCTTTTGGTCACAACTTTACCAACTTAGGCAAATTAGTCTAGTTTATCTCTCGATCTCGCTGGCTAACCTGAGACTAATGAATTGGTACTTAATAAGATTACCCCTTGGTCTCACTTATCTTGGTATTCCCTTAGGGTCGTCAATCCTATGTTTTGAGGTGTATTCTATTTAGTACAGTTTTATGGTTTAGTCCCTAGACCTAAAAACTAACTAAACAACATTTCCATTAACCACCCACCTAGGATTTAGTTAGCCATTACCATATTAAAGCTAACAAACATGAAAGGAACATACATGGAAGCATTTAACTTAAACTTGAACAAAAAGATAAAACTTTTGGTTTTTAACTTAATAAACTTAACAACAATGTAAAATACAAGCAACAATGATAAGCAAGATGAAAGCTAGGATTTTTGACAACTAAAAATGAAGCAAATTGGAATAACATTGAACTAAATATGAAAGAGTGATTACAACTAAGTTCAAAGTATTTAACATGTAAATAAAACTAAGCTACATAAAAGACTAACTTAACTAACAACTATGAAAATAAGTAAAACCAAAAAGAAACATAAACTAAAACCCTAAAACTAAACCCTAAAACTATAAAGAAGAAAATTACTCTATTCTTAAGCTAAATGATGGAGAAAAACCTAAACTAACAAGCTTTTTAACCCAAAACTACAACCTCCTTTGCTTCAACCAGTTTTTGGCTTTTTAAAGCCGATTACAACCCAATTTTTACTGACCAAAATGCCCCTAGACATTTAATTTTGATTAGTGTTGGTGCTGGACAAAATCTACCCCTGTAGTCATTTTTCTCCTTATGAGGCAACTATATTGCGATGCCCAAGCTTGGGTATTGTGATACCCATGACAATATTAAAATGGGGGGTCCTTTGGGAGTTGAATATTGTGATACCCATGCTTGGATATCGTGATATCACTATGAAGTGCCTCGATCTTCTTCAATTCAACACTATTAAGGGTATCACGACTTCCAATCTTTGATGTCGCGATACCCCCTTCTAAGTGATATTTTTGCTCACGTTCGAGCCTCCGATGACTTCGTGCAACACACAATTGATCATTAGGATCCAAATGGCACATTGGCCAATTTGGGTCTCAAAATAAGCATAAAGCACACTATATCATTTATTAAGGCGAAGAATGAAAACTAAAAAAAAACAACAAAAACATAAAAATTGCCTAAAAAAACTCGTAAAGTGTAATGAGGAGCCTAATTTGACATATCAAATTATAGTAGATCACCCACTAACACACATTAGAAAATGGTTTAATTGATATTTTAGTTCTTTGGCTAATAAAAAACCTATAATGATAAGACTTTTACTGTAACACCCCAAACTCGGCCTAGAAGTTAGGCCCGAATCTGGCGTGTCACATTGAAGTGTTTTTCGAAAACCATATTTTCGTTGAAAACCCTTCTTAATATTTAAAAACTTCTTGGCATTTAAAACTTGTGTAAAGCCTCAGCTTTCGTTCGTTTATTTTCAAAACGAGGTTCGTTGAAAAAGGTTTGTTCACTTTTAAAATGTTATTGATTTCCTTCAAAATCTCCTTCAACTGCGGAAGTTTTTTTTTTTAAAACGTTGTGGAAACATGATAACTGAAAACAGTAGTTGTAGCATAGTGTTTTGAAAACAGTAATCATTTTGGAAAAACTGCGATTTACTTCTAACAGATATAAATTAAAATAAAACCAAACCTAAAATTTAAAATCCAAAAACTTTAAGAGGCCTTATTACAAACAAAACCAAAAAAAAGTACTTATGAATAACTTAATGGAAAAATAGAAGCAGTTGTATGGCCATCTCCAAGTCCCTCACAGCTCCGATTTGTCTAAGGCTAGGGATTGCCTGCACAGTTTAAAATGGGGTGAGTTTATGAAAACTCATTGTGTAATCCCCTAATATAAAAATAGTCAGTCAAATAGATAGAATTCGAAGCGATGCAGGCTCGAGCCCTATTCAACACAAAGATCTGATTTGATGGGCCTAAGCCCATCGTAAAATCGTTTGAGTCTCGGCCTATAACAGAATCGCTTGGGCCTAGCCCATATCAGTATCGGATCTCATAAACAGAAATGCAATAGTGTACGAATGCACCTCACCCCAATCCAACCAGCATACCACCCGTACCAACCAACACACCATGTGGGGATAAAATCGACCCACCCACCCAGCACACCAATATTAGCACCGGTCGCGGCACTAATCGATATCGCAGCAGAGCTGCCAGAATATAAGCTGCTTAAAGTCGTAAGAAGGTCCACAGTCGTCTCGGGTGACCCATGCGACCCTAAAAATCAAATCGGTGGGTCCACAGTCGTCTCTGGCGACCCGTGCAACCCTAACAATCAAATCGATGGGTCCACATTCGTCTCGGGCGACCCGTGTGACCCTATCAGATCAATCACTTCCTCCAATTACAAAATCCCAATCCCACACAGCATGTCATGTATGCAAAGCACATATATATAAATCACATGGCATACTCAAGAAAGACAGACAAATCATAGCTCAGGTTAGCCGAAATATAGCATAAAACAATCATTTATCCACGAGGGCAAAACAGTCATTTTACCCTATAAGGATATTTCGGTAATTCTACTTTATAAGGGTATTTCGATAATTTTGCAAATCGGGGGTATTTCGATATTTTGTAAACCAAGGGTATTTCGGTAATTTTGCAAATATAGGGTATTTCGATAATTTTGCAAATCGGGGGTATTTCGGTAATTTTGTAAACCAGGGGTATTTCGATAATTTTGCAAATATGGGGTATTTCGATAATTTTGCAAATCGGGGGTATTTTGGTAATTTTGTAAATTTAGGGTATTTCGGTAATTTTATAAACCAGGGGTATTTTGGTAATTTTTCAAATTAGGGGTATTTCGATAATTTTACAAATGGAGGGTATTTCAATAATTTCACAAGTTGGGGGTATTTCGGTAATTTTCACAAATCAGGGGTATTTCGGTAATTTTACCCTTCGAGGGTATTTCGTTAAATTTATCCTTCGAGGGTATTTTGGTAATTTTACTCGCTAGGGGTCTCGGTACAGTATACAACCTTTCTAAAGGCCTACTGTCATCTCGAACGACTCGGACAACTTATATGGCCAAAACAGTGTAATTGGGCCCAAGGCCCAAAACTCAGCTCAAGTGGACCCACACGCTCGTGTGGCCCATTAGCCCAAATTTCATTACGGCTATACGAATTTCGCTGCCCAATTCATTATTATTCGCTTACCGTGTATTTTACCTATGTAGGGCCCATGAGCCCATTGGGCCCACATGGCCCATTTCGGCCCTACAAGGCCCATTACGACCTAAGCCTACGAGAACATTCATGGTGGCCTCTTATCGTCAATGGTGTGGCTCGATTTGTCCTTACAAGCGTTCGTACGCTCATGAGCCCTCAGATGCCGAAGTTTTGGCTTTTCGGCTTTTCAGCTTTTGCCGATTCACAATTAAGCAGGGGTGTGAATACACCCCTTCATCCATCGTTTTGACAGAAACAACATTGGGTTACGATTACACACTTTTTTCGCAGCTCGTACAAGCAACCCACGAACGCCAAACCTACATCCATCAACGTTTTTCCTTCGGTTAATATCAATATCTAATACTAACTTTCAATACCAACGAGCATGGAATTGATACTCACCTTCCCCCAAGAATGTTGTCCCGCCCACTTATGATGCTAACCGAAGATGTCTATACCCCTATCCTCCAGAAATGTTGCATTAATCTAAAGAATCCAACACAAGAGAAAGGTCCAAGAGTTAGCAACCTTAAACCGAATCATTCGGCTTTGTCAGCGAAGAGCCATCAAAAAGGGACCAAGAACCGAATAGGGACAAGGAATACTTACCAAAATTAGTCGATAGAAATGGTAGAACAAAGCAACAATCAGCCATTTGACAGAGGTTGGCGTAACAAGGGAAAGAGACTAATCGGCTGAGGGAATCAAGAGAGATAAGAAGTTAGATTCGACCGAAGGAGAAAACCAAGAGAAGAAGAAGATGAATCAGATTTGGTAGAGAGAAATATGTGAAGAAGAAAGGTAGGCTTCAGTGAAGAATTTAGCAATTGGCAATTGGTATTGTGTTTGATAAAAATGAATGACAATTGAGAGAAAAAGAAAGAAGGAAGAAAGACCCGAATGGTCAAAAATATTGCACAAGATGCCACAAAAGAAGTAAATCCCAAAATGAAAAAGAGAAAAACCTGAAATTGCAAAAAGGTTTTCGGTTTTTATCCTCACACAAAGCTACCGAAAATGCACAAATGAAATCCCCTTGGCCGAAATCCCCTTACTCAAGCTCTTCCATTCGGCCAAGACTCCCTTCTTATTTAAATTCCCTAAAAATCTCCACTAATTGCTCCTTGATTCACTCCACACCCCCATTCAAACTTGATGACCAAGTCTCCAGCCTCCTCTGCAGAGTTTGAATCAAACTCTACCTCTCACACCACAGAGATGAAAAATAAAACCTCCCACTTGCATTTCATGGGATTCGAACCCCCTCCCCCATGCATGCCCAACACGCCATTTGCCACCATAACACAAGCTCACTTGTGTCCTAAAACAACACAACTTAATATATAAACCCTTTAAGCTAACATCTAGGTTTTAATTCACAAAAAACCAAAATTTTTGCTAAAGCTCAGGTTTGAACCCAGGACTTCTCCAAGACCCCAAACACTCCAATATTGCTAACCCAGCAGTACTAACATGCATTTGTGCCATTACCTTGCTCTCAAGAATTTTAGGCGCTCCCAAGCCAAATGCCTAATTCTTCTAGGCCCAAAATTCGGGGCATTACATTTACAATTTAGTCCTTGTACCTTAATTAAGTAATTAATTGAAAAAATTGAAGGACTAATCTTTAATAAACTTTTATACCAACTCCGTAAATATTCATACTTGATATTTACGATCTAGGTTTACAAAAACGAAGTCCTGAACCGCTTTCTTCTGACATCACTAAAAATTGAACTATTACAATTATCCCCCTTAAGAAATTTTGTCCTTGAAATTTACCTGAGAAAAGATGAGGGTACTGGGATTTCATAGTTTCTTCTGGTTCCTACGTAGCTTCTTCTGTACCATGACAGTGCCACATTACATTCACTAATGCTACACATTTATTTCTCAAATCTTTCACTTCTCGAGCTAAAATCTTAATCGGTTCTTCATTATACATCAAATCAAGTTGTAACTCAATTTCATTGGGAGATAACAGATGAGAAGGATCAGATCTATATCTTTGTAGCATTGATACGTGAAAACATTATGAATCTTTTCTAGTTTTGAAGGCAGAGCTATTTGATAAGCTACAAGCTCAATTCTTTCTAGAATTTCATAGAAACCTATAAACCTCGAACTGAGCTTCCCTTTTCTGCCAAAATAAATCTCAGACTAAGCTTCCCTTTTCTGCCGAAACACAGAACCTTTTTCAAAAGTGAAACTTTTAGGAAGACTTTGTTTCCAATATTGAATTCAATGTCTTTTCTTTTTAAGTCAGCATAGGACTTTTTAGGTCAGAAGCAATTTTCAAGCAATCTTGAATAATCTAGACTTTTTCTTATTTCCCATTGATCAAATCAGTTCCTGCTAACTTTCTTTCACTCAACATTGAATAGCATAAAGGAGTTTGACATTTACAACCATATAATGCCTCCTAATGTGTCATTCTGATGCTTAACTAATAACTATTATTGTAAGCAAACTCGACTAATGGAAGGAATATTTTCCAGCTGCCTTCAAATTCAATTACACAACAATGCAACATATCCTCAAGTATCTGAATCACTTTGTACCACTCGATTATCTGTATTGACCCAAAATATAGGAAAATTTAGGATTAAATTATAAGAATTACTGAATTGACAAGCTCCACTAGGAAATTTAGATATTTTAGTAGACAACTTGTGATTATTTGGATCTCAATTCTGGTTTGGTTAGGATGGAAGCGACTGGTTCCATGGTGGGAGACATAATGATTGCCAGTGATTAGCTAAAAAGATTGAGAGATTGTATGAGATTTGTATATATAGGTGAATCATGGACAATATAAAGGAAGGAAAATTTCCTCCCCAATTCTTTTTACTACCTTTCTTCTCATTGGTATTGTCTTCTTCGGTTTCCCCGAAGAAGAAGAGAATTTGGGAGAACTCTATATGGAGCTGATGTTGTGAGAAATGAAGTATGGATGAAAAGAAATTAAGAAACTAGTAAGGTTTTCAACCTTCTTGTGCTAGAGGTTTTGATAAAGGAGGGCTAGAACTCCTAATAAGTTTCTATAAATTGGGTTTTGGGTTTAAAGTTGAATACCTTCAAATTAGCTTATGAATGAATGTTGTGCTTAGCTGCCAGGATGAAAGAGACTCTGGTGTTTGGAAAAGCTAAGCTGTCGAGGATTAAGGAGCTCAGGTGAGTTTTTGTACTTTGTTTTGTGTGGTTGATAAAATTGAGTTTTTAAATGAATTGTGTTGTGATTTTTCTGGGTTGTTTGAGTCTATTAATGTGTGCAAAATGGTGACTGAGAATGTTGTGAACATATAATTTTGTACAAGTATGTGACTCTAGGAAAGTATGATTATTGAATATTAAACAAACATTACATGGTGTTTAATATGTGGTATATTTTATGTTATGCAATTAGTATCTTAATTGTATGAAATATATGATTATATCATATGTAGAGTATGAAGCTAATTTACTTTGACGGGGTAGATGGAGTTAGGCAAGTGGGCAGAGCGGAGGAATGGGTGGATGGATAAAGAGATGAAATTTCCATTAGATGCCACAATCGGGTGTTGTTGGGTGCAATCGTGATGTGCAAAGCTCCGGACTTTATGGAGGGGACACTGTGGTGTTCGAGCATTATGGTCAAATATAAGACAGAATGATATCAATTGGTTCGCTAGAGTGAAATCGTGACGACAATTATTGACTAGTCCTCCATGGTGACACCGTTCCATAAAAAAACACCGTTACGATGGTCTACAGGCTCTATGGGGCAACACCGTGACGGTGGTAAGGTCCTATGGGGCGACACCTCCAAAGAGGTATAACATGTATGACCATAGCTCAACTATGTCAACTAGTAGAGTCTGCAAGACGTTAAACGTAGGGTTATAAGGTATAAGACCATAGCTCAGGTATGGCAACCAATGAAGTCTATCAAGATAGTAATCACGGGGTAATCCACCGAGACAATAAACATGGGAGAGTCTGCCAAGACATTAAACATGGGATTATACTACGTAAGACCATATTTAGGCTATGACAGTAGATTAAGTGTGCCAAAATGTTGAGCCAGGGAAATTTAATAAGGTAAAGTGAGGGAAGTCCTTGGAAGGCTCTTGCGGCGAGTAGCATATTGAGATGAGTCGACACTTCTTAAACCATGGATAAACATGCTAGTAAGAGAATCCACCAAAGTATTACGAAAAAGGGAAGATTGGCCTATGTGACCTTATCAAGGTCAAGGTACCCTCTTCGAGATATGTGGTAACCATCAATATGAATTTTCCAAAGATTGGAGAATAAACTAACTTTGGGTTTGATTGGCGAGTCTATGAAGCAGAATCTAAGCCAAACATTTGAATTTGGTAAAGTCCACCAGACATATACAGAGAAAGGAATAACGGGATAGGACTATGTGGCGCGGGGAAAACCTATAGCGATTTATCAGAAGAGGAAGTTCTGCCTAGGACTACCTTTAAAGGAAAGTATGTTGAACTATAGTGAAGGAAACAAGAGCCCATCAGGGACAAGTAGCATGAGAATGGCCAAGTGAGAATACCCAAGGAGAAACGGTCAAAGGGATCAAATGTGGGCTGCATAAAAGGGTAGGTTATCACCGGAATGGCACGTCAGTTCCCTATGGTATTCAAAGTGAATTAAAGAGGACCAAGGTATGAATCCATAATTATGGTGAATGCATAGTTAAGCGCCGGTAATTGACACCAATCCAAAATGGTGAAAATAGGTATCAGTAAAGAGGACTATCTTGAAGAGCATAAGAAAGGGTTAGGTCAATGGGGAACAGGGTTAGGACCCATGAGAGAGGAATTCTAGATGGACCCTAATTGTAATCAGATCAGTGGTTATGTCTACCCAGAATTGGCTCAGTTAAAAGGCAAGGCACGTGCTACGCCAACAGCAAATGCAAATTGTTCCAATGAAATTTCAGGAGTTCTTAACTCTATGCATATGATCTTATCTTCTTATATTTTTAAGCAGATATTTATGAATAATTCAGCAGATCTCACTAAGTTCACTAAACTTATAAAATTTACCATTTTTATGCAAATCTAACGTCGACTCGAATAATAGAGTGGTGGGACCATACCAGACACTGCCAAATTCTAGTAGCGGGCGTGGTAGCTGCTCATGTATATAAAGGGATACCCTTAGAGTCCACGCCTCAAGGGTTAAGTAGAGTATACTTGTATCCAAGTTTAAATTTTAAGTTTGCAAATGTCTGTCTGATTGTTTTAAGAAGCAAAGTTGTAAGAATTTATTCTCGAAATGATGAGAGTTCTAATAGTAGTTAAATTTTGAATTTAGGTCATATAAGTATGTAATCAAATCAGAAAAAAAATGGTTAAGTGAATCAGGTTGTTGTAATATCTGGTACCCAAACCAGACGGTAGGGTCGTGCATAAGGTATTACACACTCGCTCCGATTGTATATCAATCTGAGGGTGAAAAGCCATACTGAAATTTAGCTTGGCATCTAAAGCATAGTGTAACTTATCCCAAAGTCTAGAAGTAAATCTCAGATCTCAATCTAAAATAATAGACAAAGGCACACCATTTAATCTCATAATCTCAGAGATAGAAATTTCAACCAATTTCTCGAGTGAATAGTCGGTTCTAACAGGAATAAAGTGAGTCGATTTAGTCAACCTGTCAACTATTAACTAGACTGTATATTTCTTTTTTGGCATTAACGATAAACCTAATACCAAATCCATAGTGATTCATTCCCATTTCCACTCTAGAATCATTATAGGCTGCAATAAACCTAGTGAGATCTAATGTTCTGCTTTAATTATACATATTATTTCTGCTCGGATGTATCGTATACGTGCTATTGTGAGCTTCATACAGAATGTCTTATTTCAACTTTTAATGTTTCAGTACACACAAATGGTTCCGAAAGTATAAACTCCCGTTATCATTAATATTGAACTCAATGGTCTGATTATAAAAGTTTTTGTTTTGCTTGTATCTCTGTATCAATTTTTTTCAACTCGTGGATCTTCTTAAGAAAAACAAGTTTAGCTCTCAACTCAGCTAAAATAGAGCTGTATCGCTCTAAAGTCAAATTAGCATTCACCGCATTTAAAGAAAACAGGGATTTTCAGCTCAGAGCATCTACTACAACATTGGCCTTACCTGGATGATAATCAATGATCAAATCATAGTATTTAAGTATTTCAAGTCACCAAAACTGTCTCAAATTCAATTCTTTTCGTGTCTGTGAAAATGTGACATTTTCCCCTTTACAAATAGTGTCTCCAAATATTTAGACCAAAAACTACTGCTGCAAGTTCCAGATCATGAGTATGATAATTCTTCTCGTGTGACTTAAGCTGTTGAGAAGCATAAGCAATCACTTTTCCTTCTTATATCGGTGCACAACCCAAAACGTTGAGTTGCACGTTATTGAACACAACAAATTCTTTTCCTGATTTAGGTTGAGTTAAAATTGGAGCTTCAGTTAACATTGCTTTCAATTGTTCGAAACTTTGCTCGCACTTTTCTGACCAAACAAAGCTGACATTTTTTGGTAGTAATTTCGTTAACATGAGTATAATTTATATGTTCAAATTAATGTTTTTGTGTTAAAAATAAGATGGAAGATCTTGTAAACTACTAATTGATATGCAAGTATGTACCAATACCTTGGACCTTGTTCTAATACAAGTCCAAATTTGTAGATGCTATTGACTTCGAAAGTGATGATAGACCTCTTGAAAAGTATCGGTATCTAGGTATGAGGTTTCAATACCTCATTCCAAAACCTAAAAAATTTGCAAAAAAATTGACAGTTTAGACCATTCAAATAAGGCTCCCAACACGCCCAACCATGGTCAAACATGCACCAAAACTATACACACCTTGACATGCTGAATCTAGTTCAAAACACCAAATTTCATGCATATAAACATATTAGATAAAAAAAATAGCTATCTAAGTAAAATTTTGTAACACCCCTAACCCGAGACCGTCGCCGGAATAGGGCTAAAAGGCATTACCGATCAATCAAAACATTTAACATCTAAAATTTTACGACATAAAGTCAATCATATTCAATCACATTCATTTACAATCATGTTGTCCCTTATCAAGGTCTACGAGACCTATTTCACATACTAAAGAGAGGTCGGGACTAAAGCGAAACATATAGAAAATTTTATGACAATTTAAAACTTTTCTAAAATTCAGGGGAGACACGGCCGTGGGAGGAGATCATGTTCCCTCCACGGCTGCTGGACACCCCCGTGTGTCCTTTCCGTGGCTATATGCTGACTTCTCCACCATAGCCACCAAGCATGCCCGTTTGCCATGGTCGTGTGTTCTTAGCTAGCTATCTCTTGACTTGTACACTGGCCACCGACACCCCGTGTCGGTAGGCCGTACTACTAAGTCGCGATTCGCCAATTCACCCACGGTTTTTAGGCACATCCGTGCGCCTAGACCGTGTGACATTATAAACCATTTTGCAAGGCTAAAGTGCCACCCACTTAGGGTCTAACCTACAAGCCATTTTATCAAGACATCCCATGCACATATAACCACCAAAAACATACCAAAATAGTCATTCAACCCATGCATTCAATACCAATTCCAACCATGACAATTTCACAACCAAAACTTATCTCATCACAAGCATAATACATTCCATTCCAAACATCATTCCTTTTTCAATTTCACCAATTCATGCTAGCATTTTATCAACACAAAGTTACCATTCAATAATCAATTTCTCAACCCACAAACCATACCAAAAGATGCATCACATATACCAAGTTCATTCATGCTAAAATTAGTACATATCTAGCCACCTCTCATGGCTACTTACAAACTATCAAACATGATTCAATTGACCATCCTATACATGCCATATTGTAACTATGTACATCTTTCCAAAATACCCCAAAATAGATTGTCAATAGTGTGTCTGAGATGCTGGCAATACCCCGATCTGAGCTAGCTTTACTGACACTGCAAAGCAGAGAAACAAATCACACAGTAAGCCTTGTAAAGCTTAATAAGTTCGTAACAAAATACATTATAACAAACATGTCATCACATAGATTAATTCTCTTTTATCCATACCATATCTTCAATAGCCAAAATACTCATTCATCAATCTAAAGCTTTATCAATAAATTGATCAACCACAAAGGTTCAAGACATACCTTGGCTAACACAAGTTTTCAATTTCCAAGCTACTCAATGCTTGATATTACTTGTTGATCATTATTTGATATTCATTCAACTTAATCGCACACTCAGTGCTTAATACACGGTCGATACATATTAGTCATCGCACATTTAGTGCCCAAATCTCTCAACTGACTTATCTCGGTAACGCACACTCAGTGCCAATTCAATAAACTGAAGCTTTTATAACATCGCACACACAGTGCTATTCATTCCTGTTTCGATTTTAATATCGCACACTTAGTGCCCTTAACATAAACTTGCACATAGCATCTCAATTTCATACATATATACACATTCATTTCATAATACAAAATCATATGTTAACATATATTATATTCGAACTTACCTCGGACGTCGACTATCGATACGGTCCATTAATCGAGCACTTTATCTTTGCCTCGATCTCGATTCGAACCTCTTCTCTCTTGGTCTATACACATTTAAATTCAATTCATTCAATCACTATTTCATTCAATTTAGTCCACATACACACATTTCGGGCATTTTGCATAATAGCCCTCATAGTTTCACATTTCGACACTTTAGTCCCTAATTCACAAAATCATCAAACACCAAATTTCACCTAGCACAAGCTTAGCCAAATTTTACTAATATCTATACAAATCCATACATTTCATTTATTTCACATTTTAGTCCCTCAATTTCTCATTTTCTCAATTAAGCCCAAAATACTCAATTTCATCAAAAATCCCAATACAAACTATGTTAACCCAACACCAAGTTTTCATATTTCATTATCAACTAGCACTTAGCTCAAGCATTCATCAATGGCTCATCACAAAAACATCACCAATTCACAAAATTTCAACATGGGTTTTGTAAAGCACAAAGCAACGATCACGAAAACGTAGAAATTATCAATAATCGAGCTCAAACATACCTTGAATTAAGCTAAGTAAGTGCCGAAACTTAGCTTAGGTTTTTTTCCTTCTTTTGTCTCAAATTTTCGGTCAAATGGGAGGAATAACAGATAAACACTCCTCTTTTTTTTTTGTTTCTTTAATCTAATATTAATAATTAAATTACCAAAATGGCCTTCATTAATATAATTACAACAATTATACAATATGGACATTTAAGACTTTTATCCATCCACTATATATAAGTTGGTATAATAGCAACATAAGGCCTCCACCTTTAAAAGCCATCAACAATTAAGCATTTATAAATCAGCACATAGCTTTTACTCTTTACGCGATTAGGTTCTTTTTCTTAATTCGACACACAAACAATCAAATTATCACACAGAATTTTCACACAGACTATGTCACATATAATTCACACAGAAAATATCATTAAAATATTTACGACCTCGGATTTGTGGTCTCGAACCATTGTTCCGACTAAGGTCTAAACCGGGATGTTACAACTCTCCCTCTTAGGGATTTTCGTCCCCGAAAATCTTACTAGTGAATAGATGTGGATATTGTTCTTTCATAACATTCTCAGATTCCCACGTAGCCTCTTCAATCCCGTGTTTGTGCCTTAGTACTTTCACTAAGGAAATTCTTTTGTTTCTCAACTCTTTAATCTCTTGCGCCAAAATTCGAATCGGTTCTTCACTATACGACAAGTCTGGCTGAATCTCGACTTCAGTAGGAGCAATCACATGAGACGGGTCTGATCTGTACCGTCGAACCATTGACACATGAAACACATTATGAATCTTTTCTAACTCAGATGGCAATTTTAATTTATAAGCAACCAGCCCAACTCATTCAATAACCTCGTACGGTCCGATGAACCTCGGACTCAACTTGCCCTTTCGGCCAAATTGAAGTATTTTCTTCCACGGAGACACTTTTAAAAATATTTTATCACCAACCTCAAACTCAATATCTTTTTGTTTCAAATCTGCATAAGACTTCTAATGATCAAAGGCCGCTTTCAAACTATTATGAATTACTTTCACTTTCTATTCAGTCTCTTTTATCAAATCAACCCCGTGAATCTTATTCTTACTCAGATCATTCCAGTACAATGGAGTTCGACACTTTCGACCATAAAGAGCCTCATATGGTGCCATTTTAATGCTAGATTGAAAACTGTTGTTGTGAGCAAACTCAATCAACGATAAGTGCTTTTCCCATGCATTGTCAAATTCAAGTATACAACATCTCAGCATATCTTCAAGAATCTGAATGATTCGCTCTGATTGACCATCCGTTTGTGGATGAAAAGCAGTGCTAAAATGTAATTTCGTGCCTAAAGCATCTTGCAATTTCTTCCAAAATCGCGAGGTAAATCTCGGATCTCTGTCAGACACTATAGATAACGGTACTCCATGCAATCTCACAATCTCATCAATATACAGTTCAGCTAACTTATCTAAAGAATAATCGGTTTTCACCGGAACAAAATAAGCTGATTTCGTTAATCTGTCCACTATCACCTAGATTGCATCTTTCTTACCCGGAGATAAGGGCAAACCCGACACAAAGTCCATCGTAATTCTTTCCCATTTCCACTCAGGAATCATAATCGGTTGTAACAAACCAGACGGAACTTGATGTTCAGCCTTAACTTGCTGACAAACTAAACATTTCGACACAAAGTCAGAAATGTCTCTTTTCATGTCATGCCACCAATAGAGCTGTTTCAGATCATTTTACATCTTCGTACTCCCCGGATGTACATTCAAATGACTATTGTGAGCTTCATTCAAAATCATCGAAATCAACCCTGACTTTCTCGGAACACAAATCCGGTGTCTAAATCTCAGACAATTATCACTATCTACTCGAAATTCTGATTCAGCATTTGATTCACACAGAATTCGTTTAGCCATCATTTCAACATCATTTCTCTGAGCATCACAAATCTGCTGTACAAACATTGGCTTAACTTTCAATTCAGCCACGACCATATTATCATCACACAGATCTATCTGATTATTCAAAGCTCGCAAAGCATATAACGATTTTTGACTCAAGGCATCAGCTACAACATTAGCTTTACCCAGGTGGTAATCTATCACAGGTTCATAGTCTTTCAACAATTCAAACCATCCTCTCTGTCGCAAGTTCAAATCTTTCTGAGTCATCAAATACTTTAAACTCTTATGGTCAGTATAAATGTGACATTTTTCCCCAAACAGATAGTGATGCCAAATCTTCAATGCGAATACAATCGCAGCCAGTTCAAGCTCATGCGTTGGGTAGTTCTTTTCGTGTGGCTTTAACTGTCTCGAAGCATATGCAATGATTTTCCCTTCTTGTATCAACACACAGCCCAAACCATTCAACGATGCATCACTGTAAACTATGAACTCTTTGCCTGACTCAGGTTGAACCAACATTGGTGCTTCTGTTAACAACACTTTCAACTGCTCAAAACTCTGCTGGCACTTTTCTGACCACTCAAATCTAACATCTTTCTGTAACAACTTTGTCAATGGAGTCGCAATCATCGAAAAACCTTTCACAAATCGTCTATAATATCCCGCTAGTCCTAGAAAACTATGAACTTTAGACACACTTCTCGAAGGTTTCCATTCCAAAATAGCAGAGATTTTACCCGGATCAACTCGTATTCCAACAGCTGATACATGTCCCAGAAAACTAACCTCACGCAACCAAAATTCACATTTACTAAACTTTGCATACAACTGTTTCTCACGAAGAGTTTGTAGCACCATTCTCAAATGTTCGGCATGCTACTTCTCATCACACGAATAAATCAAAATATCATCAATGAACACCACCACAAAGCGATCCAAATACGGTCTGAATATCCGATTCATCAGATCCATAAACATTGCAGGAGCATTTGTTAATCTGAAAGGCATCACTAAGAATTCATAATGTCCGTACCTCATTCTGAAAGTAGTTTTCGGTACATCAGATTCTTTAACTCTTAACTGATAGTAGCCTGATCTCAAATCTATCTTAGAAAACACTGTAGCTCCCTTCAGCTGATCAAACAAATCATCGATACGAGGCAAGGGATATTTGTTCTTTATTGTCACTTTGTTCAACTGTCGATAATTAATACACAGTCTCATAATTTCGTCTTTCTTTTTCACAAATAACACAGGAGCTCCCCAGAATGAAAAACACGGTCGAGCAACTCTTCTGTCAGTCAACTCTTGCAACTGCAACTTTAGCTCTTTCAATTCTGTTGGTGACATTCTATATGGAGATATAGAAATGGGATTGGTCCCCGGCACTAATTCAATACCAAGTTCCACTTCCCAGATTGGAGGTAATCCCGACAGCTCTTCAGGAAATACATCTGGAAACTCACATACTACAGGCACAGATTCAACTTTCTTTTCTGACACTTTTGTATTTATCACATATGCCAAATAAGCCTCACAACCCTTTCTCACATAGTTCATGGCTTTAATCGCAAATACAACAGCTGGTAATATTTTCATATCACTGGATTCAATTCGAACTAACTCACCGTTCTGACTCTTTAACTCAATACTCTTTCTTTTACAATTCACGATAGCATTATGCAGAGTAAGCCAATCCATACCCAGAATTATGTCAAATTCATCAAAGGGAAGCAACATCAAATTGACCAGAAAACATATATCACGAAACATCAATGGGCAATTCTTGCACACCTTATCCACCAAAACACACTTGCCTAAGGGGTTCGATACTCTAATCACCAATTCAATAGACTCAGCAGGTAAAGTCTTATTCAATACTAAATTCATACACGCATAGGAATGAGTTGACCCCGGATTTATCAATGCAATAACATCAATATCAAATAAAGTGAAAGTACCGGTGATGGCATCTGGAGATGATGCTTCCTCTCATGCACGTATAGCATAGGCTGGGGCAGGAGCTCTCGCCTCTGATCTCACAGATGTATCAGTTGTCCCTCTCTGGCTATCATTCACATTTTTGGTGTTTCTGGATGGTCTACCTCTAGCCGTCACATTACTGGGCCTTTCATTTTGAACATTTTCCTCTTCAACCATTTTTGGGCAACCTCGAATAAAATGATCTCGAGATCCACATTTATAACAAACTCTATTGTTGTACTTTCCCCAGCACTCTCCCACATGTCATCTTCCACATTGTCTACAATCAAGCTTGTTACTCTTAACATTGCCAACCCTCGATTCATTCGAAGCTTGAATCCGTAAATCAGTACTTTGTCTCAAACGATCTCTACTTGGATGTCTAAACGAAGCATTTGAACGATTGCTTGCATCTCTATATTTCTTAGTAGAAGGTTGAGAAAATTTATTCATCGATCTCTTTCTTTCGTCACGAGCTTTAAAATCGGCCTTCTTCTTTTCTTTATTGAGCTATTTAGCTTTGCACGCTCTTTCGAATAATACAACAAATTCATTTATATCAAGTAACCCAACAACAATTTAATGTCTTCATTCAATCCCTCTATAAAACGTTTACACATAGTAGCTTCGGTCGAAACACATTCTCTCGTGTATTGGCTCAATCTTACAAATTCTCGTTCATACTCAGTAACAGTCAAACGACCCTGTGTCAATTCTAGAAACTCTTTACGTTTCTGATCAATGAAATGTTGACTGATATACTTCTTTCTGAACTCAGCTTGAAAGAAATCCCAAGTGATTCTCTCTCTCGGAACCACAAATATCAACGTTTTCCACCAGTTGTAAGCTGTGTCTCTCAACAAGGAAACTGCACACGTAATACACTCATCAGGGTTCAACAACATCTCTTTGAATACTCTGATTGTATTCTCAAGCCAAAACTCAGCTCGCTCAGCATCCTCATCAGATGTGGCCCTAAACTCTTTGGCCCCGTATTTACGGATCTTGTCTACTGGTGGTTTATTCAATCTGATCGGCTCTACAACTTATGGTACCACAGGTACTTGTGGGGTGGAGGTTGTGGAGTGGACGGATTCGCTCGAACGAACTCTGTAAACCACTCGCTCATCATTTGGAAGAAGGCTTGCTTAGCCTCTCCTCCCTCGCCACTATCATTTGGCGTAGATGTGGCCGGCACTGTCCCTTGAGCGAGAGTAGGCACATTGCTTTCTACATCGTCAGCAACTGCTCGCTCGGGATCCATTACTATATAAAAACACATATTCTAATATCAGATTTCGTCACACTACCGCAATCTCAAATATGGCATGTATAGCTAAACTCACACACGCCACATTATCTGAGAATCGGCTAAACCGTAGCTCTGATACCAATAAAATGTAACACCCCTAACATGAGACCATCGCTGGAATAGGGTTAAGAGGCATTACCGTCAATCAAAACATTTAACGTCTAAAATTTTACGACACAAAGTCAATCATATTCAATCACATTCATTTACAATCATGTTGTCTCTTATCAAGGTCTACGAGACCTATTTCACATACTAAAGAGGGGTCGGGACTAAACCAAAACATATACAAAATTTTATGAAAATTTAAAACTTTTCTAAAATTCAGGGGAGACACGGCCGTGGGAGGAGACCGTGTTCCCTCCACGGCTGCTGGACACCCCCATATATCCTTCCCGTTGCTATATACTGACTTCTCCACGACAGCCACCAAGCACGCCCGTGTGCCATAGCCGTGTGCTCTTAGCTAGCTACTGACTTGTACACCAGGCCAGCTGACACCCCCGTGTCGAGGCCGTGTACTACTAAGCTGCATTCTGCCAATTCACCCATGGTCTTTAGGCACATCCGTGCGCCTAGACCGTGTGACATTATAAACCATTTTGCAAGGCCAAAGTGCCACCCACTTAGGGTCTAACCTACAAGCCATTTTATCAAGACATCCCATGCACATATAACCACCAAAAACATACCAAAATAGTCATTCAACCCATGCCTTCAATACCAATTCCAACCATGACAATTTCACTACCAAAACTTATCTCATCACAAGCATAATACATTCCATTCCAAACATCATTCCTCTTTCAATTTCACCAATTCATGCTAGCATTTTATCAACACAAAGTTACCATTCAATAATCAATTTCTCAACCCACAAACCATACCAAAAGATGCATCACATATACCAAGTTCATTCATGCTAAAATTAGCACATATCTAGCCACCTCTCATGGCTACTTACAAACTATCAAACATGATTCAATTGACCATCCTATACATGCCATATTTTAACTATGTACATCTTTCCAAAATACCCCAAAATAGATTGTCGATAGTGTGTCTGAGATGCTGACAATACCTCGATCTGAGCAAGCTTTACTGACACTGCAAAGTAGAGAAAGAAATCACACAGTAAGCCTTCTAAAGCTTAGTAAGTTCGTAACAAAATACATTATAACAAACATGTCATCACATAGATTGATTCTCTTTTATCCATACCATATCTTCCATAGCCAAAATACTCATTCATCAATCTAAAGCTTTATCAATAAATTCATCAACCACAAAGGTTCAAGACATACCTTGGCTAACACATAGTTTTCAATTTCCAAGCTACTCAATTCTTGATATTACTTGTTGATCATTATTTGATATTCATTCAACTTAATCGCACACTCAGTGCTTAATACACAGTCGATACATATTAGTCATCGCACACTTAGTGCCCAAATCTCTCAACTGACTTATCTCGGTAACGCACACTCAGTGCCAATTCAATAAACCGAAGCTTTTATAACATTGCACACACAGGGCTATTCATTCCTGTTTCGATTTTAGTATCGCACACTTAGTGCCCTTAACATAAACTTGCACATAGCATCTCAATTTCATACATATATACACATTCATTTCATAATACAAAATCATATGTTAACAACATGTATTATATCTGAACTTATCTCGGACGTCGACTATCGATACGGTCGATTAATCGAGCACTTTATCTTTGCCTCGATCTCGATCCGAACCTCTTCTCTCTTGGTCTATACACATTTAAATTCAATTCATTCAATCACTATTTCATTCAATTTAGTCCATATACACACATTTAGGGCATTTTGCATAATAGCCCTCATAGTTTCACATTTCAACACTTTAGTCCCTAATTTACAAAATCATCAAATTCACCAAATTTCACCTAGCACAAGCTTAGTTGAATTTGACTAATATCTATACAAATCCATACATTTCATTTATTTCACATTTTAGTCCCTCAATTTCTCATTTTCTCAGTTAAGCCCAAAATACTCAATTTCATCAAAAATCCCAATACAAACTATGTTAACCCAACACCAAGTTTTCATATTTCATTATCAACTAGCACTTAGCTCAAGCATTCATCAATGGCTCATCACAAAAACATCATCAATTCACAAAATTTCAACATGGGTTTTGTAGAGCACAAAGCAACGATCATGAAAACATAAAAATTATCAAAAATCGAGCTCAAACATACCTTGAATTAAGCTAAGTAACTTTCAAAACTTAGCTTAGGTTTTTTTCCTTCTTTTCTCTCAAATTTTCAGTCAAATGGGAGGAATAAAAGATGAACACTCCTCTTTTTTTTTTTGTTTCTTTAATCTAATATTAGTAATTAAATTACCAAAATGGCCTTCATTAATATAATTACAACAATTATACAATATGGACATTTAAGACTTTTATCCATCCACTATATATAAGTTGGTATAATAGCAATATAAGGCCTCCACCTTTAAAAGCCATCAACAATTAAGCACTGATAAATCAGTCCTTTTTCTTAATTCGACACCCAAACAATCAAATTATCACACAAAATTTTCACACAGACTATGTCACATATCATTCACATAGAAAATATCTTTAAAATATTTTTACAACCTCGGATTTGTGGTCTCGAACCACTGTTCTGACTAGGGTTTAAACCGGGATGTTACAAATTTCATGCATAAAAATAATTTGCATAGCATTGTATTGGATTCCAAAATTCAAATAAAATCTTGAAATAACATCAACATACCAAATATGTGCCAAGAAACCAAGTTCAACATAGTAACTAAACAATTATCAAAATTCAACTTAGGGTATTTAGTACATGCCCAAAATTAAGACAAAAGTGCAAAGAATTGTTACAAATAAATAGGTAGAGTTGATGATTTCCCATATCCTAATGTTGCTTGGGCCTAAAGATCACAACCTTAAAATGCTTGCACACAAAAAACAAGTCCGCACACTAAGTGAAAAATGGTCAGTGGTGCAAAACAATTCCAAATATTTCATATGTTATAACTAAATTGCAAAACATAAAAAAAAACAATATTGAATCAAGTCTCAGCGGTCTTTAACATACTATCAACTTCTAAAAAACACAATAAAATCAATGTCCTAATATAGCATTATGACATAAACAAGGATCCACTTTAGGGCATCACGGTACAACTACATAGTTCCAATACCAATATCGTATGATCATATCTATAGTCACATCACAAAGTAGTATAACACATATCAAGTATTGTTTTCATATTGTAGTGCCGAAAAATTGAACTTAGACTTGTAAATGGATACACGAATATCCACCCAATTCTCCAACAATTGGTGCACAAACACATATATAGGCACACAATAACAAATCTTTGGTATGTGTATAACATGACTTAATCCAATCAATCCCCAAAGTTGTGCAAACCATCGCAAATCAAATCTTTTGAGTACATAAGGCAAACCCGTAACCCAAAAGCTTAAAATGTATACCCTATGACATGCCAACTATACTTGAGAACTATCAAAAATCATTTAAATAGGCCAAATTCCATATTTTACCATATTTCAAAAATCAAATTTTTTTTTAGTAAAACAAGTTAGCAACACATGCACATTCGAAATTCAACCATAAACATCCATCTAACATCAATATAACATTTCATACTTACTTTCAATTTGAACATTGAACATGTAACCATGGCATCAAATCAAATTTATCACCACAAAATCATATATTAGCAACTCAATTTAGATTATAACACAAGATAAATTCAAATATCGAATTGTACAAATTGAAAACTACGCAAGCTTCATTGATTTTCTCATTGCCTTCGCCTTCGAGCTTTCTCCAATCTCTTTTTCTTCAAAATTGATATCGAGACAATAAGTCAAGTTAGAAAAAAAAAAGAAACAACAATTAAAACCTCTAAAATTCAACTATAGCATGCAAAATGCTAAACCAAAACTCTCATCCATTACAATGCCCACTCTCAAAAACTCTAACCAAACCTTACCATAACTCGAATCTAACCTTAGATTCACACTTAAAAACCTAAAAGCATTGAATTCTCTGCTGGAAACTCAAATCCTCTTCACTTTCTCTTAAGCATTCATCAATGGAACCTTCTAAAAACTAAGTCCAATCTCCAATTAAATCTATTTCCTAGCATTATAATAACATTCTAAACTCATTAGCAACACAAATATAATATGAAAACAACAAGAAATCCAAGATATCTCAACTATCTCTCTAACCCCGTGAACTTGAACATAGCTTTCAAAATAATAAAATCATAATAAATCAATTTTCATGGATAGAAAAATCATTAGATTAAGTTAAAATTACCATTACCTTGCTGATTTCTCAAAATCAAAGCCAAGAAAAATGAAGAACTTATTCTCCCACCAATTCCACATTCTTTCAAAAATAAAGAAAATAGAGAGGGTTAATATATATTTTACCCCCTGAATTCATCCACTTATATCTAGTTGGTACCTAAACTTATATTCCGTCACACAGTTTGTTACAATCGCACTAACATCGTTAGTTTGTGATGACGTGGCACTGATAATCAATTTGGTGGTGGCACACGGTAGCCTCTTAGAATGCCATGTGTTGAATATAAATAAAAAATATTTACAAATTTAAATTAACATAAAAAGTAATTTTTTTCACAGCAAGAATGAACCTAGACTAATGGTTGTATAGATGCATCTAAATTTGGACAACCACTTGTCCATATTCATTCAACATGTGTTTTTTAGTATTTTTATTTTTTTTAAATATTAGGCTATTTATATTATTATTTTGAAATTAAAAATATTTAAAATTTTATAAAATTTTAAATATATAAATGAACAAAAAGTATAAAAAAGTTTTCACATAAAAAATGAACTTAAACAAATTGTTGTCTAAATTCAAATGCATTTGGACAACCAGTGTCAAAATTCATTCTAAACGTGCTTTTTAGTGTTTTTATAAAATTATAATTTTTTTATTTTTATAAACTTATAAACTATATATTATATTTTTTTATGTTTTTCAAAATATTATAGCCTTTTTATATATTTTGAATTGTATATATACTTATATTTTATATAATTTTCAAAATTATTATAACATAAAAAATTGATATTTTATAAAACAAATTAAAAATATATAAAATTACAAAAAAAAAAAAACACATTTGGAATGAATCTGGAAAAAATTTTGTCCAGGTTCATTCTTGAGTTGAAAAAAAACTAAGTGTTAGTGTTGAGGTATAAAAGTATGTCCAAAAAAATTAGGTACCAACTTGGAGCAAATGGACAAGTTCAGGGGGCACAATATATATTAAAACAAATAAAAAACAAAAATGGGAAATCATGTTTTGGCCTTCAAAATATAGATGATTTTGCTAGAAAACAAGTCTACATTTCAAGATTAATGATTGGAGATCAAAACCTTTAGGAATTGTTGAGAGAATTTTGAAAGAAAAGTTTTAAAAACCTTACAATTTAGTCCTTAACTCATTATCCATTAATTAACACTAATTAAAAACACAATAATCACACTAATTAACCTAAAACTCATTCTCAAAAACCTCTAAGTTTGACTTCCAAGAATAGCTTGGTTTATAATTTTAGCCCCAAATCAGCTTTCTTGATTCTAAAAAAAACCAGGGCTTTTCCATAACACTTTCACTGAAAGGTTATGTTTATTCCTTGACTCTTTCACCTCATGAGCCAATATCTTCATTGCCTATTGGTTCTTCATACGAAAAATCCAATCTAATCTCAATTGACACCATAAAATAACATGTGATGGAAGTGATCTTTACCTCCGAAGCATTGAAACATGAAACACATTGTTGGACATAAACCCGATTAAGCAACGAACATGTAAAATAACGAAGAAGTTGAAAAGATCAAACACAAATATTTTACATGAAAAAAACTCCTCCGAAGAGTATAAAAATGTAACACCCCTTACCCGTAACCGACGCCGTTACAGGGTACGAGGCGTAATCTTTTAAAACACATACTAGCATACATTTCCAAGTCATAAAAGTTTGTTCAAATTCAAAACTTTTCAAAATTTCTCTTAACAACCTTAATATGGGCCTACGAGGCCCAAAACACATTTTAGAAACGTTTCAGGATCAAATCGAGTTCTTTAGAAAACTTTGGAAAATGTCACTAAAAACAGGGGCACACACCCGTGAGGCAAGGGACATGCCCATGTCGGCAGACCGTGTGGTCACACACGCCCATGTCCCTAGCCATGTGGATTTATTTCTCAATTCGAACCTACAGGGGTTTTCACACAGCCTGGCACACGCCTGTGCCCCTTACACGGCCATGACACGCCCATGTCTCAGCCCGTGTGTAAAAACCTTGACATTATGTTTCTGACGTCATCAACCCAAGAAGGTCACACGGCCAAGGCACACGCCCATGTTCTTAGGCTGTGTGGCATATTAAATTCCTAAATTCAAGTGCAGACTTCACATGCCCATGTCCTTTGGCCGTGTCTTCCACATGATTGAGACACACGGCCGTGCCTCAGCTGTGTGATTACTACTGTGCATTCTGTTTAACTTAGGGTGCAGGGGGACACATGGCCAAACTACACCCCCATGGGGTAGACCATGTGTCACACACGGCCTAGACATACGCCCGTGTGGACAAAAACAAGGCTATTTACCAGCCCCTTTCTATCACCCTTACTTGCACCAACATAAGCCATATCAAATAACCTACTCATTCATGCATTAACATACCAAATACTCAACCATGCAATTTGCACATTCATGAAAAAAATCATCATTTTCATATAACAATAATAAGTAATAGCCATCATCCATGACCTTATACAAAATGAGTCAATCTTCAAGACAAGCCAACACATTTGGCCAAAACAATATGACACTTGACAAAGACCAAGTCCCTATACATGCCATAATCAAAATATTAAATCTAACTATACCAAATGTTAATATTGATAGTGTGATCGAGCCTCTGACGTCCTTTGATCCCCGAGCTAGCTTGGCGATACAATAAGAAAATGGAAAGGAAAGGGAGCAAGCATAAATCTTAGTAAGTCGCATGTAAATAATTAACAACAATTACCATACATTATATACTCATAACATATGATAAGCTTGCACATAATTCTCGAATGATTAAAGGCATAACTTACTCATACAACATAAATCGATCTCATTTCTCATAAATTTGATGTAGGTACCTGTAACATCCTGGAAAGGGCCTATGCATTTTCGGTTTAATTGTACGAAATGACATGTCTTATGTATTGCGAATAAATTTTTGACATTTTTGGAAACCTAGAAATGCATGGAAATGATTTAGAAATGAACATTTTTGGAAACCCAGAAATGATTTGGAAATGATTCAAAAGTGGAAAGTGAACATTTCTGGAAACTTGGAAATGTAAGGAAATGTCAAGTTTAAAGAGGCAAACGAAAATTTTTGGAAACTTAGAAATGACTTAGAAATGTCGAGTTTTAAAGTTTAAAAGAGGAAATTAAGGCAAGGTGGCCTTAAGAGAAAAAGTATGTGAAATTTGACACGCAAACAGGCTTGGAAAAGTGGCCTGGAGATGCCACTTAGGGCCTCTGGAAATGGCGCCACATGCAAGGGGATTGGGCCTGAGTTCGAGTCACAGGGAGAGCAAATAAAAGAAATTTTATTTTGCTTCCAAAAGAAGTGAGGTGGACGGCACAAGGTGTTTAAAAAGAAGAGTTTTATTCTCCTTAAATTTCGACTAATAAGGATAAATAATGGATTTTTATTTTAGATTATTTTTCAAGGAGATAATAAAGGATTATTCTTTAATTATTTTAAATTAAGGAGATAAAGTTATCAAATAAAAGAGTGATGGCCAAGAAAAGGGACTCTTGGCCTAGTAAATTCGGCAATAGGAGGAAAAGTGAGGCATTTTACAATTTTTTTTTCTCTCCAAGCAAGCCTCTGCCGAAATTCTCTTGTCATCTTCCCCAAATTCTTTTCTGACAAAATCACAAGTTTCCTCTCATCCTTTATTCTTTCTTCTTCTTCTTTTCTTTCCAATCCATCAGAAGCTGAAACCCCAAAGAAAACCCTAGCCAATTATTCAAGGAAACCAAAATTTGGTGATACACATCTAATCCATAGCCGAATATTTTCGTAGATCAAAGGGTGTTGCCGATTTTCATATAAAAGGGTAAGGATCTATTATGATTATTTTCTTTCTTCTTTAAAAACAAAAAGGCAAGGTTTTAATGACATATTCATGTTGGCCGAAACTTTGAAGGAAAACTTCGAGATTTTGTGACTGTCGACTACAAGGAGGAAGGTTTCGGGATTTCTAAGATTCAAAGTAAGAAACTATAAGATTCGGCCAAAGGCCATTCATTATGTTTAATGTTAGATTAAACTCTAACATGTGTCTACAGGGTTTTCGACAATAGTAAGGAAGCAAGGATTCAATTCGGGACTTGATTCTTAAGTCAATCGGCAACAAGGTAAGTTTTAGTATACTAATCCTACTAGGATTTGGATTTATGGCCAAATGGATTTTTATTAAATTAGTAAGTGATTAATCAAATGTAGGGATTAAGGATCTAAGCGAGAGATCGATTACGAGATCTCAAGGAATTTGCTAAGCGAATCGTGTGTGTACCCCACACTAATTCTTAATAAGTTTTATGGCTATGTCTAATTAAAATATGTGATATTAAGAATAAGAAAGTGGCTAAGGTACCATGTTATGGTACTAAGTAGTCATGTACGTTTCCTACTCCTACTAGGAATATGAAATATGTTATTTGTAACATGAGAATAAGAATGTGAACTTTGGCATATTAATGCATATTACAAAATGGGGCATATGGGTTATTGAAAGGGAAGTGAATGTGGTGACCTAAGACCACGAACACGGTGACCTAAGACCGTGGTATCCGAATGTGGTGACCTAAGACCACGATGAATCAATACGGTGACCTAAGACCGCGATATCTGAATGTGGTGACCTAAGACCACAAATGCGGTGACCTAAGACCGCGATATGGAGTGTAGCGGAAGGAGGGTCGACTTAGTAGTCCCCACAAAGCATACAGGTTTGGTACGGGGAGTGTAGCGGATGGCTTATTAGGTTTGGGTTTGGGAATGCATCATAATTTATATGCTATGATATGAATGTGTAACATTTGTTATGCCCGATTCTATTATGATTTAGTGTTGTGTACACATTGAGTCTGTGACTCACCCCGTTGAGGACCATGTTTCGTGATGAACAAGAAATGGACCTGGACTGCGAACTTGTGGTGGCCATGCTCAACATGAAGTTTTTATTTTTATGGACTATTAATTTTTAAGTACTCCAAATTATTTGGATTTACTTGATGTAATAAGGCCATAAGGCCATAGTGCACTATTTTATTTCTGTTTTTATTTATTATGTTACGAAATTTTTATTAAATTTAAAGATTAAGTAATTTACTTTAAATGTATTCTATATGTTTTATCACCTAAAATTTAAAAGGGTTTTCATTATAAAATGATTTTGTTTTCTACTCGAGCCCAACCCAAAATAATATTTCTTTCAAAACACACTATTTTCCCAAAGTAACAGAAGAATTTTGAACCGGTTTACTTGAGGAACATACCAAATCTGGTCAAAGCTCGTGGGGCGGGTTTAGGTGTTTCATTTTAGTATCGAGCTGCTTTAAAACTTCTACTGTGGGCTAAGGCCCAAAATGTTTTCCAAACGAGCCCAAATGAGTTTTATGGAAAGTATTTCTAAAGTTAAGCAGGTTTTCTGGCATGGCACCTAAGTCTCCGACCCACAGTCCACCAGGTAAGTACCCCTAACCATCTGTGTAATTATGTGAATTATGGAAGGGTAGAAAAGGAATCGAACGTAGAATAGCATGATAGGAACTTGAACCCTATGACTAGTCTACTCAAACACAAAACACATAAGACTTAATTCCATTAAACAAACCTATGGCTAAGTCACCGAGTTTAGGGTGTGTGGTAACCCCATGCGCATGTCTAGGATTGGATCCGGAAGAGCCTGGTATTTAAGCAGTCCTAGTGACTCACCTCCTCTTCGCAGGAATCCTACCTGGTGCGAAGCTTCGGTTCACCCTAACCCAAAGGGCTCAGTGGGTGTGGTAACCTCTGTGCGCATGTCTAGGAATGGTTTCGGTGGGAGCTTGGTATTTAAGCAGTTCACGTGACTCACCTCCTCTCCACTCGAATCCTGCCTGGTACGTAGCTTTGGTTCACCCTGACCAAGAGGACTCGGTCCTAGGCTAAACACAATAACTAAAACCCGAAAGGTAACTAGCCGTGTTTTTATAAAAACAACAAAACCCTAGTTTTAAAAAAAAACTCTTAAAACTTTCTTTTAAATTTGTGAAAACCATCTTTACAAAATTTTCCGAAAAATTTCTGATTTATGAAATTACAAAAATGCCCCTAGTGGTAAAATTACCAAAATACCCTTGGTTTATAAAATATCCAACTACCCAACAATTTTACCAAAATTTCATTATTTTATAAACGCTCAAAAACCCTAATTCGCAAAATATCAAAATACCTTGATTTTAGAAAATTACAAAATTACCCCTAACTTACAAAAATTACCAAAATGACCCTGATTTCCAAAAAAAAATTTTTTTTGCAACATCACCGTTTTGGAAAGAACAATTCTCAAAAAGAATCCTCAAAGTTTTGCAACTTTTGAAATATCCCTGATTTTTTAAATTTTACAAATTTACCCTGGTTTATTACCAAAATACCCCCGAAATTCAAAATTACCGAAATACCCTCGGATTTCAAATCTTCCAAAATACCCCGGGAATTTTTAAAAAAATTCCAAAATACTTTATGACAGAATCATCAAGGAACTTTTCTTTTGAAAAATTATGAAAATACCCCTGTAAGATAAAATTATGAAAATACCCCTGGGTAGTGGAGAAACAATAACAATGAAAACTACAACGTTTCTCTGAATGAACGAAAGTTCATAATTGGTTGATGGATGTATGAATGAATGAAAAGATCGTGTGCATGTATGAATACGAAAGAACCACTCCTAAAACTCTTCCATAAAATTTCTTCATGGGTAATCAAGTGAAACAAAGACTAATTCATAAAACTTCTTAATCGATCTCGACGTTAGAAATGAGCTCTAGAGGACGTGGTCGCCGTGGGACGCAGGTAGAGGAAGGATGATCGTGTCGTAACCCGTTAGATCGGGTCAAGGGTCCGACAATGAGATATCGCGCCACCACCACCACCTCCACCGTTGGTGTTGAGCGAAGCAAGCTTAGACGGGGATGATGTTTGTGTTGCAGTCAGTCTTTGCAAGTTTTGGAGTTGGTGGTCGTGCGGGAGGAATTTTGGGAAATCAAAAGTTCAGGTCCGAACGGCTCGAGCTAATGGAGCCGAAATGTTTCGTGGAGTATCGGTGTGGCACCGTGATACCGTGAGCATCGTTGGAAGCAACCGAGCGCATCATGGATGAGCTTGACTCGACCCTCGAGGAGAAGTTAAAAGGAATGGTGGCACTGTTACACGATGAAGCGTATCAATAGTGGTTAACTGTTCGGGATGGTGCCACAACGGAGGATCTGACCTGGGACTACGTTAAAGAAGCGTATCAAAAGAACTATGTTGGAACCAGTATACGAATGAGCAAAGGAAGGCATTTCTGGGCGGGTTCAAGGAACAAGTCCGTGGCGGAATATGAGGCTCAATTCACGAGGTTGAGTCGGTATGCCCGAGGAGTAGTGGCAATCGAGCATGAGCGTTGTGTCCGCTTTGAGGACAAAAATTGAGGGATGATCTAAGATTGTTGATAGCACCGCACCAGGAGAGGGAATTTTCTGCGTTAGTGGAAAAGGCTAAAGTGGCTGAAGGGATCAAGGATTCTACCAGGCAGACTATGGACCGAAATAGGCCCAAAAGAGGTTTTGGATCGTCTGGAAAGGTTCATAAGAGGCCTAGAGTTGATGGGCCGTGAGGTCGGTCGTTGTTGGTTCGGGAGGACAAGATCGTCCTTGTGATTTGTGTGGAAAGAAGCACCTAAGAGAGTTCTGGAAGAAGACAGGAGGATGTTTTAGGTGTGGGTCCAAGGACCATGTGATCAAGGATTATCCTAAGACATTAGATGAAAGTCGACCAGCAGCTCAGAATGTTAGTCAGGCTGGTATAGGAGGACAACAGCCTCAACGAGGTCGTGGTTCGAGTAACAGAGGCAATAGTCTTTGGCAGAGGTCGTGGAACACAGGCGAGGTGCTTTGCTAATCTTTGAGGCAAGGCAACCGTGTTTGGTTTATGCGGTTTCATCGAAGGAAGATGGAGACGCTACCGGATGTTATAATCGATGCGTTCTTTATTTATGGCAAGCCTTATTATGCCTTAATTGATGTGGGCTCGACCCATTCTTATGTTGCATGTAGTGTAGTGGAAACACTAGGCCTAGACTCAACTTTCGATAGGCGGATAATCGTAGTAAGCCCATTAGGCCAAACCGTAGTGGTGGATAAGATCTTTCGAATGTACCCTAGAGATTCAGGAGTGAACTTTCTGGTGACTTAATGGAACTACCCTTTGGGAGTTTGAACTTATACTTGGAATGGATGACTAGTAGAGCACCGAGTCGTATTGGATTGTGCGGCTAAACGAATGGAACTAAGGACTCAGAAGGATGAAGTAGTAGTAATGATCGGAGAAAGAAGAAACTACTGTCCCACGTAGTTTCGCGTTGACGATCGAGAAAATGGTTAGGAAAGGGTGCAAGGCGTTCTTAGCCTTCGTAAGTGCGTTGGGTGGAAAGGAAGAAGGTGTTAGTGGAGTTAGAACGGTGAGGGACTTTGAAGATGTGTTTCGGAGGAATTACTGTGAATACCCCGGATAGGGGGAGGTGGAATTTGGAATAGACTTGCTATCGGGAACAGACTCCCGTGTCAATTGCCCCGTGATCGAATAGCACCAAAGGAGTTGGTTGAGCTCAAGGCTCAAATCTAAGAATTGCTTTGGATCGTGGTTCATTCGACCCAAAGTGTCTCCATGGGGAGCACCGGTCCTGTTTTGTAAAGAAGAATGACAGAACTATGCGGATGTGCATAGATTACCGTCAGTTGAATAAGCTGACCATTAAGAACAAGTATCCTTTGCCAAGGATCGATGACTTGTTCGATCAGCTGAAGGGGGTCGCGGTATTCTCGAAGATAGATTTAAGGTCGGGATATCATCAGTTGAAGGTGAAGGAGGCAGATATCCATAAGATCGCTTTTAGGACACGATATGACCATTTTGAGTTTGTAGTAATGCCGTTTGGGTTGACGAACGCTCCAGCCGCGTTCATGGATATGATGAATCGAGTTTTCCAACCCTACTTGGATAGGTTCGTCGTTGTATTCATCGACGATATCTTGGTGTACTCCAAGTCTGAAGAGGAGCATGATGAACACCTACGAGTTGTGCTGCAAGTGTTAAGGGAGAGAAAGCTCTATGCCAAATTCAGCAAGTGTGAATTTTGGCTTAAGGAGGTGGCATTCTTAGGGCATGTGGTATTCGCAAAAGGAATAAGAGTGGACCCTAGGAAGATCGAAGCAGTGTTGGATTGGAAACCACCTAGGTCCGTGGCTGAGATCCGAAGTTTCTTAGGTTTGGTAGGCTATTACAGAAGGTTTGTGGAAGGGTTCTCATCAATAGCCGCGCCTTTGACAAGGTTGCTAAGGAAGGAAGTACCCTTTGAATGGACAGATAAGCAACAGAAGAGCTTTGAAAAGCTTAAGAAGGTGTTGACGGAGGCTCCAGTGTTAATTCAGCCAGAGGTAAGAAAAGATTGTGGTGTACTGTGACGTTTCGCATACGGGATTAGGATGTGTCCTAATGCAAGATGAAAAAGTGGTCGCGTATGCGTCTCGGCAACTAAGGCCTCATAAGGTTAACTACCCAACTCATGACTTGGAATTGGCAGCGGCGATTTTTGCCCTTAAGGTGTGGAGGCACTATCTCTATGGAGAAAGGTCAGTGATCTACACAGACCACAAGAGCCTTAAGTATCTGTTGACTCAGAAGGAGTTGAACTTGAGGCAGCGAAGGTGGGTGGAGTTATTGAAGGATTATGATTGCTCGATAGAGTACCACCCGGGCAAGGCAAATGTAGTGGCTGATGCCCTAAGTCAGAAGGTTGTGTCAGATCTAAGGGCTATGTTCACTCACTTAAGTTTATATGATGACTGGCTTTGTTGGCGGAATTACAAGTCAAGCCCACATGGTGAATGAGGTGAAAAGGGGACAGTTGGTGATAAGGACCTAAGTGCTAAGTTACGCAAAGTACAAAGACGGAGAATTAAAGGACTATGGCGTTAATGTTGAAGGAGTATTGTGCTACAAGGGAAAAGTCTGTATGCCGAGAGACGAGGAGTTAAGATAAAGGATTTTTCGAGACACGCATAGTAGCCCTTATGCTATGCATCCCGAAGGCATTAAGCTGTATAGAGATCAAAGGGAACAATTTTGGTGGTCTGATCTTAAACGGGAAGTTACTGAGTTCATGGGGAAATGTCTGACGTGTCAGTAAGTTAAGGCTGAACACCAAGTTCCATCGGGATTGCTTCAACCAATTGAGATTTCGCAGTGGAAGTGGGAGAGAATTACCATGGACTTCGTTAGTGAGCTTCCCCTTACTCCTACTAAGAAGGACTCAGTATGGGTGATAGTGGACCATTTGACCAAGTCCGCGCACTTCATTCCGGTAAGAGTTGACTATTCTCTTCAGAAGTTGGCCAAGTTATATGTGGCGGAAATTGTGAGGTTACATGGGGTACCGGTATTGATCATCTCCGATAGAGACCCTAGGTTTACGTCTCAGTTTTGGAGGGCACTTCATCAAGCTATAGGCACTAAGTTAGACTTCACTACGGCTTTTCATCCACAATCAGACGGGCAGTCTGAACGGGTTATACAAGTGTTGGAGGATATGTTGAGAGGCTGTGTGATGGATTTCCGAGGAAGTTGGGAAGATTACTTGCCTTTAGCTGAGTTTGCCTACAACAACAGCTATCAGGCTAGCATTCGGATGGCACCATATGAAGCATTGTATGGTCGGAAGTGTCGAACTCCTACTTGTTGGACTGAGTTAGGAGAACGTCGAGTTTTGGGTCCAGAGTTAGTGGCTGAAACTGAAGAGAAGGTGGAGATAATTCGAGCACGGTTAAAGGAAGCCTCTGATAGGCAAAAGTCGTACGCAGACCTCAAGCGGAAGGAAATAGAGTTTGAAGTGGGAGACCAAGTGTTTCTGAAGGTCTCGCCTTGGAAGAAGGTGATGAGGATTGGTCGCAAAGGGAAGTTAAGCCCAAGGTTTATAGGGCTCTATCGAGTACTGAAGCGAGTTGGACCAGTGGCATACCAGTTAGAGTTGCCACCAGAGTTGCAACAGATGCACGACATATTCCATGTATCCATGCTACATCGCTACTGATCGGATCCATCTCATGTGGTACCAGTTGAAGAAGTAGAGCTAAGGCCAGACTTATCCTACGAGGAAGAGCCGATTCAGATATTGGAAGGTGATGTGAAAGTGCTGTGAAGGAAGTCAGTTCCCCTAGTCAAAGTATTATGGCACAACCATGAATCGGAAGAAGCTTTGTGGGAGTCAGAAGAAGCAATGCGACAGCAATACCCTCAATTATTTTAGTTAGGAAATTTTGAGGACGAAATTATTTTAAGGGGGGTAGAACTGTAACATCCTGGAAAGGGCCTATGCATTTTCGATTTAATTGTACGAAATGACATGTCTTATGTATTGCGAATAAATTTTTGACATTTTTGGAAACCTAGAATACATGGAAATGATTTAGAAATGAACATTTTTGGAAACCCGGAAATGATTTGGAAATGATTCAAAAGTGGAAAGTGGACATTTCTGGAAACTTGGAAATGTAAGGAAATGTCAAGTTTAAAGAGGCAAACGAAAATTTTTAGAAACTTAGAAATGACTTAGAAATGTCGAGTTTTAAAGTTTAAAAGAGGAAATTAAGGCAAGGTGGCCTTAAGAGAAAAAGTATGTGAAATTTGACACGCAAACAGGCTTGGAGATGCTACTTAGGGCCTCTGGAAATGGCGCCACATGCAAGGGGATTGGGCCTGAGTTCGAGTCACAGGGAAAGCAAATAAAAGAAATTTTATTTTGCTTCCAGAAGAAGTGAGGTGGACGGCACAAGGTGTTTAAAAAGAAGAGTTTTATTCTCTTTAAATTTCGACTAATAAGGATAAATAATGGATTTTTATTTTAGATTATTTTTCAAGGAGATAATAAAGGATTATTCTTTAATTATTTTAAATTAAAGAGATAAAGTTATCAAATAAAAGAGTGATGGCCAAGAAAAGGGACTCTTGGCCTAGTAAATTCGGCAATAGGAGGAAAAGTGAGGCATTTTACAATTTTTTTCTCTCTCAAGCAAGCCTCTCAAAAAATTCTCTTGTCATCTTCCCCAAATTCTTTTCTCGACAAAATCACAAGTTTCCTCTCATCCTTTATTCTTTCTTCTTCTTCTTTTCTTTCCAATCCATCGAGGTCAAAACCCAAAGAAAACCCCTAGCCAATTATTCAAGGAAACTGAAATTTGGTGATACACATCTAAGCCATAGCCGAATATTTTCGTAGATCAAAGGGTGTTGCCGATTTCCATATAAAAGGGTAAGGATCTATTATGATTATTTTCTTTCTTCTTTAAAAACAAAAGGCAAGGTTTTAATGACATATTCATGTTGGCCGAAACTTTGAAGGAAAACTTGGGATTTTGTGATTGTCGACTACAAGGAGGAAGGTTTCAGGATTTCTAAGATTCAAGGTAAGAAACTATAAGATTCGGCCAAAGGCCATTCATTATGTTTAATGTTAGATTAAACTCTAACATGTGCCTATAGGGTTTTCGACAACAACGATGGGAAGCAAGGATTCAATTCGGGACTTGATTCTTAAGTCAATCGGCAACAAAGGTAAGTTTTAGTATACTAATCCTACTAGGATTTGGATTTATGGCCAAATGGCTTTTTATTAAATTAGTAAGTGATTAATCAAATGTAGGGATTAAGGATCTAAGCGGTAGATCGATTACGAGATCTCAAGGAATTTGCTAAGTTTAATCAGTGTGTGTACCCCACACTAATTCTTAATAAGTTTTATGGCTATGTCTAATTAAAATATGTGATATTAAGAATAAGAAAGTGGCTAAAGTACCATGTTATGGTACTAAGTACTCAGGTACGCTTCCTACTCCTACTAGGAATATGAAATATGTTATTTGTAACATGAGAATAAGAATGTGAACTTTGGCATATTAATGCATATTACAAAATGGGGCATATGGGTTATTGAAAGGGGAAGTGAATGTGGTGACCTAAGACCACGAACACGGTGACCTAAGACCGTGGTATCTCGAATGTGGTGACCTAAGACCACAAAGAATCAATGCGGTGACCTAAGACCGCAATATCTGAATGTGGTGACCTAAGACCACAAATGCGGTGACCTAAGACTGCGATATGGAGTGTAGCGGAAGGAGGGTCGACTTAGTAGTCCCCACGGTGTACAGGTCGGTACGGGGGAGTGTAACGGATGGCTTATTAGGTTTGGGTTTAGGAATGCTTCATAATTTGTATGCTATGATATGAATGTGTAACATTTGTTATGCCTGATTCTATTATGATTTAGTGTTGTGTACACATTGAGTCTGTTGACTCACCCCGTTAAGGGACCATGTTTCAGGTGATGAATAGTAATGGACTGGGACGGCAGAACTTGTGGTGGCCATGCTCAACATGAAGTTTTTATTTTTATGGACTATTAATTTTTAAGTACTCCGAATTATTTGGATTTACTTGATGTAATAAGGCCATGAGGCCATAGTGCACTATTTTATTTCTGTTTTTATTTATTATGTTACGAAATTTTTATTAAGTTTAAAGATTAAGTTTAAATGTATTCTATATGTTTTATCACCTAAAATTTAAAAGGGTTTTCATTATAAAACGATTTTGTTTTCTACTCGAGCCCAACCCAAAACAATATTTCTTTCAAAACACACTATTTTCCCAAAGTAACAGAAGAACTTTGAACCGATTTACTTGAGGAACATACCAAATCTGGTCAAAGCTCGTGGGCCGGGTTTGGGGTGTTTCAGTACCTGTATCACTTACAACATAGCCGTAACTCTTCTCACTTTTGACACAAACTTTAAATTACCCATTGAACTAGTTGGAATACCAAAGGATACTCGACAAGCCTCACACAGGAGAGTACGATGTTGATGCCATGTCCTAGACATGGTCTTACACTAGTTCTCGTCTCAATGCCGATGCCATGTCCCAGACATGGTCTTACACTGGCTCTCGTATTGTGGCCGACGCCATGTCCCATACATGGTCTTATATTAGCACACATAACCTCCAAATGTCATGGCTTGGATATCTAATCTATTCCTAAGGTTCAACCGGGCGTATACCACATCAAATTTCGTCATGCATATTCATAACAATAATCAAACATTTTATGCAATATCAATTGTTTAATGCATAATAACAATAGAGTTGTATTATTTACATACAACTTACCTTGGTGTACAAAAAGTGGGCGACTAGATTGAATTAGTCTACTGGCTTGGTTTTCCCCCGATCTAGGTCCGGACTCCGTTTTTCTTGATCTATAATGACAAATTCACTTATTTAATCACTACATAAATCAAGACATTCCAAAATTCCTACTTTAGAAAATTATCATTTTGCCCTTAGACTTTTACATAATTATAATTTTACCCCTAGGCTCGTAAAATAATTTTCATCAAATTTCCTCATTAACCAAGCCTATTTGAATCTATTTTAAACTTATAGCAACTCACAAATCCAATTATTTCACACAAATCCAATTATTTCACACATTTACTACCTATTTTACAACCTTTACAAAAAGGTCCATTTTAGGTGTTTTCATGGAAACGCCTTTCACAAAAGTTGTTTATTTAACAACCAAGATTCATTTTCTTCCATAAAAATTCAGAAAACAACACTAATTCTCTCATGTAAAAACCCTAGACTTTCAACCATAGTGTAAAATAGTCCCCTCATTAGCTAGATTATGCTACAAGGGTCTCAAAAGTACAAAAATTATCAAGAATGACCATTAAAATCCTTTACTTGCAAGAATCGTAAGTTGCTAAAAATTTCAAACTTCCAAAACCCCTATTTTTCTGATATTTTTGGTGGAGAGGATGAAGATGAAAGGTGATATCTTTTTTTTCTCTTTATTTTATTTTATTTCATCAATTAAGTCACCTAATTCCACCAACTTTGACCAATTTGCATTTTCTTGTCCCCTATGGCCGGCCAACACTCTCTTAAGGGCCTAATTGCATATTAATGACCTCTAATTTAAGGTTCTATAGCTATTTGACACCTTTAGCTTGTAGAACAAAACTTTCACACTTTATGCGATTTAGTCCTTTTTCAAAATTAAGCATGCAATCACTAAAATTAATTCACTAAAATTTTCATGCACTCATATAATCAGACTATAACACATTAAATAGTATTAAAAATAATTTCTCTGGCCTCGGATTAATGGTTCTGAAACTACTGTTCCAACTAGCCCCAAAATCGGGCTGTTACAAAAAAAACCACGATTAAAGATAATTTCACTAAAATGACAAAAAAGAAGAGTAAAAAAAGATGGAGATAAACTAAACTCAAAACTCGAAATAAGACCCCTCAAAACACAAACACAAAATTCTCTAAAAGCTTGTAAAAACTAATACCTAAATGTGTTATGGGTTATATTTCTAGGGTGGAAAATGGCCTATTTATAAGTTAAATTCATAGGTCAAATAATATTAAAATAACTTACACTAATCAGATTTTAAGTGGAAACTAAAAATAGAGTTTAACAGGGTGAAGAAAAGTTGAAAAATATGATGCATAACCCCACAAATCTCCACATTGAGTCGTATTTCCATAACGCCTTCTTTGCTAAATCTCAAACTATGTAGGATATTAACTGAGTCAAAGTTATACTTAAAAGTTGGAAGACTTCTAGTCTTTGACTTGTGCACTGCCAAATCAAAACAAACCCAAGTTTGATTTCTATAAACACATTGCCCTATCTTTTCAAAACCTACACTCCAAAAGAGAACATTTCTTATACAAAACAATCATATATTTTTCCTTCATATGACCAAGTTGTCTCTATTTCAAACAAGTCGAGTTCAACTCCTTAATAGACAAGGGACGCCCTGTTTCATCGGTCACTATTGATCCTTTTAGAACATAAAGACTGCCAATCTTTTTGCCTTTTATTAAAACGAGAGCCCCACGAGATACCTTACTTCCTCTTGACCTAATGTTAATTCTACAACCCTTCAAGTCTGAAATTCCCAAAGAGATGAGATTTTTCTTTAATTCATGCACATATCTGACATCTGACAGTGTCCTAATTTTCCCGTTGTGTATCCTGATTTGAACAGTACCAATATCGATTACCTTACTGGATGAACCATTCCACATGCGCTCAACTCCACCTTCAATTGAACTGTATATGGAGAACCAATCCCTGTTGGGACACATGTGGAAAGAACACCACAAGTCCAGGATCCATTCAGATGTAAGCTTGGAGCTTTCAGTCGTCTACAGCAACAAGAAATCATCACCCTTGTTATTGGCCAATTAACACTAGCTAAATCTTCCTCGTTGCTCACATGAACCTTTTTATTTCATAGTTTGTAACAATTTGCCTTGGCGTGCCCTAACTTCTTACAATAGCGACATCTCTTGTCTCGCTTCCTTGATACTACCAAAATTGAGGTTTACCTATCTAACCTCCTATCCGAACCAAACTCAGTGTCAAGTTTGTCTTTTTTCAATAGATGACCCTTCACATTCTCGAATGAGAAATTATCTTTTCCATAAATTAGGGTCTCCATGAAAGAGTTGTACGAAGGGGGTAAAGAGCATAATAATAGCATAGCCTGATTTTCATCATCAATCTCTCAACATTTTTAAATCATTCAAAAGATTAATAAATTGACTGATGTGACCTTTAAGGTGTTCGCTTTAGTCCATGCGGAATATGTATAAACATTGTTTCAACACCAATCAGTTAGCTAGAGACTTTGTTATGTAAAGGGTTTATAGTCTTTTCCATAAGGTGAATGTCGTTTTCTCCATCAAAACCTCGTGCAACACATTATTTGTTAGACATAATTGAATCATGGACAATGCTTTTTTATCTAACCTATACCATTCTAATTTATCCATGCATGCTTGCTTCTTATCTGTAAGGATCTTCTCAAGATCGCTCTGAATCAGAAATGATGTCATCCGAACTTCCCACAAATTGAAATTTTGATGCCATCGAACTTATCAATATCAAAACTTGTTGTTTCCATCTTTGAATGGGTTGAATGCAGAAATTGAACTAGCTCTGATACTAGTTTGTTGAGGATAAACCCGGTCAAGTAACGGACAAGTAAAATAATGAAGAAATTGAAAAGATCGAACAAAAATATTTTACGTGAAAAAACTCCTCCGAAGAGGATAAAAAATCACGGGAAAAGATAATTTCACTAAAATGACAAAAACAAAGAGTACAGAAGATAGAGATAAAACTAAACCCGAAACCTAAAATAAGAACCCTCAAAATGTAAACACAAAATTCTGTGAAAGCTTGTAAAAGCTAATACCTAAATGTGTTATGGGTTATATTTCTATGGTGGAAAATGGCCTATTTATAGGCTAAATTCATAGGTCAAATAATATTAAAATAACCTACACTAATCAGAGTTTAAATGGGAAACAAATTTTAAAATAACCTACACTAATCAGAGTTTAATTATGAGAAGAAAAGCCTAAAAATACAAGGCATAACTCTACACACATTATGAATGCAACTTAGCTCCAGTGGTAATGTCAAATAGTGAGCAAAAAGACCAATCCACTATAAAATCTAATACAGACCAATGAATCTCAAACTTAATTTCCCTTTACACCTAAACCTTAACACCTTCTTTCATGGAAAAACTTTCAAAAACACTTTGTCTCCCGTTCTATACTCAATTTTTTTCCTTTTCAATTCAACATACGATTTATGTCTATCCAAAGCAAAGGAGTCACCTTGATGCGTAGAGGCCCATCAATGCCCTCCCCTCCATTGCATTGGGCACATCTCTATTAACTTGGCACATTAAATGCAAAAAAGCTCAGATGAAATTTGGCTATTTTGGAAAGCCTAAAGAATCATACAAGGACCAAATCCATCAAACAACATCATCATCAAAACATTTTAACAATTACGACAACACTCGCACCAGAGAAGACAAAACCATCACAACAATGGAGATGGCCAAAGATGCTAACAACGACAAGCAAACTGAAGTTGATATACTATTGTGCCAAAAAGCGAACAAGCAGGAAAAGAAAAAAAAGTAAGAGGTGGAAAGGCCAAAGAGCTTCGAACCTCACACTCTCACCCCGCCTATGGCCAAAACCTGGACAATAAGGCTGGAAAGTAAAGAGATCAGTTAGGCCAAAGAAGAGACAAAGGCAAAAAAATGAATGATTGGAATAGGGGAGGGAAGGGAAATCAAGACTCGTTTCCAACAAAAGACGCCCTTAAAGTACCACTGGTAACCACAGCATCAGCAACAGAGGAAGAGGGACACAAAGAAAGAAAAGAAAGATTTGAAAGAAGAATAACCTACTAGAGGAAGAAAGGAGAAGGGTGAACAAGAAGGGGGGAAGGGGAAAAGGGGAAGAGAGGGGGACGATGGCCAATGCTATGGTTGTCAACAATAATTAGGAGAAAACAAGGGTTAGGGTTGCTTTTTCCTAGTTGAGAGAAAATGAAAAAGATTGGGAAGGACAATGGCTATAAGACATGATTAGATTAAACCCACTAATTTCTATGGTTATCCAAATATGTCACACATATAAAATTACAAACGATTACATCCAAATTTAATTACTAAATAGTTGTGCAAACACAAAACTGCTAAATTAAAAAAATGCCTAGGCAATACTAAAATCACACTTTGATATATGTATTAATTATCTATACTTTTATTAAGCTTTTGACCAAGTTTATTGTTATTTGACTCGATGACACTTACATAAAAATTAAACTATTAAATAAACAATACAAATTATTAAAGATGTGCTAGCAAAATATATATTTAAAATAAAAATAATGAAAAAGGAAATAAAATATTTATATTAGAAAAAATAAAAAAATAAAATGATTGAATATGAAAAGAGTGAGATTAAAAGCTAAAATGAGAGGTTGGATGAATAAGGGAAAAAAAATTATGCAATATTTGTTCCTTAATTAATCTTTGGAATACCAACCCTCAAACCTTCAACCCAAAAGATAAATGCTAAAGCACGTACCGTTCAAGGACAAGGGAGAGATGGTTGTTCCTTAATTATTCTAATATACTTTGCAGGAGAATGTTTTGCTAGATTTTAACTTCTACTTTATATAAATTTATTAAAAGAATAACAAATTCACATTATCAAACTAATTAATCTCCTTTTGGGGAAAAAAAAAAACCTAATAATCCCTTAGTTGACATCTTATCATTGGGGGAAAGAAAAAGTTACTGAAATTATTGATTGTAAGTTTGTAACAACGTTTTAAATGGGTTTAATTAAAAATGTAACGTGAAAACCAACAGTTAGTATCACAATTTCAAAGCTTTGTTTGAAAATAGAGTAGTTTAGTGTTTGGTTGTTGTTGTTTTTCCAATTCACTCTATTTCAAATCTTACATAATTTCTTTCATAGTTAGTCACTCAACTTTTATAAATTTTTATTTTGGATACTGAAAATAAAAAAATTACAATTTAAGCACAGATCCTACATATTTTTATCATTTTAGTCAAATTTGCGATCATATACACTTATTTTACTTTCCCAACTTTAATAAGTTTTCATTTTAGTCCTTCATTATTAATTTTAGTTTTTTTAGTAAGGGAAAAACCTAAAATTTTATAGGGGGGATTTGAGTTAGAAAAACCATTTTATCTTTTTAGTTTCATTTCTTTTAGAATTAATCTTAGTTTAATCTAGGGCTTTATAGGGAATTACCTGGGTTTTTTTATAGAAATAAAATACTTTAATTTTTATTAGAAAAATCAATTTATCTTTTTCATTTCTATTTTTTACAATTAACTTATATTTTTCTCAATAAGAGGGAAAAATTTATGATTTTATAGAAAATTACTTGTATTTTTATAGAGAAAACTTAATTTTCTTACAGAAAAACCAGTTTATCTTTTTAATTTCCTTTATTATTTCTTTAGAATTAATTTTAGTTTTTTAGTAAAAGGAAAATATTTGGGGTTTTACAACGAATTACTTGGGTTTTTTACAAGAAAAACCATGGTTATTTGAATCGAGCCAGACCAATTGGATCGGGAACCATCTAAGGTATCGATCTGGAAAAAGCATTTAGATTAATTGAGCTGGGAATCGGTACAGACTGGTTCAACTAAGCTAAAAAATTGGTTCAACTGGTTTTTAATATTTTTTTTATTTTTATTAATTTTTTAATGATTTATTCAATCGAATAGTTTGGACTAGCGAACCGATGTTGGTGCGAAACTTCTGAATTGTTGGTGAGGAAAATCTCAAATACAATAACGAAATACGGATCATTAAGATTCTATTCAAGCCACTATCGTTAAGCCACTATCAATGAGATAGGGCTCCAAAGCGTGTATCAAGCTACTATCATTAAGATTCTATTCACCCCACTTATACTTGGTGTCCAAATGAGTTTCAAGCAAATGATCTTTAAGGATACAACGAAGCTTGATAATCATTTACACTGACAAAGATAGTGCACTAAGCATTGAGCAGAGTATAACAAGAAAATCAATTGTTATAAAGAATTTTTTCAATAATTATTTATAGAACAATCTAAAGAACTGAAGAATATGAAAGCGAAAAGAAAGAACTTCCTTTAGAACTTTTGGTATTTCTTTGTATTTATGCAAATGAAATTCAACTCTTGTTTATATTTATTATATCTCTTCATAGAAACATAACTTTTCTATATGTGTCTTTTCTAAATAACTTACTATTCAAGTAATATAACTCTTTGTATAATTATTTCTTAAAAATCAAGTGATATAACTCTTTGTATTTAAGAGACATAACTAATCACTATAACTATTGATTAATAAAAAGTTATAACTTTTGATTGCTTACACCATGTTATTTATAACTATTGGTTATTTATAAATTTTCATTTGCAACTATTGAAACAGTATATATTTTGAAAATGTTCTAATAACCAATGACCTCACCAATTCAACCACTGGTTCGATTCTAAAAAACTTGATAAAAGCCTGAGTTTTTACATGGCATTGAGTTACGAGTGAAAAACTTGAGTTTCATTTCGGCAATTGAATAACTTAATTCCATGTAAAAATCTAAGGTTTATTTTTTTAAAAAAATAAAATTGATTCTAAAAAAAATGAGTGACCAAAATGAAAATGTACTAAAGTTGAGTGACTAAAATGAGTATATTTAATGGGAAATTAATGGTAGGTGACTAAAATGATAAAAGTATGTAACAATAATGCCTAAATTGTAATTTTTTTTAATGTTGCTCAAAATGAAAAATTTGTAAAAATTTGATCACCAACTATGTAGTTTGTGAACTTTTTAATAAACTATAAAATCATTTGAGTTAAAATTAGTAAGGTGTTTCTCAAAATCTCATATTCAACTTTGAACCGGGAAAGATTGCTTTTATGGAGTAAAAGAGAGATTTTTTTTTCAAAATATGTGATGGAAAATATAATTTTATTACACCGAAAAGAAAGTAGTATTTATATATATATTGTCGTAACCATTTTTTGACAAAACGGGAATCGACTTGGTTTTGAAAATGAAAAACGGGAGTCGCCACAGATCTTTTATTAGGTGTGATCGGATCACCTTTGTTTTAATAAAACATTTTGATTTACTAAAACAATGTTTTTGGTCTACGAAAATTTGAGAAAATAGGTTCGGAAGTCGATTACGTGCGAGGAAGGGTTAGCACCCTCGTCACGCCCACAATTGGTACCAAATCGATTAATTAATGTCCCCATGTCGAAAGTTTGAAAATTTTGAAAGAATTTAAAATTTTGTTTTTTTTTTTTTGGAAATATTTGAATTTTCCAGAATTGAATATTATGATTTTCTCGTTCCGAGAGAATAAAATATCACATCCAGTACATAGGACATGACGATTTTAACCCTCGAATCCAAGATCATCTCTTAATTCTCGAGACTCATGCATTAGAATATCAAAAGGATATTCGATTGTTTGGCCAAGCGAGAGAACCGAAACCCAACACATAGGGCACGGTCCCCCGTATTTCCAAACATAGAATATTGCCTTATTTTGAAAACCTTTTGATTTCGGGTGGAGTTTATAAAAGATTTTAGGTTAGGTTCTAAGGAAACATTATTTAAAACGTGAATGGGATTATGCGACGGGAAAACGACAATGTAACACGAATTTGGCATAAGGACAACATAATACACGTAATACATGATATTGAAATCAATAATCTAAAATATTGACATGCATGAATAATAATGATAATAATATCAATAATGGGCAATAACATGAACAATGATAACGATGACAACGAAAATACGAACGAACAGATCATAATACATGCAAAGACGGTAATCACGTAGCTTACACAATTTGAATGTCAACGTTAATAACATAGGAGCGATGAACTAAACAATTTTAAGGGCATGACACATGACAATTTAAAAGAATTAACAAAATGATTTTAGGATATAGAATACATAAAAAATGCAGTAAATAATATGAACGAATTTAACATAATGTTGAGATGTAAAATAAACAGTATGCATAAAGTTTACTAAAAAATAGTATACAAAAACTTCTTTAAGATAAGTAAGTAAGTAAGTAAATAAGTAATAATGATAATAATAATAATAATGATAAAATCAAATAATAATAATAATTATAGTATAGTGTAATAATAAAAATAATGACAGTCATGTTCATAGCAACATTAATATTAAAAGCGGAATTAACCAAAGAATATTAAAGAAAAGGACAAAATCGAAAGAAAGACAAAATCCAAGGCCAAAATTTAAAATAAAAGGAATTGGGGCCCCTCTTTAACACGCGAAAATGGAGAGAGACCAGATGGGGAATAATCCCGGCCCTTTATGCGCTGCATTTCAAGTGACCTGGACGCAGACTAAATTGAAAACGAAATGAATCAACAGAACCGATTTAGAAAAGGCGAAAACACTAGTAGAGGGGCTGATCGAATGCGCTGAAAAGGGGGAGGGGGCCGTCGTGCAAATAACCCATTTTACAAGGAAACACGCGGATCCCCTGGCAGGCGGGTCAGGTCACGCGGGTCTCCCCGAAACAACACCGTTTTGGCACCAGGGGAGACCCCCCTAAACGGTGCCGCTTCGTTTACTATTAAAAGCCCTTTTTATTCCCCTAAAAATCGATCTCAACCCTAAAAACAAACGCAGCAGCAGCTGCCTTTTGAACGAGTCATCTCTGCCTCTCTACTCTCGCGACGATTGACCTCTTTTCCGATCGTTTCTTCGCACCACCGCCGCGCGTGGGGTCTGATGGCGCACGGGGTTAGGTTCGTTTCCCTTCTCTTTCGTTCTCTTTATTTTATTTTGTAAAAGTTTGCTTTAAAGTAAAATAAATACACAAATAGCAGCATACAAAACCAAAGAAGCGAAATCGAAATCAACCTTTTATTTTTTGGTTGCTGATAATCGTAAAAAGCCCCTTTCCTTTTATTGTTTTGTTACAGATCTTCGTATCAGGTTTCGAAAACGGTAGGTGAAATATGAAAGGAGTAGATGAAACGGAGAAATAAAACAGAGAAAATGGAAATAACTTTTTAATATATTCTTTTATTTTTTCTCATCTTCAAAAATCGAACCCCTTATACAAAATTTCCTTTCGGTTTTATAACCGATTACAGCTTTTATTTTTCTATCTATTCTTTTGTTCCTCTCTGTTGCATTCTGTCTTTTTCTTCTTTGATTTGGTTGTTTGCAGGTCACAAGTATGGGCGATGGCACGGGCATGCGTACCGGAGATGTCAGGGGCGCATGCTGGTGGTGACTGAGGCATGATGGGTTGGTGGAGTCGGGGGCCGAGGCGTATGGGGCGTGCGAGGCATAGGGAAGGGCGACGCGCGTGACTCGAGAAACGACGCTCGCGCGCTTGTGGGGGAAACGCATGGATCTGAAGCGGCGCGCGTGGTGTCCGTGGGGAGGGGCGCGCGTGGTGTCTACGCGGGAGGCCAAGGGCCGGTGGCACTGTAGGGAAACCCTAGGGTTTCTGTTTATTCTTTCTGTTAACGGGCTTGGGCCTGTTGTTGTTATCGGGCTTAGGGTTTGGATTTTTTAATTGGGTTAGTTTTGATTTGGGACTGGCATTGGGTTAGGGTCTATAAGGGTTTAAGTTGGTTTAACAACTGGGCTACGGGTTTTGGTTGGTTTTTCGGGCCTTGTAACCTGGGACTGTCAATATTGGACTTTTTTATATTTTCATTGGTTTTGTTTTTTTTTTATGGGCCTCAGGTTTTGCAATTGGCCCGGGCAAAAATTGGGTCTTACAGCTACCCCTCTTTGCTCATTGTTGTGAAACGGGAATAGAGCAAAGACAATAAAAGAACCAATTTTGCCCAGGCTTAACTAAGCCTTGACTTCCTGATCCGCGTCTTCTTCAAACCGCTTCAAACTTCATTGTAACTCCTTACTTTGATCCATTCTACTAGAGGTTTGGGGCGATAAGAATTCAGAAAGAAGAAGTCTGTAAATTTGATCTTCTCGCTGAAACGTCTCGGAAATAAGGGGTGATAGGAATTCAGAAAGAAGAGATCTGTAAATTTGATCTTCTCACTGAAACTTCTCGAAAATAGCAGGTGACAGGAATTCAGAAAGAAGAGATCCGTAAATTTGATCTTCTCGCTGAAACTTCTCAGAAATAGGAGGTGATAGGAATTCAGAAAGAAGAGATCCGTAAATTTGATCTTCTCACTGAAACTTCTCGGAAATAGGAGGTGATAGGAATTCAGAAAGAAGAGATCCGTAACTTTGATCTTTTTGCTGAAACTTTTTAGAAATAGCAGGTGATAAGAATCCGGAAAGAAGAGATCCGCAACTTTGATCTTCTCGCTGAAACTTCTCGAAAATAGCAAGTGATAAGAATCCAGAAAGAAGAGATCCGCAACTTTGATCTTCTCGCTGAAACTTCTCAAAAATAGAGTTGATAAGAATTGTATGTCTCCAATCTGCTCCCGCAACTTCAGGATTACTAGATCTGCTATTTTTTTATCTGCTCTACTCAGGTAGGCAAGATCTTTGAATTCACCATTACTATGACAATGCCCCCTAGGGGACTTGTGCTGTACAATCAGTTTTGTGTTCATGTTTATGCCAGACGGTTAAGATGCAATGATCAGAATGAATCTAGTACTCTTAACTAAATGTGTATGAATGAATGCATGAGAATGACCCTTGTTACTGTTTGGGTTGTCGTTGCTCATAGTTCAACAAGGTTCTATCACCGATGCATTACGATGCTCTCTCGTTCAGCCAGTATGTTTTGACACAAAAAAAAAACCAAATAAGCGACCGTATTCTACTCAGAAAGCTTGCCCCGCTGTAATTTTGGAGTCCTCTTCTGGGACATAAAGCTTATACCTCCTACTGCATCTTCAGGAGAATAACATTTGGTTTCTTCCAACCATCCTGCTTCGACTCTAAGGTATGGTACCATGATTTCATTGTGTACCTCGGTCGACATCGCTTGTCATTTGTCGAGGTCGTATCACCGACGAAATTTCTTGTCTTTGTTCAATCAATAAAATGTTCAAAAAGATAATCATTTTTCTCCAACGTTTCCAATCCTTAGACTGAATAAGTTCTGAACAATAGTCATGTTTCAGGTCCTTGTATTATTCAGAGGCTTTCGGAATAATATATAGGACTCCTTTTATGAAAGTATTATTAGTTCCGTAATCATTTTTTCAATGTAAAATGCCTAGAAAGGATTGTAAGGAGGAGATTGATTGGGAGTATAGTTCGAAACAAAACAGGTTAATCCAAACTGGCAAATGCAATTAAGAAAGAAATTCATTGAATAAGATAATCACAAATTACAAACTTAAAATGGGTAGAATAGAAATTGGGTGCCCCAGATATCGCAGCCTAGGCTTCTCTGCCTGAGCCTTTGGAAGACTATTTTGAGTTTGATATGTGTTTAGGAGATCTTGAGTATTTTGTTGATGCATCGAGGTGCAACATACCCCTTTCTTGTCCATTCTAGTGCAGCGAGGTTTTTTCTTCACAGTTTAAGCCGCCTTTTTCAGGTTTTCGACTCAAATCCCTTTTGGTTTCAAAGCGCCCTTTGCGGGTTTTCGCATTGGCCTCTCCCTTTTTTTTTTAGGGAATCAGGTTCCAGCAAAGTATTTTTTGACTGAATCTGAATTCACGAGGTTGGGCAAGCTTTTCCCATCCATTTCCGTTAGGATCAGTGCACCTCCGGAGAAAGCCTTCCTCACCACGTACGGCCCCTCCCAATTCGGCATCCATTTTCCTCTGAAATCCTTCTGTATGGGGGGATCTTCTTCAGTACCAGGCCTCCCTCGTGAAACTCTCTTGGGCGAACTTTTTTGTTATAGGCTCGCATCATACGTTTTTGATACTTCTGATCATGCTGGATAGCCCTTAGCCTCTTTTCTTCGATGAGGTTCAATTGATCGTATCGAGCCTGAATCTATTTGGCTTCATCCAGCTTTACTTCTATCAAAACTTAAAGAGAAGGTATTTCCACTTCAACGGGTAGGACGGCCTCCATCCCGTAGACTAGTGAGAAAGGTGTTGCCCCGGTGGAAGTCCTGACGGACGTTCGATAAGCATAAAGTGCAAATGGTAGTTTTTCATGCCAATCCTTTTAAGTCTCTGTCATCTTCCCCACTATCTTCTTGATGTTCTTATTTGCCGCTTCCACTGCCCATTCATTTTTGGGTGATACGGAGATGAGCTATGATGTTTAGTGTTGAATTGACGACAAACATCTGCTATTGTGCTGTTGTTCAAATTTAATGCGTTGTCTGATATGATCCTTTCGGGCATCCCATATCGGCAAATGATTTCTTTCTTTAAAAACTGACTAACTATTGATTTAGTGACGTTAGCGTATGAAGCAGCTTCTACCCATTTCGTGAAGTAGTCAATGACTACGAAGATAAATCGGTGCCCGTTTGACGCTTTCGGTGAGATCGGTCTGATAACATCCATGCCCCACATGGAAAAGGGCCATGGGGAAGTCATAACGTGTAGGGGGGACAGAGGCACGTGAATCTTATCTCCATAAATCTGGCATTTGTGACATTTCTTAGCATAGCTGATATAATCTCCTTCCATAGAGGACCAGTAATATCCAAATCTCATTATTTTCCTGGCCATTGTGAACCCGTTAGCATGTGTCTCGCAAACGCCCTCATGAACTTCCTCTAGGATCATCTTGGCTTCTAAAGCATCGACGCATCTCAACAATACTTGACCTTTTCCCTTTTTGTACAGGATGTCCCCGTCCAAAACATATTCGAGGGCCAATCTCCTGAGTGTCCTTTTCTCATTCTCAGTTGCATGATTTGGGTATTCACGATTTCTCACATATCGTAATATATCTTGGTACCAGGGGTGATCGTCCTTTTCTTCTTCTTCTACATTACAACAATAAGCTGGGGCCTCGTAAATACTCATTTGAATGGGCTTTACATCTTCTTGCTTACTCACCTTAATCATGGAAACTAAAGTAGCCAAAGCATCCGCCATCTGGTTTTCTTTTCGTGGGAGATAACTGAAGGTGATATCATCAAACTCCTCAATTAGCCCCATGATTACCCTTCTATAGTCGATCAATTTGGGGTCTCTTGTCTCCCATTCGCCCCTTAGTTGGTAGACCACTAATGTGGAATCTCTATATACTTCCAGCACTTTAACTCTTCGTTCTATAGCAGCGCGGAGTCCCATGATACATGCTTCATACTCTGCCATATTGTTTGTACAATCAAAATCCAACTTGCACGTGAACGGGTAGTGATCTCCATTTGGGGATACCAAGACTGCCCAATCCCTTTTCCAATAGCATTTGATGCTCCATCGAAATTCAATTTCCAAAGGTCATCTTTTGCAGTGTCCTCCTCCGTAGCTGCCACGTACATTAGATCTTCGTTGGGGAAATCAAAGTTCAACGGCTCATAATCTTCTAAAGCTCTACTAGCTAGGAAGTCGGCTATCGCGCTCCCTTTTATAGCTTTCTGGCTCACATATACAATATCAAATTCGGACAGTAGAATTTGCCATCTAGCCATCCTCCCATTCAAAGCGGTCGCCTCCATCATATACTTTAGAGGATCTAACTTTGAGATTAGCCAGGTCGTGTGATACAGCATGTATTGTCTCAACCTCCGAGTTGTCCAAATCAACGCACAACACAATTTTTCAATTGGCGAATATCTTATTTCGCACTCGGTGAATTTCTTACTGAGGTAGTATATCGCCTTTTCTTTTCTTCTTGAATCATCGTGTTGACCTAGCACACATCCCATAGAGTGACTAGGCATCGTCAAATATAGGATCAATGGCTTGTCGGGGCGTGGAGGTGACAGTATTGGAGGGTTTGACAAGTACTGTTTGACCCTATCGAAAGCTTCTTGACATTCATCATTCCATACGCCTGGGTTATGTTTCTTCAAAAGACGAAATATGGGATCGCATTTCTCGGTTAACTATGAAATAAACCGAGCGATGTAATTTAGTCTCCCTAGGAAACCTCGAACTTCTTTTTGAGTGCGCGGCGGAGGCAATTCTTGTATAGCCTGGACTTTGTCTGAGTTGATCTTGATTCCTTTCTTGCTGACTATGAAGGCCAACAGTTTGCCAGACCTAGCTCCGAAAGTACATTTAGTGGAATTGAGTCTCAATTGGAATTTTCTTAACCTCAGGAACAACTTCTACAAAACTTGGATATGTTCTTCTTCTGATTTAGACTTTGCAATCATGTCATCCACGTAAACCTCAATTTCTTTATGCATCATATCGTGGAACAGGGTCACCATGGCCCTTTGTTATGTAGCTCCTGCATTTTTCAAATTAAAACAAAGATTACTTTATAATGTAATGTGCCCCACAATGTTATGAAGGTAGTCTTTCCCATATCTTCAGGGTGCATCTTTATCTGATTGTATCTGGAGAAGTCATTCATGAAGGAAAATAGTGAAAAGCCCGCTGTGTTGTCTACTAGAGTATCAATATGAGGCCGAGGAAAATTATCCTTTGGGCTAGCCTTATTTAGGTCTCTATAATCCACACACATTCGCACATTTTCGTCTTTTTTAGGGACACGCACGATATTGGCTACCCATTCTGAATATTTTATCTCCTGTAAGAATCCAGCATCGAACTGCTTTTGGACCTCTTCCTTTATTTTCAGCACAATATCCGGTCTCATCCTTCGGAACTTCTGTTGAACTGGCTTGTAATCCCTCCTTATGGGTAAGCGGTGTACCGCTATATCGGTGCTTAAACCGGGCATATCTTCATAAGACCATGCGAAGACATCCTTGAATTCCTGCAACAGTTTGATAAGATTATGCCTTGTTTCCTCGGCTATCCCTGTTCCAATATTTACCACTTTCCCTTCTTCCAACGTCACAGTCTCTACTACTTCCTTATGAGGCTGAATTTGTCTCTCCTCCTGCTCTACCATTCTTAACAGATTAGGGGATGGGTCATCGTCTGTGTTATCTTCAAAATTCTGTAATTTTTCTAAGCATATGTCTTGCTCAAAAGGATATTTCAAATCCAAGGCAGCGTTGCTCAAGTCATTGATATCTAGGGACCTGTTGTAGTTTAAGAAAATATGGGCAGAACGAATGAATTTGTAAATGAACAATTGTATGTATGATAATGCTGAAAGAATGATCGAAAAACAAAGAAAGGAGATGTTTGTTTCAAACGATGATGAAAATGCATTTTATTGATAAAACGATACTTGAACATGCACCTATTTCACAAAAGAAATCTTGCTGCTCTTAGGCTTAGAGCAACAAGTGTGTCCTGGACATTACTCTGAATGAGCCCTAAATACTACAGGGATTTCTTCCGCAGTCTAATTGTTCAAGATGCTTCCCGATTCATAACGCTGAATATTTGGCAAGATTCCTCCGTCAGCCGCTTCCTCAGATATGGCACTAATGTAGACATCGCCTAACATTACTGCGATGTCCTCTCCCTTTAGTGTCCTCAGCTCAGAGTGGATTACCCCCTGACACAAAGGTCTTGGATATGTGCGGGATTATCATGGGTTCCCACTTGGTTTCTTTCCCACTCAAACGAGCGCGTCTTCTTTCTTGTCTCCTTTCTAGCTCTTCCTTCTTTTGTCTTGCATCTGGTCTGAATCCCAGGCCAAAGCGATCTTGTTTTTCTCTCAACATCGGGGCCGCCATTCTCCCTTGAAGGTACTTTTCAAGTCCTCTTCCTGGTAAAGCGCCTTTCCCCCACGGTCATTTTCAATCCCATCCTTGTAGACTTGGAGATTCTTGGTTTCAAGATTTTGTTTCCTTCCATAATAAAAGTTGCGTTCACGAACTCGAGAGATCGGAAAGAACATTCGGTTACCTCGTCGTTTGTCTCCAAGTAGGGCATATCACTGGTCACGGTCGCAATAATGTCCTCCTCAGCTTTTATCGTTACCAGTCGGCCATCCGCTATTAACTTCACCTTCTGATGTAATGATGAAGGTACTGCCCCGAACGAATGTATCCATGGTCTCTCCAATAGGCAGTTGTAGGAAGGCTCGATGTCTATTACCAGAAAATCTATTTCGTAGGTGGTTGGGCCAATTAGTAAGGGTACCTCAATCCTCCCCATGACCCTTTTTTGGGTGCCATCAAAGGCCTTTACCACACTCTGGCATTCCTTCATGTGTGAACTGTCCACCGGTAATCTGTTGAGGGTGGACAAGGGCATCACATTTAATGCAGACCCGTTGTCTATCAAGACCCCTGGTAGTATGTGCCCTTTGCATCTAGCGGTAATATGCAAAGCCTTGGTGGATCCTCTACCACCTGGTGGTATTTCATCATCATTAAAATGAATAAAGTTGTCCGTACTTATATGGCTGATCAATCAATCCAACTTATTAATCGAGATGTCACTAGCAATGTAGGTTTCGTTTAAAACTTTCATCACTACGTTCCTGTGTACTTCTGAGCATTGAAGCAAAGCCAATACGGATATACGCGTCGGCTGTTTGTGCAGCTGTTCTACCACACAATATTCACTGTGTTTCAGAAATTTCAAGAACTCTTTAGCCTCTTCCTCAGTCACTGGTTCCTTGGTCCTCGGATCGGGCTCAGCTGGCTTTCCTTTCTCCTGTTCTGCTATTGGAGCTTTCCCCTTTATTAAGTCGTAGCGTCTTCCGCTTCGAGTATGGAAGCCTTCATCTGAATCCTCCTTCGTCACATTAGTCGAGCTTTTCGTGACTGCTACATTACACTCATAGTTCCAGGGAACTTCCTTGCTATCTTTGTAAGCAAAGGCAGTGGGCCTCCGTATTATTACTTTCGATGTTACCCGTGTTCCCGCCTTATTGCTAGCCAAATTCTCCTTTTTGGAGACCGCTATATCACACCATGATTCCGAGGAGCCTCCCTATTATCTTCAACGACAGCGGGCCTCCGTATTACCACTCTCGGTGCTACCTGTATCCCTGCTTTGTCACTTTTGGGACGTGAAATAATGATCATCGGAAGGCTAACTTTCGAACTTTTTACTGTTGACTCCGACGCGCATATGCTCCTATCTTCTGTGCCTTCATCATAAAATTCGACTTCTTTATTGTTCGTTAAGTTTTGCACCAGAGTTCTGAATTCTCCACAAGTCTGAATCTCATGTCCCAACTCCTGATGGTGCTCACAATAGTTCGTCGGCTCTCCTTGACTTTTTTCCGCAGTAATTAGTCCATGCTTGACCATTTCTTTCCAGACCTATCTCAAGGGGGTTCTGACCTCCGGGACATTTGTTTTGATCCTCTTTTCTGAACTTTCACTAATTGCATTGACTACGCCTTTAGCATGATTAGGTAAAGGATTTGTTATATTTGGCATGTCATCCAACTCAACCACACCCATATTGATGAATTTTTCCACCAATTTCTTGAAGGCCAGGTAATTCTCTATTAAGTGTCCCGTGATTCCTACATGGTATTCACACTGTGCGTTCGAGTCATACCATTTGGGATACGGAGGTTGCATTGGTTTTAGGTGGTAAGGGGACACAATATGTGCATTGAATAGGGTTTGATACATCTCCTTGTACATCATCGGAATCAGTGTGAATTGGGGTTTCTCATTATCTTGTCTTGAGGTGCCAGGTTCTTTCTTGGGTAACCCCTGCTGCCCCGTGGTTGTTGCTTTTGGCTGATTAATGGTGATTGACTTCCGGTGTCCTATGCTTGCATTATTCACCTCACTTTCTTTCTTCCTTGGGGGCATTCTTTTGGCACTTTCCCTTGTCTCGATCCCTCCGCTTTTTATAATGCTCTCGATCATTTCTCCAGTAGTTACGATGTCTGAAAAGCTCCGGGTTGCACTTCCTATCATATGCATGAGGAATGGGGCCTTCAGTGTGTGGATGAAGAGCATTGTGGTTTCTTTCTCCAGAAGTGGTGGCTAGACTTGGATGGCAACCTCCCTCCACCTCTGTGCATATTGCCTAAAGTTTTTGTTCCCTTTCTTTTCCATGTTTTGAAGAGTGATCCTATCGGGGGTCATGTTCGTTACGTGACTGTACTGCTCCTAGAATGCTTGAGCCAAATCATCTCATGAGCCAATTTTGGCACGGCTCAATTGATTGTACCATCTGGCTGCAGCTCCCACCAGGCTATCTTAGAAACAATGGATCAGCAGTGGGTCATTATTAGTGTAGCCCATCATCCTTCTACAAAACATAGTAATATGGGCCTCTGGGCAGCTTTTCCCATTGTACTTTTCGAACTCAGGCATCTTAAAATTGTACAGGAGCACCAAGTTGGGGACCAAGCTTAAGTCATTGGCCTTTATTCCCCGACGTTTACCGGCATTTTCTAGAGCTTTGAATTTCTCCTCCAACCACTTATATTTATCCTCTAGCTGTTTTGGTAGTTCTAATTTTACCTTTTCAGCCATCTCATCCAAGTCAGGGACGTTGGGATTGATCGGACTTTCTCCTGGGTTGGTACCCGAACCCGTCGGGAGGTGTGTCGGTATTGCGGTATCGGCCTGATATTGTGACCTGATAATGACAGATGCCCTTTGGGGATACGTGTCTGGTGGCGTTTGGGAGTTCGGTGGGGTAAGAGAGGGGTAATCACTGTCGTTCCCTGAGCTGGTGGCAATGCCTCTCTCTTTTTCGCGCTCTTTAGACATCATTGCATTAGCTGGCTTACCATGTTATTCTGGGATTCTTGCATCCGCTCCATCATGTCTTGCTGGTTTTTGGCCAGTTGCTCTTGTAATTGCGCTTGTCATTTCATTTGATCCTGGATTTCTTTTTGCATCTGTTCTAGTCTTTCCATTCTTTGATCCATTATTCTTGTTTTGCCTCTTGTACCGTAGTGATGTTCCAGGGTAACTGCCATAATTTTAGGGTTCTCTTGTGAGATTCGATATGTATGATGCAATGTAATGCAAATGCGTGGTATGAATGCAAAATGTGTTGATTTGATTCAATTCCATTAGATAAACTTTACTAGAAAACAGATTTCTTTCCATAGAACGGACGATAACATATACGACTTTGCCCTAATGCCTAAATCCTTAACTTTCCTAAGAAGCCAAGCTAAACCTTGGCCTCACTCCGATCTTGACTCGTACATCGGACTTAACGTATCAGCCCGAACTGCCAAGGTTTGCAAATGATCGGCCACCTCTCGGATTTGAGCCACAGCTTCGCCCATTACAGAGTCTCTGTTTCTGATCTGTTCTTGGGAATGGTGGAGCTGTTCCTTCCAATGTTCATTATTCGCTTCAAGGAGCTCAACCCGAATTTTACTATCTTGTAATGCAGTCTCGAGCTCCCCTATCCTTCCTCTCATCTCCTCGATTTTGTTCTGACTGGCTCTTAGTTCGACTACCGAGTTGCGACTACGGTGTAGATGCAGTGACCTTTCTAATTCTGCTACTTGGGTGCGTAACCTCTCCTTTTCGCTTTGGCTTTCCAACAGGCTCTTTTTCAAAGCGTCCTCTCGTACTTGAGCATCTCAAAATTTCCTCTCCCACTGGTCGACTCTGGACTTTTCTTCTTTAATTTCCTGTCGCCATTGCTCTGACGTTTTGCCCAAACCAGCAGTTCTGATGGACATGTGTAGCTATTTATAGTCCGTCTTTAAACTATCCAAATCCTCTTCGGCCTTGTTCTTTCCTTTTTTCAATCTCTCGACCTCGAACTTGTGGATGTCAACATCTAACCCCAACTGCATCTTTTCCCCTTCTAGCTGCTCTATCCTCTTACCCAATTCCTGGCTCTTTCTCTCGAAATCTTGCTTGATAATCTCTAATTTAGATGGGATTACTTGCAGCTGTTCTTCTATTGGTCGAGCATTTCCTTGGATTGGCCTTGGAACATTGTCGTTGATTCTTTTGCCCCACCATCGTTCATACTCGGGGGTCGCTATAGGCCCCATGGCGAGTCTCTTCATTTTCCGGGTTTGGGTCCATGCATCCGATATTTCGTGAACTCTCTTCTGATAATTGTCATCCTTGTATGAGAATTCACATTGGGCTAATCTGTGTGTCGTAGGTATGAACTACCTCTATTGATACTGCCTCATCACTAGTAACGGGGTATATCCGACAGCTCTCCATATTCCGAGTAAAGGAACCTAGTCGAACCCTCTACATCGGTACAAGATCTCGTTAGTGATCATCCACGGAGCCTTACATTCTACATCTTTAACTTGCAGATTTTGGAGAATCGCTATCCATTTTTCCCCAGATAGGTCGTCCCGCCTTGGTGTTCTTGCTAATTCCTCTAAAGGAGAATAGTTTTCGAAAAAGACTTTGCATGAGACCTTTTCTATCTTCCAAAAATGGCAATGAAACCAAGATAACAACAGCTGTGCACATCCTACGAACCTCCCTTCCCTCGCTCTTCGACAAGCGTTCAATGATCTAAAGGTTTCGGCTACAATTGCGGGGATAGGTGTAACTCCTTTATCAAGTTTATCAAATAGGTCCGAAACCGCATCCTCTATATGCCCTAACGCCTTGGGAAAGATGACCAAACTGTAGATGCTTAGAGCGAAGACGTCAGCCTTCTTTTTCTTGTCAGGATGCGCCGAGATCAGGTCCCTCAAGTGTTTCCATGGGATGCACTTACAATCTCTCTTTTGCTTGATCCGGGCCATAACCCATTGCTCGCTCATCCTTGTGATGTTCATTAGCCTTTTTGAGAACGCCGGCACATTAGCAAACCTTGAATATGCCTTATCAGTTTGAAGTCTCGGGCATCGGAACAAAGCTGTGTACTCCTATATGGTAGGCACCAAATCCACCTTTCCAAAAGTGAAGCAACTGTAAGCGGGGTTCCAAAACTGGGTAATAGCTCGAAGTAGGTACTCGTCCACTTTGATATCCTGCAGATAGTGTAAATCACCGTAATTATAGTAGAATAGCTATTTGACCTCGTCGCCCCAAGATTCCCATATTTCCTTCAATTCTCGCAAGTCATTTTGAGCCACGCTGATGCGGATGAAATCCCATAACTCTGATTCATGCCCCACTGTCAGGCTATCTCCTTTTTCTTGCTGTACTCTTTCGGACCACACTTGGACGACCGCATTATCCTCCACTCTATCGAGAAACCCCTTTTCCATGTCAAGCTTTTCTATCTAGTAACCGAATATGAATCAACACCTTTTTATAATGAAATGCCATGCAATGAAAGCAAAACACAACAAGTTAGTATCAGGTACAAAAGCACTTAAAGCAAACAGGGAATGATTAAACTCCTATTTAAGGTAACAACTAGGGTTTACAAAAAAACTAGGGTTTATACGACTCTACTTACAACGGGCTCTTAGGTCTCTCTATATGTGGTTCGGTTCTAAAGCAAGGGTACCTGAACTAGCAGATTCCTCAATCCTCACCCATTATAGGCTCATATGGACCGAGTTCAGTTTAGGGGAACACATTTCCCTATGGCTGCACAGAGATAAAAATCTCACGAAGACATAGGTACGGATGTATTCCAAAAGCGATCCACTATCTTGCACGAAGGTAAAAACCTCACGAAAGAGTAGCTTCTCACTCCCATCTAAGGGTGTAACCGCAATGGTCATGCAATGCAATGCCAAAGTATTTCACGAGACTCGACACTGTAGCACAAGCAAATGCATCAAAGAGAAACACGATTTTTCAAAACAATTTTCCAAACTTTCGACAAAAGGACAAAAACCAATCAATTTATGGCCTGACTCTAAAAACGTCCCCAGTGGAGTCGCCAAGCTGTCGTAACCATTTTTTGACAAAACGGGAATCGACTTGGTTTTGAAAATGAAAAACAGGAGTCGCCACCGATCTTTTATTAGGTGTGATCGGATCACCTTTGTTTTAATAAAACATTTTGATTTACTAAAACAATGTTTTTGGTCTACGAAAATTTGAGAAAATAGGTTCGGAAGTCGATTACGTGCGAGGAAGGCTTAGCACCCTCGTCACACCCACAATTGGTACCAAATCGATTAATTAATGTCCCCATGTCGAAAGTTTGAAAATTTTGAAAGAATTTAAAATTTTGATCTTTTTTTTTTTAAGAAATATTTGAATTTTTCGGAATTGAATATTATGATTTTCTCGTTCTGAGAGAATAAAATATCACATCCAGTACATAGGACACGACGATTTTAACCCTCGAATCCAAGATCATGTCTTAATTCTCGAGACTCATGCATTAGAATATCAAAAGGATATTTGATTGTTTGGCCAAGTGAGAGAACCGAAACTCAATGTAACACCCCAAACCTGGCCCATTCACTCCGACCGAATTTGGAATGCCACTGCGGAACACATTCAAAAATATTCTTACTTAATAGTAAAAACCGTGGAAAAATTTGTTTCCTTTAATAAAACAATTTCGTGACTTGAAATATTCTAATTAAAAATCAAAGTTTGTTATAAAAATATCGGGTTCAAGATCTACTTGAGAAAGTAAAACCAATTGCAATTGACCTTCAAACTATCCATCCATAATAGAGCATAATAGTAAAGATGCTTAAATACTTTAGTGGGCCTTTTTACAATACACATTTGATCAAAATACTGAAATTATAGATACTTAATTCATTTAACAAGGGATTCCTTTGTATGAAAATCCACTTTTGCATGGCCACCTTTGTACCCGCTCCAAACCCGGTCCAAGCTTTATGCGCCATCTGAAAGGTTTAATACAAATTGGGTGAGTCACTAGGACTCAGTGCATAGTTAGTACACATGTCCTCACATATGGGCTTGGCCCATATCCACACAGTCCATACACATGATTATGCAATTTCGAATATACAACTATGAATATACAATTATGAATATACAATTATGAATATACAATTATGAACCCCAAATCCACATAGTGATCCACATATTAATCGATCCACGGGGATGCACACAGCTATAGACCGTCGAAATGAGCACTTAGCCAACACTTCTTTTGAGGAAGCACATAACTAAACATCAAGCGCTAATGTAGCATGAGGCTAGCATTAGATCCTACACATAACGTACATCCTTTCCTCAAATAGTCACATCCCGAATCCCATGCATAGATATATATATTATACACCATGGCCACATATTACTCAAAACAATATACATCACATATCATCATTTTATTACACATTCATCAATATTCAATTATTATCGAAATTCACTGAAAGATTAATACCAAAACTACTAACCTAATTATTTGATCACTCACCTTGGGTATCCACACTTTTAACCTTTATTTCGGCTAACATGCATGACACATACGTTTACATAAAATAATACATACAACACATATAACAAATAACAAACAAGAGTATAGTGCGATAACTACGCACCTGACTATAGCGAGATTCTAATTTATCGAATCTAACAAAGTCTAAAATCCCGAAAGCTTCTGTTACTTCTATTGATTTGCCCCTAGAACACATAACCGAAATCGGTCACACTTAGCACCAAAATGGCCTAAGGCCGAATGCCAAGAGTCATTTACCTAGCTTATTTCGATCCCGAAACACCACTTGTTCTTGTTGATTTGCTCCCGAAGTTATCGAAATTCCTATTAAAACATTGTTTAAAAACGGCTATTACACAAATCTATGAGTAAAGCCCTTGGCCGAAAATTACTCTTATTATTTACCTTGCTCGACAAAGTCCCTTGAGCACTTCAACTCCCGAAAGACTCCTTTTTAAAGCCCTAACACTTGCCACACAAAAGGACACTTAGAATATCTTATTGTACATTCGGTCCTCCTTAGAAATCAAGGTTTAACCATTGATTTTGGGTACTTTAATGGAAAGAAAATCCAAACCGATTGCTAGGAGAGAATTTACTTACCAAAATGATTGAAGAGATCACAAACACGTAGTCGATAGCACCTTCAAAACAAAGGTTTGGTTATGGCTCCTCAATCGTAAAAGAAATATTCGGCAATGGCAACTTTAAGAGAGGCTTGATTTAATCAAAGTAAAAGAAAGGAGAAGATGTGGTAGAAGAAGAAAAATAATGCATAAAAAGGGGTCTAACTTTCGGCTTTTGTCAAATGAAAACTAAAGTGCAAATTTGGAAAAAATACAAGGATGAAGAAGAAGGGTTTAGAAAGAGGACATTTAGCTAGCACCATACTTAAACCGAAAATACAAGCCTTTAGATTTTTTCCAGAATCGGCCAAACAATATGGCAAGAAAGGAGAATTTCAAATGTATGCTCCCTCTCAAAACAAAAGCCGATCAAGTTCCTTCTCTTTCCTTTTTCTTTCGGCCAACACACAAGTGATAGAAGAGAAATTTCTAAGCATCAAATTCGGCCATGCTTGTAACACCCCAAACCCGGTCCAAACACCACGACCGAATCTGGTATGTTACGGGAAAAACGTGTTTGAAAGTTACGCGTTTGCACTAAATAGATTTGATAAAACTCTGTTCCGTTTGGAAAACAAGTTGTTTAATATCGTTACTAAAACATTTAGACTGAGTAAAAATTCGATTTCAGGTTGGAAGACGATTGATTTTCATTTATTTATAAAATCAGTGTGATACCCGATGGTATAGTTGAAAACATATCGTTAAAATTTTGAAATCGTTGTCATTTCAAGTTTTAGCAAATTAACCCAATTATTTTGTTAAAGCATATTGAAATCTAACTTAAAACATAAACATCATAAAGCATAATTTAAAGGCCTTTTACAAATCCGAAATAAAACCCGACTGAAAGTAAATAACTAAAGTACCCAAAATGTAATGTCTGAGTAAAACTTTTTATTCAGCATGGCATGAGCACCCCGAGTCCATCCCGGCTCCAAGTCCGCGTCTAAGTATCACCTGAAATGTCAAAGGAGAGGGTGAGTCGAATGACTCAGTGCATAAATCCCGCTCCCGATAAAGCAACATGCTAACACACATCATACATAGCAACACAATTAATGCAACCCGATCCTAACCATCCGTATCTCCTTTTCTACCCCGTGTGGTGCCAAACCACTGGTGGTGCCAAACCACTGGTGACCCAAAGTCACGATATCCATAAGTGTGGTGCCAAACCACTGGTGACCCAAAGTCACGAATAATCCGATGATGGGGCCAACCCATCGCGTGATACCAAATCACTAGCGACAATCCCGTATCTCTCAAGTGGGGGCAACCCACGGTGGTGTCAAACCACAGGGACGAGTCGCAATGAGGTGCCAAACCTCTGGTGTCCCAAAGACACAATGTGGTACCAAACCACTGGTGACCGTAGTCACGATAATCGAGTGATGGGGCCAACCCATCGTGTGATACCAAATCACTGGCGTCAATCCCGTATAATCAACTGTGGGGCCAACCCACCGTGGTACTAAGCCACTGGGACGAGACGCTGAGGTGCCAAACCTCTGGTGACCCAAAGTCACAAAATATCATTTGTGGTACCAAACCACCGAGGTGCCAAACCTCTGGTGACCCAAAGTCACAGTGTCCCAAAGACACGGATATCATATCCCCCTCCTCTCAAATCACCCAATAACATATCATATTAATGCAAATGCTATAATCGTGCAATCATACTATCATACTCAAATGGCATCTCATAGTAATCACATAAATCATGATATCACATATATCACTACAGATCTCATAAAAACGGACTTACCCGCATCCGTGCACATACCCCGTTTGGGTACCAATTCCATTAACCATATTGTCTCACTTTATACAAAACAGGTTATTATTAACATATTACTAGGAAATCAGTGTGTTAGTTTACACACCTGGTAAATACGAGTCTAAAATCCCAACGAAACGATCTAAGTCCCTCGATTGCTAGCTCTACAATCGGCCAAAACATAGGGGTTAGGCATCTACAACATTCGGCCAACACCATTTAGACCAAAAGGGTTTGTCGAATCACCCTTTAAGAAAAAGAATCATTAATCTCTTGCAACTCATCTTAACGAAATCAAACGAGTGGCTAACAACTCAACACTTACCACACTTACCAAACAGTTAATCGAAGAACGAAGGCTCCCCTTGATTGTATCCAAAATCCGAAAGAACTATAATGAAAGATTAACACAAGATTAACTCCTTTCCACCGAACCCAACGTCCCTTTTCACCCAAATCCAAACGATACAACACAAGGGAAGATTGGCCATTCGGCCTAGCACTTACCAACACCCAAACGATTGAAGCAAGAACCCCCAACACTCTATTGATATTCGGCCAAGGGAGACTGCTAGGAGAGGAGAGATTCGGCCTAAGTGTTTAACACACACTTCTATACAATTCTTAGCGAAAAAGAAAAGAAAGAGAATGGAAGATGGAAATATAGGTTCGGCACAAAAGAAATGGGAAAATGAGTGGAAAATTCGGCTTCACAAATGAACCAAGGAAAAAAAGAGGATGGAGAGGAGGATATTCGGCTACCAAATGAACACCAAAGATCAAAGATGTTTCGGCTAGATTTAGGAGTGTGGTATTTCGGTTCAAGAAGTGAAAAAGAAAGATGAGAGAATTCTTTAGAATTTCGGCTTTGGTTTGTCAAAATGAAAGAATTTGGTTTAGTCTCCTAATGGCCGAATATGCATCAAATTCCAAAAGGAAAAAATTCGGCCTACTCACTCCCACTTCCCAAAACCGGCCACCCTCTCCACAACTCCCCCAACTTTCGCCAAATCCCCCAAACACTCCACTCCCACATTCAAACAACAAGACCAAGTCTTCCTCCTACAATTACTCTCCACCAACCGTTTGAATGGTTTGACTTGGTCCAAGGAGGAATTTGAACTCCATCCAACTCCTCCCTCCTATGCCGTCCAAAAAGAAGCCAAAAAGTGGGGATTTTCGTTGCTTGAACCCAAGACCTCCCCCTTGCACATGACGCCAAACCAAGCTCCAAGTGGCGCAAGCTCTGCCACTTTGCTAGCTCGCTTGTTATGCTCAAAAATACCAATTAAAATACATATGGCCCAACTCCTTCAGCTCCTCTCAAGTAAAGCCAAAAATTAAAAATTTTTCCTACCTACTCAGGCACACTTCTAGCCTACAACTAAGCCCCGAATCACACAAACAACAACATAACAAACCAACACATGCAAAATCATGCAACCACAAAATAGCCCCTAACCCGGGATATTACAGTTCTACCCCCTTAAAAATAATTTTGGCCCGAAATTACCTGATCAAAAGAGTTGCGGGTATTGCTGTCTCATCGCATCCTCGGGTTCCCATGTGGCTTCTTCCACGCCATGATTCCGCCAAAGTACCTTAACCAAAGGCACAGACTTTCTGCGCAGAACCTTTACATCCCGATCTAGAATCTGCACAGGTTCCTCTTCCGTGGTCAAATCTGGGTTTACCTCGATCTCTTCCACTGCCACAACATGCGACGGATCCGAACGATAGCGCCGAAGCATCGATCGTGAAAGACGTCGTGAATCGACTTAGCTCTGCGGCAACTCAAGCTGATGATACGCTACTGGTCCCACTCGTCTCAGTACCTTATACGGCCCAATAAACCTCGGACTTAACTTGCCTTTTTCTCGCAACCTCGTATTTTCTTCCAAGGCGAGACCTTCAAGAAGACCTGATCTCCCACAGAGAACTCTATATCTCTCCGCTTAAGATCGGCATATGACTTTTGCCGGTCCGAAGCTTCCTTCAAACGAGCCTGGATCAACCTAACCTTGTCCTCGGTCTCAGCAACCAACTCGGGTCCCAACAACTGACGTTCACCTAACTCGTCCAACATGTAGGTGAGCGACACTTCTCGCCGTCTGGCGCCTCATATGGTGCCATCTTGATGCTTGCTTGGAAACTGTTGTTGTAAGCAAATTCGGCCAATGGCAGAAACTCCTCCCAACTACCCCTGAAGTCCAGAACACAACCCCTCAGCATATCCTCTAAGATCTGAATAACCCTTTCTGATTGCCCGTCGATCATGGGGGTGAAAAGTCATCTTTGAAATGCAAACGCAGCGTACCAGAGCTCGATGCAATGCTCTCCAAAACCTCGACGTAAATCTGGGATCCCGATCCGAGATAATCGAAACTGGTACACCGTGCAACCTCACTATCTCTGACACATAAAGTTTCGCCAACCTCTGAAGTTAATAATCCACTCTCACTGGAATGAAATGAGCTGACTTAGTCAAACGGTCCACAATAACCCAAACTGAATCTTTCTTGCTTGGCGTGAGCGGTAATTCACTGACGAAATCCATGGTTATCCTTTCCCACTTCCACTGAGGAATCTTCACCGGCTGAAGCAACCCTGACGGCAACTGATGTTCAGCCTTGACTTGCTGACATGTCAGACACTTCCCAACAAACTCTGTCACCTCCTTTTTCAAGCCCGGCCACCAAAACTGCTCTCTAAGATCCCTATACATTTTGCTACCTCCAGGATGCATAGCATAAGGACTGTTGTGTGCGTCCTGAAGAATCCTCTGTCTCAGCTCAACATCCTTAGGCATACAAGCCTTCCCTTGGAAACACAACACCTCGTCACTAGACAAGCTGTAACCCTCCAAACCGCCATCCTGCACTTGTGACCTTCGCGCACTTAGAACCTCGTCCTCTAACTGTTTCTTTCTGATCTGCTCAACCCAAGTTGGCTTAACTTGCAGCTCTGCCAGAATACTCCCGTCGTCGTACAAGCTCAAATGGGCAAACATCGCTCTTAAGTCCGAAACAACCTTACGGCTCAACGCGTCTGCCACCACGTTAGCCTTACCCGGATGATACTCGATTGAACAGTCGTAATCCTTGAGCAACTCAACCCATCTACGCTGCCTCAAATTCAGATCCTTCTGAGTCAAGAGATACTTCAGACTCTTATGATCTGTGTAGACTATTGATCTCTCACCGCATACAAGTAATGCCTCCAGATTTTTAGGCGAAGACTACAAATGCTAGCTCCAAATCGTGCGTCGGATAGTTGACCTCGTGTGGCCTCACCGCTTGCAGAAGCGTAAGCCACAACCTTACCCTCTGCATCGATCAAGACACAACCCAATCCCGTATGTGATGCGTCGCGATGCACTGAACTCCTTACCACCTCGGGTTGAATTAAAACAGAGCTTGATCAAGATCTTCTTTAACTTATCAAAACTCTCTCCTGCTTTGTTTCTCGGTCCAAACGAACGAACTCCTTTCCTTAACGCGACTTAGTCATCGGTGCGGCGATCAACGAGAAACCCAGAAAACTCCGAATCTCAGCAACTGACTTAGGAGGCTTCTAGTCCAGAACTACCTCAACCTTCCGAGGATCTACCCTAATCCTCACGGTGATACTACATGACCCAAAACGCGTCACTTCCTAAGCGAACTCGCACTTACTGAACTTAGCATAAAGCTGCTTCTCCTCAAAATCTGCAACACCACTCTCAAGTGTGCATCATGCTCTTCTTCCGACCCCTGAATATACCAAGATATCGTCAATAAAAACCACGACGAAATGGTCCGGATCTCTGCTTTGAAACACCCTATTCATCATGTCCATAAAAGCTGCCGGAGCGTTAGTCACCCGACGGCATTACGAGAATTCGTAGTGCCCGTATCGAGTCCGAAACGCTGTCTTATGGATATCCGCTTCCTTAACTTTTAACTGATGGTACCCCGACCTCAAATCGATCTTTGAAAACACAGACGCACCCTTTCACGGTGATCAAACAAGTCATCTATCCGTGGTAACGGATACTTGTTTTTAATCGTCGGCTTATTCGGTTGGCGATGAGTCTATACACATCCGCATCGTCATCGCCTTCTTCTTGACGAAGAGTACCAGGCGCTCCCAAGGTGAAACACTTGGCACGATGAAGCCCCAGATCCAACGGCTCTCCCGAATCGAGCCTTAAGCTCCACCAATTCCTTTGGCGCCATCCTATATGGAGCAATAGACACTTTGCGCGCTTCACAGTAACGATCTATCCCGAACTCTACCTCACGATCCGGTGGCAAACCCGGAGCTCCTCTGAAACACATCCACAAATTCCTTAGCTGCTCGCACCTTCTCTACAATGAGACTCCTTAGCCTCCAAGGCATACACATGAACCACATACGCTTCACGACCCTTCTTCCTAACCATCTTTACTGACTTTTAATGCCGATACCACATTGGATAAGTAATCTCTCCTATTACCTATCATAATCACCTCATCACCCTTATCCGTCGTTAAAACCATGCGCTTAGCGCGCGCAATCTACCTTGGCCCAGTACTTAACCAACGATCCATCCCAAGAATCGATCGAACTCCCCAAACGGCGGTTCCATCGGATCGGCGACAAAAAACTACCCCTTGGAGTTCTAGGGGTGCGTCCTTATCTGACTTATCTACGACTACGAGTGACCTGAGGGCTAAAATGCAGATCATCTGTCTAGAAGATATCTCGAGTCTAAGTCCATGGTCTCAACTATACTACTAGCAACATAAGAATGCGTGGAACCCAAATCAATCAAAGTAGTATAGGAGAAACAAAAATCAAAAACGTCACGGTGTGGCGTCCGGTGCGTCGCCCTCTCTCTCGCGCCTCGCGGCATACACCAAACCAGTGTGCGTGCGTGCCTCGGAACTACCCGCACCTCTCGCGGGTGCTCCACGGCCTCGACCAAATCCGTTACCACCTGCTGCCATTACCACGGCCTCTGCGGTGACGGTCCACTACTACCTCTGAGCGATTACGGCCGACTCTCGGGCCGAATCCTAGCCAACTTACGCGGGCGGTCCCTCACACGGTGATCTAGAGAACCGCACTCAAAATGACCCTTTCCTCCACCCGGCAACCTCCCAATGAGATTTTCCACAGCGATTACATAGCGGCGGTCCACTGGTTAACAACAGAATGAGCCTACGGGACTGGTTCACCCACTCGGTCTAGCCTCTCTTACGGGGATTACCCGACGATCCGTAAGATCCAAAACTCCTCTTATGACGGTTCCTATCCGATTTTTGCCTCACGGATTCCTTAACACCCTCGGCCACTTTGGCCTTCTCAACCAAGACGGCAAACTCACGCTCTGCTTTGTGGAGCAATCGGCGATCTCGGCTGCGTCTCTCGGACCATCCTCAAAGCGAACACACCTCTCGTGTTCTGTCACCACAATACCTCTAGCATACCGACTAAGCTTCAAGAACTCACCTCATACTCGAAAAAAGCAGGACTTACTCCCCGAACAAGCCTCAAGAATGCCTTCCTGCGGGTCAATATAACTAGCTCCAATGTATTTCTTTTGATATGCGACCTTGAAATAGTCCCATGTCAAATCCTCTCTTCTACTACACTGTCCCGAACCGTGAGCCACCACTGGTATGACTCATCCCGAAGAAGCGATACAATCCCTTAAGCTTCTCCTCAACGAGATAGGTCGGATCATCCATGATCCGCTCTGTCGCGCCTCCAAATTAATATTCAAGCGATCTTTGGGAGCAACACTAGAAACACCTCGAAAGAATTCAGCCCCGTTTGCTCGGAGTCGCTCAGGCACAGATTTACGAGCTCCTCCTCCGCCTATCCCAGCTACCCTTTCCAAAACTCGCGGACGCTCTCAGACACAACTGCGTCCTCCCGATCGATCCTCGAAACTCACCACCTCTAGCTGGTGGTGCCGGTATCTCACTTTCTGACCCCTGACCCGATCCTACGGGTTCAGAAACTGTCATCCTACCTCGACCTCGACCACGAGTATTACGACCACGTCCACCTCGAGTACTCATGACTAAACGCTCTACGTCTCTGATTAAGAAAATTTTTATGCATTAGTATCGTTCCACTTTCTTATTCGCGAAGAAATTTTATGGATATAGTTTTAATCAGGGATTCTTTCGAGCAAACAAGGTTTCAATCTTCTATCCTAATTCACCCAAAAGAGTTCATACATCCATTCCTTAACCCTTTCCCTACCTATTCACTCTGCGGACATTTCTGCCCATTTCTAGCCCAAGGGTATTTCCGTCATTTTCCCTACAGGGGTATTTTTGTAATAAAAATATTTAAAAATTTCGTAAAATCGGTCACTTGAAATTCTCAAAATTGGAGGGTGTTTTTGAAAATTTTGTAAAATACTTCGTTTTGGAAACCAGGGGTATTTTAGTAATTTTCACAAAGCGAGCGTTTTTCAGAAATTTCCAAAATCAAAATTTTCGATTGATATTTTGCAAAGAGGTTTTTAAAGTTTGTAACATTATTGAAATTTTGAGCAAAAATCATTGAGTTGATATTTTATGAACCGAGGGCATTTTAGTAAATTTACCCCTAATGGCAGTTTTGTAATTTCCCACAAATCAGGTTTTTCAAGAAAATTGTTGTAAAAGTGACATTCTCAGTTTTGAAAGAGTGTATTGCAAGAGTTTGAAAACATTAGGGTTGTTGTTTCATTGTTTTCGAAAATATGGCTAATTCCTTTTTGGTTTTAGTCACTAGGTTAAGCTTTATGACCGAGCCTTCTTGGTCGTGGTGAACAAAGCTACGCACTGTGGGATACTGCGAAGAGGAGGTGAGTCACGAGGATCGCTTAAATACCAAGCTCTTCCTGATCCTCTCCTAGACATGCGTCATGAGAGGTTACCACACCCTAACTCAGTGACTGAGTCATAGATTGGTTTAGTTCTTTAAGTCTTATGTTGTGGTGTGAGTGTTTGAGTAATCTATTCCTAGGGTTCAAATCCTATAAATCTATCTACGTTCCATACCACCTACCCTTCTACAAATAGTAATTCACAAAAGAGTTTAGAACTACTTACCTGGGCGAACTGGTGCCGGAGACTCGGTGCCACGCCTTATAAACCATACCTTTAAACCCAAAATACTTAAAACAAACTTTTGAAAACGGTTTGGGCCTCAGGCCCACAGCCGAGCTTTTGAACTTGGCTCTGATACCACAATTGTAACACCCCAAACCCGGTCCAAACACCACGACCGAATCTGGTATGTTACGGGAAAAACGTGTTTGAAAGTTACGCGTTTGCACTAAATAGATTTGATAAAACTCTGTTCCGTTTGGAAAACAAGTTGTTTAATATCGTTACTAAAACATTTAGACTGAGTAAAAATTCGATTTCAGGTTGGAAGACGATTGATTTTCATTTATTTATAAAATCAGTGTGATACCCGATGGTATAGTTGAAAACATATCGTTAAAATTTTGAAATCGTTGTCATTTCAAGTTTTAGCAAATTAACCCAATTATTTTGTTAAAGCATATTGAAATCTAACTTAAAACATAAACATCATAAAACATAATTTAAAGGCCTTTTACAAATCCGAAATAAAACCCGACTGAAAGTAAATAACTAAAGTACCCAAAATGTAATGTCTGAGAGTAAAACTTTTTATTCAAAGATGGCATGAGCACCCCGAGTCCATCCCGCTCCAAGTCCGCGTCTAAGTATCACTCCGAAAATGTCAAAGGAGAGGGTGAGTCGAATGACTCGATGCATAAATCCCGCTCCCGATAAAGCAACATGCTAACACAAATCATACATAGCAACACAATTAATGCAACCCGATCCTAACCATCCGTATCTCCTTTTCTACCCCGTGTGGTGCCAAACCACTGGTGGTGCCAAACCACTGGTGACCCAAAGTCACGATATCCATAAGTGTGGTGCCAAACCACTTTGTGACCCAAAGTCACGAATAATCCGATGATGGGGCCAACCCATCGCGTGATACCAAATCACTAGCGACAATCCCGTATCTCTCAAGTGGGGTCAACCCACGGTGGTGTCAAACCACAGGGACGAGTCGCAATGAGGTGCCAAACCTCTGGGTGTCCCAAAGCACAATGTGGTACCAAACCACTGGTGACCGTAGTCACGATAATCGAGTGATGGGGCCAACCCATCGTGTGATACCAAATCACCGCGTCAATCCCAGATAATCAATCGTGGGGCCAACCCACCGTGGTACTAAGCCACTGGGACGAGACGCTGAGGTGCCAAACCTCTGGTGACCCAAAGTCACAAAATATCGCTGTGGTACCAAACCACTGGAGGTGCCAAACCTCTGGTGACCCAAAGTCACAGTGTCCCAAAGACACGGATATCATATCCCCCTCCTCTCAAATCACCCAATAACATATCATATTAATGCAAATGCTATAATCGTGCAATCATACTATCATACTCAAATGGCATCTCATAGTAATCACATAAATCATGATATCACATATATCACTACTGAGATCTCATAAAAACGGACTTACCAAGCATCCAGGTACACATACCCCGTTTGGGTACCAATTCCATCAACCATATTGTCTCACTTTATACAAAACAGGTTATTATTAACATATTACTAGGAAATTAGTGTGTTAGTTTACACACCTGGTAAATACGAGTCTAAAATCCCAACGAAACGATCTAAGTCCCTCGATTGCTAGCTCTACAATCGGCCAAAACATAGGGGTTAGGCATCTACAACATTCGGCCAACACCATTTAGACCAAAAGGGTTTGTCGAATCACCCTTTAAGAAAAAGAATCATTAATCTCTTGCAACTCATCTTAACGAAATCAAACGAGTGGCTAACAACTCAACACTTACCACACTTACCAAACAGTTAATCGAAGAACGAAGGCTCCCCTTGATTGTATCCAAAATCCGAAAGACCTATAATGAAAGATTAACACAAGATTAACTCCTTTCCACCGAACCCAACGTCCCTTTTCACCCAAATCCAAACGATACAACACAAGGGAAGATTGGCCATTCGGCCTAGCACTTACCAACACCCAAACGATTGAAGCAAGAACCCCCAACACTCTATTGATATTCGGCCAAGGGAGACTGCTAGGAGAGGAGAGATTCGGCCTAAGTGTTTAACACACACACTTCTATACAATTCTTAGCGAAAAAGAAAAGAAAGAGAATGGAAGATGGAAATATAGGTTCGGCACAAAAGAAATGGGAAAATGAGTGGAAAATTCGGCTTCACAAATGAACCAAAGAAAAAAAGAGGATGGAGAGGAGGATATTCGGCTACCAAATGAACACCAAAGATCAAAGATGTTTCGGCTAGATTTAGGAGTGTGGTATTTCGGTTCAAGAAGTGAAAAAGAAAGATGAGAGAATTCTTTAGAATTTCGGCTTTGGTTTGTCAAAATGAAAGAATTTGGTTTAGTCTCCTAATGGCCGAATATGCATCAAATTCCAAAAGGAAAAAATTCGGCCTACTCACTCCCCACTTCCCAAAACCGGCCACCCTCTCCACAACTCCCCCAACTTTCGGCCAAATCCCCCCAAACACTCCACTCCCCACATTCAAACAACAAGACCAAGTCTTCCTCCTACAATTACTCTCCACCAACCGTTTGAATGGTTTGACTTGGTCCAAGGAGGAATTTGAACTCCATCCAACTCCTCCCTCCTATGCCGTCCAAAAAGAAGCCAAAAAGTGGGGATTTTCGTTGCTTGAACCCAAGACCTCCCCCTTGCACATGACGCCAAACCAAGCTCCAAGTGGCGCAAGCTCTGCCACTTTGCTAGCTCGCTTGTTATGCTCAAAAATACCAATTAAAATACATATGGCCCAACTCCTTCAGCTCCTCTCAAGTAAAGCCAAAAATTAAAAATTTTTCCTACCTACTCAGGCACACTTCTAGCCTACAACTAAGCCCCGAATCACACAAACAACAACATAACAAACCAACACATGCAAAATCATGCAACCACAAAATAGCCCCTAACCCGGGATATTACAGTTCTACCCCCCTTAAAAATAATTTTGGCCCGAAATTACCTGATCAAAAGAGTTGCGGGTATTGCTGTCTCATCGCATCCTCGGGTTCCCATGTGGCTTCTTCCACGCCATGATTCCGCCAAAGTACCTTAACCAAAGGCACAGACTTTCTGCGCAGAACCTTTACATCCCGATCTAGAATCTGCACAGGTTCCTCTTCCGTGGTCAAATCTGGGTTTACCTCGATCTCTTCCACTGCCACAACATGCGACGGATCCGAACGATAGCGCCGAAGCATCGATACGTGAAAGACGTCGTGAATCTGACTTAGCTCTGCTGGCAACTCAAGCCGATCACGCTCATCGTCCCACTCGCCTCGCATTACCTTATACGGCCCAATAAACCTCGGACTTAACTTGCCTTTTCTGCCGAACCTCAGTACCTTCTTCCAAGGCGAGACCTTCAAGAAGACCTGATCTCCCACAGCGAACTCTATATCTCTCCGCTTAAGATCGGCATATGACTTTTGCCGGTCCGAAGCTTCCTTCAAACGAGCCTGGATCAACCTAACCTTGTCCTCGGTCTCAGCAACCAACTCGGGTCCCAACAACTGACGTTCACCTAACTCTGTCCAACATGTAGGTGAGCGACACTTCTCGCCGTCTGACGCCTCATATGGTGCCATCTTGATGCTTGCTTGGAAATCGTTGTTGTAAGCAAATTCGACCAATGGCGAAACTCCTCCCAACTACCCCTGAAGTCCAGAACACAACCCCTCAGCATATCCTCTAAGATCTGAATAACCCTTTCTGATTGCCCGTCCGATCATGCGGGTGAAAAGTCAGTCTTGAAAATGCAAACGCAGCGTACCGAGCTCGATGCAATGCTCTCCAAAACCTCGACGTAAATCTGGGATCCCGATCCGAGATAATCGAAACTGGTACACCGTGCAACCTCACTATCTCTGACACATAAAGTTTCGCCAACCTCTGAAGTGAATAATCCACTCTCACTGGAATGAAATGAGCTGACTTAGTCAAACGGTCCACAATAACCCAAACTGAATCTTTCTTGCTTGGCGTGAGCGGTAATTCACTGACGAAATCCATGGTTATCCTTTCCCACTTCCACTGAGGAATCTTCACCGGCTGAAGCAACCCTGACGGCAACTGATGTTCAGCCTTGACTTGCTGACATGTCAGACACTTCCCAACAAACTCTGTCACCTCCTTTTTCAAGCCCGGCCACCAAAACTGCTCTCTAAGATCCCTATACATTTTGCTACCTCTAGGATGCATAGCATAAGGACTGCTGTGTGCGTCCTGATGAATCCTCTGTCTCAGCTCAACATCCTTAGGCATACAAGCCTTCCTTTGGAAACACAACACCTCGTCACTAGACAAGTCAGAACCCTCCAAACCGCCATCCTCGCACTTGTGACCTTCGCGTGCTTAGAACCTCGTCCTCTAATCTTTTTTTCTTTACGATCGCTCAACCCAAGTTGGCTTAACTTGCAGCTCTGCCAGAATACTCCCGTCGTCGTACAAGCTCAAATGGGCAAACATCGCTCTTAAGTCCGAAACAACCTTACGGCTCAACGCGTCTGCCACCACGTTAGCCTTGCCCGGATGATACTCGATTGAGCGATCGTAATCCTTGAGCAACTCAACCCATCTACGCCGCCTCAAATTCGGATCCTTCGAGTCAAGAGATACTTCGACTCTTATGATCCGTAGAGACTATTGATCTCTCACCGTACAAGTAATGCCTCCAGATTTTTAGGCGAAGACTACACCGCTAACTCCAAATCGTGCGTCGGATAGTTGACCTCGTGTGGCCTCACCGCCGAGAAGCGTAAGCCACAACCTTACCCTCTCGCATCAAAGACACAACCCAATCCCGTATGTGATGCGTCGCGATGCACACCTGAACTCCTTACCACCTCGAAAGTTGAATTAAAACAGAGCTTGGTCAAGATCTTCTTTAACTTATCAAAACTCTCCTGCTGTTTCTCAGTCCAAACGAACGGAACTCCTTTCCTTAACAGCTTAGTCATCGGTGCGGCGATCAACGAGAAACCCAGAAAACTCCGAATCTCAGCAACTGACTTAGGAGGCTTCTAGTCCAGAACTGCCTCAACCTTCCGAGGATCTACCCTAATCCCCTCAGCTGATACTACATGACCCAAAAACGTCACTTCCTGGCCGAACTCGCGACTTATCGAACTTAGCATAAAGCTGCTTCTCCCTCAAAATCTGCAACACCACTCTCAAGTGTGCATCATGCTCTTCTTCTGACCCTGAATATACCAAGATATCGTCAATAAAAACCACGACGAAATGGTCCAGATACTGCTGAAACACCCTATTCATCATGTCCATAAAAGCTACCGGAGCGTTAGTCAGCCCGAACGGCATTACCAGGAATTCGTAGTGCCCGTATCGAGTCCGAAACGCTGTCTTATGGATATCCGCTTCCTTAACTTTTAACTGATGGTACCCAGACCTCAAATCGATCTTTGAAAACACAGACGCACCCTTCAGCTGATCAAACAAGTCATCTATCCGTGGTAACGGATACTTGTTTTTAATCGTCAGCTTATTCAGTTGGCGGTAGTCTATACACATCCGTATCGTACCGTCCTTCTTCTTGACGAAGAGTACCGGCGCTCCCCAAGGTGAAACACTTGGCCTGATGAAGCCCCGATCCAACAGCTCCTGAATCTGAGCCTTAAGCTCCACCAATTCCTTTGGCGCCATCCTATATGGAGCAATAGACACTGGCGCAGTTCCTGGTAACAGATCTATCCCGAACTCTACCTCACGATCCGGTGGCAAACCCGGGAGCTCCTCTGGAAACACATCCACAAATTCCTTAACTGTTCGCACCTTCTACACAAAGACTCCTTAGCCTCCAAGGCATACACATGAACCACATACGCTTCACACTCTTCCCGACCATCTTTACACTTTTAATGCCGATACCACATTGGATAAGTAATCTCTCCTATTACCTATCATAATCACCTCATCACCCTTATCCGTCGTTAAAACCATGCGCTTAGCCAAGACAATCTACCTTGGCCCGGTACTTAACCAACCAGGTCCATCCCAAGAATCGGTCGAACTCCCCAAACGGCGGCTTCTATCGGATCGAAAGAAAAACTACCCTTGGAGTTCTAGGGTGCGTCCTTATCTGACTTATCTCGACTACTGAGTGACCTGAGGGCTAAAATACGGTCATCCTGTCTAGAAGATATCTCGAGTCTAAGTCCATGGTCTCAACTATACTACTAGCAACATAAGAATGCGTGGAACCCAAATCAATCAAAGCGGTATATAGGAGAACCAAAAATCAAAAACGCATCTGCACGTGGCGTCCGGTGGTCGCCTCCTCTCGACGCCTCGCGAAGATACACCAAACCAGTGCGTGCCTCGGAACTACCGCACCTCCGCGCGGTGCTCCACGGCCTCGACCAAATCCGTTACCACCTCTGCCATTACCACGGCCTCTGCGGTGACGGTCCACTACCTCTGAACGACACGGCCCCGACTCTCGATCGAATCCTAGCCAACTTACGCGGGCGGTCCCTCACACGGTGATCTAGAGAACCGCACTCAAAACAACCTTTCTTTCTCCATCCAAGAACCTCCCAAATGAGATTTTCCACAGCGATTACATAGCGGCGGTCCCTCGGTTAACAAAGAATGAGCCTACGGTGGTTCACCCACTCGGTCTAGCCCTCTTCTGGGGATTATCCGACGATCCAGAAGATCCAAAACTCCTCTTATGACGGTTCCTATCCAGATTTTGCCTCACGGATTCCTTAACACCCTCGGCCACTTTGGCCTTCTCAACCAAGACAAAAACTCACGCTCCCGGCTGTGGAGCAATCAGCGATCTCGGCTCGTCTCTCAGACCATCCTCGAAACGAACACACCTCTCGTGTTCTGTCACCACAATACCTCTAGCATACCGACTAAGCTTCAAGAACTCAGCCTCATACTCAGAAACAGACTTACTCCCCTGAACAAGCCTCAAGAATGCCTTCCTCTGGGAGTCAATATAACTAGCTCCAATGTATTTCTTTTGATATGCAGCCTTGAAATAGTCCCATGTCAAATCCTCTACTGCTACACTGTCCCGAACCGTGAGCCACCACTGGTATGACTCATCCCGAAGAAGCGATACAATCCCCTTAAGCGATACAATCAAGCGCTGCCTTCAGGACTCGAACTCGAGACCTTTAGGCCGAAATTACCAACACGATTTGCGTCAATTTACCAATTGTACTTTCATGCCCCTTTTTGCTTATTAAATTCTTTAAAAGCCTCCTTAGCCCATCACTCTTTACAACCCAAAAATAAAAACCATGCGCCCAACGTTGCTCGATCCCCTGACCTGCTTGGCGCCCATCCTAAACCTTAAGTGGCACACGAAAGCCACTTTACTAGGGGGATTATTATGCCACAGCCTACCAAAATTTATTCTTAAGGCCTCCTTGCCCAAATTTCCACTTTTAACCCAAAATTTTCAAAATTTTCAAAATACTCCCTTTTTAATCCGAGAGTTTTAGGAACTCTAAAAACACATCAAACCACTCTTGAGGCCCACTAACACTCTAGTTATTCTCCAAATACACAACCCCTATTTCGGGTTATTACACCCAACACATAGGGCACGGTCCCCCGAATTTCCAAACATAGAATATTGCCTTATTTTGAAAACCTTTCGATTTCGGGTGGAGTTTATAAAAGATTTTAGGTTAGGTTCTAAGGAAACATTATTTAAAACGTGAATGGGATTATGCGACGGGAAAACGACAATGTAACACGAATTTGGCATAAGGACAACATAATACACGTAATACATGATATTGAAATCAATAATCTAAAATATTGACATGCATGAATAATAATGATAATAATATCAATAATAGGCAATAACATGAACAATGATAACGATGACAATGAAAATACGAATGAACAGATCATAATACATGCAAAGACGGTAATCACGTAGCTTACACAATTTGAATGTCAACGTTAATAACATAGGAGAGATGAACTAAACAATTTTAAGGGCATGACACATGGCAATTTAAAAGAATTAACAAAATGATTTTAGGATATAGAATACATAAAAAATGCAGTAAATAATATGAACGAATTTAACATAATGTTGAGATGTAAAATAAACAGTATGCATAAAGTTTACTAAAAAATAGTATACAAAAACTTCCTTAAGATAAGTAAGTAAGTAAGTAAATAAGTAATAATGATAATAATAATAATGATAAAATCAAATAATAATAATAATTATAGTATAGTGTAATAATAAAAATAATGACAGTCATGTTAATAGCAACATTAATATTAAAAGCGGAATTAACCAAAGGATATTAAAGAAAAGGACAAAATCGAAAGAAAGGCAAAATCCAATGCCGAAATTTAAAATAAAAGGAATTGGGGCCCCTCTTTAACACGCGAAAATGGAGAAAGACCAGATGGGGAATAATCCCGGCCCTTTATGCGCTGCGTTTCAAGTGACCTGGACGCAGACTAAATTGAAAAACGAAATGAATCAACAGAACCGATTTAGAAAAGGCGAAAACGCTAGCAGAGGGGCTGATCAAATGCGCTGAAAAGGGGGAGGGGGCCGTCGCGCAAATAACCCATTTTACGAGGAAACACGCGGATCCCATGGTAGGCGGGTCGGGTCATGCAGGTCTCTCCAAAACGACGCCGTTTTGGCGCCAGGGGAGACCCCCCAAAACGGTGCCGCTTTGTTTACTATTAAAAGCCCTTTTTATTCCCCTAAAAACCGATCTCAACCCTAAAAACAAACGCAGCAGCAGTTGCCTTTTGAACGAGTCATCTCTGCCTCTCTACTCTCACGAAGATTAACCTCTTTTCCGATTGTTTCTTCGCACCACCGCTGCGCGTGAGGTCTGATGGCGCACGGGGCTAGGTTTGTTTCCCTTCTCTCTCGTTCTCTTTTTTTATTTTGTAAAAGTTTGCTTTAAAGTAAAATAAATACACAAATAGCAGCGTACAAAACCAAAGAAGCGAAATCGAAATCAACCTTTTATTTTTTGGTTGCTGATAATCGTAAAAAGCCCCTTTCCTTTTATTGTTTTGTTACAGATCTTCGTATCAGGTTTCGAAAACGGTAGGTGAAATATGAAAGGAGTAGATGAAACGGAGAAATAAAATAGAGAAAATGGAAATAACTTTTTAATATATTCTTTTATTTTTTCTCATCTTCAAAAACCGAACCCCTTATACAAAGTTTCCTTTCGGTTTTATAACTGATTACAGCTTTTATTTTTCTATCTATTCTTTTGTTCCTCTCTATTGCATTCTGTCTTTTTCTTCTTTGATTTGGTTGTTTGCAGGTCACAAGTATGGGCGATGGCGCGGGCGTACGTACTGGAGATGTCAGGGGCGCATGCTGGTGGTGACCGAGGCATGATGGGCTGGTGGAGTCGGGGGCCGAGGCGCATGGGGCATGCGAGGCGTGGGGAAGGGCGACGCGCGTGACTCGGGAAACTACGCGCGCCCGCGTGTGGTGGAAAGGCACGGATCTGAAGCGGCGCGCGTGGTGTCCGCGGGGAGGGGAGCGCGTGGCGTCCACGCGGGAGGCCAAGGGCCGGTGGCACAGTAGGGAAACCCTAGGGTTTCTGTTTATTCTTTCTGTTAACGGGCTTGGGCCTGTTGTTGTTACCGGGCTTAGGGTTTGGATTTTTTAACTGGGTTAGTTTTGATTTGGGACTGGCATTGGGTTAGGGTCTGTAAGGGTTTAAGTTGGTTTAACAACTGGGCTCCGGGTTTTGGTTGGTATTTCGGGCCTTGTAACCTAGGACTGTCAATATTGGACTTTTTTATATTTTTATTGGTTTTGTTTTGTTTTTTTTTTTTTGATGGGCCTCGGGTTTTGCAATTGGCCCGGGCGAAAATTGGGTCTTACATATATATATTATCAACATTAAATTATTATATTTTGGATTAATAGGCAAATTTGGTACTCTACTTTTAAGTAAAACTTAAAACTTATTATTATATTTTATTTTTATTAATGTCTGCTGTTATACTTTTGGAGTAAAGAATTAGACTTTTAAATCGCCTCGACACTATTATCAAACACATAAACAAGTTTGATACTTTGCCATTGATGCACGACTCAATGAAACAATTTAAGTAGCAATAATCTAAAAAAATAATAGGATGGATGAAATTTTATTAATCTAACGGAGTAACACTAAAAGGAAGGTTCAACGTTGGAAAATGAAAATTGCAAGTACTAACAGAGAGGATGAGAAAAAACAGAAATGAATCACAACTCAGGTTTTGCATAACACACAATTCTATGCTAGTCTTGCTATATTCATCAACCCATTATGCATTTTCTCATACCTATCATGAGTCGAGTCACTCGTTTTAGGTTCGAAAATTTGCTCGAAAATTGGCAGGGTAAATAAAAATATAAACCCAAAAATGGATTTGAACAAAAAATAATGCTTGTTTTCTAAATGAGCCAGTCTTGGGTAGGATATTTTTCACTTGAGCTAGGCCGAGTAGGCCCGACTCGGATCAGCCTAAACTTTCTTTTTTGTTATTATTTTGTTATCCTTTCACTAGTTTATTACTACTATTCTATTGTTATTATTTAGATATTGTATAATTCTTATTTTATTGTTAATTTTGTTACTATTCTAGAGACATTTGTTTGCTAAGTTGTAATTATCTTAGTATAAGTATAAAGACTTTTTTAATGTATTTTTAATTTGTTGGCAAACATTTATTTTAATGTTTTTAGTATATTTGATATATTATATTTTTTAAATTTATTTTTATATAAAAAATAATCTAAAAAATCAATATGGACAAACTGACCTGACCCGAAATGAAACTAAAATTTTACTCAAACCCGACCTGAACTCAACTCGACTTGGTCCATAATCATATCTACTCCCATCACAAAGCCCGTGTACCGTGAATTAGTTAGGGTATGTTTGTTTCACTGAAAATGCCTTTCAGAAAATGATTTTTTGAAAATAATTTATTTTCTTGGAAATGTTAATATTTTCTAGTGTTTGGATAAATTTTGTAAAATATTTCTGTTGTTTGGTAGATCTCTTAAAAATATTTTATAAAAATTGTTTTCAATGAAACAAACATACATTTGAGATTTTCTTATCTTTTTATTTTTTTAATTAAGTTTTTTATATCTATAAATTTATATTTTACATTGTTTTTGCATATATTAAAAATATTTTGTTAATTCAGGTTCATTACAACATCATTTTTTAGTTACATGACTACCAAACGAGTAATTTTTTTATTTAAAAATGTGATATCAACAAAATTAAAAAATATATATATAACAATGTAAACAATTGGACTTTATTTTCAAATCTGAAAAGTAGATGGACTAAATTCTTGAAAATAAAAGTATAGTGACTAAATTGCAAATTTGTGAAGCATACATACACTTATGACATATTTTAACCTTTATATTGCAAAAAAAAAGTATTAATATATTTATACAATAAATTTTTATTATTAAAATTTTTGAGTATGACTCCTATTTCAGTCAATTTTGAGAAATATATACACTTATGACTATGTTTATTTGTTTCAATCAAACTCTGATTAGTCTAGATTATTTTATTATTATTTGACCTATGAATTTAGCCTATAAATAGGCTATTTTACAACCTTAGAAAAATATACCTATTAGAGATTAGAATTCATAACACATTTAGAGAATTTTGTGTTTACATTTTGAGGGTTCTGTATTTTCGGGTTTTCGGGGTTTAGTTTTTATCTCCATCTTTTTGTACTTTTCGTTCTTTTGCCATTATAGTAAAATTATATTACCCGTGATTTTTTATCCTCTTTGGAGGGTTTTTTCATGTTAAATTTGTGTGTTCAATTTTTTAATTTATTCCGCTATTTTTTTACTTGTTGTTTAATCGGGCCAATCCCAACAAGTGGTATCAGAGCTAGTTCAATTTTCATAGATCAACCCATTTAGAGATGGCAGCAACAAGGTTTGAAATTGAGAAGTTCGATGGCGAGACAAATTTCAATCTGTGGAAAGTTAAAATGATGACAATTCTACTTCAAATCGGCTTGAAAAAGGTTGTTACCGGGAAAAAGCCTGAGAATCTAAATCAAATAGAATGGGAAGAGCTTGATGAAAAGGCCTTGTCTGTAATCCAGTTGTGCCTTGCGAATACAGTATTGCATGAGGTATTGATGGAGAAAACATCATCCGCCTTGTGGAAAAGGTTAGAAACTCTTTATCCGACTAAGTCCCTGGCTAACCATTTAGTGTTGAAACAACGTCTATTTACGTTTCGCATGAACAAAGGTGAACTTTTTAGAGATGACATCAGTCAATTCATTACTCTTTTAAATGATTTAAAGAACATTGAGGTTCATATTGACGATGAAGATTATGCTATACTATTATTGTGCTCTTTACCCTCTTCATATAAGTCTTTTAGGGAAACCCTAATTTATGGCAGAGACAAACTCTCGCTCGAAGATGTGAAGGGTCATTTATTGAGTAAAGACAAACTCGACAATGAGTTTGGTTTGGATAGCAAGGCAGATAGGCAAGCTTCCGTTTTAGTAGCATCAAAGAAACGAGACGAAAGGTGCGCTATTGTAAAAAGTTAGGTTACGTCAAAGCAGATTGTTATAAACTGTGAAATAAAAGAGTTGCTGAGAGTAACGAGGAAGATGTAGTTGGTGCTAATTTGGCCGATGAAAGCGGTGATGATTTCTTGTTAGTTTCAACAAGCGATAACTCCAAGCTCACGTCCGAGTAGATCCTAGATACAAGATGTTCTTTCCACATGTGTCTTAATAGAGAATGGTTCTCCACATACAGTTCAGTTGAAGATGAAGTTTCGCGCATGGGAAATGATTCATCTAGTAAGGTAATTGGTATTGGTACTGTTAAAATTAAGATACACGATGGGACAATTAGGACACTCTTAGATGTCAGGTATGTATCTGATTTACGAAAGAATCTCATCTCTTTGAGTATTTTAAACTTGAAAGGATGCAGAATCAACATCGAGTCGAGCAACATTAAAATATCTCGGGAAGCTCTCGTTTTGTTAAAAGGTAAAAGAACCGACAGTCTTTATATTCTGGAAGGTTCTATAGTGATCGGTGAAATCGGACATCCCTCGTCTGTTACAGAGTCGAAGTCAACTCGTTTGGAGCGGAGGCAACTTGGTCTTTGGAAGGAAAAAGGTATGACCGTTTCATTAAAGAGAGGTTCTCTTTTGGATGCAGGTTTTGAAAAGTTAGGGCACTGTGTTCATGAAAATCAAACCCGGGTTAATTTTGATTTGGCAGTGTACAAGTCGAAGGCTAGAAGTCTTCTAGTTTCTAAGCACAGATTCGACTCAGTTAATTCCCTGCATAGTTCAAGATAGGCTCGTGGCGAGGTTTGGAAAAGATGGCGTTGTGGAAATATGAGTCAAGGTGGAGAATTGTTGAGTATGACTCCTATTTCAATCAAATTTGAGAAATAATCTTTTAGTTAAACTCTATATATTTGTTTCAATCAAACTCTGATTAGTCTAGATTATTTTAATATTATTTGACCTATGAATTTAGCCTATAAATAGACTCTTTTACAACCTTAGAAAATACACCCATTAGAGATTAGAACTCATAACACATTTAGAGAATTTTGTGTTTACATTTTAAGGGTTACTTGTTTTCGGGTTTTCAGGGTTTAGTTTTTATCTCCATCTTTTGTACTCTTCTTTCTTTTTCCATTATAGTAAAATTATCTCTGCATGTAGTTTTTTATCCTCTTTGGAGGGGTTTTTTTACGTTAAATTTGTGTGTTCGATTTCTCAATTTATTTCTCTATTTTTTTTACTTGTTGCTTAATCAGGTCAATCTCAACAAAAATATTAATATTTGTTATAAAATAAAGAGAGATGGAGAGAATAAAGAACAAAGAAAATATGAAAGCATAGAGAATGTACTTTATTAATCAAAGGGATTATTACAATATTTCATCAGAGAATCTATTTATAGGCATAAGAAGTATAAAAGAAGTAGAGATCTAACTCTAATAACTATTAGAATTTAAAGTATATTAAAACTTTATCTTAATCATGATGGACGTCCACTTAATAAGATATTCATAACACTCCCCCTTGGTAGATAATGTGCCTCGTTAAAACCTTATTAAGAAAAAACCTGTGGGATAAAAACCTAATGAAGGAAAAATAGTACACAATTTATACTACGCATAATATGCTGCCTCATTAAAAACCTTACCAGGAAAACCCAATGGGACAAAACCTCGGTTAAGGGAAAAAGAGTGCAATGCGTATTTACTCCCCTCATGAAAACATCACATATTTTCTCATATTTTACGTATTCAATCTTGAATACTAGTTTTTCAAATGACTATTTGAATGTATTTGCTAAGCATTTATATTACCATTCTTTTAAAAGTCATGAGTGAGGGAAATTTGGAGAAATATATTTTTATCTCTTTAGGAGATCCAATAATAATCATAACAAATTTTAATCATGATTATTTTATAAAAACACAAATAGGTATTTTGGATCGTTCTATAATCCTTCTTCAACTACTATTCACTAAGTCAAATTTACCACATATGTTCAAATTATTTCAATTCATATAAATGAATAATTTCCCAAGAATTTCAATATGCTTCTAGCATTCTAAATCCTTCAAGGATTTTAATATAAACTTTACTATATAGTGATTTATAAAGGTTGTAACAACAACCATTAGACGCAAGTTAAATCTTTTATGAATTGTCAATTTAATAATATATCTAAAGGTTATTATATCCACCATAAAAGAATATTATATCTTTTCATAATCAATACCACTTAACGAAAAACTTTATTTTTTTATTCCGCTTTTGCAAAACTACTTCATTTGCACCCTTACTGGCTTTATACATTTAGATATTTGGACTACTGGTCCAAAAACTCCACGAATTTAATTGTACTTGAGTTGAGTCTTTCTATTTTGATCAATTTATACCATATCTATATTTCTCAATAGATTTATTCAAGATCCTCCTTTCATTTCATTATTTCAATAATAATATTGCATGCAAAATCATTGTCGACCACTTTTATTTTTCGGTTCCACATTTTCTTGAATTGACATAACTTATCGAGATCTCTTATTTTCATTATTTCAAAATTCAGTTTCAAGTACCTGAATCTCTTCTGGAGTTTTACTTATTAGTTATGTCTTGGATTTCTTCTAGAACCCCTGCCTCCACAATATGATCATTTTTGAATGTTTGCTCCTTTACTTTTATTAGGATTTTTATCTTTGGAACCGACCAATCTTCCACGCTTCAGGCATGGATTACTTTCTTTTACACTAACAATTTGCCCTATTAGAACATCTATTCATATTAGAGTATTTTCAGCTAGTATGTAAGATTTAATGAATCTGGTAGTTGATTTGTAAAATGAATCATGTGTTGAACTTCTGGTTCACATTACTTTGAACGAGGATCTTAGACATTGATAATTCATTTCAAGTACTTTAATAATCCAGCTTTTTATCCTCTCTCCCTTATGTTGGGAAAACTAACAACTCATGTCATAATTAAATCTCGAATTAATAACTCAAAAATTTTATAAGGAGACTCATATAAGTTGGAACATATACTGTACATCCAAAAATTGTAAGATGGGAAATATTTGGCTCTTCACCAAAAATCAATCGTAATGGGGACTATTTGTAATTTATTGGCTTGATGCGTACAACATGTAAATCAATACAATTTCATGCTGAAATAGAAAGTTTTGTTCTCATAAGTAATGATTTAGCTATTAGTTGGAGGCATTGGATAAATAATTCAACTAAATCATTTTGTGTGTGAATATGAGCTACAGGATGTTCAACTTTTTTCCCAATTGACATGCAATAATCATTGAAAACTTAGGATGTAAACTCACTAACATTAGCAAGATGAATTGTTTTAATTGCATAATCTGAAATTAATCATTTAAACAAGCAATCTCGCAAACGACAGGTTACGAGTTGATAATGCATGTGATTATTTTGTAGATGCATCTACCAAAATCATATAATATTAAAACCATCTACATGGTGGATGAATGGGCCCATATTCATTTTAGAAATGCAAGACATTAAATCTCAACTTTAGCTAGTGAGTCTCTAAGAATAAATTTTCATTGAGAACAAGCAACAAATGAGAATTCTTTAAATTAAAGAATTTTCTAGTTCTTTAATGAATGTCCATATGAATTCTCAATTAATTTTCGCATCATATATGATCCAGGATGGTCTAACTAGTCACGCCAAGTAGTAAATGTATTTGTATTAGTAAACTTCTGGTTTACTTTAACATGTGTTTCAATTGTACTAAATTGTAACAAATTGATAATTTTATTATTATTCATTTTAATTTCTATCCACATATAAGTACTACTGTGACATTTACTACTGGAAATGTCTAAATCAATGTGAAGTCTATAATGCCACTAAGACAATAAATATACTACTGGTTCTTTTGCTAGAGGCGTGCTAGGAAGGGAAATGATACTGTTACTTACCAGGCAAAGGCTAGAGCACCAACATGAGCTTATGTTGTACGGACACGTGAGGATGGTGATGCTACCGATGTTGTGGCAGGTATTTTTTTTATTGCATTCATAATCTATTTATGCTTTGATAGACCCGGGATCTTCACACTCATATGTTAATGTTGAGTTAGTTAAATCAGGAAGTTTAAAAGCCGAGACATTTAGGGTATCGATAGTTGTGTCAAGTCCTTTGGGACAGTTCGTAATAATGGATCAGGTGTATAGACGATGTTTGCTGGAGATACAAAATATAACTTTTCCTGTTGATTTGTTGATAATGCCATTTGGCAACTATGATTTAATTTTGGGAATGGATTGGCTTATTGAACATGGAGTGATTCTAGACTGTCGTAAAAAGAAATTTGTGGTTCAGAGTGAAGATGGTAACATAATTGAAGTGAATGGTGTTCGAACGAGTGGGTCAAATCATATCATTTTAGTAATTCAAGCTAATAAACTTTTCAATCAGGGCTGTGAAGCTTTTTCTAGCCTATGTTATGAACTCGAATTCTAGTTGTAACGCCCCAAACCCGGCCCATACGTTTTGACCGGATCTGGTATGCTATGGGTTGTACATTGAAAACTTTTGCTTTGTTGGTTTTGGAAATCGTAGATTTATTAGGCAGTAATTAATAAATAAGTGACATTTTAAAAAAAAAAAAAAACCCTTGTATTATTGTTATTTTGAATAATTAAACCTTTGAAAAAATTTCATAAGTTGCAAATATTTAAAAAAACTACTTAGGCGAATATAAACTATGGGGCCTTATTACCTAAATATTCCCAAAATAAAACTTAAAGGAAAAACCGAAAATAATCTATAGAAATAAAAACTTGATGGCCCCTCGAGTCCGTCTTGGCTCCCATGTCCACGATCTACAGCTCATCTAAAAAGTTAGGGAAAAATAATAGGGTGAGTCACCAAGACTCAGTGTGTAAATCCTGAAAACACATAAAAGGCTTGGGCCCACAAACACATTATGAGCCCCCTATATATACACACTGGCAACAATCATAATCACATGACAGATAATAAATGATGCAAAGCCCAACCCATCCTAGAATTCCATCCTCTACACACCAACCCGTACCAACCATCACACCTTGGGGATTTCTACAATCAACCCGCCAACCGCTACACACCATATCGACAGTCATACTGCCTATTCCTTATCAATTAGGAATTTTAACGTGGGTTTTCTACCACCGATCACTAAGTGACCTAACATTTCATTTCGTGGGTTTTCTACCACCGATCACCATGTGATCTAACATTTCATTAGGTGGGTTTTCTACTACCGATCACCATGTGATCTAGCATTTCATTATGTGGGTTTTCTACCACTGATCACCATGTGATCTAACATTTCATTAGGTGGGTTTTCTACCACCGATCACCATGTGACCTACCATTTCATTAAGTGGGTTTTCTACCACCGATCACCATGTGACAAATCATGCTCTTCCTCTTTTCATAACAAACCCATCCCATGCATACATTCATGCAAAATCAAACAATCTACTACCTAAGAGTTTACAGTCTTTCGCATACATCGATACACATAGAGAAGTTCTATGATTACGTACCTGGCATTCCTTGCCTAACCCTTTTTGGGTTTCATTCGACTGTCTACACAGCCACTTTCTAGCTTTTTAGCCCATAACATAAACATACATATATTCATACAGATTATTAATGTGTTAGAGATCTACACACACGATCGCTCATATGAAATTTCTCATTTTCCCGCTTTTCACCCCTCAACAGTATAATACAAAATAGAACTTATGTGATAAGGATCTACACACCTGATTACCGTTAGAACGAGACCCTCTAAGTTGACGCTATCCGTAGCCAACACCACTGCTATCTGCCTAAGGTGTTGTTCAGAAGCCGATCCACAACCAAGCGGCCAATCTCGAACGGTAGATACCACTCGTTTCTTAAACTTAGGGATTCTCTCCTTTGCCTAATCCATATTTAATTCCATCACAAGTCCTTGTCAGAACTACTATCACAATATATGATCGTTAATCCTCATCATAAAGTTAAGATCTTGTATACAATGAACGAATCTAGTAAAAATCTAGGGAAAATCTCCTTACCTTAAAATCTCGAAATTGGAGACTAACGATTTTTGGCTTTTAGATCTAGACAACCAAGTTTCCTTCAAATCCCAGAATGCCGCCCAACATAGAACCATTAAACTATTGGATTTTTGGGTTTTGCCTTTCAAAAACCGAAATAAAACGTGAGAAACTAACAGAAGTCGACACTTACCTTAACACAAGGGATTCGGCTAGCACTAGAGAGAAGATTTGGTAATGCCAAAGAAAAAGATTTAAATGCCGGATAGAACTAACTCACAAATGGGATGAATAGTGAAAAACTATAGAGATTTCGACTTTTTAGAGAAATCGGCACAAGAGGAAAAGAATGGAAAAGAGAGTGAAGGGAGAGGTTTCGACTTTTGAAGAAATTAAAGAAAAGAAATTGTAGAGGGAGAGACTAAGAATTTCTAAGACAAAGAATGAAGAGGAAATTAGGGTTTAAATGCCGTAATCAATGAGATATCCCCTATTTATAGAAATTTCTGGCACTCCTATCAAAAACCCGAAAGTACCCTTCCCGATAACTAAAAATCAAAGCTAATTAAAAGGAAAATTCGCACCCTTTTCCATGAAGTAGCCGAATTCTTTACTCCTCTAGGTGATGGAATTTGGGCCAACACCTAGCCTTGTAGATAGCTCCTATCTTTTCTCCTTTTATCGTCCATATTATCAACTATAATATGTACCTTATCCTATTCATATAAATCCTCCTATTTTTGAGCCTTGTTGCCATCCACTCCACCTAACCCAAATGCCAAAAATTAGCTAACTTAAATTTAAAGAATTGGGCTCCATGAAACTTAAATTTTGGGCCCTTATCTCCCTTGTTGTGGCGTCACCTCCTTGCTCCCTAAGTGGCGCCACTGACCACTTGGCCACAAGCCCATTTTGATAATTTAAACACATATACCACCTTTTAAAACTCTATAGTGCCCAAACAAAAATTTCACCAAGGCCTTGACCACATCCTGAGCCCAATTTGGACCCCTAACAGTTAAATTAACTCATTACTCATTTTCATCCATTAAGCACATAGGCCCAAAAATTCAGGATGTTACACTAGTGATAGTCAGAGCAGTAAGATTTGAACTATTTGTGAATTCCCTGATGTGTTTCCTGAGAAATTATTGGGATTACCACCACATCGAGAGGTTGAGTTTACAATTGAAGTGTTTCCTAGTATGGTTCCGGTGTCCATGTCTCTTTATCGTATGACACCCACAAAGCTAAAAGAATTAAAGGTGCAATTGTAAGATTTACTGGATCGTGGCTTTATATGCCCTAGTATATCGCCTTGGGGAGCTCCATTATTATTCGTCAAAATGAAAGATGGCTTGATGCGACTTTGTATAGACTATCGGCAATTGAATAAGTTGATGGTTAAGAATCGATACCCTCCACCTCGTATCGATGAATTGTTTGATCAATTAAAAGGAGCTTCTGTCTTCTCTAAGATCGATTTGAGATTGAGTTACTATCAGTTGAAAGTAAAAGATAGTGACGCACCTAAGATAGCATTTCATACGCGTTATGGCCATTATGAATTCTTGGTGATTCCTTTTGGGTTGACTAATGCTCCTGCAACATTCATAGATCTTATGAACCGTATTTTTCAACTGTATTTGGATCAATTTGTGGTAGTTTTCATTAACGACATCTTAATCTATTTGAAATTCGAATTCAAGCATGAGCAACACTTTAGAATTGTTTTGCAAGTGTTATGAGAGAAATAGTTATATGAAAAGTTTAGCAAGTGTGAATTCTAGTTATCAGAAGTTGTGTTTTTGGAACATGTTATCTTAGTAGATGGAGTTAGAGTCGATTCGAAAAAGATTGAGGCCATTCTTCAGTGGAAAGCACAGAGGAATGTATCAAAGGTTTGCAGTTTTCTTGGGCTAGCTGGTTACTACAGAATATTCGTAAATGTATTTTCGAAGATAGCTTTGCCGATGACAAAGCTGTTGCACAAAAATGTTCAATTCATTTGGAGCAATGAATGCCAAGAGAGTTTTAGGAAATTAAAACAGATGTTGACTGAAGCGCCGAATTTAACTTTACCTGAATTGGGAAAAGATTTTGTGGTCTATAGTTATGCCTCATTAAGTGTTATCAGTTGTATCTTGATACAAGATGGAAAAGTGATCGCATATACGTCTTGTCAACTAAAAACGCATGAACGTAACTATTTGACGCACGACTTAGAGTTAGTTGCTGTGGTATTTGCTCTAAAGATCTTGAGACACTATATATACATTGAAAAATGTCACATTTATACTTATCACAAGAGTCTTAAATACTTTCTAACACAAAATGAGTTGAATTTGAGACAACAACGTTGGGTCAAGCTTCTAAAATCTTACGATTGTGTTATTGATTATCATCCTGGTAAAGCTAACGTCGTAGCTGATGCGTTGAGCAAGAAGACAGTCGTTGAATTGCGAGTGATGTTTGCTCAACTTAGTATTAGTGATGATGGAAGCTTGTTGGCTAAGTTGAAGGTCAAGCCGGTGTTGTTTGGTCAGATTAAGGGAGCACAATTAAATGATGCCAAGTTAGCAAAAAAAAAAGACATGGTTCAAGATGGCGCAATAGAAAGTTTTAGTATTGATGATTGTGGTTGTTTGAAATTTCAAAATGGAATATGTGTTCCAGATGTTGCAAAATTAAAAGAGTTGATACTTCGTGAAGCTCACGATAGTCCTTTTACTTTTCATCCTAGAGGAACGAAAATGTATCGTGACCTGCGAGAAGAGTATTGGTTGCCCGAAATGAAAAGAAAAATAGTTGAGTTCGTAGTTAAATGCTTAACTTGTCAACAAATTAAGACAGAACATCAGGTTCCCACAAGATTACTTCAGCCTATTTTTATTCCTGAGTGGAAATGGGAACGCATCACAATGGATTTTGTAACGGGATTACCATTATCTCCAAACAAGAAAAATGTTGTTTAAGTGATAGTTGATCGACTTACGAAATCGGCTCATTTCATTGTAGTCAAGACTAATTAGTCACTTCAAAAACTTACTGAAGTGTACATTCAGGAAATTGTGAGATTGCACAGTGTTCCTATGTTGATTAAAATCCACGTTTCACTTTGAGACTTTGGAAACAGTTGCATTAATCTCTTGGTACGAGACTCAATTTCAACACAGCCTTTCACCCAAAGATAGACGGACAATCTGAACGTGTTATTCAGATTTTGGAATATATGCTTCGCACTTGTGTAATCAATTTTGAATCAGGTTAGGAACGTTATTTACCTTTGGTCGAATCCGTATACAATAATGGTTTCCAATCAAGTATTCAAATGGTACTGTACGAAGCTTTATATGGTCGTAGGTGTTGAACACCTGTTTGTTGGATGGAATTGTGTGAAAGAAAAATTGTTGGGCTACAATCGATTCAAGAAATGGAAGATATTGTTAAGATAATCTGAGATAGATGAAAACATTTTTCGATAGATAGAAATCATACGCTAATTTGAAACATAGAGATATTGAGTTTTCTGTTGGTGACAAGATGTTTCTAAAGGTTTCACAATAGAAGAAAGTTTTGAGATTTGGCCGAAAAGGGAAGTTGAGACCTCGTTTTATTGGACCGTATGAAATTATTGAAAGAGTGGGACCAGTGGAGTATCAATTGGCATTACCAGAGGAATTATGCACAACGTTTTCCATGGAAGTATCGATCAGATCTATCACACGTTATTTCAACGGAAGAAATTGAAATTCAACCTAACTTATCTTATGAAGAAGAACCGGTCGAAATTTTTGCCCGCGAGGTGAGAGAGTTGCGTAATAAACGTGTTCCGTTAGTAAAAGTTCTATGGCGTAGTCATAGTGTCGAGGAAACAGCCTGGGAGCCAGAAGAGAAGATGAGATCTCAGTATCCCCACCTCTTTCCAAGTGAATTTCAGGGATGAAATTTATTTAGGGGGAGACTTGTAATGATCCGAAAGTCAGGGGTGACGAAAAGTGAGATTCGGGACTCTGTTCCCGTAAAACATAAATATTTACAAGGTTAGTGTAGTAGGGAATTAGATTTTAGTAGGGAATTAAATTCGAGACTCTGTTCCCGTAAAACATAAATATTTAGGAGTTGTTATGATACAAAGTTAAAAGTTAAATTAGAGATTGAAATAAACTAAAATTGCTAAAGCAGCAAGTATACCATTTAATAAATGGTTGTGTATAGGTGGTCGATCATGGGTTATACATTTGTATATTATATATGTTATATATATTAAGTAATAATAATGATAATTTAAATGAAAAAAATAAAAGAAATAAGAAAGAAAGTGGAAGGAGATAGAATGAGAGAATGCAAAATTAAAAGAAAGAAAAAGAAAGAAAGAATAAGAGGCCGGCGGCAACCTAGGGGGTTTTAAACATTTCAACTTCAATCGGTTAGTCAATTTAGTCCATTTTCTTGTAATTCTTACGTTTTTGGAATCCTAGTACTTAGGGCTACTCGACCCACGTTGTAATTTTTAGTATTGTTCAAGATTTTAGATGTTGACATTGTTGAATAGTTTAAGTCTCAGGGATTAAATAGATAGTGTAACAGCCTAATTTAGGGGCTAGTCAGAATAGTGATCTCGGGATCACTAATCCAAGGTTAGAGAAAATTATTTTTATGTTATTTTATGTTTTAGAGCATGACTTTAGAGTTACATGAAAATTTTGGTACTTTAATTTTAGCGATTTCTTGCTTAATCGCGAAAAAGGACTAAATCGCATAAAGTGTGAAAGTTCCATTTTATAAGCTAACGGTACCAAATAGCCTTAGATTGTTAATTGGAAGTCTTTAAAAGGAAATTAGACCCCCAATATATGCTTGGCCGACCATAGGGGACAAGAATTGACCAAGTTGGTCAAAGTTGGTGATGTTTGGTGGACTAATTGGTAGTTTAATATTAAAATAAAGAAAAGATGATGTCCATCTTTCTTGTTCATCTCTTCCACCGAAATATTCAAGAAAAATAGGGGTTGAAAGCTTCAAAAATTTCACCACGCTCATCTCTTCTCTAATAAGTGTTCTAGTGATCTTTTCTTGAAAATAGTTGTACTTTTGAAACCCCTAAAGCTTAAGCTTTCAAATGAGGGGACTATTGTGCAATATGGTGAAAAGTTTAGGGTTTTTCCATGAGAGCTATCATTGTTATTTGCTGCATTTTTATGGATGAAATTGAGTCTTCGTTGTTAAAAGATCAACTTTTATGAAAGGTGTTGTCTTGAAAACACCTAATTGAACCTTAATGGAAAGGTTATAAATTTGTAGTAAGTATGTGAAATGTTGTGTTTTGATGATAGCTATAGGAGTATTAAATGTTCACCTAGGCTTGCTGAAAGTAGAAATGTGATTAGAATTAATTTCCGAGCCTAGGGGCAAAATGGTCATTTTGCCAAAGCATGATTATCGAAATGCTTTTATTAATGTGATGATTAAAATGAGCTAAATTGTTATTATAGATTCAGAAATACGAAGCCCGGATCGAAACTGAGGCAAGAACAAAGTCGAGGACCAAATTGCATATCTACATACATTTTGAATACCGAGGTAAGTTTGTATGAATTAAAGTTGTACATTCATTCTCATTCAATTACTTATTATGTTGTAAAATGTGCACCACTTCCATGAAGTTAAATTATTGATATTATGATGAGAATATGTACGAGAAAGTCCCAGTTGAAGTCTTGGAATAATGAGGATACTAATATCACAACAGGAGACAAGAAAAGTCCGTGTAAGACCATGTCAAGAAATGGCATCAGTATTCAAGGAATTTAGGTCCCGTATAAGACTACGTCTGGGACATGGCACCGGCACCGAACGTAGATCATGTGTAAGGCCATGTTTGGGATATGGCATCAGCATCGAACAAGGAAGGTCTCGTGTAAGACCATGTATGGGACATGGCATCGACACCATACAAGGAAGGTCCCGTGTAAGACCATGTTTGGGACATGGCTTCGGCACCAAAGGAAGATCTCGTGTAAGACCATGTCTGGGACATGGCATCGACATCAAGTTAATGGATCCCATGTAAGAGCATATCTAGGATATGGCATTGGCATCATGAGGCGATCCCATGTAAGACCATGTCTGGGACATGGCATTGGCATCGAGACCCATGTGTGATGAGATTGAGTAACCTCAGTTATTTCGGGTAATTCATCGGGCAAAAGAACCAAGTATGAAAAAGGTAAAAAGAAAGCTAAGTAAGTAAAGATATTAATAAGTTAAGTTATTCAAAGTTGATAAAGAGTATTATTCAAGTTAAGGAAGATGAAGATTGAGTTTATGTTTGCATTAGCAAAATACACTAATTGATGTGATTAAGTAATACAGGTGTCATGAGTACATTACAAGTATGAAGTTGTTATATTACAAGTGATGAGTAAGGATAAGTAAGAGTAAGTAAGCCAAGTATTTTGAGATTTATGTTGTCATTATTTCATGATAGATGAATTATATTTAGCAAATATATTGCTATATGAGTTTCATGAAAACTTACTAAACTATATGCTTACTTCTTTCATTTCTTTCTTCCTTGTAGTTTTGCCAAACTAGTTCGGGGATCATAGACTTCGGAGCTCAGATCGCACTATCAATCATTATTTTGGTATAGCCTAGTTTTGTATATTAAGTATGGCATGTATAGGAATTCTTTTCATTTTGAGTTATGTCTTAAGTGGAGCCAAAGTGTTGGCTATTAAAGTGATTATTCTTTTTGTATATGGCTAAAGAGATTGGCCAATATTTACTAAGTTTATACATTAATTGATGATTAATTATGCATTAATGTTCATGTTTTTGATGAAGTATTTGAGTGGTTGGATTGGGTATATGAATGATCTTGATTTCAGGGTGGCAATTGGCTTGGAAAATAGCCTTTAAGTGTCCACACGGGTAGGCACATGGGCGTGTGTCTAAGCCGTGTGTGACACACGGACAACCTATATGGGTGTGTCAACAGGCCGTGTGTCCCTTGCATGTTAGTGTTTTAAGTCAGTGTCGACCACGGGCTAGCCACACGGGTGTGTGCCTAGGCCATATGCTCCTTAAGGGGTTGCTGACGTCACAAACAGAATACCTCTAATTTTTCACACGGGTGTGTCTAAGCCATATGAATGACACGGGCCATTGACACGGGCGTGTGTCAAGCCGTGTGAAAACCCCTCTAGATTTGTAATAAAAATAAATTATACACGGGCTAGGGACATGGGCGTGTGAGACCACACGGCCTGCCCACACGGGCGTGTCCCAAGTCACACGGGTGTGTGACCCCTGTTTAGGCAAAAATTTTTAAAGAGTATAAATGTTTCCGGTTGAACCTCAAAATCTTCCGAATGTTTGTTTATGACCTTGAAGGCCCATGAGATGTATGTTATGACTAAGAAAGAAAAGATTTTATATCGGAATGAAATTTTATAGCCCGTTATTACATGTTCAAGCAAGATGAAGCATGGTGATGCCTCATATCCGGTCCCGGGGTCGGACAATGGTAAGAGGTGTTACATTTAGTGGTATTAGAGCTACGGTTTAGTCGATTCTAGGACTAACGTAGTGTAAGTATGAGTTTAACTATACATTCCATACATAAAAGTATTTTCATAATGATAGTGTGACGGCTCCTAACGAATTAAATTGTGTTTTCATATAGTAAATGGATCCTGAAAGAGTTGTGGCGGATGATGTAGAAAGTAACGCGCCGACTCCCGCTGAAGGGAAGGTGCCAAATGAGAATGAGAATAGACCCACTACGGTGAGTCAGAGAGGAGGAGAAGAGGCTAGAGAAGCCTTCTTCCACATGATGAATACTTGGTACACGGAGTTCGTTCATACGAACCTGAATGCGCAGCCCCCTCCACCCCCGCCTATTCCTCAACCTACCCCTGCTGCCCCTTAAGTGGTAGAAGTGGTAAGAAGAGAAAAACCTCCGGTTGATAGAATCTAGAAACAAGGAGTAGAGAAATTCATGGCCAGTAAAGATGACGATCCTGAAAAAGCAAAGTTTTGGCTTGAAAATACCATCAGGGTATTTGATGAACTATCGTGCACACCTGAAGAGTGCATGAAATGTGTTGTTTCACTTCTGAGAGATTCTGCTTATCAATGGTGGAATACCCTTGTGGCGGTGGTACCAATGGAAAGGGTCACATGGGAGTTTTTCCAAGAAGAATTCAGAAAAAAGTACATCAGTCAAAGATTTATCGACCAGAAAAGGAAGAAGTTCCTAGAGTTGAATCAAGGCAAGATGTCAGTAGCAAAGTATGAGTGCGAGTTTGTAAGACTCAATAAATACGCTCTAGAGTGTGTATCCACTGAAGCCATCATGTACAAGAGATCTGAGGACGGACTAAATGAAGACATTAAGTTGTTTGTTGCTGTCCTAGAGTTGAAGGAGTTTGTTGTGTTGGTGGATCGAGCTTGTAAAGCCGAAGAGTTAGTGAAAGAGAAAATAAAAGTAGAAATGGAGTCTCGTGACTTAAGAAAGAGACAGTGAAATAAGTCCTTCCAGTCCTTGTCCAATAAGTCAAGAGATTTTTCCACCCGATCGGCTACTTCAGCCGGGTTTTCAAGCAGAGGCAAGAGTAAACAGTATTCGAGGAATAAGGCTCAAACTACTTCAATTATGAGTGTTGGAAACATTCGATCCAATAGGCCGGAATACCCACAATGCAGCAGACGTCACTCTGGTGAATGTAGAGTACATGAGAATGCTTGTTTCAAGTGTGTTTCGCAAGACCACTTCATAAGAGAATGTCTTGAGATGATGAAAGAAGAGAAAGCTTAGAGTGCGAGATTTGGGAGTATTGTTAAAGGAAGGCCACAGAGGAACCCCGGGAAGCGGGGCGAGTAGTAAGGGTAACCCCAGAGAGCAGGTTGCGAGACCCGAGGGTAGGGCGTCTGCGAGGACTTATGCTATTCGCGCTTGCGAAGAGGCATCTTCTCCCGATGTTATTATGGGTACCTTCTCTCCTCATGATACTAAAGTTATTGCTTTAATAGATCCCAGATCCACCCACTCATATATTTGCATGACATTAATATCTAGTATAAGTATGCTCGTAGAGTTCATGGAGTTTGTGATAAAGGTGTCCAAGCCACCAGGTAAAAGTGTGTTAGTTGATAAAGTATGCAAAGATTGTCCCTTGATGATTAGAGGTCATTACTTTAAGGCCAACCTCATGCTATTGCCATTTGATGAATTTGATATTATTCTTGGTATGGATTGGTTAACCACTCATGATGTGATAGTAAACTGTGGAAAGAAATATCTAGAGTTGAAATATGAAAATGGGGATACCCTTCATGTTGAATCAGATGAACAAGATAGGTCGCCGGTGGTGATCTCTCACATGACGGCTTAGAAGTATATAAGAAAAGGGTATGAGGCGTATCTTACTTTTTTGATGAATGCCAAAGAAACCGAATTAAAGATTGAGGCAGTGCCAATAGTGGGTGAGTACTCAGATGTTTTTCCCGAAGAATTGCCAGGATTGCCTCCAATTAGAGAGGTTAAGTTTGGCATCAAGTTAGCTCCCGGTACTGTACCGATATCAATTGCTCCTTATAGGATGGCTCCAACTGAGTTGAAAGAATTAAAGGCACAGTTGCAAGATTTAATGGATAAAGGTTTTGCTAGACCGAGTTGTTCTCCATGGGGTGCTCCAGTGCTATTTGTGAAGAAGAAAGATGGCTCTATGAGATTATGCATAGACTATCAACAGCTTAATAAGGTAACAGTGAAGAACAAGTACCAATTGCCAAGAATCGACAATTTGTTCGAACAACTGAAGGGAGCCACTGTGTTCTCCAAGATAGACTTGAGGTTAGGATACTATCAGTTAAGAGTAAAGGACTCTGATGTGCCGAAGACTGCTTTTCGAATGAGGTATGGGCACTATGAATTTTTAGTTATGCCCTTCAGTTTGACAAATGCTCCTTCAGTGTTCATGGATTTAACGAACCACATTTTTTATTGATGATATACTGATATATTCCCGAGATGAGAGTGAGCATGCTGAGCATTTAAGGACAATTCTACAGATTTTGAGGAATAATCAGTTGTACGCCAAGTTCAGCAAAAGTGAGTTTTGGCTTAAGAAAGTTGGATTCTTGGGGCATATTGTTTCAGAAGATGGAGTCCGAGTTGACCCAAGCAAGATCTCAGTCATCGTTGATTGGAAACCCCCGAAAAATGTATCTGAAGTTAGAAGTTTTCTGGGCTTGGCTGGCTACTATAGATGTTTTGTCAAGGGGTTTTCCATGATAGCGACCCCAATGACAAGATTGTTACAGAAAAATGTAAAGTTGACTGGACAGAAAAATACCAACAGAGTTTTGAGAAATTGAAGGCAATGTTGATAGAGGCTCTAGTCCTAGTGCAACCCGAGTCGAGAAAAGAATTTGTGATTTACAATGATGCATCCTTAAACGGATTAGGATGTGTACTTATGCAAGAAGGCCAGGTGATAGCATATGTGTAACACCCTTATCCCGTGCCCGTTGCCGGATTAGGTTAGAAGCATTACCGAACAGATCGAAAAACACTTACAGAAATTCATACATTCATCCATCAATCTAAAACGTAATGGCCCTTAATACGGTCAACGAGACCTTAAGCATGCTTATAAATCCAGGTCGGGACTAAACCGAAACACATACAAAATTTCATGGAAAATTAAAACTTTTCTAGGTTTCAGGGGTTACAAGCCCGTGTGGGCAGGCCGTGTGCCTTCCACGACTATTAGGCACACCCGTGTGTCCTCCCCGTGGTCTATCCTGACTATACTTCCACGGCCACCAAGCAAGCCCGTGTACCTTGGCCGTAGACTATACTGACTTGGCCCACACGGTCACTAGGCACGCCCGTGTGCCACAACCGTGTGACATTATAGGCCCTTTTCAAGGCCAAAATTCCACCCATTTGGGTCATACCTACAAGCAATGTCAACCAACTCATTTCATACCCATATGTCAAGCAAGAACATACCAATTAACCATCCAATCTATACATTCAATAACCATTTCAACAATGCCAACTTCCAAGACCAAAACATATAACAAAAGTATAATACATTCATTTGTTTAACTCAAAAGCTTGACCTTTTCATGAATCAACTAACCATGCCAAAACATGATTCAAATATCACGATCATAATGCATAATCTCAACTCATCACTAGCCAAATCCCATGGCTAAGTTCATATAACAACATATACCAAAATACTAGCCTATACATGCCATATCTAGCTTTATACATTTCCAAAGTGTACCAAAATGAGTTTATTAGTGTGATGATGATCCTTGACGGTCCCGAGCCTTCAGTAGCTTTGACGACCTATAAAATTGAAAACACACATAGAGTAAGCTTTCCAAAAGCTTAGTAAATCATTATACAAATAAACTTAACATGTAAACCATTTAAGCATATATAACCATTGGCACAATTCATATTCATGGTGTATTTCTCTCATAAATGCATTAAACCATAACCTTGGTCATATTTGTCACATTCATCAATTCAAGAATCACATGTATATACATAACTCTTACATAACTATTCTTGTATCTCATTCACATTCTCATAATCAATTGTACATTTCCTCAAATCAAACTCACTTAGGTCCTTACCTTTTTATACACACTCAGTGTATATACGAAACGTGCCTGAAACGGATAATTATTCACTTAATTGATCATCGCTTGGATTTGCAATTCGTATCACAGACTTGCCCATTGAACCGTTAGGAATCTAGTAGGATACTCAGAAAGCTCAGAATAGTCGTACAATGCCAACGTCCCAGACGAGGTCTTATATGCACTCAGATATCAATGCCACTGTCCCAGACAGGGTCTTACGCGAATCAATACAATGTCGATGTCCCAGACATGGTCTTACACGTAAAGCTCATATAGATGCCAACGTCCCAGATGTGGTCTTACACGAAATCTCAAATCAACGCCAACGTCCCAAACGTGGTCTTACATGATAAACAGAACAGATACCTATGTCATGATATTACTAATCCTATCTATTCCTAGGTTCGTACGGGACTTCTCAAACATTGTCACTACATCGATCTTATCTTGGAATTCTTGTACAAATCATATCGTAAACATTCATCTATAGCAATGGTCATAGGAATATACATATTTCAATACGAATACGTTTATTTGCATAATGACTTACCTCGGATTCAATCTATCAGAATGGAAACAGTTACTCAATTACTTTCGCTTTCCCGCGATCTAAGTTTGTTTTCCTCGGTTCTTGATCTAAACATATTCAGAATTAACCCTTTTATTCACTAATTCATTTCAATCCAAAGACACACATTTAGGGCTATTTACAAATTAACCCTCACATTTGCACAATTTATAATTTAGTCCATTTTTCTCAAAACATCAAATTCACAAAACCAACCCACACTCATGCTTAGCCGAATGTACATATATATCATAGAAGTCCATATTTTCCATCAAATTTGCAATTTAGTCCCTCAAAAATAATATTTTCTCAATTTAGCCCTAATTAGCTAAATTCATCAAAAATTCAAGAACAAAGTATGTTCATCTAGCTCAAATCTTTCATTTAACAACTAAACTCATCTTAAAGCTCAACATATCATCCATGGCATTTTACACAAACATCAACAATACACAAAATTGAGACATGAGCTTGATAGTAGACAAAGTAACGATTGCAAAAACGTAGAAATTATCAAAAATCGAAGCCAATACATACCTTAATTTAGCTTGATAGTAGCCGAAACTTAGCTTAGGTTTTCTTCCTTCTTTTCTTTCTAAATTTCGGTCAAAGATGACAAGAAAATGGCCATTTTTTATGTTTTGTTTTTGTTATAAACATATTATTAATCTATTTACCCTATTAACCTTACAATTAATATTTGAAACAAATATACATTAAGGGCATAATTGTCCTTTGTTCATCCACCAACTAAATAGTGGTCTATTTGCTTCATAAGGCCTTCACCTTTACAAAGCCACAACACATTGGTACTTTAACAAATAGCAAGCAACTTTCACATTTAATGCAATTCAATCCTTTTGTTAAATTAAACACACAGATGGACAAATTAACATACGAAACTTTACCACATGCTTAACCACTTATCAAAGACACAGAAAATAATATTAAAATATTATACTGACTCGGATTTGTGGTCCTGAAACCACTGTTTCGACTAGGTTATAAACCAGACTGTTACAATATGCCTCCAGACAGCTAAAGCCTCATGAGAAGAACTATCCGACGCATGACTCGGAGTTGGCTGCCATAGTTTTTGCACTGAAGATTTGGAGACACCATTTGTATGGTGAAAAATGTCGGATATTTACCGACCACAAAAGTTTAAAGTACTTGATGACTCAAAAAGAATTGAACTTGAGGCAGCGAAGATGGTTAGAGTTGATAAAAGATTATGAGTTGGTTATTGATTACCATCCGGGAAAGGTGAATGTAGTCGCCGATGCTTTGAGTAGAAAGTCCCTATTTGCATTAAGGGCTTTGAATACGTAGGTGACCTTGACAGAAGATGGTTCCATTCTAGCCAAGTTGAGGGCTAAACCGATGTTTTTTCAAGAGATTTATGAGGCTTAGAGAATTGACAGTGACTTACAAGTCAAGAGAGCTCAGTGCGAGTCAGGCGTTGAATCTGATTTTCAGGTTAATTCTGATGGATGTCTGATGTTCAAAGACAGAGTTTGTGTACCGAGGAATGATGAGCTTATTCAGAGGATTTTGCATGAGGCAAAAAAGCGGATGTTCATCTGTACATCTAGGTAGCACCAAGATGTATAATGACTTGAAGCAACGGTATTGATGGCCGAGAATGAAGAAGTATATTTCAGAGTTTGTGTCGAAATGTTTCATTTGCCAACAAGTGAAAGCGGAACACCAAGTACCTTCAGGTATGCTTCAACCTATCATGGTTCCCGAGTGGAAATGGAACCGTATTACTATGGATTTTGTAACGGGTTTGCCATTAACACCAAGCAATAAAGATGTCGTGTGGGTTGTGGTATATAGACTTACGAAGTCAGCCCATTTTATATCTATGCGAGTTGACTATTCACTTGACAAGTTGGCAAACTTGTATATTTCAGAAATAGTAAGGCTTCATGGAGTGCCCTTGCCGATTGTATCGGATAGGGATCCAAGATTCACATCCAAATTTTGGAAAAAGTTGCAGAAGGCTCTGGGTACAAAGTTGAGTTTTAGTACAGCTTTCCATCCCCAAACCGACTGTCAGTCGGAAAGATTAATACAAGTACTCGAGGATATGCTTCGGTGCTATGTTCTTGAGTTTCAAGGTAGTTGGGAAAAGTACCTTCCATTGGTAGAATTTTCCTACAATAATAGTTTTCAATCAAGTTTAAAGATGGCACCTTATGAGGCCTTATACGGGCGTAAGTGTCGAACGCCTTTATACTGAACTGAACTCAAGGAAAACCAGATTCACGGGGTTGATTTGGTTAGAGAAACTGAAGAGAAGGTGAAGGTGATTCGAGATTGTTTAAAGGCTGCTTCTGATAGACAAAAATCTTACTCAGATTTAAAAAGGAAAGAGATCAAGTATCAAGTGGGTGATAGGGTATTCTTGAAAGTGTCGCCATGGAAGAAAGTACTTAGATTTGGCCAGAAAGGCAAGTTGAGTCTGTGTTTTACTGGACCATATGAGATCACTGAGAGAATTGCACCGGTAGCCAATCGGTTGGCTTTACCGTCTGAGTTAGATGTGTTTCATGTGTCTATGTTGTGCCGATACCGTTCAGACTCTTCACATTTCATAGTACCGGCAAAGGTAGAGATACAATCGGACTTGACTTATGGTGAAGAGTCGGTTAGAATTTTGGCGCGAAAGGTCAAGCAGTTAAGAAACAAAAGCATAGCCCTGGTGAAAGTTCTATGGAAAAGACACAGGATAGAAGAGGCTACATGGGAGCCCAAGGAAACTATGAGAAACCAATACCCCAACCTTTTCACTGGTAAGATTTTCGGGGACGAAAATCCTTAAGGGGGGAGAATTGTAACAACCTGATTTAGGGGCCAGTCGGAACAGTGATCTCGGGATCACTAATCTGAGGTTAGAGAAAATTATTTTTATGTTATTTTATGTGTTAGAGCATGACTTTAGAATTACATGAAAATTTTGGTACTTTAATTTTAGCGATTTCTTGCATAATTGCGAAAAAGACCTAAATCGCATATAGTGCGAAAGTTCCATTTTATAATCTAAAGGCACCAAATAGCCTTAGATTGTTAATTGGAGGTTTTTAAAAGAAATTAGACCCCCAATATATGCTTCGCCGGCCATAGGGGACAAGAATTGACCAAGTTGGTCAAAGTTGGTGATGTTTGGTGGACTAATTGGTAGTTTAATATTAAAATAAAGAAAAGATGATGTCCATCTTTCTTGTTCATCTCTTCCACCGAAATTTTCAAGCAAAACAGGGATTGAAAGCTTCAAAATTTTCACCACGCTCATCTCTTCTCTAATAAGTGTTCTAGTGATCTTTTCTTGAAAATAGTTGTACTTTTGAGACCCCTAAAGCTTAAGCTTTCAAATGAGGGGACTATTGTGCAATATGGTGAAAAGTTTAGGGTTTTTCCATGAGAGCTATCATTGTTATTTGCTGCATTTTTATGGATGAAATTGAGTCTTAGTTCTTAAATGATCAACTTTTATGAAAGGTGTTGTCTTGAAAACACCTAATTGAACCTTGATGAAAAGGTTATAAATTTGTCGTAAGTATGTGAAATGTTGAGTTTTGGTGATAGCTATAAGAGTATTAAATATTCACCTAGGCTTGTTGAAGGTAGAAATGTGATTAGAATTAATTTCTGAACCTAGGGGCAAAATGGTCATTTTGCTAGAGTCTAGGGACAAAATAGTAATTTTTCCAAGCATGATTATCGAAATGCTTTTATTAATGTGATGATTAAAATGAGCTAAATTGTTATTATAGATCAAGAAATACGAAGCCCGAATCGAAATTGAGGTAAGAACAAAGTTGAGGACTAAATTGCATATCTACATACATTTTGAATACTGAGGTAAGTTTGTATGAATTAAAGTTGTACATTCATTCTCATTCAATTATTATTATGTTGTAAAATGTGCATTACTTCCATGAAGTTAAATTATTGATATTATGATGAGAATATGTAAGAGAAAGTCCCGGTTGAAGTCTCGGAATAATGAGGATACTAATATCACAACATGAGACAAGGAAAGTCTGTGTAAGACCATGTCAAGACATGGCATCCGCACTCAAGAAATATAGGTCCCGTATAAGACCATGTCTTGGACATGACGTCGACACCGAACGTAGATCTTGTGTAAAACCATGTCTGGATATGGCATCAGCATCGAACAAGGAAGGTCTCGTGTAAGACCATGTCTGGGACATGGCATCGACACCATACAAGGAATGTCTCTTGTAAGACCATGTCTGGGACATGGCATCGACACCATAAAAGGAATGTCTCGTGTAAGACCATGTCTGGGACATGGCATCGACACTATACAAGGAAGGTCCCGTGTAAGACCATGTCTGGGACATGGCTTCAGTACCAAAGGAAGATCTCGTGTAAGACCATGTCTGGGACATGGCATCGACATCAAGTTAATGGATCCCATGTAAGACCATATCTGGGATATGGCATTGGCATCATGAGGCGATCCCATGTAAGACCATGTCTGGGACATGGCATTGGCATCGAGACCCATGTGTGATGAGATTGAGTAACCTCAGTTATTTTGGGTAATTCATCGGGCAAAAAAACCAAGTATGAAAAAGGTAAAAAGAAAGCTAAGTAAGTAAAGATATTAATAAGTTAAGTTATTCAAAGTTGATAAAGAGTATTATTCAAGTTAAGGAAGATGAAGATTGAGTTTATGTTTGCATTAGCAAAATACACTAATTGATGTGATTAAGTAATACAGGTGTCATGAGTACATTACAAGTATGAAGTTGTTATATTACAAGTGATGAGTAAGGATAAGTAAGAGTAAGTAAGCCAAGTATTTTGAGATTTATGTTGTCATTATTTCATGATAGATAAATTATATTTAGCAAATATATTGCTATATGAGTTTCATGCAAACTTACTAAACTATATGTTTACTTCTTTCATTTCTTTCTTCCTTGTAGTTTTGCCAAACTAGTTCAGAGATCATAGACATCAGAGCTCGGATCGCACTATCAATCATTATTTTGGTATAGCCTAGTTGTGTATATTAAATATGGCATGTATAGGAATTCTTTTCATTTTGAGTTATGTCTTAAGAGGAGCCAAAGTGTTGGCTATTAAAGTGATTATTCTTTTTGTATATGGCTAAAAAGATTGGCCAATATTTACTAAGTTTATACATCAATTGATGATTAATTATGCATTAATGTTCATGTTTTTGATGAAGTATTTGAGTGGTTGGGTTGGGTATATGAATGATCTTGATTTCAGGGTGGCAATTAGCTTGGAAAATAGCCTTTAAGTGTCCACACGGGTAGGCACACGGGTGTGTGTCTAAGCTGTGTGTGACACACGGACAACCCATATGGGTGTGTCAACAGGCCGTGTGTCCCCTGCATGTTAGTGTTTTAAGTCAGTGTCGACCACGGGCTAGCCACGGGCTAGCCACACGGGCGTGTACCTAGGCCGTGTGCTCCTTAAGGGGTTGCTGACTTCACAAACAGAATACCCCTAATTTTTCACACGGTGAGGACACGGGCGTCTCTAAGCCGTGTGAAGGACACGGGCCATTGACACGGTCGTGTGTCAAGCTGTGTGAAAACCCATGTAGGTTTGTAATAAAAATAAATTGTACACGGGCTAGGGACATGGGTGTGTGAGACCACACAACCTGCCCACACGGGCGTGTCCCAAGTCACAGGGCGTGTGACCCCTGTTTAGGCAAAAATTTTCAAAGAGTATAAAAGTTTCCGGTTGAACCTCGAAATCTTCCGAATGTTTGTTTAAGGCCTTATAGGCCCATGAGATGTATGTTATGACTAAGAAAGAAAAGATTTTATATCGGAATGAAATTTTATAGCCCATTATTACATGTTCAAGCAAGATTAAGCATGGTGATGCGTCATATTCGGTCCCGGCGTCGGACACGGGTAAGAGGTGTTACAGATAGATTTTTAAGTTAGAAATGGAATAGGATTAAATGAGAAAATTTTGAAATTAAGGGGTCGAATTGGAAAACAGGGAGCTAAATTTAGTTAGATTGAAATTAGTATAAAAATATAAAGTTAAATGTGGAGGTTAGAAATTAGTATAAAATATAAAGTTAAATGTGGAGGTTAAAACTAGTCTCAATCTAGGGACTAAATTGAAGGTTAAGCAAATATAGTGTGAAAATTGAAAATTTTAATGTGAAATTGAATTGTGTAATATTAATGTATTTTAATTGTTTTATTCCATAGCTAACGTCGCATCGGAGTCCTCGAGTAAGAAGGGGAAGGATAAAATCGATGACGAATAGCTCGTAATTCACGGTTTGTATTTTTATAATCCAAATTAAATAGTAGATTGTTGCATATTTAATTGTTTGCATATGGTAAGCATTTGAGGTAAGTAATTTGGTACTTTGAGATTGAATTGATTCATTGTGAATTTAAAATGGATTGATTTTGTATATTATAAAATACATTGATTATATGAATATTGAAATAACTATATATGATAATGTGTATATATGTGAAATTGAGACATTGGTTGTATTTAAAAGTGAAATGAAACCCTATTAACTGTTTGGGCTGAGTCGAATATAGATGGCATGCCATAGGATAGGAAGAGTTCAGGGATTTCTTTGACCTCGAGTCAATGAGGCACTGGGTGTCAATTTGCTTTGGTTTAACCGATGAGACACTAGGTGTCAATTTATATAGGGTTGGGCACAGATATTACTTTAGATTTATCCGATGAGGCACTGGGTGCCAAACTGGTGTGCTGGTTGGATCCATGTATCCGTCCAAGTCTAAGTTGTGTTAATAAGGGAAATTAAATGATAAATTTATGTTTTTGAGATTGAGATGACAAAGTTGAGAAATGAATACGAGATGAGAAATGAAATACGAAATGATGAAATGAGATGTGAATCTTGACATGAATTCAAGTATTGATCTAAATGATGAATCATGCCATTGCATGAGTTGGATTACCAAATGCTATATATATATAGAATACCATTGATATGTGCTTGAACATATGAAATATTATTGCCATGTGCTAAAATTTGTGAACTCTATTGAATGTGAATGAAGAAAGAGTAAGTTGGCATTATTGACTTGATACATATGTTTTATAACATTACTTATTGCATCTTTATATCTTATCTATTCGTATCAAGTTTAAATTATTCGAATTATAGAAATACCACTGAGTTATACTCAGCGTGCGGTTTTGATTTTCGTACGCAGGCTAGGTACTTTTTAACTTATCGTTGACTCAGTATCAAACAACAAATCCCGAGCTCAAGTGTGGTAATATCCTTTTTTGGTAATGGCATGTACCTAGGGAGTCCTTTGTTGATGTTATTTATAAGGTGTTGTTATTTTAGTTTGCTAGTGAAATGATGGATAAATATATATGGTTGTGGTTGAGGCTCCCTTAGTATGTTAGCCTAGTTTATATTTTGGTATGTGTTAGTTTAAAGTTTAGTAGCTTAAGTAGCTAAGTGTTAGTCCAATTATGGTAAAATTTTGGCATGAAGGAAAGCTTAAATGGTTGATTGCTTTGCTAGTGTGTTGATGATATAAAATGTGGTACCAATGAGGGTACATTGGTTAGGTACTTAAAATGGATTGTTTTGGCTTGTTTTAAGCATGCTTAATCGTGTTTTGAATAGGTTAAATGGCTGGTAATTGAGTTGTTTAGTGCCCAGGTAAGTAAGAAATGGTAAACTTGAGTTTTCAGGTACTTATAAGTGCATACGGCCTAAGACACAATCTGTCACACGACCGTGTGCCACACAAAGGCAACACACATGGGCGTATGCCCTTAGCGTGTTGAAAAATAGTATAGGTGTAGTTTCCATACGGGCTAACACACGACCTGTGACACAGCCGTGTGATCCAAGTCAGTGAGTTACACGGGCAGAGACATGGGATGGGACATGACCGTGTGTCCCAACTTTGAGAGTCACACGGTCTGGGGCATTCCACACGACCGTGTGTCCCATTTTTAAGAAGTTTTTAAAATACCACCAAACTTTCAAATTTGTTTCAAATTAGTCCCTGCCTATTTTTAGACTATTTTTAGGTTCCTGTAGACTCGAAATATAGGCTGTAAGAGTAAATTTTACTCTGAATTAGAATGAATTAGCAAACCTGAATTAAGTGCATTCTACTAACATCATCGAAGGTAATAATAGTCAGAGTATGGACCAATACTCTGATGCTAATAATTGGAATAGTCTTTCTATGTATCCGACTTCTAGCATTCAATAAGGGATAAATAATGATAAGAGTGTAGATAGTGGAAGACCAAATTTAGCATAGCATAGCATGATACACTATTTGATTATATAAGACACTAATATGCAAGTATTAGATTAACATGATCCGCCCCTATATATTATAACGATATTAATTAGCTTATAGTACTGCTTGCGATGTAATTAAATATTTTGATTGGTTAGTAATGCCCGTGACCCTAATCTGACGACAGAGAGGGGTTAGGGTGTTACAAAAGTTAACTTTATTGTGGGTTGAGAATTTTGCTTGAGGACAAGCAAACGCTTAAGTGTGGGGATATTTTATAAGTGTTAAAAGTAACATGTTTTAATCCCGTTCTTAATGCGTTTTTGAATGACTAATTGATGCAAAATGGTGAATTTCATGCTCCTAATCCTTTAAATTCAGGTTTTTATACTTAGGAGAGCATTTGGGAGAAAAACGAGTGAAAACGGAGCGAAAATCAGACAATTGAAGCAGATTTCAGGAGCCACACAGGCTGGACACACAGCCGTGTGTACCACACGGCCATGTGCTAGACCATGTGGATTTCGCGATTCACACTCCAAATAAGCAGAAAAACGTAATTTTTAGGTTTTTCGGGCATTCTAAGACCTATATATACCAAATATAATAAGAGAAGGGAGAGCCGTTAGAGAATATTGAAGAAAATAACTCGGAAAACACCATTGAAGCCGACTCTGAAGCAGATTTCCACCAAGATTGAAGATCTCCTTTTGATTTCTTTGAAGTTTATTATGAGTTTCTCTATTTCTTGTGGTTATACTGTTTTTGAGATGTTTTTATTTACAATTATGAACTAATTTTCTAAATACCTAACGGAGATGAACCCTATGATGAATTCTGTCTTTTGCAAAAAATACTTGAATCTTGTTCTCAGTTATGTGTGCTTAATTCTTGATTTAATATTTCTGGATTATTAATTCATGTTTGATGTGCTTAATTCAGAGGAGGAATAGACCCTGTTTAAGAGTAGATCTAGCATAATTGAGTGGAATTACATACAATCCTAAAAATAGGATGACATAAATCTACCGGATTAGAGTCAAATCTAATAGGAGAATTCATAGATCGAGTTAATATGATAATAATGGTTTTAATTAGAAAGAAATTTCAATTAATCAACCTAGAGTCAGTTGCTTTTAGTCTTGAAGATATTAACATAATTTAGGAATTTCTACGGATCAAGATATTAAGTGAATAAATTGTTTAATTTATATTGATAATGACAGATGCAGTTTAGGCGGATTCTTTCATGGATATTGTTTCGCTTCTTGGTTATTATTCAATTATTTTCCCGATTTGTTCTTTGCCAGGTTCTTAGTTAATTAACTAAGTTCATTTTAATTTAATTCAAGCACTTCAATTTGTCGGTTAAATAATAGAAAGACAGCAACTACTAGTACTTTTAGTCCTCATGGGAACAATATCTTTGCTCACCGTAGCTATACTATTTATCGATAGGTGCACTTGCCTCTGTTGTATTTTTAGTTGGTTTCGTGGACATCAAGTTAATAGGGTAAAATTTCATTACATAACATAACATGATTCAATCCAATTCAAGGCCAATTTCATATTTTCATCAAGTTACACTAGTTTTAATTCTATTCAATTTAGTCCTCTATTTCAATAAGCAATCTCAATCATAATAATTCAAATCAAATAATCATTTTCAACTCACCTCAATATCATACTATGCAAAACAATATAAATATGAAAAAATTATAATGATTCAAATCATAGAAATACAAACCGAAGACTTAAGTTACTCGTCATTGGCTCTTGTATTTCTTTTCCCTTTTGACGGCTCTGCGTCGTCTTTAGCTACGAATAATAATCTAACAATACACAACATCAAATTCCAATTCAAATCACAACCAATTACAAAGGCACACATATTTTGCAATTTATTCAATTTAGTCTCTAAACCCGAGACAAGCATAACTTTCAATCTAAACCCTCAAATTAAAATTCGATTTCACCTATTTTTATTAGGGACCTTCTATTTCCTATTCCTACCAAGATTTCATAATAGTTTTTCATTTTATTCAATTTGATCCCTATTGTACAAAACTATCAATTGAACTTTACAATTTAGTCTTTTTTTTAAACTAAGCTTAATTTCTATCAAATTCACATCAATTTCATCGATTTCTCAACTATGGAAACTTTCTAAAACTTTAACAGTTTCACAATTTAATACATGTGTTAGCTAATTCAAGCTCCTATGACCTCAAATCTATAAAAATTAATAAAAAATGACTAGGGACTTATTTAGCCAAAAGCTTCAAAGTTAGCAAAAATGGTGATTTCCTTTTATGTTTCTTTTTTGTTGAGATGAAGAAGATGAAACTCTCATCTGTCTTTCCTCTAATTGCATTTTATAATATGGTTTTATTTTAATTAAACTAGTTTAATTAAATTGACCTTAATTATTTAAGCTTAATAACTAATTAAATTAAGTAAATGACACCATCTATCACCGCCCACTAACATATATTTAAAATTGGTTTGTTTTCTATTATAGTCCTTCGGTTAATTGTGATTTAAGTCCCCAAGCCTTATTCTAATTAAAAATCTATAGTAATTAAACTTTTACAATTTAGTCCCTGAGCCTTAATTGCTCACAATTTCGATTAAATCACTTAACCAAATTTCAATTAATCAATACAATAACTCCGCAAATATATCTATTAAATATTATGGATTTGGTTTACAGAAATGAAATTCTAAAACTATATTTTCTAAAACTACTAGAAATCGAGTCTGTTACATTTTGAACTAGCTTTTAGACCCAACCTTAAAAGCTAAAAAAATAAAGCTTTTGACTTTTGACTTTTGAATGAAAAATTGTCAAAATATCCTCATTTATTTCATCCCAACAAATTGAAATTTAATTAATTGTCACATAATATTTATTACAACTAAATGAATCCATATCAATCAAATATATTTTTAAGCTTTAACTTAGCATTTAGCAATCGGCATGTAAATTATTCTAAAACAAGAGCAATGAGCATGTAAATTAATAAAAAAATTAATTTTCTCCAATATAGTTTATATGTTTACAAATAATTTATATTAATTTTTTTAAAGCTATTTAAATTTTATATTTTATATATTAACATATTAAATTATTTAAATACTATTTAACTTATTTTTTACTTTCCAATATATATTTAAAATATATATTTTTTAATAACAAATCGTATATTTTGAAAAGCAATTTTTAACAATGGTGACCTAGCCCCAAGTGTAATGGATTAAAACGCAGCGTTTTGGAATTTTAGGTAAATTGAATATCCCAATTGCTGTTGTCGAATTTCGACCACAAGGTTAGGTGAAGTTCAGTTCAATAATAGCATACAAAAAAACGTGCGGATACAGTTTCAAGATTACATGGCGGATTATAATTGGATAATGTTCTAAAAGTAAATTCAGCTACGGTCCTCTGCGTTTCAACTTTCAACAAGATAAACATCACTGTCTTCAAATCTTTCTCAGTGCATTTCTTTGGTCATCTTTTATTTAAAAAAAAAAAAAAATCCTTATGCGAACAAACAATGGCAATGGCGGGGGATCTGTTAAGACTCTCTGTATTAAATCGGCCAAAGCTCTCTTTCGGTAATGGCGCGAAACTCAAAGCTGACCGCTTTGGCTTGCTAAAACGATGCCCTCGCGGTCGTTTCCATTGTCGGCCTCGGTCAACTCCTGGATTCGTCTTGTTCAGTTCACTGGAGACTAGACTAGAGTCGGAGGAATCGTCTATACAGCCGGTAGGACAAAAGCTTAAAGACCCGTCGGTTCTCCTCGATGTCAACGGGATGATGTGCGGCGGATGCGTGTCCCGAGTCAAATCGGTTATCTCTTCCGACGAGCGAGTCGAATCAGTAGTGGTCAACTTGTTGACCGAGACTGCGGCGATCAAGTTGAAGCGGGAGGTGATGGAGAGGGAAACCGTGGAGAGTGTTGCGGAGAGTATAGCTCAGAGGGTGAGCGAGTGCGGGTTCATGGCTAAGAGGAGGGTTTCGGGGATTGGAATCGCGGAGAACATGAGGAAGTGGAAGGAAATGTTGAAGAAGAAAGAGGAATTGTTGGTGAAGAGTAGGAATCGAGTGGCTTTTGCTTGGACTTTGGTGGCGCTTTGTTGTGGAGCTCATGCTTCACATATTTTGCACTCCCTAGGGATTCATTTCGGCCATGGTAATTTAATTTAATGCAATTCAATTTCTTATTTAAATTTGATATGTGATAATGACGCCTATGGTTTAATTATGTTTGATTCAGGATCGTTTCTGGAGGTCCTTCATAATTCTTATGTCAAAGGAGGATTGGCTTTAACGGCTTTGTTGGGTCCAGGAAGAGGTTTGTTGTTTTATCCCTTATTTTCACATGCATAAACATTTAGGCGGCATGTAAGAAATTCTATGTTTGGATATATGCATTAGAAAATTTTGGATTTATATTTGGTTTGTTGTATAAGTTGTCAGAATGAATTGCATACTATAAATTAGTTAATATTTAATATGATATGTATTTGAAATGTATAGAAACTTGCATGTCAAATTCACAAATGCCTTTAGGAATTTCAAATTCACCGTGATAAAGACCTCCACAAATTCATGAATTTGAAAAATAATCATAATATCTATCTATAGTATATATAAAGTGGCTGATTGAGTTGGTGTCAGGCTGTGAGTTACTAAAATACCTTTACTTCAAAGGGTAATTAGTATTACTTTAAAAGTATTTTCATATAAAATTCAAATAAAATAACTAAAAAACATTATTTGCAAATTGACCGCAAGACCAACAAATTCATATAAAAGACCCTTGTCACTACACTGATAATAATTTATTGATATATTTTATAAATATTTTTTTAATGTAAAATCGTGGGTGTAATAATATTAGTTATATTTATATGTGTTTTATGACACAATTTAAACTATTTTGATAGCTAATTTTCCAAACAAAACCCATATTTAAGGAAGATATTCCTTGGTCTTAATGCTGTAGTGACCGGGGAGTAAAGATTGACTTTGATCAAAGTTCTCAAAAAATGTTTTGCAGATTTGCTAGTTGATGGATTATTGGCATTCAAGAAAGGATCTCCCAATATGAATTCTCTTGTGGGTTTTGGATCAATTGCTGCATTTATCATTAGTGCAGTGAGAATTTTCTTTCTTTCCTTGTGGTTTGAAAGCTGAGATTCAGTTTTCTTAATATAGCATCATGGAATCAATCTGCTAAGTTCTGTTGGTCCTTATATTTGCCTTGCCTTGTAGATCTCACTTCTTAAACCTGGGCTTGAATGGGATGCTTCATTCTTTGACGAGCCGGTGATTTCCCTTACTTTTACTCTGCAATATTTATTTTTGATATCATGGTTCTGCTGTATCTGCCAAATGCTTCGAGATAAGTTTCCTTTTTCTCACATCTGTTGATTCACTATTTTTAATATGCAGAAGCTACTTAGGTGGAAGTCTGAAAGTTTTGGTCTGGTTGATAATAAGTTCTCATGAAGCACTCCTGTATTTTGACATGCAGGTCATGCTTCTTGGTTTTGTGCTCCTGGGACGTTCGTTGGAAGAAAAAGCAAGGATTAGGGCATCCAGCGACATGAATGAACTTTTAGTGAGTCTTAAATCTGATACTTCCTTGTTTTGTTATTACACTTGTTTTCATGTTTCATGGTATGAATCTTGGCTTACAGATCCTTAAAACTAAGATTTAGTTACATAACGTGCTTCTATCGTATTAACTCATCTTCATGCCATTTGGTTGATTTGACATGTGAGATAATTGTTTTGCAGTCATTGATGTCCACTCGGTCAAGACTTGTAATTACTTCATCAGACACTGATTCCTCTGCTGATTCTGTACTTAGCTCTGATGCTATTTGCATTGAGGTCCCCTCAGATGATATTCGAGTTGGAGATTCGGTATTAATTTTGCCTGGAGAAACAATTCCTGTAGATGTAAGTCATGAATATGTTATATGATCAGGATTTAGTGCATCACAGTCTGATTCCTAAACTTGGTTATATACAGACGAACCCTATGTATTTTTAGTTAGAGCAAACAACATATTGATAATTATATGAAACTAAGATGAACCTTTTTAATCACTGTCTGATTAAACTTATCACATATAAATGGACTTTTTCTGAAATTAGAATTCCCTACATAGGGGAAAGTTCTTACAGGAAGAAGTGTGGTTGATGAATCCATGCTGACGGGAGAATCACTTCCAGTATTCAAGGAAAAGGGTCTTATGGTCTCTGCTGGAACTATAAATTGGGTAAGATGTGTTGAGGAATATAATTTAGAAATGCTATGATTTATGCCAATAGCAATACTTTAGGGAGAGAAATACTTGACCATTGCTTATTTCAGAGATATAGGAATAACCTTTTGTATTAAAATTTAAAATGCATATTAGCTGACTTCCAAAAGGAAAAAAAAAATACGTATTAGCTGGATTGCTTGGGATGATTAGATCTGAATGAGGAGCGTTAGAGAAAGACTGAATGTTGTTATTAGTTGTATTTTTTCTAAATTATTCTTAAGAATTTTAGATTGAACCCACTACCCACGCAATCATCATTTATGTTTATGAATGTTCTATTTCAGGATGGCCCTTTAAAAATAGAAGCAACTTCCACAGGCTCCAACTCAACTATTGCTAAGATCGTACGCATGGTTAGTGCCCTAGTGAACTTTTTTTATTGGATTAATCATACAGTCATGTCCTCACATCTGATGCTTGATATGAGTCACTATGTGTCTGCTGCACAGGGCATTATTCTCCCATTTCTGTGTAATTACTAGTATAAAAAAACAAACCGTTGCTTCCATTTAGCCTGAGTAGGATATCTGCAACCAATTTTCAGGTTGAAGATGCTCAAGGACAAGAAGCACCTGTACAGAGGCTTGCAGATGCGATAGCCGGGCCATTTGTATACAGCATAATGACTCTGTCAGCTGCAACGTTTGCTTTCTGGTATGGGGTTTGTTTCTTCAAATGTATTAACTTCAGACCAAGTGATTTTAATAAGATGCTTAAAAAAGATGGAAAAGACGAGATTCTAATTTCCTTATTCAATATATCTATGTAACTTGTAGATACTTTCTCAAAACGAAAATGGGTAATTTGCATTCAATTTGCAATTCGAATAGTTGACCTATCCATGAAGAAAGTATGACAAGTTTATTTGCACTTCATTTCTTGTTGTTATCTCCCGATTATTCCCCCCCCCCCAAGCCCTAGCATACTTCTACTGCTGCATACACTTGTGACAACTGGATCATTAATTTAAGTAAATGCCGGACAAGTTTTTTTTTCCCCTACTTTGTTCCATTGTTGAAGTACCATTCCTGCATTAACTGACTGATATTTTATTTTCCCTTTTGCCATGGTACTCAAACCAGATTATGCTGGTCCTGTGGCCTTTAGTTTTAGTTGCTTGTAGATGTGTTATTTCCACCTAGCATGCTGTTGATTGTGTACTAGCTAATCTTGTGTCTTTCTCCTTGTTGCTTTCTATGTCCAGGTATTATGCTGGGTCGCACATATTTCCAGATGTTTTGCTCAATGATATTGCTGGCCCTGATGGAGATCCATTGCTTTTGAGTTTGAAACTTGCAGTGGATGTCTTAGTGAGTTTTCTTTTGTCTACCTGTGTTTCTCCACATTGCCTAAATATGAGTTGCCTGATTGTTTGCATTTTTTATCCATTTGATTGGCAAGAAAGTTATTTATTATTACAATAATCTCAATATGGTTAAAGAAACCTTTTTTTTTATCTTCAAAAGAAGGAAACAAGTTAAAAAGTGTTTCCATTCTGCATGTTCCTGTTAAAAGTTGCAAATAAATTTTGGGGAGTTTTTCTTGTAGGAATGACGGCAGCTAATTGCTGGCAAGGTACAATATGATTGAATATGCAAATTTTAAAAAAAATAAATAAAGATTTTATAAGAATTGCTTAACTTGGTAGCATTTGAAGATGGTTGCTTGCATAGATGTCACAATTTTCTTAGAGAATTGTCACTTAAAGTGATATGTTTTATTTTAATCAAGCAAAACAAGATTTATTTGCATTACAAGTTTGTACTGCTGGTTTTTGCTTTTCAGGTAGTTTCCTGCCCTTGTGCTCTGGGTCTTGCCACACCAACAGCAATCCTTGTTGGCACTTCTCTTGGTAATTGTCTAGCATGTCAATAAATCTTGATTTTGATTCATTTTCTGTATGGGACTAATTTAGTGAATCTTAACATACGTCTATTCACCGGTTAGAAGACAGTATGTGCAATTGGAAGATTTCATACTTTAGTTCACTTTAAAGCATGAGTGAATATATTGAGAGCTTATATTTACTATAAGTGACTAAATATATGGAGAGCTTTGGCTGGCTCATTCTTCAATGGTGCATTGAAGAGAGGAAGGAATTCAATTTGAAAATCATGATTTTGGGGAATTGTCAAATATGCTTTTTTGGAATTTTTGTTTGTTTTGGAACATTTTACCCATTATGACATTGAGACCGTTGTAATATTGTTCACTGGTATAAGGTGTATGCACATTGGATACACTTGGATTTGAAGAATAGCATACTGGCTATTTAACTTTATTGGTTCTTTGTATTTTTCAAACAACAACTAACTCTGTTAAATTGTATGTTGCTGCAATGAAAATCATCAGGAGCAAGACAAGGACTGCTTATAAGAGGTGGGGATGTTCTGGAACGCTTGGCCAATGTAGACAGTATTGCTTTTGACAAAGTACTTCTACCCTTGAAAATAATGCACTCTCTCTCCCTTCCCCCCTCTCTCCCTCTCTCGGAGTTTGTATGTGTTTATAATTTGCTATGTTAGAATTTCACTCAAACATTACCCTATTTACCAATGTGCAGACTGGGACTCTCACTGAAGGAAAACCAACTGTCTCATCAGTTTCTTCCTTTACTTATGATGAATCAGAAATTCTTCAAATTGCTGCAGCAGTGGAGAGAACAGCAACACATCCGATTGCTAAGGCTATTGTAAAGAAGGCAGGGTTGTTGAATTTGGTACTCCCAGAAACTAGAGGACAACTAGTTGAACCAGGTTTTGGAACCTTAGCTGAAGTAAATGGACGTTTGGTTGCTGTCGGTAAATTAGAATGGGTTAATGAACGCTTCCAGATAAAAGCAAGTCCATCTGATTTGATGGCTTTAGAACATGTTGTAATGCGTCAGTTATCATCACCATCAAACTATTCAAAAACAGCTATCTATGTTGGACGTGAAGGAGAAGGCATAATAGGTGCTATAGGAATGTCTGACAGTCTGCGGTTTGATGCTGAGTCTACCGTGAGCAGGTAATATTTCCTTTTCGTAATCATGTGGGCAAGTTCTTCCATTTAACTGGCTTGGCATGCATATTAAGACTTGATAAGTAGCCAATACCCAACTAATATTTTCCATTGATGACTAGAGATGCAGCTCTATTCTTTATGTTTCCTGCTAGAATAGCTACTTAGATGTTTCACTTCCTGCTCTGTTTTTACTATAAAAAATGCTGATGAAAATGTTCCTTGTGCTACTCTTACTTTCTTACCTTTTATCATTTGTGGTTGGTTTGTTGCCTTGTTTATGTAAGGCTTCAGCGGAAAGGTATCAAAACAATCCTTATTTCAGGAGACAGGGAAGAGGCAGTTGCAACTATTGCGAAGACAGTTGGAATAGAACATGAATTTGTTAATGCATCCTTGACACCTCAGCAGAAATCAAGGGTTATATCTACTCTTCAAACTGCAGGACATCACATTGCCATGGTAACTCTCTCTCCCAGTCAGTTCTCTAGAATTCGATTAATAATGTAAAGCATTCTTAAATTCACCTGGTTCGTCAGTCAATGATTAGATATATTTTAGTAAATTCAGGCACTGTTGCCTGGTCCACTGACTTAGATGATCATTTGCACCTTTGGATGCAACTAAAATAACAAATTAATTTTATAGTAAACTCAGGAAAAAGATTTAGGATGACCCTAATTAAAGCAAAGACTATGCAAGTCTAATACTGCAGCTTCATTAGAAAATATACTCAGCTAAATTTTTCCCCCTCTCCTAAGGTAGGGGATGGCATTAATGATGCACCATCCTTGGCCCTTGCGGATGTGGGGATTGCTCTACAGACTGAAGCACAAGAAACTGCAGCCTCGGATGCAGCATCTATTATACTTCTTGGCAACAGACTCTCACAGGTATGCTCTTCTTTAACCATAATTGTAGTTTCATGCAACAAGTTAGATGAACTTGTTGAGTATAAACCTTTTAGCTAAGTTGTTTGTGCTTTTGTATGGCTTGTTCATGAAAGAATTATGTTTTCTTAGCTCAAAAGAAATACCAGTCAGATTGGTATCATCTTACTTAAGACATCCCCACCAGGTAGTAGATGCACTGGATCTTGCACAGGCAACAATGGCAAAAGTGTACCAAAATTTATCTTGGGCAGTAGCGTATAATATTGTTGCCATCCCCATTGCTGCTGGTGTTTTACTTCCCCAATATGATCTTGCTATGACACCCTCATTTTCTGGTACGTGAACTGAAAACAAGAGCTAAAACTTTACTTTTATATGGTCTCTCCATTGACTATGATTGAGTTGCTTCAATTTTTTGTATTGAATTTATAGGTGGGTTAATGGCCTTGAGCTCAATATTTGTTGTAACCAATTCCTTGCTTTTACGACTCCATGGGTCTGAGAAGAGCTGGAAGAATAGTATTGCGAAAATTTCACAAATGCCTACCGGTCCAGGTTAACTAAGTACTTCATTCCAATGTGCAAGTATCCTGAGATGGTATATCTTTTAACTATTTCCATTCTTGTTTTCTTCTGTTCATTTGGTCGAACTTCTTTTGTTCATTACGTTGGTAATAAAGCATGTTTGAAATTGTTTTGTACACAACCAAAGCCTCCAAACCTCAAAGGTTACTGTGCAATCTATATAGAACCTAAATCTAATATGCTGCCACTTGTCATTTCTAATTATATATTCAATTTCTACATTGAATAGATCAAAGATGCATTTGTACTCTACTCTTCTTTGTCTTGATTTCTTCATATGCTTATCTTTTTGCTACCATATATTTTTATTGCTGTGCAGCTTCCTGGAGCCCTCAGGTGCATTGCCTCTAAGAGCACTGCTTTTTGACAGATCAACTTGTAAGTAGCTTATTGAGTACATACTAAAGGTGATTTCGAACGGTTAATCAAGGTGTATCGCGTTATGAATAGTGGCTGTTTTTGTTATTCATTTTTATCTTTGCTGATTATCTTCAGCTGGCTTTTGTATTTTAAATAAACATTTATCTAGGAGACGTAATTATATTATTTGAGGGTATTAATCTTTTTATGATATTAATATTACCACTAAAGCAAAACTTTATTTTAATATAATATTTACATTTTAATTGTATTATGTATGTTTGATTACCTTCATAAATTGTATATTTATACTATATATAAAATGGCTGATTGAGTTGGTGTCATAAGTCAACTTAATATCAATTCAATTGTGAAATTACTAAGATATTTTTACTTTAAAATGCAATTAATATTATTATAAGGTATTTCCATCTTTTGATTCTTTTATATAATATTCAAATAAAACAATTGAAAAAATATTATTTGAGAGTTGGAACACAAGATCAACAATTTCATATAAAAAATGTCACTTCACTAATAATCATTTTGTTCATATATTTTTATAAATGTATTTTTTTTAATACAAAATATTTTGGGCAAAATACCAGAAAATACCAAAAATTAAAAAAATTTACCGGAAAGTATAGGGTTGAAAATTAATGACCGGAAAGGGCAATTTCCCCAAAATCGCGTCCCGTCAGTAGCGTTTTTGGGGGATCATGCCTAAAGCGCGTCCCGGGAGCGCTTTAGGCAAGCACAATCAAAAATTTTTGACCGTTGGAGGTCCAACGGTCGAAAAAAAACCCTATAAATACCCCCCCAACCCTTAATTTTTTCACAATTCAATCCTTTCTCATTTTTCTCTCAATTTGCTATCAATTTGCTCTCAAATTTCTCTCAAATTTACGCTTAAATTTCAAAATAGTCCTTTACTATTTATAAAAAGCCCTTTATAATTTTTTTAAACCTATTTTTGGAAAATTTTTAAATTATTTATCGGAGTACAATGGTAGGGAATTATGTCGCCTAGGCGAGAACCACATTGCCAGTCGAAGAAAAGAAAATGGTAAGTTTGAATGTTAATTTTTAATATTATTAAATTTTTAATTATGCAATTTTAATTAATTTAGTATTTTATAATTTTATAATTTTTAAACGATCAGAGATCGGGTGTTGCAATGTTATATTCGCAACATGCACGTCCCCATCGCCATTGATCGAGAATTACTGCGCGGGAAGCGGGTTTTTGGCACGTGGCCACGATAGCCCGGGGTTCAAGTTGGAGCCGCTTTGATCGGTAGCGTTGATAGAGAGGTGGAGACCGAGACGCACACTTTCCATTTGCCATGCGGAGAGTGTACCATCACCTTGGAAGATGTGCGCATACGATTGGGATTACCGGTGGGCCGGCCTCGGTAGTCACCGGTCCGTAACATCTCTCGATTGGATGGCCGTATGCTCACGAGCTTCGGGTGCCATTCCGGATAAAATTCAAGGAGCTCGGATCGATTTGGCTTGGTTACGAGACGCAATCCAGCAAACGAATGAAGGTTCGATCAAGAAGAAAGAATACGGTATCTTGCGGGCATACATACTTCGAGATAATTGGAGGCTATCTCGATGCCGACCTCTCTAGAAACCTCGTCCACCGAGATGGCTCCTCGAAACTTGTTGATTTCGCAGCGCAAGGTGAATTGAGTTGGGGTCCGCGTGTGCTATCGATATTATACCGGAGATGTGCGAGCGACGCTGCGAGTAAACAAAAAATCGGAGGTTGCCTATCACTACTGCAGTCATGGGCATGGTTTCGATTTCCATTTTTACGTCCTCGACTCGACCAGCCATATTCATTCCCACTGATAACGAGGTAAATTTAATATAATATTTTACAATTATGTCGTATATTTATAGTATAATTGCATGCTAAAAGTTTATTTAATTAGGTGGAACCATCCGGAAGCGATCATGTTGAATGACGGCTTGAACATCTGCGCATCCACGGAGCGCAGCGATCGTTGTAGTACGCCGGTTCCGTTTCAAGGTGCACATTGTCTTTGCGGGACATACCTCTCCAAAGACTGACACCACCGCCACACTTCATTATATGAAACGTCCCACCGACCGTGTAATTTTTCCAACGCCTACGCTTGGCTATCCAAGCCTTTTCAGTAGAGGGCGTGTACCCCATTTGGCTACGAATATTGCCAATTAAGGCCGCAGATCGTAGTTTTGGGATCGGCCTTCACCGTCGGGATTATTAAATCACCAACATGTCCGAATCCATCCTTGGATGATCTTCTCATTACACACCAATGAAGTACGTTAAATAATGCAACATTACATAATATTAGTCTTATTCAAAATCATTGAACACATAGTGGTACTCGTATCTGGTAAGACATGTATGCGCACCTTTGTACTTTTTCACCTCTCACACTACTGTCCTTTTCCTCAACGACGCCATGATTTTCCATGAACATGTGCCGCCTTGCACCGCACACTTTTTGCCTCGTACCTATCGAGCTTTGATTTAACCATAGTGTAGTTAACCTCGCATTCGACGATCTTTGTATTGTTTCAATGCAAAGAAGAAAAGTATTCTTGTTGGAAAAGCGGTTACCAACTTCTAATTGATCCGAATCCAACAAAGAATTTGTGCGGTCCACGCGTCCGGTGTGGTAGTTCAGAAACTCCAATGCATCATCTTGAGATAGATCGACATTATGCATGTGCGCTGGAGGTGAGTATGCCCCGAATAGCGGATCTTCTTCTTCGTGCGAACCGCCTCAACGTCTTCAGTACAATTGGAACGGGCTCCGCTCGTAAAATATTCCAACTTCGCACCATCGTGCCCTCGCTCTCGAGGTGGATCCACATCGGATTCATCATCCCATCCTCCATAATCTGCAACAAACGAAGGCCCTCACCGGTGCATGTCGTTCGGTAACAACGAGGGCCCCTCACTGGTGGATGTCGTCGGTAATACATCATCCTCCTTAAACATCTTTCGTAACGATCCCAATCGTATGTGGATTGCCATCCACTAGAAGTTGATGACCTCCCCCAATACGTATTTCTGTCATCCGACGTCGAATGACGAATATGCATGTCCCATCCACCAACCGAGTGTCGTGCAGGGGTTATGTTTTCCATACTACCACCGCACACGGGCACTTCTGTGTTTTGCCTCCCACTTACAGAGTGTCGACTTGGGGTCGTGTATTCCCCTCGAACGATACTAGATGTTGAGGTCGCAGCCAGATCACTTGGAGATGAAAATTCCACATATACCTCGATATAGGGTGAACCACTGGCAAGATGAGTCTCCACCATTGCCTCAAGGCTCCGAGGACCTTTGATGTCGAATGAGTCATATCTCACCGGATCAACCGAAGCACAAAATCTATACTTAATAGACTGAACTTTCATTACCGTTGTTCCGAATATTTTACGCCTAATTCTTTTGCGAAGTTCTACCAAATCGACGTTCCGCCAAAACTCAATCGCACCGTGTTCTCCGATAAGAAAACAACACCATTTTGATGTCACGCACTTCACCATCGTAGTAAATAACAGCATTAATACGTTCACTCATTGCAAGTGGACGGTGTAAAAGAGTAAAATTATTGTACTAAAAAATCACACTAAGTTCAATTCCCAGGAAAGAGAGGTGGATCACAAGGATCACTTAAGTACCAAGTCTTTCCTAGCCAGAATATCCTCAATCGTAATTTAATAGCACAATAAATAACTACGATCACACTCACAAGATATGAAAAAATTTTGCCTACGTCTTCGGGCACTAACAAATATATTTCACTCCAAAAATACAAGTGAAAATTTACAAATAGGGAGAGAGAGAACAATGCCTTAAGTAGAGAATGGCAAATTGTGGGATGAAGAAAATGAGAAATGGTTAGGCCTATTTATAGTTGAGGTTTAGGGATCAAACTTACAAAGTTCCTATTCAAATAGGGACCAATATTGCAATTACCCCCCATACCAATTTTCACATCACATCAACTTTCTGTGCCTAATTTTGGAGCCATTTTCTTCCCACTTGCGCCACCATATTTCGGAAAAAAAGCCTAAAGCGCGTCCTGGGAGCGCTTTAGGCCACGTCAAAAAGCACGCACGGGGCGCGTTTGCGACGACGTGGCCTAAAGCGCCCCCCGGGACGCGCTTTAGGTCGCTTTCCCAAAAAAACCTTGTTGGGGCGCGATTTTGGGGGAAATTGCCCTTTCCGGTCATTAATTTTCAACCCTATACTTTCCGGTAAATTTTGTTAATTTTTGGTACTTTCTGGTATTTTGCCCAAATATTTTTGTTCACCCACATTATGGGTGTGACAAAATTTAGTATTTGATAATGTTGATTGAGTTGGTGTCGTAAGTCAATTCACACTAACTTATGATTGATGACAATATCATGATAAACAATCGTATTACATTTAGTATTTTTAGTATAATGTATTTGTGTTTGAATTTTATTTTCTCACAATTAAATCTATTTTTTTAATATGGTACAATTTCATGTGTTATTATTAATTAATATGAAACCATACAAAAATTCATTATTTATTTGTAATTTTTTTTTGTTGGTAATTATTTTAGTAACACTGCTTTTTCATCTTCAACCATGTTTTTTCTTTCACCATCATAGTCCCACTATTTATTTCATGGAGGCGTATGCCAATCTTCATATTTATTACATTGTATCTGTACCTTAACCTCCTCCAGTTAATTGATTATTAGAAGGGCAAACATTGTCGTGTAATCACATGCAAAACCATTTTACATTGATCATTCAATTGCTTGGTACAAAATTGCAAAAGCTGGGGTGAACCAGACAGAAACTGCTGAGTAGTATATCAATGGACGTCGGTAATTGCACCTTGGTTTGTATCATTATTTTTCTGTTAGGTTTCCTCTCCCATATCACTGAAAAATCTCGTCTTGTTTCGTCCCCATCAAGGCCTCAAATTTCCCATAATCATATACCACATAACTCGTATATTTAAAGCATTCATTCAAGGTAGAACCCCCAACCCCCAAATGCAAAAGCTCTAAGAAAGGCCCACAATTCAAAGGGATTGTACTGCTTGTCTTTCAATAAGGACTGAATCGAATTATTAAATTCTGGATGAAGGGATCAAAGAAAAATAAGTTGGAGGTTGCAAAAGGTAGAGAGAATGAAATATAAAATAATGGAAGTTATGGGAAATCAGATTCTTTTGTTTTGTCCGGCAGTGTCATTTTCTCTAAAACAAACATTTATAGTAGACAGCAACGGTGTCTTTTCAATCATATTACAAATTTCTCTGTACCATTTTACTTTTATTGTATTTTTTAAAATTTTAAATTTAATTTTTATATTTTTATTTTGTAAAATTTAGTTTTTCAATTTCTTTGAATTTTTAAATTTAAGATCAATTACTAGTATGATTAAATTTATTAATGTGACATTTTAAAATAAAAAAATACTTATTTGATAGAAAAACGAATTTAAATTTAACAATATAATTTAAACAGTGTTAACAGTTAGACTTGAAGTAAAAAAACTAAATTCCTAAATATAAAAGTATGAATATTAAATTTCAAATTTATAAAGAGTAAAAGAGACTTATAACATTTTTTAACTTTTTTTTTTTTTTTCATATTTTTAAGTTTAATTCATAATTAAGAAAAAAATTTCCTCTCATCTCAATTTATCATCTTAAAATAAAAATATTAAGACACATTGTTATTAAACCTGATAATTTTTTAGATAAATGAAAGGAAAATGATAATTCTGAAATAAATTTATTATTATTTTTACTATGCCTATTATATTTTTAATATGAGAGTAAAAATATTTATATATTAAAAGTAGTAAAATGTTATATTTATAACATTTGAAAAAATATTGTTAGTTTTATAAGTTAGATTTAACTAAATAAGATTGAGAAAAACAATCATGAATTCTGAACATGAATCATAAAATGAATTTAAACAATATAAAAAAACTATTTCTTTCTTCTTTTACTTACAATTGTTTTTGAATAATCTTATTATAAGTTCCGATCATATATGCTCTTTTTGACACAATATCTAGAACTACCCATAATTCATCCTCAATCCATAAATAGGAGTATAAATCACTTCAGCGTATTCAAACTCATGTCCTCCTACATTGACAACAATACCCATGTCAATCGAGTTAAGACTCAATCGGTTACTTACAAAAACTTTTGTGTTTATTCTAAAAATATAAAGAATAAAATGCACCTTAGGACCCATTGATTTTTATTTTTTTTTAAGGAAAAAACGACCACAAAGTCAGGTCAGAATTTATTCAAATAGCGTCACAAATTACAGCATTATGGATTTATGTAGGATAATCCATTTCAAAAAACCAATTGCAAGCATCCGCACACATTTTTTTACAAATAAAATCTGCCACAGAGTTACATTGTCGACTAGTCCAAACACAAGTAGCAGACTGAAAGTTAACTAAGGCCTTAAGACTATCCTTAATCCGCTCACCAATAATCGTCAGGTCCCTTTTCTGGCCATTTATTTTGTTGACCAGCCTTGCACTATCCGACTCAAATAATACATCACCTTTAATATTGAGTCGACACGCAATTTTAATGCTTTTGTCAAAAGCATACCACTCAACCTTCTCAATCGACGACTGCACATCTTTAAAGCCTCCACCTCCACCCAAAACAAAACCATCCTCATCCCTTATAATAACCCCATATCCGGTTTTGTTATTACCAGTAGAAGCATCAAAGTTAATTTTAATGCAGTCTTTCGGAGGTTTGACCCATTTTCTTACGTCGAGTTGGGCAGATAACATCAACACATTTAATAGATTATGGATGCAGAAATCTTTGCTGAGCATACTGGCCTTATTCCAAATATCCTTTGCCTCATCTTCTTTGCCTCTAAATACACAATTGTTTCTGTTGTTCCAGCAATTCCACAAGATGGTCATAAAGTCCGCCATTGCTTTTTTGTTGAGAATTCTCAACATATCTTCCAGCCAGTCGTTACATTTATCGTACTCCTTAGAAATAACGTTGCTATCCAAACCGCCAAGCATTAGAGTAGCCCTCAAACTCGGACAGTCTATAAGGGCATGAATGAGGGTCTCAAAATCGGCGCCACACCTAGGACAAGTTTGACCAAAACCATGATGAATAGAGGCAATTTTGACGTTAGTAGGCATGATTTCGTTACCCACTCGCTAGGTGAATACACGGATCTTAGGAAGGGTGTCAAGTTTCCAAATCGCTCTCCAAAAAAACCTATGAGGACCAAATCCAATTTGCTTCAGGAGTAAGCAGACTTCGAAGTATACTCTCCTCGTTAGAACCCATTGATTACCTTAATTTTCTATATTTAGGTATTAAACTTTAAATTAAAGAAAATAAAACCCAACAAATTAAAGTTATATTGTGTGTAAAATCATAAAATACAGATGGCTAATGCCTAATGGTTCTAGCCAAAACATAAATACATAATAATAATAACCGTAAATAAAAACACATTAAATGGGCACGTGATTGGGAACTTATTTAGTTGCAAGGATTTTCATGCAAAAACGCTTTACATGTGACTGTTGGGTCCACCATATTTATTCCACTTTACTCAGTTTTTTATTTGTTTATTTCTATTTCAGGTGTGTGGGTTAATTGACAGCACAAAATACCCACCATCAAACTTTTTTGTTCAATAAGGGTGCAAGAGATTGGCTTTAACAACCGACTTCATACAGTCCGGGCAATTAAAAAAGATGATATAATTTCAGAAAAATTACTACCATCAAAATCACCCTTATTACTGCTAACGCATCTGCACAACAGTTTTCTTCTCGAAAAATATGACAAATCTGATTAGATACTACGGTCGGTAATGATAGGGTCAAGTAGCAAATTTTTCCATTACATAAACAACAGAAAAAACATCAACTAAAAGTTGTGAAATATTAAGTTGTTTAGCAGGAGATATGCCATCTCTTAAAGCCCAAAAGTCAGCAATGATGTTAGTTGTATGGTCAATATAACAATAAGATATGGTGACCCAGTTCTCATTATAGTTTTGAATAATGGCACCGCACCAATAGCCCCCTAAGTTCCAAAAAGAAAACCTATCACAATTAAGCTTGAACCATCCAAGTGGAGGATGAAATCGTTGAACATGGATGATTGTAGCTAAGTGATTATGTTTGATCTTACAACAAATAGCAAAATGTTGAGCAACCAAAGAAATGGTTTTGGGAATGATCTGCTGTTTGTTAAAAGAGTTTTCAACTGCAAGAGAGTTGCAAGCAAGCCATATACTTGCAAGGAAAATAGCAAAGATGTTAGACCAAAGTATGCAATGACCTGTATACATAAGCTTGGAAGTCGGGTTAATCTTAAGCCACTCATAAAAAGGAAGGTTTAAGGAGCTTGTCAAAGAACTAGGGATTGATAGTTTATGCCAAAAATCCTTAACATGATCGCAAGTTTCAGAGGCAGTGTTGCAAAAGGGATAGAGGTCGATAACCATTCCTCTGGAACTCAATAGAGATTTAGTAGGAAGAATATTCCTAGCTAATTCCCAGATGAAAATGAGAAGCTTAGGAACGAGGTGAAGCTTCCAAATCCAATTCGAGTACAAGGGAATAGAGAAGGATTATTTGAGAAAGATAAAACTAGAAGGTAAACAGATTGAAAAGTAAAATTGCTTGTAGGATTTGGCCAACATCAAGCATAGTTAGAACCAGAATTAATAATAGAAGTTGGTGTAGCACGTATCATATCAAAGATTTCTGAAGAAAAAAGGAAAGAAACCTTGTTAGGAGTAACTCTAAAATATTTTATTGAAAGGTTATTTTCTTCTCTATTAGAGATCTAATAGGTCCACTTCCAGCCCAATTATTATCCCAAAATCGGAAAGAGGGTCAACCAGAAACTCTAAGAAAATATACTACCAGTATTTGTTGGACAAAATATGTTAGCGAACAAATATAAATATAAATAATTATATAAACAAATAAAAAAATTAATATAAACAAGTATTTATATTTATGTAAAAAAACACCAAATTTAAATAAAACAAATTATATAAATATTTATATTTATTTAAAACATCAGATTTAAAAATAATTAAATAAACAAGATTTTAGAAAACCAAAAATCGAATAAGGGAATCGAGTTTTACTAGATGTTGATGCCTATTTTCACAGTTTCCTTAAGACAGATTCAGCTGCTCCTATGGTACTTGGAGAAATGTTGGTCGACTGTCTCCCAAGATACAACAACAAAATGATCGCGCCGGTAGCACATCTGCAGTGATCAACGAACTAGCCTTGCTTTTTTCTATCACCAAAACGTTTGAAAATTTTGGAGAGGAAAAAGAAAAGAATTTTTTTTTTAGAATGAAAAATTTGTTATTTCTCTGCGTAAGTAAAGAATTTTGCATAATTCTGCATAATTCTTTAGGCTTTTATAGGCATTCAATATGAAGGAATTTTAGAAATTTCCATTTAAATCGATTTGAATAAAATCAAATCAAATTGAAAATCAATCTGATTGGAATAAAATCAAATCGATATATTTTTCCTTTTAATACAAATCCTGTATAATATCTGTTGAGAAAATTAAAATACGTATTGGACTAAAATATTCGCAGGCCTATTTTGGGCTCGACCGGTTGGATATTTAGCGTCACCCACGTCGTGAGGGTGCGCCCCCAACCCTGACAGGTTTTGATCTGCACCCACTGCGTGCGAGGCAGGGTTTCAAGCTTAGTCATTCAATAACCCTTGGAATGGGTTCTTATATATATACATATCTCACACTTGGTATTTAACCAAAGTGAGATCTAAGCTTTTTATTTTTCTCAACATAATTCACAAGTAGCTTACTTTGAGCATTAATTTCTCATTCACCACTCAACCATTTTGAGCATATTATATACCTTTTTAAAAGTCTCATGGAGTAGACTATAAAAACATAATTTTATGATTTAACTCTCCACCTTTACCAATCGAGAATGTGCCTCAAAGTTTTCAAAAATTACATATTTTCCAACAATCCCGCACATGAATGAAAATTGATAGTTTTAACGAAAAAAATTGACTCGATGTGATTATAGAATCTATGATTGATAGGTGCATAGGATAGGTAGACATCCACCCTTGAACCTTCCCTTGTGAAAGTAAATTTACTTTACTAGCTGACCAGTAGGCGCGATGTTCTTGAACTATTTTGCCTTTTGTGTAAATGATGATATACCTTTTATAACTGCCTCCCTAGCAAGGTGTTAGTTCTCATGGGTATGCTCATATAGTCGTGAACATCTCCTGGTTCTATAAGAGTTTGAGAGAACTATGCCCCAATAGTCTCCTCGAAGCGGCCCCACTTCACTCTCACATAGGTGACTTATGTTGCTCAGCTCACTGAAACACATAACAGTAATTAAAAGCATTGCTTAACCTATCCCATTTTTAGTCACTGTTTACATCAAAGGAATTGACTTGGGATAATAATCCCCATAGTGACCTCACAGGTCTATGCAAGTAGGTTGTCCCTTTGAACCTTGATCTTGGGATCTTTAGTCAGCTAGGTAGGATTTTCCTTCACATAGCGCCTTTTATTTTCATGGGCTTTAGTCTCATTCCTTTCAATGATTTATCACCATGATCTCAATTTAAGCCTTTAGTTAGCGGATCCGTAATGCTATCTTTTAATTTTACAAAATCAATAGAGATAACTCCATTTGAGACCAGTTGTTTAACGGTATTGTGTTGATGACGCATATGTCTTGACTTATCATTATACATTACGTTAGCAAGACACCCCTACACTTTCAAGTGGTTGTAGAATGATTTTTTACCTTTCAATAACTCATATGGTGTCTTGTCCCTTTTCTTGTGGGGAACCTTATTTAAAAGGTAATTAGTTGATAGAAAGGCTTCCTTCCACATTTTCTGTGATAACCCATAGCTTTCTAGCAATGTATTCATCATTTCCTTTAGAGTTCGATTTTTCCGTTCGGCTACACCATTTGATTGAGGAGAGTATGATGGTGTTACTTCATGAATAATTTCATGTTGTGTACAGTATTCAAATGGTTCAACATATTCACTACCACTATCATTTATCACCATCTTAATCTTTTTATTAAGTTGGTTTTTAACTTCCTACTTATAGAGAATATATTTTTCTATAGCTTTGTCTTTACTATTTAGCAAATATACATAGAAATATTTTGTGCTATCATCACTGAAGGTAATAAAATATTTATTCCCTCCTTTCGTTTGAACAAATTTAAGTCACAAACATTGCTATGTATTAGGCAGGTGGTTTTGTGCTTCTTTCGACAGTTTGAAATGAAGACCTTGTTAATTTTGCCTCAACACATGTTTCACATTTATGGTTATAATTAATGTGAAATGAAGGAATGTTCTCTAAGTTAATTAATTTATGTAAAGTATTATAATTAACATGTCCGAGCCTACTATGTCATAAATTAAATGACTCAAACATATAAACAGAAGAAGAAGCAACATTCTTATTCATAGTTTTGCATTTAAAGAGGTTACATTAAGTTTAATACATATCTCTTTCCCACAAACATTCCCATTTAGAAAAAAAATTAGCTTTTGGGATTCAAACACCATCCTAAAACTGTGTACACTTAGGAGTGTTACAGAAACACAGTTCTTGCGTATGTCAGGCACATAAGTTCATATCAGACACTTCCTTGGAAATTTCTTCCATAGCATTGGCCTCGTTAGCTCTAACTTTCTTTGGAATCCTATAGTCAGATGACTTTTGCCCCATAATGTTGCAATTGAAGCATTTCCATTAAAATTTTTTCTTCTTGGAAATGCCACCTTTTTGTAACAGCCTAATTTAGACCCTAGTTGGAACAGTGGTTTCGGGACCACAAATCTGAGGTCGGAGAAATAATTTAATATTATTTTTGATATTTTTGGCATGTGATAAAGTATGTGTGAAAGTTCTGTGTGAAAATTTTATCATTTGTGTGTTGATTTGTGAAAAAGGACCTAATCGCGTAAAATGAAAAGCTGTGTGCTGGCTGTAAAAGTGCTTAATTGCCATGGATTATTAAATGAAAGGTCCTTATGTTGATATTAGACCATTAATAGATTGGATGGACAAAAATGGGTTTAAGTTAGTGGAATTTTATGTGAAATCATAAGGGTTAATTTAGTAATTTGTGAAATAGGCTTAATTAAATTAAAACAAAAGAAATGAAAGCCATTCTTCATCATCTTCTCATCGAAATTAGAAAAGAAAATAGGGTTCTTAAGCTTTGGAGGTTTCGACTCTTGTTGTTCTTGATTGAGGTATGATTCGAGCTTGGTTTTTGATGATTTCTACGTTTTTGTGATCGTTGTTTCGTGTTCTAGCTAGCCCATGCTCTAATTTTTGAGTTTGATGGTGAATTTTGTAAACTTCCATTGATGAATGTTTGAGCTTTGTAATAGTTGATGATGAATAATGAATAATTGTTGATAGCTTTTAATGTTTTGTAAAGTGATTTTTGACAAAAATGTCAAAAATGGATTAAATTGTGAAATGTGTAAATTGAGGGATTGAAATGTGAAATAAATGAAAGATATGGGCTGCTAGGGACTAGTATGAAATTCGGCTAAGCTTGGGTGTGAATAAATTTTGTGTATTTTGTGTAATTGTGAAATAGGGACTAAAATGTCAAAATGTGGAATTATGGGGACTGGAGTGTAAAATGCTTTAACTATGTGTTTGTGAATAGTTTTGGATGAAAATGTAATTGAATGAGTTGAATTTGAAATTATATAGATCAAGAAAAGAAAGATTCAGACCGAGACCGAGGCAAAAATAAAGTGCTCGATTGATCGACTAATGTCGTTATTTCCACGTCCGAGGTAAGTTTGTATATAATACAAATTGTTTAAATAATGTTCACCTTTATGAAATGAATGGAAATATGATTGTTGAGTTAGTAATGTGAAATGTGAGTTCGAAGATATGCGGCACTAAGTGTGTGTAAATAGAATAGTTACTGCGATGAAATGCACTAAGTGTGTGAGATAAAGAAATGCATCGACTATATTAGTTGGCACTGTGTGTGCGATACCGAGACATGTTTGGTTTAATGTGATGGCATTAAGTGTGCGATACAATTGTAGCTTCGAATAAATTGGCACTGAGTGTGCGAGTTCATCTAACGTTTAAAGAGGACCGAATGAATTATGGCTTAGAGCATTGAGTGGTAAATGTGATAGATAAATGCGTGGTGGTATAGGTATGTACAGAACCTATGTGGTTGATGATAATGTGTATGAGATCAATGGATGAATATGTGAATGAATGATGAAAAAGGGATGGTTTGAGTAGCATTATAAATGCTTGTTCATGAACCTATAGATATGGTGTGAAAGTGAGTAATTATCATGGATGATATTGAGTAGTGATGTGAGTTGAACTAAGTGTTAGTTAATTTTGCATATTGAATTTGAATTGTTGATTTAAATGTGTTATATTACGAACTTACTAAGTGTAACAGTCCGGTTCTAGTCGAAATAGTGGTTTCGGGACCACAAATCTGAGTCCATATAATATTTTAATATTATTTCTTGTGCCTTTAATATGTGATTAAGCATGTGTTAAAATTTCGTGAGCTAATTTATCCGTTTGTGTGTTTAATTTGATAAAAGGATTAAATTGCATTAAATACAAAACTAGCATGATATTTGTAAAAGTGCCTATTTGATGTGGCTTTTGAAAGTAGTGGCCTTAAGAGGCAATTTAACCACTATTTAGTTAGTGGATGAACAAAGGACAAATGTGCCCTTAATGTATGTTTGTTTTAATTATTAAATGAAAGGTTATTAAGGTAAATGAATTAATATGTATGTTATAATGTAATAAAAACATGAAAATAGCCATTTTTACTCATCTTCTGGCCGAGAACAAGAGGAAGAAGAAAGGGTTTTATTCTTTTGATTTTAGGCACTTGCAAGTCTTGATTAAGGTAAGTTTTGTCTTCGGTTTTTGATAATTTCTACGTTTTTGCAATTGTTGCTTAGTATACTATAAAACCCATGTCTTAATTTAAAGAATTGATGATGTTTATAAAATGTGCCATTGATGAAATGGTGAGTTTTGTGATGAGTTTAAGTGTTAAATGAACATGTTTTGTTCTTGAAATTTTGATGAATTTAGCTAATTAGGGCTAAATTGAGAAAATAAAAATTTAAGGGACTAAATTGTGAATTTGATGAAATGTTTGGTCTTGTATGAGATACATGACCATTTGGCTAAGCATGGTTAAATGCTGATTTTGTATATTTGATGTTTTAAGAAAAATGGACTAAATTAATAAAATGTGAAAATATGAGGGCTAATTTGTAAATTGCCCTAAATATATGTATTTGGATTGAATTGGATGAGTTAGTGAATAAAAGGGTTAAATTTGAATATGTATAGATAAAAAATAGAAGAAATCGGAATTAGATCGCAGAAAAGCAAAAGTAGCCGAATAGTCGTATTCGTTCCGATAAACCGAACTCGAGGTAAGTCATTATACAAATAAATGTATTTGTATTGAATTATGAATTTTTATATGACTATTGATAATGATGAATGCATATGAGTTGTGGAAGATATGAAATCTGAGATAAAGTCGACATATTGTTAATATCTGAGAAGTCCCGTATGAACCTAGGAATAGATAGGATTAACTGTCATGACATAGGTGTCTGTTACACGATATCATGTAAGACCACGTCTGGGATGTTGGCTTTGATTCGAGATTTCGTGTAAGACCACGTCTAGGACGTTGGCATCGATATGAGATTTACGTGTAAGACCACGTCTGGGACGTTGGCATTGATATGAGATTTACGTATAAGACCATGTCTGGGACATTGGCATCGTAATGATTCGTGTAAGACCCTGTCTAGGACAGTGGCATCGATATCTAGTTACATGTAAGACCACGTTTGGGACGTTGGCATTGTACGACTATTCCGAGTATTCTGAGTAACCTATTAGACTCTGAACGGTTTAACGGGCAAATCCGAGATATGAACGATTAGGTGATTGTATATCCGTTTCAGGTGCGATTGGTATGTACACTAAGTGCATATAAAAGGTAAGTATCTATATGATCTTACTAAGATGAATATGTGTAATGAAATGATGAGATGATATATGAAATTATGCTTAAGTGAACTATGTGTATATGTGGAATTTGAGTTGAATAAAGTGATAAGATATGGCTAAGTAAGTGAGCTAAACTCTATGTGAGATGTATATGCTATGAGAACCATTATTGTCATTGTATAAATATGCTATGTGCATTTTATGTTAAGTTTATTTGTATATGGCTTTCTAAGCTTTTAAAAGCTTACTCTATGTGTGTTTGTTCTGTTTTATAGATCGTCAAAGCTACTGAAGGCTCGGGGACCGTCGAGGATCATCATCACACTACTCAACTTGTTTTGGTACTTGTGAAATATGTATATAGCTATCTATGACATGTATAGGCTAGTCATTTTGGTTATGTTTGAAATGTGTATAATAGCCATGAGATGTGGCTAGATAAGTATTGGTAATATGCTTGGGCATATATATGGAAATGATGCATGTTTTGGTATGACTAGATATTTTATGAAATGGTTAAAGATATGGTAAGCATATGAATGCATTATGAGTATGTTTGACTGACCAAAGAAGTGGATATATGAAAGGTAAAGGTAGATGAATCATGCTTAATTGCATATGTATTTAGTTGTACAATTTGGCATGGTTGGAGTTGCAATTGTAGCTGAAGATTTGATGATTACTTTGATATGTTTTGGATGCAAAGCTTTGTTGAGTGTTTGGCATGTTTTTGTTTGTCAATTGAGTATGATATGAATTGGTATATTGCTTGTAGGTATGACTCTATTGTGGGTGGCATTATGGCTTTGACAATGGCCTATTTTTCCTACACGGTTATGGCACACGGGCGTGCCTAATGGCCGTGGGAAATTCACAGTATGTAGCTAAGAGTACACGGCCTTGGCACAAGGACGTGCCTGGTAGCCATGTGACTAAGACAGTATATAGCCTAAGTGCACACGGCCATGGTACACGGGCGTGTCTAGTGGCCGTGTGGAAAAGTCAGTATGCATGCTCTGTTTTGGCACGACCTAGACACATGGGTGTGTCTGGTGGTCGTGTGAGTTACACGTCCTGCCTACACGGGCGTGTGACCTTGATAGTTTTGAAAAAATTTTAAATTTTCGGGAATTTTCGTATGTGTTCGGTTTAGTCTCGGCTCTACTCAAAAGCATGATTAAGGTTTCGATGACCAATATAAGGGGCACTTGATTGTGTTTAATGATTTGTATAATAAATTGTCTGTAAAGGTTTTCAATCTGCTCGATAACACCTTTAACCCTACTTCGGAGATGGACACGGGTTAGGGGTGTTACATTTGATTGGTATCAGAGCTACAGTTTAGCCAATTCTCGGACTAACATAGCGTGTCAGTGTCTAGCTATACATGCCATATATCTGAACTATTATAGTTTGATGAATCCTGACGTGAAAAATGTGATTTTCGTATAGTAATGGATCCCGAAAGAGCCGTAGCTGATGATGTAGAAAGTAATGCACCTACTCCCGTGCAAGGGACAGTGCCCTCTGATTCGAGATTAGCTTCGAGCGATCAAGAGGGAGAAGCTAAACAAGCTTTCTTTCAGATGATGAGTGAGTGGTTCACTCAGTTTGTTAGAAATAACCCAACTGTTTCAAAACCTTCGCCCCCGTCTAATCCTCCTCAAACATCTGCTATACCTCTGATTTTGAATCTGAATTTGTTGAATAAGCCTCCGGTAGAAAAAATCCGTAAGTATGGGGATGAAGAGTTCAGGGCTACCAGTGATGATGATGGTGAAAAAGCTGAGTTTTGGTTTGAGAACACAATCAGAGTATTTGATGAGATGTTGCTGAATCTCGAGGAATGTATAAAATGTGTTGTATCTTTGTTACGAGATGCAGCTTATCAGTGGTGGAAAACCCTAATTTCTATTGTTACGAAGGAGCGAGTTACGAGGGACTTCTTTCAGATTGAATTTCGAAAAAAATACATCAATGAGAGATTCATTGGTCAGAAACGAAAAGAATTTCTAGAATTGAAATAGGGCCGTATGACTGTTTTGAAATACGAACGAGAGTTCGTGAGACTGAGTTAATATGCTCGTGAATGTGTATCCACCGAGGCAATAATGTGCAAAATATTTGAAGATGGTCTTAACGAAGACATCCGTTTACTTGTTGGGATTCTGGAAATAAAAGAGTTCGTTGTACTAATTGACTGAGCATGTAAAGCTGAGGCACTTGGGAAAGATAAAAGGAAAGATGTGAGAAAGAGATTTCTGAGTAGATCATTTCAGTCTGCTTCAAAGAAGTTTAGAGATGAACATAGCCGTTCCAGGGCTAATATGGGACATTCGAATAGAGATCGAGCTAGATCACAAATGAGCTCCAAAACTCCAGCAACTTCAGTAGCAAGTGTTGGAAATGTTCGATTTGAGAAACCTGAATGTAAGCATTGTGGAAAAAGGCATCCGGGAAGTTGTAGACTAAATGATCGAGCTTGTTTCAGATGTGGATCATTGGATCATTTCATTTGTGATTGCCCTGAGTCTGTTAAACAAGAGATTGCTCTGAACCTAAGATCCGATAATGTTGCAACTAGAGGTAGATCCTCTTGGAATGCAATAAATGTCAGTGGTAGTCAAAGAACTACAAGAGAAACTGTTGCGAGATTCGAGGCTAGAGCGCCTGCTAAAGCGTATGCTATCCGAGCTCGTGAGGAAGCTTCATCTTCAGATGTTATAATGGGTACATTTACGCTTTATGATACTTCTGTGATTGCATTGATAGACCCTGGTTCTACTCATTCGTATATACGCATGAACTTAGTATCCAGTAAGACTTTTCTTGTAGAGTCTACTTAGTTTGTTATAAAAGTATCGAACCCTTAGGTAAAAGTGTCTTGGTTGACAAAGTATGTAAGAATTGTCTGTTAATGTTTCGATATATCTGTTTCTCTACTGATTTGATGCTATTACCATTTGATGAGTTTGATATCATTCTGGGTATGGATTGTTGACATTACATGATGTTGTTGTGAACTGTAAAAGAAAGACTATTGATCTGAGATGTTCGAATGGTGAAATAGTCAAAGTTGAGTCTAGTGAGTTAAATGGTTTGCCTACTGTAATATCTGTATTAAAAGCTCAGAGTTATATGAAAAAGGGATATGAAGCCTACTTTGTTTATGTGATTGATTCAAAAGTGTCTCAAAAGACAGTTGAATCAGTACCAGTTGTTTGTGAATTTTCTGATGTATTCCTTGAAGAATTGCCGAGATTGCCTCCGATATGAAAAGTTGAATTTTGTATTGATTTGTTGCCTGGTACGACACCTATTTTGATAGCTCCGTATAGAATGGCACCAACGAAATTGAAAGAGTTAAAGTCACAGCTGCAAGAATTGACTGATAGAGGATTTGCGAGGCCGAGTTTCTCACCTTGGGGTGCTCTGTTCTGTTTGTGAAAAAAAAAGATGGCACGATGAGAATGTGCATAGATTATCGTCAGTTGAACAAAGTGAGCATAAAGAATAAATATCTGTTGCCCAGAATTGATGATTTATTTGATCAGTTAAAAGGAGCCACCGTGTTTTCAAAGATAGATCTGAGATCGGGATATTACCAGTTGCGAGTAAAATATTCAGACATTCCGAAAATTACTTTTAGAATGAGGTACGGACATTATGAGTTCTTAGTGGTGCCTTTCAGATTAACGAATGCTCTTGCAGTGTTTATGGATCTGATGAACAAAATTTTTAGACCTTACCTAGATCGATTTGTTGTTGTATTTATTGATGTCATCTTGATTTATTCACGGGATGAGACTGAACATGCTGAACATTTGAAAATTGTATTGCAAACTCTACGAGAAAAGCAATTGTACGCGAAATTCAACAAATCTGAATTCTGGTTACGTGAAGTTAGTTTTTTGGGACATATTGTATCGACCTCTGGTATTCGAGTGGATCCGAGCAAGATTTCTGCTATTTTGGATTGGAAACCTCTGAAAAGTGTGTCTGAAGTCCGAAGCTTTCTAGGACTTGCTGGTTATTATTAAAGGTTCATAAAAGGTTTTTCGACGATAGCTACTCCGTTGACTAAATTGCTTCATAAAGATGTTAGATTTGAATGGTCCGATAAGTGTCAGAAAAGCTTTGATCAGTTGAAATCCCTTTTGACTGAAGCTCCAATTTTAGTACAGCCTGAATTGGGTAAAGAATTTGTAATTTGGTCTGGGATGTGTTCTGATGCAAGAAGGCAAAGTAATAGCTTATGCCTCGAGACAACTGAAGCCACATGAAAAGAATTATCCGACTCATGACCTTGAGTTAGCTGCGATTGTATTTGCATTAAAAATTTGGCGTCATTATCTGTTCGGTGAGAGATGCCACGTATTTTTAGATCATAAAAGTCTGAAATATCTGATGACTCAAAAAGATTTGAATCTACGACAAAGAAGATGGTTAGAGCTATTGAAAGACTATGAGCTTGTGATAGATTATCATCCGGGTAAAGTAAATGTCGTTACTGATGCATTGAGTCGGAAGTCACTGTTTGCATTGCATGCTACAAATGCCCATTTAGATCTGTCTGTTGATGATTCTATGATAGCTGAATTGAAAGCAAAACCATTGTTTTTACAATAGATATGCGCTGCTTAGAAAGTTGATAATGAAATAATAGCGAGACGAGCTCAGTGTGATTCGAACTCTGATTCTGAATTTCGAGTTAATAATGATGATTGCTTGAGATTTCGAGAGCGAATCTGTGTTCTGAGAAACCCAGAGTTGATTTAGTTAATTTTGAATGAAGCTCATAGTTGTCGTCTATCTGTTCATCCGGGAAGCACTAAAATGTATCAAGATTTGAAGCAACACTATTGGTGGTCTAGAATGAAACAAGATATATCTGATTTTGTGTCAAAATGTATAGTCTGTCAGCAAGTTAAAGCTGAACATTAGGTACCATCTTGTTTGTTACAACCGATTCTGAGTTTTGAATGGAAATGGGATAAAGTGACGATGGACTTTGTTTCTGGATTGCCTCTGACTTCGAGAAAGAAAGATGCGATTTGGGTCATAGTTGATCAATTGATGAAATCTTCCCATTTTATTCCGGTACGACTAGATTATTCACTTGATAGACTAGCTGAGCTTTATATTTCTAAGATTGTGAGTTTGCACGGGGTGCCACTATCCATAGTGTCTGATAGAGATCCGAGGTTCACTTCACGATTTTGGAAGAAACTGCAAGAAGCTTTAGGCACAAAATTGTATTTTAGTACCGCTTTTCATCCGCAAACGGATGGTCAATCCGAGCGGATCATTCAAATCCTCGAGGACATGTTGAGATGCTGCATTTTTGAGTTTAACGGTACGTAGGTCTGCCTTTGATCGAATTTGCATATAACAATAGTTTTCAGTCTAGCATCAAAATGGCACCTTACGAAGCTTTGTACGGACGTAAATTGAGAACACCTCTGTATTGGATCGAGCTCAGTGAAAATAAGATACACGGGGTTGATTTAATAAAAGATACATTGAAAGTGAAAGTCATCCAAGATAGTCTGAAAGCAGCATCTGATTGTCAGAAGTCTTATGCGGATATGAATTGAAAAGAGATTTAATTTGAAATCGATGATAAAGTCTTCTTAAAAGTGTTTCCATGGAAGAAAGTACTCCGATTCGGACGTAAAGGCAAGTTAAGTCCAAGATTCATCAGACCGTATGAAATCACCGAGAGTGTTGGACCTGTTGCATACTGATCGTGTGTCAGAGCATTAAAATTTATATAATGAATGATCGAACTTAAGAACTAACTAAGACAACGATTGAGGCAAGCGCACCTATCGAACAGTAGTATAGTTTAGTGGCAAGACCGGATTGTCGACCCAAAAGAACCAAAAGTACTAATACTAAATTTCTTTTTATTATCTAGCCTAAAATAAAAATGAATTGTTGTTAAATCTAAAATTGACTAACTACTAAGCTAAGGATGCTAAGACAAAGAGAATAAATTTGGGAAAATACTTGTGGGAAAAACCAATTAATTAAGACAATACCCGAGGAAGAATCCTCCTAGACTTCACTTGTTATTTAACTCTGAACTAGACGATTTATTCACTTGACATGATCCGTAGGATTCCCTAATTTATATTAATACCTCTTTCGAGGCTACTAACGTCTACCCCTAGGTTGATTAATTGAAATCTCTTTCTAATTAAAACCCCTAGAGTTGCATTAACTTGATCTATGGACTCCTATATTAGGTTTGACCCTAGTCTGGCAGATTTTTGTCATCCTATTTCTAGGGTTGCGATCAACTCCACTTAACTATGCTAGATCTACTCTTAAATAGGGACTTTTGCTCCACTGCCTAAGCACATCAATACTTGAATCAATATCCCGAAATATCAAAACAAGAATTAAGAACACATAATTAAGAACAAATCAAGTATTTATCATATAGTTCAGAAAACAATAACAAGACCCGTCTTAGGTTTCATCCCCCTCAGGTATTTGAAGGGTTTAGTTCATAATCATAAAAGAATACATCTCAGAAGAAAATATAAAACAAAACATAAGAGAAACCCTAAAACCCCCTGAAGGAAATTGAAGGGAAGATCCTCCGTCTTAAGTATAACTCCGGCTTCTTGAGATGAATCAACTGGCTTTCTTCGAGTAAATCCCACAATTCTGGCCTCTCTGGCTTGGCTCCTTGGCCTAACTGGACCGCCTTTGAAGGTTGGCCTCTAGGGTGTTTATATAGGCTTTTGAATGTCTTTCTTTGCCTCTAAGTACTCTATCCCGAATAGAATTAAAACAGGTCATGTCAGGGACACACCCGTGTGGCACGAACGTGTGAATTGAATCCAAGCCGTGGTCGGGTCTGTTAAGGAGGCACGACCGTGTGGCTTGGGCCCAAGCATGTAAATTTTGAGCTTTGGCCCATTTTCTCCGTTTTTGGCCCGTTTTCCATTCTTTTCATCCTCCGGTGCTCTCCTAAGTATAAAACATGAAATTAAAGGATTAGGAGCACCAAATTCCACAATTCAGGGAAAAAATCATCCAAAAGTATGCTATATATGGGATTAAAATATGTATATATTACGGTTTATCAAATACCCCCAAATTTAAGCATTTGCTTGTCCTCAAGCAAAATTCTCAACTCGCAATTAAAATGAACTTCCTCAATTCATAGTATTCATCAATAATGTTTGCTTATAATTTAATGGTAATTCATACATTGATAATATAACCAAAAAGGGTTCTAAAGATTCAAACAATCAAAGTCATAGTTTTTGTAGCATGAAAATATAGGTGTTTCCCCTTACCTAAATAATCACCTTTAATTCAAAATCGACAAGAGTTGACATCCTCACTAAAGATTCACTCAAATCACTCAAAGTGTTTAAGGTTCAAAATTAAGCACTCAAAAGTCGAACATGAAAAGTTAATTCCATAGGCTTGCATGAAAATCAAATCTCCACCACTGTAAAATGAAATGATACACAGATCAAAAGGTCTTTAAAGGGTTATAACGGAGCTTAGGTTAAAGGTTAGGATAAAGGCTGAATTAAAAGGTTAAAATCGAGATTGAATTGACAATTTACCTAACTAGAAAAATGAGCTAATCCTGAATAATTACATCAATTGAAAATTTGAAACACTAATAACATGAGCTTTTTCTCAGATTGTGGAATTAATTGCTTAAGCTCAAACATAAAAATGAATAACTTTCCAAAGTTTTTTTTAAGAACAAATCAAGTATTTACAATACTAAGAAAGAACTTTAACAACTGAAATATAGAACATAGTTAGGCAATTGCTCAAAATCAAATCTCGACAAAAAGGAAGTCAAGAAATGGTGATAACAAATACAAGATGGATTTTGGGTTATTATTAGTAGGTGAGTCAATAAATGGTTTGTTAAGATCAAAGGGGTTCACTAGGGGTTAATTGAGAGGGTAGGCTTTTAGTGGAGCAAGTGGGTTAAATCCTAAGTGCCTTTCTCATCTCTGTATATCAAATCAATAATGTGGTCTTGACGTGTATAATCGAAGCAAGTTCTAGAATAACAAATCAATGTTGTCACACTCATAATCAAAAGGTGAGCACGAAAGAATGTATGCCCTAAAAGGCTCAAATTCTCGCAAAAATTATGGGTTTTTGATATCAACTGTGTAAATTTCAAACTTCGAGGTAATAATTAGATTCAGATAGACAACCTAACAAAATTTAAATTTTTGAAAATAAACTCATCATGCTTGATTCTTTAGTCTCTTAAAGTTTAAATCATCACTGCACAATTATCAATGACTTAATCCAAAACATATCAATAAAAATCATGAATCAAAGAAAATTTCATTCTGATAGTAATATGAGAAGATTACTTAAAGACAAGATATCATTCAGGGATTTGAGAATAATGCAAAAAGTTAGGAACTTTTTCAAAATAACATTCACCCCCCACACTCAAGATGTACATTGCCCTCAATGTACAAAGATATATATAGAGATAAATAGTATGAAATCATAAGAGATAGGGAGAAGTGAAACTTCCTGAATTTTGGATGGATTCCTTGAGTTGGAAGTGTAAAAAGTTGATTTGGAGGTGAAAGATAAGTTGGAGGAGGCGTCTCTAGTGGTGGTGTGGTGGCCGCCCACACTCTCTACGCTAGATGAAGAGATTGGGAAGCTCGTCAAGAATTAGCTAGGAAATAATGAGAATAATTCAAAATATACTAATTATATATTTAAAGAAAATAAAGATAAAAAGAAAGAATGTAAAAAGTAAAATGAAATTAAAAGAAAAGATTAATGGACTGAAAGTTCCTTATCGTTAGATGGTTAGCGAAGTGGGTGTGATTTCTAAGGCTATGGTGTGGTGATTCCCAAGCAGCCTTTAGAACCTAAATTAAAGAAAACAAAATAAAATAGACTAAATTAAGCATAAGAGAAATAAAGATAAGGAAAATAAAGGAGAAGAGAAAAGAAAAAGAAAAATAAAATGGACTTAAAAGTCTTTGTCCTATCGAGTTAATGAAGCAGCCGACATGAACTTATGTAGATTGGTCTCGCTGAGGGAGACTGTGCTAGGACCCTTCCTCTTCTTCGACATGGGTATTTTGTAGATCAAAAGTTAGGAGAATGAAGAAAGGTGAAAAATGAAAAAAGGAGGGGAGTGTAAAGGGAATGGAAGAAGAAGGATGGGGAGTAGGCGAGAAGGGGGAAGGGGTGTGTTAAATAAAGATTTTAGATCTGGTACATCTCCACGCCCATGTACCATGGGCGTGTTGAGCTACACGACCATATCGCACGGCCATGTTGTGCTTCGTTTGTTTCTCCCACGCCCGTGTTGATAAAATAGTGTCGGGCACGGCTGTGTTGCACGTCCGTGGTGTTTAGGCAGAGTCCGTGGCTTGAAGATATTTTTCGTCCTGTTTCATACTATCCCTACCATGTCAGTACGAAAATCTATAGTATCCACACAGCCACGACCTTGTGCAAGGCCGTGTGGTATGGAAATCTATGTTTTAGTTAATTTGTAGTTAAGTGCTAAAAGGGAGAATAAAAATAAAAATAAAAAATGTAAAAATTAATGGGGTTAGTGCTCGGGTTGCCTCCCGAGAAGCGCTCGTTTAAAGTCTTAAGCTGGACTTACCTCTCATTCGCATAATCATGGTGGTTTGAGGAGTTGAAAATCCTTTCTCATGCTGTCAGTTCTATTATCAATATGTAATTTGAGTCGAGTAGCGTTTACTTTAAAAGTGCCGAATATAGGACTACTTACCTCGACTGTTCCATATGGGAAGACATTGAGTACCTCAAAAGGGATTTCTTCGTTTGTACCAAGGTCTGAAGTGGCGATCCGAGGGTCTATTTTGTCCAACAATACCTGATCTCTGATCTTAAATTGGTTTGGCTCATCCTTAAGTTTGACAAAGTTTTGCTGTGGTTCTGCTTCGTGTGTTCTTGGTTTCTCCTTGACATGTGGCTTCTACTCGTCTAGTTCATCGATCTGAAGCCTTCGTTCCTTATGAGTTATTTCTTTATTGGCATGAGGTATAGGATCTGGCTCAGTTGTGTAGTTCCGTGGTGCATCCTAAAAAGAAGGTTTAACTAAATGGTCATTAATAGAATTTACGTTCTCACCTTTATTGCTCGATGTTGTAGCCGTGTCAAGAGCCTGAATAGTGATCATTTCTTCACCTGCACGAAGTATGAGTTCACCTGCACCAACATCAATTTTAGTCCTGGTAGTTGCTAAAAAGGGTCTTCCTAAAATTAAAAGAATATTGTTATCCTCATCCATGTCTAAAACTACAAAGTCTACTGGGAATACGAATTTATCAATTTTCACGAGTATGTTTTTGATTATACCCCTAGGAATTCTAATAGTCTTATTAGCTAATTGAATGCTCATCCTAGTTTGTTTGGGTTTCCCTAGACCTAGTTGTTTAGACATTTTAGACATAACATTTATGCTTGCCCCTAAATCAGCTAAAGCATTGTCAACAGATAAACTACCCATTAAGCATGGAATTGTAAAACTCCATGGATCTTTTAATTTTTGTGGTAGTTTATTTTGCAACATTGCTGAGCACACTGCGTTTAGTTCCACATGCGACTCTTTGTGTAACTTTTGTTTGTTTGTCAGAAGCTCTTTTAAAAATTTCCTTGAATCTGGCACCTGCGAAAGAGCATCAAGAAACGGTAAATTAATATGTAATTTCTTTAAAAGTTTAAGAAATTTACCGAATTGTTCATCTGTGTTGTCTTCCTTCATCGCATTGGGATATGGCACACGAGATTGGTACTCTTTAATTACTGGTTTTGGTTTGTCATGGCTTACCTCAACTTTACCTTCCCCTACCACATTCTCTTGCCTTAATTTGGGCTCATCTAACCCTTCACTGTCATGAGCTATTATGGCTTGAAGTTGCTCATTTGGGTTAGTTCCAGTGTTGCTTGGCAGGCTGCCTTATGGTCGTTCTGATATGATCTTGGCAAGTTGTCCTAATTGGTTCTTGATCCTTTGAATTGATGCTTCTTGATTTTTTAGTGTTATCTCAATGTTTTGAAAACGAGTCTCTGACACCGCTATGAATTTTGTCAGCATCTTCTCAAGGTTCGGCTTCTTTTCTTGTGGGTAGGGCTGTTGTTGGAAGTTTGGGAGGGGTTGTTGTCTTTGGTTTCCTTGACCACGCCATGAGAAATTTGGGTGGTTCCTCCAACCTGGATTGTAAGTGTTACTATAAGGGTTATTTTGAGGTCTAGAATTATTACCCATATAGTGAACTTGCTCGTTTTCAGCGCTCGGGTTGTAGGGTGGATATTCTGTATTGCTCATCCCTCCTCCATTCATCTCGCACTTCATAACTGGATGTACTGTTTTTATTGGCCTTGTCCTTGTGACTTGCCACTGATAGTTATTCAGTGACATCTCTTCAATGATTTCATAGGCAGCCTCAGGTGTTTTGTTATTCAAGGTTTCGCCGATGGTTGAATCAATCAATTGCCTGGTTGAAGGGTTCACACCATTGTAAAAAGTATGGACCTGTAGCCACAAGGGTAATCCATGGTGTGGGCACCTTCTCAATAGATCCTTGTATCTCTCCCATGCATCGTAAAGCGTCTCTAGGCCCATCTGCACAAAAGAAGAGATATCATTCCTCAACTTGGCCGTTTTAGCCGGCGGAAAATATTTCAATAAAATGTTTTTGGTCATTTGTTCCCATGTAGTGATTGATCCTCGTGGTAACGAGTTCAACCACTGTTTACCTTTATTCCTCAAAGGAAAGGGAAATAACTGAAGATGAATGGCATCATCAGAAACACCATTTATATTGAAAGTATCGCAGAATTCTAGGAAATTCGCCAAGTGATTGTTTGGATCTTCATCTTTCAAACCATCAAACTGAACAAATTACTGTATCATCTGAATTGTGTTAGGTTTTAGCTCAAAATTATTTGCAGCAATAGCAGGTCTAACAATACTTGACTCAGTTCCTGTCAAATTAGGTTTAGCATAATCATACATAGTTCGAAAAGCATGATTTTCGGCCACCTTTGGACGTAGCGGATTATTCTCAGTCATCTCTTCAGTAGTATTAATTTCGTCTTTTTGCTCTTATTGTATGTATTGTAGGCTTCTCCTTATTTCTCTTCGATTTCTGAGAACTGTGCTTTTAATTTCACAATCGTAAAGTAGAGGTCCCGATGGGTTTTGTAACACCCCAAACCCGGTCAAAACGCTACGACCGAATCTGGCATGCCATAGGAAAAGAAAAATTTTGAGAACCCAGTTAACGTCATGATTGGGGAAAAATCCTTGATTTTATAGACAGAATTTATACTGAGTGATCACTTGAAAACAATTTTGAGTCTTAGTGTAGAAATTTAGTTACTTTGCTACTAAAACCCAAATTTTAGTTAGCCAATCGTAAAGTCTCAAAGTCCTTAAGTTTTGGAAATCATCCATTTTGGCAATTTATTAGGCATGCCTTAATAATCCGAAATAAAATAAAGAAAGTTAATAAAAATAAACAAAACCCCAAATTAACGTTTAAATGGCCTTCTTACATTACCAAAATCCAAATTAAAGTAGAGTAATCCCGAAATAACTATTTAAGATAAAATCTAGAATATTACGCATGGCCACCTCGAGTCCACCTCGGCTCTATATCCCGGTCTAAGGATTACCTGCAAAATTTAACGGAGGGGGGTGAGTCACCGAGACTCAGTGTGTAAATCCCCATCCAAAAGTATGCAAAGTATGTATGTCATGCAACCCAACCAACCTAATGTGCTCGTCCACCGTATCTCCTGTGTCTACCCAACATTTGTGGCACCTAGCCACTGGTGGTACCTAACCACTGGTGGTTCCAAACCATTGGTGATAGAAGTCACAAAAAATAACATGTGGGGCCAACCCACTTATGGTACCAAACCACTGGTGACAATCCCTAATATCAATACGTGGGGCCAACCCACTGTGGTACCAAACCACTGGGACGAGTCACAGAAATAATGTATATGTGGTACCTAACCACTGGTGGTTCCAAACCACTGAGACTTAGTCACAAAATAATAATATGTGGGGCCAACCCACTTGTGGTACCTAACCACTGGTGACAGTCTAAAAGAGATCATATTTCCTTCCTCTTCACATCATACCCCATTTTCATGTTCATGCTTTACAATATGGTATGATCATGCTAACAATGTACAACAACATTTATTTCTCTCATACATGCATCCATTAATAACAGCACATGGTAGAACTTACCTGGAGTCCTCGCTTTTACCCACAAAGGTAACTTAGTGATCCATTCCATCACTTCGGCTTTTGGCCATACACAGATAATAACATAATTAACATATAAAGTGTGTAAGAGTTACACACCTGATAACACGTAACACCACACTCTCAACGTCGACACTATCACTAATAGGCACTACCGCTATCTGCCTACTATTCTACTCGAAAGCCGGCCCACAACCCGGTGGCCAATCTCGAACAGCAGACACTGCGCGCTTCTTGTACTTTGGAATCGAACCCGAAGGTTTGTTTCCTTCCCCAACTTGAATGTTTCTTGCATCCATCAAAAGCCTCGGTCAATAAATCACGATGAAAGATATGATTTGAATAACCACCCAACTAGGTTAGGGCGACGAACCAAAGATAAACCGATTAACAAAACAACTAGGGAGAATCTTCTTACCTAAGTCGACTGAATCCCGAACTTAGAAGGTTTGGCTTAAGAAGTTGATCGAACACCTATGCAAAACAACGTGAGATTCAGTTGAAAAGAAAATAGGTTGAAATAGATGGCCTTTCGGCCAAACAGGAACCATGAGCCTCCTTCCACCATTCGGCTAAAATACCAACCTGACTACTCACCTTCGATTAACCCCCAAAGATTCGGCACATACTAACAAAGCAGAGAGAATTTGGCTACAAGAAAAAAGAAAGAAAACAACTCAAAGAGGGATTAAGAAAGATGATTCGGCCTTGAGTAGAGAAGGAAAAGAAAAGAATGTAACTACAACTTACCCACACCTGAGATGACGATTCGGCTAGAAACCAGAATAGAGGAGAAATAGATGCCAAAAGCCGAAAGTTAAACAAAAAGGACTTTGTTGGAGGCTTGGGAGTTTCGGTAACACTAAGGATCACCAAGGAGAGGAGAAAGTCAAGAGAAAAGAATGATATGGGAAAAATAGGAAGAGAAGAACATTGATTTTGGTTTAAAGAAAACAAATGGAAAAGGAAAAAACTCGAAGATCGTAAGGGTCAACAATGTGTTTTCGGTTATGGAGTTTTTCCCTCTGAAAACGGGTAGAAGAGAAGATGAAAGAAATGTGCAAATTTGGTCTTCTTAGTTTCAACTACAAGTTATAGAGGAAGAAAATGATAGTTGGCTAGACAAATTTCGGCAAAAGAGAATAAGAAGAAAAGAGAGAAAACTATAATAAAGAGCACACTCAGAAATGCCGAAAAAGAAACATCTACATCCTCACACACTGCTTAATCCACCTAAATTCGGCACCCACACCTCCTTGCCAAAACAGAATGCTCCACACCCCTCACACCCCTCACAATTTCGGCTAACACTTCCCCTCTCCCCTTAAACACCATGCCGTCCCTTCTATCTCTCCCTGGTTCCCTCTCCTCCACTCATTCAAACCAATTTGAATATTTCAAACTCCTAAAATCCCTCTCCACCATCCATTCAAAAACGTTTGACTCATTCAACAATCCCCCCATAAATGCCCTTCTCGAATCCACCACTTGCTTCTCCATGCACAAAATAAAAATTCCAAAATGCTATCCTTGTAGCTTGAACTCCTCCCCCTTGTGATTCCTCTCTGACGCACTTCCAAGCTCCCAAAGTGGCGCCTCCCTGCCACCACACCAACTCTTTCCTTGTGTCCACAACCACGAAATTTAATCCCTTAAAGCCTGGCTCCACTAGCTCTCCCCTAAAAGCTTAGAACCAAAAATTTTCACTAAGGCTCAGACTTAACCCCAAAGTTTCTTGAAGCCCCAAACACACTCAAACAACCACACAGAGCATAACATACACACAGAAACACATAAATTGCAAAAACCCCCCAAATTCAGGATGTTACAATTCTACCCCCTTAAAATAATTTTGGCCTCGAAATTACCTGATCAAAAGAGTTGAGGGTATTACTGTCGTATCACATCTTCTGGCTCCCATATTGCTTCATCTGAACCATGATTTCGCCACAATACCTTAACCAACGGAACCGTCTTCTTACGCAACACCTTAACATCGCGGTTCAAGATCCGCACTGGTTCTTCCTCAAAAGACAGGTCTGGCCTTACTTCAATTTCTTCCACTGGCACCACATGAGATGGATCTGAACGATAGCGTCTCAGCATCGAAACGTGAAATACATTATGGATTTGACTTAACTCTGAAGGTAACTCGAGCTGATAGGCTACTGGTCCTACGCGCTTTAGTACGTGATAAGGCCCAATAAATCTGGTGCTCAACTTACCCTTCCGTCCAAACCTTAACACCTTCTTCCACGGTGACACCTTTAAGAAAGCCTTGTCACCCACTGCAAATTCTATTTCTTTACGCTTTAGATCAGCATAGGACTTCTGCCTGTCTGAATCTTCTTTTAATCGAGTTCAAATTAGCTTAACTCTATCTTCTGTTTCAGCAACCAACTTCGGACCCAGTAATTGACGCTCACCCAACTCTGTCCAACATGTTGGTGTACGACACTTCCGGCCATATATCGCTTCATACGGTGCCATCTGAATACTCGACTGATAGCTGTTGTTATACGCGAATTCTGTCAACGGTAGAAATTCTTCCTAACTACCTCTGAAATCTATGACACAGCCCCTCAACATATCCTCAAAGATCTGAATTACCCTCTTCGACTGTCCATCAGACTGTGGATGAAACGCTGTATTGAAATCTAACTTTGTACCCAACGAGACTTAGGTGATTTCCAATTTAATACAGCCTCAACCTTCCGAGGGTCAACCCTAATCCCCTCAGCTGACACCACATGGCCCAAAAAGGTAACTTCCCTTAGCCAGAACTCACACTTACTGAACTTAGCAAAAAACTGCTTCTCCCTCAGAATTTCCAAAACCACTCGAAGATGTGAATCATGCTCCTCCTCAGACTTTGAATAAATCAGGATATCATCTATAAACACTACGACAAATTGATCCAGGTAGGGTTGAAAAACCCAGTTCATCATGTCCATAAATGCTACTGGTGTATTGGTCAACCCAAACGGCATCACCAAGAATTCGTAGTGACCATAAAGAGTACAGAACGCAGTCTTATGAATGTTCGCCTCCTTGACCTTAAGCTGATGATAACCTGACCTCAAATCTATCTTTGAGAAGACTAATGCTCCCTTAAGTTGATCGAACAAGTCGTCTATCCTCGGCAACGGGTACTTATTTTTGATCATCAACTTATTCAACTGACGATAATCAATGTACATACGCATTAATCCATCCTTCTTCTTAACGAATAGCACTGGTGCTCCCCAAGGCGATACACTCGGTCAGATAAAACCCCGATCTAACAGTTCTTGAATTTGTGCTTTCAGCTCCACTAACTCCTTCGGCGCCATTCTGTATGGGGCAATAGACACTGGCGCTATTCCTGGTTGAAGATCAATATTAAACTCTACTTCATGATTTGGAGGTAATCCCAGAAGCTCTTTTGGGAAAACATCAGAAAATTCCTTTACTGTTCGTACATCTCCCACAACTGATTCCTTGGCCTCCAAAGCACAAACATGAACTATAAACGCCTTACATCCTTTTCTCACCATCCTCTCGGCCTTCAAAGTGGATACCACATTGGATAGGTAGTTCCTCCTCTCACCTATCACCACCACCTCTTTACCCTCGAAAGTTCTTAACACTATGCGCTTCGCTGCACAGTCCAAACTTGCTTGATACTTCACTAACCAATCCATCCTTAAAATCAAATTGAACTCCCCGAATGGCAGTTCCATCAGATCAGCTAGAAAAACTACCCCTTGAAGTTCTAGAGGTACATTTTTATAAAGTTTATTCACCCCTACAGAGTGTCCTAGAGGGCTAATTATAGTCATCTCCCTAGAAAAAAATCTCAAAGTCCAATTCTAGAGTTTCCGATATAGCACTAGCAACATAAGAGTGTGTCGAACCAATATCAATCAGAGCAGTATATGACAACCCATAAATAAGGAACATACCAGTTATGACGTCCGGTGCATCGCCTTCCTCTCTACGCCTAGCTGTATAGACCAACCCAGGTTGCCTCGCCTCTGTATTCCCAGCACCTCGGCTTGGTGCTCCACGCCCTCGACTAAAGCTATTTCCTCCTCTGGTCGGACCACAACCTCTCTGTGGTTGCTGACCCTCTCTTCTGAAAGATACGTGCCCTTGACCCTCTGATTGTGCTCTAATTAGCCTCCGTGGGCAATCCCTTATCCGATGATCCAAGGATCCGCATTCAAAACATCCTCTATTACCTGCCCAACACTCTTCTGAATGAAATTTCCCGCATCGAGTACATTGAGGTGGCCACTGAACAGTAACAGGCTTCGTAGCTTGAGTCGACCCTTTAAATCTAGACCTTTTCTGAAAACCCCCAACAAATCCTGATGACCCAAAACTTCTTTTATTCCTACCCCTATCCTAATTCTGCTTCTCAGACCTCTTCACCTATTTTAACCTTCTCAACCAACACAACAAACTCCCTTTCTCGTTGCGGAGCTATTAATACCCGCAACTCGTCTCTCAGGCCATCCTCAAATCTGACACAGCGCTCATGATCTGTTGCTACGATACCCCTGGCATAGCAGCTCAGACGCAAAAATTCCATACTCAGCCACTGACTTACTTCCCTGAACCAAATTAAGGAATGCCTTCCTTTGTGCATCCACATAGCTCGACCCGATGTATTTTCCTTGGAAATGATGACTTAAAGAACTCCCAGGTGATGTAGTCAGCTGATGAGCCATCCCTAACTGTGAGCCACCATTAATATGCCTCAGCCCGGAGGAGAGACACTACACCCTTCAATTTCTACTCTGCGGTACAATCCAGGTCATCCATTATACGCTCCACAGCTTCTAACCAATACTCTACTACATTAGGGGCTACACCAGAAACACCCCTGAATATCTCAGCTCTATTCACTCTAAGTCGTTCCAACACAGATTTCAGAGCTACCGACCCTACACTCAAACCAGCTACTCTTTCCAAAACCCGCAACATCGCCTGAGACACGGCATCATCTCCCCCAGTTTGGTCCTGATATTCAGCCTCCACAACTGGCGGCATTGGTTCTTCACCCTCTGGCCCATGTCCTGATTCCAAAAGTTCAGCTCCGACACCTCGGCCTCTCCCACGACCTCGCACGCCACGACCACATCCCCTGGTACTCATGACTAACGTTCTGATTTAATCTAATTTAGGAAAAAAATTATGAATTAGTTTCTTCCACTATTTATTACAGGAATGTCTTATGAGTATATATTTAGAGTAGTTTCTTTCGCGAGCACGTACATTCCTACAGGCTTCAATCTCTAGAGTAAGATTTCCTAACACTAGCAATCCTATCTCAGTACAATCATATAAACAATACCATCACACCATACATTTGATAGTTAGAAAACTTACCATCGCGGATCAGTGCCGGAGACTCAGATGCCATGCTTTCCGAAAACATTTTATTGAAACCATTTTCAAAGCTATCTATTGAAAATATTTTGGGCCTTATACCCACAACCGAGCTTTTGAACTTGGCTCTGATATCATAATTAAACATGGCTCTGATACCCCCAAAGATTCAGCACACACTAACAAAGCAGAGAGAATTTGGCTACAAGGAAAATGAAAGAAAACAACTCAAAGAGGGATTAAGAAAGATGATTCGGCCTTGAGTAGAGAAGGAAAAGAAAAGAATGTAACTACAACTTACCCACACCTAAGATGATGATTCGGCTAGAAACCAGAATAGAGGAGAAATAGATGCCAAAAGCCGAAAATGAAACAAAAAGGACTTTGTTGGAGGCTTGGGAGTTTCGGCAACACTAAGGATCACCAAGGAGAGGAGAAAGTCAAGAGAAAAGAATGATATGGGAAAAATAGGAAGAGCAGAACAATTATTTTGGTTTAAAGAAAACAAATGGAAAAGGAGAAAACCCGAAGATCGTAAGGGTCAATAATGTGTTTTCGGTTATGGAGTTTTTCCCTCTGAAATGGGTAGAAGAGAAGATGAAAGGAATGTGCAAATTTGGTCTTCTTAGTTTCGGCTACAAGTCATAGAGGAAGAAAATGATAGTTGGCTAGACAAATTTCGGCAAAAGAGAATAAGAAGAAAAGAGAGAAAATTATAATAAAGAGCACACTCACAAATGCCGAAAAAGAAACATCTACACCCTCACACACTACTTAATCCACCTAAATTCGGCAACCACACCTCCTTGCCAAAATCGAATGCTCCACACCCTTCACACTTCTCACAATTTCGGCTAACACTTCCCCTCTCCCCTCAAACACCATGCCGTCCCTTCCATCTCTCCCTAGTTCCCTCTCCTCCACTCATTCAAACCAATTTGAATAGTTCAAACTCCTAAAATCCCTCTCCACCATCTATTCAAAAACGTTTGACTCATTCAACACTCCCCCCTTAAGTGCCCTTGCCGAATCCACCACTTGCCTCTCCTTGCACAAAATAAAAATTCCAAAATGCTATCCTTGCAGCTCGAACTCCTCCCTCCTTGTGACTCCCTCTGACGCACTTCCAAGCTCCCAAAGTGGCGCCTCCCTGCCACCACATCAACTCTTTCCTTGTGTCCACAATCACAAAATTCAATCCCTTAAAGCCTGGCTCCACTGGCTTTCCCCTAAAAGTTTAGAACCATTAATTTTCACTAACCCCAAATTTTCTCAAAGCCCCAAACACACTCAAACAACCACACAGAGCATAACATACACACAGAAACACAAATTGCAAAAACTCCCCAAATTCAGGATGTTATAGGTTTCTTCTAGTCCTAAACTAGAATACCTGCCAGAAGCAAAGAAGAAAATTTAGAAAAGTAAAAATAAAATTTAATTTGCAAAAATAAAAAATGGCTAAAGTAATAAAAATTGAGCGTTCTTAATGTTTCAGTTCCCCGACAACGGTGCCAAAAACTTGATCGTGTGTCAGAGTCTTAAAATTTATATAATGAATGATCAAACCTAAAAACTAACTAAGACAAGGATTGAGGCAAGCGCACTTATCGAACAGTAGTATAGTTTAGTGGCAAGATCGGATTGTCGAACCCAAAGGAACCAAAAGTACTAATACTAATTTTCTTTTTATTATCTAGTCTAAAATAAAAGTGAATTGTTGTTAAATCTAAAATTGACTAACTACTAAGCTAAGGATGCTAAGACAAAGAGAAAGAATTTGGAAAAATACTTGTGGGAAAAACCAATTGATTAAGACAATACCCGAGGAAGAATGCTCCTAGACTTCACTTGTTATTTAACTCTGAACCAGATGATTTCTTCACTTGACTTGATCCGTAGGATTCCCTAATTTATATTAATACCTCTTTCGAGACTGCTAACGTCTAACCCTAGGTTGATTAATTGAAATCTCTTTCTAATTAAAACCCCTAAAGTTGCATTAACTCGATCCGTGGACTCCCATATTAGGTTTGACCCTAATCTGGCAGATTTTTGTCATCCTATTTCTAGGGTTGCGATCAACTCCGCTTAACTATGCTAGATCTACTCTTAAATAGGGAATTTTGCTCCACTGCCTAAGCACATCAACACTTGAATCAATATCCTGAAATATCAAAACAAAAATTAAGAACACATAATTAAGAACAAATCAAGTATTTATCATATAGTTTAGGAAACAATAACAAGATCCGTCTTAGGTTTCATCCCCTTCAGGTATTTGAAGGGTTTAGTTCATAATCATAAAAGAATACATCTCAGAAGAAAATATAAAACAAAACATAAGAGAAACCCTAAAACCCCCTGAAGGAAATTGAAGGGAAGATCCTCCGTCTTGAGTATAACTCTAGCTTCTTGAGATGAATCAACTGGCTTTCTTCGAGTAAATCCCACAATTCTGGCCTCTCTGGCTTGGCTCATTGGCCTAACTAGACCGCTTTTGAAGGTTAGCCTCTAGGGTGTTTATATAGGCTTTTGGAATGTCTTTCTTTACCTATAAGTACCCTATTCCGAATAGAATTAAAACAGGTCACGTCAGGGACACGCCCGTGTGGCACGACCATGTGAATCGAATCCAGGCTGTGGTCGAGTCTGTTAAGGAGGCACGACCGTGTGGCTTGGGCCCAAGCTGTGTAAATTTTGAGCTTTCGCCCATTTTCTCTGTTTTTGGCCCGTTTTTTTATTCTTTTCATCCTTCGATGCTCTCCTAAGTATAAAACATGAAAATAAAGGATTAGGAGCACGAAATTCCTCAATTCAGGGAATAAATCATCCAAAAGTATGCTAAATGTGGGATTAAAATATGCATATATTACGGTTTATCACATACAGATTGTTGTTGCCATTTGAGCTAGAAAAGATTCACAATGTATTTCATGTTTCGATGCTCCGTAGATATCATTCTGATCCGTCACATGTGATAGCTCCGTCAGAGATTAAAATCTGATCTGATATGACTTATGAAGAGGAACCGATCCGTATCTTAGCTCCTGAAGTGAAAGAGTTAAGAAACAAGAAAATTTCATTAGTAAAAGTGTTATGGCATCAACACAGAATAGAAGAGGCTACGTGGGAGTCTGAAGAATCATTGAGACATCAATATCTGAATCTGTTTAATGGTAAGATTTTTGGGGACAAAAATCCCTAAAAGGGGGGAGAATTGTAACAGTTAGGTTTAGACTCTAGTCGGAACAGTGGTTTCGGGACCATAAATCCGAGTCCGTATAATATTTTAATATTATTTTTTCTACCTTTAATATGTGATTAAGCATGTATTAAAATTTCGTGAGTTAATTTATCCTTGTGTGTGTTTAATTTGATAAAAGAATTAAATTGCATTAAATGCAAAACTAGCATGATATTTGTAAAAGTGCCTATTTGATGTGGCTTTTGAAAGTAGTGGCCTTAAGAGGCAATTTAACCACTATTTAGTTATTGGATGAACAAAGGACAAATGTGCCCTTAATGTATGTTTGTTTTAATTATTAAATGAAAGGTTATTAAGGTAAATGAATTAATATGTATGTTATAATGTAATAAAAACATGAAAATAGCCATTTTTACTCATTTTTTGACCGAAAACGAGAGGAAGAAGAAAGGGTTTATTCTTTTGATTTTAGGCACTTGCAAGTCTTGAATAAGGTAAGTTTTGACTTCGGTTTTTGATAATTTTTATGTTTTTGCACTCGTTGCTTAGTATACTATAAAGCCCATGTCTTAATTTGAAGAATTGATGATGTTTATAAAATGTGCCACTGATGAAATGGTGAGTTTTTTGATGAGTTTAGTTGTTAAATGATAGATATGTGTTAAATGAACATGTTTTGTTCTTGAAATTTTGATGAATTTAGCTAATTAGGGCTAAATTGAGAAAATAGCAATTTGAGGGACTAAAATGTGAATTTTATGAAATGTTTGGTCTTGTATGAGATACATGACCATTTGGCTAAGCATGGTTAAATGCTGATTTTGTATATTTGATGTTTTGAGAAAAATAGACTAAATTGATAAAATGTGAAAATATGAGGGCTAATTTGTAAATTGCCCTAAATATATGTATTTGTATTGAATTGGTGAGTTAGTGAATAAAAGGTTTAAATTTGAATATGTCTAGATCAAGAACCAAAGAAATCGAATTAGATCGCGGAAAAGTGAAAGTAGCTGAATAGTCGTATCCGTTTCGATAAATCGAACTCGAGGTAAGTCATTATACAAATAAATGTATTTGTATTAAATTATGACTTTTTATATGACTATTGATAATGATGAATGCATATGAGATGTGGAATATATGAAATATGAGATAAGGTCAACATATTATTAATATCCGAGAAGTCCCGTACGAACCTAGGAATAGATAGGATTAACTATGTCATGACATAGGTGTCTGTTACGCGATATCATGTAAGACCACGTCTGGGATGTTGGCTTTGATTCGAGATTTCGTGTAAGACCACGTCTGGGATGTTGGAATCGATATGAGATTTACGTGTAAGACCACATCTGGGACGTTGGCATCAATATGAGATTTACGTGTAAGACCATGTCTGGGACATTAGCATCGTAATGATTTGTGTAAGACCCTGTCTGGGACAGTGGCATCAATATCTAGTTACATGCAAGACCACGTCTGGGACGTTGGCATTGTACGACTATTTTGAGTATTCCGAGTAACCTATTAGATTCCGAGCGATTCAACGGGCAAATCTGAGATATGAACGATTAGGTGATTGTATATCTGTTTCAGGTGCGATTGATATGTACACTAAGTGCATATAAAAGGTAAGTATCTATATGATCTTGCTAAGATGAACATGTGCAATGAAATAATAAGATGATATATAAAATTATGCTTAAGTGAACTATGTGTATATGTGGAAATTGAGTTGAATAAAGTGAAAAGATATGACTAAGTAAGTGAGCCAAACTCTATGTGAGATGTATATGCTATGAGAACCATTATTGTCATTTTATAAATGTGCTATATGCATTTTATGTTAAGTTTATTTGTATATGGCTTACTAAGCTTTTGAAAGCTTACTCTGTGTGTGTTTGTTCTATTTTATAGATCGTCAAATCTACTGAAGGCTCGGGGACCGTCGAGGATCATCATCACACTACTCAACTTGTTTTGGTACTTTTGAAATATGTATATAGCTAGATATGGCATGTATAGGCTAGTCATTTTGGTTATGTTTGAAATGTGTATAATAGCCATGAGATGTGGCTAGATAAGTATTGGTAATATGCTTGGGCACATATATGGAAATGATGCATGTTTTGGTATGACTAGATATTTTATGAAATGGTTAAAGATATGGTAAGCATATGAATGCATTATGAGTATGTTTGACTGACCAAAGACGTGGATATATGAAAGGTAAAGGTAGATGAATCATGCTTAATTGCATATGTATTTAGTTTTACAATTTGGCAATGTTGGAGTTGCAATTGTAGGTGAAGATTTGATGATTACTTTGATATGTTTTGGATGCAAAGCTTTGTTGAGTATTTGGCATATTTTTATTTGTCAATTGAGTATGATATGAATTGGTATATTGCTTGTAGGTATGACCCTATTGTGGGTGGCATTATGGGTTTGACAATGGCCTATTTTGCCTACACGGTTATGGCACACGGGCGTGTCTAATGGCCGTCGAAAATTGACAGTATCTAGGTAAGAGTACACGGCATTGGCACACGGACGTGCCTGGTAGCCGTGTGATTAAGACAATATATAGCCTAAGTGCACATGGCCATGGTACACGGGCATGTCTAGTGGCCGTGTGGAAAAGTCAGTATGCATGCTCTGTTTTGGCACGGCCTAGACACATGGGTGTGTCTAGTGGTTGTGTGAGGTACACAGCCTACCTACATGGGCGTGTGACCTTGACAGTTTTGAAAAAGTTTTAAATTTTCAAGAATTTTTGTATATGTTCGGTTTAGTCCCAGCCCTACTCAAAAGCATGATTAAGATTTCGATGCCCAATATAAAGGACACTTGATTGTGTTTAATTATTTTTATATTAAATTGTTTGTAAAGGTTTTTGATTTGCCCGGTAATGCGTTTAACCCTAATCCGGTGACGAACACGGGTTAGGGGTGTTACACTAAGCCTTAAAGCTTACTATGTAAAGTTCTTCTCTGTTTTACAGTGTCATTAGAGCTAGCTCGGATCCAGGAATCGTCAGCGACTCAATTACACTATCGGCCATCTATTTTGGTACCTTTTTGGAAGTAGTATATATGGTATATGGCATGTATAGGCTAGTAAGATTGTGGAGTGATTTCGGTACATTTTTTTCTATGTGATAATGGTGTAAGTAATGTGTAGATATGTTTTTGTGTGAATGGCCATTAAGGTATGTTATGGTGATAATGAAATGGTATATTTCATACTTGTTTGGTAGTTGAGAATGGTGATTAAAATGTATGTTTATTGATGTTGGAATTGAGCATGTAGGGTTGACCCAATTTGGGTGGCAATTTGGCATTGTAAATGGCCTATAATTGTCCACAAGAGTGAGCACACGGGCGTGTGTCTCGCCTGTATCCATCACTATCCTTATTCAATACAGGTCAGACTTGCACATGGGCTAGACACACGGGCGTGTGACAAGCCGTGTGACTATAGTCAGAGTTGCACACGGGGTAAGACATGGTCTAAGGCATGGCCGTATGAGGCACACGATCTAGCCGCATAGGCGTGTGCCCGGTTTAAGATGAAAAATTTTCTAATTTTTGTAAAGTTTCTGAATGACATCAGTTTAGTCCCGAACCCTCTTTAAAGCATGTTTAAGGTCTTGTAGACTTACTAAAAGGGGCTCTATGCTGTTAATTACTATGATGTGTTGATGTGTGAGCCATGATAGTATAAATGTTATGATTTGATCGGTAATACCTCATAACTCTAGTCTGGCGATGGATACGGGTTATGGGTGTTACACTTTTGGTCCCAGTTTAAACCCATTTTGAGGTTGGTTTCCCTTTTTAAAGTCCTTCTTGACTTCTAAGACGTTTGCCCTAGCACCATTTGCCGCTTGTTGAGCCTTTTTCCTGTACCTCTATTTTCTTCTTGAATCAGAAGTCTAACAATTAAATCTATCAGTGACATTTCCTTTCTTTTGTGCTTTAAGTAATTCTTGAAGTCATTCTAAGTAGGAGGCAACTTCTCAACAATGGCTGCCACTTGAAAGGATTCACTTATCACCATCCCTTCAGCAAGAATTCTGTGAATGATCAGTTGAAATTCCTACTCTTGATTTACAACTAATTTAGAATCAATCATTACAAAATTCAAGAATTTAGCAACTAAAAACTTTTTAGCTCCAGCATCTTCGGTTTTGTATTTATGGACCAATGATGTCCCCAACACTTGGTATTTAACCAAAGTGACATTTAAGCTTTTCATTTTTCTCAACATAATTCACAAGTAACTTACTTTGAGCATCAATTTCCCATTCATCACTCAACCATTTTGAGTATATGATATACCATTGTAAAGGTCTCATAGAGTAGAACATAAAACCATAATTTTATGATTCAACTCTATACCTTTACCAGTTGAGAATATGCCTCAAAGTTTCCAAAACTTACATATTTTCCATTAGTATTAATATGTCAGTAACAATAATAATGCAATAGAATGCAGTAGTAGTAACACAACAGAATACCTGTAATCGGACAGAGTTGAAAATTAGAAGAAGAATTTTGTTGAGGCCTGTATGAACAGTTTACTTAAGACAGATTTGACCTCTCATCAGTGCTTTGAGTAACGTTGGACGTCTATCTCCCAGGATACAATAACAAAAGATCACAGTAGCAGCACAACAACAGTGGTCAATCGAACACAGTCTTGCCTTTATCTATTACCAGGAGGAACGAATTTAGAAGGAATTTTTTGATATTGATGGTTTTTGATGTTGTGTTTTGGAAGTCTCCTAACTTGGCTTTATATAGAGGAGAGGAAATGAATGAAGAAATTTAGACCGATTCATGAAGAGTTGTTGAAAAGTTAATAGATATAAGTGAACATACACAATGGATGAAAAGATGCAATATTAAACCAAAAGCAATGAATCTATTCACCAAGAGACACAATTGTTCAAGAAATACAACTGTTCATCAAGAGACAGAACTATTGTTTAATTTGAGCATAAGTTTATCATTCATCACTCAATAATTTTGAGCATATTATATAAAATATAAATCCATAATTTATTATTCAAACATTCGATTTTATCAATAAAATAATATGCCTCAAATTTCCAAAATATCCATTATTTCCCAACAATCCCCTACATGCATGAAATTGATGGATCAACAAGACTCAAAGACTCAAAGAGGTGATAGATTCTTCGTTCGATATTTGCATAAGATAGGTAGGTGATCGTTGTTTTATGTGATGTCAAAGTCTTAGTATAGTTAAGGCAATGATTTGAGGCGCGCACCTATTGAACAGTAGTATAGTTAAGGCAAGACCGGATTGTCGAACCCAAAGGAACTAAAAGTAACTAATACTAACTTTCTTTTTATTATCTAGCCTAAGAATTAAAGGAATTTTTATCCAATCTAAAATTAACTAACTACTAAGCTAAAGATTCAAAGTCAAAGAGGAATGAAATTGGGGAGAATTACTTTGAGAAAAACCAATTGATTAAGACAATACCCGAGGAAGAATCCACTTAGACTTCACTTGTTATCTAACTCTGAACCAGACGATTTCTTCACTTGGCTTGACCCGTAAGATCCCCTAACGTATATTAATCCCTCTCTTGAGGTGACTAATGTCTAACCCTAAGTTGATTAATTGAAATCTCTTTCTAATTAAAACCCCTAGAATTGTATTAACTCGATCTATGGACTCCCATATTAGGTTTCACCCTAATCCGACAAAATCTCGTCACCCTATCTCTTAGGCAGGGACTTTTGCTTCTCCACCTAAGCAAATCATACTTGAATTAATATCTCGGAAATATAAACACAAGAATTATGAACACATAATTAAGAACAAGTCAAATATTTATCATATAGTTTAGCAAATGATAACAAGATTCATCTTAGGTTTCATCCCTCTCAGGTATCTGAGGGTTTAGTTCATAATAATAAAAGAAAACATCTCAGAAGAAAAGATAAAACAAAACATAAGAAATCCCTAAAACCCCCTGATGGAAGTGAAGGAGAGATCCTTCATCTTGAGTATAACTCCGGCTTCTTGAGATGAATCAACTGGCTTTCTTCGGGTAAATCCCCTCAAATGTGCCCTATTTGGCCTAGTTGGACGCCCCCTGACTAAAGCCTTGGGTTCCCCCAACAAAAACCCTGGCAGAGGGCTTCTGCCGAACTACTCGCTTAAGTTACCCCTTAGGGTGTTTATATAGGCTTTGAGAAGCCTCACTTGGCCTCCAAGTATCCTAATCCGAATAGGATTTCTATTTGGGTGTTTATATAGACTTTGGAATGTGTTTCTTTGCCTCTAAGTATCCTAAACCGAGTGAAACTTCTCTTTGTCACGGTAGGGACACGCCGGTCTAAGTCGTGGCCAGGCCATGTTCAAGGCTGTTGAATGAGGCACGACCGTGTGGATTTCGTGATATGGCCTATTTACTCTGTTTTGGGCCCGTTTTTTGTTCTTTTCATCATCCGGTGCTCTCCTAAGTGTAAAACATGAAAACAAAGGATTAAGAGCACCAAATGACACAATTCAAGCTTAAATCATCCAAAAGCGTGCTAAATGTGGGATTAAAATATGTTACTATTACGGTTTATCAGTAGGCATCAACCCTTGAACCTTCCATTGTGCAAGTATATTTACTTTACTAGATGGCCAGTAGACGCGATGTCCATGAACTATTTTGTCATTTTTGTAAACAATGATATACCTCACACAAATACCCCTGGCAAGATTTTGGTTCTCATGGGTATGTTCATATGGCCATGAACATCTTCCTAGTTTTGCAAGAGCTTAGAGAACTATGCCTCGATAGTTTCTTGATGTTGCCCCACTTTACTCTCACAAAGGTGACTTATGTTGTTTGTTTCACCGAAACACACAATGGTCATTAAAAGTATTGCTTAACCTTTTCCACATTTTAATCACTGTTTTCATCATAAGAATGTACTTGGGACAGGAACCCTCCACAGTGACGTCACAAGGTCTATGGAAGTAGGTTGTCCCATTGAACTTAGATCTTGGGATCTCCAGTCAACTAGCTTGTGTTTTCCTTCATATAGCGCCTTAAATATTCATGGGCTTTAGTCTCATTCCTTTCGATGTTTTATCAACTTGGTCTTAGTTTAACCCTTTGGTTAGCAGATCCGTAGTGTTATCTTTTGATTTTACAAAATGAATAGAGATAACTCCAGTTAAGATCAGTTGTCTAACGGTATTGTATCGACGATGCATGTGTCTCGACTTTCCATTATACATTATGTTTTGAACTCTACCAATTTTTGCTTGGTTATCACAACATATGCATATTGTAGGCACATGCTTTGGCCATTCAGGAATATCCTCTAAAAAGTTTCATAGCCATTCTGCCTCTTCTTCAGATTTTTCTAGAGCTACAAACTCAGATTCCATTGTGGATCTGGTTATAATCATTTGCCTTGAGGATTTACATAACATATCTCTTCCTCCCAATATGAAAATATAACCACTTGAGCCTTTGGTATCTTGAATATCATATGTCCAACTAGCATTGGAGAACCCTTCTAACATAGCAGGATCTTTGGAATAATGTAATCCATAGTTTCGAGTATATTTGAGGTATCTCAGTACTCTCACAATTGTTTTCCAGTGATTCTCCCTTGGATTGCTTGTGAATCTGCTAAAATTGTTTACAGTGGAAGCAATATCTGGTCTAGTGCAACTCATAAGGTACATTAGACTCCCTATGACTCTTGCATATTCCACTTGGTCAACACTTTCACCTTTGTTTTTAGACAGATGTTGACTTATATCTATCGGAGTTCTGGCTACACCAAAATCATCCTTACCAAATTTATCAATAATCTTGTCTACATAGTGTGATTAAGTCAATGCGAGACCTTCATATGACCTTTTGATTTGGATTCCCAAAACCATGCCAGCAAGTCCCATATCTTTCATGTCAAATCTTGGATTTAACAAGTCTTTGGTACGTTTTACCATTTCATTGTTACTTCCAACAATAAGTATGTCGTTAACATATAAACATAGAAGTACATATCCATCAGCAGTGGTTTTGACATACACACATTTGTCACACTCATTAATTTTAAATCCATTTGATATCATGACACTGTCAAACTTTTCTTGCCACTGTTTTGGTGCTTGCTTAAGTCTATACAAAGACTACACTAATCTATAGACTTTTCTTTCTTACCATGGAGCTACATAACCCTCAGGTTGTTCCATGTAAATCTCCTCATCAAGATCTCCATTTAGAAAAGCTATCTTAACATCTATTTGATGAACTTCTAGATTCCACAAAGCGTCAATAGCAAGTATCATCCTTATAGAAGTTATTCTTGATACAGGAGAAAATGTATCAAAGTAATCAAGGCCTTCCTGTTGTCTATAACCTTTTATAACCAATCTAGCCTTGTACTTATCAACTGGTGCATCTGCTTTCATTTTTCATTTGAAAATCCATTTAGAATTTAGTGGTTCAATTCCCCGAGGTAGATCCACTAATTCCTACGTATGAGTTTTCATGATGGAATCAATTTCACTCTTGATAACATCTTTCCAAAAAGTGTTTTCAGTTGAGCGTATAGCTTCACTATAAGTCTGAGGTTTAGTCTCTAACATATAGGTTAAAAAATCTAATCCAAAGGACATTTTCACCCTTGCCCTTTTACTTCTTCTTGGCTCTACCTCGACTTCAACCTCTTGTTGAAAGTCTTGACTATCAATAGTCTCTGAAGTCTATTTTGTTGAACTTGACCCAACTTCCCTAGTATTACAAGGGAATATATTTTCAAAGAATGAGACATTTTTAGATTCCAATATTGTATTCTTATGAATTTCAGGATTCTTTGATTAATACACAAGAAATCGATATGCATTGATATGGTGTGCATAACCAATAAAATTACAATCCACCGTTTTAGGACCTATTTTCATTTGCTTCGATAAAGGAACCATTACCTTTCCAAGACACTCCTACACTTTCAAGTAGTTGTAGGAAGGTTTCCTACCCTTCTATAACTCATATGGTGTCTTATTCTTTTCTTGCAGGGCACCTTATTTAAAAGGTAATTCATTGATAAAACAACTTCCCCCCACATGTTCTGTGACAACCCAGAACTTCCTAGCATTGCATTCATCATTTCTTTTAGGGTTCGATTTTTCTGCTTTGCTACTCCATTGGATTGAAGAGAGTATGGTGGTGTCACTTCATGAATAATACCATGTTGTGTACAAAATTTACCAAATGGTTCAACATATTCACCACCGCAGTCACTTCTCACCCTCTTAATTCTTTTATTAAGTTCATTTCAACTTCTTGCTTATAGAGGACAAATTGCTCTATAGCTTCATCTTCACTTTTAAGTAAATATACATAACAATATTTTTTGCTATCATCAATGAAGGTAATAAAATATTTATTCCCTCCTCTAGTTTGAATAAACTTTAAGCCACAAATATCACTATGTATTAGATCAAGTGGTTTAGTATTTCTTTCAGCAGATTGAAATGAAGACCTTGTTAGTTTTGTCTTAACACACGTTTCACATTTATAATTAACGTGAAATAAAGGAATGTGCTCTAAGTTAATTACTACGTAAAGTATCAAATTAACATGTCCGATTCGACCATGCCATAAATTAAATGACTCAAGCATATAAACAGAAGCAGAACCATCATTCTTATTCATAGTATAAGCTTTTACGAAGATAGCATTGGGTTTCCACATATCATTTAATACATATCTCCTTCCCAAAAACGTTCCCCCTTTTGACAGAACTAACTTCTAGGATTCAAAAACCATCCTAAAGCCATGCATACTTGGGAGGGTCCCAGAGACAAGTTTCTTACGTATTTCAGACACATACAACACACTTTGAAGTTTCAACTCTTTGCCAGAAGTCATCTTCAAAATTACAGTGCCTTTCCCCTTGATCTTGAAAATTACAGTGTTGCCCATATAGAGCATATCCCTTTTCTCACAAGGAACCAACTCAACAAAGGAGTCCTTGTCACAACAAATATGACGTGTTGCACCAGTATTAAGCCACCATTCTCTTGGATTTGAATAAACAAAGTTGACTTCAGAAATCACAACGCAGAGGTCAAGATCAGATACTTCCTTAGAAATATTTTCCACAGTGTTGGCCTTGTTTGTTTTGACCCTCTTTGGAAGCCTACAATCAGATGACTTTTGTCCCATCTGATTACAATTAAAGCATTTTCCTTGGAATTTTGGCTTCTTAAAGACACCACCTTTTGGTCCTAGTTTAGACCCAGCCTGAGAATGTTTTCTTTTCTTGGATTCCTTCTTCACTTCCACTATGTTTGCCTTGAAAAAGTTATGATTGGTTGCTTCGTTTAGCCTTTTAACCGCACGTTGATTGTCTTCTTTAATTTGAAGTCTAGCAATCAGATCTTCCACTGTCAATTCCTTTCTTTTATGCTTAAGATAGTTCTTGAAGTCATTCCCAACAGGGGGAAGTTTTCAATAATGGCTGCCACCTGAAAGGATTCATTTATAACCATCCCTTCTGCGAGAATACCATGAATGGTCATTGGACTTTCTGCACTTGATTTACAACAGCTTTAGAATCAACCATTACAAAGTTTGAGAACTTGGCAACTAAGGATTTCTTAGTACCAGCATTTTCAGTTTTGTCTTTATGGTCCCGTGATTCCCATAATTCCTTAGCCGTTTTCTTGATAATGTATACTTCATAAAGTTTCTCAAATAAACATTCAAAATGTAGTTACAACATAGGAATTCAGAGTTGTTCTATGCTTTGGCAATGTTGAAAGAGGTATTAGCATCTTCCTCATCCTCTATAAAAAAAGGTGGATCATCCTTCAAAAATTTTGCCATATTCAACATGGTCAAATAGAACAACTTTTCCTATTTCCATGTTTTAAATATCTCTCTAGTGAATTTCGCAGGCTTTTCATTATGACTCATAGTCACAGGTAACGTTTGGCTTGCCACCTGAGCCTGAGCAGCAAAAGTAACCTCAGCCTTTGAATTGGATGAGTTGTTTGACGTATGAGGCATTTTTTGTATTCAGAATGAAGAACCAGAATCCATAAATAAATTAAAATCTGAAACAGAAGTATAAACCAACCTAAATAAGTTACAATGGTAATCTGTACTCCTTAGATTAAAACTACAACAAATCATCTATCTTAAGAATGTAAGAAAAATATAATATCTTATGTAGTATTAATATGTTAGTAACAATAACAATGCAACACAATGCAGTAGTAGTAATACAACAGAATACCTGTAATCGAACACAGTTGAAAATTGGAAGAAGAATTTTGTTGAGGCTTGTATGAACAGTTTATTTAAGACAGATTCAACCTCTCCTTGGTGCTTTAAGTAACATTGGACGTCTGTCTCCCAAGATACAACAACAAACGATCACAGTAGTAGCACAACAACAGTGATCAATCAAACACAATCTTTCCTTTCTCTATTGCTAGGGGAAAAAATTTAGAAGGAATTTTTTATATTGATGGTTTTTGATGATGTGTTTTGGAAGTCTCCTAACTTGGTTTTATATAGAGTAGACGAAATGAATGAAGCAATTTAGATCGATTCGTGAAGAGTTTTGTTGAAAAGTTAATAGATATAAGTGAACAGACACAATGAATGAAAAAATGCAATATTAAACCAAAAACAATGAATCTATTCTCCAAGAGATACAATTGTTCAAAAGATACAACTGTTCATCAAGAGACAGAACTGTTGTTTTATTTGAGCATAAATTTATCAGTCATCACTCAATAATTTTGAGCATATTATATAGATATAGATGCATAATTTATTATTCAAACCTTCAATTGTATCAATAAAATAATATGCCTCAAAATTCCAAAATATCCATTAGTTTCCAACACAAACAACTCATTTCAACCCTTGTTCAACGATGTGTTTGACACTCCTAAGAACTTTCCAAGTAATAGAAGGATTTGAGGAACAATGTTCACCACTTAGATACTTGGCTTTAAAAAGCTTTGCCCATAGGGATTCGTTTTTGTGAATAAGCTTCTAACAAAGTTTCAAAAGTTGGGCTTGGTTTTTGAGAAACATTTTTTGAATACCAAGCTCACCATATCTTTTTGAAAAAGGTGTTGTTTGCCAAATTGCATGATGGAGTTTGTTACAATCTTTAGTACCCTCATAGCAAGTTCCTATTAATTTTGTCGGTCCTCACAAGTATTGATAGGAAGCTGCCTATATTGCAAATAATAAGAGGGGATGAAGGATATGGTAGATTTTTGATAAACCGTAAAAGTAACATATTTTAAGCCTACATTTAGCATGCTTTTGGATGATTTAAGCCTTGAATTGTGTAATTTGGTGCTCTTAATCCTTTGTTTTCCTATTTTATACTTAGAAGAGCACCGGATGACGAACAAACTGGCCTAAAACGGAGTAAATGGGCCATATCACGAAATCCACACGGCTTAGGCCCAAGACCACATGGCCGTGCCCCAGTCAACAGCCTTGAACACAGCCTGGCCACGACTTACACGGGCGTGTGCCATGGGCGTGTCCCTGTCATGACAAAGAGAAATTTCACTCAGATTAGGATACGTAGAGGCAGAGAAACACATTCAAAAGCCTATATAATCACCCTAAGTATAAACTAAAAGGGGGGAACCCAAGGCTTTAGTTAGGAGGCGTCCAGCTAGGCCAAAGAGGGCAGACTTGTGGGGATTTAATCGAAGATAGCCAGTTGATTCATCTCACGAAGTCGGAATCATACTCAAGATAGAGGATCTCTCCTTCAATTCCTTCAGGGGGTTTTAGGGATTTCTTATGTTTTGTTTTATCTTTTCTTCTGAGATGTTTTCTTTTATTATTATGAACTAAACCCTCAGATACCTGAGGGGAATGAAACCTAAGATGAATCTTGTTATCGTTTGCTGAACTATATGATAAATATTTGACTTGTTCTTAAATATGTGTTTTTAATTCTTGCGTTGATATTTCTGGGATATTAATTCAAGTATGATATGCTTATGTGGAGGAGCAAAAGTCCCTTCCTAAGAGTAGATTTAGCATAATTAAGCAGAGTTGATCGCACGCCTAGAGATAGGGTGACGAGATTTTGCCGGATTAGGGTGAAACCTAATATTGGAGTCCACAGATAGAGTTAATGCAATTCTAGGGATTTTAATTAGAAAGAGATTTCAATTAATCAACTAGGGTTAGACGTTAGCCGCCTCGAGAGAGGGATTAATATAACTTAGGGAATCTTACAGATCAAGTCAAATGAATAAATCGTCTGGTTCAGAGTTAGATAACAAGTGAAGTCTAGGTGGATTCTTCCTTCGGTATTGTCTTAATCAAATGGTTTTTTCCTCAAGGTTATTTTCCCAATTTCATTCTTATTTGTCTTAGAGTCTTTAGTTTAGTTGTTTGTTAATTTTAGATTAGATAAAAATTCATTTAATTCTTAGGCTAAATAATAAAAAGAAAGTTAGTATTAGTACTTTTCATTCCTTTGGGTTCAACAATCCGGTCTTGCCTTAACTATACTATTGTTCGATAGGTGCGCTTGCCTCACATCATTGTCATAGTTAGTTTCCAGGTTCGATCATTCTTTTTATAAATTTTAAGATTTTGACATCGCATAAAACAACGATCAAGTTTTTGGCGCCGTTGCCGAGGAACTAAAATATTAAGAAAGCTCAATTTTTATTACTTTAGCCATTTTTATTTTTTTTTGCAATTTAATTTTATTTTTAACTTTGCTAAAATTTTCTTTCTTTTGTTCCTTTCAGGTACTTCTAGTTTATGACTAGAAGGAACCCGACAGGACCCCTACTTTACGATAGTGATATTGAAGGTACCGTTCGCAGAAATCGCAGAGAAATAAGGTGAAGCTTAAACTACATAGAAGAAGAGCAAGAAGCCGAAATAAATACTATAGAAGAGAAGGCTGAAAATAATCCGCCACCTCAAGAGGTGGCCAAAAATCATGCTCCTCGAACTATGTATGATTATGCTAAACCTAGTTTAATAGGAACTGAGTCAAGTATTGTTAGGCCTACTATTGTTTAAATAATTTTGAATCAAACCTAACACTATACAGATGATACAATAGTTTGTTCAGTTTGATGGTTTGCAGGATGAGGATCCTAAGACACACATAGCAAATTTGCAGGATGAGGATCCTAATACACACATAGCAAATTTTCTAGAATTCTGTGATACCTTCAAAATAAATGGTGTTTCTGATAATGCCATCTGTCTTCGGTTATTTCCCTTTTCTTTGAGGAATAAAGCCAAGCAGTGGTTGCATTCTCTTCCACGAGGGTCAATCACTGCATGGGATCAAATGACTGAGAAGTTTTTATTAAAATATTTTTCGTCGGCCAAAATGGCCAAGTTAAGGAATGATCTTTTCTTTTGCGCAGATGAATTTAAAGACACTTTATGATGCATGGGAGAGATACAAAGACTTGTTGAGGAGGTGCCCACACCGCGGATTACCTTTGTGGCTACAGGTCTAAACTTTTTACAATGGTGTGAACCCTTCAACAAGGCAACTAATTGATTCAGCCGCCGACGGAACCCTGAACAAAAAAACTCCTGAAGAGGCCTACGAGTTTATAGAGGAGATGTCATTAAATAACTATCAGTGGCAAGTTAGAAGGATAAGGCCAGCCAAAGCAGCCATAGTTTTCAACCTCGAGTAGTAACCATGCTATCAAATCAGGTAGAGATGCTACATAAAAAAATTGATGGTTTGTATGGTTCTTCGCAGGCACATCCAGTTATGCAGTGCGATGCAAGTGGAGGAGTGGTGAATCCTGAGTACCCACCCTACGGACAGGGCATGGAAAGCGAGCAAATGAACTATATGGGTAACAATTTCCGGTCTAACAGTAACCCTTATAGTAATACTTATAATCTAGGTTGGAAGAACCACCCCAATTTCTCATGGGGTGGTCAAGGAAATCAAAGGCAACAACCATCCCAAAACTTCCAACAACAGCCCTACCCACAGGAAAAGAAGCCGAACCTTGAAGAGATGCTGACAAAATTCAAAGCAGCCTCTGAAACACGTTTCCAAAATATAGAAACACGTTTCCAAAATATAGAAACAAAACTTGAGGCATCGACACAGGAGCTCAAGGATCAAATCAGGCAACTTACTAAGTTAGTTTCTGAAATACGATCAGAAAGCTTACCTAGGGAAAAAGAGCAGGTAAAGGCAGTGACGCTAAGAAGTGGAAGGGAGTTAGTCGAAATGAAGAAAGAAATACCACATCAAATCGATAAGGAAAAAGTAACCCCGACCCATGCCCATATTCAGCAAAGTTGAAGAAAGACTACTTAGACGCACAATATGGTAAATTTCTTGAACTTTTCAAACAGTTACATATTAACTTACCTATTGTTGAAGCTATTTCCCAGATGCCAACATATGCAAAATTTTTAAAGGAGCTTCTAACAAATAAGAGGAAGTTCGAGGAAATTTCAACAGTGGAACTTAATGAAGAATGCTCAGCTATCATCTAAAACAAGCTACCAACCAAATTGAAAGATCCAGGAAGTTTCACTATTCCTTGTTTAATTTGGTAGTTTGAACATAGAGAAAGCACTCGCGGATTTAGGTGCTAGTATTAATTTAATGCCTTATAGAATGTTTAAGTAGCTTGGTCTCGGGGAACCAAAATCCACTAGGATAAGTATTCAGTTAGCTGACAGATCTGTTAAATATCCTAGGGAATTATCGAAGATGTTTTGGTAAAAGTAGATAAATTTATATTCCCTGTTGATTTTGTTGTGCTTGACATGAATGAGGACGTAGAGGTACCTTTAATTTTGGGACGATCCTTTCTAGCTACTGCTAGGGTTGTCATTGATGTTGGTAATGGTAAACTTGCACTAAGGGTAGGCGATGAGGAAATTATTTTTCGAATTTATGATGCCATGCAATATTCTAGAGAACAAGATGATTCTTGCTACTTTGTTGATGCTACTGATCACATTATTCAAGAGTCTTTGCAGGAAATCATGCATAATGACACGATGGAACTGTGTCTTACACAAGGTGAGGGGATAGATGACGATACCGATGAAGTGAATCCCAATACATCATCCTTTAAACAGATGAAAATAGAGGGTATTGAATTCAATGAAAAATTAAACCAGAAACCCTCTATTGATGAGCCGCCTAAATTAGAGCTAAAATAATTGCCAAAACACTTAAAATATGCATTCCTCAGAGATATTTCTATGCTACCAGAAATCATCTCTTCAGAACTAGGAACCAAAGAGAAAGAAGATTTGCTAAAGATACTAAGGAAACATAAAAGAGCCATAGTGTGGAAAATGTCTAACATTAAAGGGATAAGCCTATCATTTTGCACCCACAAAATTTTAATGGAAGATGAGTATAAACTATGTGTGCAACCTCAGAGATGTTTGAACCCCAATATAAAAGAAGTTGTCAAAGCTGAGGTAATTAAACCTCTAGATGCAGGAATAATTTTTCCTATTTCTGACAGTACTTGGGTAAGTCCTGTGCAGGTAGTTCCAAAGAAAGGAGGCATGACTGTTGTAGCCAACGAAAAGAATGAATTGATTCCTACAAGAACAGCCACAGGTTGGAGAGTCTGTATTGACTATAGGAAGCTGAACAACACCACCAGGAAAGATCATTTCCCTTTGCCCTTTATTAATCAGATGTTAGAAAGATTATCTGGGCATATGTATTACTGCTTCTTGGATGGACTCTCCGGCTACTTCTAAATCCCAATAGCTCCTGAGGATCAAGAAAAGACAACATTTACATGTCCATACGGTATGTTTGCTTATCGTAGAATGCCTTTTGGATTATGTAATGCTCCTGCTACTTTTCAATGATGCATGCTGGCCATCTTTGACAAACTTGTGGAAGACATTATGGAGGTATTTATGGACGACTTCTTGGTATTCGATAATTCTTTCCATATTTGCCTTAAAAATTTAGAACGAGTTCTAATGAGATGTGAAGAAACGAATCTTGTTTTAAATTGGGAAAAATGTCACTTTATGGTTAGAGAGGGGATCGTGTTAGGACATAAGATTTCTAGTAAAGGGATTGAGGTAGATAAAACAAAGATTGAAACCTTAGAAAAATTACCTCCTCCTAGTTCAGTTAAGGCTATTAGAAGTTTTTTAGGACATGTTGGATTTTATAGAAGATTCATTAAATATTTCTCTAAAATAGCTAAGCCTTTAACAAAATTACTAGAAAAAGATGTTTCTTTCAATTTTGATCAGGAGTGTTTAGATGCATTTAATATCCTCAAAGATAAACTAATAAATGCTCCAATTATAATTGCACCTGATTGGAATTTACCCTTTGAACTAATGTGTGATGCGAGTGATTTTGCAGTAGGTGCAGTTTTGGGACAGTGAAGAGACAAGCATTTTCAACCAATTTATTATGCTAGCAAAACATTGACACCTGCACAAGAAAACTACACCACCACAGAGAAAGAATTGCTACCTGTAGTTTTTTACATTTGAAAACTTTAGACAGTATCTGATATTATCTAAAGTTGTCATTTACACTGACCATTCAGCTCTTCGTTATCTTTTGACTAAACCTGATGCAAAACCTCGACTTATACGATAGATCTTAATTTTACAGGAATTTGATTTGGAAATTTAGGATAAGAAGGGAGCTAAAAATCTTGCAGCAGATCACCTCTCCAGGCTTGAGAACCCTCATATCGAAGAGCTTGACGAGAGTGAGATAAACGACTCATTCCCTGAGGAACAACTCTTTGCTATAACCAACTCTGAGGTACCGTGGTTTGTAGATATTGCGAATTATTTAGCTGCTAACATCCTACCAAAAAGGTTAACACATCATCAAAAGAAGCGATTCTTTGCTGATGCGAAAAGCTATTTTTGGGAAGATCCCTTTCTTTTCCGCATATGTGCAGATCAAGTAATTCGGAGATGCGTTACAAAGGTAGAAGCAAGTAAAATCCTAGAACATTGCCATTCAAGACCTTCAGGAGGACATTACAGCGAGATTAAGACAACACACAAAGCGCTCGAATCAGGATTTTATTGGCCAACTCTGTTTAAAGATGCCAACAGATATGCCGCTTCATGCGATAAATGCCAAAGAACAGGTAATATTTCTAAACGCGATGAAATGCCTCAAACATATATGTTATCATGTGAAATATTCGACGTATCGGGTATTGACTTTATGGGTCCGTTCCCTAGTTCATTCGGAAATAAATACATCTTAGTAGCAGTAGATTACATGTCAAAATGGGTAGAAGCCCAAGCTTTACCTACTAACGATGCTAGAGCTATAGTAAAGTTTCTTAAGAAACTCTTCTCTCGTTTTGGAACACCCAGAGCGATTATCAGTGATAGGGGTACTCACTTTTGCAGTACTCAATTTGATAAAGTCCTAAAAAAATATGGAGTACACCACAAAACAGCCACCCCTTATCATCCTCAAACCAGTGGCAAATCGAGAACATAAGAGAATCCTAGAGAAAACAGTTGAATCAAACAGGAAAGTAGATGATGCTTTATGGACCTACAGAACATCATTTAAAACCTCTTTGGGAACATCCCCTACAAACTTGTCTACGGAAAAAGTTGTCATCTACCATTTGAGTTAGAGCATAGAGCGTACTGGGCTATAAAATTCTTGAATTACGATCTTAAAACCACAAGTGAAAAGAAGACGATGCAGTTGAACGAACTAGATGAACGGCGAGTTGAGGCCTATGAGAACTCACGGCTATATAAAGACGCAACAAAATGATGCCATGATGCTCGTTTAAAATAATCAAAGCAATTCGAAGTAGGAGACTTGGTCTTGCTGTATAATTCGAGCCTCAAACTATTTCCTAGAAAGTTGAAATCAAAGTGGTCAGGCCCATTTGTGATCAAAAATAATTTTCCTTACGGCACAGTCGAGGTAACCCATCCAACTCAGGGAACATTCAAGGTAAATGGCCATCGGCTGAAACTTTATAATGGTGAAGATTTCAAGGAATTAAGAGAGGAGCTTCAGCTCCGTGAACCTTCATTTAGAAATGAAAACAGGGTGAGTCTAGCTTAAGACTTTAAACGAGCGCTTCTCGGGAGGCAACCCGAGCATTGACTTCACTAACACATTTGTGATTTTTAGCATCTAACCCCAAAACTAACCAATTCAATGAAGCACAGGTTTCCCTACCACACGGCCTTGCACACGGGTGTGCCCGTGGCTTGTGGATGCCATGGAATGAAAAACAGGCGTACCGGTAGACGTCCGAGATGAAGAAGAAAAAAATTTTCTTCACAACACGGGCTACAATAATAAGACTACGGCCATGTGATGCAACCGTGGTCTATTCTGAGTAAACCAGCACGGGTATGAGCCACGCCCGTGCCTACCAACCGTGTGAGACACTGACTACATGAACACGGGCATGACAATCTTAGCACGGGCGTGGGCAACATCTTAAGCGCGCCTAAATTTAAAAATCACGAAAAACACGGGCTAAATAAAAGAAACATGGGCATGGCACCTGCCCGTGTCCCCCTCTCCATTTAAAGAACATCACCACCATTTTCCCCAAAATTTCTTCCCAAAACCCCAACCCTAGCCGTTTCCCTCAAAATTCCTTTTACCCACTCCGACCACCATCAAAAAAGCCCCCACCATTGCCTTTCCCCATCATTTATCTTCCACTTTCTTTCACATTCACACTAAAAAAACCAGTACACGCCCGTGCCCACGGAGTACACACTCGCCCTAAAGGTGTTCCACCGCCGTGCTCCTCAACTATTTACAGCATACGCCCGTGGCTCTCCCTTACACGCCCGTGTTCCTCCCAACTGCGCCGTTTCTCTCCAATAACACCATCGGTTACACCCCATTTTTTACATTTCTTAGAACTAATTTATTATTAGAATCTTATTTAGTTTTTATCTAATTGATTATTGTTCAGAAAAATTAGTTATACTTACTATTAGATTAATTTAGTCATTGTTTAATAACATGTCATATTTATGCAAAATATTTGACTATTCTTATTATGTTTTGTGTCCTTACTATATAATTGACATTATTGAGCCCTTAACTGCATGTGACATATCTTGGATAGAAACACTACTTAAATCATTGTATATATGTTATTTCAAGGAAAATAATGTCGTCGTCCTGAGGGACGAAAATCGTAGTCCCTAGTTCTAAAAAATGAAAGGGACCCGGTTCGTCATCAGCCAGCGCAACCACGGAAGTGTGCCACCCATTCTTACGTTTTCCTCCAGTATTTAGAAAGATCTTTACAAGATACTTCGAGCGCGACCACTCGACACAGGGAGATGTATTGATTGGGCCGCCTTAAAACAAGTCAAACTAGCTGATGACGTACGGGCTCTACTAACTACCGACCCTTGGAACCAGTTCTTCAACATCATTGAGCCTACCTACTTAAAGCTCACTCTGGAGCTCTGTTCAACATTTCATCTTTAGACAGTGATGTCAAAACATGATGGCCCCGGTACGATCCAATTCTGAATCGGAGGCATTATACGAGAACTAAATGTACCACAATTTGGGGTCGCATTGGGACTTTATACCGACGAATTCATGGAAGAACATGATCTTTCGGAGCTTTCTCGCCATATCCACAACACCCCCACAAGATGTTGGTACAATATAGCTCCCAACAACAATGATTATGACCCTAGCCACTCTAAAACGACGGCCCTTGTCCCATCCCTGAGGTACGTACACGCGCTTTTAGCTCATACACTGACAGGTCGGCTATAGAGCACCGGCGTCGTCAACACTCACGACGCCTACTTCCTATGGTGCATGGCGAACGAGCACGTTTTCTACTTGGCCTATTTCATAGCTTGCACCATTCAACATCAGATGGAGCTGCACAGGAGAGGAGGCATATCTATGGGTCCCTACATCACATGCTTCGCTCGATATTTTGGGCTCCTCAATACCGACGCTCAAACCTCCTCCCTCACATTGATAGGTCAGATGTCCCCACGAGGCATCCAGATGATGCTACACATAAGGATGATTCAACGTAGACGAGGGACTGATCCCCCCCCAATATCGGCTAGCACCCACCACCGACGAAGAGGACCCTGAGGATATTACAGATGATGTCCTCCCAACACTGGAAGCACCACCATCGAGCCATCGTCCATCCCATACGGCAGCATCTATTTCAGACATATCTGAGCGCCTAACACGATTTGAGGAGTAATGCTTCCAAAGCTTCGACCATATTGACACCACCCTCCAACAGATATGTCAGTACCTTCACAAATCATTGCCGCCACCACTGCCCAACCCAGCTAACACAAAGGACCTCTGAGTCCTTGTCTTTTTATTTTTATTATTTTTACTTTATTATTGCTGTCACTTCTACTGTTATTTCTACTTTTATTTTCATTTTTATTTTGTTTCTATTTTAGTTAACTGGTTAAAGACTCGAAAGTATCATTAGTACTATTGATTTCTGTAACACCCCTTACTCGAAACCCTTGATGGAATCGAGAGTGTGGCATTACTAGACATAACCATTAACTCGGGGAGTAATATTTTTAAAGCTGTCCAACTGCGTCATGCGGACTAAATCGGCCATAACTCGAGTTACAAAACTCGAAATTTAGATCTGTAAATTTTCCTCGGAACTAGACTCATATAACTATTTACCATAATTTTTCCAGAATTTTTCATATGGCCAATTAGTACAGTTTATTCATCAAAGTTACCCTTATTACACTGTCTGACAATTCTGACCTATCTCTACAAAAATGTGGTTATCTCATTGCACAAATTTCATATGCTGTTCTAGTTTATAAAAATGAAAAATAGACTCAATAAGGATTTTACACATATAAACCATACTTCCTAATTATTTTTGTACAATTTTTAACAATTTTTACAAAACAGAACAGTGACTCACGAATTCAGTCAGGACAGGACTCACTAAAACTTGATTTTCTTATAAAATATAAATCTTTCGCCTACTCTGATTGTTTCATGTAAAAATAGACACCATAAGGTTTGATATCACATCTTATTCACCTTCTAATTCAATGCACCCTATTTTTGGTGATTTTTCTAAATCGCATCACTGTTATTACTGCATGCTGTTTTATTGTAATTTATAAGATACTAAATTCTAATCAAACATACATAACCCCTAACTCAAGAATCTATTTCATGGATCACATTTCCTTAATAAAAACGTTTTAACTCCGATTAAGAATGCATAAACCTAGCCATACAAATTTATCGTACAAAACAAAACACAATAGCATTCTTAACTAAAATTTTTAGCCATATTCGCATGGCTATTTAATACAAGTGCCTCAAGAGTTCACCAAACAAGGACTAAGTCTTCCCTATACATGCCTTTGTTTAAAAACCAAATTGGAAGGGTACCCAAATTGTAGACGGATAGTGTGAGTGGCTTTCCGAGCAATCCCGATGAACTTGCTACTAATCTACAAAACAAAGAAGACATTTCACACGATAAGCTTACTAGCTTAGTAAGTCCAAACTACAAACATAATATGATCCACAATTCTCAACAATGAAGAAAGATTTTTACTATTCAATTAGTGAGCTTGCACTCATGTTCCCTATTAAGGTGCTATCATGTAAACGTAGATACAGCATTCATATATTTAAATGAACAAAACCTCTATACCACATTTTTCATCATTGTACCAAGAATACGTACCATTGGCGATAGGTCCTTTACTTGCTAATTTACCTTGTCTTAATTAATTAGGAAGCTCATTCCAACTTTACGTACTCACCTGAGCCGTTAATTCGACAAATTTTGCCATAACTTACCTTGAACTCAGTTCGGTTTCTAGTCTGTGAAGTAATACACCGGCATTTAGCCTGCTAGGCACCAAAGCCCGATAAATAACACCGGCACAAGGCCTGCTAGGCACAATCGCCCGATAAATAACACCGGCACAAGGCCTGCTAGGCGTAATAGCCCGATAAATAACACCGGCACGAGGCCTGCTAGGCGTAATAGCCCGAATTATATCACCGGCACTAGGCCTGCTAGGCTTTAAAGCCCGAAACACATTTAAGAATTCAATCGTTTCTAATATCATTTTAAACAGTATCACGTAATGGAAGTACTTTGGTTTATTTGCATCAACTACTCAAAATCGTTCTAAGAGTCTTATGTACATTCGGCTATGGCATGAATACCTACTCAAGACTTATCAAACTATATCGTATACTAGGCTCATAATTAACTCTTCAATATAATTTAGTTTTAGGACTTACCTTGGTTGTCGATAAGCCGTGCAAATCGGCTACTCGATAATCTTTGTTTTTCCCCGATCTTGACCTTTCTCTTTTTGTTCCCGATCTAATTTGGTTCAACTTAAATCAATTAAACTACACTTCCATTCAATTCAAAAGCAAAATCACAAAATACATAATTCCAAGATACAAGCATTTACATTCGGCATTCATCCTCTACTTTGTTCAAATGCATTCAAATTATTAGAGAACACTTTGGTAGTAATTTCCTTAATGTGTTTTAACTTACAACTTACCTTTTATCTATAGCCTTACCTTAACTTTATAAAATTACTCATACATAATCAAATACATTAGCTCAATTTCATTTTCACTTATAGCCGAATATGCCAATTCTATACTCATGTATTTTCTTCAACATACAACCAAGTAACAAGCTAATAACCACCTAATTCAAGCATTTAACTAATCCAATTTAACCTATGGAACACCACAATAAAATTTTCAACCTACTTGGATCTCTTCTCCATGGCCGAATGGCCCTTAGGGGTCCTAAAATTCTCCACAACACTTCCTTCCATCAAATTTATCCCTTGCACTAATTTACCTCAAGTAATTAAGTCTTAAACTTAGTCCACCCAATAATTAAACATCATATATAACAATCTTATAAGGTTAATTTCATGATAAGGGAATGGCCGAACCTCACCTTACCAACACTAGCAAATTTTGCTTGTTTCAAAAGAAAGAAAATGATCAAAAACTTAAGCCATATCTAGTTCAATCCTTACCTAATCTAGAGCATGCAAGGCCGAATGGGGAAGATGAAATTCTTCTCTTTTCTTCAAGTAGAAATCGGGCAAGAATAATGAAGGAGGAGAGGATTATTCTTTTTATTTTTATTTCTAACATAAATTATAACATGTGTTTCTTATAATATTACTAAAATCAATTTACATAAATAATTAAAAAGCATATATTCATAGCATGCTTTAATATAATAATGCCTAAATACCATACAAAAAATAAAAAAAAGAGCATATATGCATGCTTGTCCACACCTTGTTTAAAAATGGGAATTTGACATGCAAATCCCCATGTTTAATGGACAATGTACTTAGCTCCCATTTTTATTAATGCCCACTAACTTGGTTCTTCTTGCAATTTAGACCATTAGCAATTTAAACACTTAGAAGGCTAAGATTTTCCACGAAATTTTTCACACTTACCAAATCACACATAACAGACACAAAACATAATATAAAAATAAACATATATATATATATGTAACTTTCAGTGCTCTGATTCGTGGTTCAAAACCACCGCTCCGATTAGGGTCAAAATTGGTGCATTACAACTCTCCCCTTTAAGGATTTTCGCCCCAAAATCTTACAGTTAAATAAGTTTGGATATTGTTGCTTCATCGCCTCTTGGGCTCCCACGTAGCCTCTTCAACTCGTGACGATTCCATAGAATCTTTACTAATGGAACCTTTTTATTTCTTAACTCTTTGGTTTCTCGAGCTAAGACACGGATCGGTTCCTCATCATAGGCCAAATCAGATCGAATTTCAATCTCTGACGGGGTGATTACGTGGGACGGATCCGATCTGTATCTGCGAAGCATTGAAACATGAAATACATTGTGTATCTTTTCTAAGCCAAGGGGCAGTTTCAATCGATAAGCCACAGGCCCTACACGCTCGATGATTTCATACGGTCCGATAAACCTCGGACTCAACTTGCCTCTTAGACCGAATCGGAGTATTTTCTTCCACGGGGAAACTTTCAAGAACACTCGATCTCCGACCTGGAATTCAATGTCCTTGCGTTTTAAATCGGCATAGGACTTTTGACGATCCGGCGACTTTCAAATTACTTCGGATTACATCCACCTTTTTGTTCGATTTCTTTAATCCAATCAACGCCAGATATCTTATTCTCACCGAGTTCGATCCAAAGATAATGGTGTGCGACATTTTCGACCGTATAAGGCTTCATAAGCGCGCCATTTTTATGCTCGATCAAAAGCGTTATTGTAGGCAAATTCAACTAACGGTAGGTATCGTTCCCACGCACTTTAAACTCGAGAACGCAACACCTCAACATGTCCTCAAGTATCAAAATTGTTCGCTCGGATCGACCGTGCATTTGCGGATGAAAGGTCAGACTAAAATGGAGTTTAGTACCTAGAGCATCTTGCAATCTTTTCCAAAACCGCGATGTGAATCTCGGGTCTCTATCTCAAACAATAGAACTTCGGCACACACCGTGCGCCTTACAATCTGCGACACATACAATTCTGCAAGTTTGTCAAGTGAATAATCGACGCACTGGGTATAAAATGAGCCGATTTAGTCGGTCTATCAACGATAACCCATACAAAAGATCTTTCTTACTAGGTGTCATAGGGAGACCTGGACACGAAATCCATGGTAATTCTATCCCATTTCCATTCGGGTATCATAATTGGTGAAGTAATCCGGATGGTACCTGATGCTCAGCTTTCACTTGTTGACAGATTAAGCACTTGGAGACAAATTCAGATATATCTCGTTTCATGCCAGGCCACCAATAGAACTGTTTCAAATCATTATACATTTTCGTGCTACCCGGTGTATCGACATTCGCCATTATGGGCCTCACTCAAAATCATATGTATCAAATCGAGTTCATAGGAACACACAATCGACTTTTATAATTCAAACGATCATTTGCATCTATGTGGAAATCGATTACGTAGCATTTTCACACTTTGGATCCGAATAGCAACTAACTTTTCATCAACTTTCATGCATCACTAATTTGCTTGAACAAACATCGGTCTTGCTTGTAACTTTCGGCTATGATCGAACCATTATCAGACATAGCCACCCGTGCGTTTAATGTACGAAGAGCAAATAATGATTTTCGACTTAACGCATCCGCAACAACATTAGCTTTCCCCGGATGGTAGTCAATCACTAATTCGTAGTCTTTCAGCAATTCTAACCATCGGCGTTGTCTCAAATTTAGATCTTTCTCGAGTCATTAAGTACTTGAGCTTTTATGATCTGAATAAACATGACACCTTTCACCAAATAAATAATGACGCCAGATTTTCAAAGCGAACACAATGGCTGCTAACTCCAGATCGTGAGTTGGATAATTCTTTTCATGTGGCTTCAATTGTCTTGAAGCGTAGGCTATCACCTTGCCTTCTTGCATTAAAACACAACCCAACCCATTCAAGGAAGCATCACTAAAGATGGTAAATTCTTTACCCGATTCAGCCGAGTTAACACTGGGCCTCGGTCAAAAGGGTTTTCAATCGTCAAACTTTTACGCACCTTTCTCGACCATTCAAATTTGACATCTTTCTGTAGTAGTCTCGTCAAGGGTGTAGCTATTACTGAAAAACCTTTTACAAATCGTCTGTAATATCCCGCAAGGCCTAGGAAACTTCGGATCTCAGAAACGTTCTTCGGGGGTTTCCAATCGAGTATAGCTGCTATTTTGTTTGGGTCCACTCGAATACCTGACACTGAGACAACATGACCCAAGAAGCTGACTTCATTCACCCAGAACTCACACTTACTGAATTTTGCATATAACCGTTGGTTTCTCAAGGTTTGTAGTACTACTCTCAAATGCTCAGCGTGTTCCACTTCATTTTTGGAGTAGATTAATATATCATCGATAAACACTACTACAAACCGATCTAAAAACTGTCGGAAGACTCGGTTCATCAAATCCATAAAAATAGCAGGTGCATTAGTGAGTCCAAAAGGCATAACCAAAAACTCATAGTGTCCGTACCTCGTTCGGAATGCAGTCTTTGGCACATCTGAATCTCTAACTCGCAACTGATAATAACCCGACCTCAAATCTATCTTCGAAAACACCGAAGCCCCTTTTAACTGATCAAATAAATCATCAATCCGAGGTAACGGGTATTTATTCTTTATAGTTACCTTATTTAGTTGCCGGTAGTCGATACACATTCGCATTGTCCCATCTTTCTTTTTCACAAATAAGACTGGTGCACCCCACGGGGAAAAACTCGGTCGTGCGAAACCCCTATCTGTCAACTCTTGCAACTGCGCTTTCAATTCTTTTAATTCCGTAGGCGCCATTCGGTACGGAGCTACCGAAATTGGAGTCGCATCCGGCACTAACTCAATGCCGAACTCAACCTCTCGTCTCATGAGGGTAAGCCCGGTAGCTCTTCAGGAAACACATCGGTGTATTCACATACAACTGGTACCGATTCCATTTGTTTTTCGGACATTTTATTTCCCAGTACATAAGCCAAATAAGCTTCACACCCTTTTCTCATATATTTTTGGGCTACCATTGAAGATATTACTGTAGGCAACCCATTTATGTCACAAGATTTAATTCTGATCGTTTCACCGTTTCGACATTTCAAGTCAATAAGCTTTCTTTTACAATCCACTACTGCCTCATGTAAAGTTAACCAATCCATACCCAGGATGATATCGAATTCGTCAAAGGGCAACAACATTAAATCAGCTGGGAAGCAATAATCCCGAATCATCAACGGGCAACTTCTACACACTTTATTAACAAGCACACATCTACCCAAAGGGTTGGACACTCGAATCACAAACTCGGTAGACTCGACTAGCAGAGTCTTGCCAAATTTTAAATTTTCACACACATAAGAATGAGTCGAACCAGGATCAATTAGTGCAATCACAGTAGTATCATAAAGAGTGAAAGTACCGGTAATGACGTCGGGGGAGGAAGCATCCTCTCTGGCTCGTGCAGCATAAGCTCTAGCTGGAGCTCTAGCCTCGGATCGATCTGTAGTGTTCTTTGTTCCTTTCTGACTACCACCTACATTGCCCGAATGTCTGGGTGGTCTACCTCGCATTGGCACTTTGCTCGGTGTAGTGTTCTGGATTGCATTCTGCTCAGCTAACTTCGGACACTCTCTGATAAAATGATCTGACGACCCACATTTATAGCAAGACCGATCACGGAATCTACAACTCCCGAAGTGCCATTTCCCACAGTACTTGCATTCGACTCTATTTTGTGGAATGTTACCAACATCAAGCTATCGAGGTAGCTCGGGAGCTCATAGGAGGTCGATCTTGTCTAGACGATCAGTAGCGACTTTCTGTCGATCGTAGTCATCTCTCGGGCTTCTTGCTCGTGGAATGAAAGACTTTACCCAGAAGATCTTTTACGAAAGTCTCTAGCTTCTGTCTCACCTTTCTTTTCTCCTTCCCGAGCTCTTGACTTTGCAAGCTCTCTCAACTAAGGTCACAAACTCTTGAATTTCAAGAATGCCAACAAACATCCTTATATCTTCATTCAAACCATCTTCAAATCTTTTACACATAATCGCTTGGTGGAAACACACTCTCTAGCATATCTGCTGAGCGACAAAATTTTCTTTCATATTCCGTTCTGATCATTCGTCCTGTTTCAGCTCAGAACTCCTTTCGTTTTTGATCAATAAATCTTTGACGATGTACTTCTTACAAAATTCATTCGAAGAAGTCCCACGTCACTTTTTCTTTCGGAACCACCGATACTAGTGTATTCCACGGTGATATGCAGCGTCCATCAAAGAAAGATATAGCACACTTCAAGCATTCATCCGGAGTACAAGACGACTCATCAAGTACCCGAATAGTGTTATCCACCCACATTTCGGCTCTCTCAAAGATCATCATCATCATTAGCTTTAAAATCTTCTACCCCAAATTTTCGGATTTTATCGATTGGGGGCCTACTAGATCTCATCGGATCTATCATCGGGGGAGCTGGGAGATTCGAGGATGGATTATTCGGGGGTGGAGGTTGGGGCACAGCCCGGTTATTTTGAATGAATTGGGCGAACCATTCATTCATCATCTGGTAAAAAGCTTGTTTGGTCTCTCCTTCGTGGCTACCCGAAACAGGTCGAGAGTCTATTGGCGCTGATCCGTGGGCACGGTCAGGCGCTACACTCTCTCCATCATCAGCTACGGCTCTTTCAGGATCAGTGTCCATTTACTATATAAAACAAAGTTCAGGCTGTCAGAAGTCACCACACTATCAACATATAATAAAGGCATGTATAGCTAGACTCACACGCGCTACGGTAGTCCTAGAATCGACTAAACCGTAAGCTCTGATACCAATCAAATGTAACACCCCTTACTCGAAACCCTTGATGGAATCGAGAGTGTGGCATTACTAGACATAACCATTAACTCGGGGAGTAATATTTTTAAAGCTGTCCAACTGCGTCATGCGGACTAAATCGGCCATAACTCGAGTTACAAAACTCGAAATTTAGATCCGTAAATTTTCCTCGGAACTAGACTCATATAACTATTTACCATAATTTTTCCAGAATTTTTCATATGGCCAATTAGTACAGTTTATTCATCAAAGTTACCCTTATTACACTGTCTGACAATTCTGACCTATCTCTACAAAAATGTGGTTATCTCATTGTACAAATTTCATATGCTGTTCTAGTTTATAAAAATGAAAAATAGACTCAATAAGGATTTTACACATATAAACCATACTTCCTAATTATTTTTGTACAATTTTTAACAATTTTTACAAAACAGAACAGTGACTCACGAATTCAGTCAGGACAGGACTCACTAAAACTTGATTTTCTTATAAAATATAAATCTTTCGCCTACTCTGATTGTTTCATGTAAAAATAGACACCATAAGGTTTGATATCAAATCTTATTCACCTTCTAATTCAATGCACCCTATTTTTGGTGATTTTTCTAAATCGCATCACTGTTATTACTGCATGCTGTTTTATTGTAATTTATAAGATACTAAATTCTAATCAAACATACATAACCCCTAACTCAAGAATCTATTTCATGGATCACATTTCCTTAATAAAAACGTTTTAACTCCGATTAAGAATGCATAAACCTAGCCATAAAAATTTATCGTACAAAACAAAACACAATAGCATTCTTAACTAAAATTTTTAGCCATATTCGCATGGCTATTTAATACAAGTGCCTCAAGAGTTCACCAAACAAGGACTAAGTCTTCTCTATACATGCCTTTGTTTAAAAACCAAATTGGAAGGGTACCCAAATTGTAGACGGATAGTGTGAGTGGCTTTCCGAGCAATCCCGATGAACTTGCTACTAATCTACAAAACAAAGAAGACATTTCACACGATAAGCTTACTAGCTTAGTAAGTCCAAACTACAAACATAATATGATCCACAATTCTCAACAGTAAGAAAGATTTTTACTATTCAATTAGTGAGCTTGCACTCATGTTCCCTATTAAGGTGCTATCATGTAAACGTAGATACAGCATTCATATATTTAAATGAACAAAACCTCTATACCACATTTTTCATCATTGTACCAAGAATACGTACCATTGGCGATAGGTCCTTTACTTGCTAATTTACCTTGTCTTAATTAATTAGGAAGCTCATTCCAACTTTACGTACTCACCTGAGCCGTTAATTCGACAAATTTTGCCATAACTTACCTTGAACTCAGTTCGGTTTCTAGTCTGTGAAGTAATACACCGCATTTAGCTTTGCTAGGCACCAAAGCCCGATAAATAACACCGCACAAGGCACCGCTGGGCACAATCGCCCGATAAATAACACCGGCACAAGGCCTGCTAGGCGTAATAGCCCGATAAATAACACCGGCACGAGGCCTGCTAGGCGTAATAGCCCGAATTATATCACCGGCACTAGGCCTGCTAGGCTTTAAAGCCCGAAACACATTTAAGAATTCAATCGTTTCTAATATCATTTTAAACAGTATCACGTAATGGAAGTACTTTGGTTTATTTGCATCAACTACTCAAAATCGTTCTAAGAGTCTTATGTACATTCGGCTATGGCATGAATACCTACTCAAGACTTATCAAACTATATCGTATAATAGGCTCATAATTAACTCTTCAATATAATTTAGTTTTAGGACTTACCTTGGTTGTCGATAAGCCGTGCAAATCGGCTACTCGATAATCTTTGTTTTTCCCCGATCTTGACCTTTCTCTTTTTGTTCCCGATCTAATTTGGTTCAACTTAAATCAATTAAACTACACTTCCATTCAATTCAAAAGCAAAATCACAAAATACATAATTCCAAGATACAAGCATTTACATTCGGCATTCATCCTCTACTTTGTTCAAATGCATTCAAATTATTAGAGAACACTTTGGTAGTAATTTCCTTAATGTGTTTTAACTTACAACTTACCTTTTTATCTATAGCCTTACCTTAACTTTATAAAATTACTCATACATAATCAAATACATTAGCTCAATTTCATTTTCACTTATAGCCGAATATGCCAATTCTATACTCATGTATTTTCTTCAACATACAACCAAGTAACAAGCTAATAACCACCTAATTCAAGCATTTAACTAATCCAATTTAACCTATGGAACACCACAATAAAATTTTCAACCTACTTGGATCTCTTCTCCATGGCCGAATGGCCCTTAGGGTCCTAAAATTCTCCACAACACTTCCTTCCATCAAATTTATCCCTTGCACTAATTTACCTCAAGTAATTAAGTCTTAAACTTAGTCCACCCAATAATTAAACATCATATATAACAATCTTATAAGGTTAATTTCATGATAAGGGAATGGCCGAACCTCACCTTACCAACACTAGCAAATTTTGCTTGTTTCAAAAGAAAGAAAATGATCAAAAACTTAAGCCATATCTAGTTCAATCCTTACCTAATCTAGAGCATGCAAGGCCGAATGGGGAAGATGAAATTCTTCTCTTTTCTTCAAGTAGAAATCGGGCAAGAATAATGAAGGAGGAGAGGATTATTCTTTTTATTTTTATTTCTAACATAAATTATAACATGTGTTTCTTATAATATTACTAAAATCAATTTACATAAATAATTAAAAAGCATATATTCATAGCATGCTTTAATATAATAATGCCTAAATACCATACAAAAAATAAAAAAAAGAGCATATATGCATGCTTGCCGTCCACCTTGTTTAAAAATGGGGAATTTGACATGCAAATCCCCATGTTTAATGGACAATGTACTTAGCTCCCATTTTTATTAATGCCCACTAACTTGGTTCTTCTTGCAATTTAGACCATTAGCAATTTAAACACTTAGAAGGCTAAGATTTTCCACGAAATTTTTCACACTTACCAAATCACACATAACAGACACAAAACATAATATAAAAATAAACATATATATATATGTAACTTTCAGGCTCGGATTCGTGGTTCCGAAACCACCGTTCCGATTAGGGTCAAAATTGGTCTGTTACAATTTCACTTTATCACTGGCTATCTAAACCCAAGTTTCCATAACGACATCTATTTCCTAAAATCTACTTGATGACTTTGCAGATTAAATAGATTAAATATACCACTCAAGGAACGAAAACATCACTTATACCTAGTCATCACATTCGTCCTAGAACATCCTCCAAGGATTTTATCCATAATTCAGGAAGTTTCACTTCTCTCCCTATCTTCTGATTATTATATTGCTATTATCTATCTTTGTACATTGAGGGCAATGTACATCTTAAGTATGAGGGGGGTGAACTATAGTATTATTTGAAAATCCCTGAATTATGCCTTATACTAAAGTAAGTTTCTCATATTATGATTAGAATAAAATTTCCCTTATATATGATTTTTATTGATATGTTTTGGATTAAGTCATTGATAATTATGCATTGATGATTAAATTTGAAGGATACTAGAGAATCAAGCATGATAAGTCTCTTTTTCAGAATTTAAAATTTTGTTAGGTTGTCTACCTGAATTTAATTATTACCTTGAAGTTTGAAATTTATGAGGTTGATATCAAATACCCATAATTTTTATGGGATTTTGAACCTTTTAAAGCATATATTCTTTTTCTTGCTCACTTTTTGATTATGAGTGTGTCAATATTGATCTGTTATTCTAGAACTTGCATCGATTATACATGTCGATACCACACCTTTGATTTGATATATAGAGATGATAAAGGCACCTAGGTTTTAACCCACTCATTCCACTAAAAGCCTACCTTCATAATTAACCCCTAGTGAACCCCGTTTAATCTTAATCACCCTTTTTATTGACTCACCCACTAATATTAACCCAAAACCCTTTGTATTTGTTATCACCATTCCTTGACTACCCTTTCTGTGGAGATTTGATTTGATCGGTTGCCTAATTATTTTATTTCAATAGTTGAATTCATCTTTTATTATGTATTTGATTTGTTCTTAAAAAAATCGAAGAATATTCATTATTAGTTTTATGATTAGGCGAGCTTATACGTTAAATTCCAATTATTAAAGAAGAAGCTCATATCAGAGTATTATTTATGTAATTATTATCATTTCAATATCTCTAGTTAGGTAATTTGTCAAGTCAATCTCGATTCTAACCCTCTAATTCTGCCTTTATCCACACCTTTAACCCAAGCCCCGTTACAACCCTGTTAAAGACTTTTTGATTTGTGTATCATCTCATATTATAGTGGTGGAGATTTGATTTTCATGCAAGCCTATGGGATTAACTCTTCACGTTCGACTTTTGAGTGCTTAATTTTGAGCCTTAAACATTTTGAGTGATTTGAGTGAATCTTTAGTGAGGATGTCAACTCTTGTCGATTTTAAATCAGAGGTAATTAATTAGGTAAGCGGAAACAACTAACGTTTTCGGGCTATAAATGTATGACTTTGATTGTTTGAATCTTTAGGATCCTTCGAGTTAAATTATCAATGTATGAATTATCTTTGAATTATGATGAAACACTATGATGAATATTATGAATCGAGGAAGTTCGTTTTAATTGTGAGTTGAGAATTTTGCTTGAGGACAAGCAAAAGCTTAAGTGTGGGGATATTTGATAAATCATGGGTTGTGAGTAGTGGGCTTTTAAATAAAAGTAAGTGAAAAATGGCACAAGGAAGCCTATGGTGAAGTAGGTAAGTGACGCCACTAGGGTGTAGAGAGGTGGCGACATATGCATGCAGGGAGGTCTGAGGTTCGAGTGCTGGCTTAGTTTTTATTTTAGAGTTTAATTTTAGGCTTCTAGAAGGCTAGAAGTGGCGTGTGGAGGGACTCTAAGGAGAAGTGATCAGTAGAGAGAATTTAGGAGAAGGATAAGGGAGATATCATGAAGAAAAATTAGGAGATGAGCAGTGGATGAAGTGGTGCCGAATTGGACTTTAGGGGTGGCTAAGTTCTGGCTATAGGCTATATAAATGTGTGTGTGCCAAATCTGGGGTCCTAAGTAATGCTAAATTTTCCATTCTTTTTCTTTTCCTTGCCGAAACCTTATTTTTCCACAACCGAAAATACCTTGCCTTGTTGCTGAAATCTCCTATAGCTGAATCCCTTTTTGCCGAATTCTCTCATATCTAAACTCTTTTATTGCTGAAGTATCATCATCTTCTCTTATCAAAATCCCTATTAGTTCTGAATCTTTGTTGTTTTCCTCCATCACAAATCGATTGTTATCTACTATCAGTCAAGGTTAAAAGCCAAATCTCGTTCAGTAGCTAACTAGGCCGTAGGATCAAAAGTGGATTCAGTAAGTATTCAGTTAACCTCGTAGTGTGTTTTGTTAAAAGCTGAAGGGCTATCTAACTTCTTATTGTCGTTAATCTTGTATTAACAAGGGTAAGGTTTAAGTAAAGGGCTATCTAATAAGCGTGGTGAGGATCGTTAGCAAAGTGTAAGTGTACTCAACTCGAATATGGTTTAAGTAAATGGCTGAATGTGAGTATGATCTATAGGGGTGACTTGTGTGGATTATGAGTCACTCAAAGTTTCATGGTGTATGTGTGAGTGCAGATCTAGGGGATACTCGTGATTAGTAGCTAAGGAGGGGCTATTAGAACCGGTGGCATACGGTAAGGATACAGTAAGGCTTTGACTTTTGGTAAATGTTTTGATTAAGTATGGGTGATTGATTAAAGGTTGGTTGGTTGTAGGTTCAAGGCTAAGGATAGTATAGCACGTCGCAGTAACCAGGTGTGTACAAACACTACACACACATGTTATCGGCAATGACGGAAAGCCGAAAGCCCGAAAGTGGCTAAATGGGTCAGGTGGGCCTTGAGGCTAAGTTTGATGAAGTTGATTGATTTGGCTATATGAAATGAGTTAGTCATGCATGTTACATGATCTGGAATTGTTTTGGGCCTAATAGGCCATATGAATAAGATCTGGGCCTAATGGGCCATAAGGATGTGATTTGGGCTTAATGGGTTATATGAACGTGAAATGGGCTTGATGGGCTTTATGGGGATGTTAACAAGTATGCTAGGGTTTAATGGACTTTGGGCCTAGTTCTGAACAACTCTTAAACCGCATAAGACTTAATTTAATAATCACCATGTCCGAGGACGAGTCGCGGGGTTAGGGTGTGGCAATGGACATATACATGTCTAGGATTGGATCTAGGGAGAGATTGGTACTTAACGGTTCTAACGACCCACCTCCTCTTCTTTGGAATCCTACCTGGTGCATAGTGTTTGTTCACTTTCGCCACAAGGACTTGTTAATGGGCCAAAGTTCATAACTAAAACCCTAGAGGAACCAAATACCTCTGATTTGAAAATTACCAAAATACCCTTAGATTTGCAAAATTACTAAAATACCCCTGATTTGTAAAATTACCAGAATACCCTTGATTTACAGAATTACCAAAATATCCCTGATTTATAAAATTTCCAAAATACCCCTATTTTGCACAATTACCTAAATACCCCAGTAGGGTAGAATTATGAAAATACCTCTGGGTAGTGAAATGACTAAAATACCCCTAAGTGCTTAATGTGTGAAATTGTGTATGTTGCATTCATGAAATATATGTTGCACGTGGGTGAGTTTTGATGATAAGGAGGAAGATTTGAGGATCGCATAGTCGCTTGACGACCGTGGATCCACCGATAGCTTTAAGCCCATTATACCAGCTTTGCTGCCACGTTTGAGTAGTGCCGCTGCTGGTGCTACCTTTGAAGTGTAGGGATGGGTGGATTGATATTTATATCCCCACAAAAGTGTAAGGCTGGAAAGGAAATGGAGTGTAGGGTTGGATTTGGGATGGGTGCATTGCATTCATGTGATACTGATGTGATATGAGGTCATTGTGGGCTAAGGCCCAAGACCACCGTTTTGATAGGGCTTAGGCCCAATGTAATAATTGTATGTTGATTGGATTGCCAAGGGTCGTACACACTGAGTTTCGAAACTCACACCCTTTTTATTAAATGTTTTAGGTGATCCTTAGTAGACGGCTCAACGTGGAAGAGGATTCGGAAGTGGTCACACTGCAAGTAGTTTTTAATTAGTTTGAAAGACTTAATTTAAATTACTTTGTTTCTGTTGGATTGTAATAAGGCCATGTATTCTCCAATTTGACTTTAGCTTTTGAGTTTTGTTATTAATGTTTCAACTGTTAGATTATTAAACTTGAATAAATATTTTTTTAAAGTCTAAACATGGTTTTCGAAATGGCTATAACTTAAAAACATGGGCTTCCAATCTAACTTACAAGATTCAAGGAATTTGGGGCTTTTAGGCCTTAAATTTTAACTTAGCAAAAATTGTTTTGAATTATCCCTTTGATGTGACATCACCAGATTCGGCCGTAACGTCTAGGCTGGGTCTGGAGGTGTTACAGGAAGGTAAGGTTGATGTAAGCCATGATAAACCAAACACAGTAATTACAGAGTACCAACCGCATGTGCCATACCCCAATGCGATGAAGAAAGACCGTACAGATGAACACTTCGGTAAATTTCTTAAACTTCTAAAGAAATTACATATTAACTTACCATTTCTTGAAGCTCTTTTGCAGATGCCAAATTCAAGGAAATTTTTAAAAGAGCTTTTGACAAACAAACGAAGGTTAGACGATATGTCGCATGTGGAGCTAAATGCAGTGTTCAGCAATTCTACAAAATAAACTACCACAAAAGTTAAAAGATCCAGGGAGTTTTACAATTTCGTGCTTAATTGGTAGTTTATCTGTTGATAATGCTTTAGCTGAGTTAGGGGCAAGCATAAATGTCATGCCTTATAAAATGTTTAAATAGCTAGGTCTTGGGAAACCCAAACAAACTAGGATGAGCATTCAATTAGCTGATAAAACTATTAGAATTCCTAGGGGTATAATCGAAGATGTACTAGTAAAAATTGATAAATTTATATTCCCAGTAGACTTCGTTGTTTTAGACATGGATGAGGACAATAATGTTCCTTTAATTTTAGGGAGACCCTTTTTAGCAACTGCTAGAACTAAAATTGATGTTGGTACAAGAGAACTCACGCTTCGTGTAGGTGACGAAACGATCACTCTTCAGGCTCTTGACTTGGCTAGGACATCAAGTAATAAAGGTGAAATCATAAATTCTATTAATAACCATTTGGTCCAACCTTCGTTTTAGGAAGCACCACAAAATTACACAGCTGAGCCACATCCTAGACCTCGTGCCAATAAAGAAATAACTCATGAGGAATGAAGGCTTCAAATCGATGAACTAGACGAGTGGAAAACACATTTTAAAGAGAAACTAAAGACACATGAAGCAAAACCGAGGCCACTCCATGTCAAACATAAAGATGGGACATACCAATTTCAAAACGGAGATCAGGTATTGTTGGATAAGACAGACCCTCGGATCGCCATTTCAGACCCTAATAAAAATGAAGAAATCCCTTTTAAGGTACTCAATGTCTTCCCATACGGAACAGTCGAGGTAACTGATCCTAAGTTTGACACTTTTAAGGTAAACACTACTCGACTCAAACTATATAGTGATCATAGAACTGATAGAAGAGGTGAGGAGTTTCAACTCCTCAAACCACCATGATTATGCGAATGAAGGGTAAGTCTAGCTTAAGACTTTAAACGAGCACTTCTCGAGAGGAAACCCGAGCACTAACCCCATTAATTTTCATATTTTTTATTTTTAGCACCTAACTACAAACTAACCAAATAAATAAAGCGCAAGTTTCCCTACCACACGGCCTTACACACGGGCGTGGCTGTGGCCGTGTGGACACCATGAGTAAGTACATTGGCGTGGAAAACAATTTTCCCAAAACACGGGCTGCAATAAAATGCCACGGCCATGCGATACGATCGTGGTCAACACTGAGACAGTGACACAGGTGTGCGACATGCCCGTGCTTGTAGGCCGTGGTCGACACTGATTACTCCACATGGGCGTGGAAACCTCTACACGAGCATGGGAGAAATGAATGAAACACCACACAGCCGTGCGACACGGCCGTGGGAAGACACCAAATCCCTATTTCCTATTTAAAACTCCCCTTCTTCTATTCACTTTCTTCCCCAATTCTCCCTTCCTTCCCAACCCTATCCACCATAGTTTTTCTCCCTTTTTCACCAACTTTGCCACCATCACACAAATAACTACAAACAAAACCAGCACCACCATCCCCATGTTGAAGAAGCGAAAGGACTCTATCATAGTGTCCTCGTGCGAGACCTATCTACATAAGTTCATGCTGGCCGCTTCATTTACTCAACAAAACAAGGACCTTTAAATCTATTTAATTTTTCTTTTTCTTTTCTCTTCTCCTTTATTTTCCTTCCCTTTATCTTTCTTGTCTTAATTTATATTATTATATTTTGATTTCTTTAATTTAGGTTCAAAAGGCTGTTAGGGAATCACCACACCACGACCCCAGTATCCACCTCCACCTTCATCTACGCCCAACTTACCATTCCTTTTCCTTGAGTTCATCTGAAAATTCAGGAAGCTTCACTTCTCCCCCTATCTTATGATTGTTTATATTATATATATCTATCTTTGTACATTGAGGACAATGTACATCTTAAGTGTGGGGAGGTTATCTAATTGATAATCAGAAAATCCTTGAATTAAGTAACTTTCTCATATGTACTATTAGAATGAAACTTCTAATGATTTATGATTTTTACTAATATGTTTCCGATTAAGTCATAGATAATTGTGCATTGATGGTTTAAACTTTAAGATATTAGAGAATCAAGCATGATAAGTCTATTTTCCGTAATTAAAATTTTTTAAGTTGTTTCCCTAATCTTAAATATTAGTTTGAAGTTTGAAATTTGCAAGGTTAACATCAAAAACCATAATTTTTTGTAAGATTTTGAGCCTTTTAGAGCATATATCTTTCTTGCTCACTTTATTGATTATGAGTGTGTTAATATTGATCTATTATTCTAGAACTTGCTTCGATTATACATGTCGAGACCACATTTCTGATTTGATATACTAAGATGATAAAGGCACCTAGGTTTTAACCCACTTACTCCACAAAAAGCCTACATTCGTAATTAACCCCTAGTGAACCCCTTTTTAGCCTAATAAACCATTTTTTGACTCACCCATTAATATTAACCCAAAAACCAAATTTTTAATTCCCCTAATCTTTTGACGTCCCTTTTTGTCGAGATTTGAATTGAGCAGTTGCCTAACTATATTCTCTATTTTAATTGTTAAAGTTCTTTCTTATCATTGTTTATTCTTAAAAAAAAGTTGAAGATTGATTCATTATTAGTTTAAGCTTGAACGATTAATATCACATCTTTAGAAGAAGCTCATGTTATTAGTGATAAGTTTTCAATCGATGTAATTCTCTAGTATTAGTTCAATTTTTCTAGTTATTTAATTGTCAATTCAATCTCGATTCTAACCTTCTAATTTAGCCTATATCCACACCTTTAACCCAAGCCCCGTTACAACAATTTAAAGACCTTTTGATTTGTGTATCATCTAATTTTATAGTAGTGGAGATCTGATTTTCATGCAAGCCTATGTGATTAACTTTTCATGTTTGACTTTTTGAGGGCTTAATTTGAACCTTAAACACCTTGAGTGATTTGAGTGAATCTTTAGTGAGGATGTCAATTCTTGTCAGATTTGAATTAGAGGTAATTATTTAGGTAAGGGGAAACACCTATATTTTCGTGCTATAAAAAAATTATGACTTAGATTGTTTGAATCTTTAGGACACTTTTAGTTAAATTATCAATGTATGAATTAATTATGAATTATGATGAAACATTATTGATAAGAATTATGAATTGATGAAGTCGATTTTAATTGTGATTTGAGGATTTTGCTTGAGGACAAGCAAAGGTTTAAGTGTGGGGGTATTTGATAAACCATAATCTACACATATTTTAACCCCATGTTTGGCTTAATTTTGGATGATTTTCCATTGAATTTGATGAATTCGATGCTCCTAATCTCTTAATTTCATGTTTTATACTCAGGAGAGCTTAGGAAGTCTAAAAAGACGAGAAACAGGCCAAAAAAGGACAAAATGGGCCTACACGGCCTGGAACACTACACACGGGCAGACCACACGGCCCTGTGTGGCAAGCCAGATCAAACACGGGCTAGGCTATCGACTATGGGTGTGTCCCTACTGAAATAAGGATGATTTCTATGCGGAATAGGATACTTGTGGGCCAAGAAAGGCATCTCGAAGCTTATATAAACACCCTAAGGGGCAACTTAAAAGGGGAGTTCGATAGGACGTTGAATAGACGTCGAGTAAAAGGAGAAAATACTCTAAAACAGCCATCGAGAACAGCTTAGGAGAAGGATCTCCATCAAGACGAAGGATCTCCATCAAGACGAAGGATCTCCAATCAAGTTCTTTAGAAGTTTTTGGGTTTTCTTATGTTTTGTTGTTTTCCCTATTCTAATATGTTTGCCCTCATTAGTATAAACTAAATCCCTCAAATACCCGACGGGATGAAACCTAAGACAGATCTTATTATTATTTGATTTATGAGATAAATACTTGTACTTATTCTTAATTGTGAGTTCTTATTCTTGTTAGATAATTTAGGTTATTGATTCAAGAAGAATGTGCTTATTCAGTGGAGCAAAAGTCCCTGTCTAGGAGTAGATCAACACAATTAAGCAGAGTTGATTGCAACCCTAGAAATAGAGTGACAAAAATCTGCCGGATTAGGGTTAAACCTAATAAGGGAATCCATAGATCGAGTTAATGCGACAATAGGGGTTTTAATTAGAAAGAGATTTCAATTAATCAACCTAGAGTCAGTTGTTAGTAGCCTCGAAAGAGGTATTAATATAATTTAGGGATTTTTACGGATTCAGGCAAGTGAATAAATTGCACGAATCAAAAGTAATAAGTGAAGTCTAGGTGGATTCTTCCTTAGGTATTGCCTATCTCATATAAGTTGTCCAAAAGTATTTTCCCCAATTTGCTCTCTATCGCTTTCATAGTTAGTTAAATTAGTTAGTTAAATTTAGATTAAAAATAAATCCCTTTAATTACTAGGCTAGATAATAAAAAGATAGTTAATTCTAGTACTCTCGGTCCTTGAGGATACGATATTCCAGACTCACCACAGCTATACTACTGTTCGATAGGTGCACTTGCCTTTATCGAAATAATAGTTAGTTTCGAGCTCCATCACGAGGTGTGGGAGTGTTTCAAGACGATGTTACGGAAATTCCCACACCATAGACTACAAGTGTAGCTTCAAATACAAATATTCTAAACCTGTGTTGACGGACACATAAAGTCTAGCTTAAATTAAGCATCCACCGGATCTCTCATGTTTCACACGTATGAACGAGCCTACAAAATCATTGAAAACATGGCCATGAATTTGTACATGTGGCCTAATGAGATATTCATGTACAAATTTCAACCTCCAATGGCAAAATTGGTAAATGAAGAAATCGACAATAATCGATTCCAACAAATATTAGAGAAGCTTAACTGTTTGGAGACACCCATCAAATCGATAAGAATGGAGCCACATTATGGGAACCAATCGGAGGAAGCAAGCTATGTAAATAATAGGTATGAAATTCCCTATTCTAATACCTATAATCCTAGTTGGAGGGACCATCCAAACCTCAAGTGGAGGTAATCAAAGAGGCACGAATCAAGCCCAACCTCGACCGAACCCTCCTTACCAACCTCCACCATTACAAACAAAGAGTTGTGGGGAATGACCACACTGCATGTGGTCAAAGATTCGATCGACTAAAGGGAGAGATGTAAACTATGAAGACAGACATTTGACAAGTCCAAGCTACATGTGGACAACTCGAGTCTCTAATGGATAGCCTTTATAACCAAATGAGCCAATTAATGACAATGTCTTAGAAATAAAACGGTCAACGTCTCCTCAGCAACATGGAGAACAACCCTCAGAGAGATGTGCAGGAGAATACAAAGGTGGCCACTTTGTGATTGGGCGAGGCATTAAATTCTCCAATCATACCCATCCATGAAGAGGAGGAAACCACGAAAGACATTAAAGAACCCACAAAGGAGAAGGAAGAAGCTGAGCACCATGAGCCCATCAAGGAGGTAGCTAAACAGGTTTTTCATCCAATAATGTCAAACTTGAGCACAAGCCAAGTACCATTCCTAGCGAGATTAGAGGACAACCAAAAGAGGAACAAGTTAGATTTTATAAATTGTCTTAATTTATTTCAATCCCTCAATGTCAATTTTTCGCTATTAGGACTCATAGAAAAATTACTAAAATATACCAAATGTTTAAAAGAAACCATGAAATGGCATAGAAAAATGAAAAAGGCGAGCAAATTAACATCGATGCCTTTGTAGCGTGCTAATTACAAAAAAGATAACCCCCAAAGTTAAAAGATTTGGGTAGCTTTACAATCTCAATAGATATAAGGAATCAATATTTTAGCAAAGACCTTTGCGATTTAGGGGCTAGCATAAATTTAATGCCCCTATTGATCTATTGAACACTCAGACCCAGGGATCTCAATGATGCTATAGCTTGTCAATATATCTTTAGTGCACCCAAAAGGTGTAGTGGAAGATGTATTAGTTAAGGTACAGGGATTTATAATCCCCGTCAACTTTGTAGTCCTCGACCTCGAGAAAGATCGAGAAGTCCTCATTCTATTGGATAGGCCATTTCTGGCCACTTCTAAATCAACTATCGATCTCGAGCCAAATGAGCTAGTTATAAAGATTGATGATGAAATAGAAGTGTTCAAATGTAGTCGTGATTCCCAAAGTGAGGGATTAGATAAGGAGGAGTGTTATGCTTTATTCAATAAAACCCCTAGTAGCCTTGATCGAAGGTAATTTAAAAGTTATGCAAGTGTAGGTACTCACAAGATTAGAGAACGGGACAAATGGCGAGACTCTATTGAAGGATAGACAATTAGAAGAGTTGAGATGGGTGAGACCAATAGCTAAAGTCGATGGTAAAGCTCATGGAATTTTTGGACATCTTTGGTAGTGCAACATAATTTTTAACCATCGAACCCAATTAAATTGTAAACATTGTATACTGAATTATTTTTAGTTTGTTAGATGTAGGAATTAGACTTTTTATTTTGTGTTATAATTAGTAGGAAATAGGTTTTCGATAGCTATTTAAGAGTTAGACATCAATAGGGTGCATGTACGGGAAACCGAGGACCTTCAAGTCTTGAAGAGACCAAATCGAAGCCATGTCATCACACAACTATTCCATGGCTCGAAACAACCTATGTAAGCCTAAAAACAATGAATTTATTGTTGTTTTTTGCTACACCATACCTATGGCGTGACACACCATTGAATTCAATGCAAACAAGGGGAAATTTGTTGTAGCGTCGCGCCACACACCCCTTGTGGTGCAACATGCAAACCATTTTCAAAAACTTTTTGATATTGGATCGACGTGATCTTCGAAGATATTTATCAAGTTCACATGAAAAATCCAGCCCCATAAAACCTCTATATAATGTCTTTATCAGCAACCAATACCCTCCAATCCATAAATATTAATTTTTTCTCCCCCCGAGTAAAGTCGTCTTCCCCTACCAAGCGTAAATCAGTTATTTGCGAAATAACACCAAATGGTAGCAAGACGAAGCATAGACGGAAACTCACAGCCATTCAAACCAAATATGGACACAAGACAACCAAGAAGTAGTGTATCACAACCACAACAGTATACATTAGAAGAAATGATCATGCGAATACAAAAGTACTTGGAATATCAAGCTGCATTCAACTAAGAACGTGGAAAGTTAGCAACCCAAGCAGCTGAGAAATATGGAATTAAAGACTTTCGATGGCCATAGCAACCCCCTAGGGGAAACCTCTCCAAGACCAAAAGTCCCACAAATCCATTGCAAGCTATCGACAACAGTAAAGAGCAAACTACATCAAAAGAGGACTACATTCGAGCACATGTTGAATATACGGTGTAGGGTATTGCCTATGTAACAGCCCAGTTCAGAACCTAGTCGGAATAGTGGCTTGTATGAGCTAGGGGAAATTCGGCTAAGCAAGAGTATATTCAAAGTTTGTGTAATTTGTGAATTTGTGAAATAGGGACTTAAATGTCGAAATGTGAAAATATGAGGGCTATTTTGTAAAATGCCCTAAATATGTGTGTTTGGATTAAATTTAATGATTTGGTGATTAAATGAGTTGAGTTTAATATTATATAGATCAAGAAAAGAGAGATTTGGATCGAGATGGAGGCAAAGACAGTGCTCGATTGATCGACTTGTTTTGTTATTTTTACATTCGAGGTAAGTTCGTGTATAATATGAATTGTTTAAATCGTGTTCATATATTATGTAATGAATGAATATATGTGGTTGATGAATTAGTAATGCTATATGTGGATTTGAGTGTTGTGGCACTAAGTGTGCGATGATATTAAAGCTTCTGCTAAGAAATTGGCACTAAGTGTGTGAATAAATAGAATCATTAATGAAGATTGAACGAATTGTGGTATTGAGCATTGAGTAGAAAAGTGATCGTTAATGAAGTGTTGGCATAGGTATGTACGGAACCTATGTGTTTGATGATATAGTATATGGATAAATGGATGATTATGTGAGTAATGACTATGAATGATATTGTATATCATTGTGAATTGAACCATGTGATAGTTTATTTTGTATATTGAATTTGATTTGTTGAGTTAAATATGTTCTATGATGAACTTAATAAGCTTTTAAGCTTACTGTGTGAAGTGTTTCTCTGTTTTACAGTGTCATTAAAGCTAGCTTGGATCCGGGGATCGTCAGCGACTCAATCACACTATCAGCTATCTATTTTGGTACTTTTGGAAGTTGTATATATGGTATATGGCATGTATAGGCTAGTGATTATGGTATGTTTTGAGATGTATTGATCTTGCCATGTGATATGGCTTGATAGATGAATGATCTTAGTATATGTCTTGGATATGTGAGAATGATAATTATAATATGTATGTGAGACCTGGTGTGAATGATCTTTATGATGTGCTTTGATGATATGGAGGTGGTATGTTCATGCTATGAATTGTCATAGATTAAATGATGAATGGATTACATGTTTTTTATGTGTAGTTGATATTTTGGATTGGTATATTTGAGTTAGAATTAGAACGTGAAATGAATGATGATGATAAGAGGTTAAATTGTGATGATGATAAGAGGTTAAATTGTGCATGTTTTGGTATGTCTTGAATATATTTGGAGTATGAATTTGGAATGGTTTGATGCTTGTAGGTGTGACCTAAAGTTTGGGTGGCAATTTGGCCTTGCAAATGGCCTATAATTACCCACACGATTGAGCACACTGGCGTGTGTCTCGACCGTGTCCCTTAAATTTGTAATTCGAAGCAAGTCAGACTCGCACACGGGCCAGAGACACGGGCATGTGACAGGCCATGTGAATTAAGTCAATGTTGTCCACGGGTCAAGTACACGGGCGTGTCTTTGGCCGTGTGGACAAGTCAGTAGGTATGCCTTGTTTTGCCATGGCTTGGACACATGGGTGTGTCTGAGGTCGTGTGAGGCACACGGCCTACCCATGTGACCTCTGCAACTTCGAAAAATATTAAGTTTTCAAAAAAATTTTATATGTACTCGGTTTAGTCCCGACCCCTTCCTAATGCATGTTAAAGGTCTCGTCGACCTTATAAAGGGACTCTATGTGTGTGAATTGCTATGATATGATGATGTTGCATATATGTTTGAGAAATGATTATAAATGTTCTGAATTGTCCAGTATTACTTCTTAACCCTAAATCGGTGATGGTTATGGGTCAGGGGTGTTACAGCCTACATGAAGCTAATTACGGAACACTATGTAAGAAGGTATGGCAGAAAAACTACTCTATGGTCGGCACCATACCCGCAACTGTTCAACAACACAATTGGGAACAGGAATACAAAAAACCAAATGAAGAGCATAATTGAGAGATCACATTGAGCGAAAGGCATACTACAATGCAAGACAACACTACAAGAGATAATAACCTAAGGGAAGCGATAACAAGAAACTAAAACAATTGCGTATCGACCTCGAACGAAAACAATAAAGGTGACCAAATCAAGCAAAAGAAGAGGAAAATTTGGAAGCTAGTGGAAGAGTCCGACCTTGATTCTGATTAATTATGAACAATTTATTCAAGATTATGTACTTTAGTTTTGGATGATTTTTAATTTTTTTCTTTAGTTTTAATTAGTTAGGATTTAATATTTTCCAATTATATTTGTGTGTTTTCAATTTTCTTTGTAGGAACCCCACAATTTGTGACGGTGATACCATTATGAGCCAAAACCGAAAGGAGAAGTAGTCCCACCAATTGACATGGCACGTATCACGCCAATCGGGTAACATATTTCCTTTATATTTTTAGTTGCACATTAGGGGCAATGTGTAGAATAAAGTGTGGGAATTGAATTAGAAAAAATTTAAAAATGTTCTTTTCAATTATTTTCTTTTCTTTGCTTTTAGTAGCTTTTTGTTTTTAATTGCATGTTTGTGCTTGAGCTTGTAGAAATACAAGTGATTGGTTAGGAGCATATATCAAGGTTGTTTGTTTAAATTGTAAATCTAGTCTGAAATTAAATAGTTTAGGTTTATATTTAGACTAATTAGTTCATTTTATTAGAATGTAAATATATCAAGTGATAAAGGTAGATATGAATAGGTAATTATATTTGTAGAACTATAAGATGTTCGAATTAAAAAGAAAATACTCGTTAAAGTTCATGGTTATTTAAACGATGCAATATAACTAGTATAACCCTTATGAAAAGTGCCCAAGAAAAATCTTGATTACCGGGGAAATATTATTGCATTAGAGTTCAAAGCATGGGCAAAAATAAACTGAGTAGGAAAGAAATATTCAAACTGACTATACTCTGCAAAAATAAATACTATATTCATATATACATTTTGATAGAGCTATATATATTTAATTTTCTTTAACCTGCTTACTTTGTAAATTACTGAACTGGTCTGTTTAGGTGTAAATAACTTTGAATTATTTAAATTTCTAGATAGATTTATATATTTAGGCAGATTTTCTTAGTGTCGATACTCCAACCCAATCTTGTGTATCAAGTCGACTTAAGTACACTTTATCTTCTTTGCAATGTTTATTTCCTGCTTTTAGTTTTAGTTTTGGTTTCTATTTTATTTCTGGGTTAGTTTGCTTGAGGATAAGCAAAAAATTAAGTGTGGAGTTATTTGACCTATCGTCAAATGTAGTAGTTAATTTGGGTCAATTTGGCACTTAAGGAGCTAGTTTACTATGCAATTTAGTATTTTATATTTCATTTTCGAAAATTAGGCCTTAGTAATGAATATTAATAAAATAAGTATTTTTTAACACATTTTATAAGTGTTGTAACCAAATAGGCCGACACGGGCATTAGGTTGTGCTAATACATTTAATTGAGTGTGTAAGATGAAGATATTGTAACACCCCAAACTCGACCTAAAAGTTAGGTCCGAATCTGGCGTGTCACATGGAAGTGTTTCTGAAAACCCTATTTCTTATTGGTAAAACTTGTTTGAGAGTTAAAGCCTCTTCGATAAAACTCGAAACAGTTAAGCAAATGCTATCCAGTTGAAAACCGAATCACTTTTAAAACCTTATCTATTTAAAATAAATAATTTACAAAAATGTGATGTTTAGAAATAGAGTTGCAGAAGCATTTTGAAAACGTTGCAGAAACGTAGTGTTCTAAAAACAGTTACTGTTTTGGAAATCGTATTCCACCTTTAACAGTTAGAAAACATCATAAATAAATATCAGAAATAATAAGTTAAAAATAAAGAGGCCTTATTACAAATTTATTAACCCAATAAATTAAAAGAAAATGAAATAAAGTCGCTAAGTTTAACTTTAAAGCATATCTGACGTGTGGCCACCTCCGAGTCCTTCGCAGCTCCAAATCCTCTAACACTGGGGATCACCTGCATGGTTAAAAGGAAGGGGTGAGTTACGAGAACTCACTGTGTAATCCCCTATAACGGTCATTGTCTGGGCCAGAGCCTTTACGATATCAGTCTGGGCCTAAGCCCTATAAACATGATAATGCAAATAGAAAAAATATGAAGCCCAACCCCATCCAACCAACACACCACCCGTACCAACCCTACACTCCTGTGGGGACCAAGTCAACCCACCCAGCCCTACACACCAAGAATGCAGCCGAGCTACTAGAATATAAGCGATTTAAAGCCATCGGTAGGTCCACAGTCATCTCGAGCGACCCGTGCGACCCTAACAATCAAATCGGTGGGTCCACAATCATCACAGGCATCCCGTGTGACCCATCGATGGGTCCACAGTCGTCTCGGGTGACCCGTGTGACCTTAACAATAAAATCGGTGGGTCCATAGTCGTCTCGGGAGACCCGTGTGACCCTAACAGATCAATCACTTCCTCCAATCATCAAACCCAGCCCATGCAACATGTCGTGTATGTCATGCTCAATCATTGCACGTGTATGCAAAATGGCCATGCTTAGTAACAGTCATTTCAACACATATTAACAGCAAATCAGACACACGTCCACAGTCAAGTCGGTTAAAACACTGTCATACAATCACAGTCCAATCGGTCAAATCATAGCACAGGTCAATCATTTACCCACAAGGGCAAATCAGTCATTTTACCCTATAAGGGTATTCCGATAATCCTACCCTACAGGGGTAATTCGGTAATTCTACTCATAACTAATCCATATATTCAGTGCATCTCAAACATAATCAATCATACAATTAACACATACAACATTAGTACTACCACGAGGGTACAACGGTCATTTAATCGGTTAGGGGTAAAACGATCATTTCACCCTGTAAGGGCATCTCGGTAATTTTACCCGTCGAGGGTATTTCGGTAACTTTACCCATAGATGGTATTTTAGTAATTTTGTCAACCCCTCAGAAGGTCTACAATCGCCTCGAGTGACTCAAGTATTCTAAACAGAGATAACGATACGAATAGGCCTAAGGCCCATTCTCGGCCCAATTGTAGCCACAGATATGAGATTCACATAGTTCAGTCTAATATTTACTACACGATCCTACAATTTATTCATATGGGCCCACAGGCCTATTGGGCCCACTTGGCCCCGTTCGACCCATCGTGGCCCAAACAGCATCAACCCACAAGAATACTCATGGTTGCCTCGACTATCGCGTCGAAGCTCCCACACGTGCGCTCGGACGCTCGTGTGGCTACCATCGCCGTGTGACCGGTATTTCGGCAATTTGTCGCTCTACACCTAGAGTAGGGCAAAATACACACCTGATAGGAATCTGAAGCTAATCCACACTCCGAATACTCCTATGCCTAAACGCCCACCAAGGTATGCTTCCTCTCCTCCTAGATAGCTCTTTATATAGCCAGCTTCTCAGATTCCCTTTTGCTAGCTTTCTGATGTCGGATCCCCTTTCAGTAGAGTTTAAATCCAACACAAACTCTGGTCGTCCAATTCACAAAATAAATACTCCCTTGCTTGTCATAAGATTCGAACCCTTTCTCTCTCTTATGCTCCAGACGCTACATCCCACCACAACACAAGCTCCTTTTGTGTCTAACATCAAGCGCAACTAAATATAAACCTATAGGCCAAAGTCCAAGTTCACCTAAAAATAAACAAAAAGAAATGTCAACGCCAAGACTTGAACTTTGGACCCCCTTACTTCCTTGTGGCGTCATTCCCTTGTCTCCTATGTGGCGCCATTTGCCACTAGACCACAACTCCTTTTGTGTCATTTTTCTCCACATTTTATTCTTAAAGCCTACTTACTAACTCCCAGGGTTTTACTCACCTAAAACCAAAATTTTTCCTAAGCCCAAGTTTGATCCCGGAACTTCATAGAAGCCCCCTAACCTTCCAAAATCACTCACCTAATAGGTCCAACTAGCATTAGAGTCGTTCTCTTGTTCTCAAAAATTTTAAACGCTCCCAAGCCCAAAACCCAATGGGCCCAATTCTACTAGGCCCAAATTCGGGTCGTTATAAATATAAAGGCCCAATTGATAGGGCAGTAAGGGAGGAGTGATGCACAAGCTTCCCAGGATGTCAAAGCACCAAACAAATGACACAAGGTTTAAATTGGGTGTCATGTCATGCCACACAAGGGGTGTGGCATGGCACAAGTCGATGTCTTGCCCAAGTAATTCGAGGCTATTTTCGTCTACATAATAAAATTTATATGAAGATATAGGACATGCCGAAGGCCTAACTTACGCTACCAACACCTCTATAAATAAGACATTAGGGGTTTGATGTAACTAAGTCTTCCTAGACACCATAAAAAATCGTAGTAGTTTAGGAATAGATTTAGATTATTTTCTTTTCGATTTTTCATAACTCTTTTGTTTTTCCTCTTGAAATAAGTTTTGATTCAAGAATTTATCTCTTAAAGTATTTCAGTTTATATTTTATTTTGCATCCGATTAAATTCATTATTCCAATCAAGCAATTTAGTACTTCTTTCCCCATTCAACATTCAATCCACGATTATTCAATTCTCTTTTCTCTTCCAAATTAATCGTGTTCTTTACATGATTTATTCAATTGAGATCGAGATTATGAATACATGAGTGGCTAAATCCCTTATGGGAGATTAACGAGTGGATGGGGATGTGATTAATGAAGGATTTAGGGTTTCTCAAGATGGATTAGTTTGTATGAATTACGTGTGCTTAAACCACTAATATTGACAACCTTAGGAAGTTGCCATAAGGTAGACGAGGTCAGGAGATAAGTAGAAACGACTAAATCATAATTTATCCCTGTTGAGAAAGTGAGGTCAAAAGATAATCAAGTATCAACCAATCAATTAGTTAATTAGAGGTCAAGAGGTAATAATTGGTTAATTGATATCTAATCCACCCTAAAACCCTAAACCGAAGTTAGTTAAAAACCCTGAAGCGAGTTAATCTTCCTGATTTGTTTAATGATTTTTATCTTTTTTTTTCTTACTTATTTATTTTCGTTGTTTATTTATTTTTATTTTACCAACTTATTTTATAATTTACCATAATATTGGAATTAATTACTACCACTTAAACTCATTATTGTAAAAATGTTTTCATAATTTATCTCATCCTCCCATTGGAACTTATAAACCGTAAAGGAAACATATTTTAGGCCCACATTTAGCATGATTTTGGATAATTTAAGCCTCGATTTATGTAAAAAGGTACTCTTAATCCTTTCTTTTCATGTCTTATACTCATGAAAGCACCCACGGATGAAAAGAACGTAAAACGGGCTTAAAACGGACCAAATTGGGCCAAGAGAGAAATCGACACGGCCTGGCCCAAAGACCACACGGTCGTGTCTCATTAAAAGTCTGAACACGGCCTGGCCACGATTCATATGGGTGTGTACCATGGCCGTGTCCCTGTCGCTGGAAAGAGCAATTACATTCGGGAAAGGATACTTGGAGGCAAAAAAACACATTCCAAAGCCTATTCAAACACCCTAGTAAGGCTTCTCAAACCCTATATAAACACCCAAGGTGCCAACTTGAAAGGGGAGTTCAGCAGAAGCCGAAACCAGAGTCGAGCTAGGCCAAGGAGCCAAGCTGGAAAGGTCAGAATTGTGGGAATCGCTCGAAGTTAGCTAGTTGATCTATACCAAGAAGCTGGAATTATGCTCAAGACGGTGAAATTCTCTTTCAATTCCTTCGGGGAGTTTTAGGGATTTCTTATGTTTTGTTTTATCTTTTCTCTTGAGATGTTTTCTTTCTTAGTTATGAACTAAACCCCTCAGATACCTGAAGGGGATAAAACCTAGATGAATCTTGTTATTTGATTTCTGAATTTTATGATAATTACTTAGTTTGTTCTTAATTATGCATACTTAATCCAAATTTGATGTGCTTAGGTGGAGGAAGAATAGACCCTGCTTAAGAGTAGATCTAGAGTAATTAAGCGGAGTTGATCGAACGCCTAGAGATAGGGTTACGAGATTTTGCCAGATTAGGGTGAAACCTAATATGGGAATCCACATATCGATTTACTGCTATTCTACGGGGTTATTATAAGAGAACAAGAGTTCCACTAATTAACCTAGGGTTAGACATTTTTCGCCTCGAGAGAGGGTTTAATATAGGTTAGGGAGTCCTACGGATCAAGCTAAGTAAATTAATCATATGATTCAGGGTTAGATAACAAGTGAAGTCTAGGTGGATTCTTCCTAAGGGTATCGTCGTGATCAATTGAGTCTTTCTTCAAGTTATTTCCTAATTTGTTCTTTTTGTCCTTGTCCTTAGCTTAGTCGTCATTAATTTAGATTAAAACAAACTTCACTTTATATTTAAGGCTAACTAATAAAAAGAAAGTTAGTATTAGTACTTTTGGTTCCTTTGGGTTCGATATCCGATCTTGCCTAAGCTATACTACTGTCTGATAGGTACACTTTCCTTTAATCGTTGTCAGAGTTAGTTTCCAGGTTTGATCATTCTTTTATAAATTTTAAAGCTCTGATTTCAGCGATCAAGTTTTTGGCGCCGTTGCCGGGGAACTAAAATATTAAGAAAGCTCTACTTTTATTACTTTAGCCATTTTTTATTGCAATTTATTTTCATTATTATTTTTTATTTTTATTTTTACTTTGCTAATTTTTCCTCTATTTTGCTTTTGGCAGATAATTTTAGTCTATGGAGAAGATGACACTGAATAATTATCAGTGGCAAGTCATAAAGACAATTCCTACTAAAGCAGCTAGTGCCTTCGACCTCGACGTGTTCACCAGGTTATCCACCCAGCTAGAGATGATAAGTAAAAAGATGGATGGTTTGTATAGCCTCTCGCAGGTACACCAACAATGCAATATGATTCGAATCTAGGAGGCGTGGCGAATCCTGAGTACCCACCTTACGGATATGGCATGGAAAACGAGCAAGTTCACTATACGAGTAACTATTCTAGACCTCAAAATAATTTTTATAGTGACACTTATAACGCAGGTTGGAGTTACCATCCCAATTTCTCGTGGGATGATTGTAACATCCTAGATTAGGGGTTTTTAGAATTCTAGGATGGAAGAAGAAAGCTTTGGAAAATTATTGGTTTTTAAGTAAAAAGGGGAGCTAGGTAAATGAGGCTTTAAAAGAAACTCCGTGTGAAGCATGACACAAGGAACCATGTGGTAAAATGGCATGTTTTATGAATTATGAATGTCTTATGTGAATTCTAGAAATAAGGAAATGTATGGAAATGTAAGGAAATGTAAGGAAATGTATGGAAATGTAAGGAAATGTAAGGAAATGTAAGGAAATGTAAGGAAATGTATGGAAATGTATGGAAATGTAAGGAAATATAAGGAAATGTGAGGAAATGTATGGAAATGTGAGGAAATGCAAGGAAATGTAAGGAAATGTCTTGTCTTGGAAATGTAGGGAAATGTCCTGAAAATGTAAAGGAATAAAGAGGAAAGTGAACATTAATGGAAACTAGGAAAATGATTTAGAAATGATTCAAAAGGAAAGTGAACATTTCTGAAACTTGGAAATGTAAGGAAATGTCAAGTTTAAAGAGTAGAACGAAAATTTTTGAAAACTTGGAAATGAAAAGAAATGTCAAGTTTTAAAGCTTAAAAAGAGGAAACTAAGGCAAGGTGGCCTTAAGAAAATTAATATGAAGAATTTGACACACAAACAGGCTTGGTAAAGTGGCCTAAAGATATCACTTAAGGCCCTGGTAGGTGACGCCACAAGCTAGGCAAGTGGGCCTGAGTTCAAGTCACATGGGAAGCAAATAAAAGAAGTTTTATTTTTGCTTCTAGAAACACAGAGGTGGACGGCACAAGGCTTGCAAAAGAGGAGTTTTATTCTCTTTAAATTTCGGCTAAATAGGAGATAAATAGTAGATTTATTTAGATTATTTTCAAGATATAATTGTGGATTAATTCCTTTTATTTTTTTTAATGGATAAAAGAAGAGACAATAGAAGGATTATTATTATTAACTCAAAGGATAAAGTTATCAAATAAAGAAGAGTGGTGGCCAAGTAAGGGATTCTGAGTAGTAATTTTGGCTATAAAAGGAAGGAAAGAGGGCTACTCATCAATTTTTCTTCTTCCTCTTCTCTCTGCAGAATTTCTTAGGGTTCTCTTCTCTTTTCTTTCTAATCCCTCCAAAAGCCGAAAGTTGTGAGAGCATCATTTTACCATAGCCGAATCTCTGAAGTGGTGTCAAGAAGGATCTGTCGATTTTAATATAAAGGGTAAGGATCTATAATCATAATTGAATTCCTTTCTTTTAAGCCGAAAGTTAGTCTAATCCCTCCTCAATCTTATTGATCGAAATATGGAAGGTGAATTTCGGGATTTCAGATCTAAGGTATTTCGGCATCTCCATTAATCAGGAAGAGAGTTTCGGGATTTAAAGAGTTAAGGTAAGAAACTATAAGATTCGGCCAAAGGCCATGCTTTATGTTTTGAGGATTAGATTAAATCTAACGTAAGGTTATAGGAATTTCTACACTACTAGGAAAACAAGGATCAGTTTCGGGATTTGTTGGTGTCCCAATCGGCAACAAGGTAAGTTTAAGAATACTAATATTACTAGGATTTGGATTTATGGCTGAATGGCTTTTTATTAAATTAGTAAGTGATTAATCAAATGTAGGGATTAAGGATTTAAGCAGTAGATCAGATTTCGAAATCTCAAGGAATTTGCTAAGTGAATCAGGTGTGTACCCCACACTACTTTATAATATGTATTATGGCTATGTTTATTAATATATGTGTTATTAAGTATATGAAAGTGGCTAAAGTACCATGATATGGTACTAAGTACTCAGGTACGTTTCCTACTTCCACTAGGATTATGAAATATGTTATTTATAACATGTGAAACTTTATAAGAATGTGAATTTAAGTATGACATGCATGATATGGATAATATGGGTCATTCGGGATATATGAAAAAGGGGAAGTGAATGTGATGACTACGGTCTCACTATCTGAATGTGGTGACTTCGGTCACATTTTCTCAATTTGGTAACTTCGGTTACATTATCTGAATCTGGTGTCTCTTGACATAATTATATCTGGTGGCTATGCCACAAATTTTATATGGGCGATGAGCACGTCGACTGCAGCGACTGCCTTCGATGGTGTGTAGCGGATGGAGGGTCGACTTAGTAGTCCCCACGGTGTGACTGGCAGGTACGGGGGTGTGTAGCGGATGGACAATTAGGTTTGGGTTTGGGAATGCATCATAACTTGTATTCATTGTTCTGAATGTGTAACTCTTGTATGCCTAATTCTATTATGATTTAGTGTCGTGTACACATTGAGTCTGTTTGACTAACCCCGTTGTGGGACTATTTTTAGGTGACAATCAGTAATGGACCGGGCTCGGCAGAAGCTTAGGGATGGCCATGCACAGCAAGGAATATAATTAATGTGGATTTTTATTTTTATCAAGTACTTAAACTTAAAGTTTGGGGAATTATTTGATGTAATATGGCCATAAGGCCATAGTTGGTTTTCTTTAATTCTTTTACTCTTATTTATTATGTTTACAAATTATTATTTATGGATACAAGTAAATTTATTTTGAAATAAACCCTAAATGTTTATCACCTTAAATAAATGGATTTCAATGTAAGATAAATTGGTTTTCAATAAAAGCCCAACCCAAACAATATTTTTTTAAAAATCGCACAAATTTTCTCCAAGTAACAAAAGAATTTGAAACCGGTTTACTTGAGGAACATATCAGATCCGGTCAATGCTCATGGGCCGGGTTTGGGGTGTTTCAATGATCAAAATAGCCAATGACCGGAACTTCCTCCAAACCATCAACAATCACCTCACCAACAAGAAGAGGAGTCGCCCCTTGAAGAGATGCTGACAAAAGTCATGGCAGCCATAGAAAACCACTTCCAAGATACTGAGAACACACTTAAAAGCAACGAGAACCGAGTCGGGGAACTTTCTAAACCAGTCAAGGAAGTCACTAATGCAATCGAACAACTCGTAAAGCTAATATCAGAAATACCACAAGGAAGCTTGCCAAGCAATACTAAAACTAATCCAAGAGAGCAAAATCAAGCCATTTATGATAGTGAAGGGTTAGATGAACCAAACCCTAAGGAAGAACCTGTGGTAAGTGAAGGTAAAGTTGAGGTGACACAAGAAAAGCCAAAATCGGTAATCAAAGAATACCATCCTCGCATTCCTTAACCCGAAGCATTAAAGAGAGACGATACAGAGGAACAGTTTGATAAGTTTCTTAAACTTTTAAAGAAATTACATATCAACTTATCGCTTCTTGAAGCTCTTTCGCAAATGCCAGACTCTAGAAAATTTTTAGGGGGCTGTTAACGAAAAAGCAAAGGATAGACGAGGAATCACATGTGGAACTCAACGCAAAGTGCTCGGCAATTCTACAAAATAGACTACCACAGAAATTAAAAGATTTAGGGAGTTTTATAATTCCATGCATAATTGGTAGTTTATCTATAGAAAATGCATTAGCCGATTTAGGGGCAAGCATAAATGTTATGCGTTATAAACTGTTTAAACAACTAGGTCTAGGGAAACCCAAACAAACTAGGATGAGCATTCAATTAACTGATAAAACTATCAGAATTCCTAAGGGTATAATAGAAAATGTTTTAATCAAAATTGATAAATTCGTATTCCCAATAGACTTTGTTGTTTTAGACATGGATGAGGACAATAATATTCCTTTAATTTTAGGAAGATCCTTTTTAGCAACTGCCAGAGCTAAAATTGATATCTATGTAGGTGAACTCATATTTCGCGTAGGCGACGAGATAGTCACTCTTCAAGCTCTCGACTCGGCCAGAACATCAAGTGATAAAGAATACCAACCTCGTGTGCCATATCTCGATGCAATAAAGAAAAACCACACAGAGGAAGAATCCATTGAACTCACACTTCGTGAAGATGACGAAACAATCACTCTTCAAGCTCTTGACTCAGCTAGGACATTAAGTAATAAAGGTACTAACGTTAGTTCTATTGATAATTATTTGGTTCAACCTTCTTTACAGGAAGCATCGCAAAATCACTTAGCTGAGTTAGATCTTAGACCTTGTGCTAACAAAGAAGAAATACCTAAGGAACAAAGCCTTAGGGTTGACAAACTAAAAGAGGAGGAAACACAAATCAAAGAGGAACAGGAACCAAACGAAGTGAAACCGAAGGAGACCCCAAACGATCTGATAGGAACAACAAATCACTTCAAAATAGGGGATCAGGTATTGTTGAATAAGGAAGACCCTCGAATCACCAATTCAGACCTCAAGGCAAACAAAGAAATCACTTTTGAGGTACTTAATGTCTTCCTATATGGCAAAGTCGAGGTAAGCATGTAACAACCCGAATTTGGGCCTAGAATAAATGGGTTTCGTGTGTTCAGAGAATGGATTTTTGTCGATCGAAAAAAAAAAGAAAGGGAATAATGAATTAAGTGTGATTAAAAAAAAATTATGATTTCATGTTTAGTTTAATTTTTAGGTGATTTAGGAAGGGTTGGTAGTGTTGGAAAAGTCCTAGGCTCGATCTAGGGCTTTAGCAAAAATGTTGTTTTTTTTACCCCTAAGGGAGGTTGGTGGTAGTCATAAGGCTTTTAAAATGTTGTTGGGTTAAAAGATATCACAAAGAAGTAGGTGGTCTGGTGGATTGGGGCGTTTGGAATAAGCTGGTGGTCAGAGGTTCAAGTCCTGGACTTGGCAAAAAATTTTATTACGCATAAGTAGTATGAAGGCTAGAGTTTACCCCTTATAATTAGTTGGGGCTGATTACCAACACAAAGAAATGGCTGGCCCAGTGGCAAAGGCGTTAGGAGTAGGAGGGGGAGCAGGGTTCTAGTCGCGGCGTGCGCTAAATGTTGGTTTTTTTTTTAAGTAAACCTGGAGCATGGCAGAAAGGGTTATAATTAATTAGGTAGGAAATATGACTCAAATAAAATAAGTGGCGCAGTGGCAAGGGACGTGCCTCATAGTGAAGAGGTCGGAGGTTCGAACCTGGGTGTTGGCTAATATTTTTAGATCTTTTTGGATGATTCGGTCGCTGGAAAATATGCTTTAAAACAAGTTGAGAATGGAATATATCACAAGAACGATTGTGGGGCAGTGGCGAGAAGCGTGTGGATGTGCTTGGAGGTCTTGGTTTCGAGTTGCCTTGTGCACAATAATATGTTATTTTGCTGCTGACGTGGGGAAGGTATTTGAAGTGGACCAAAATACCAAAAGATGGCTGCTATTCGGGGAAGCTATTTTAATGAAATTCAAATTGAATTTTTGGCTAAATAAAAGGACTTTTTGGGATGAGGATGAGGATAAATTTTGGAGATAATAAAGGAATTTAATTGGTGATAAGTTTGAGTTGATTAGGGAGTGTAGGCTTATTTTATTTATTTATCTATTTATTTGTTTTAGTATATATATGGGTACTGTTTGGGTAAGTAGGGCATTTACTGCTTTTGTGTACTTTAGTTGAATAATTAGGGGAAAATTCCTTCCAATCTCCCAATTCTTTTCTCTCAACATCTTTTCTTTCAAAAAGCTGAAAACTTTCTTAAGCCATCTTTCTCTTCTTTCTTCTAAAAGCCGAAAGCTCTTATTTCACTTTCTTCTTCATTTTATTCCTCTTTTGCCAATTTTTTCATTAAAAGCCGAATCTACATAGACTCCTTCCTATCATCTTCTTTTCTGATCTTCTCAAAAAGCCGAAATCTCTAAGGGGTAGTCCAATTCTTTGTGTTAAGGAAACCTGATCGTTTAGATCTAAAAGCCGAAAGTCGCTAGTCTCTAATTTCGGGATTTCAAGGTAATGGGTTTCTTTAGATTTCTGTTAGATTCGCTAACATACCTGTGATCTTAAATATAGCGTATGATTTAACAGCCCTATTTCGTTATAGTAGTTCTGACAAGGACTTTTGATGGAAACGAATATGGATCAGGCAAAGGAGAGGATCCCTAAGTTGTGGACCGGCTTCTGAACAACACCTTAGGCAGATAGCAGTGGTGTTGGCTACGGATAGCGTTGACTTAGAAAGTCTCGTTCTAACGGTAATCAGGTGTGTAGATCTTTAACACACTCTTTAACTGTGTTTTATGTGTTATGGGCTAAAAAACCGGAAAGTGGCTGTGTAGACAGTCGAATAAAACCCTAAAAGGGTTAGGCAAGGATGCCAGGTACGTAATCATAGAAACCTCTATGTGTATCGATATATATATATATATATATAAGCCTGTATGATGTTTTCTTTATGTGTGTATGCATGGGGTGGGATACTGAAATGATGAAGGGGAAGAAGGTCGCATAGCGATCGGTGGCTTTGCCACATAGGTCACATAGTGATCGGTCTTAATGACAGGCAGCTCAGCCGTCGAAATGCTACGATGTATTATTAAGGTCGCATGACGATTGGTGGCTTTGCCACATAGGTCACACAGTGATTGGTCTTTAAGATAGGCAGTACGGCTGTCGTTATGGTGTGTAGCGGATGGAGGGTTGATTGTAGAAATCCTCAAGGTGTGATGGTTGGTACGGGTTGGTGTGTAGAGGATGGAATTCTAGGATGGGTTGGGCTATTCATCATCTATTATCTGTCATGTGATTATGATTGTTGCCTTTATGAATGGGCCAGGGCCCATAATGTGTTTATGGGCCCAAGCCTTTTATGTGTTTTTGGGATTTGCACACTGAGTCTTGGTGACTCACCCCTTTATTTTCCCTAACTTTTCAGATGAGCAGTAGATCGTGGACATGGGAGCCGAGACGGACTCGAGGGGCCATCAAGTTTCTATTTCTATAGATTATTTTTAGTTTTTCCTTTAAGTTTCATTTTGGGAATATTTAAGTAAGAAGGCCTCATAGTTTATATTCGCTTAGGTAGTTTTTAATATTTGCAACTTATGAAACTATGTCGAAGGTTTAATTTTACGAAATAATAATAATACAAGGTTTTTTTTATGTCACTTATTTATTCAAATATTGTCTAATTAACTTACGATTTCCAAAACCAACAAGGTAAAAGTTTTCAACGTACAACCCGTAGCATACCAGATCCAGTCAAAACGTATGGGCCGGGTTTGAGGTGTTACAAATTGGTATCAAAGCCTGGTTCAAAACTCAGCTTTGGGGTTTTGGGCTCAAAACGTTTTCTAAAGATGGGTTTTGAAAACATGCATGTTTATAAAAAAACACAGGATGGTTTTCTCGGCATGGCATCTGCGTCTCCGGCCCAAGTCCGCCAGGCAAGTCTTCTGAACTCACTGTGTGTTATATAGGTATGTGGGCTTTAAGGGACGTAGATTATTTTAGCTAGAACTTGATGGACTTTAGGCTTAGCTTAAACAACTTCTTAAATCTCATAAGACTTAATCTATCCAAACAAACTCGTGAACAAATTGCTGGATTAGGGTGTGGCAACAGGCATACGCATGTCTAGGATTGGATTCAGGAAGAGCTGGGTACTTAAGCAGTCCTAGTGACTCACCTCCTCTTCGCTGGAATCCTACTTGGTGCGTAGTAATTGTTCACCCTAGCTACGAGGATTTGTTGACGGGCCAACACTTATAATTAAAACCCGAAAGGGACCAGCCATCCTATTTTTCTTAAAAAAAACAAAATTACTAAATTACCCCTGATTTATAAAATGACCAAAACGCCCCTAATTTGTAAAATTACTAAATTACACCTAATTTGTAAAATAACCAAAGTACCCCTAATTTTAAAAAAATTACCGAAGTACCCTCGGATTGTAAATTACCAAAATACCCTTATTTCACAAAATCACCAAGGAACCCTATTTTGGAAAATTACGAAAATAACCCTGTAGGATAAATTGCGAAAATACCCTTGGGTAGTGAAATGACGAGGATACCCCTACATGATGAGTGTAAGTTCGTGGATGCTACTTGTGGGTTGATACTTGATGATTGAATGAATGTGCTTCCTAGAACTAGGAGATGTGAACTTGAGACCGAACTGTAGTTGTGATTGCGAATTCGAAAGAACTACCCTTTAAACTACTATTCATAAGATTGTTCGTGGATAATCAGTGGAAGAAAATTAATAATTCATAAAATTTCTAATTAGATAAACGGGAATCGGTAGAATGAGTACAAGGGTCAAGGACGCTCTAGATGCGAATACCGGTGCGTATTCTACCATAGTATACTAAGTGTTTCTTTTGGCTTTAGAATTAGAGTGCGTAGCGAAAGCATAGTGGTGAGACTTGGGTAGTATGATTAATAGTTAGTTGGAAATTTCGAGGAAGAAATTTCTTTAAGGAGGGTAGAATTGTAACGACCCGAATTTGGGCCTAGAATAAATAGGTTTCGTGTGCTCAGAGAATGGATTTTTGTCGATCGAAAAAAAAAAGAAATGGAATAATGAATTAAGTGTGATTAAAAAAAAATTATTATGATTTCATGTTTAGTTTAATTTTTAGGTGATTTAGGAAGGGTTGGTAGTGTTGGAAAAGTCCTAGGCTCGATCTAGGGCTTTAGCAAAAATGTTGTTTTTTTTTACCCTTAAGGGAGGTTAGTGGTAGTCATAAGGCTTTTAAAATGTTGTTGGGTTAAAAGATATCATAAAGTAGTAGGTGGTCTGGTGGATTAGGGCGTTTGGAATAAGCGGGTGGTCAGAGGTTCAAGTCCTTGACTTGGCAAAAAATTTTATTGCGCATAAGTAGTATGAAGGCTAGAGTTTACGCCTTATAATTAGTTGGGGCTGATTACCAATACAAAGAAACGGCTGGCCCAGTGGCAAAGGCGTTAGGAGCAGGAGGGGGAGCAGGGTTCTAGTCGCGGCGTGCGCTAAATGTTGGTTTTTTTTTTTAAGTAAACCTAGAGCGTGGCAGAAAGGGTTATAATTAATTAGGTAGGAAATATGACTCAAATAAAATAAGTGGCGCAGTGGCAAAGGACGTGCCTCATAGTGAAGAGGTTGGAGGTTTGAATCTGGGTGTTGGCTAATATTTTTAGATTTCTTTCGATGATTCGGTTGCTGGAAAATATGCTTTAAAACAAGTTGAGAATGGAATATATCACAAGAAAGGTTGTGGTGCAGTAGCGAGAAGCGTGTGGAGTTGCTTGGAGGTCTTGGTTTCGAGTTGCCTTGTGCACAATAATATGTTATTTTACTGCTGGCGTGGGAAAGGTATTTGAAGTGGACCAAAATGCCAAAAGATGGCTGCTGTTTGGGGAAGCTATTTGAATGAAATTCAACTTGAATTTTTGGCTAAATAAAAGGACTTTTTAGGATGAGGATGAGGATAAATTTTGGAGATAATAAAGGAATTTAATTGGTGATAAGTTTGAGTTGATTAGGGAGTGTAGGTTTATTTTATTTATTTATCTATTTATTTATTTTAGTATATATATGGGTACCGTATGGGTAAGTAGGGCATTAGCTGCTTTTGTGTGCTTTAGTTGAATAATTAGGGGAAAATTCCTTCCAATCTCCCAATTCTTTTCTCTCAACATCTTTTCTTTCAAAAAGCCGAAAAATTTCTTAAGCCATCTTTCTCTTCTTTCTTCTAAAAGTTGAAAGCTCTTATTTCACTTTCTTCTTCATTCTTTTTCCCCTTGTTCCAATTTCTTTATAATAGCCGAAATTCCTGGATCTCTAACCTTCTATGCTTTGATTTTCTTCTGTGATTGCCGATTCCTTCTGCAAGGGGTAGCCGAAACTTTCTGTAGAGGTAAGTGTCAATTCGTGTGATTTCAATCTTTCTTCTGGCTTTTGGAGACCATAGCCGAATGGCTACATGGTGGACTGATCTTGTGTTTCCTTTCTTTTGCGGTATTCCGGGATTTGAAGGAGAGCTAATCGCTTAGGTTCCTAAATCAGTAACACTCGAATCACCCTACTTCCGAGATCTAATTGATTTAGGTAAGGAGATTTGTTTGTTTAAACATATAAATTCGGGTAAATAATAATCCTTGGCCGAATATAGGAGAGGCCTTATCTTCGCGTTCTTCCGGCTTTTGAGCAAAGTTGTAGATAGAAGGCAATAGATTCGATTAGCGAGGGTATCGACCTAGAGGGTAGTCTTACGCATTAATCAGGTGTGTAACACTCTCACACCATTTAGATTGCTTGATTAGTATGCATATAAACCTGTTATATTCTATATATTCTGTTAAATGCCGAAATACTGGCATGGCTGTTGAAAACCCGAAAAGGGGTAAAGGCGAATCACCAGGTTAGTGATCTCTGTCATTCTAAAGTGAATGTTTCTGTTGAGATGATATATTTTATATGTATGCATGGGGTTGGGTGATTGATGAAAGGGGAAGTGCTCTGTTGTAGTGGCTAATGCCGTGATCTATTGTAGTGGCTTTTGCCATGATGATCATTGTAGTGGCTTTTGCCATGATGCATTGTAGTGGTGATGCCATGATGCGTTGTAGTGGCTATTGCCATGATCTGACGATGAGCAACTAACTGCAGCATGACTGCCATCGATGGTGTGTAGCGGTGTGGGTTGATTGTAGAAATCCCCAATGGTTTGATTGGCAGGTAAGGGTGGTGTGTAGCGGATGGAAACCTAGGATTGGGTTGGGCTTTGCATATCTTCTGATATATTATACTCTGTTATCTGTTCTGTAAGGCTAAGGCCCAAATCTGATGGTGCACGAGGGTTGCACACTGAGTCTCGCGACTCACCCCATTATTTAACATCTTTCAAGTAGCACCTAGTGCATCGGACCGAGCTGGAGAGGAGCGCAAGGTGGCCATGCGAGAGATTATTTTGATTCAGCAAAAGACATTACTAGTTTATTAATTTTTAATATTTTTAGTTAGTGGGTTTTAAATTTCATTATAATAAGGCTACGGGCCACCAGCTTTATATTCCCATTTGTTTTGGGCTTTTATTATTACTAGACCCTTAGATTTTACGATTTAATTAAGTTAAGGCATGTGTAAATTTCGATTTTTAATTCATAAAGGCATTTAAATGAAAATTCATATCTTTTACGGATTATTCAACCATTTATTTTTCAAATAAAATGTTAAAATCAAGAAAAACATTTTCCAAAAGTGTGACATGTTTTACTAAATCTTCTTAGTGACATACCAGATCTGGTCGTGGTGTTTAGGCCAGGTTTGGGGTGTTACAAAGCAAACCTAAATTCAACACTTTTGAGGTAAACATTACTCGACTTAAACTCTATATCCATAACCGAATTAATCGCATGAGAAAGGATTTTCACCTCCTCAAACCACCTTGACCATACAAATAAGAGGAAAAGTCTAGCTTAAGACTATAAATGAGCACTTCTCGGGAGGCAACCCGAGCACTAACCCTACTAATTAGTTTAGTTTAATTTCTTTTCATATTTAGGCGCAAGTTTCCATACCTACACGGCCTTGCACACGGCCGTGGCCGTGGCCGTGGCCGTGTGAACACCACAGGTCGGCACAAGGGCATGGACCGTATCGTTATTTAGTTATTTACTTTTATTTTTATTTTTATTTTTATTTTTTATTTCTACTTTTATTTTCAATTTTTATTTTTATTTTTATTGTTTATGCTTTTTTTTTATTTTCTTTATCATTTTCTTTTTATTATTTAGGTTTAGCTTAGGACACAATAAAATTCGACCAGCTGCTTCGAGGATGCAATTTCAAACGGTTCGAGAGCCTCCCCATGTTCACCTCCAATTTTATCCAGTTTCTTTTCATTGACTTCATCCAAAAATTCAGGAAGTTTCACATCTCTCCCTATCTTTTGATTTTCTCACTATATTGTCATATTATCTATCTTTGTACATTGAGGGCAATGTACATATTAAGTGTGGGGGGTTAACTATACTATTATTTGAAAATCCTTGAATTATGCCTTGTTCTAAAGTAAGTTTCTCATATTATGATTAGAATGAAATTTCCTTTGATTTATGATTTTTATTGATGTGTTTTAGATTAAGTCATTGATAATTGTGCATTAATGATTAAATTTGAAAGATACTAGAGAATCAAGCATGATAAGTCTATTTTTCAGAAATTAAAAATTTTTCCAGGTTGTCTACCTGAATTTGAATATTACTTTGAAGTATGAAATTTACGAGGTTGACATCAAAAACCCATAATTTTTTGTGAGATTTTGAGCCTTATAGAGCATATATTCTTTTTCTTGCTAACCTTATTGATTATGAGTGTGTCAACATTGATTTGTTATTCTAGAACTTGCATTGATTATACATGTCGAGACCACACCTATGATTTGATATACAGAGATGATAAAGGCACCTAGGATTTAACCCACTTACTCCACTAAAAAGCTTACCTTCACAATTAACCCCTAGTGAACCCCGTTGAGCCTAACAACCCTTTTATTGACTCACCCACTAATATTAACCCAAAACCCTTTGTATTTGTTATCACCCTTCTTTTTGACTACCCTTTGATCGAGATATGATTTGATTAGTTACCAAACTTTATTATGTTATGAGTTGAATTCATTATTAGTTTGTTCTTAAAAAAAAAGAGTATATTCAGTATTAGTTCTATAATTAAGTTAGATTATATGTTTAAATTCCAAATATTAAAGAAAAAGCTCGTATTAGAGTATTCGTATTTCAAATTTTCATTTACTTATTATTAGATCGTATTTTTAGATAGGTAATTTGTCAGGACAATCTTGAGTCTAACCTTCAAATTCAGCCTTTATCCGTACCCTTAACCTAAGCCTCGTTACAACCCTGTTAAAGACCTTTTGATTTGTGTACCATCTCATTTTGCAGTGGTGGAGATTTGATTTTTATGCAGGCCTATAGGATTAACCTTTCATGTTTGACTTATTGAGTGCTTAATTTTGAACCTTAAACACTTTGAGTGATTGGAGCGAATCTTTAGTGAGAATGTCAACTCTTGTCAATTTTGAATCAGAGGTAACTATTCAAGTGAAGGAAAACGCCTATATTTTCATGCTATAAATGTATGACTTTAATTGTTTGAATCTTTATGATACGAGCATGCCCGGGGCATTAACGTTTTACAACTTAACAGCCCAGATCAAGCCACGGAACTAGTGTGCCTTTGGTGTACGTCCCAAAATGAGCTTGTGTTCAGCTCATTGAGTTTGATTTGCATTTATTTTATTTCATGCATTTTAATTAGTTGAATAAATTTATTTAATTAGTTAATTAAATTCTGCCCAAATTAATTAATTAAATAAATGTGTTTTAAGCTAATACATAATTTTAATTTGTCAAGCATTTAATTAGTCTTAGTATTTTAATATGTCTAGTGTTTAAAATAAAGTCTTAGTATTTTAATTGATGTTGGTTTATGTGTTTTATAGGTACCGCCCAATGTGAAATAATTTAAGCAAAATTATGCACGGCTGAAGGAGCAATGCATGGTGAATAAATTAATTTGGTGGTCATGATTCATGCATTTTGAATTCTATGCACATTTGAAGGAGCAATGCATGATACCCACGTGAACCCATTGACATCTTTTGGCCGAATATTCAATTTGATGAAGGAATAACGTGGAGCATTATAGAGATGGGAGCATGAAAGCCAAAAAGAAAGCTAATGGGGGAATATTGGTGTGGTGCTTTGGAATAAAATAATTGGAATGCAAACCATGATGGAAAAATGTGGATGACAATTTGATGCATGAACGGCCAAGCACTATTAAATCAAACAATGGTGATGTGCCTAGTGGAAACATGGTTGGCGGCTTTGGAGCTTTGGAGCAAAGAATAAAAACAATTGGAAGAATTAATTAAGATGATGGAAGATTCTCCATCCGTGAATATTGAATAAATAAATGAGCATGTAAGTGGAACTAAAGAGCAATATGCGTGTGTGGTGCTAGTGATGGACGACAACTTCATGGGAGTGTTGGGCTTGAATTAAATAAACAAATGGAAGAACATGTGTTGATTAAGGGGATGGGCGGCATGGTTGTTTTGAATAAAAGAATAGGAAACAACTAGATAATGTGGATGGCAATGAGAAGGAATATGCAGCCAAAAACAAATTTCAAATTCAATTGAATGGAAGCATAAATAATAGGGATTGTTGGACGGCATGGAGGATTGGTGCATTAAATTAATTGAAGCATGGGCTGAGTTTTAAAAATCCTTTGAGGACATGTGCTAAATTGAAGGAAAGTATAGTGGACAACAAGAAGAATAATTCAAGAACAATGAACAAGCTATGAGGTGGACGGAAACAACTCTGGAGAGTGGGATTTGAAAATTGTTTTTGAACATTCGGCTACCTAACTTTAGGCTGGGGATACAGAATTTTGATGAATGAAATTGTATAAACTTTGTTCATTTGAGTGAGTTTATCTCCTCTTCAGTTTCGTACAAGTTTTGTTAGACTTATCAAGCTTGCTTGTGGCGTCTTCGACTTGTTGAACTTATCACCAATTTCGTTTGGTGTGGCGTTCATCAACCTATCTCCATCTATCCACCTTAACGATATAGTGAAGCTGTTATATAGTGTTGAATCTTTCTTAAGTTAAGTTCGTATTTCCATTTCCATCATCGATCCCATTTATCCGCCTTAAACAATATAGAACCCGGGGTGTGTTGAATCACTTCTCATTTAAGTTCTTTATCCATCTCCATTAAATTATCCTTTTATCTATCTTATTTATTTTTATTTCATTCCACCAAACCGAACCATCTTCTATTTTATTCACTTAAGCTTCCGCAAACTCATTTATATTTTTCGATTATTTTCCAAAGGCTTGATTTCTTCTCGTAGACGATTGGGCAACTCATATACATTTCGACTCACCCTGAGCCGATTCGTATCACTTTAGGACTCGTTGAGTTGAATTATCCATGTATAAATTATCTCTGAATTATGATGAGACATTGTTGATAGAAATTATGAATTATGGAAAGTTCATTTTAATTGTAAGTTGATAATTTTGCTTGAGGACAAGAAAAAGCTTAAGTGTGGGGGTATTTGATAAACCGTAAAAGTAACATATTTTAGGCCCACATGTAGCATGCTTTTGGATAATTTAAGCCTCGATTTATGTAAAAAGATGTTCTTAATCCTTTCTTTTCATGTCTTATACTCAGGAAAGCACCCACGGATGAAAAGAACGTAAAACGAGCTTAAAACGGACCAAATTGGGCCAAGAGAGAAATCAACACGGCCTGGCCCAAAGACCACACGGCCGTGTCTCATTAAAAGTCTGAACACAGCCTGACCACGATTCCCACGGGCGTGTGCCATGGCCGTGTCCCTGTCACTGGTAAGAGTAATTACATTCAGGAAAGGATACTTGGAGGTAAAGAAACACATTCCAAAGCCTATTCAAACACCCTAGTAGGAATTCCACTTAAATTAGGATACTTAGGGACCAAGTAAGGCATCTCAAAGCCTATATAAACACCTAATGGGCCAACTTGAAAGGGGAGTTCGGCAGAAGCCGAAACTGGAGTCGAGCTAGGCCAAGGAGCCAAGTCGGAAAGATCAAAATTGTGGGAATCGCTCGAAGTTAGCCCGTTGATCCATCCCAAGAAGCCGAAATTATACTCAAGACGGTGGAATTCTCTTTCAATTCCTTCACGAAGTTTTATGGATTTCTTATGTTTTGTTTTATCTTTTCTCTTGAGATGTTTTCTTTCTTAGTTATGAACTAAACCCCTCATACACTTGAAGGGGATAAAACCTAGATGAATCTTGTTATTTGATTTCTGAATTTTATGATAATTACTTAGTTTGTTCTTAATTATGCATGCTTAATCCAAATCTGATGTGCTTAGGTGGAGGAGGAATAGACCCTGCTTAAGAGTAGATCTAGCGTAATTAAGCGGAGTTGATCGAACGCCTAGAGATAGGGTTATGAGATTTTGCCGGATTAGGGTGAAACCTAATATGGGAATCCATAGATCGACTTACTGCTATCCTAGGGGGTTATTATAAGAGAACGAAAGTTCCACTAATTAACCTAGGGTTAGACGTTATTCACCTCGAGAGAGGGTTTAATATAGGTTAGGGAGTCCTATGGATCAAGCTAAGTAAATTAATCATATGATTCAGGGTTAGATAACAAGTGAAGTCTAGGTGGATTCTTCCTGAGGGTATCGTCATGATCAATTGAGTCTTTCTTCAAGTTATTTCCCAATTCGTTCTTTTTGTCCTTGTCCTTACCTTAGTCGTCGTTAATTTAGATTAAAACAAACTTCACTTTATTTTTAAGGCTAAATAATAAAAAGAAAGTTAGTATTAGTACTTTTGGTTCCTTTGGGTTCGATATCCGGTCTTGCCTAAGCTATACTATTGTTCGATAGGTACACTTGCCTTTAATCGTGGTCAAAGTTAGTTTCCAGGTTTGATCATTCTTTTATAAATTTTAAAGCTCGCATTTCCAGCGATCAGGTACGATCCTCACAATACTTCCAAGAATTGCGTTGTACAATACTATATTACAATTTGTCTCGTGCACTTACGGACATCGTTGTTCTCAATTCTTATATTTTTGGTGTTATATTTTATGTATAAATGATAACTCATTTATAGGCAATCAAAGCTCTAAATACAATTTAGAACTAATAAGGGACTACTTTGAAGCATTTCAGAAGAGATTGGGCAAATTGGTAAGATAAGGTCACACGACCATGTGACTAGGCTATATGACAAGTTGAGGCCGTGTAAAGTAGGGTCACACAACCATGTAACTAACTGAGGACGTGTTGACATAAATGTAAACTCTTATAAACATGCACATGACCATGTGAGAGACTGTGACCATCTTTAACCTAAACCACCCTGACAATATAGAACACACGGCCGTGTCACTTGCCAGTGTGTGACACACAGTCGTGTATTAGCCCGTATGAGAAAAAATGAACCTAAATAATCAAGTGACCTAAAACAATTACTTAAACTATGTGTATGCAATCATCAATTCAAAAACCTATTTCAAATACACAAAATCATTCCAAGACATAATCAACTCCTAATTCTAACCAATATCCCTTAAGGCACCTCAATCACATTCAACACAACATGTAACATCTCAATTCATTTAAACACTTAATACTAAACATTCATTCCATTCAACATCAACCATACATAAATGCTTATTCCATTTCCTAATTTCATCAATTAAATATTCATTTGACCATTCATAAACACAAATACATTTCAAGTTTTATAAGTATACCATATAACATGTTATAATTTCTACTCATTTAAGCACCTTTTACCATTTCCATTATTGTACCATTTCACCTCATTTAGTAATTAATTGACATTCATATTTATACATTTCATCACATTGATCACATATCAAAACAACATTCAAGATAGCACAACCATTTAGCAAGACTTATAAACATGTCTTCTTATGAACATTAACATATTATTACACACATATCAAAACATTATCAACCAAAGTGAACTGTATACAAAATCAATCCTTAAACCATAAAAAATCTACCGAGTCAGAAGTTGGATAGTGTGAGCTCTTAGTTGATCTGATCTTCACGTTCTGTAATATATCTACAGGACAGGAAAAACATAACCAAGTAAGCATTGTCTATGCTTAGTAAGCTCATAGGTAATAAAATTGTAAGCTTACCTCATAATAGAACTAACATAACAAAATAACAAGTTTAACCATGTTTCTTGTCACCATATGTCACAACTGAAAGATGAGTATTTAATACCTAATCATATAATTCGTCCATTCATTCATATAAAATCCATTTAGTATCATTTCATCAAGCCCATCCACAAATGTAACATTTTTCTCAATTATAGCAAAAGAGTACACATAAACATATGATCACATTTATTTCCAATCAATATACTGAATCAGACAATACATTCTCCTTTAACAGTTAGTCAATGAATTAAATGAAAAAATAGGGATATGCGGGTCACTACACCACACCAGTAGGCACCTAACTGCCTCCAGACGTACCAACGTCCAGGGTAGAAATCTTGCACAAAATATGTTAATAGGCGGTATCTGCAAGTATTCAGGCCAGGTTGTAATATAGTTACAATGAAGTAGGTGAGTACTTTGAGGATCGTACCCAAGGGAGGCGAGCACTATATTAATTCTAGCCTAAGCAAAAATAAAGCTAATTAGTACTTTAAAAAAAATTATATTACGATTAAACATAAATAAAGAGTTTTTAATAACTAAAGAAATAAAATAAAATAAATGGAAAAAATTTGGGAAATTTGCTATGAAAACTTAATCAGATATGAGCATGGGTGACTAGCTCACTTCAGTAATCATACCTAACTGTTGCTTCGGGATCCCTGTTCAATCAACTGGTCACTATCCTAGCAAGATCTCTCCATCTTCCACTAGAATAATGATTCAGTAAGAAATGGGGTTAAGGTGTTCACAGATAGGCCATACTGATTTTCGATTAATTCCCACCTAAATAACTTTCTAGGGTCATCAAGCCTAGGGTTTAACCTCTTCCTTTCCCAAACAGCTGATCCACTAAGAAAACCCTATACAACAATCAATTAATCATGCCTCCACTCACTAATCCCGCACAAGAGGATTAGTTCCTCATAGATTTTTAAAACATAATAAACTTGATATAAAAGATGAACACCAATAGTAAATGATAACCCGTAATATAAACATATTTTAGTCCCACATTTAGCATACTTTTGGATGATTTATTCCTTGAATTATCGAATTTGGTACTCTTAATCCTTTGTTTTCATGTTTTATACTTAGAAAAGCACCGGAGGATGAAAAGAACGAGAAACGGGCCTAAAACAGAGTAAATAGGCCAAAGAAAAAAATCGACACGGCCTAGGCCCAAGACCACACGACCTTGCCTCATTAACAGACCCAAACACGACCTGGCCACATTCACACGGGCGTGTGCCATGGGCGTATCCCTGTCGTGACAAAGAAGAATTTCATTCGGATTAGGGTACTTAGAGGCAAAGAAAACCATTACAAAAGCCTATATAAACACCCTAGAGGCCAACCTTCGGGGGGAGTCCAGTTAGGCGTCCAGTTAGCCAAAGACCGAGTCAGAAAGGCCAGAATTGTGGAATTTACTCAAAGAAAGCAGTTGATTCATCCCAAGAAGCCAGAATTATACTCAAGATGAAAGATCTTCCCTTCAATTTCCTTCAAGGGGTTTTAGGGTTTTTCTTATGTTTTGTTTTATATTTACTTTTGAGATGTACTCTTTTATCATTATGAACTAAACCCCTTAAATACTTAAGGGAGATGAAACCTAAGGTGGATCTTATTATTGTTTGCTGAATTATATGATAAATACTTGATTTGTTCTAAATTATGTGTTCTTAATTCTTGCTTTCATATTTCAGGATATTAATTCAAGTATTGATGTGCTTAGGCAGTGGAGAAAAAGTCCTTGTTTAAGAGTAGATCTAGCATAATTAAGCGGAGTTGATTGCAACCCTAGACATAGGATGATGAAAATCTACCGGATTAGGGTCAAACCTAATATGGGAGTCCATAGATCGAGTTAATGCAATTCTAGGTGTTTTAATTAGAAAGAGATTTCAATTAATCAACCAAGGGTTAGACGTTACTAGCCTCGAGAGAGGTATTAATATACATTAGGGAATCCTACGGATCAAGTCTAGTGAATAAATCGTCTAGTTCAGAGTTAAATAACAAGTGAAGTCTAGGTGGATTCTTCCTCGGGTATTGTCTTAATCAATTGGTTTTTTCTACAAGTATTTTCCCCAAATTCATTCTCTTGGTCTTTGCATCTTTAGCTTAATAGTTAGTTAATTTTAGATTAATTAATAATTTAATTCTTAGGCTAAATAATAAAATGAAAGTTAGTATTAGTACTTTTGGTTCCTTTGGGTTCGACAATCCGGTCTTGCCACTAAGCTATACTACTGTTCGATAGGTGCGCTTGCCTCCATCGTTGTCATAGTTAGTTTCTAGGCTCGATCATTCTCTTTATAAATTTTTAAGACTCTGACATAACGATCAAGTTTTTGGCGCCGTTGCCGGGAAACTAAAATATTAAGAACGCTCAATTTTTATTACTTTAGCCATTTTTATTTTTGCTATTTACTTTTATTTTTATTTTGCGTTTAACTTTGCTAATTTTTCTTCTTTTATTTGTTCCTAGCAGGTACCTCTAGTTTATGAATAGAACGAACCTGACAGGACCCCTAATTTACGATAGTGATATTGAATGTACTATTCGCCAAAATCGTAAAGAAATAAGGCGAAGCTTAAACTACATAGAAGAAGAGCAAGAAGTCGAAATTAATACCACCGAAGAGATGGCTGAAAATAATCCGCTACCTCCAGATGTGGTTGAAAATCATGCTCCTCGAACTATGTATGTTTATGCTAAACCTAATTTAACAGGAACTGAGTCAAGTATTGTTAGACTTACTATTACTGCAAATAATTTTGAACTGAAACCTAACACTATTCAGATGGTACAACAATTTGTTCAGTTTGATGGTTTGCAGGATGAAGATCCAAACAATCACTTGGCAAATTTCCTAGAATTTTGCGATACTTTCAACATAAATGGCGTTTCTGATGATGCCATCCGTCTTCAGTTATTTCCCTTTTCTTTGAGGAAGAAAGCCAAATAGTGGTTGCATTCTCTTCCACGAGGGTTAATTACTATATGGGAACAAATGACCGAAAAATTTTTATTAAAATATTTTTCGCCGGCTAAAACTGCCAAGTTAAGAAATGATATATCTTCTTTTGTGCAGATAGATTTAGAAACACTTTACGATGCATGAGAGAGATACAAAGATCTATTGAGAAGGTGCCCACACTATGGATTACCCTTGTGGCTACAGGTCCAAACTTTTTACAAAGGTATGAACCCCTCAACTAGGCAATTAACCGATTCAGCCGCCGGCGGAACATTGAATAACAAAACACATGAGGCTACCTACGAATTCATTGAAGAGATATCACTGAATAACTATCAGTGGCAAGTCACAAGGATAAAGCCAACAAAAGCAGCCAGTGTTTTCAACCTCGATGCAGCAACCATGCTATCAAACCAGGTAGAGTTGTTAAATAAAAAGATTGATGGCGTATGTGATTCTTTGCAGGTACATCCAGTCGTGCAGTGCGATACAAATAGAGGAGGGATGGGTAATACGGAATATCCACCTTACAACCCGATCGCTGAGAACGAGCAAGTTCACTAAATGGGTAACAATTTTAAATCTCAAAATAACTCTTATAGTAATATTTATAATCTAGGTTCGAGGAACCACCCCAATTTTTCATGGGGTGGTCAAGGGAATCAGAGACAACAACCCCCTCCAAACTTCCGACAACTGCCCTACCCACAGGAAAAGAAGCCGAACCTTGAAGAGATGCTGGCAAAATTCATAGCGGTACCAGAAACACATTTCCAAAACACTGAGACAACACTAAAAAATCAACAAGCATCGACTCAATGGATTGAGAACAAATTAGGGCAACTCGCTAAGCTGATCTCTGAACGACCACAAGGCAGCTTGCCAAGCAACACTGAAACTAACCCAAATGAGCAACTTCAAGCCATAACAGCTCAAGATACTGTAGGGTTAGATGAGCGTACAATAAGCCAAGAGAATGTGGTAAAGGAAGGTAAAGATAAGGTGAAATATGATAAGCTAAAACCGGTAATTAAAGAGTACCAACCACGTATACCGTACCCCGATACGATGAAGAAGGACAACACAGACGAACAGTTCGATAAATTCCTTAAACTCTTAAAGAAATTACATATTAACTCACCGTTTCTTGAAGCTCTTTCGCAGAAGCCAGATTCAAGGAAATTTTTAAAAGATCTTTTAACAAACAAAAGGAAGTTAGACGAGGAATCACATGTAGAACTAAATGCAGTGTGCTCAGCAATGTTGCAAAACAAGCTACCACGAAAATTAAAAGATCCAGGGAGTTTTACAAGTCCATGTTTAATTGGTAGTTTATCTGTTGATAATGCTTTAGCTGATTTAGGGGCAAGCATCAATGTTATGCCTTATAAAATGTTTAAAAAACTAGGTCTAGGGAAACCCAAACAAACTAGGATGAGCATTCAATTAGCTGATAAACTGTTAGAATTTCTAGGGGTATAATTGAAGATGTTCTTGTGAAAATTGATAAATTTGTATTCGCAATAGACTTTGTCATTTTAGACATGGATGAGGACAATAGTATCCCCTTAATTTTAGAAGACCCTTTTTAGCAACTGCCAGGACTAAAATTAATGTCAGCACAGGTGAACGCATACTTTGTGTAGGTGACGAATCAATCAGTCTCCAGGCTCTTGACTCGGCTAGGACATCGAGTAATCAAGGTGAGAAAATTAATTTTATTAATGACCTTTCGGTTAAACCTTCTTTTCAGGAAGCACCATGAAACAACACAACTGAGCCATGTCCTAGACCTCATGCCAACAAGGAAATAACTCATAGAGAAAGAAGGCTTCATATCGATGAGCTAGACGAGTGGAAAATACACTTCAAGGAGAAATTGTGAATACACAAAGCAGAACCAACACCATTCCGGGGGACAAACGAATTTAAGATCGGAGATCAGGTATTGTTAGATAAGGCAGACCTTCGAATACCTCCTCCTGACCCTAATACAAACAAAAAAATCTCTTTTAGGGTACTCAAGGCTTTCCCATACGGAACAGTCGAGGTAAGTAATCCTATACTCGGCACTTTTAAAGTAAACGCTACTCGACTTGAGCTATATACTGATAAAAGGACTGATAGCATGAGGAAAGACTTTCAACTCCTAAAACCACCATGAATGTGTGAATGAGAGGTAAGTCTAGCTTAAGAATATAAACGAGCGCTTCTCGGGAGGCAACCCAAGTACTAACCCTATTAATTTTTACATTTATTATTTTTACTCTTAGTTTTCCTTTTTAGTAACTAACTATAAACTAATCAAATGCAGATTTCCATACCACACGGCCTTGCACATGGCTACGGATGCTACGGATGGATGCTACGGATGTACGTACTAACTAACCAACTGTGGCCGTGTGGATGCTACGGATGTACGTACTAACATAGCAAAGATAGTACGACACAGGACAAAAAATATCTTTAAGCCACGGGCCTCAACTGAGCACCACGTCCGTGCGATGCGGCCATGACCATTTTAGCAACACGGGCGTGGCGACCTGCACATGGGCGTGGGAGAAATGAAAGGAGCATAACACGTCCATATGACACGACCGTGTGATTCAACACGCCCACAGTACACGGGCGTGGGGATGTACCAGACCTGAAATTTCTATTTAAACTACCCCTCTCTCCTTCTTACCTACTCCCCATCCTTCTTCTTCCTTTACACTCCCCTTCTTTTTCATTCCCATTCTTCTTCATTCCCCCTAACTCTAGATCTAATCACATCCATGTCAAAGAAATGGAAGGATCCTAGCACAGTCTCTCTTTGTGAGACCGACCTACATAAGTTCATGTCGGCCGCTTCATTAACTCGACAGGAAAAGGACCTTTGAGTCCATTTAACTTTTCTTTTTAGTTTCCCTTCTCCTTTATTTTTCTTTTACTTAGTTTAATCTATTTTATTTCATTTTCTTTGATTTAGGTTCTAAAGGCTGCTAGGGAATCACCACACCACGACCATAGCCACCCCACTACAGCCTTAGAAATCACACCCACCTCGCGAACCATCTAACAATAAGGACTCTTCGGTCTATTAATCTTTTCTTTTAATTTTCTTTTACTTTCTATTTTCTTTCTCTTTATCTTTCTTGTCTTTAAATATATATTTAGAATATTTTGAATTATTATTATTATTTCCTGGCTAATTCTTCACGAGCTTCCCAATTTCTTCATCTAGCGCAGAGATTGTCGGCGGCCACCACACCATGACACTCCCAACTCAAGGAAGCCATCCAAATTCAGGAAGTTTCGCCTCTCCCTTTCTCCTAACTTTCATATATATCTTTGTACATTGAGGGTAATGTACATCTTAAGTGTGGGGGGTGAATATTTACTTCGAGAAAGGTCCTAACTTTCTGCATTATTCTCAAATCCTTAAATTATGCCTTAAAATTATGCCTTGTTCTTAAGTAATTTTCTCATATTATGATTAGAATAAATTTCTTTTGATTTACGATTTTTATTGATATATTTTGGATTAAGTCATTGATAATTGTGCAGTGATAATTTAAACTTTAGGAGACTAGAGAATAAAGCCTGATAAGTCCATTTTCAAAAATTAAAATTTTGTTAGGTTCTACCTAAATCTAATTATTACCTTGAAATTTGAAATTTACAAGGTTGATATAAAAATCCCATAGTTTTGTGAGATTTTGAGCCTTTTATAGTATACATTCTTTCCTGCTCACCTTGTGATTATGAGTGTGTCAACATTGAGTTGTTATTCTAGAACTTGCTTCGATTATAGATGTCGAGACACATTAATTAATTTGATATACAGAGATGATAAAGGCACATAGGATTTAACTCACTCACTCCACTAAAAAGCTTACCCTCGCAATTAACCCCTAGTAAACCCCTTTGATCCTAACAACCCTTTTTATTGACTCACCTACTAATATTAACCCAAAACCCGGTCTGTATTTGTTATCACCATTCCTCTTGACTACCTTTATATCGAGATTTGATTTGATCAGTTGCCTAACTATAATCCTTAATTCAGTAGTTAAATTCATCTTTTATGACTTGATTTGTTCTTAAAAAAATGAAGTATATTCATTATTAGTCTTATGATTAAGTGAGCTTATACGTTTAAATTCCACATCCTAAAAAAAAGCTCGTATTACTAGTTTCAAAATTTTCAATAAATGTAATTATTATTATTGAAGTATTAGTTTATTTTTTCTAGTTAGGTAAATTGTCAATTCAATCTCGATTCTAACCCTCTAATTTAGCCTTTATCCACACCTTTAACCCGAGCCCCTGAAACACCCCAAACCCGGCCCACGAGACTTGACCGAATCTGGTATGTTCCTTGAGTAAAACATTTTCAAAATTCGTCTGTTCCTTTGGAAAACTTGGGTGGTTTTGAAGAAAGTTTGATTCGTGTTGAGTTTAATTGAAAACATTGCTATTCTTGAAATCAGGGATTTATTAAAACCTTGTTTTTAAATTAAAAGACATGCCGAATTTGTTTAGAGTTTATTTGCACATTGGAAATCGTTTGTGTTTAAGTGTCAAACGCTTTTAAAAGTTTACCTTTAAAAAAATTACTTAACTTTAATTTGATAAAAATCGTATCATACTAAAATAATTAAAATGCATGCATAAACAGCTTCATACTAATGGCCTTATTACATTAAAGAAAACCCGAAATGAATCCAAACTTAGAAATAAAGTATCAAAATAAAATAACTTTATGCTGAGCGTCGCCACCACTAAGCTCCTGCCGACCCGGTCCATCTACGGAGTGTCACCTGAAAACATATCCCACAACGGGGTGAATCAAACAGACTCAGTGTATAACCACCATCACAAAGTCCCAACAATTTAGGTAATTCACTTCATACATATATACATATAACAATTATAGATAATGATGCAATCCCGAACCCAAACCTAGGTAACCATCCGCTACACATCACCTGTACCAACCATCACACCGTGGGGACTACTAAGTCGACCCTCCATCCGCTACACATCATCGAAGGCAGTCGCAGCAGACGACTAGCACATCGCCCTTATAAATTGTGGCATAGCCACCAGATAATGTCTTGTGACATAAGTCACCACATTCAGATTATGTGACATGAGTCACCAAATATTGTGATAAAATCCACCAGATCACTTCCCCTTTTCATATCACCCATATGCCCCATGTCATACAAATCATGCAATTATCATGCCTTATTCTTTATTTCACATTCTTAACAATTTCACATATGTGTCATAACAGATATTCATAACTATTAACATAGCTTTGGAGAATAACGTACCTGAATATGCCGTACCATTAAATGGTACCTTAAGCCATATCTTTCATATTCTTATTAACACACATATTAAAACATTACCATAGATCTATTAAGATTCAGTGTGGGGTTACACACCTGGTTTACTTAACGAGTTCACTGAAATCCCAAAAATCCCGATCTAAAGCTCTAGATCTCTAGTTCCTTGCTGCCGATTTGAATACCAGTCAAATCCCGAAACTTTGTGATATTTCTTCCTTGCAATCGGCTAATACTAGATCACTTGACTTGGTTAGTTTTCGGCTTTTGAATAAATAAGAAATAGATTTGAAACACTGAATATGGCCTTGGCCAAATAACATATGCACTTACCTTGCGATTTTAAATCCCGAAAGTGGTCTCTTGGCTATGAAGATGTCGAAATCCTACAGAGTACATGTTAGATTCAATTCTAACATTCAAATAAATGGAAAACCAGGAACGGCGGAGAGCTTTCCCCCCTCCGACTCTTTGGTCTTAAGAATGCTGGTTTTAAGAATGAGTGATTGCCCTTCTCCGACCCTTACTGCCCAACCTGAGAGCGGACAGCTAATGCATTCCACTTATTGAACAGGGTTCTATGGTCGGTCCCCTTTGGCCTAATCTTACACCTTACTTACCTTAGATTTGAAATCCCGAATGATCTCCCTAGAAGTCGGCTTCTATGGAAATCCCGAAACTCACCTTTCAAGTTTCGGCCAACAAGAATATGAAGGATTAGATTTCGATTTCCAACCGTCAGAAAAGAATAAGAAAAAGTAAATCGACATAGGAGAGGTTCCTTACCAAATAAGAAAGACCAAAACGCAATTGGTCAACCACCTTCACGAAATTGTCAAGAACACTTGCAGAAGAAATCGATTCAAAGTGTGTTAATAAAGTGAACTTTCGGCTTTAAGATTCACTGAGCAATCAGCTAGGGATTACCTTTAGTCTTCGGCTTTTGATGAACACTCGAGAGATTCGGCTCAACAAGGACAAGAAAAGAAGAGCTATGAGGCTTAGGGAGAATCGGCACTGATGGAATTTGGGAGAGGGATATTCGACTTTGGTCACTTGAAGAGGAAGGGTAGATGAAACAAAGAGAGCAAATTGAATTCCTAAGGACTTTTCAGCACAGAAGAGAAAGATGAGGAGAGAACTAAATTTCGGCAAAAGCTTAATTGGAAAGAAAAGAAAGTAAATGGCCTTACTCTCCTTCCTTGGCCGAAAATACCACCAAAAGAGACCCTCATTCGGCCACTACGTCCTTCCTTATCAAATCCCTTATTTTGCTCCTATTTTTCCTCTTTTTGCACATTCAAAATAATTAAAATAAATTAGCATTTATCTATATACCTTAGCCGAATTTTAAAAGGAATTTAGCCTTATCTTATGCTCATCCTTCTAGTGTCCTATTGCCATCCATCTCTCCTGCTGCCTGACGCAGAAAGCAGTCCAAAATTGCTCCCTTTGCTGCTCAATCCTAGGCCCTGCACCTATGCTTGTGGTGTCACCTACCAAGGCCTTAAGTGGCGCCACCTTGCCACTTTACCAAGGCACTTTTTGTGTCTAATTTCCCCTACAATTACTCTTAAGGCCTATCAAGCTTAGCTCCCCTTTAAACTTAAAATCTGTTATTTTCTAAGGCATTCACCTACCCTCCTAAAGTTCTCAAAATTCATAAAACATATTCAACATACTCATAGGCATACTACTTCATACCATTAAGCATTAATGCATAAGCCATAAATCCCGGATATTACAGTTCTACCCCCTTAAAATAATTTCGACCTCGAAATTACCTGGCTAAAATAAGTGAGGGTATTGCTGTCGCATTGCTTCTTTCGGCTCCCACGAAGCTTCTTTCGATCCATGATTACGCCATAACACTTTAACTAGAGGAACTAATTTCCTCCGTAACACTTTCACATCTCGCTCCAAAATCTGAATCGGCTCCTCCTCGTAGGACAAATCTGGCCTTAGCTCCACCTCTTCAATCGGCAATATGTGAGATGGATCCGGTCGGTAACCACGTAGCATAGAAACATAGAATACATCGTGCATTTGCTTCAACTCCGGAGGCAACTCTAGCCGGTATGCCATTGGCCTAACTCGCTTCAATACCCGATAAGGTCCTATAAACCTTGGGCTTAACTTCCCTTTGCGACCAAATCTCATCACCTTCTTCCAAGGTGAAACTTTAATAAACACTTGATCTCCCACATCAAATTCTATTTCCTTCCGTTTGAGATCTGTATACGACTTCTGCCTATCCGATGCCTCCTTTAACCGTGCCCGAATTACCTCAACTTTCTCCTCGGATTCTGCCACAATCTCTGGACCCAAAACCTGACGTTCCCTTAATTCTGTCCAACACGTAAGAGTGCGACACTTCCGTCCATACAGCTCTTCATACGGTGCCATCCGAATACTGGCATGATAGCTGTTATTATATACAAATTCCGCTAGAGGCAAATATTCTTCCTAACTTCCTCTGAAGTCAATCGCACAGCCCCTCAACATATCTTCCAACACTTGGATCACTCGCTCAGATTGACCCTCCGACTGTGGATGAAATGCTGTTGTGAAATCCAATCTGGTGCCCAAGGCTTGATGTAGAGCTTTCCAAAATCGAGACGTAAATCTTGGATCCCTATCTGAGATAATCGACACTGGCACTCCATGCAACCTTACAATTTCTGCCACATACAATTTCGCTAACTTCTGTAAGGAATAGTCAACTCGCACTGGCAAGAAATGTGCAGACTTTGTCAACCGATCCACTATCACCCATACCGAGTCCTTCATAGTAGGCGTAAGGGGAAGCCCACTAACGAAGTCCATGGTGATTCTCTCCTATTTCCACTGCGGAACCTTTATCAGCTGAAGCAATCCTGACGGAACTTGGTGTTCAGCCTTAACTTGCTGACACGTTAGGCACTTCCCTACAAACTCGGTAACTTCCCGCTTAAGACCAGGCCACCAAAACTGTTCACGTAGATCTCTGTACAACTTACTACCTCCAGGATGCATAGCATAAGGGCTACTATGCGATTCCCGAAGAATCCTCTGCCTTAACTCCTTGTTCTTCGGCATACAGACTTTACCCTTGAAGCACAATACTCCCTCGTTACTAATACCATAATCTTCTAACTCCCCACTCTGCACTTGCCATAACTTAGCACTTAAATCTTCATCCATTAACTGTCCCTCTTTCACCTCACTTAACCACGTCGGCTTAACTTGCAACTCTGCCAGCAAACTTCCATCGTCATACAAGCTCAGATGTGCAAACATCGCCCCCAGATCCGACACTACTTTCCGACTTAGGGCATCTGCCACTACATTCGCCTTGCCCGGATGATACTCTATAGAACAATAGTAATCCTTCAATAACTCTACCCACCTTCGCTGTCTCAGATTCAACTCCTTCTGAGTCAACAGATACTTAAGGCTCTTATGGTCTGTGTAGATCACTGACTTTTCTCCATAGAGATAGTGCCTCCACACCTTAAGAGCAAAGACCACTGCCGCCAACTCTAAGTCATGCGTCGGGTAGTTAACCTCGTGTGGCCTTAATTGTCGAGACGCATAAGCGACTACTTTCCCGTCTTGCATCAATACTTATCCCAATCTTGTGTGAGAAGCATCACAGTACACCACAAAATCCTTCCCTACCTCCGGCTGAATCAAAACTTGAGCTTCAGTCAAAACCCTCTTAAGCTTCTCAAAGCTATCATGTTGCTTATCTGTCCATACGAAAGGTACCTCCTTTATCAACAACTTCATCAAAGGTGTGGCTACCGATGAGAACCCTTTCACGAACCTTCTGTATTAGCCTGTTAAACCCAAGAAACTACGAACCTCAGCCACAGACTTAGGTGGTTTCCAATTTAGCACTACCTCAGGATCCACCCTTATCCCTTCTGCAGACACTACATGCCCTAAGAATGCGACCTCCTTCAGCCAAAATTCACACTTGCTGAATTTGGCATAGAGCTTCTTCTCCCTTAACACTTGCAGCACTATCCGGAGATGCTCATCATGTTCTTCCTCAGACTTAGAATACACTAGGATGTCGTCGATGAACATAACGACGAACCTATCCAAGTAAGTTTGGAAAACCCGGTTCATCATATCCATGAACACGGCTGGGGCGTTCGTCAATCCAAATGGCATTACTAGAAACTCATAATGGCCGTATCTTGTTCGGAAAGCTGTCTTATGGATATCTGCTTCCTTCACCTTAACCTGATGATATCCAGACCTTAGATCTAACTTTGAGAATACTGCTGCCCCCTTAAGCTGATCGAACAAGTCATCTATCCTTGGCAAAGGGTACTTGTTCTTGATGGTTAGCTTATTCAACTGACGATAATCTATGTACATATGCATAGTTCCGTCCTTCTTCTTCACAAACAAGACCGGTGCTCCCCATGGAGACACATTGGGTCGGATAAACCCACGATCAAGCAACTCTTAGATTTGAGCCTTAAGCTCAACCAACTCCATCGGTGCCATTCTATACGGGGCAATTGACACAGGAGCTGTACCAGGTAGCAAATAAATTTCGAACTCCACCTCCCTATCCGGGGGTACTCCAGGTAACTCCTCCAAAAAAACATCCAAAAATTCCCTTACGGTTCTAACTCCACTAACTCCCCCTTCTTTTACATCGAACACACTGACAAAGGCCAAAAATGCCTTGCACCCTTTCCGAACAATCTTATCAGCCTTTAGAGCAGAAACTACGTTAGACAAGTAATTTCTTCTTTCTCCGATCACAATTATCACCTCATCCTCCAGGGTCCTTAACTCCATCCGTTTAGCAGCACAATCCAATATAGCTCGATGTTTCACTAGCCAGTCCATGCCAAGAATGAGATCAAATTCTCCGAAGGGTAGTTCCATCAAGTCGGTAGGAAATACCACTCCTTGAATCTCTAGCGGTACACTTCGAAATATCTTATTCACCACTACAGTTTGACCTAATGGGCTCGCTGATCATCTCCCTATCGACAGCTTCGAGGCTATGCCTAGTGTTTCAACTACACTACATGCAACATAAGAGTGGGTAGAGCCAACATCAATCAAAGCAAAATAAGGCTTGCCAGCTATAAGGAACGTACCGGTTATGACGTCCGGTGCGTCTCCGCCCTCCCTCCAACGAACTGCATATACCAGACCTGGCTGTCTTGCCTCTGTATTATTAACACCTCTGCCCGACATTCCTCGTCCCCTTCCAGTACCGTTACCTCTGCCAATAGGACCACGACCCCGCTGAGGCTGCTGTCCCCCTCTTCCAGCCTGATTAAAACCCTGACCTGTGGGTCGACTCCCGTCTATCTTTATCAGACAGTCTTTAATCATGTGTTCCTTAGACCCACACTTAAAACATCTCCCCGTCTTTTTCCAACACTCTCCTAGGTGCATTTTCCTACACTGAGTACAAGTACGATACTGCCCTCCTGTCACAGCCTGCTGACCTCGCGGCCCATCAACTCTAGGCCTCTTTTGAACATTCCCAGATGATCCTGATGTTCCAAAACCTCTCTTTTGCCTATTCTGCTCAGTGCTCAGCCTTACAGAGTCCTTAATCCCCTCGGCAACCTTAGCCTTTTCTACTAACACGGAAAATTCCCGCTCTTGTTGTGGAGCTATCAACAACCTCAGGTCATCCCTTAGTCCGTCCTCAAACCGGACACATTGCTCTTTCTCCGTAGCCACTATTCCTCAAGCATAGTGGCTCAACCTTAAGAATTCAGCTTCATACTCCGCTACGGACTTGTTTCCTTGAACCAGCCCCAGAAATGCCTTCATCTGTGCATCCGTATAACTAGTACCAACATACTTCTTCTGGTACGCCACCTTAACATACTCCCAAGTGAGATCCTCAACTGTGGCACCATCCCGAACCGTGAGCCACCATTGATATGCCTCATCGAGAAGTAGCGACACCATTCCTTTCAGTTTCTCCTCAACAGTCAGATCCAGCTCATCCATAATTCGCTCTGTCGCCTCCAACCAACACTCAGCCGTACTGGGTTCCACACCAGATACGCCACGGAATACTTTAACTCCATTGGCTCGGAGTCGCTCGGGTACAGATTTTCGAGCTCCCATACCTCCACCTGCTCCAGCCACCATCTCAAGCACTCGTAGCACCGCCTGCGATACTGCATCATACCCCGTCTGATCTTGCTGCTCAACACCAACAGCTGGTGGTAGGGGTGGTGGTACCTCATTTTCGGACCCTTGACCAGACCTAACGGGTTCCAATACGGTCATTCTGCCTCTACCACATCCTCGCACACTACAACCACGTCCCCTAGAACTCATTTCTACGATCACGCTTTAATCTGGTTTAAGAAATTTTATACATTAGTATTTCGTTCCACTGATTATCCGCGAATAATTTTATGAATGAAGTCTTTTAAAAGTAGTTCTTTCAATCAATCAAAGTGTTCGTTTCAAGTTTTCTACCCTACTTTAGAGAAACACATCCATTCAGTAGTATCTACACCCACATCCACCATTCGAATATTTTTGTCTATTCCTATCCCAGTGGTATTTTCGTAATTTGTCCTACAGGGGCGTTTTGGTAATAAATCGGGGTCAATTTGAAAATCAATTCAAGGCACTCTGAAATTTTCAAAACTCGAGGGTATTTTGAAAATTTCCTCAAATCAAAGATATTGCCGAATTTTGTTTTTTTGGAAATCAGGGTTATTCTGGTAATTTTGTGAACCAGGGGTAATTTAGTAATTTTCAAATTAGGGTACCTTGATATTTTTGCAAAATAGGGGTTTTTGGTATTTTATGAAGTAAGAAAGTCTTAGTAAAAATCGAGGGTAGTATGGTAATTTTATGAACCAAGGGTATTTTAGTAATTTTACAACTAGGGGTATTTAGGTAATTTTGTAAATCGGGATTATTTCGGATAAAATTTGGCTACAAATCAAAGGGGTAATTTAGTGATTTTAAAACTGAGGTTTTTATAAAATGGTATGGCTAGTCCCTTTCGGGTTTTAATTATTGAGTTTAGCCTGTGAATGAGTCCTCTTGGTTAGGGTGAACCGTCACTACGCACCAAGTAGGATTCGAGCGAAGAGGAGGTGAGTCACTAGACTGCTTAAATACAGGCTCTCCCTGAATCCAATCTTAGACATGCGCACAATGGTTGCCACACCCTAACTCGGCGACTTAGTCACAGGTTTGTTTAATTAGGCATTAAAGTTTTATGAAATTCTTATATTAGGGTAAACTAATCCTAGGGTTCAATAACTTAATATACTAATCTACGTTCCCGGTATACCCTTATACAATTCATACTATAACCACACAACAGTTGGGGGTACTTACCTGGTGGACTTCGGGTCGGAGACTTAGGTGCCACGCCAGAAAACCTGCTCAATTTCACAAAATTTTTCGCAAAATTTATTTGGGCTCAATTTTTGAAAACATTATGGGCTCTAAACACAAGGCTGAGAGTTTAAAACTGGGCTCTGATACCAAACTGAAACACCCCAAACCCGGCCCACGAGACTTGACCGAATCTGGTATGTTCCTTAAGTAAAACATTTTCAAAATTCGTTTGTTCCTTTGGAAAACTTGGGTGGTTTTGAAGAAAGTTTGATTTGTGTTGAGTTTAATTGAAAACATTGCTATTCTTGAAATCAGGGATTTATTAAAACCTTGTTTTTAAATTAAAAGACATGCCGAATTTGTTAAGAGTTTATTTGCACGTTGGAAATCGTTTGTGTTTAAGTGTCAAAATGTTTAAAAGTTTACCTTTAAGAAAAATTACTTAACTTTAATTTGATAAAAATCGTATCATACTAAAATAATTAAAATGCATGCATAAACAGTTTCATACTAATGGCCTTATTACATTAAAGAAAACCCGAAATAAATCCAAACTTAGAAATAAAGTATCAAAATAAAATAACTTTATGTGAGCGTCGCCACCACTAAGCTCCTGCCGACCCGGTCCATCTACGGAGTGTCACTTGAAAACATATCCCACAACGGGTGAATCAAACAGACTCAGTGTATAACCAACATCACAAAGTCCCAACGATTTAGGTAATTCAGTTCATACATATGCACATATAACAATTATAGATAATGATGCAATCCCGAACCCAAACCTAGGTAACCATCCGCTACACATCACCCGTACCAACCATCACACCGTGGGGACTACTAAGTCGACCCTCCATCCACTACACATCATCGAAGGCAGTCGCTACAGACGACTAGAACATCACCCTTATAAATTGTGGCATAGCCACTAGATAATATTTTGTGACATAAGTCATCACATTCAGATTACGTGACATGAGTCACCAAATATTGTGGTAAAATCCACCAGATCACTTCCCCTTTTCATATCACCCATATGCCCCATGTGTAACACCCCAGACCCGGTCCAAACACCACGACCGAATCTGGTATGTTACGGGGAAAAATGTGTTTGAAAGTTACGAGTTTGCACTAAATAGATTCGATAAAACTCTGTTCCGTTTAAAAAAACAAGTTGTTTAATATCGTTACTAAAACATTTAGACTGAGTAAAAATTTGATTTCAAGTTGGATAACGATTGATTTTCATTTATTTATAAAATCAGTGTGATACCCGATAGTATAGTTGAAAACATATCGTTAAAATTTTGAAATCGTTGTCATTTCAAGTTTTAGCAAATTAACCCAATTATTTTGTTAAAGCATATTGAAATCTAACTTAAAACATAAACATCATAAGGCATAATTTAAAGGCCTTTTACAAAACCGAAATAAAACCCAACTGAAAGTAAATAACTAAAGTACCCAAAATGTAATGTCTGAGTAAAACTTTTTATTCAGCATGGCATGAGCACCCCGAGTCCATCCCGGCTCCAAGTCCGCGTCTAGGTATCACCTGAAATGTCAAAGGAGAGGGTGAGTCGAATGACTCAGTGCATAAATCCCGCTCCCGATAAAGCAACATGCTAACACACATCATACATAGCAACACAATTAATGCAACCCGATCCTAACCATCCGTATCTCCTTTTCTACCCCGTGTGGTACCAAACCACTGGTGGTGCCAAACCACTGGTGACCCAAAGTCACGATATCCATAAGTGTGGTGCCAAACCACTGGTGACCCAAAGTCACGAGTAATCCGATGATGGGGCCAACCCATCGCGTGATACCAAATCACTAGCGACAATCTCGTATCTCTCAAGTGGGGTCAACCCACGGTGGTGTCAACCACAGGGACGAGTCGCAATGAGGTGCCAAACCTCTGGTGTCCCAAAGACACAATGTGGTACCAAACCACTGGTGACCGTAGTCACGATAATAGAGTGATGGGGCCAACCCATCGTGTAATACCAAATCACTGGCGTCAATCCCGTATAATCAACTGTGGGGCCAACCCACCGTGGTACTAAGCCACTGGGACGAGACGCTGAGGTGCCAAACCTCTGGTGACCCAAAGTCACAATATATAACTGTGGTACCAAACCACTAGAGGTGCCAAACCTCTGGTGTCCCAAAGACACAGTGTCCCAAAGACACGGATATCAAATCCCCCTCCTCTCATATTACCCAATATGTCATATTGATGCAAATCATGTAATACATGCCAACACGCCCATAATACATCTCATAGCATACATAACATAAATCATAATGTCACAGGTATCAACAATCGAACTGGTAATAACATAGACTTACCCTGATCCGCATACATACCCCATTTGGGTATCCAATTATCCATCACATCTGTTATGATTTTTAACAGGCAAATAGGTTTATCAATAGCATTACTAAGAATCAATGTGTTAGTTACACACCTGGTAAATACTAGTCTAAAGATCCCAACGAATCGATCTAGGTCCCTCGATTGACTTGCTCCTAAAATTGGCCAAACATAGGGTTAGGCATCCACAATATTCGCCAACACCATTTAGACCAAAAGGGTTTGTCGAATCACCCTTACCTTGCTATTGGTTTGATTTCTTATCAAACCCGAACCACAATGGTTCCTCGATAATCGGCCACCTCCTAAAACAACAATCGTACCTTAACAACTTGCCTTAACGGATACAAAGAATTACTAAAAGAACTAGCCTTTACCATTACTTACCGATTGCTTAACAGAGAAAAAGGCTCCTCTTGCTTGCCTCCAAGAAATCCAAATGTCCTATAACAAGAGTCGCTTTAAACATAAGAGATTAATCCCCTCCCCAATGCTGAAATCGACCCTTTAATCAACTCAAATCGATTAAGAAAAGAGAGAAAATAAATGACCATTCGCCAATAACTTACCAACACTCAAACGACAAAGCAAGAACCCCAACACACTACGATATTCGGCCAAGGGAGACTACTAGGAGAGGAGAGATTCGGCCTAAGTGTTTAACACACACTTCTATACAATTCTTAGCGAAAAAGAAAAGAAAGAAAATGGAAGATGGAAATATAGGTTCGGCACAAAAAAAATGGGAAAATGAGTGGAAAATTCGGCTTCACAAATGAACCAAGGAAAAAGAGGATGGAGAGGAGGATATTCGGCTACCAAATGAACACCAAAGATCAAAGACGTTTCGGCTAGATTTAGGAGTGTGGTATTTCGGTTCAAGAAGTGAAAAAGAAAGATGAGAGAATTCTTTAGAATTTCGGCTTTGGTTTGTCAAAATGAAAGAATTTGGTTTAGTCTCCTAATGGCCGAATATGCATCAAATTCCAAAAGAAAAATTCGGCCTACTCACTCCCCACTTCCCAAAACCGGCCACCCTCTCCACAACTCCCCCAATATTCGGCCAAATCCCCCCGAACACTCCACTCCCCACATTCAAACAATAAGACCAAGTCTCCCTCCGACAATTACTCTCCACCAACCGTTTGAATGGCTTGAGTTGGTCCAAGGAGGAATTTGAACTCCATCCAACTCCTCCCTCCTATGCCATCCAAAAAGAAGCCAAAAAGTGGGGATTTTTGTTGCTTGAACCCAAGACCTCCCCCTTGCACATGACGCCAAACCAAGCTCCAAGTGGCGCAAGCTCTGCCACTTTGCTAGGTCGCTTGTTATGCTCAAAAATACCAATTAAAATACATATGGCCCAACTCCTTCAGCTCCTCTCAAGTAAAGCCAAAAATTAAAATTTTCCTACCTACTCAGGCACACTTCTAGCCTACAACTAAGCCCCGAATCACACAAACAACAATATAACAAACCAACACATGCAAAATCATGCAACCACAAAATAGCCCCTAACCCGGGATATTACAGTTCTACCCCCCTTAAAAATAATTTTGACCCCGAAATTACCTGATCAAAAGAGTTGCGGGTATTGCTGTCTCATCGCATCCTCGGGTTCCCACGTGGCTTCTTCCACGCCATGATTCCGCCAAAGTACCTTAACCAAAGGCACAGACTTCCTACGCAGAATCTTCACATCCCGATCAAGAATCTGCACAGGTTCCTCCTCTATAGTCAAATCTGGATGTACCTCGATTTCTTCCACCGCCACAACATGCGACGGATCCGAACGATAACGCCAAGCATCGACACGCGAAAGACGCCGTGAATCGACTTAGCTCACTGCAACTCAAGCCGATACACTCATCGGTCCCACTCGTCTCAGAACCTTATACGACCCAATAAACCTCGGACTTAACTTGCCTTTCCTACCGAACCTCAACACCTTCTTCCATGGCAAGACTTTCAAGAATACCTGATCTCCCACAGTGAACTCTATATCTCTTCGCTTAAGATCGGCATATGACTTTTGCCGGTCCGAAGCTTCCTTCAAACGAGCCCGGATCAACCTAACCTTGTCCTCGGTCTCAAAGAACCAACTCGGGTCCCAACAACCGACGCTCACCTAACTCGCCCAACATGTAGGTGAGCGACACTTCTCGCCGCATGACGCCTCATATGGTGCCATCTTGATGCTTGTTTGGTAACTGTTGTTGTAAGCAAATTCGCCAATGGTAGAAACTCCTCCCAACTACCCTCAAGTCCGAACACAACCCCTCAAGATATCCCTCAAGATCTCAATAATTCTCTCTCGATCGCCCGTCCGATCATGGTGTGAAAAGTCATCTTTGAAATCCAAACGAGTACCCGAGCTCGATGCAATGCTCTCCAAAACCTCGACGTAATCTGGGATCCCGATCCGAGATAATCGAAATCGTACACCGTGCAAACCTCACTATCTCTCTCGACACATAAAGCTTTGCCAACCTCTCAAGTGAATAATCCACTCTCACCGAATGAAATGGGTCGACTTAGTCAAACGGTCCACAATAACCCAAATCGAATCTTTCTTGCTTGGCGTGAGCGGTAATCCACCGACGAAAATCCATGGTTATCCTTTCCCATTTCCATCGAGGAATCTTCACCGGCCAAGCAACCACGACGAGAATCGATGCTCACACCTTGACTCACTGACAAGTTAAACACCTACCAACAAACTCACACACCTCTTTCTTCAAACCAGCCACCAAAATCGCTTCTCTAAGATCCTTATACAACTTGCTACCTCCAGGATGCATAGCATAAGGATCGCTATGTGCGTCTGAAGAATCTTTTGCCTCAGCTCCATATCCTTAGGCATACACGCTTTACCTTGAAAACACAAAGACCCCATCACTAGACAAACTGTAATCCTCCAAACCACCATTCTCGCACTTGTAACCTCTCGCGCGCACTCGTAGCCTCGCCCTCTAACTGCTTTCTTTTAATCGCTCAACCCAAGTAGGCTTAACTCGCAACTCGCGCCAAAATACTTCCGCCGCCATACGCACTCAAATGGGCAAACATCGCTCTTAAGTCCGAAACAACCTTACGGCTCAACGCGTGCGCACCACGTTAGCCTTGCCCGGATGATACTCGATCGAACAGTCGTAATCTTTCAGCAACTCAACCCATCTACGCTGCCTCAAATTCAGATCCTTCTTAGTCAAGAGATACTTCAGACTCTTATGATCCGTGTGTAGACTATCGATCTCTCTCCGTACAAGTAATGCCTCCAAATTTTTAGAGCGAAGACTACAGCGCTAGCTCCAAGTCGTGCGTCGGATAGTTGACCTCGTGTGGCCTCACCGCCGAGAAGCGTAAGCCACCACCTTACCCTCCCGCATCAAAGACACAACCCAATCCTCAGTATGTGATGCGTCAGCGACACACGGTGAATTCCTTACCACCTTTCAGTTGAATTAAAACAGAGCTTCACCAAGATCTTCTTTAACTTATCAAAACTCTTCTCATTGCTTCGGTCCAAACGAACGGAACTCCTTTCCTTAACAAATTAGTCATCGGTGCGGCGATCAACGAGAAACCTCTACAAATCTTCTGCAGTAGTATCTCGCCAAACCCGAAAAACTCCGAATCTCAAAGAATCGACTTAGGAGGCTTCCAAATCAGAATCGCCTCAACCTTTCGAGGATCTACTCTAATCCCCTCACCGATACTACATGTCCCAAAAACGCCACTTCCTAAGCCGTAACTCGCACTTCATCGAACTTAGCATAAAGTTGCTTCTCCCTCAAAATCTGCAACACCACTCTCAAGTGTGCATCATGCTCATCTTCTGACCCTGAATATACCAAGATATTGTCAATAAAAACCACGACAAAACGGTCCAGATACTGTTGAAACACCCTATTCATCATGTCCATAAAAGCTGCCGGAGCGTTAGTCAGCCCGAACGGCATTACCAGGAATTCATAGTGCCCGTACCGAGTCCGAAACGCTGTCTTATGGATATCCGCTTCCTTAACTTTCAACTGATGGTACCCAGACCTCAAATCGATCTTTGAAAACACAGACGCATCCTTCAGCTGATCAAACAAGTCCCGTGGTAACAGATACTTGTTTTTAATTGTCAGCTTATTCAGTTGGCGGTAGTCTATACACATCCGCATCGTACCGTCCTTCTTCTTAACAAAGAGTACCGGCGCTCCCCAAGGTGAAACACTTGGCCTGATGAAGCCTCGATCCAACAGCTCCTGAATTTGAGCCTTAAGCTCCACCAATTCTTTTGGCGCCATCCTATATGGAGCAATAGACACTGGCGCAGTCCCTGGTAACAGATCTATCCCGAACTCTACCTCACGATCCGGTGGCAAACCCGGGAGCTCCTCTGGAAACACATCCACAAATTCCTTAACTGTTCGCACCTTCTCTACAGCAGACTCCTTAGCCTCTAAGGCATACACATGAACCACATACGCTTCACAGCCCTTCTTGACCATCTTTACAGCTTTTAATGCCGATACCACATTGGATAAGTAATCTCTCCTATTACCTATCATAATCACCTCAACACCCCTATCCGTCGATAGGACCATGCGCTTAGCCGCGCAATCCACCTTGGCCTGGTACTTAACCAACCAGTCCATCCCAAGAATTAGATCGAACTCCCCAAACGGCAGTTCCATCAGATTAGCAGCAAACACGACCCCTTGGAGTTCTAGGGGTACATCCTTATACAGCTTATCTACAACTACAGAGTGACCTAGAGGGCTAAGTACAGTCATCTGTCTAGAAGATATTTCAGAGTCTAAGTCCATGGTCTCAACTATACTACTAGCAACATAAGAATGCGTGGAACCCAAATCAATCAAAGCAAGATAGGAGAACCAAAAATCAAAAACGTCGGTGATGACGTCCGTCATGCCGCCTCCTCCTCTTGGCGTCTCGCAAAGATACACCAAACCAGCCGTCGTGCCTCGAACTACCCGCACCTCTGCCGGTGCTCCACAAACGACCAACTTCATTACCACCTCTGCCATTACCACGCCTCTCGCGGTGACGGTCCACTACCTCTCAGGAACTCGACACGGCCCCGACTCTCGATCGAATCCTAGCCAACTTACGCGGACAAATTCTCACACGGTGATCTAGAGAACCACACTCAAACAAATTTCTTTCTCCAGTCCAAGAGCCTCCCCAATGAGATTTTCCACAAATGATTACATAGCGACGGTCCCCGACACGAAGAATGTGCCTACTGCATCGGTTCGCCCACTCGGTCTAGCCCTCTTCCTCGGGGATTACCCGACGATTCGAAGATCCAAAACTCCTCTTATGACGGTTCCTATCCGATTTTGCCTCACTGATTCCTTAACACCCTCGGCCACTTTGGCCTTCTCAACCAAGACAAGAAACTCACGCTCCCGCTGTGGAGCAATCGCCAGCCTCACTGCGTCTCTCGACCATCCTCGAAACGAACACACCTCTCGTGTTCTGTCGCCACAATACCTCTAGCATACCGACTAAGCTTCAAGAACTCAGCCTCATACTCAGAAACAGACTTACTCCCCTGAACAAGCCTCAAGAATGCCTTCCTCTGGGAGTCAATATAACTAGCTCCAATGTATTTCTTTTGATATGCAGCCTTGAAATAGTCCCATGTCAAATCCTCTACCGCTACACTGTCCCGAACCGTGAGCCACCACTGGTATGACTCATCTCGAAGAAGCGATACAATCCCCTTAAGCTTCTCCTCGTGAAAAGGTCCAAATCATCCATGATCCGCTCTGTCGCCTCCAGCCAATATTCAGCAGTGCTGGGAGCAACACCAGAAAAACACCTCGAAAGAATTCACCCGTTTGCTCGGAGTCGCTCAGGCACAGATTTCCTAACTCCTGCGCCACCACCTATACCGGCTACCCTTTCCAACACTCGCAGCATCGCCTGCGACACTGCGTCATCCCCAGTTTGATCTTGGAACTCACCACCTCCACCGGTGGCGAATCCCAGATATCACTTTCGACCCCGACTGCATCCTACGGGCTCAGAAACTGTCATCCTACCCCGACCTCGACCACGAGTATTAAGACCACGTCCGCCTCGAGTACTCATGACTAAACGTTCTACGTTTCTGGTTAAGAAGATTTTTATGCATTAGTATCGTTCCACTTTCTTAACCGCAAAAGAAATTTTATGGATGGAGTTTAATCAAGGGTTCTTTCGAGCAACAAGGTTTCAATCTTCTATCCTAATTCACCCAAAAGAGTTCATACATCCATTCCTTAACCCTTTCCATACCTATTCACTCTTCGGACATTGCTGCCCATTTCTAGCCCAAGGGTATTTCCGTCATTTTCCCTACAGGGGTATTTTTGTAATAAAATAAAAAAATATTTAAAACTTTCGTAAAACCGATCACTTGAAATCTTCGAAATTGGAGGGTGTTTTTGAAAATTTTGTAAAATACTTTGTTTTGGAAACCAGGGGTATTTTAGTAATTTTTTACAAACTGAGGGCGTTTTCGTAAATTTCCAAAATCAAAATTTTCGGTTGATATTTTGCAAAGCAGGTTTTTGAAGTTTGTAACATCAGTGAAATTTTGAGCAAAAATCATTGAGTTGATATTTTATGAACCGAGGGCATTTTAGTAAGTTTACCCCTAAGGGCATTTTTGTAATTTTTCACAAATCAGGTTTTTCGAGAAAATTGTTGTAAAAGTGACGTTCTCAGTTTTGAAAGAGTGTATTGCAAAAGTTTGAAAACATTAGGGTTGTTGTTTCATTCTTTTTCGAAAATATGGCTGATTCCCTTTTTGGGTTTTAATCATTAGGTTAAGCCTATGACCGAGCCTTCTTGGTCGATGAACCAAAGCTACGCACTGTGGGATGCTGCGAAAGAGGAGGTGAGTCACGAGGATCGCTTAAATACCAAGCTCTTCCGATCCTCTCCTGAGACATGCGTCTGAGGTTACCACACACCCTAACTCAATGGATCGTCCAGTCATAGATTGGTTTAGTTCTTTAAGTCTTATGTTGTGGTGTGAGTGTTTGAGTAATCTATTCCTAGGGTTCAAATCCTATAAATCTATCTACGCCCATACCACCTACCCTTCTACAAATAGTATTTCACAAAAGAGTTTAGAACTACTTACCTGGGCAAACTGATGCCGGAGACTCGGTGCCATGCCCTGTAAACCATGTATTCAACCCCAAAACACTTAAAACGAACTTTTGAAACCAATTTGGGCTCTCAGCCCACAAACCAAGCCTTTGAACTTGGCTCGATACCAATTGTAACACCCTGCACTTGCCTAAACACCACGACCGAACGGTATGTTACTGGGAAAAATGTGTTTGAAAGTTACGAGTTTGCACTAAATAGATTCGATAAAACTCGCTCCGCTTAAAAAAACAAGTTGTTTAATATCGTTACTAAAACATTTAGACTGAGTAAAAATTTGATTTCAAGTTGGATAACGATTGATTTTCATTTATTTATAAAATCAGTGTGATACCCGATAGTATAGTTGAAAACATATCGTTAAAATTTTGAAATCGTTGTCATTTCAAGTTTTAGCAAATTAACCCAATTATTTTGTTAAAGCATATTGAAATCTAACTTAAAACATAAACATCATAAGGCATAATTTAAAGGCCTTTTACAAAACCGAAATAAAACCCAACCGAAAGTAAATAACTAAAGTACCCAAAATGTAATGTCCGAGTAAAACTTTTTATTCAAAGATGGCATGAGCACCCCGAGTCCATCCCGGCCCAAGTCCGCTCTAGGTATCACCTGAAATGTCAAAGGAGAGGGTGAGTCGAATGACTCAAGTGCAAATCCCGCTCCCGATAAAGCAACATGCTAACACACATCATACATAGCAACACAATTAATGCAACCCGATCCTAACCATCCGTATCTCCTTTTCTACCCCGTGTGGTACCAAACCACTGGTGGTGCCAAACCACTGGTGACCCAAAGTCACGATATCCATAAGTGTGGTGCCAAACCACTGGTGACCCAAAGTCACGAGTAATCCGATGATGGGGCCAACCCATCGCGTGATACCAAATCACTAGCGACAATCCCGTATCTCTCAAGTGGGGTCAACCCACGGTGGTGTCAACCACGTGGACGAGTCGCAATGAGGTGCCAAACCTCCGTGTCCCAAAGACACAATGTGGTACCAAACCACCGTGGTGACCGTAGTCACGATAATAGAGTGATGGGGCCAACCCATCGTGTGATACCAAATCACCGGGCGCTCAATCCCAGTATAATCAATCGTGGGGCCAACCCACCGTGGTACTAAGCCACTGGACGAGACGAGGTGCCAAACCTCTGTGACCCAAAGTCACAATATATAATCGTGGTACCAAACCACTTTGGAGGTGCCAAACCTCCGTGTCCCAAAGACACAAAGTGTCCCAAAGACACGGATATCAAATCCCCTCCTCTCATATTACCCAATATGTCATATTGATGCAAATCATGTAATACATGCCAACACGCCCATAATACATCTCATAGCATACATAACATAAATCATAATGTCACGTGTATCAACAATCGAACTGGTAATAACATAGACTTACCCGGATCCGTACACATACCCCATTTGGGTATCCAATTATCCATCACACTGTTATGATTTTTAACAGGCAAATAGGTTTATCAATAGCATTACTAAGAATCAGTGTGTTAGTTACACACCTGGTAAATACGAGTCTAAAGATCCCAACGAATCGATCTAGGTCCCTCGATTGACTTGCTCCTAAAATTGGCCAAACATAGGGGTTAGGCATCCACAATATTCGGCCAACACCATTTAGACCAAAAGGGTTTGTCGAATCACCCTTACCTTGCTATTGGTTTGATTTCTTATCAAACCCGAACCACAATGGTTCCTCAGATAATCGGCCACCTCCTAAAACAACAATCGTACCTTAACAACTTGCCTTAACGGGATACAAAGAATTACTAAAAGAACTAGCCTTTACCATTACTTACCGATTGCTTAACAGAGAAAAAGGCTCCTCCTGCTTGCCTCCAAGAAATCCAAATGTCCTATAACAAGAGTCGTTTAAACATAAGAGATTAATACCCCTCCCCAATGCTCGAAATCGACCCTTTAATCAACTCAAATCGATTAAGAAAAGAGAGAAAATAAATGACCATTCGGCCAATAACTTACCAACACTCAAACGATTAAAGCAAGAACCCCCAACACACTACTGATATTCGGCCAAGGGAGACTACTAGGAGAGGAGAGATTCGGCCTAAGTGTTTAACACACACTTCTATACAATTCTTAGCAAAAAAGAAAAGAAAGAGAATGGAAGATGGAAATATAGGTTCGGCACAAAAGAAATGGGAAAATGAGTGGAAAATTCGGCTTCACAAATGAACCAAGGAAAAAGAGGATGGAGAGGAGGATATTCGGCTACCAAATGAACACCAAAGATCAAAGATGTTTCGGCTAGATTTAGGAGTGTGGTATTTCGGTTCAAGAAGTGAAAAAGAAAGATGAGAGAATTCTTTAGAATTTCGGCTTTGGTTTGTCAAAATGAAAGAATTTGGTTTAGTCTCCTAATGGCCGAATATGCATCAAATTCCAAAAGAAAAATTCGGCCTACTCACTCCCCACTTCCCAAAACCGGCCACCCTCTCCACAACTCCCCCAATATTCGGCCAAATCCCCCCAAACACTCCACTCCCCACATTCAAACAACAAGACCAAGTCTCCCTCCTACAATTACTCTCCACCAACCGTTTGAATGGCTTGAGTTGGTCCAAGGAGGAATTTGAACTCCATCCAACTCCTCCCTCCTATGCCGTCCAAAAAGAAGCCAAAAAGTGGGGATTTTCGTTGCTTGAACCCAAGACCTCCCCATTGCACATGACGCCAAACCAAGCTCCAAGTGGCGCAAGCTCTGCCACTTTGCTAGCTCGCTTGTTATGCTCAAAAATACCAATTAAAATACATATGGTCCAACTCCTTCAGCTCCTTTCAAGTAAAGCCAAAAATTAAAATTTTCCTACCTACTCAGGCACACTTCTAGCCTACAACTAAGCCCCGAATCACACAAACAACAACATAACAAACCAACACATGCAAAATCATGCAACCACAAAATAGCCCCTAACCCGGGATATTACACCATGTCATAAAAATCATGCAATTATCATGCCTTATTCTTTATTTCACATTCTTAACAATTTCACATATGTGTCATAACAGATATTCATAACTATTAACATAGCTTTGGAGAATAACGTACCTGAATATGCCGTACCATTAAATGGTACCTTAAGCCATATCTTTCACATTCTTATTAACACACATATTAAAACATTACCATAGATCTATTAAGATTCAGTGTGGGGTTACACACCTGGTTTACTTAACGAGTTCACTCAAATCTTGTAACGGACCGAATTTGACCCTAGTTGGAACGGTGGTTTCAGGACCACAAATCCGAGTCTGAGAAATATTTTAATATTATATTTTGGGTCTATTATCTGTGAATTGATGTGTGTGAAAGTTTCATATGAAAATTTTATCGTTTAAGTGCTTAATTTGATTAAAAGGACTTAATCGCATAATGCGTAAAAGTTGCCTGCAAAAGTGTAAAATGCTAGAATTATGATGGCTTCTTAATTTGAGGTATTAAATGGGTAAATATTCCATTTTATAAGTTAGTGGGTGGCTTTTGACTAATATACCATTAATATATGTAATAGTTTATTTTATTTTAAAGGTTATATTAGTAAATTAATTAAATAACCTATTATATTCATAATTAATAAAATAAGAAAGCCATTATCATCTCATTTTGTTCTTTGGCCGAATATGGGAGAAAGAAAAAGGGTTTTGTTCCTTTGATTTTCTAAATTAATTAGAAGTACAAAATCAAGGTTAGTTTGATTTCGGTTTTTGTTAATTTTTACATTTTTGAGATCGTTGCTTTGAACCGTAGCTAACCCATGTCTTAATTTGTAAATCTATGCATTATTGATGTTCAGCCATTGATAAATTTATGTGGTTTATGATATTTGATGATTTGAAATTTAAGATAGGTTAAAGATTGATATGTTTTTTATTGAAAGTTTTAGTAAAATTAAATAAATAGGACTAATTTGTAAAAATAAAATTTTAAAGGGACTTAATTGCAAAATAAATGAAATGAGAGGGCTTATAAAGTCCCTACGAATATTCGGCCCTTGTATATTCTTATCTAATTTGGTGTATTTTGTGTGTTATGCAAATAGGACTAAATTGCAAAGTTGTGAAATATTAGGGGTAAAATAGTAATTTGCCCATTTATGTGTTTTGGGACTAAATTGAAACGAAATGTGCTTGAATGAGATTACTTTTGATATGTTTAGATTAAGAACAAAGAAAAACGGAATTGGATCGGGGAAAGACAAAGGTTCTCGAATAGCCGATTTACACGGTCTATTGACAACCGAGGTAAGTCCTTAAGTTTAAATATATCAAAGTGTTATTTATGAACTTGTTTAGTGATATTAATTGATAAATTTGAGTATGAATTGAGGTGATAGCCGAATGTTAGAATAAGGCTAAGTTGAAATGTAATTGTAAATTTTATTATATTTTATTATGAATAAACTTGTTTAGCTTGAAATGTGAAGTTAAAATGAAGTATAATTGATGTCGTGATTTAGCAATAAGTGATGTGTATTGAATGGATAATTGAGGTGATTTGTATAGGGCTAAATGCCTAGCAGGCCATGTGCCGGTGATTTGTATCGGGCTAAATGCCTAGCAGGCCTAGTGCCGGTGACTTATTTCGGGCTTTGAGCCTAGCAGGCCTTGTGCCGGTGGTATTTATCGGGCTTTGACGCCTAGCAGGCTTGATGCTGGTGATGTGTTTTACAAAGGATAAACCGAATTTTGTTCAAGGCAAAACATAGCTAATGTATCTATTTAAAGGCTCAGGTAAGCAAGTAAGGTATGTTATGTTTAAGGTTGATGTGTATGAGTATTATATGATTGAAATTGAGCTTGAATATACTATTGTGGAGATTCGGTTTTCAAATAGTAATGCTAGGAGTGAAAGGAAATTTTAGTACGATAACATAGTTGTCATGAATGCTGTACTTATATGACTTGGAGCATGTGATTCTTGTAATATATTTATTTTGTGCTTTGAAGAGATACAAGTTTATGGAAATGAAGTACAATTACTTAGGATAATAAACTGTTAGTATTTGATCCTGTTTAAATAAACGTATTTGAATGTTTAAGTGATTGAATGTTATATTATTATGAGTTTAGGACTTACTAAGCTAGTAAGCTTACTTGTGTGAAATGTTCTCCTATGTTTTATAGATTCAACAAAGGCTACAAGCTCAGAGGGATCGTCAAGAAAGTTGTCCACACTATCAACTCTTTTGGTACTTAAATCTAGTTTGATTAGAAAGGCATGTATTAGCTAGGTTATGTCGTTAATAAATGGTATTAGATCTTGTATATTTATGTTTAGCCTTGCGAAATGGCTATTACTCTTGGCTGAAACTTTACTTGTGTGTTAGATAGACTGGTTTGTATAAATGTTCTTGGTTGTGTGCTTTTGTTATGTTTTAGGTTTAGCTTGAAAGTATATGTTATGACAGTTATATTGAGTAGTTAAGTTGAGTTGATGATGGTAGTGAAAATGTCTATGCATGAATATTTGAAGTTGAGCACTAGAGTGTTTAATTGAGATAAAAGCATGTGGTGGAAGAATTGGGTATATTTATGCAATTCCAATGGATATATTAGTTTGTGTGTGTGTTAGGTTAATAGTATTTCCTTATGAACATGTATTCAATGTGGCTTTGATTAAATATATTTGAAAAGGGAGGTTATGTTGTGTATTGTATGCATGAATATGCGGCCAAGTCAATGTGCTACAGTCAAATGTAGTTAATATGCTCAAAGAACTAGTTGGTTGGATTTATGTTCGAATATAGAAATGTGTATAACTATGATTTTTATACACATTTATTTATAAATGGCTTGTGAGATTGTTTGAATTTTACTAGGTACAAGAAATCACCAAACTCGACTTGTGTTAGGAAATAAATATGAAATGTCATAAATGGGACTTTGTATATTCGGCCAATTGCTTAAGTAAGTAGTGATATGTATTAAGTTGTATGTTTTTGCTTAAATAAATTAATAAAAGATTAATATCATGAATTATGTATTCGGCAATACATGGAATTAATTAGCAAATGTACTCGTAGGTATATTTGGTTTTGAATTGCATTTTGCACATGGCTAATAAACATTATATGTAGTTCGAATATATCATTATTATTTTAAGCTCATGATTTATGTATGTATTTTTAAGACATGTATATTGACTTGATAAAATGATATAGAATGGAAATGAATTTGATTGAACTTTGAGATATGATTAGTATATCCGGTGTGATTAATAATTTAAGACTAATATTTAAATTAGCAAAACGATATATCTGTATATGTATTTGTGGATAGGTTCCATGTGATTATATGATTATATGAAAGCTGTATTTCCTTTGTAAATGCCTCGTAACTCTAATCCGGTTACGGATATGGGTTAGGGGTGTTACATTTTATTGGTATCAGAGCTTACGGTTTAGTCGATTCTAGGACTACCGTAGCACGTGAGGGTCTAGCTATACATGCCTTTATTGTATATTTGATAGTGTGGTGACTTCTGACATTCTGAACTGTGTTTTATATAGTAAATGGATGCTGATCCTGAAAGAGCTGTAGCAGATGATGTAGAGAGTGTAGCGCCTGACCGTACACACGGATCAGTGCTGGTAGACTCTCGACCAATTTCGGGTAGCCATGAGGGGGAGGCTAAACAAGCCTTCTACCAGATGATGAACGAGTGGTTTACCCAGTTTATTCAGACTAACCCAGCTGTACCCCAACCTCCACCCCCGAATAATCCAACTCCGATTCCTTCAGCACCCCCGATGATAGATCCGATGAGATCTAGTAGGCCTCCAGTTGATAAAATCAGGAAGTTTGGGGCCGAAGAATTCAGGGCCAATGATGATGATGACACAGAACGAGCCGAAATGTGGCTTGATAATACTATTCGGGTACTTGATGAGCTATCTTGTACTCCAGAGGAATGCTTGAAGTGTGCTATATCTTTACTTCGGGACACTGCATATCACTGGTGGAATACACTAGTATCAGTGGTCCCGAAAGAAAAAGTGACATGGGATTTCTTCCAGAATGAATTCCGCAAGAAATATATCAGTCAAAGATTCATTGATCAAAAACGAAAAGAATTTCTTGAACTAAAATAGGGCGAATGACCGTGACAGAATATGAACGGAAATTTGTCAGGCTCAGCAGATATGCTAGAGAGTATGTTTCTACTGAAGCTATTATGTGCAAAAGGTTTGAAGATGGTCTGAATAAAGATATAAAGTTGCTTGTTGGCATTCTTGAAATTCAAGAGTTTGTGACACTAGTTGAGCGAGCTTGCAAAGCTGAAGAGCTCGGGAAAGAGAAAAGAAAGGCTGAGACAGAAGCTAGAGATATTCGTAAGAGATCTTCGGGTAAGACCTTCCATCCCACATCCAAGAAGTTCAGAGATGACTTCAACCGACATAAAGCTACTTCAGATTTACCTAGACGTGATCGACCTCCAGTGGGCTCCCGAGCTACCTCGATGGCCAGTGTCAGAAACGTTCCACAGAATCGAGTTGAATGCAAGCACTGTGGGAAATGGCATTCCGGGAGTTGTAGATTCCATGATCGGTCTTGTTTTAAATGTGGATCGTCAGATCATTTTATTAGAGAATGTCCAATGTTAGCTGAGCAGAATACAGTTCCGAACAATAAGTCGAGCAACACATCAGTGCGAGGTGGGCCACCCAGACATTCAGGCAATGTAAGTGGTAGTCAGAGAGGAACGAAGAACACTGCAGTATGATCCGAGGCTAGAGCTCTAGCTAGAGCTTATGCTACACGAGCCAGAGAGGATGCTTCCTCCCCCGATGTCATTACTGGTACTTTCACCCTTTATGATACTACTATGATTGCATTGATTGATCCTGGTTCGACTCATTCTTATGTGTGAAAAACTCTAGTATTTGGTAAGACTCTGCCAGTTGAGTCTACTGAGTTTGTGATTCGTGTGTCCAACCCTTTGGGTAGATGTGTACTTGTTAATAAAGTGTGTAGAGGTTGCCCATTGATGATTCGGGATTCTTGCTTCCCAGCTGATTTAATGTTGTTGCCTTTCGATGAGTTCGATATAATTTTGGGAATGGACTGGTTAACTTCACATGATGCAGTGGTGAATTGCAAAAGAAAACTTATTGATTTGAGATGTCAGAACGGGGAAATCATCAGAATTGAATCCAGTGACTTAAGTGGGTTTCCTACAATAATATCTTCGATGTTAGCTCAGAAGTATGTGAGAAAAGGGTGCGAAGCTTATTTGGCCTATGTACTGGATAATAAAGTGTCTGAGAAACAGATTGAATCTGTACTGGTTGTATGTGAATACCTAGATGTGTTTCCTGAAGAACTACCAGGTTTACCACCAGTACGAGAGATTGAGTTCGGCATTGAATTAATACCGGGAACGACTCCGATTTCGATAGCTCCGTATCGGATGGCACCTACTGAGTTAAAAGAGTTGAAAGCACAATTGCAAGTGTTAACAGATAGAGGCTTTGCGCGACCGAATTTCTCTCCTTGGGGAGCACCAGTTCTTTTTGTGAAAAAGAAAGATGGAACGATGCGAATGTTTATTGATTATTGGCAACTGAATAAGGTAACCATAAAGAATAAGTACCCGTTACCTCGGATTGATGACTTGTTTGATCAGTTGAAAGGGGCTTCAGTATTCTCGAAGATAGATTTGAGATCGGGCTATTATCAGTTGCGAGTCAGAGATACAGATGTGCCAAAGACTACATTCCGGACGAGGTACGGACATTTTGAGTTTCTGGTTATGCCTTTTGGACTCACTAATGCACCTGCTGTTTTTTATGGATCTAATGAATCGGGTCTTCAGACAGTTTTTGGATCGGTTTGTAGTTGTGTTTATTGATGATATACTAATTTATTCCAAAGATAGAACCGAGCATGCCGAGCATTTGAGATTAGTGCTACAAACTTTGCGAGATCAACAGTTGTATGCGAAGTTTAGTAAGTGTGAGTTCTGGATGAAAGAGGTCAGCTTCTTGGGTCATGTTGTATCAGCATCAGGTATTCGGGTGGATCCAAACAAAATAGCAGCTATACTCGATTGGAAGCCACCTAAGAATGTTTCTGAAATCCGAAGCTTCCTAGGCCTTGCGGGATACTACAGACGGTTTGTAAAAGGTTTTTCTGTGATAGCTACACCTTTGACAAAGCTACTATAGAAAGATGTCAAGTTTGAGTGGTCAGAAAAGTGTCAGAAAAGTTTCGAGCAGTTGAAAGCCCTTCTGACCGAAGCTCCAGTGTTTGCTCAGCCTGAATCGGGTAAGGAATTTGTTGTTTTTAGTGATGCTTCTTTGAATGGGTTGGGTTGCGTTTTGATGCAGGAAGGCAAAGTTATAGCCTATGCTTCGAGACAATTGAAGCCGCATGAAAGAAATTATCCAACTCACGATCTGGAATTAGCAGCCATTGTTTTCGTATTGAAAATTTGGTGTCACTACTTATTCGGCGAGAAATGTCACATTTATTCGGATCATAAAAGTCTGAAATATCTGATGACTCAGAAAGATCTGAATTTGAGACAACGCAGATAGTTAGAACTATTGAAAGACTATGAATTAGTGATTGACTACCATCTGGGAAAAGCTAATGTTGTAGATGCGTTAAGTCAGAAATCACTGTTTGCTCTTCGTGCCATGAATGCACGGATGGCTATGTCTGGAGGTGGTTCGATCATAGCCGAGTTACAAGTAAGACCGATGTTTATTTAGCAAATTTGTGATGCACAAAAAGTTGATAAAGATTTGATTGCTAGTCGAATTCAGTGTGAAAAAGGTGCAGAATCAGATTTTCAAATTGATGCAAATGTCTGTTTGAATTTTAAAAGTCAAATGTGTGTTTCGAAGAACTCAGATTTAATTCAGATGATTCTGAGTGAGGCTCATAGTGGTCGACTATCGATACATCCGGGTAGCACGAAAATGTATAACGATTTGAAACAGTTCTATTGGTGGCCTGGCATGAAACGGGATATATCTGAATTTGTTTCTAAGTGCTTAATCTGTCAGCAAGTAAAAGCTGAGCATCAAGCGCCATCTGGACTACTTCAGCCAATCATGATACCTGAATGGAAATGGGATAGAATTACAATGGATTTTGTATCCGGTCTCCTATGACACCGAGTAGGAAAGATGTCATATGCAGGTTATAGTTGATAGGTTTGAATAAATCACTCATTTTGTGCCGATGCGTATAGACTTTTCACTTGATAAACTTGTTTGAATTGTACGTATCACGATTGTGAGATTGCATGGTGTACCGAGTTCAATTGTTTGCATGCAGACCCCGATTCACATCGCGATTTTGGAAGAAGTTGCAAGATGCTTTAGGTACTAAACTTCATTTTAGTACACCTTCCATCTGCCAAGACAGACGGTCATCCGAGCAAACTATTCGATACTTTGAGGACATGTTGAGATGTTGCGTTCTCGAGTTTGAAGGTACGTGGGAACGATACCTACCTTTGATTGAATTTGCTTACAACAATAGCTTTCAATCCAGTATCAAAATGGCACCCTACGAAGCTTTATACGGTCGTAAGTGTCGAACACCATTATATTGGACTGAACTCAGTGAGAATAAGATACTCGGGGTTGATTTGATTAAAGAAATAGAACAGAAGGTAGCTATTATTAGAGGCAATTTGAAAGCTGCTTCAGATCGTCAAAAGTCCCATGCTAATTTAAAACGTAAAGACATTGAATTTCAGGTAGGAGATCGTGTAATCTTAAAAGTTTCCCCGTGGAAGAAAGTACTCCGATTTGGTCGGAAAGGCAGGTTGAGTCCGAGATTTATCGGACCGTATGAAGTCATTGAACGTATTGGGCCTGTTGCTTATAGATTGAGATTGCCCTCTGAGTTAGAAAAGATACATGACGTATTTCATGTTTCGATGCTTCGTAAGTACAGATCCGATCCGTCTCATGTGATCACACCGGCAGAGATTGAAATCCAATCTGATTTGACATATGATGAAGAACCAATCCGTATCTTAGCTCGGGAAATAAAAGAGTTGAGAAATAAAAGAATTCCATTAGTGAAGGTTCTATGGAATCGTCACGGAGTTGAAGAGGCTACGTGGGAGCCTGAGGATTCAATGAGGCAACAATATCCGACCTTGTTTAACGGTAAGATTTTTCGGGGACGAAAATCCTAAAAGGGGGGAGAGTTGTAACAGACCGAATTTGACCCTAGTTGGAACGGTGGTTTCGGGACCACAAATCCGAGTCTGAGAAATATTTTAATATTATATTTTGGGTCTATTATATGTGAATTTATGTGTGTGAAAGTTTCATATGAAAATTTTATCGTTTAAGTGCTTAATTTGATTAAAAGGACTTAATCGCGTAATGCGTAAAAGTTGCCTGCTAAAGTGTAAAGTGCTAGAATCATGATGGCTTCTTAATTTGAGGTATTAAATGGGTAAATATTCCATTTTATAAGTTAGTGGGTGGCTTTTGACTAATATGCCATTAATATATGTAATAGTTTATTTTATTTTAAAGGTTATATTAGTAAATTAATTAAATAACCTATTATATTCATAATTAATAAAATAAGAAAGCCATTATCATCTCATTTTGTTCTTTGGCCGAATATGGGAGAAAGAAAAAGGGTTTTTGTTCCTTTGATTTTCGGCAATTAGAAGTACAAAATCAAGGTTAGTTTGATTTTGGTTTTTGTTAATTTTTACGTTTTTGAGATCGTTGCTTTGAACCGTAGCTAACCCATGTCTTAATTTGTAAATCTATGCATTATTGATGTTCGGCCATTGATAAATTTATGTGGTTTATGATATTTGATGATTTGAAATTTAAGATAGGTTAAAGATTGATATGTTTTGTATTGGAAGTTTTAGTGAAATTACATAAATAGGACTAATTTGTAAAAATAAAATTTTAAAGGGACTTAATTGCAAAATAAATGAAATGAGAGGGCTTATAAAGTCCCTAGGAATATTCGGCCCTTGTATATTCTTAGCTAATTTGGTGAAGTTTGTGTGTTATGCAAATAGGACTAAATTGCAAAGTTGTGAAATATTAAGGGTAAAATAGTAATTTTCCCATTTATGTGTTTTGGGACTAAATTGAAACGAAGTGTGCTTGAATGAGATTACTTTTGATATGTTTAGATCAAGAACAAAGAAAAATGGAATTGGATCAGGGAAAGACAAAGGTTCTCGAATAGCCGATTTACACGGTCTATCGACAACCGAGGTAAGTCCTTAAGTTTAAATATGTCAAAGAGTTATTTATGAACTTGTTTAGTGATAATAATTGATAAATTTGAGTATGAATTGAGGTGATAGCGGAATGTTAGAATAAGGCTAAGTTGAAATGTAATTGTAAATTTTATTATGAATAAACTTGTTTAGCTTGAAATGTGAAGTTAAAATGAAGTATAATTGATGTCGTGATTTAGCAATAAGTGATGTGTATTGAATGGATAATTGAGGTGATTTGTATCGGGCTAAATGCCTAGCAGGCCATGTGCCGGTGATTTGTATCGGGCTAAATGCCTAGCAGGCCTAGTGCCGGTGACTTATTTCGGGCTTTGAGCCTAGCAGGCCTTGTGCCGGTGGTATTTATCGGGCTTTGACGCCTAGCAGGCTTGATGCCAGTGATGTGATTTACAAAGGATAAACCGAATTTTGTTCAAGGCAAAACATAGCTAATGTATCTAGTTAAAGGCTCAGGTAAGCAAGTAAGGTATGTTGTGTTTAAGGTTGATGTGTATGAGTATTATATGATTGAAATTGAGCTTGAATATACTATTGTGGAGATTCGGTTTTCAAATAGTAATGCTAGGAGTGAAAGGAAATTTTAGTACGATAACATGGTTGTCATGAATGCTGTACTTATATGACTTGGAGCATGTGATTCTTGTAATATATTTATTTTGTGCTTTGAAGAGATACAAGTTTATGGAAATGAAGTACAATTACTTAGGATAATGAACTGTTAGTATTCGATCCTGTTTAAATAAACGTATTTAAATGTTTAAATGATTGAATGTTATATTATTATGAGTTTAGGACTTACTAAGCTAGTAAGCTTACTTGTGTGAAATGTTCTCCTCTGTTTTATAGATTCAATAAAGGCTACAAGCTCTCGAGAGGATCACAAAAAGTTGTCCACACTATCAACTCCTTTGGTACTTAAATCTAGTTTGATTAGAAAGGCATGTATTAGCTAGGTTATGTCGTTAATAAATGGTATTAGATCTTGTATATTTATGTTTAGCCTTGCGAAATGGCTATTACTCTTGGCTAAAACTTTACTTGTGTGTTAGATAGACTGGTTTGTATAAATGTTCTTGGTTGTGTGCTTTTGTTATGTTTTAGGTTTAGCTTGAAAGTATATGTTATGACAGTTATATTGAGTAGTTAAGTTGAGTTGATGATGGTAGTGAAAATGTCTATGCATGAATATTTGAAGTTGAGCACTAGAGTGTTTAATTGAGATAAAAGCATGTGGTGGAAGAATTGAGTATATTTATGCAATTCCAATGGATATATTAGTTCATGTGTGTGTTAGGTTAATAGTATTTCCTTACGAACATGTATTCAATGTGGCTTTGATTAAATATATTTGAAAAGGGAGGTTATGTTGTGTATTGTATGCATGAATATACAGCCAAGTCAATGTGCTACAGTCAAATGTAGTTAATATGCTCAAAGAACTAGTTGGTTGGATTTATGTTCGAATATAGAAATGTGTATAACTATGATTTTTATACACATTTATTTATAAATGGCTTGTGAAATTGTTTGAATTTTACTAGGTACAAGAAATCACCAAACTCGACTTGTGTTAGGAAATAAATATGAAATGTCATAAATGGGACTTTGTATATTCGGCCAATTGCTTAAGTAAGTAGTGATATGTATTAAGTTGCATGTTTTTGCGTAAATAAATTAATAAAAGATTAATATCATGAATTATGCTTTCGGCAATACATGGAATTAATTAGCAAATGTACTCGTAGGTATATTTGGTTTTGAATTGCATTTTGCACATGGCTAATAAACATTATATGTAGTTCGAATATATCATTATTATGATAAGCTCATGATTTATGTATGTATTTTTAAGACATGTATATTAACTTGATAAAATGATATAGAATGGAAATGAATTTGATTGAACTTTGAGATATGATTAGTATATCCGGTGTGATTAATAATTTAAGACTAATATTAAAATTAGCAAAATGATGTATCTGTATATGTATTTGTGGATAGGTTCCATGTGATTATATGATTATATGAAAGCTGTATTTCCTTTGTAAATGCCTCGTAACTCTAATCCGGTTACGGATATGGGTTAGGGGTGTTACAAATCCCAAAAATCCCGATCTAATGCTCTAGATCTCTAGTTCCTTGCTGCCGATTTGAATACTAGTCAAATCCCGAAACTTTGTGATATTTCTTCCTTGCAATCGGCCAATACTAGATCACTTGACTTGGTTAGTTTTCGGCTTTTGAATAAATAAGAAATAGATCTGAAACACTGAATATGGCCTTGGCCAAATAACATATGCACTTACCTTGCGATTTTAAATCCCGAAAGTGGTCTCTTGGCTATGAAGATGTCGAAATCCTACAGAGTACATGTTAGATTCAATTCTAACATTCAAATAAATGGCCTTTGGCCTAATCCAACACCTTACTTACCTTAGATCTAAAATCCTGAATGATCTCCTTAGAAGTCGGCTTCTATGGAAATCCTGAAACTCACTTTTCAAGTTTCGGCCAACAAGAATAGGAGGGATTAGATTTCGATTTCCAACCGTCAAAAAAGAATAAGAAAAAATAAATCGACATAGGAGAGGTTCCTTACCAAATAAGAAAGACCAAAACGCAATTGGTCAACCACCTTCACAAAATTGTCAAGAACACTTGCAGAAGAAATCGATTCAAAGTGTGTTAATAAAGTGAACTTTCGGCTTTAAGATTCACTGAGCAATCGGTTAGGGATTACCTTTAGTCTTCGGCTTTTGATGAACACTTGAGAGATTCGGCTCAACAAGGACAAGAAAAGAAGAACTATGAGGCTTAGGGAGAATCGGCACTGATGTAATTTGGGAGAAGGATATTCGGCTTTGGTCACTTGAAGAGGAAGGGTAGATGAAACAAAGAGAGCAAATTGAATTCCTAAGGACTTTTCAGCACAGAAGAGAAAGATGGGGAGAGAACTAAATTTCGGCAGAAGCTTAATTGGAAAGAAAAGAAAGTAAATGGCCTTACTCTCCTTCCTTGGCCGAAAATACCACCAAAAGAGACCCACATTCGGCCACTACATCCTTCCTTATCAAATCCCTTATTTTGCTCCTATTTTTCCTTTTTTTGCACATTCAAAATAATTAAAATAAATCAGCATTTATCTATTTACCTTAGCCGAATTTTAAAAGGAATTTAGCCTCATCTTATGCTCATCCTTCTAGTGTCCTATTGCCGTCCATCTCTCCTGCTGCCTGACGCAAAAAGCAGTTCAAAATTGCTCCTCTTGCTGCTTGATCCCAGGCCCTGTACCCATGCTTGTGGCGTCACCTACCAAGGCCTTAAGTGGCGCCACCTTGCCACTTTACCAAGGCACTTTTTGTGTCTAATTACCCCTACAATTACTCTTAAGGCCTATCAAGCTTAGCTCCCCTTTAAACTTAAAATCTGATATTTTCTAAGGCATTCACCTACCCTCCTAAATTCTCAAAATTCATAAAACATATTCAACATACTCATAGGCATGCTACTTCATACCATTAAGCATTAATGCATAAGCCATAAATCCCGGATTTTACAGCCCCATTACAACCCTTTTTAAAGACCTTTTGATTTGTGTATCATCTCATTTTACAGTGGTGGAGATTTGATTTACAGGCAAGCTTATGGGATTAACTTTTCATGTTTGACTTTTGAGTGCTTATTTTGAACATTAAACACTTTGAGTGATTTGAGTGAATCTTTAGTGAGGATGTCAACTCTTGTTAATTTTGAATTAAAGGTGATTATTTAGGTAAGGAAAAACACCTATGTTTCGTGATACAAAAACTATGACTTTGATTGTTTGAACCTTTAGGACCCATTTGCTTAAATTATCAATGTATGAAATGTTTTTGAACTATAATGGAACATTATTGATGAATATTATGAATCAAGGAAGTTCATTTTAATTGTGAGTTGAGAATTTTGCTTGAGGACAAGCAAATGCTTAAGTGTGGCGGTATTTGATAACCCGTAATATAAACATATTTTAATCCCACACTTAGCATACTTTTGGATGATTTATTCCTTGAATTATGGAATTTGATGCTCTTAATCCATTATTTTCATGTTTTATACTTAAGAAAGCACCGGAGGATGAAAAGAACGAGAAACGGGCCTAAAATGGAGTAAATGGGCCAAAGCACGAAATTGACATGGCCTGGGCCTAAGACCACACGGCCGTGCCTCATTAATAGACCCGAACACGGCCTGGCCACGATTTACACGGACGTGTGCCATGGGCGTGTCTCGGTCGTGACAAAGAAGAATTTCATTCAGATTAGGGTACTTAAAGGCGAAGAAAGCCATTCCAAAAGCATATATAAATACCCTAGAGGCCAACCTTCGGGGAGAGTCCAGTTAGACGTCCAGTTAGGCCGAAGAGCCGAGTCAGAGAGGCCAGAATTGTGGAATTTACTCAAAGAAAACCAGTTGATTCATCCTAAGAAGCCGGAATTATACTCAAGACGGAAGATCTTCCCTTCAATTTCCTTCAGGGGGTTTTAGGGTTTTTATTATGTTTTGTTTTATATTTACTTCTGAGATGTATTCTTTTATCATTATGACCTAAACCCCTTAAACACCTGAGGGGGATAAAACCTAAGACGGATCTTGTTATTGTTTTCTGAACTATATGATAAATACTTGATTTGTTCTTAATTATGTGTTCAAATTCTTGCTTTGATATTTTAGGATATTAATTCAAGTATTGATGTGCTTAGGCAGTAGAGCAAAAGTCCCAGTTTAAGAGTAGATCTAGCATAATTAAGCGGAGTTGATCGCAACCCCAGACATAGGATGACAAAGATCTACCGGATTAGGGTCAAACCTAATATGGGAGTCCATAGATCGAGTTAATCCAATTCTAGGGGTTTTAATTAGAAAGAGATTTCAATTAATCAACCTAGGGTTAGACGTTAGTAGCCTCGAGAGAGGAATTAATATACATTAGGGAATCCTACAGATCAAGTCAAGTGAATAAATCGTCTGGTTCAGAGTTAAATAACAAGTGAAGTCTAGGTGGATTCTTCCTCGGATATTGTCTTAATCAATTGGTTTTTCCTACAAGTATTTTCCCCAAATTCATTCTCTTTGTCTTTGCATCTTTAGCTTAATAGTTAGTTAATTTTAGATTAATTAATAATTCGTTTAATTATTAGGCTAAATAATAAAAAGAAAGTTAGTATTAGTACTTTTGGTTCCATTGGGTTCGACAATCCGGTCTTGCCACTAAGCTATACTACTGTTCGATAGGTGCACTTGCCTCCATCGTTATCATAGTTAGTTTCTAGGCTCGATCATTCTCTTTATAAATTTTTAAGACTCTGACATAACGATCAGTAAATCAAGATGCGAAGGTTTATGAGAAGCCTAAATTTTATTTAATTGAAACACAAAATCCACAAAAAGTTGATCAGGTTCCACAAATCAAATCTTCCAACAAATGAAAAACGAAAAAGAACCTAAAGTTTAAGAAAAGGGAAAAACTAAAAATCAGAACTATGGAGAAAATTATAAAATACGAAAAGTTGTCCATAACAAGTGTTAAAAGAGCCTATTTATAGATTTAGGTTTCTCATCATCCTCAACCCTAGGTCAGCTGACACTCTCGTGTTTAATATTTGATTTTGCAGACCAAAATGCCCCTGGCTCGTAAGTATTTCTCGTACAAGACTAGTGTCGCGACACCCTAGTGCCTGTGTCGTGACATTGAGGGTAGTATGCTCGTACTCAGGATAGTTTTAGAGATGTGTCGCAACATCCCTTGGTTGTGTCTCAACACTGAAGGCAGTATTGGAATCCTTACTCTCTGCTCCCTATGTTGCTACATCAAACTCCCCGTATTGTAACACAATGACCAATATTGAGTTGGTACTTCTTCAAATGGTCTCCTCCGCACTCACAAAGTATATTACCTCACCCTTAGGCCATATTCGGCCCCTAAGGCACTACAGCAAAATAGACTTTTAGCGGCATTTTTTAGGCCGCTGTTATATACAATTCCGCTAAATTTTGCAGCGTTTATGTGAAAAAATGTCGCTAAAGAACATGACCTTTAGCGGCACTTTTCCCATAAATGCCGCTAAAGATCATGTTCTTTAGCGACGCTTTTCCAACAAACGCCGCTAAAGAACATGACCTTTAACGGTGATTTCCCCCACAAACGCCGCTATAGAACATGACCTTTAGCGGCGCTTTCCCCACAAACGCCACTATAGAACATGACCTTTTGCGGTGCTTTCTCCACAAACGCTGCTAAAGAACATGACTTTTAGCGGCGCTATTCCCAAAAACGCCGCTAAAGGTCATGAAAAATAAAAAAATAAAATATTATAAAAACGCCACAAATCCAATTTAGAAATGTATAATTTAATATGAAGACATATTAAAATGGAAATTCATGAACAAGATGTATAAGGAATCGCGATCGAGGTACGTTGATACCAATAGCATGATCAATGAACTTAATCACATAAGGAAAACACATGGTTAGATAGATCTTTTTACATTTTAATATATCATAACCATAATTGGTACAATTTTATACCCTAATTGCTGCACCAGCTACAGATTCTAGTTGAAGAACCTTGATTCTATTGACCTCCTGCAGCCAATTTCATAGTTTAGAAATCAGAAATCCACCAGAGATGACATCGTAAGAAAGAGATAGAAACCTTTGGGTTCGGAATGATCTCCATCTAGAGTGCATCAGCTTCTACAAGCCTATTGATAGCATTCAGGTTGACCCATCTATAACATTGACTGTTAGTACTAAGCAAAATAGGCAGTTCTAACATGTTAAGGAAATATGACTCACAAATTGTTTGCAAAAAATTTATAATTTACAGCAAAAATAGTAAAATAAATGTAAGATTTAATTTCAAAATATGTATGGTAATTGATAAACCGTAAATGTAACATATTTTAATCCCACATTTAATATACTTTTTGATGATTTATCCCTTGATTTATGTAAAAAGGTGCTCTTAATCCTTTCTTTTCGTGTCTTTGACCCAGGAAAGCACCCGAGGATGAAAAGAACACAAAACGGGCCTAAAACGAAACAAATGGGCCTTTCCATGAAATCGACACGGCCTGGGCTAAGGACCACACAGTCGTGTCTCGACGAACAACTGGAGCACGGCCTCATCGCCACCGCACACTGTCGTGCCAAAACAGAAATCTGAACACAGTCAGGTCTCGACTTGCACGGGCGTGTGACATGGCCGTGCCTCTGTCACTGGAAAGAGCAATTTTAGTTGAAAAAGGATACTTAGGGAGAAAGAATCGCATTCCAAGAGCCTATAAATATTCCCGAAGTACCACCTTTGAAAGGGCGTCAAAGCTAGGCCAATGATCCAAGCCGAGAAGGTCAGAGTTAGGGAATAACGTGAAGATAGCCAGTTGATCCATCCCAAGAAGCCAGAATTATATTCAAGACGGCGGAATTCTCCTTCAATTCCTTCTGGGAGTTCTAGGATTTTCTTATATTTTATTTTATCTTTTCTCTTGAGATGTTTTTTAGTTCTGAACTAAACCCTTCAGATACCTGAAGGGGATGAAACCTAGATGGATCTTTTTATTTGATTTTTAAGTTATATGATAAATTACTTGGTTTGTTCTTAATTATGTTGTTTAATTCAAATCTAATAGGTGAAGGAGGAATAGACCCTGCCTAACATAATTAAGTGGAGTTGATCGGGCGCCTAGAAATAGGGTTATGAGATTTTGCCGGATTAGGGTGAAACCTAATATGGGAATCCATTGATCGATTTACTGCTTTCCTAGGGGGTTATTATAAGCGAACGAGAGTTCTACTAATTAACCTAGGATTAGACGTTATTCGCTTCGAGAGAGGGTTTAACATAGGTTAGGGAGTCTCACGGATCAAGCTAAGTAAAAGAAATCATATAATTCAAAGGATAATTAATAAGTGAAGTCTAGGTGGATTCTTCCTGAGGGTATCGTCGCAATCAATTGAGTTTTTCTTCAAAGTTATTTTCCTATTCGTCTTCTTTGTCTTTGTGTCCTGAGTTTAGTTTTCGTCAAAAGCAACTTCACTCTAATTTTAAGGCTAAATAATAAAAATAAGGTTAGTATTAGTACTTTTAGTTCCTTTGGGTTCGATATCCGGTCTTGCCTAAGCTATACTACTGTTCGATAGGTACACTTGCCTTTAATAGTTGTCAGAGTTAGTTTTCAGGTCTTGATCATTCTTTTATAAATTTTAAAACTCTGATTTTACAGCGATCAAGTTTTTGGCGCCGTTGCCAGGGAACTAAAATATTAAGAAAACTCTATTTTTATTACTTTAGTCATTATTTTATTCGCAATTTATCTCTTTTGTTTTCTTAGGTTAAATTTTAATTTTTCTAATTTTTATTATTTTATTTCTATCCTTTTTCTAGGTACCTCCAGTTTATGACTAGAAGGAATCCGAGAGGACCTTTGGTATACGAAAGTGATATCGAAGCAACCGCTCGAAGGAATCGTCGGGAAACTAGGCGAGCCCTAGATTACATAGAAAGAGATGAGGAAAATAGATGCAATCCTACTGAAGGGATGGGCGAAAACAACCCACCCCTACGTGATGTGGGGGATCACAATGCTCCACGTACAATGTTTGATTATGCGAAACCGCATTTAATAGGAGCAGAATCTAGTATTGTTAGGCCTGCTATATCTGCAAACAATTTTGAATTAAAGCCTAACACAATACAAATGATTCAACAGTTTGTTTAATTTGATGGTTTGCAGGACGAAGACTCAAACATGCATATAGCTAACTTTTTAGAGTTCTATGATACCTTCAAAATAAATGGCATTTCTGGTGATGCCAACCGTCTTCAGTTATTCCCTTTTTCATTAAGGAATAAAGCCAAACAGTGGTTAAACTCGTTACAGCGAGGGTCAATCACTACATGGGATCAAATGACTGAAAATTTTTTGATGAAATATTTTCCACCAGCCAAAACGGCTAAATTACGTAATGACATCTCTTCCTTTGTGCAGATGGATTTAGAGACACTTTACGACGCATGGAGAGGTTCAAAGATCTCTTGAGGAGGTGCCCACACCATAGTTTACCCCTTTGGCTACAAGTCCAAACCTTCTACAACGGAGTAAACCCCTCAACGAGACAACTGATAGATTCAGCCGCCGGTGGAATGCTGAACAATAAAACTCCTGAAGCAGCCTACGAATTCATTGAGGAGATGTCTTTAAACAACTATCAATGGCAAGCTTCGAGGACCAAACCGACAAAATCGGCAGGAGTTTTTAACGTCGACACCATGACCATGCTATCAACGCAACTTGAGATGATGAATAAAAAGCTTGATAGTTTGTGTTCTTCACAGATACATCCAGTCATGCAGTGCGACACTAGTGGAACTGTGGCGTATCCTGAGTACCTACCCTACCAACCAGGAGCAGAAGATGAACAGATGATCTATATAAGTAATAATTTCCGATCTAATAATAATCCTTATAGTAACACTTACAATCCATGTTGGAGGAATCACCCAAATTTTTCATAGGGAGGACAAGGCAATCAAGGAAATCAAAGGCAAAACTTCCGAAATCAGCCTTATCCACAAGACAAGAAGCTAACCATCGAGGAACGTATCCAAGAAGCTGACAGAACAATAAAAAGCAATGAAAACCGAATGGAAGGACTTGCTAAGTCAGTCAAGGAAGTAAGCAAAGCTGTGGAACAACTTGTAAAGTCAATGTCAGAACGACCGCAAGGACGCTTACCTAGTAACACCAAAATTAATCCTAAGGACCAAGTTCAAGCTATCACACTTCAGGATAGCAAGGAAATAGATACACCCAACCCAACTCCAGAAAGTAAGGTAGACGAAGAAACAACAGAGGTGGTACAAGAAAAGCCAAAATCGGGAGTCATGGAGTACAAACCTCACATACCTTATCCCGCAGGATTACAAAAAGACGATTCAGAGGAGCAGTTCGGTAAGTTTCTTAAACTTTTAAAGAAATTACATATTAACTTGCCTCTTCTTAAAGCTCTTTTCTAGATGCCAGACACGAGGAAATTTTTAAGACAGCTCTTGTCTAACAAACGCAAAATAGATGAAGAGCACCACGTGGAATTAAACGCAACATGCTCAGCAATGTTACAAAATAAACTACCACAGAAGCAAAAAGATCCAGGGAGTTTTACAATTCCATGTGTAATTGGTAGTTTAAATATTAATAATGCATTAGCTGAATTAGGGGCAAGCATAAATGTTATGCCTTATACGTTGTTTAAGTGACTAGGTCTAGGGAAACCAAAACAAACTAAGACAAGTATTCAATTAGCAGATAGAACTGTTAGAATCCCTAGGGGCATTATTGAAGATGTTCTCGTAAAAATCGATAAATTTGTTTTCCCAGTAGACTTCGTTGTTTTAGACATGGATGAGGATAATTTAGTCCCCTTAATTTTAGGAAGACCTTTTCTAGCAACTGCCAAGACTAAAACTGACGTTGCCACAGGTGAGCTCATACTTTGTGTAGGTGATGACTCAATAAGTCTTCAAGCCCTCGATTCAGCTAGGACGTCAAGGAATCAAGGTAAGCAAGAAATTTCTTTCGATAATCATTTAATTTCACCTTCTTTCTAGGAACCTCTAAAAAAGGAAATGATTGAACCAGATCCTCAGTTCAGTGCCGACAAAGAAACAACTCACGAAGAACAAATGACCCAAATTGATGACCTAAATGAATGGAAAATACACTTCAAGGAAAAATTAGGGTTACACAAAGAAGAACAGGAAACACGGGTCAAAGAAGAGCCAGATTTACACACTGTACAACCAGAGGAACCACCAGAAGAGCTCGTGGGAACATCAAATCACTATAAGATAGGAGATCGGGTTACATTAGATAAAAAATCGAGCCTCACATCACCACAAAAACCTCAAGGAAAAGGGAGAACTTCTTCTTAAGGTGCATGATATCTTCCCACAAGGAATAGTCGAGGTCAGTAATCCTACTTTTGACACTTTCAAGGTAAATATTTCTCGACCTCAATTTTGTCATAAAACTAAAACAGTAGATATGAGGGAAGATATTCAAACTTTTAAACCTCCCCGAAATTTTCAAACACGAGAAAAGTCTAGCTTAAGACTATAAATGAGCGCTTCTCGGGAGGCAACCCGAGAAAACACTACCTCCTTTTGCAATTTTATTTCCTTTTCTTTTTCTCTTTCCTTTTCAACTAACCCAAAAGTGCAGAATCCCAGATCACACGGCCTTATACACGGCTGTGTACATGGCCATGTGGGCCACCAAAACCACCACACTGACAGGACAGAGGCCGTGCAATCAGCCCAACCACCACCCCAACGTCACGGATCCAACCACTCTCGACACGGGCACCGACAGACATGGCATGAACGTGGCACCAATCGTGTGAGGCTACCAACTCCCATTCCACGGACAGAACACGCCCATTTCACAAACTGTGTAAAATTACTGAGGTTACTGACTTATCGAGCATGGGTAAGACACGCCCGTGTCGTCTAACCATGCCAACAAAGAAACATTAGGAACACGGGCGTAAACTGATCAAGCACGGGCATAGGTGACAACACCCTCTAAAACACGGCCGTGTGAGGAGGCCGTGTAACTCGACACACCCTGGGAACACGGCCGTGAGGGAGCAGAACATCTGAACATCTACTTAAATCTCTCCCCTCTTCTCCTTTCCCCCATCTGATTTCATCCTTATTTTCTTTGTTTCTACTCTCCTCCATCTCAAGAATTTTCCACTTACTACGGCTCTAGATCCTTGAGCAAGCCAACACCATGCCAAAGAAGCGTAAAAGGCCATATTCCGCAAAGGTGAACGATCAACATGAGTTCATGCCGGCAGCTTCATCTCAACACCAGGCGAAGGACCTATGAGACCATTTATTTTTTGTTTCGTATTTACCTTTTCCTTTATTTTCCTTCTTTTTAACTATCTTATGCTTGATTTATTTTATTTCATTTTAGTTTCTTAATGTCAGGTTCTAAAGGCTGCTTGGGAATCACGCCACTTCCGCCATCGTCAGCACCTCCGTCACCTTAGAAGTCACACCTCGCGAACCACCTATCAATAAGGATTCTCAAGCCCCTTTATTCCCTAGCCTTAGTCTATTTTCCTTCTTAGTCTCCTCCTCTTTATCTTTCTTGTCTTTATTTATATATTTAGTTTATTTTCATTAGGTCTTAACAATTTCTTCATCTAGCGCAGGAACGTTATCCCGACGGACCATCACTGCCACCAAAGACACTCATTCGGGAAAACATCCACAAATCAGGGAGTAATTCTTTCCCCTTCTCTTTTGGTTTATCTTTAAAATGTCAATATCTATCTTTGTACATTAAGGGCAATGTACATCTTAAGTGTGGGGGGTGAATAGTTATTCTGAGAAAATGTTTAATTTTTCATTATTCTCAAACCCTGAGGACAAAAGTGTCTAAATTTTGCATGATTCTCAAATCCCTGATTTAATCTTGTTTTAAAGTAATTTTCTCATATTACTAATTAGGATGAAATTTTTACTGATTTATGATTTTCATTAATATGTTTTTGAATAAGTCATAGTTAATTATACATCGATGTTTAATTTAAGGAATACTAGAGAATCAAGCATGATAAGTCTGTTTTTCAGATATTAAAATTTTTGCTAGGTTGTTGACCTGAAATTTATAAGGATGATGTCATAACACCCTTAATTTTTGTGAGTATTTGAACCTTATAGAGCATATATTCTTTTTCATGTTCAGTTTTTGATTATGAGTGTGTCAACTATGAACTGTTATTCTAGAACTTGCCTTAATTATACATATCAAGACCACAGTTAATGATTTGATATACCGAGATGATAAAGGCACTTAGGTTTTAACCCACTTACTCCACTAAAAGCCTACCCTCATAATTAACCCTTAGTAAACCTTGTTGAGCCTAACAACCCTTTTTATTGACTTACCCGCTAAATTTAACCCAAGACCCTTTGTATTTGTTATCACCCTTTATTTTTTATTATCCTTTAATCGAGATTTGATTTGAGCTAGTTACCTAAGTTTATTATTTTGGTAGTTAAATTTATCTTGTATTTAGTTTGTTTCAAAATAAAAAAATAAAAAAAATTCAAGTTTTCAATATTAGTAGTATGTAAAGTGAGCTTACACAATCAAAGACTAATTCCCAACAGGAAAAGCTTGTATTAGTAGGATTTTTATTATTTTCAGTGAATGTAATTATTATCTTAGAAATTTAGGTAGGTAACTTATCAAGTCAATCTCGATTCTAACCTTCTAATTTTAGCCTTTATCCACACCGTTAACCCTAGCCCCATTACAACCTTAACAAAGACCTTTTGATCTGTTTATCATTTCATTTTACAGTGGTAGAGATTTGATTTTTAGGCAAGCCTATGGGATTAACTTTTCAGGTTCAACTTATGAGTGCTTAATTTTGACCCTTAAACACTTTTTGAGTGATTTGAGTGAATCTTTTGTGAGGATATCAATCCTTTTCGGTTTTGAATTAAAAGGTAATTATTTAAATGAAGGGAAACTCCTATGTTTTCGTGCTACAATTGTATGACTTATCTTGTTTGAATTTTTAGGAATCTTTGAGTTGAATTAACCATGTATAAATTATCTATGAATTAGGATAAGGCATTATTGATAGGAATTATGAATCATGGAAAGTTCGTTTGAATTGTAAGTTGAGAATTTTGCTTGAGGACAAGAAAAAACTTAAGTGTGGGGGTATTTGATAAACCGTAAATGTAACATATTTTAATCCCACATTTAATATGCTTTTTAATGATTTATCCCTTGATTTATGTAAAAAGGTGCTCTTAATCCTTTCTTTTCGTGCCTTTGACCCAGGAAAGCACCCGAGGATGAAAAGAACACAAAACGGGCCTAAAACGAAGCAAATGGGCCTTTCTATGAAATCGACACGGCCTGGGCCAAGGACCACACGGCCGTGTCTCGACGAAAAACTGGAGCACGGCCTCATCGCCACTGCACACGGCCGTGCCAAAATAGAAATCTAAACACGATCAGGTCTCGACTTGCACGGGCGTGTGACATGGCCGTGCCTCTGTCGTTGGAAAGACCAATTTCAGTCGAAAAAGGATACTTAGGGAGAAAGAATCGCATTCCAAGAGCCTATAAATATTCCCCAAGTACCACCTTTGAAAGGGCGTCAAAGCTAGGCCAATGAGCCAAGCCGAGAAGGTCAGAGTTAGGGAATAACGTGAAGATAGCTAGTTGATCCATCCCAAGAAGCCAGAATTATACTCAAAACAGCATAATTCTCCTTCAATTCCTTCAGGGAGTTCTAGGATTTTCTTATGTTTTGTTTTATCTTTTCTCTTGAGATGTTTTCTTGTTTACTTATGAACTAAACCCTTCAGATACCTGAATGGGATGAAACCTAGATGGATCTTTTTATTTGATTTTTAAGTTATATGATAAATTACTTGGTTTGTTCTTAATTATGTTGTTTAATTCAAATCTAATGTGCTTAGGTGGAGGAGGAATAGACCCTGCCTAAGAGTAGATCTAACATAATTAAGCGGAGTTGATCGGGCGCCTAGAGATAGGGTTACGAGATTTTGCCGGATTAGGGTGAAACCTAATATGGGAATCCATTGATCGATTTACTGCTTTCCTAGGGGGTTATTATAAGCGAACTAGAGTTCCACTAATTAACCTAGGATTAGACGTTATTCGCTTCGAGAGAGGGTTTAACATAGGTTAGGGAGTCTCACGGATCAAGCTAAGTAAAAGAAATCATATAATTCAAAAGATAATTAATAAGTGAAGTCTAGGTGGATTCTTCCTGAGGGTATCGTCGCAATCAATTGAGTTTTTCTTCAAAGTTATTTTCTATTCGTCTTCTTTGTCTTTGTGACCTTAGTTTAGTTTTCGTCAAAAGCAACTCCACTCTAATTTTAAGGCTAAATAATAAAAAGAAGGTTAGTATTAGTACTTTTAGTTCCTTTGGGTTCGATATCCAGTCTTGCCTAAGCTATACTACTGTTCGATAGGTACACTTGCCTTTAATCATTGTCAGAGTTAGTTTTCAGGTCTTGATCATTCTTTTATAAATTTTAAAACTCTGAATTTACAGCGATCAGTAATAAACTTGAAAATAATTTATAGACTAAAATGGAATAAATTAATTTGTTATCATTTAATTATCACATGTAATGTATAACATGATAAGTTATGCAGTTTTTCAAGATATTTATTGAATCGAGAAAAAATGACAGATAAATGTACTTCACAATATCTTGCATTTTCTAGATGCATAAGAAAGACTATAAGATTTTGATCTATTAAAAGGAAACCACTACAATTTTTGGACAAATTTAATAGAAAAAAGAAAGATGAAAGTATACCTGTTAACTTGTTATTGGTAAGAGAAAATGTTTGGAGAGAAAGTCAATTTTTCAATAACGGAAGAAATTTCACCTGAAACATATAATTAAATTAATCAAAATTTACAAATAAATAATCCAAAACTTGCAAACAGCAGCACAAACTAAAAAGGGGAGAGGAAGCTAGTTTTTTTCCATAAAGTTGGGTTAATAATTTGATTGTAAGGAAAGGGTATAAGACAAACCAGTATATTAAACACTTCAATTTACAACATTTAAACACCTCAACTTACAACACTTTAACATCCCAATTACCAACATTTATACACTTCAATTACAACGATAAACATCTCAATTTCCAGGAACTAAACAATTCAATTTGCAGTACTTAAAACACTTCACTTTACAACATTTAAACACTTCAATTTGCAGCACTTTAACACTTCAATTCACATCATTTAAATACTTCAATTTGTAGCACTTTAACACTTCAATTTACAGCATTTAAACACTTCAATTTGTAGCACTTTAACGCTTCAATTCACAACATTTAAATACTTCAATTTGCAACACTTTAACACTTCAATTTACATCATTTGAGCACCTCAATGTACAGCAATTAAACACTTCAATTTACATCATTTGAGCACCTCAATTTACAGCATTAAACACTTCAATTAATAACATTTAAACACCTCAACTTACAACACTTTAACATCCCAATTAACAACAATTATACACCTCAATTATAGCGATAAACATCTCAATTTCCAGGAACTAAATAATTCAATTTGCAGTACTTAAAACACTTCAATTTGTAGCACTTTAACACTTCAATTCACAGCATTTAAATACTTCAATTTGCAACACTTTAACACTTCAATTTACAGCATTTAAACACTTCAAATTTGCAGCACTTTAACATCTCAATTAACAACATTTATACACCTCAATTACAGCGATAAACATCTCAATTTCCAGGAACTAAACAATTCAATTTGCAGTACTTAAAACACTTCAATTTACAACATGTAAACACTTCAATTTGCAGCAGATTTAACACTTCAATTCACAACATTTAAATACTTAATTTGTAACACTTTAACACTTCAATTTACAGCATTTAAACACTTCAATTTGTAGCACTTAACACTTCAATTCACATCATTTAAATACTTCAATTTGCAACACTTTAACACTTCAATTTACAGCATTTAAACACTTCAAATTTGCATCACTTTAACATCTCAATTAACAACATTTATACACCTCAATTACAAATGATAAACATCTCAATTTCCAGAACTAAACAATTCAACTTGCAGTACTTAAAACACTTCAATTTACAACATGTAAACACTTCAATTTGCAGCAGATTTAACACTTCAATTCACAACATTTAAATACTTAAATTTGCAGCACTTTAACACTTCAATTTACAGCATTTAAACATTTCAATTTGCAGCACTTAACACTTCAATTCACATCATTTAAATACTTCAATTTGCAACACTTTAACACTTCAATTTACATCATTTGAGCACCTCAATTTACAGCAATTAAACACTTCAATTAACAGCATTTAAACACCTCAACTTACAACAGTTTAACATCCCAAGTAACAACACTTATACACCTCAATTACAGTGATAAACATCTCAATTTCCAGGAACTAAACAATTCAATTTGTAGCACTTTAACACTTCAATTCACAACATTTAAATACTTCAATTTGCAACACTTTAACACTTCAATTTACAACATTTAAACACTTCAATTTGTAGCACTTTAACATCTCAATTAACAACATTTATACACCTCAATTACAGCAATAAAACATCTCAATTTCCAACCATTCTGGAAAAATAAATACAATTCCATTTTAAAATCTGACTTTTAAAATCTCTACAAATACATACAGGTTGCTCCTACAAAACCAATTCCATTTTCTGAAGATTCAGTAATATTCGAGCTAAGAGATGGTAGAGTAAGCAATCAAAACAATAATTCATCCATGTGTCTAATTTCTAACATCTTTTTAATTTCAACAATCTAACTACAATGGCTCCACAATTGAAACAATAGCTTATTGTAAGCAATCAAAACTGATGATGGCATAAGTTCAATGATATAAAAACAATGGTATATAGTATATACATACAAAACTATAATAGTATATGAAACTCTGTTGTTTTGATGTATATTGCTATATATATAAGTTCAAATATTCCTTTTTTACTACACAAAAAAATGGGTACTTTAATTCCATGATTAAACAAGTAGCAAAAACTAAAAACCCATAAAAACTTGGAAATAATTAAACCAAAATTCCTCATTCCATAAGTGGAAATTCAAGAACGAAGTGAATCAGAACTAACCATTTCCAAAAATGCTTTCTTACAGACACTGCTTTCTCCAATTCCATGGTCCCATTCAAATCCTGGTACTCCTCTTGTTCATCAGTAAAAAAAATCTTCCTTCGGCAAACCTTCAACCCACACGTCTACCAAATGCAAAACGTAGCGCGCCGGCAAACCCGGATACGATGCCAAATTACGCTCCTCTAGTTTCTTTATATAAGAACCGGCACAATTCTGACCGACCCAAGATCAATTACCAAACCAAGCTCTTCTTTAATATGCCAAATCCATGGCCTCTCCTTCCATGCAACTGACCTCCCTTTTCATTTCATCCATTCAGACCAACAAAAGAAAAGAAAGTAAAATTACAGACAAATTAAGAAAAATATATTATAGAATGAAACATGAAGTTTCCCCTACATTTCACCACCGATTTCCCTTTCACGTTCAAGGAAAAGAAAATTTAAAGAATTTCCTTCTCCCCTTTTCTCCTCTGGATTTTTCGGCCTTTTTGGGGAAGATGGAGAGTAGATAAGAAAAATATATATGGAAAGCAGAAAAGATAGAAAGTAGAAAAATAGTAGCTTTTGCAGGAAAATGAAGTTGGGGAAGAAAAACTTGGGGGAAATTGGGAAATTAGAGGAAAAAAGTTGGGAATAAGGTTGAAAAATCGGGGATATCTGATTTGGGGGAAATTCAGGGCTACAAAAAACCATGTTGTTTTAGTTGTGTAATAGGATTTTACGGCACTTTACAAAAATGCCACTAATGACAATCTTTTGCGACGTTTTACACAAAACGCCACTAAAAACAAAGCAGAAAATGACGTCGTTTGTTTGAACACTTTGTGGCGTTTTAATAAAAAACGTCGGTAATGCATACCTTTCGCGGCGTTTTATAAAAATGGCCACTAATAACAAAGATAAAACGATGTCGTTTAAACGATTACTACTTCTTTCCGGTGTTTTTGTTGAAAACGCCACTAAACATGCAACATAAAACAACACCGTTCTTCAATCTTTTTAATATTAAATTAACAAAAAATCAGCATATACCGAAAAAAGAGTTAAAATTATTTAAAATCATAGTATTTCAAATTTTTAACATATATTATTCACCCTAAACTGCTAACCCATATCTCTTAAACCCTAAAAACATAACATTTGACCCATAAGCCCTTAACCCTAAAACTCTAAACCTTTAACCTCTAAACCCTTAAACCCTAACTCTAAACCCTAAAATTTAAACCATAAATCCTAAATTATAAATCCTAAACCCTAAAACCCAAACCTAAAACCCCGAACCATATACCTTAAATCATAAACCCTAAACTTATAATGATAATTAATTCAATATTTTAAAATTAATATTATCTATTTTATGATTATATAAGAATATATTTAATATTAAATTAACAAACAATCAGTAATATATTGAAAAAACTTTAAAATGATTTAAAATAATAGTATTCCATATTTTTAACATATATTTTCCACCTTAAACCCTAAACCCATATCCTATATCCCCATAAACCCTAAAAACATAAACTTTAACCCCCTAAACCATTAACCCATTAACCAATAAACCCATAAGCACTAACCCTAAACCTTAAATCACATTCATTAAACCCTAAACCGTTACCCTAAACATTAAGTCATTAAAATAGTAACTCCTAAACCTAAAACCCCAAACTATATACCCTAAACTATAAACCCTAAACTGTAATGATAATTAATTCAATATTTTAAAATTAATATTATCTCTTATACAATTATATAAGAATTTATTTAATATATAAATTAACAAACAATCAATCATATACCCAAAAAACTTTAAAATTATTTAAAATAATAGTATTTTAATTTTTTTTCATTTCTAACACATATTTTTCTATGTTTTTACTTTCAAATTTTTTTCTACGCGTCATTATTTTTTTCTAAAGAATTTAACTATTCAATTAAAGATAAATTGTATTTTAATTAATATAAATAAATGATTTAAATAATAAATAGAAAGATAAAATGTTTTTTGCCGCATTTTCCAAAAAGCGCCGCTAAAGCGCTATAGCGGCATTTTTTAAAAAGCGCCGCTAATGACACTAAAGCTCAACATAAAACGATGGCATTTTGCATTTTTTGCGGTGCTTTTAAAAAAGCACCGCGAATTGTTGACCTATAGCGGCGTTTTTCAGATAGCGCCGCTAATGCTCGATTTATAGTAGCGTTTTTCTAAAAGCTCCGCTAATGACACTAAAGCTCAACATAAAACGATGGCGTTTTGCTTAATTTTTTGCAGCGTTTTCCAAAAAGCACCGCTAATGGTAGACCTATAGCGGCATTTTTCAAAAAGCACTGCTAATGATCGATAAACGCCACTAATGACACTAAAGCTCAACATAAAACGACGGTGTTTTGCTTAATCTTTTTGTGGCGTTTTTCAAAAAGCGCCGCTAATGCTCAATTTATAGCGGCGTTTTTTTGGAAAGCACCACTAATGATCGATCTATAGCGGCGTTTTTTGGAAAGCGCCGCTAATGATCAATTTATAGTGGCGTTTTTGAAAAAGCGCCTCTAATGCTCGATCTATAGCAATGTTTTTTTTGTCCTAACATCGCTAAAAACCTGTTTTGCTGTAGTGAGGTCAAATAAAAGACTCGAATTGCATTTTTTATTGAACGTAAATTAAACTAGGAAAACATAATTAAAACATGATAAAAATACTAGTATCAAAGCTTTTCAAGTGCAAAAACTAGTTTAATTTGCTGCACCAAATTACGACATATCAAACTGCCCCACACTTAAGTCATTGCTTATCCTTAAGCAAAGCAATTGAAAATAGTAATTAAAAGACAATCCTTAAGCAAATATGGTACAAATGTTAGTTTTAGAGCACATGACTAGGCATTTCATATTTGCACATAATCTTGGCATGATATATAGTTGACTTTCCACTTTTAATATCAATTACCTAAGTTTAGTATATTACAAAGCATACAAACATTAGGGGCTTCAAATGTAAGGATCCATCAATAAGTTATACAGGTAATTTGGTTATCCTAACAGAATACAAACAGACATAAATGTAATTGTTTAGTATGATGTCAATTCACAAATAAGTCTACCTAGATCACATATAGCTTTTTGGCTTGTAATGTTCTGAGGCTTAGGACATGTATAGGATTCAAGAATAGTAAGCATCAAATAGTTTCAAGCAAAAACTTAGTTTAGCACATCTTATTGTTCCCTATTCTCCCCCTTAGCGACCTTTACTTGCTCACCGCCTTATTTCTCCTTCTCTCACCTTCCTTATTTCTCCATAGGAAATCACAGCATAATATAGCAACTATGGCTAGCTCACAAGTTTGTGTGCACTAATGAATGAGTATCCTTATTTTCGATGACTTTGTCACTTTTCTTTCTTATTTTTCAATACATTTCCCATTCACGAATGCTTTTACTCTTAGGATCCTTTTCTATTCATTTTTTATTTTCTTTTTGAATTTTTCTTTTGCTACACATGTTGGCTAGCCTATAATCACTCTATCACGTTGATCCTTCCAATTTCACTCTAATTTTACAAAATTTTACCATAATTTATCTACTTAACCCTCAATACTATGGCCAGACATCTATAGTCGTGCAGTCTAAGACCAAAGATGTAATACCTTTCACCCGTATTCACCGTCAGAATAGGGTTACGGAGCATTACCAGACTTTCAATACCTTTAAACATACATTTCATATACAGTTTATCAATTCAAATACAATTCAATCTCAAAATAAATCATAGTATCCCTTAAATAAGCCTACGACGCCTTAATCATGCATTAGGAGTAATTCGAGACTAAACCGATAACTCGAGAAATTTTTCAACACTTAGTAATTTTTTTATCAAATCAAGGGACACACGCCCTTGTGACCAGGACATGTGTCTCACACGGCCACAAGACACACCCGTATCACCAGCCGAGTGAAAACGGGGGGTACATATTGACTTGGGTCACACGGCCAACCACACGCCCGTGTGTCTAGCCCGTGTGCCATTTAATGTGGCCACACACGCCCGTGTGGCAGGCCGTGTGCTAGGTCATGCCAAACTTGTAGGGTATACACACTTATGCAACATGGCCAAGTCACACACCTGTGTGCTAGGCCATGTGCCAATTAAGGGGTACGCTGACTTGTGCCACACGGCCAATCACATGCCCATGTGTGAAACTGTGTGGAGCATACTGACTTATTTTAATTCCAACACTAGGGGACACACGACCGTGTAACATAACCATGTGTCACACACAGCTGAGACACACGTCCGCGTCTCTGCCCGTGTGGACAAAAATAGGCTATTTGCAAAGCCATTTTGCCACCCTATTTTCATATACTTGCACAAGCATAATTTGCAACATTTTGTTTGCACAAGCATAATTTGCAACATTTTGTAACTCAATAGGCAGCCAATAATTTCATACACATATTTGAATACTTATATGCAACCAAAGCATTACCAAATTAAGCCAAATCAAATGGCTTTGTCTTATACCACAACATGTACCAAAATCACTAGCTCAAGTAACCAAAACTATCATCTTTATAACTAGCCTATACATGCCATATTTACATATATCCATGAGTTTAAAAGTACTAATTGGAAACTAGATAGTGTGATGCGTAACTCTGACTTTATCCAATTCAAGCGAACTATTGAACCTCTATAAAACATGGAAAAAAAACAGAGTAAGCTTTATAGCTTAGTAAGCCCGTATAATTCAGAATTTAACTTGCCATTTATAGTAATCAAATAATTAAACAAAGTATATCAAATTCACTTGCCAAATGCCGATGCACAAGCATTCATCAATATGTTAGTCTCATAAGTACATATAATAAACCTTTATCTCAATTTCATACATCAATCTATTATATCATACCAAATTCATATAACATGTATAACATATGTAACAAGTCATCCTCATTCATATAATCGACAATCCATTTATATAACCAATAATTCATCCATATAACCATTAGCAGAATTATGCCCGTTGAACCTATTAGAATATCTATAGATACATGGGTGATACACACTAAGTGTATTAATCGGTAATCCGTCAATTCATCATCGTATTCACTCTTTCAAGCTATGATCGATGAACTCCTCCTGAGCTGAAGAACAGTAAGCTCTATCTAGCTGGAAACAGTAAGCTCTTACGAGTTGAGAACAGTAAGCTCTTACGAGCTGATATATCGGTAAGCTCATACGAGCTGCGGTGAGTCTGCAACACATGCAGGATCTCGACCTAAACGGTAACCCTAGTGACATATCACTTATATCCTATGAATTCCTACGGTTCAAACGGGGCTCGATAACCATCAGACTATATCAATAAGGCATTCGAATTTCAAGTAGATCATTTACTCAATTACATACATTCATTTCAAATAATTACAAGTATTTAACAGTTCGATTCTAATTATACGAACTTACCTCGTATCGCTCGGATAACAAATATCGGCTAATCGTCAACCTTTCCTTTTCCCCGATCTAGATTCAATCCTTGCTTATCTTGATCTATATATATTTAAAAATCAGCACATTCAGTATTCGTTCTATAAAATTTAGTCTAAATTTCACTTTAAGGCATTTTTACACATTTGCCCCTAATGTTTCACATCTTTTACAATTTAGTCCCTATCACAAAAATTGCAAATTTATGCAATTAATCACAAACCCATGCTTAGCCGAATTTTAATGGAGTCCCTAGCAGCCATATCTTTTATTTATTTACACTTTTACCCACATAATTTTACATTTTTACAAATTAATCCCTTTTTGACATTTTTGTCAAAAATCACTTTACAAAACTAGTAAATCTATTAATAAACCTTCATAATCTATCATCAGTATCAATTTATTCTAACATTCAACAATGGCAACATGTTCAATCTGTAACAGTTTCGAAGTCAAAGGTACGGGCTAGCTAGAATACGAAGCAACGATCTCAAAAACATAGAAATCATTAAAAATAAGACAAAAACAGACTTACAATTGCACAAATGAGCTTGGTCGAACGAAAGAATAACAATGGCTTCCTCTTGCCCTAATTTTCGGTGGTGATCACTTAAAGAAGATGATGATATTAAACTATTAAAATTTTAACTTATTAAATTAACCAAATTACTAAATTAACCTTAGTTATAACTCATTAAAATCATATAATGCAAGCCCATCTTTGTCCACTGATAAATCGTAAAAGTAACATATTTTAAACCCATATTTAGCATGCTTTTGGATGATTTAAGCCTTGAATTATGTAATTTGGTGCTCTTAATACTTTGTTTTCATGTTTTATACTCAGGAGAGCACCGGATGATGAAAAGAACGAAAACAGGCCCAAAACGAAGTAAATGGGCTATATCACGAAATCCACACGGCCTAGGCCCAAGACCACACGGTTGTGCCTCATTCAACGGCTTCGAACACGGCCTGGCCACGATTTACACTGGCGTGTGAAATGGGCGTGTCCCTACCGCAGCCAAGAGGAGTTTTACTCGGATTTGGATACTTGGAGGCAAAAAAACACATTCCAAAGCCTATTCAAACACCCTAGTAGGAATTCTACTTGAATTAGGATACTTAGGGGCCAAGTAAGGCATCTCAAAGTCTATATAAACACCCTAGGAGGCAACTTAAGTGGGTAGTTCGGCAGAAGCCGGAACCCAGGGCTTTAGTCAGGGGCCATCCAGCTAGGCCAAAGAAGGGCAGATTTGTGGAGATTTACTCGAAGATAGCCAGTTGATTCATCTCAAGAAGCCGGAATCATACTCAAGACGAAGGATCTCTCCTTCAATTCCTTTAAGGGGTTTTAGGGATTTCTTATGTTTTGTTTTATCTTTTCTTTTGAGATGTATTCTTTTATTATCATTATGAACTAAACCCTTAGATACCTGAGGGGGATGAAACCTAACATGAATCTTGTTATCGTTTGCTGAACTATATGATAAATATTTGACTTGTTCTTAATTATGTGTTCTTAATTCTTGTATTGATATTTCCGGGATATTAATTCAAGTGTGATGTGCTTAGGTGGAGGAGCAAAAATATTTTTGTTAAAATATTAATACCACGAGGATCAATCACTATATGGGAACAAATGACCGAAAAATTTTTGTTAAAATATTTTCTGCCGGCTAAAACGGCTAAGTTGAGGAATGATATCTCCTCTTTTGTACAGATGGATCTAGAAACATTTTACAACGCATAAGAGAGATACAAGGATCTACTAAGGAGGTGCCCTCACCATGGGTTACCCTTGTGGCTACAGGTTCAAACCTTTTACAACGGTGTAAACCCCTCAACTAGGCAGTTGATTGATTCAACCACCGATGAAACCCTGAATAACAAGACCCTTGAAGTGACTTATGAGTTTATAGAGGAGATGCCACTGAATAACTATCAGTGGCAAGTTACCAACAAAAGCCACCAGTGTTTTCAACCTCGATGCAGTAACCATGCTATCAAACCAGGTAGAGATGTTAAATAAAAAGATTAATGGTTTGTATGGCTCTTCACAGGTACACCCGATTATGCAGTGCGATACAAATGGAGGAGGGATGAGCAATATAGAATATCCATCCTACAACCCTGGCATAGAAAGCGAATAGATGAACTATATGGGTAACAATTCTAGACCTCAGAATAATCTCTATAGTACCAATTATAATCCAGGTTGGGAGAACCATCCCAACTTTTCATGGGGCGGCCAAGGTAATCAGAGACAACAACCCCCTCCAGGCTTCCAACAGCAACCCTATCCACAAGAGAAAAAGCCAAACCTTGAGGAGATGCTAACAAAATTTATCGCGGTGTCAAAAACCCGTTTCCAAAACACCAAAACAGCACTCAAAATTCAAGAAGCATCGATTCAAGGGATCAAGAACCAATTAGGACACCTTGCTAAGATCATATCAGAACGACCACAAGGCAGCTTGCCAAGTAACATTGAAACTAACCCAAATGAGCAACTTCAAGCCATAACTGCTCACAATAGTGAAGGGTTAGATGAACCAAAATTGAGGCAAGAGAATATGGTAGAGGAAGGTAAGGTTAAGGTATGCCATGATAAGCTAAAACCGGTAATTAAAGAGTACCAAACTCGTGTGCCATACCCCAATGCGATGAAGAAAGACCACACAGATGAACAATTCGGTAAATTTCTTAAACTTCTAAAGAAATTACATATTAACTTACTGTTTCTTGAAGCTCTTTCGCAGATGCCAGATTCAATGAAATTTTTTAAAGAGCTTTTGACAAACAAACGAAGGTTAGATGATACGTTGCATGTGGAGCTAAATGCAGTGTGCTCAGCAATTTTACAAAATAAACTACCACGAAAGCTAAAAGACCCAGGGAGTTTTACAATTCCGTGCTTAATTTGTAGTTTATTTGTTGATAATGCTTTAGCATATTTAGGGGCAAACATAAATGTTATGCCTTATAAAATGTTTAAACAGCTAGGTCTAGGGAAACCCAAACAAACTAGGATAAGCATTCAATTATCTGATAAAACTATTAGAATTCCTAGGGGTATAATCGAAGATGTACTAGTAAAAATTGACAAATTCATATTCCCAGTAGACTTTGTCGTTTTAGACATGGATGAGGACAACAATATTCTTTTAATTTTAGGAAGACCCTTTTTAGCAACTGCTAAAACTAAAATTGATGTTGGTACAGGCGAACTCAGACTTCGTGTAGGTGATGAAACGATCACTCTTCAGGCTCTTGACTCAGCTAGGACATCGAGTAATCAAGGTGAAAACATCACCTCTACTAATGACCATTTGATCCCACCTTCTTTATAGGAAACACCATGAAACTACATAACTGAGCCAGATCTTAGACCTCGTGTCAACAAGGAAATAACTCATGAGGAACGAAGGCTTCAGATCGATGAACTAGACGAGTGGAAGACACATTACAAGGAGAACCTAAAAACACACGAAGCAAAAACAAAGCGACTCCATGAGCCAAACCAATTTAAGATCAGAGATCAGGTATTGTTGGATAAAACAGACCCTCAGATTGCCACTTCAGACCTTGATACAAACGAAGAAATCCCTTTTGAGGTACTGAATATCTTCCCACATGAAACAGTCGCGGTAACTAATCCCAAGTTCGGCACTTTTAAGGTAAACACTACTCAACTCGAACTATATAGTGATCATAGAACTGATAGCAGAGGTGAGAAGTTTCAACTCCTCAAACCACCATGAAATATGTGAATGAGAGGTAAGTCTAGCTTAAGACTTTAAACGAGCGCTTCTCGGGAGGCAACCCGAACATTAACCCCATTAATTTTCATATTTTTATTTTTATTTTTACTTTTATCACCTAACTACAAACTAACCAAACTAATAAAACATAGGTTTCCCTACCACATGGCCTTGCACACGAGCATGGACACCACGGATTTGCACACCAGCATGGCAGAAATTGTACAAACCAAGGACGAAAAATCCCCAAAACCACAGAAGGTGATAAAATGCCACTGCCGTACGATACGGTCGTGGTCAACACTGATTTATCAACATAGGCGTGGCGACCTCTACACAGGCGTGGGAGAAATGAACGAATTACAACATGGCCATGCGATACGGCAGTGTCACCCAACACGCCCATGTGCCACGGGCGTGGGGAGCAACCAAATCCCTGACTCTATTTAAAACCCCCTTCTTCTCACCTTCTCCCCAAATTCTTTTTCAACCTCCACACCCCTCTTCCTTTCTACTACTTTTATCCTTCCATTTTTCCTCTTCTGCTTTCCCTCATTCTTCCTCAACACCACCATCTCCATGTGGAAGAAGTGAAAGGACCCTAGCATAGTCTCCCCGTACGAGACCGATCTACATAAGTTCATACCGGCCGCTTCATCAACTCGACAAGGCAAGGACCTTTGAGTCCATTTATTTTTTCTTTTTCTTTTCTCTTCTCCTTTATTTTCCTTCCCTTTATCTTTTTTGTCTTTAATTTATATTATTATATTTTGATTTCTTTGATTTAGGTTCAAAAGGCTGTTAGGGAATCACCACACTACGACCCTAGTATCCACCGTGCACATCTACCTAGTCCATCGTGCCTATCTGTCTAAGGATTTCATCCATAATTCAAGAAGTTTCACTTCTCTCCCTCTCTTATGATTTCTTACTATATTGTTATTATCCACCTTTGTACATTGAGGTCAATGTACATCTTAAGTGTGGGGAGGTTATTGATTTCATTACCAGAAAATCCCTGAATTATGTCTTGTTCTTAAAGTAATTTTCTCATATTTACTATTAAAATGAAACTTCTATTGATGTATGATTTTCATTGATATGTTTCGGATTAAGTCATAGATAATTGTGCAGTGATGGTTTAAACTTTAAGATATTAGAGAATCAAGCATGATAAGTCCATTTTCATGATTAAAATTTTTAGGTTGTTTCCCTAATCTTAAATGTTACTTTGAAGTTTGAAATTTGCAAGGTTGACATCAAGAACTATAATTTCTGTGAGTCTTTGAACCTTTTAGAGCATATATTTTTCTTGTTCACTTTATTGATTATGAGTGTGTCAATATTGATTTGTTATTCTAGAACTTGCTTCGATTATACATGTCGATACCACACTTTTAATTTAATATACTGAGATGATAAAGACACCTAGGATTTAACCCACTTACTCCACAAAAAGCCTACCTCCAGAACTAACCCCTAGTGAACCCCTTTTTAGCCTAATAAACCATTTCTTGACTCACCCATTAATTTTAACCCAAAACCAAATTTTTGACTTCCCCTAATCTTTTGACGTCCCTTTTTGTTGAGATTTGAATTGAGCATTTACCTAACTATGTTCTCTATTTTAGTTGTTAAAGTTCTTTCTTATCATTGTATTCTAAAAAATAGTTGAGAGTATATTCATCATTAGTTCTATGTTCTTGAGCTTAAACAGTTAAATTCACATTTTTAGAAGAAGCTCGTGTTATTAATGTAATTTTTCATTATTAGTTCATTGTTTCTAGTTAGGTAATTTTTCAATTCAATCTCGATTCTAACCTTCTAATTCAGCCTATATCCACACCTTTAACCGAAGCCCCATTACAACCCTTTAAAGACCTTTTGATTTGTGTATCATCTCATTTTCTAGTGGTGGAGATTTGATTTTCATGCAAGCTTATGGGATTAACTTTTTATGTTCGACTTTTTGAGTGCTTAATTTGAACCTTAAACACCTTAAGTGATTTGAGTGAATCTTTAGTGAGGATGTCAATTCCTGTCGGTTTTGAATTAGAAGTAATTATTTAGGTAAGGGAAAACACTTATATTTTCGTGCTATAAAAGTTTTTTACTTAGTATGTTTGAATCTTTAGGACTCTTTTAGTTCAAATTATCAATGTATGAATTATCTATGAATTATGATGAAACATTATTGATGATCATTATGAATTAAGGAAGTTAATTTTAATTGTGAGTTGAGAACTTTGCTTGAGGACAAGTAAAGGCTTAAGTGTGGGGATATTTGATAAACCATAATTTACACATATTTTAACCCCACGCTTAACTTAATTTTGGATGATTTTCTATTGAATTTGATGAATTCGATGCTCTTAATCTCTTAATTTCATGTTTTATACTCAGGAGAACTTAGGAAGTCGAAAAGAACAAGAAATGAACCAAAAAGGGACAAAATGGGCCTACACGGCCTGGACCACCGCACACGGGCAAAACCACACGGCCGTGGGTGGCAAGCTGGATCGAACACAGCCTAAGCTATCGACCACGGGCGTGTCCCTGCCAAAATTAGGAAGAATTCTATTCGGAATAGGATACTTGTGGGCCAAGTAAGGCATCCTAAAAGCCTATATAAACACCCTAGAAGGGCAACCTAAAAGAGAGTTCGACAGGACGTCGAATAGACGCCGAGTAGAAGGAGAAAATACTCCAAGACAGCCGTCGGGAACAGCTTAGGAGAAAGATCTCCATCAAGACTGAGGATCTCCCATCGAGTTCTTTAGAAGTTTTTGGGTTTTCTTATGTTTTGTTGTTTTTCCTCTTTCATGATGTTTCCCTCTTTTAGTATGAACTAAACTTCCCAAATATTTAAGGGGGATGAAGCCTAAGATGAATCTTATTATTATTTGATTTATGAGATAAATACTTATGCTTATTCTTAATTGTGAGTTCTTATTCTTGTTTGATAATTTAGGTTATTGATTCAAGTCGAATATGCTTATTCAATGGAGCAAAAGACCTTGTCTAAGAGTAAATCAAAATAATTGAGTGGAGTTGATTGCAACCCTAGAGATAGGGCGACGAAAATCTGCCAGATTAGGGTCAAACCTAATAAGGAAATCCATATATCGAGTTAATGAGACAATAGGGGTTTTAATTAGAAAGAGATTTCAATTAATCAACCTAGAGTCACTTATTAGTAGCCTCGAGAGAGGTATTAATATAATTTAGGGATTTCTACTAATTAAGCTAAGTGAATAAATTGCATGAATCAAAAGTAATAAGTGAAGTCTAGGTGGATTCTTCCTTAGGTATTGCCGATCTCATATAAGTTGTCCAAAAGTATTTTCCCAATTTACTCTTTGTCACTTCCATGGTTAGTTAATTTTAGATTAGAAATAAATTCCCTTAATTATTAGGCTAGATAATAAAAATATAGTTAATACTAGTACTCTTGGTCCTTGAGGATACGATATTCCAGACTCACCACAGCTATACTATTGTTCGATAGGTGCGCTTGCCTTTGTCGAAATAATAGTTAGTTTCGAGTTCCATCAAAAAGAAAAACATAAAAATTGAAACAAATTTCCTATGTTAACCCCCCAGACTTTAGAAAACACATTTTCCTCAATGCGTAGCTCTAAAAATATAAGGAAAAAAGTTATCAATTGATTGTGATAGTTCTGTAAGCATTTGGTTGGTGCTTCCGCTTTGATCATTGAAAGATCACAATGTTTGTAACAACCCATTTTTATTGAAATCAGAATACTAGTTTTTGGACCATAAATCTGATGTGAAAATAGTTATTTTATTATTAATTTAAGGTCTATGGTATGTTAGTAGTGTCGTATAAAAATTTTGTTAAGAACTTTTCCCGTTTGCATGCTTGATTTCATGAAAATGACTAAATCATATAAGGTGCAAAAGTGTAGTTGTAGTAGCTAAAGGAGTTAAATGGCTATAGAACTTTTATGTAAGGAATTTAAATGGTAATTAAACCATTATTCTTATGAGTGGACAAATATGGACACCTTATTAAGTGATTTAAAGTTTAATTACTAGGCTAATTATGTAAATTAGTAAATAAGTTAAAGTAAATTAAAAGAAAATTAAAACCCATCATCTTTAATCTATCTTTTTCCACTATAAAACCAAAGAAAATACCTTCAAGGAAGCTTGCTAGGTTCGTCTAGGAGTATCCATTACACGTGAGTATAATTTCATCTTATTTTTAATTATTTTTATGTTTTCGAAATCACTGTAGCTTACTCTAGCTAGCCTAGGGACAAATTTGCAAAACTGTTAAAGGATTAAGGTTTTTCCATGAACATGTTTGTATGATTTATAAACCTTAATGAAAGATTATGATTCCTTGTTAATAAATAAACAAGTTTTGTAAAGTGATTTTTGATGAAAATGTCAATTAGGGACTTATTTGTAAAAATAGTAAAAGCATATGGTGAAATTGTGAAATAATGATTTTTTATGAGTTGATATGTGTTCATAATAAATTCGGCTAGCATGGGGTAGGGATGAAATTGCATAAATTTCCATTTACGAGCTTAAGGACTAAATTGTAAAGAAGTTAAAATGTTAAGGGCAAAAATGTACATTTGCAAAAGTATGAATTTTGGATTAAATTGAATAGTGTGTGAATTAAATAGCTTGAATTTGCTTATTTAGATCCAGGTAAAGCTAAAGCTTCGGAATAGTCGACTCTGTTTTTACACCTTAATCGTCGAGGTAAGTTCGTATGATTGTGTATCATTTTAATACTATGTTTTGAGCTATATGTAATGTGTTGATAGTATGAAACTGAATAATGTAATCCAACAATGTTATGATGACTATCGAACCCTGTTTGAACCTTAGGAATTTGTGGGATACAAAAGACATGTCATTAGGGTTTCCACGTTTCGGGTGCTGGTCTTTAATGTCCTACCGATGGCTGAGGTCCTGTATTTGTTGCAGATACTCCACAGATCGTGTGAGCAGCATCATGTAGCTTACATTCTGACCCACAGCTTGTGTGAGTAGGCCTATTTCACAGCTCGTGTGAGCAACGATGTAAAGGAAAGGAAAAGGTTATAGTTATATGTTTAGCACACTTCGTGTAAGCTATTCCGTGTATCCAATGATATTCTAAATGGTTCAACGGGCATAAAAAGGAAAGGAAATGGTAAGTTTTCAATATGAACCATGATATATATGTATGAAAAGAATTGAAATGGTGAGTTAATTAAAAGTATGTTATGTTAAGGAAGATGATGAATTCAAATGAATTATGTTCATGTGTAATGGATTATTTATGTTAAACTCATGTGGATTTTGTTTGAGTATGCTAACATGATTTGTTGTTGGTGCTTAGGCTTGTGGCAAGCTTATGGTCAGATTGTATTATGCAAAAACTTAATGTTATGTTATGAAATGGTAAGTTATGTTTTATGTTTTACGAACTTACTAAGCATTATGTGCTTACATAGTTTTCTTTCCTATGTTTTATAGATAATCGGAAGCTCGTTCGGTTAGGAAGCTCGTCAGAGACCTATCACACTATCCCATAGATATATCAATAGATTTCAATGTTTTGGCCACGGTTATAATGGCATGTATAGCAAACTTATGTTTAAAGTTTGAGTTGAATGTTAAGTGTTTAATTTGGTATGTATATATGATAATTGTTTTGTACCATTTGAAAATGGTTAGTTTTGTGCTAGTTAGGTAGTTTTGATGCATGAGAATAATGGTCCATATGGTACAGTTATTTTGATATGGTATGGATCTAGTATGGTATGTTTGAAATGTGGTCAACTGTGGTCTGTTTGGTATAGAAATAAGTTAGGTGTGTATGGTTAAGGTATGGAAAAATATTCACATGTTTAGGTATGTTTGATATTGGATGATTGAGGTGCCTTATTGGCATATTGGTTGGATGTATTTTGGATCTTTGAATGGGTCTTTTTATGCAGGTTTTGAACATGTTTTAAAGCTTTGATCATGTGTGCAAATGTACTTAGTTTTATGCTAGAGATGGGTGAATGAAATGGCTTGTTTTTTGGCCTATTTTTTGTCCACATGGCCTAAGACACAGGCGTGTGTCTCAGTCATGTGTGACACACGGCCATGGGACACGGCCGTGTGTATCCTGTAGGTTTTAAAGGTTGCAGTTCGAAAGTTACATAGCCTAGCATAGGGCCTGGCACACAGCGTGTGGCTTGGCCGTGTGACCCAAGTCAGGGAGTTACACGAGCACGTACATGGGCTGGGAAATGGTCGTGTGTCCCTATTTCAATTGTTACATGGTCTGATAAACAGGCGTGTATCTCAGTCGTGTGAGTCACACAGCCGTGTGACCCCTGCAGTATGATTTTTTTCTAACTTTTTCCTCAATGTTTTAAATGTTCCTGATTTAGTCCTAAATCGTTTCTAAAGTGTTTCTAAGGCCTCAAGGGCTCAAATAAGGACAATATGAATGTGTTTGAATGGACTATACTATGATTTATAAAATCATTGGAAATGAATGATTTTAAGTTATGTTTTTAAAGTAATGCTTTGTCACCCTATTTCAGCGACGAATATGGGTTAGGGGTGTTACAACTTTTGTGCTTATGTTGTATGGGGATTTTATACAAAAAATTCATCAATATATATAAATATTTGTTCAGTTCTAATATTTCGCAAATTACAATATCATAAAAGAAACAAGTAACTTTCCTAATGTAAAATAAACTTAACATAAAATTTGTCCTAATGTATATATATTTTATTATTCTTCCCCTTGTAGTCCTCTTTTTCTCCTCTATTCCTTTTGTTTTCTCTATAAAATTACAACTTCTTTGAAGGGTTCATTTCCTTATCCATCCGCTCCATAGGTACTCCGACTCTTTTGCACAACTCCGTTATAAGGTGCGGGAATAAGGTTCCTTTTGCCTAATTTCTTACACATTCAATCATATTTCGATATATCCAAGTACCAATACATATCTGTTTCTTTTGCAAGATCAAATAAACTAGAATGGCTTGTAATGGGTTTATATCAGAAAGGTCAGCTGTAGGCCAAATTCTTGAACATACGAACTTCATCCATATTTTTTTCCCTTGGAGTCATTAACACTTGGTTGAATGTCTCAGGTATTGCTGCGCCTGTTTGATACGTCCATACTTCTTTCCCTTTCGTCATAAATCTTAAGACCTCTTCCATGCCTACATTTATAAATTCTTTGAGATATGTTTTGTATAGGTAATCTCAGTAATAGTACGGAGCATCGTAAAATTGAAAAATACTTCTTTCAGTTACCAAGACGTTGACCCCTCTAACTTTGAAATATGTTTGTAGCTCATAGTACGGTCATTTCACTTCTCTCTCTTTTAATGCAAGATAGAATTCCTACACCACGGGAATTATTGCTGGTCTTCAGGTGGCAGGCAGAAGCTAGTCCATTCTCTTTCTATTGCAATTTCCCATACTCCTTTACAATTTCTCATTAATGAGTCAAATCATTGTTGTTAGATGAATTTGTACGACTGCAACCGTTGTAGATATTTGTCTATATTGTTTTCCTGAAATTCAACAGTTGGATTCATAATGTTATATCAGAATCTATAATTTATTTGAACCTGAATGTTGTTGTGGTATTGCTCTCTGAGATTATGGGACTTCTTTGACTATCGATAGAGAGATCTTGTTTTCTACACAATGTTTAGGGATGATAAAAAAATTTGAATGGTCTATTTATATTAGAGGAAGATAATGATACAATTAAGAGTTATATTTGTGTTAGGTAGTTTATTCCTGATCAAAGGAGTTGATAATTCTAAATCTACTAAAATTCAATTATAAAAACGTCAGATTTTAGTTAAAGGTCAGACAACGTCTTATGTAGGGGTTTCGCAACATCATTTATGAATATTGTGATGTTGAGTATAGTTTACCTGTGCTACACTTTATGTAGTGTCACGACATGCAGGGTTGGTGTCACAACATTAAGGCCAGTATCTACTGTCATCTTTCTCTGGCTTAGGATCTTTTATTCTTTCATTTTCTTCATTTATTTCCTGTTCACTTTCCAATATAACCTCTTTCCCACTTTGGCTCCATAAAACTTTGCATTGTAAGGCTTGAATGTCAATTATTTCCTTTGTTATCCCCTCAAAATTATGTTTTACTCTCTGTCCATTTACTAGAAAAAGTTGTCCTCCCTTTCCAATAAGTTCTATTACCCCATGGGGTGTTACCTGATTTATTGTGTATGGGCCAGTCCATCTAGATTTTAACTTACCGAGGAATAATTTTAATCCTAAATTAAACAACAACACTTTTTGTCCAGAAAAAATTCACATTTTCGTATTTTTGCGTCATGCTTGAGTCTGCTCCTCTCCTTCTATAACTTGGTATTTTTGCAAGCCATAATACGATATTCTTCTAATTCTTGTAATTGAAATAGCCTTTCTTTCTTGGCTAACTCTGGATCTAAGTTTACTTCTTTGATTGCCCACAAACTAATTTTTGAGACATTCCTAGCGGCGTCTTGTATGATGTTTTGTAGGCCCACAGTGCATTGTCTAATCTTGCTGTCCAATCTTTCCTATTTGGATTTACTATTTTTTCAAGAATTTGCTTGATTTCCTAGTTGGACACCTTTACTTGGCCATTAGCTTGTGGATGGCATGTTGTTATCATCTAACGTCTCACACTGTACTTGGCTAGAGTAACTTCAAACTGCTTACTACAAAGAGATCCTTCATCACTTACCAGCACACGAGGTGTTCCAGATCTAGTGAAGATATTTTTTTCTTAAGAATCGAACTACTGCTTTTATATCATTAGTAGGTAATGCCACTACTTCAAACCATTTGGAAGCATAATCAATGGCTAATAGGATGTAATGATTCCTAATTGAACGTGGAAAGGGTCCCATAAAGTCAAATCCCCAAACATCAAATATCTCTACTTTGAGTATCCTAGTTTATGGCATTTCATCTCTTCTCGATATACTTCCAATCCTTTGGCATCTATCACATCCTTGTATGAATTCAAAAACATCTCTATTCATAGTTGGCCAATAAAATCCTGATTACAGTACCTTCTGCACTGTCCTTTTTCCGTCAAAATACCCCCACATGGTGATGTATGACATCCTTGTAGGATATTGTTTAATTCTTCTTCAGCTACACATCTTCGTACTAATTGATTTGCGCATTGTCAGAATACATATGGATCTTCCCAAATATAATTTTTCGATTCATGCATGATCCTTTTCTTTTGATGCCATGATACATGTGATGGAAAAATGCCTTTATGTAACACCCCTTACCCATGTTCAATGCCAGAACAGGTTACGAGGTGTTACCGGACAATAACGCTTGCAACTGAACAAATTCGAGACATAAATTTTTGTGTAAAATTTAAAACTTTTATCTTATATCATCAAGTCCCTAAAATGGGCCTACGAGGCCTAAAACATTCTTTAGGAGCGATTCGGGACTAAATCGAGAACTTTTAAAACTATTGGAACATTTAGAAAACTTCCTTATTTTGGAATGTCACACGCCCGTGTGGGCAAGTCGTGTGGTTACACCAGCCCGTGTGGCCTAGGACACGCCCGTGTCCTCCACCCGTATAACTTTCTATTTATGACGTCATCATTTGTTTTGAATCACATGACCAAGTCGCACCCCCGTGTGCTAGACCGTGTCCTCCACATGGCTGAGACACACGACCGTGTCTCTGCCTATATGGTCAAGAAGTTAACTATTTTCCAAGTCAATTTCTACCCTATCCATCCAATACTTGAGTATAACTTGAATGACACATTTCATGACATATTAAAGCTACCAAAACATCCACCACACACACGTAATAAGTCATAGCATACAATTTATTGGCCACATTAAATGGCCTTATACAACAATGAACTCTGAATATCATATTTCATTATTCTAGGACAACGTATAGTAACATATACACATGACCCAGTTCCCTATACATGCCATAACCTTAAGTATAAAATCATTGATACCTAAATTGTAAGCTTAATAGTGTGATAGGTTATCCGGCGACTTCCAACCCGAGCTAACCTGAGTACATTATAAACACAGAAAACAACGGAGTAAACTATAAAGATTAGTAAGTACTTATGTAAATTATACAGAATTTATTACCATGCCTTTAACAATCCTCATTATAAGCTCTCAAGATAATACCATCATTATTGCATAAAATTTCACAATTCATTTATGTTCATCCTGAGTTATTTAATCAAGTTACAATCACTAAATTATTTTTATCTAGAGCTACAGAACTACAAATTAAGATCCACTAATTTTACCTGAAACTAGACTCACATATACTCTTACCATAAAAGTTCTAGAATTTTTGGTTCAGCCAATCAGTACAGTTTATTCTTTAAAGTCTCCCCTATTTCACTGTCTAACAGTTCCGACCCCTTTTAACTAAAAATCAATTATCTCATTGTACAGAACTCGAATGACATTCCCGTCTATTTCTCTTGAAAATAGACTCATTAAGAATTTCAAGAATATAAATTTTATCCCATGATTTTTTTTTTTTTGCAATTTTTAATAAATTTCCCAAGTCATAATAGGGGATTCCAAAATCATTCTACCCCTGTCTCACTAAAATCCAATTATCTCACCATATGAAATTCTTTTGCTTATTCTGTTTATTTTATGTAGAAATAGACTAAATAATATTTAATTTCATATCTCATTCAACCTCAAATTGAATTTCCAAGATTTTTGGTGATTTTTCAAAGTTACACAACTGCTGCTATCCAAAACGGTTTTATTTCAAATTTCACTCTTTAATGAAACATCATAACAATATGCTCCCATTCAATAACATAATTTGATTAGTATGAATAATACAAAACTTTATCACTTCACTTACTCATTTTAATCCTCACCAAAATTCATCACATATCGATTTCATTGCTCACATGAAATTCCACTTAGTCGAATTTTCCTGATGAACACTTCGGAGTAATTACGGATACAAGGTGGTTCCGCACATAGCACACTCATAATAACAGATACACGGTGGTTTCGCACACAGTCCACTAGTAATAACAGATTCACGGTGGTATCGAACACAGCCCACCAATAATAACAGATTCACAGTGGTATCGCACTTAGCCCACCAATAATAAAAGATTCACGGTGGTATTGCACACAACCTACCAATAATAATAGATGCTATCCGGTGTACATAGTAGCCTGCACTTAGTACTACACATGTGACCATAGCTATTTTATTCCACAATCTCACATAGAACCATATCTCGATGCCATAGTCTAACTATGGTCTTACATGATTTCACTTAGTCACACTTTGCCATGACTCATTCATGGTCTTTTCCGTCAATTCATCATTTAGTACCGAATGAAAGTGTTCAACTTTGCGTTCGTTAGTCTCAAACATAGAATTTTTATTGTACAGCAAATAATATAATTAAATTCACAAATTATTCATCAATTTATCAAATAAACATTTATGATTAACATACGAACTTACCTCGGTATGAAACGACGAAATAAGTCAATTACTCGATTATCTTGCTTTTCCCCGATCTAATTATGAATCTTATCTTCCTTGATATATAACAACACATTTAATTTATTTTTTTATCATGCTACTCAAATTAGCTCAATTTCACATTTTTGGTAAAATTATATTTTTACCCCTAAACTTTGTCATATTTACACTTTTGCCCCTAAGCTCGGTAAATGAAATGTGTTCAATTTCTTTACTACCCATGCATAGCCGAACCTTTTTCATGCTCAAAGCAGCCCACATTTTCCATTATTTCACACCTTTACTACCTATTTTACAACTTTTACAAAATGGTCCATTTTAGGTGTTTTCATGAAAATCACTTAACAAAAGTTGTTTATTTAACAATCAAGATTGATTTTCTTCCATAAAAATACAGCAAACAACATGAATATTCTCATGGAAAAACCCTAGACTTTCAACCATTTTGCAAAATAGTCCCCTCATTAGCTAGATTAAGCTATAAGGGTTCCAAAAATACAAAAATCATCAAAAATGACCATCAAAATCAATTACTTGTGAGAGTTAGAAGTTGCTAAATTTTTCAAGCTTCCATGACCATTTCCTTGGGTAAGAATCGGTGGAGAAGAAAGAGAAATAAAAAAGATGGTAGCTTTTGCTATTTTGTCTTATTACACCTATTAATTTATTTACCAATTTAACCTTTTAATAACTTCACCAAATTCACCTACTACATGTCCATCTTTGTCTCATCACTTTTCTATTGGTATAATTACCATGCAAGTGCTCATACTTTTCAATTCTATAGCTATTTAGTGCCTTTATCAATTAGACCTTAAATTTTGCACCTTATGCGATTTTGTCCTTTTTATCAAATTGAGCACTCAAATGAGAAATTTTCTTTATGAAAATTTCACACAACTTTAGTATCATAATTAGACATCAAAATAATAATAAAATAAATTTTTTGATGTCACTGTTCCGACTAGGCCCAAAATCAGGATGTTACACTTTAGCGATGTAATTCACATAATCTGCACACCATGGTGTGCTGTTATTTCTAACCCTCACCTGATGGCCATCTATTCTGAATAATTATTCATCTATGAAGGTTTCCTTTATTCTTTAGAGTCCTACTGTTCTAAATCATTTTCCATTCTGGATAGATCGTTTGTGATTTGATTCTCCATTCCTTTTTTATCCATTATCCATAGATAGAATTCTTGAAGCAGTAATACCCATCTCATTAGTCTGGCTTTTGTTTCCTTCTTTTTCATGACATACTTTAGTGCAGAATGGTCAGTGTAAACATAAACTCTAGTTGCCATCAAATAAGGATGGAATTTTTCATAAGCAAACACGATAGCAAGCATTTCTTTTTTAGTAGTAGTGTAATTACATTGTGCTGGACTAAGTATCTTACTTGCACAATGGATAGCTCTGAACATTTTGTTTCTCCGTTTTTCCAATACTGCACCTACAGCATAATTGCTAGCATCACACATTACAATAAAGGGCTCTGACCAGTTAGGAGTAATAATTATAGGTGCAGAGATAAGTTTTTCTTTTATTAACTCAAATGCTTTGATACAGTCTTGATCAAATATGGAAGGTTTCTCCTTCTTAAGAAGTTGATTCAATGGTTTGGATATATGAGCGAAGTCTTTTATGAACCGCCTGTAAAACCCAACATGTCCCAAAAAGTTTCTTATTTCCCGAACTATCGTAGGATTAGGGAGATTTTTGATAACTTCTATCGTATTCTTATCTACTTCGAGACCCTCCCTTGATATTTGATGTCCTAGTAGCAATCCTTCTTGTACCATAAAGTGATATTTTCCCTAATTGAGTACTAAATTGGTCTCTTCACATCTTTGTAGATCTTTCTCAAGGTTATCCAAGCATACTCGAAAGAAATCTCTGTATACTGAGAAATTGTCCAAGAACGCATCAGGCCTTCTTCCAGGATATCAACAAAAATAGCAGTCGTGCACCTCATAAATGTTACCGAAGCATTACATAATCCGAATGGCATTCATCTAAAAGCATATGTACCAAAAGAACATGTAAAGGTGGGTTTTTTTATTTATCATTTGGATGTATCAGAATTTGATGATATCTAAAATATCCATTAAAGAAACAATAATACTCTTCTCCTACTAATCTATCAAGCATTTGATCAATAAAAGGGAACGAGAAATGATCTTTTTTTGTTGCATCATTTAACTTTTGATAGTCTATACATACCCTCCAACCAGTGACTGTCATTATTGGTATCAACTCATTCTTATTTTTCTCAACTAACATTAATCCCACTTTCTTCGTGACGCATCGTATTAGACTAAAGCATTCACTATCAGAGATTGCATAAACAATACGCGCATCCAGCCATTTGAGGAGTTCTTGTTTTACCACTTCTTTTATAGTAGGATTTAGCTAATGTTGTGCATTTACCACTGGCATTTTTCCTTCTTCTAGTCTAATCTTATGTTGACATAATGCAGGATTAATTCCCTTAATATCAGTAATTATCCATCCAATGGCTTTCTTGTTGCAATTTTAGAACACTTAACAAGGCCTCTTCTTGCTTTGAACTCAACCCAGCAACTACAGTTACAGGTAATGTATTTTGCTCCCCCAAATATCTATACTTCAAGTGTTCTGGTAATTGCTGTCACTCTAACTCAGGCGGTTTGATAATAGAGGGTATCATTTTTGGTATACTTGGACTGATTTGTTTTGGTTGTCCCTTGCTTTGTCGCTACCAATCAAGTTGAAGAGCTATCTGGTCATTTTCTTGCTATGTATCTATAACAGTCCATTTTTCAATGGTGTCAAAAATAGTGGTTTCCAGACCACGACTCCAAAATTTTGGTCCATAAATATTAATTATTTAATATTTACATGTTCCTTCGTGTCTTATTAAACTTTGGTTATAAAATTTTATCATTTAAATAGTTAATTAAATAAAAAGGACTAAATCATAAAAGTCGTAAATGTTGGTCGTTGATGTAAAAAGGTATTAAGTAGAAATTGAATTAAGTGGTAGTGGACTAATGGGGTAATTAGACCATCAATTAAAGTTGTGGACGATTCTATAGATGTTTGTGTTAAAATTTGATGTTATATTTAAGGGTAGAAAGGTAATTTAATAAGTAAAAGATAATATGATAAAAAGCAACTTGATAAAAATGATTTTCATCTTCTTCCTCAATACTTTAGAACCAAAACCCTAAAAGGAGGCTTGGGTATTCGGTTGAACTTCAATCCTTGTTAAGTAAGTGAAATCTCATCCATTTTTAGTTATTTTATGTTTCTAAACTCGTCCTAGTTTAATCTAGCTAATCCAAGAACTAATTTGTAAAACTATCAAATGTTGTGGGTCGTGCCATTGAAGAGTTTGAGTTGTTTTTGAAGTTTCATGTTAGATTATTAAGTTTGGTTGCTAGATAGAACTATTTTGTAAAGTAGTTTTTGACAATTTTAATGTTAAAGGACTAAACTATTAAAAGTGATAAATTATAAGGATTTTATGTAAACTAATAGAAAATACGAGCTTTAGAGAGGGCCTAATAGGTTCAGTCAAGGTGGGTTACAAGAATAAATGGTTAATTTGCATGTATGGGGCTTAGGGACTAAATTGAGTAAAAGTGAAATGTTGAGGGTAATTTTGTAAAATGTTAAAAAGGACTTAATTGCATAAAATGATTTAATCTTGCTGTTGATTTAGTTAATTGACTGGAATTATTATATTAGATCAAGAACATGTTCATAACCGAGGAAAGGACAAAGTAGCTAAGTAGTCCCTGTACTTTGGTTGTTGCTGTAAATCAGTCCAATAAGTTCGTACTATTACTTTTATGTTTATAAAAATTTCATACATATTACATGTTTTATTAGAATTAGATTTAATGGTGCATTTATCCATTGAATTTTTAAAGAATGAATAAGAAATGAGTATAGTGAGTACATAGTGTACCGAAATAACAGGTCTTGGGCCGGTGATTTGTTTAGCAAGCTTTGAGCTGGTGATCATTTAGTAGGTACTATGTACCGATGATACAAACCATAGCGATGGCTTGAGATCCTACATGTGTTGCAGATTCTCTACAGCTTGTGTGAGTAATATTGTGAGCCGATTAGAGTTATAAATGTTAACTCAAATGTGTGTTACCCTTTTGATTACATTAGATGAGATATTGTAAGAAATTATGACTTGGTTACTATCATTTATCATATGGCATTTTGATGATGTAAATTATCCAAGTATAAATGTTGTTGGAAAGTTGAAATAATAGTAAAATGGAATATGATTTGAATTATTGTACTGTACAATACTCACTTGTTGTGAGTTGTGATTGTCAAGAACTTAGTTCATAAATCAAATACATTGTTTTTTTTATGTTTAATCCAGTAAGATTATTGTTTAGCCAATGAACTTACTAATCTTCCATAAGCTTACTTGTGTATTTTTCCTTTTCTCATAGATTACATTTGTGGAAGGGAGATCGGATCAAATCGCAGAATCACACTATCCTGATGACTCTTTGGTAAATTTTGTAAACAGTTTGGTTATATGGCATGTAATAGGGTAATTGATTATGTTTGTAATGTTTCCTAGCTATGCGTGGTGTTTTGGTATATTTGATGTTGTGGAATGGTAATCCTTACATGGCACGCTTGTTAAATTTAAAGTTGAGCTTGATTGTTTGTCCAAGGAATGGTATGTATCATGTTTAAGTATGTTATGATGAGATTAAGATAAATTAGTTGGTGTGTATGTTATGACTTGTAGGTGATATGAAATGATAATGTTTGCGTATGAGCAATATCTTGTATCTTCATGTATGACACCTTGGTTTGGTCTTAAGTGGTTGAAATTAGTATGTTTGGTATGCTTTTAGGTGTGGTTATAGTCTTGTGATCATGTGTTATGAATTAGTTTAGGTACCTGTGTAATTGGATGAAAACTGAGCATGATTTTGGTCACTTTTGGAAACACACGGGCCGTCACACGGCCGTGTGTTACACACGGGCAACCCATACGGGAATGTGCCCCTAGCGTGTTAGGTATAGGGTTCACACGGGCGGGCACACGGCCTGCGACACGACCATGTGACCCAAGTCAAAGAGTTACACAGCCCATGCACAAAGGCGTGTGAGATCACACACGGACGTGTGGGATAATCACACAACCATGTCTAGAGCCACACGGTCTGGACTCTGTCACACGGCCTGGACACACAGCCGTGTGACCCCTATTTTGAATTTTTTTCTTGTGCCCCTAACGTGTTAGGTACAAGGTTCACACGGACGGGCACACGGCCTGCGACACGGCCATGTGACCCAAGTCAAAGAGTTACATAGCCCATGCACAAAGGCGTGTGAGATCACACACGGACGTGTGGGATAACCACACAACCATGTCTAGGGCCACACGGTCTGGACTCTATCACATAGCCTGGACACACGGCCGTGTGACCCCTGTTTTGAATTTTTTTTCCTTTTTGGTCCCAAATCTTCTATTTTGCTCTAAATTGGCCCCTGATTGCTTCTAAACTATTTTTAAGGCCTCGTAGGTTCAATTTAAGACCCGTGAATGTATGTCTTGCTTCATTTTATATCATTTATGAATATTTTTAATTAATTTAATGAATTAAATGTTATTGTTATAGTATGTTCTGAATTGAACGGAAATACTCCATAACCCTATTTTGCCGACGACAAAGGTTATGGGTGTTACAGTATCATCCCGTTTCTCTTCTTCTAATTCATATTCATCATGCTCAGCCTCATTTGCTTTGATTGATTCCAATTTATTGCACTTCTGTTATTCTAACTTGGATTCTGCCAATTCCCAGCATCCAATTCTTGATGTTTTCCGCAGGTAAATTCATTTTCACTAAATTTTTCCAATATTTCCATGACTTCTTTTCCCGTTTTCTTCCAGATACTTTCTCTGATCATGATGTCAAATTTTCGACTGTTCTGGCTTTCCAATCCATCACAGAAATGTTGGATTTGGATCGTAAAATGTATGCCTCCTCACAGCACTAACTTGATAATTGTTTTAAATCTTTCCCACATTTTCCCTAATGTTTCAGTAATATACTGTTTAAATTGAAATAATTTTTCATAAATACTGAGTACCTGAGTTAGAGGCAAGACCCGTCGAAGAAATAATTGCACAAAATCAGCCCATGTACTGATAGTATTAGGTGGAAGAGCATCTAACCAAGCTTTTGCTTCCTGTCCAATGCGAATGTGATTAGTAATAATTTAATAATGTTTGTTGGAACACCACCATGTGTGACAGTTCTACATATGTGTTCAAACTATCGAAGGTAAGCTATAGGATCCTTTGTTTTATAATCATTAAATCTAACATTATTAGAAAACCCAGGTAAATAATGAAGTTGTAACACCATATACTCGGCCTGGCCGCCAAGCCCAAATACGGGATGCCACACCACCGTCTTATGTCATATATAAAAAGTAAAAGTTCATTCTAAACGAAGCATCTTTTATTTTAGTATTGATATAGGTTTTAAGTCAATTATACTTGTTAGTTAACAATGTTACGTGCAACTTATTCCATAAATAATCCTAAAAATGAGCGTTAACATGCATAAGGTCCATTTAGTTAAATTCTCAAAATGTGTCCATAGGTATCGATACTGATACTAAGGTATCGATATTTTCTCCGTGTGGTATTGATACCACCTGGAAATATGATACCAAACTTGCATTCTATTTCTCAACTAAATCCCAAAGTATTGAAAATTATCGGTAGCTATCATGAAATACCAATACTTTAACCCCGAGGATCGATACTCGAGCAAATGTATCAATACCAAATCCCTATTCTGACTCTCTACACGTTTTAAAACACAGAGGTATCAAATTTAAATCCCGAATATCGATACCTCTGCCCCTGAACATGAAAATACAACACACAAATGCAACTAACTCCCTCTAAAATAGTTTTTAAGCATCATGCCTCAATTATATCGATAAATAGTAATCCGACGACTAAATTTAACAGTTCAAGTCGTCAAAACGTGTCCAAGCAAGATACATCAAGCCATCACTAAAGTTCATGAACATAAGCAAACATATAAACTCATAAACTTCAAAAACTGAAACACAACAATATCATGGCATTAAACAAGTATACCACATTGCCTTATTTCCCAATAAGAAAATAACTAAAAGAACACCTACGAGAATAAACGAGTCTTCCTTGGATCACTCCCTAGGACAACCACACCGCCCACACCAAATCGTTACTAATCTATAAATGTTGAAAAGAGTGGGTGGGCTTAACAAACTTAGTGAATGAGTGAAACAATCACAATGCAAACATCCTATCATGCATCCACAATAACCACATACATATACGATACTAGATTTTTATGTTTAGTAACACATAACACTTTAACATGCATCATCTAACAGCTCATTTGCACAACATTTATAAGGATAGTTCACATAGCAATCATATATTTAATAAGGCATTCATCACATAACACACATATATAAATATAATACAAGATAATTTGGCAATTGAGTTATGAAACTTATAGTGAGCTCTATCATCACTTATCGAATACACGGATTTCCAACACACCAACATAGATTCATAGAGTCAAACATGTCCTATACGTGAAGCGTATAGCTAACACTCTCCTTATTTCCCCTCAAATGTCCCATTAAATGGAGCTTAGCTCACATTCCCTTATCCCTCGAAACATGTCCCAAGGTTTCAACGCCCAAAATCACTATACATATAGGTGAGTACTCACAATCCTATGGCATGCCAACTATATCCAACGGTTTCAAGAATCACAAGGCCAAAATATCCAGTTTAAAAACCTCTTAATCATATTGAAACTAATTGAATAACACTTTAAAATCACGTTTTTACCCAAAATCTCAGAATCCACCATTAATGACTCCATTTTCAAATTTTATTAAAAACTTGCAATTCAATGGCTAATACTTAAATTTTGAAGACTAGATATCATGGAAAACTCATAAGAATCTGAAATACTACCTTTTATGGAAGATTAGACGAGTTATGACTCAAATTTGGAAAACCCATGTTTGGAGAAAATGATTAAATTTATGGATATCTTCAATGTTTTTCTTAGGAATTTATAAAGGTAATTGGCTTGGGAATGTTAGGAACTTAAAATGCTATGGTTTAGGAAGCAAAAACCAATGGAAGAGCCAAGGGAATAGAAAGGGATGGCAAAGCTTGTGTTGCGGGAAAAACCTATCATGAAATCAAGTTGGTGGGGGAAGAAATAGGCTGAATTTTAAAAACCTTAACTAACTGTTGCTTCGGGTTCCCTGTTCAATCAACTAGTCGTTATCCTAGAAGGATCTCTCGATCTTCCACTAGAATAGTAAGTCAGCAAGAACTACTTATCTCTTGACTCATAGTCCAAATTGGTTCGGGGTTAAGGTGTTCACATATAGGTCATACCAATTTTGGGTTAATTCCCACCTAAATGACTTCCTGGAGTCGTCAAGCCTAGGGTTTAACTTTTTCATTTCCCAGATAGTTGATCTGCTAAGAAAACCTTGTATAATAATCAATTAATCATACCTCCACTCGCTAATCCCCCACAAGAGGATTAGTTCCTCATGAATCTCAAAAACATAATAAACTTGATATAAAAGATGAACATTAATAGTAAATCAAGATACGAAGGTTTAAGATAAGTCTGAATTGTATTTAACTGAAGTACGAAATCCATAAATAGATTATCAAGTTCCACAAATCAGATCTCCCGAAAAATACAAAACTGAAAAGAACCTAAAGTCAAAGAAAAGGGAAAAACTAAAAATCAAAACTATGAAGAAAATTATATAATATGTAATGTTGTCCATAAAAAGTGTTGAATGAGCCTATTTATAGAGTTAGGGTTGTCTTCATCCTTAACCCTAGGTCAGCTGACACACTCATGTTTAATATTTGATTGTGCAGACTAAAACACCCCTGACTTGTAAGTATTTCTTGTACAGGACCGGTGTCGCGACACCCTAATGCTTGTGTCGCAACATCAAGGGCAGTATGCTTGTACCCAGGGTAGCTTCAGGGGTGTGTCATGAGACCCTTGGTTGTGTCGCGACACTAAAGGTAGTCTTGGAATTCTTGCTTTCTACTCCCTATGTTGCGACATCAAAATCCTCGTGTTGCAACACATCGACCAGTATTGAGTTGGTACTCCTTCTAACGATCTTCTGCACAGTCACAAAGTATATTAGCTCACCTTTAAGCCTCATTCAGAACCTAAGGTTAATAAAAGACTCAAATTACACTTTATTGAATGTAAACTAAACTAGGAAAACTTAATTAAAACATAATAAAAATGCTTGTATCTAGGCTCTTCAAGTGCGAAAACTAGTTTAACCTATTACACCGAATTACGGCAGATCAGCACCGAAGTTCTTTGAATAGTAATCATCGAGGTGCTGATCAATAAGCACCAAAGTGTAGAGCAATAGAAACCGAAGTGTGATTCAATAGGCACCATATTGTAAATCAGTAGGCATCATAATGCAGAACAATAAGCACCGTAGTGAAAATCTCGTACAAGCGCGCAACGAACCCTATTGGCATGCCATTTCTTTCCTATACTATTATTCATCCGAGCACAATTTACATATCAGTACAATTCAATACAATATAAAACAATTTGTTTCTCACCTTCATAACAATTTGCACACAATTCACAATAAAATCAATACACATAAAATATTCGATACAATCACAAACATCACCATTATATATAAATTTTCATCCTATGAACTTTCCTAGTACAAACTGTAGTAGCAGAAATGTCAGGGACTAGTCAACAATTCTTTTTTCCTCAATTATCTACCAGTTTGTTCAAATCTTGATCTATACGGTAATTCAATTCAAATTATCAGTGCTAATTACCTTAATTTATCTTATTCAGTGTACATAACAACTTAATTTCAATTTTCAAAATTTCCACAAAGTTTCACATTTTATTCAATTTAGTCCCTAAAACCAAAACTATCATATCTGTTACGTTTAAACTCTGTTTTTCAATCCGTTTTTAGTTACATCCCTCTTATACCCTATAAAAATAGTAATGATAGAAATTCCATATCAAATCCACAATATTTTCATTTTAGTTCCTAAACTCAAAACTAACCAATTTCACTTTACAAATTAGTTCTTAAACATTTCTAAGCTTACAACCAAACCATTTTCTATCAAGAACATCTAAATTCATGAACGGAAACTTTTACAAGCTTTAAAAGTTTTGAAAATAGTTACAAAAATTTCAAAAAAATATAAAATTTAGGAAAAGCGATTAACCAGAAGACATGCATGCAAGAAAGGAAGCTTGGTCGATTCTCCCCTTACTCAAAAATGGTTTTTTGGGTTCACAAAGATGAATGGGGAAGAAGATAGTTTTTGGTTTCTTTTGTTTATGTTTTAATAATTATTTAATTACCAAAGTGCCCTTAAATTTAACTTGTAATTTCATTGATTTTACAAGTTTTGACCGTCCCACTACATCTCTAAAATCTAATTACCTTTTAGATCCTTAAACATTCAATAATCATACATTTTAACTAATAAAATTAGTACTACTTAAGTTTTACAATTTTTACAATTTAGTCCTTTTTCCTTAATCAACTATCTAAATGCCAAAATTACTAGGCCAAACTTCAATCTACTTATCCCAATTTATGAAAACAAGGTCTCGGTACCTCATTTTCCAAAACCATTGATTTTGGTACACACCACTTGTATCTTAACTAAATAGCCAATTAATAAAATCTATCAAATCAAAATTCACCATAATTTTTTATTTAACTCATAAATATTCATTACTAATGTCTATGGACTCATTCGTTAGAATTGTGATACCAAAATCATTGTTTCTAACATTACTAAAAATCAAGCTATTACAGATCCAATGGAATGCATATCGCGATATCGTTGGCTGTCTTGAGCCTGGGGTGATCCTTGAGGTATTGTGATACCTAAAGTGGATATTGTGATACCACTTTAGGTGGTCTTCATTTTTAGGGTATGTTGGGGGTATCACGATTCTAATAGTAGGATATCATGATACCTTCTCCTTTGGTGATGTTCTCGCTTGATTTCGATCTCCAGCATGACCCTATAACATTCAATCATATCTTAGGGCCCCCAATGGCACTATTGACCAATTTGGGTCTCAAAATAAGTAAAAATGAGGCATTAACACTTATTAAGTCAAAACCTAAAAACTATCAAAAACTAAAAAACAGACGCTAACATGCTTGAAAATAAGCTCCTCAAGTGTATCAGGAAAGCCGAATTTGCCATATCAAATTACGACAAATCAAAATCCCCCACACTTAACTCTTTGATTGTCCTCAAGCAAACACACTGACCGCCTCCGGACATACCAACGTCCAGAGTGTGAATATTGCAACTAAAAGATATGGAATTAAGGCAGTGTCTGCAAGTATACGGGTCAAGTTGTAATATAGTTACAACGAAGTAGATAAGTACTCTAAGGACCCCACCCAAAGGAGGCGAGTACTGAATTAATCTTAGCTTAAATGCAAATAAAAGTAATTAGTAGTTTAAATAAATTATAGTACGATAAAACATAAAAAGGAATATTTTGGGTTTTTATGAATAATGAAATAAAAATAACAAAAAAAAAAGTGAACTTTAGATATATAATTCTAACTTAACCAAATCTAAGTATGGGTGATTAGCTCACTTTGCTGATCATAACTAATTCCTATTTCGGGTTTCTACTCAATCAACTAGTCTCTAACCTAGTAGGATCTTTCGGTCTTCCACTAAACTAATGAGTTGGCAAGAAGACTTATCTCTCGACCTCAAAGTCCATACCGGTTAAGGGCTAAGGTGTTCACGGATAGTCATACCAAATTTGGGTTAATTCTCACCTAATTGACTTCCTAGGGTTGTCAAGCCTAGGCTTTAAGTTCTTTCTCTCTTAAACAGTTGATCTGCTAAGAAAACCCTGCATAGCAATTAATTAACCACACCTCCACTCACTAGTCCCCCATAAAAGGATTACTTCATTGTGGATCTCACGAATACAATAATCTTGACAATAAAGATAAGCATGAATATTGAATTAAAAGAAAGATTTAAAAGAATCCTGAATTGTATTGATTGAAGTGTAGAATCCACAGTAGTTTGATCACGATTACAACTCACGCTCTCCGATAAACATGAAATAGAAAAGAACTGAAATAAATCTAAAGCCTAAAAGAAAGGAAAAACTAAAGACTAAATTTACAAAGAAAAACTTATAATGTAAAACATGTCCTCCAACAAGTGTTTTAAGAGCCTATTTATAGAGTTAGGGTTGTTGTCGTCCTTAACCCTTGGTCAATTGATGTTCTTGTGTTTAATTTTTATTGTGCAAACCAAAACGCCCCTAGCTCGTAAATGCTTTCCATACAGGAGTGATGTCGCGACACCTTAGTCCCTGTGTCGTGACATCGAAAGTAGTATGCATGGTTCAGGGGTAGCTTTAGGGGTGTGTCGCGATATCCCTTGGTTATGTCGCGACATGCAAGGTAATATAATAATCCTGGCATTCTGCTCTCTATGTTGAAACATTGAACTCCCTATGTTGTAACATAGCGACCAAATTTGAGTTCCTATTACTTTGAATGGTCTCCTGCACACTTACTAAGTACATTAGCTCGTTTTTAGGCCTCGGTCGACCCCTAAAGTCAATAAAAGACTCAAAATGCACTTTTTTTAAATTTAACTAAACTAAGAAAACATCAATAAAGCATACTAAAACTGCTCGTATTCAAGCTCCTCAAGCACAAAAACTAGTTTCATCTACTACACTAAATTATGGAAAATCAAAGTTCACTGAGGAAATTAAGCGCATGGAGTGCGAAAGGAGAGATAAGGAAAGGGGCCAGAATAAGAATAAGAATAAGAGGAATTTGGGTCCTTTTAGTTCTGCTCAGTGGCCTAAGAAATGGGTCAAGTTTGATGGGCCTCTGCAGGTTGAGGTTACAGTTACTATTGTTGGGATTCCATTCCATATCCGGTTGATCAAGTGCAAACTCCAGCTTCGGGTTTAGTTCTCCATAGATAGCAAATCAGTAGCCACCTAGGGGTCGTGGTCAGGCCAAGGGTGGTAATGGTATGGGTCATAGGCAAATAGCACTGGGTAGAGGTGTTAATCAGACTTAGGCGAGACAACCTCCATTGGTGTATGCAGTGAGGTGCCGCAAGGATAGGGATATTGTCAATGTGATAGCTGATACATTCTGAATTCATTTTGTTCCTTATTTTGCATTGATTGATATTGGATCAACGCATTCATACATAGCTAGCGTAGTTTTTGATAATTTGGGGACTTTTGCTAAGGATACTTCTAGTGGAATTTTTGTGATTAATCTGTTGGGTCAATCTATACAAGTTAGTAAGGTGTATAAGATATGTACATTAGAGATCCACAGTGTTGTGTTTCCGGCTAATCTGATGGAGTTACTTTCGATGAGTTTAATCTAATTATGCGAATGGACTGGTTTGTTAAGCATCGAGTTAATTTGGATTATGCTACTAAGAGAGTTACATTGAAGTCTGAGGATGATGTGGAGGTTGTAATGGTTAGTGAGCGTCGAGATTATCTCTCTAATCTAATCTCCGCTCTAGTAGATGGAAACTTAGTCTGAAAAGGGTGTAAAATGTTTCTGGCATATGTGCATGACACGAGTATTGTGGAATCTTCTGTTAAGAGTATTTAGACAATTAGAGAATTTTTAGACATATTTCCCAAGAAATTTTTGGGGTTACAACCAGATAAGGAGGACAAGTTCAGAATTGAGGTATTTCTTAGGACAGCTCCGGTGTTCATTGCTCCGTACCGTAGGACACCGGATGAGATGAAAGAACTAAAAGCACAGCTTTAGAAACTTCTGGATAGGGGATTTATCAAACCTAGTGTGTCTCTATGGGGAGCACCGGTTCTTTTTGTTAAAAAGAATGATGGGACGATGAAAATGTGTGTAGATTACCAGCAGTTGAATAAGTTGACGGTAAAGAATAAATACCCATTTCTGAGGATTGATGATCTATTTGATCAATTTCATGGGGCATCAGTATTCTTGAAGATTGGTATACATTCTGGGTATCATCAGTTGAAGTAAAAGAGGCTGGTATGCATAAGAATGCTATTATGACTCTCTCTAGGCATTACGAGTTCCTTGTCATGCCATTCAGTTTGAAGAATGCTCTAGTTACTTTGATGGATCTCATGAGTCGGGTTTTTTAGCCCTATTTGGATTAGTTGGTCGTGGTTTTCATTGATGACATTCTCGTATACTCTAGTACTAAGGTTGAGTATGATGAACATCTTAAAGTGGTTTTGCAAATTCTTCGTAAGAAAAAGCTCTACGCTAAGTTGAGCAAGTTTGAGTTTTGGTTAAGAGAAGTCACTTTTAGGGGGCATACGATTTCTGCCGAGGGTATCTGTCTGGACTCTAAAAAGATTGAGGTTGTTCTTGATTGGGAACAGGCTAGGAATGTGTCTGAGTCCTGAGTTTTCTTAGTTTAGCGGGTTACTATTCGAGATTTGTGGAGGGGTTCTCACTTATTGACTCTTTGAACTTTGTTGTGGGTGATTGAGTGCACTTTCGAATTTCGGTAAGTGTCGTGTAATTTTGGTGTTTATTTTATTTAATTTTTCTCATTTAGGGGTTGGTCGTGTGTAAGTGTTCGAGAAAGATTTGATTGGTTTAATTACATTTGTTACGCTCTATTTTGTGTGGAAATCGGTTAGGTAAGGTTGGTGAATCGCACGACTTACTTTCGACAAATTAGGAATTTTGGATGACAATTATTTCTGTTTGGGTAAGTGATCAAACACCGAGAGGTTAATTTTTGTTTGGTTAAGGCTTAGTGTTAACAGTTGTGGTTGGATTAATTGTTTGGAATTATTGTTTCATTACTAAGAAATTAGTTGTTTAAATGCGAATTTTAGGTTTTAGAATTTGTGTTGTAGGCTTTACATCAAAAAACATCCAGGTGTGTAACGGAAAACTCAAAAAATAGTGAATGGCGCGATGTTGAAAAATTCATTATCGACATCACACGGTCGTGTGCCAAATCATATGGGCTACACAGTCTGGGTCAATCGGGTCGTGTGGGCTACACCGGCATGTGTTGGTGTAACATTCTGGTTTAGACCCTAGTCGGAACAGTGGTTCGAGACCACAAATCTGAGGTCGTAAAAATATTTTAATGATATTTTTTGTGTGAATGATATGTGACATAGTCTGTGTGAAAATTCTGTGTGATAATTTGATTGTTTGTGTGTTTAATTAAGAGAAAGGACTTAATTGCATAAGGAGTAAAAGCTGTGTGCTGATTTATAAGTGTCAAATTGTGGATGACTTTTTAAAGTGGAAGTCTTATGAGGTAATTAGTCCATTTTCAAACTAGTGGATGGTTAAATGACTTATAAATCATAATGTAAATTTGTCTTTTATGATGATAAAAAGGTTAATATTGGAATTTGATTATTAAGTGGTTTTATAATAAAACAAAAGCATAAAAAAGTAGCTATTATGCTCATCTTTTATGCCGAAAAACCAAGAAAAGAAAAAGAAAGAAGAACACTTAGGTTTCGGTTGATTTCAAGCTTGAATTAACGTATGTTTTGAGTTGGTTTTTCGATAATTTCTACGTTTTTGTAATTGTTGCTTCGAGAGCTATCAAACCCATGTATTAATTTTGAGTATTGATGATGTTTGTGTGAGATGCCATTGATGCTATGTTGAGCTTTGTGATGTTTTGTGGTGCTAAATGAAAGATATGAGCTAGATGGACATACTTTGTTCATGAATTTTGATGAATTTAGCTAATTAGGGCTAAATTGTGAAAATAGCAAATTGAAGGGTTAAAATGTAAAATAAATGAAATGTGTGGGTTTGTATGGATATTAGTAAAATTCGGCTAAGCTTGTGCTAGGTGGAATTTGCTGAATTTGATGATTTTGTGAGCTAGGGACTAAAGTGTCGAAATGTGAAAATATGAGGGCTATTATGCAAAATGCCCTAAATGTGTGTATGTGGACTAAATTGATTGAAATGATGATTGAATGGATTGATTTTAAATGCGTATAGACCAAGAGAGAAGAGGTTCGGATTGAGATCGAGGCAAAGATAAAGTGCTCCATTAATCGACCGTATTGATAGTTCAACGTCTGAGGTATGTTCGGACATAATACATGTATTTAGCTATGTTTAATGTTATGAAATAAATGGAATGATATTATTACTAAGTAAATACTATGTGATAGATTGAGTTAAATGGCACTAAGTGTGCGTATTCGAAAACATGATCGGGATAAACAGCACTGTGTGTGCGGAGTAATTAACCTTCGGCTTTGTGGTTGGCACTATGTGTGCGATGCCGATTTAAGATCGGTTTGAGATGGATGTACTAAGTGTACGATGTTAATTAAGTTTCAACTAACTAGTTATGCACTAAGTGTGCGAGTGAATGGAGGGAGAAACGAATGTGGATTGAAATGAATCATGATTATTGATTAGCAAGAGTATTTGACAACTAAGTGTTGGCTAAGGTACGCTCGGAACCTATCTGGTTGGTAAAATTATGAATGTGGTTGTGGATGAGCTAATTGAACATATTGGTTGTAGATGGTATTAAATTTGTGATAGTAAAGTTAATCTATGTGATGACATGTTTATATTATGTATTATGTTATGAACTTACTAAGCTTTATAAAGCTTACTGTGTGATTTGTTTCTCTGCTTTACAGTGTCAATAAAGCTAGCTCGGATCAGGGGATCGTCAGCTTATCAGTCACACTATCGGCAATCTATTTTGGGGTATTTTGGAAAAATGTACATAGTTAAAATATGGCATGTATAGGCTGGTCATTTGTATCATGTTTGATAGTTTGTAAGTAGCCATGAGATGTGGCTAGTGATGTGCTAGTTTCAGCATGAATGAAATTGGTATATGTGATGCATCTTTTGGCATGGTTTGTGGTTTGAAAAGTCGATTTATAAATGGTAACTTTGTGTTGATAAAATGCTAGCATAAATTTAGTGAAATTGAAAAAGGTATGAAGTTTGGAATGGAATGTAATATGCTTGTAATGATATGAGTTTTAGTCTTTGATATTGACATGGTTGGAATTGGTATTGAATGCATGGTTTGGATGACTTTTTTGGTATGTTTTTGGTGGTTATATGTGCATGAGATGTTTTGGTCAATATGGCTTGTGGGTGTGACCTTGCAAAATGGCCTATAATGTCACACGGTCTAGGCGCACGGGCGTACCTAAAAGCCTTGGGTGAATTGGCAGAATGCCGCTTAGTAGTACACGGCCTCGACACAGGGGTGTCAGCTGGTCGTGGTGTACAAGTCAGTAGCTAACTAAGAGGACACGGCCATGGCACACGGGCGTGCTCGATGGCCATAATGGGGAAGTCAGTATATGGTCTAGTAGCACACGGCCAAGGCACACGAGCGTGCCTAGTGACCGTGTTGATAAAGTCAATATATAGACACGGATGGATACACGGGAGTGTCTAGAAGCCGTGGAGGGCACACGGTCTCCTCCCACGGCCGTGTCTCCCTTGAATTTTAGAAAAGTTTTAAATTTTCATGAAATTTCATATGTGTTTCGATTTAGTCCCGACTCGATTTATAAGCATGCTTAAGGTCTTGATGACTGATTTAAAGGACACTATGATTGTAAATAAATGCGAACGAAAATGATTGACTTTGTGTCGTAAATTCTGGATGTCAAATGTTCTATTTGATTGGTAATGCCTCTTAACCCTGTTTCGGCGATGGTCTCGGGTTAGGGGCGTTACAGTTGGGCCGTGTCAGCATATTTTTTGAAAATTTTGCTTAGGCCCATATTGTAGTATGATTCGTATTTAGCCACTTCGTAGGGTCCATATTGTACAAATAAGTCGTGAAATCATGATATTTGATGGTATGCTACTGTATGTAATGTGAATATGGTATGTGAAATATATATATAATCTTTATTTTGGTAATTTTGATAGCATATCTTATGAGAAATGCATACATGACATATAAGCATATGATATATGTTAGTATCTGCATGAGCATTGGGGTGCGAATATGTTTTTTGAAGGAAGTATTGGCAGTTAATAATCTACCTCATCTGGTGGCTTGACCATGTAATATCCGGGATTTGGGGGTCATCATTTTAATTTGTATTTGTGTGTTGGTGTGCTCTGTATGCTGTTTGGATGTGTTTGGGGGCTTCGTGAAACCTTGGGGTGTAGGTAGAGGCCTTAGAAAAATAATTTTTCTTAAGCTGATAGGGCAGAGCTAGGGGATCTAGGCCTTAAGGGAATTTATGTGTGGGTTATGACATAAGAAAGGGAGTGGTGGAGTGGCAAGGTAACACCTAGGAGCAAGGGGGAGTGTTGCGCCACAAGGAGTGTCAAGGGGGAGGAGGTTCGAGCTGCGGAGATAGCATTTTGGGGTTTCATTTTTGTGCCAGAGGGAGGAGGAGTTGGAGTTGGCGTGGGCACTTGAAGATAGGAGGTTTGAAGTGGTCAAACATTTCAAATGTGTGGCTAGGAGAGAAGATGAGAGTTTGACACATTCAAACTCATTTGAATGAGAGGAGGGGAGGAAAATGTGGAGAAGAATTAGGAGTTTGAGAGGAAGAAAGGTGGTGGCTGATTGAGGGACTCTTGAGAGGTGCATAGTCAGTTTGAGGAGAGCTTTTGTGTGTCGAAATCTAGTCTTAACAAGGTACCGAATTAGTCTTTCTCTCTAGCCGAAACTTAGTTTATTTTTCTGCTAACCCTCATTTTATTCTCTCATACCGAAATTGTATAGTGATCAACTCTCTTTCTCTTTTGGTAAACTTTGGCCAAAACCTCAAAGACCATTAAGGTCATTCTTTGCGTTTTCTTTCTTCTTCCTCTCTACTTCTAGGCCGAACCTATCTTTCTCTTCCTACCTCTCTTCTATTTCCTTGGTAGTCTTAAAATCGATACCTATTCTTTTGAAAAGCCGAACTTCCCTTCTCTTGGGATCCATAACCGAAAGTGGTAGTATTTGGTGATCTTCTTCTTTTTTTCTTTGATAGGCAGTATTATCACTTCGTCCCAAATCTTTTCCCTTTGCTGTTTGTTCTTCAAAGCCGAATAACCTTTCTTCTGTGGCCGAATCTTTCAGTGTTTCAAAGAGGGTGTTGTCGATCATACTGTGTAATCTATTCAACCGATTTCAATATTGGGGTAAGGGTTCTCTGTCATTCAATCTTTCTTTATTTTCTCCTTGGTTAGTCGAAACCAAGAATCTAATTCTATTTATTTATTTGGCCGAAACCATGAAGGTTGATTCTGGGATTCTTTGTAGTCGACGTTAGGAGGAGAAGCTCTCAGGATTTGAGCGATTAAGGTAAGGAGATAGTGCCATTCGGCCAAAGGTCATATCTTTTAATATTAGAACCGATTCTAACATGGACAATATAGGGATTTCAACAACTCTCAAAGTCAAGTGAGAACCTTCGGGTCTTGGAACCACTTTGGTAAGATTATGCGATTTAGATGATATTTAGTTTTCGTATGGATTGATTCGATTTCTTAATGGGGTTTTCTGACTAAGATATTATTGATGGATGCGAGTAACAGTGGAGGAGAGAAAGTGGTAGTCCCTACCCTTAGATTCAAGAAGCGGGCGGTGTTAGCCGTACGTGACTGGCCACCGGGTTGTGGGGCCAGCTTCGAAAAGGGATAAGCAAATCGTGGTGATCCCTGCAAGTGAGGGTGTCAGTGAGATCGAGAGTGTCGTTCTTCGTGTTTACAGGTGTGTAACCCCACACTTTTTCTCGGTAAATTAATATGACTGAGTATGTGTTAATAAGATTATGAATAGCGAAGGCTAATGGTACCCTTCAAGGATACAGTTTATTGCTTCAGGTACGTTACATTAAACACCTTGATAATAGTGGTTACATTCATTTGTATGAAAGCATGTGTATTTTCGATATGGCTTGGGATAAGCATATAGCATGATACCTGCATAACTATGTTTATTGCATGGGCACGAGGGTTATAATGAAAAAGGGGAAGTGTTTCAGTGGTTTTACCACAATATTTTGGTGACGTTGTCACAATATTATGAATCGGTGATGTTGTCACATTATCCGGTGGCTATGCCACGTATTAAAGGCGAGGAGCAGTTGTCTGTAGCGACTGCCTTCGATGGTGTGTAGCGGATGGAGGGTCGATTTAGTAATCCCCACTGGTGTGACTGGCAGGTACGGGTGGTGTGTAGAGGTTGGATATCTAGGTGGGTTCGGGTTGCATCATTTCTGCTATATGTATGACTTATTGTGCTATGATTATGAGATTATGAACTCGGATGGGCTTTGCCCAGAATGTTTGTGATAAAGGCTAAAATCGGTTGGGAATTTTGTGTTGGTAGTTGCACACTGAGTCTGTTGACTCACCCTTCGTGGACTAACCTTTTGCAACGTTAATCAGATGAACATTTAAGTATTTTTCCTAAAGAATATTTGAAGTTTTATTACGTAAACAAATTAATGGCTTCAATTTAATGAGCTTTAAACTCGGCAAATCTTTTTAAGTCGTGAAGTATGATGGTAACGATTAAACGTAACACAAATTTCTAAAAGTCAACTTGGTTTCAAACTTGATAAGTTACATACTTGTTGTAAACTGGTCCATTTTGCAAAAAAGAAAACGTAATTTGAGTTAAACTTTTCACAAGGAACATGCCAGATCTGGTCGGGGCTTGTGAGCCGAGTTTGGGGTGTTTTAATTTGGTATCAGAGCCTGGTTTAAAAACTCTGCCTTGCGTTTTGAGGCCCACAATGTTTTTAAAATTTGTACTAAAAATGGGTTTTGGAAATTTTTCATGAAATGGTCTTATGGAAGCATGGCACCCGAGTTATCGGCCCAAGTCCGTCAGGTAAGTTCTTTGAATGATAAATTTGTCTGTATGTGTGAATTGATGAATGTTGCTATAGATGGTAGGACTTGGAAACCATACTATAGAGACATGAACCCTTAGGTATATGTGTGCTTTTGCGGAAAACAACTACTAAATCTCTCTCTGCATAAAATTACTCTTTAAACAAGAAGTGAAAAAAAGCTAATGCATAAAACTTGTAAAAACAGATAAAACGCGACAGTAGATATGAGTACTAGGGGATGGGGTCGCAATGCACGTGGACGTGGCAGAGGCAGAATCACTATGTCTGAACTAGCAGGGTCTGGACACGGGTCCGAGAATGAGATACCGTTACCACCGGTTGGAGAAGTGGAATTTCAAGACCAAACCAGAGGAGATGATGCAATATCCCAGGCAATGTTGCGAGTGTTGGAAAGAGTTGCTAGGGCAGGTCTAGGTGGAGGGGCTCGGAAGTCAGTGCCTGAGCAACTGCGAGCAAACGGAGTTGAGGTGTTCAGGGGGTCTCTGGGGTGGCCCCAAATGTTGTTGAATATTGGTTGGAAGCAGTCGAAAGGATTATGGACGACCTGGACTGCACGACTGAGGAAAAACTAAAAGGGGTGGTGTCACTACTCCGGGATGAGGCGTACCAGTGGTGGCTCACTGTGAGAGAGGGTACCCAGGTGGACCGGATCGATTGGAATTATTTCAAGACGAAGTTCCAAGGGAAGTACATAGGAGCGAGTTATGTGGATGCTCAGAGGAAGGCATTCTTGAACCTGGTACAATGGGGCAAATCTGTAGCCGAGTATGAAGCGAAATTCCTTCGTTTGAGCCGATATGCCCGGGGAATCGTGACAACTGATTATAAGTGCTGCGTACGGTTCGAAGATGGGCTTCGAGATGAGTTGAGGGTGTTAATAGCCCCACAGCGGGAGAGGGATTTCGCGATGTTGGTTGAGAAAGCGAAAATAGCCAATGAGGTGAAGTGGACCGAGAGGCAGAACCGGGATAGAGGTCAGGGTAAAAGCACGAGGAGTTATGGGTCATCAGGGTCATCCGAGAGTTTCCAGAAAAGACCTAGAGTTGATGGGCCGCGAGATCAGCAGGTTGCTGTGGGAGGTCAGTATCGTACATGTGCTCAGTGTGGGAAGATGCACCCCGAGGGAGTGTTGGAAGAAGATAGGGGGATGTTTTAAGTGTGGGTCCAAAGATCACATGATTAGGAACTGTCCATTGAAAACAGATAGGAGTCGACCAGCAGGTCAGGGTTTTAATCAGACTGGAAGAGGTGGACAGCAGCCGCCGAGGGGTCATGGTCCGGTTGGCAGAGGTAATGGTTCTGGTCGAGGTCGCAGGACACCAGGCAGAGGTGTTGGTAATACGGAGGCGAGACAGCCTAGGCTGGTGTATGCAGTTCGTCGGAGGAAGGATGGTGACGCACTGGACGTCATAACCGGTACGTTCCTTGTAGCTGATAAGCCTTTCTTTGCCTTGACTGATGTTGGTTCGACCCACTCGTATATTGCATGTAGAATAGCTGAAACATTAGGTGTAGCATCTGAACTGTCTGCTAGGGAGATGGCTGTAGTTAGCCTGTTAGGTCAAACGGTAGTGGTGAATAAATTATTCCGGAGTGTGCCTCTAGAAATTTAGGGAGTAGTATTTCCGACCAACTTGATGGAACTACCTTTCGGGGAATTTGATCTCATTCTGGGCATGGACTGGCTAGTAGAACATCATGCTAAGTTGGATTGCGCAGCTAAGCAAATGGAGTTGAGGACCCCGGAGGATGAGGAGATAATCGTGATAGAGGAAAGAAGAAACTATTTGCCTAACGTAGTCTCCGCGTTAAAAGCTGGTAAAATGGTTCGAAAGGGGTACAAGGCATTCCTAGCCCTCATTAGTGCTCTGGATGCAAAAGAAGAGGAGGTTAGTGGAGTTAGAACAGTCAGGGAATTTGTGGACGTCTTTCCTGAGGAGCTGCCAGGTTACCCCCGGACAAGGAGGTGGAGTTCGGAATTGATTTATTGCCAGGTACAGCTCCAGTATCAATTGCTCCATATAGAATGGCACCAAAAGAGTTGGTAGAGCTTAAGGCTCAGATCCAAAAGTTGTTGGATCGTGGGTTTATTCGACCGAGTGTATCTCCTGGGGGGCGCCGGTGTTGTTCATGAAGAAAAAGGATGGGACTATGCGCATGTGTATAGACTACCGCCAACTGAACAAGCTGACAATCAAAAACATACCCGTTACCAAGGATCGACTATCTGTTCGATCAGTTGAAGGGAGCTTCGGTCTTTTCAAAAATAGACTTGAGGTCAGGATACCATCAGCTGAAGGTTAAGGAAGGGGATATACATAAAACGGTGTTTCGGACTCGCTATGGCCACTACGAGTTCTTAGTGACGCCGTTTGGCTTGACAAATGCACCAGTGGCATTCATGGATATGATGAATCGGGTCTTCCAACCCTACTTGGACCGATTCGTTGTGGTGTTTATTAACGATATCTTGGTGTATTCCAAGACGGAGGAGGAGCATGATCTGCAATTGCGAATGGTTTTGCAAATTTTAAGAGAGAAGAAGTTATACGCCAAATTTAGCAAGTGTGAGTTTTGGCTGAAAGAGGTCATGTTTCTGGGTCATGTGGTATCTGCAGAAGGGATTCGAGTAGATCCCCGAAAAGTTGAAGCTGTGTTAGACTGGAAACCCCCTAAGTCTGTGGCAGAGGTTCGGAGTTTTTTGATGTTGGCAGGTTACTATAGAAGATTTGTGGAAGGGTTCTCCTTAATTGCAGCACCTTTAACAAAGTTGTTGCGGAAAGGAGTGTCATTTGTTTGGACTGATAAGCAACAGGAAAGCTTTGAAAAGTTGAAGAGGATTCTAACTGAGGCACCCGTGTTAATTCAGCCGGAGGCTGGTAAGGAGTTTGTAGTGTATTGTGACACATCTTACATGGGGTTGGGGTGTGTGCTAATGCAGGAAGGGAAAGTTGTTGCGTATGCTTCTTGTCAGTTGAGGCCCCATGAAAGCAATTATCCCATACATGACTTGGAATTGGCGGCAGTGGTGTTCGCTCTAAAAATTTGGAGACACTATTTATACGGAGAGAAGTCTATCATCTACACCGACCATAAAAGTCTGAGATATCTCCTTTCCCAGAAGGAGTTGAATCTGAGGCAGCGTAGATGGGTTGAACTGTTGAAGGATTACGACTGCAACAATTGAGTATCACCTGGGGAAGGCTAACGTGGTGGCAGATGCGTTAAGTCGGAAGGCAATATCGGATCTTAGGGCGATGTTTGCCCATCTGAGTTTATTTGATGATGGAAGTTTGTTAGCCGAGCTTCAGGTTAAACCAACATGGGTGGATCAGATCAAGGAAAAACAGTTAATAGATGATATTTTGAGTCCTCAAGTTCTGCGGGTACAAGGGGATGGATTAGAGAATTACAGTGTGGACAGTAATGGAGTTCTATGCTTTCGCGGAAAGATGTGCATGCCAAAGGATAAGGAGTTGAGACAAATGATACTTCGGGAAGCGCATGGTAGCCCTTACGCTATGCATCCTGGAGGGAGTAAGATGTATCAGGACTTACATAAGCAGTTTTGGTGGCCTGGCTTGAAACAGGAAGTTATAGAGTATGTGGGGAAGTGTCTGACGTGTCAGTAGGTTAAACCCGAGCATCAGTTGCCTTCAGGATTATTGCAGCCGATTAAGATACCGCAATGGAAATGAGAGAGAATCACTATGGACTTCGTTAGTGAGTTACCCCTTACATCTACTAAGAAGGATTCGGTATGGGTGATCGTGGATCGACTGACTAAATCAGCCCATTTCATACCAGTTCGAGTAGATTACTCTCTGCAAAGGTTAGCAAAGTTGTATGTGGCTGATATAGTAAGGTTACATGGCGTACCGGTGTCAATCATATCAGATAGGGATCCAAGATATACGTCACGTTTCTGGAGAGCACTACATCAGGCTTTGAGACGAGACTGGATTTCAGCACAGCCTTCCATCCTCAGACTGATGGGCAATCTGAGAGAGTAATCCAGATATTGGAAGATATGTTGAGAGGATGTATCCTTGATTTCAGAGGTAGCTAGGAGGAGTTTTTGCCGTTGGCTGAATTTGCGTACAATAACAGTTACCAGTCTACTATCTGGATGGCGCCCTACGAAGCACTATATGGGCGAAAGTTCGAACTCCTACCTGTTGGACTGAATTGGGGGAACGCAAAATGTTAGGTCCAGAGTTGGTTGCAGAGACAGAAGAACAGGTTAAGTTGATTAGGGCTCGATTAAAGGAGGCATTCGATAGGCAGAAGTCATATGCTGATTTAAAACGGAAGGAGATAGAATTTGCAGTGGGTGATCAGGTATTCTTGAAAGTTTCACCGTGGAAGAAGGTGATGAGATTTGGTCGCAAGGGTAAACTGAGTCCCAGGTTTATCGGGCCATATCGAGTTTTGAAGCGTGTGGGTCCAGTGGCATACCAACTAGAGTTACCTTCGGAGCTGAAGCAAATGCATGATGTATTCCATGTGTCGATGCTACGACGCTACAGGTCAGATCCATCTCATATTATACCAGCAGAGGAAATTGAGTTAAGGCCAGATCTATCATATGAGGAGGAACCGATTCGAATTCTGGAATGAGATGTCAAGGTGCTGAGAAGGAAGTTAGCTCCATTGGTGAAAGTCTTCTGGCGGAACCATGGAGCGGAAGAGGCAACTTGGGAGCCAGAGGAAGAGATGCAGCAGTAGTATCCCCATCTCTTTATACCAGGTAATTTCGAGGCCAAAATTTCTTTAAGGGGGTAGAACTGTAATATCCGGAATTTAGGGGTCATGCATTTTAATTTGTATTTGTGTGTTGGTATGCTCTGTATGCTGTTTGGATGTGTTTGGGGGCTTCGTGAAACCTTAGGGTGTAGGTAAAGGCCTTAGAAAAATAATTGTTCTTAAGTTGATAGGGCAGAGCTAGGGGAGCTAGGCCTTAAGGGAATTTATGTGTGGGTTATGACACAAGAAAGGGAGTGGTGGAGTGGCAAGGTAACACCTAGGAGCAAGGGGGAGTGTTGCGCCACAAGGAGTGTCAAGGGGGAGGAGGTTCGAGCTGCGGAGATAGCATTTTGGGGTTCCATTTTTGCGTCAGAGGGAGGAGGAGTTGGAGTTGGCGTGGGCACTTGAAGATAGGAGGTTTGAAGTGGTCAAACATTTCAAATGTGCGGCTAGGAGAGAAGATGAGAGTTTGACTCATTCAAACTCATTTGAATGAGAGGAGGGGAGGAAAATGTGGAGAAGAATTAGAAGTGTGAGAGGAAGGAAGGTGGTGGCCGATTGAGGGACTCTTGAGAGGTGCATAGTCGATTTGAGGAGAGCTTTTGTGTGCCGAAATCTAGTGTTAACAAGGTGCCGAATTAGTCTTTCTCTCTAGCCGAAACTTAGTTCATTTTTCTGCTAACCCTCATTCTATTCTTTCATACTGAAATCGTATGGTGATCAACTCTCTTTCTCTTTTGGTAAACTTTGGTCGAAACCTCAAAGACCATTAAGGTCATTCTTTGCGTTTTCTTTCTTCTTCCTCTCTACTTCTAGGCCGAACCTATCTTTCTCTTCCTACCTCTCTTCTATTTCCTTGGTAGTCTTAAAATCGATACCTATTCTTTTGAAAAGCTGAACTTTCCTTCTCTTGGGATCCATAGCCGAAAGTGGTAGTATTTGGTTATCTTCATCTTTTTTTCTTTGATAGGCAGTATTATCACTTCGTCCCGAATCTTTTCCCTTTGTTATTTGTTCTTCAAAGACGAATAACATTTCTTCTGTGGCCGAATCTTTCAATGTTTCAAAGGGGGTGTTGTCGATCATACTGTGCAATCTATTCAACCGATTTCAATATTGGGGTAAGGGTTCTCTGTCATTCAATCCTTCTTTCTTTTATCTTTGGTTAGTCGAAACCAAGAATCTAATTCCATTTATTCATTTGGCCGAAACCATGAAGGTTGATTTTGGGATTCTTTGTAGCCGACGTTAGGAGGAGAAGCTCTCGGGATTTGATCGATTAAGGTAAGGAGATAGTGCCATTCGGCCAAAGGTCATATCTTTTAATATTAGAGCCGATTCTAACATGGACAATATAGGGATTTCGACAACTCTCAAAGTCAAGTGAGAACCTTCGGGTCTTGGATCTACTTTGGTAAGATTATGCAATTTAGATGATATTTAGTTTTCGTATGGATTGATTCGATTTCTTAACGGGGTTTTCTGACTAAGATATTATTGATGGATGCGAGTACCAGTGGAAGAGAGAAAGTGGTAGTCCCTACCCCTAGATTCAAGAAGCGGGCGGTGTCAGCCGTACGTGACTGGCCACCGGGTTGTGGGCCAGCTTCGGAAAGGGATAAGCAAATCGTGGTGATCCCTGCAAGTGAGGGTGTCAGTGAGATCGAGAGTGTCGTTCTTCGTGTTTATAGGTGTGTAACCCCACACTTTTTCCCGGTAAATTAATATGACTGAATATGTGTTAATAAGATTATGAATAGCGAAGGCTAATGGTACCCTTCAAGGGTACAGTTTATTGCTTCAGGTACGTTACATTAAACACCTTGATAATAGTGGTTACATTCATTTGTATGAAAGCATGTGTATTTTCGATATAGCTTGGGATAAGCATATAGTATGATACCTGCATAACTATGTATATTGCATGGGCACGAGGGTTATAATGAAAAAGGGGAAGTGTTTCAGTGGTTTTACCACAATATTTCGGTGACGTTGTCACATTATCCGGTGGCTATGCCACGTATTAAGGGCGAGAAGCGGTTGTCTGCAGCGACTGCCTTCGATGGTGTGTAGCGGATGGAGGGTCGATTTAGTAATCCCCACTGGTGTGACTGGCAGGTACGGGTGGTGTGTAGAGGTTGGATATCTGGGTGGGTTCGGGTTGCATCATTTCTGCTATATATATGACTTATTTTGCTATGATTATGGGATTATGATCTCGGATGGGCTTTGCCCAGAATGTTTGTGATAAAGGCTAAAATCGGTTGGGAACTTTGTGTTGGTAGTTGCACACTGAGTCTGTTGACTCACCCTTCGTGGACTAACCTTTTGCAGGTGACGCATAGTGCAGTGGACCGGGTCGGCAGGGACTGTTTGGTGGCCATGCTCAGTCATTCGGGATTTCTTATGGTTGAACTTTTCGTTATTTAAGTACTTTCTTCGGATTTATTTTCAGGTTTCCATGATGTAATAAGGCCATTATTTAACTTGTTTTAATTTTGCGTTTTTAAATTTTATTTTTATGCAACGTTAATCAGATGAACATTTAAGTATTTTTCCTAAAGAATATTTGAAGTTTTATTACGTAAACAAATTAATGGTTTCAATTTAATGAGCTTTAAACTCAGCAAATCTTTTTAACTCGTGAAGTATGATGGTAACGATTAAACGTAACACAAATTTTTAAAAGTCAACTTGGTTTCAAACTTGATAAGTTACATACTTGTTGTAAACTGGTCCATTTTGCAAAAAGGAAAATGTAATTTGAGTTAAACTTTTCACAAGGAACATGCCAGATCTGGTCGAGGCTTGTGGGCTGGGTTTGGGGTGTTTCAGACCACATATTTTTTGTATCTAGCGGGTTACAACGTATTATTTTCTCTCATATTGGCTACAATATTTTTGAAATGTGACATACACTCACTTATTGGTGTGCGGGGTTGGATGGGTATTTAATACCCTAATTGGTATGTAGAGATGGTCGGAGATAGTGCGTAACGGATAGAGATAGGATCTGAATATGCATCTGATTACATATCTAATTATGTTTCTGCATCTAAATATGAAAATACATTTGATTATGTGTTTGATCATGCAACTGTAAATGTATCTAATTTATGTGTATCCAATATGTTGTTTGGGATGTGTTACACACTGAGCTTGTAAGCTCACTTTTTGTTTGTTTTCCTCTCAAGTAACCAACAAACTTAGGACGAGTCGGTGTAGCAGGAGCTCGAGTTAATTTATATTTTTAAAATTTGATTAAGTTAAAATATTGTTTTCAATTGGTCTGTTTTGGACTTTTTTTGAGGACTAGTGATTGTTTTGGATTTTATTTATCATTTTGAATTACTTTATCGTATTTAGGATATTTTGTTCCAAAATTGTAATGCGATGAATTTCAAAATTAAACCACGATTTCAAAACTCTGTTTATCTTAAGACTTTTTTTTTTTTTATTTTGATTAAGGTATTAATTTATTCAAGATATCTAACAACATTTTTCTTCCTTTTATTCTGATTTAGGTATTAATTTTTTCAAGATATCTAACAACATTTCTTCTTCTTCCTCTTCTTATCTCCCATAACTTTTTATCTAATTGTTATGTTGTGTTTTTATAACTATGAAATTATGTATTGTTTATTAAAACAATATATATTCTTCTCCAATGCACGATTTTATGTATACATGGATATATTTAGAATACATGTATTTATATATTACATTCAAGAAAAATAGAAAACGAAGAAGAAAATGCTCAAAAAAAAATGTAATTGTAAAAATTTGAAATGTTTTTATTGTCAATTAAAATTATAAATTAACATAAAAATTTTAAAAATTACCTATTAAAAATATTATCAAATATTAATACAAAAATTTATTAATAATAAAGACCATTGAAAATAAAATATATCAATATTATCTTTAAATTGACAAGGTAATTTCATAAATCGTCATCGCATTATAAGAAAAGTGCTTAATGAACCAAACATGTTAATATAATTTTTTTTAAGATTTTAATTAATACTATTTTTTAAAAAAAAATACTATCATTAATAATAAGTATACAAAAACATGACACAAAAAAAATCCCAAAAGAGGAGAAAAAAACATGACACATAAAAAAAAAATCTCAAAAGAGGAGAAAAACAAATTGACAATAATTGCAACACCGATGAATTCATAAACAAACCAAAGAGGCATCACCTTGACCAAACCGTTGAAAATTACATCTTAGCCTTGTCATTATCAAACTAATCTAACGATGAATTCTAGTTAACCAATAAACTACTATCAATAGCCCCAAGAGACCCACAACATCAATGACGCACAAAAAGTCAAGTCTAAGATAGTTTATCCTCCTCCTCATCATCTCAAATTCCATTTTGCAAACATCATCGTTGTGCTCTATCATAATTAGGTCATTCGAGAACGATTTTTAATAGACCTAGTGACACTCTTATCTTTGCAAATCTTATATATACATTAGAACATGACCAAAAAATAAAAACTAAATCATCACTAGTTTTAGAAAAAAATAGAGTGTGCAAAACAAAAAAAAAAAAAGTATGAACAAAAACTATGATAACGTAGACTTGAAGGTAGCGAATGAAACAGAAATTTGGTTTGAAAAATTGAACGGTTATGATCTTTTTTATGAAAAGAAAAAGAATTGACAACTTTAATCTAATACAAACGTTCAATAACCCCGTAATATTAAAATTATAAGATGAGAAAGCACTAGCCTCTCCCCCCCCCCCCCCAACCCAAAAAAACAAAGTTCCTTCACTTTTTTGTCATGCAAGCAATGACATATCCCTCGCTAGGCGAGCAGGGATTGGCTAGGCAGCTACATATCAGGGCATCTTTGCTCACCCTAATGGTCTGCCAGCTAAGATTATCCGCGTGAGTCTCCTCTCACCCCCATAATTGGCAAGGAGATGTGATCAGCTTAGATGGCTCTTAATCTCTCGTTTCAACCTTGGAATAAATAACTTGTTGAACATTGCCTTGTACAAGATTTTAACCCAGTTTGCTCGTAATCCTTGTTTCCTTCAATGGGATGTTATCTTTGATTAAAAAAGATAAGTGTGTTTTTTAAATCAACAATTTGATAAAAATGATCTGTGGCTTCTAAATCAAGTAATGTATGAAATGATAATAAGCAATAGAGTCACTTATTAGATGGAATAACATAAAAGGGAAAAAGATTTGGTAAAAATTGAAAGGATATGAATTTGTCAAGGCATTTTTCATTGGTCTATAAAGATGAAGTTGTCCACTATCCTGAATTGGCATTACCAAATTTGGATTACTCCTTAAAATCATTTCTTTGTTTTTTAATGAAATTAAGTAAGGTTGTAATAATTTAGCTTAAACTTTACTTTAAATGTTTCATTTTTTTTAATGATAAATGACAAATTCATTTTAATTTCACCTAGATTGTTTTAAATGCTTATAAATCGAGATGGTTAGGTTCAAGTCGAATTTATATACGATATTAATATATTTTATGTTTATGTAAGTTCAGTTTAGTCTAAAATAAAAATTTCAAATTTTGGCAAAAACTATACATATTTATAAGGGCTTTCAAAAAAAAAATCATAAATAAGTGCTTTTAAAAGTTTGTTTTAATATTTAAGTATTTGATATTATTGTCAAATTTTGATTTTGACAAGTTCATGTTAGACATGATATTATAAAGTAAATAATATTTAAAATTATTAATATTATGATACTTCAATAAAATTATAAGAGAATAATTTTTTGTCACTCATTATCAATATACTTAGATATATGAAATATAAATATTAAATACTTTTAATCAATTATTATAGATTTTTATAAAAATTAATTTAACAATGTAAATTATAATACATTACAAATTCAAATACATAATGTTATATATTTAAAATAAATTTTAAAATAAAAATAATTGCATACTCAATATAAATAGTAAAAAAAAACATTGAATGAAAAATTAAGATTAAAAAATCATTTTAACTCAAAAAGTGTGTTTTTAAAAAAACAACAATTTTTCAGAACCACTTTTATTTTCAAAAGTTATCTATTTAGTTTCATATTGTTTTCATTTAAAACACATTTTTTAAATTCAACAATAAATGTAATGCGCTCATAATTTTTAATTTGTTTAAAAAAATTTGTTCTACTTTCAATTTAATTAGTTTATTTTTTATTAAAATTTTAAATATAGAAAACATTTTTTTAATATTTGTATTATAATATTATACATATTATAAATTTAATTTTTATGTCGATATAATATATAAATAAAAGAAGCTAATATAATACATAATTAGAAAACAAATACAAAATAATTAAGCTTTCGCGGTAAAGAATTATAGAAGTATCTATATTTAGGGGTGGACTGCATTTCAGCGCCTTTATTTAAAAAATAGATAAACTAATCTTTATACATTTTGAAACATGCAAATTAGCACGTTCGTTAAATTTTATCTGTTAAATGATGATGTGGAACATTAAATATATGCCAAAATTAAAAAAATTTATAGATAAACTTTGAAAATGGTCACCCAACTATGCCTTTCATTCTATTTTGGTCACCTAACTATTAATTTTTTCAATTTAATAACTAAACTTTTCAAAATTAAATATGTTAGTCACTTTGAGCTAATGTGGGCTTTTTTATTGGTCCAGTAACAAAATTAGCCCTTTAATGTTTACACATTGTATTAATTTGATCCTAAATATAAAAAATTCAACAAATTTAGCCCTAAATGTTTACAAAATTTTAGTTCTAATTCTAAAAAATTCAATAAATTTGGGCCTCAACATTTACAAAATCTGTCAATTTAGTCCTAACTCTAAAAATTTAAAAAATTATAATTTTTTTAAATTCATTTTTAACCCTTTATAACCCATCAACTAAATTAAAAAAATTATAATTTTTTAAATTCATTTTTAACCCTTTATAACCCATCAACTAACTCATGTGAGGTATTAAAATAATAAAAAGAGTTCCATCTTCAAGTCACTTGCAACAATTTCTCCTACTAAAATTTAAGCTTCACTATGGACCAAACCAATTAATTTGGAACCTATCTAGAATAATTGGTTGCATTACTACCCGAACATATAATGTTTTTAATACCTTTATTTTATTATTTTTTTGGATTTTTTTATTGTGTGTGTGTTCTATCTCAACTTTTCAAGGCTTTTTTTTTTTTGCAAGTAACTTGAAAGAGAGTACTCTATTTCTTATTTTAATATCTCACACGGGTTAGCCGATGGGTTATAAATGGCTAAAAATGATTTTTTTAATAAATTTTTAGAGTTAGGACTAAATTGATGGATTTTGTAAATGTTGAAGGCCAAATTTATTTAATTTTTTAGAATAAAAAAATAACAAATTTTGTAAACATTGAAAGCTAAATTTGTTGAATTTTTATATTTAGGATCAAATTAATAGAATGTGAAACATTGGAGGGGTAATTTTGTTACTAGACCAATAAAAAAGCCCATATCAGCTTAGAATGACTAAAATATTTAATTTTGAAAATTTTAGTGACTAAATTGAAAAAATTAATAGTTGGGTGGCCAAAATAGAATGTAAAGACATAGTTGGATGACTATTTTTATAGTCTATGCATAAAAAATAATTTTCAATATGGATTTGACATTCCACACCATCATTTAATAGATAAAATTAAACGAATGAGCTAATTTGCACGTTTCGAAATGTATAATTTACATTTTCTTAATTGAGAAGTCGAAATGCAATTTGCACCTAAATATAGAGGTTTCCATATTACTTTTACCATCTTTCGCTTTAAATATTAAAATATAATATCAACACTTATTTTATATCAACCGTCTCACCAAGTAATAAGTTATTTATCTTAGGCACAATGACTATTTGGCCTCTAATTTTACAAAAATAAAATTAGCTCTCTATTTAATTTTTCACCTCTTTTAGCCCTTAAAACTTTCATTTTCTTGTCAAGTCACCCTAAAATTGATGGATAAGTTCATGTTTGTTTCTTTGTTAACATGGCATTTACATCTATTACCACATGAATGCCTTGTCATAAATTAACTAATTTTTTAAAAACTAAGAAAAATATAAAAAACATATCTTTAAATATTTTTAATTTTAATAAATTAATTAATTGCTAACAGGCATATGCGTAGACTACCACGCAGATGCCATGTTAGCAAAGTTAACAAACATTAACTTTTCCATCCATTTTAAGGTGATTTGACAAATAATGCAAGATCAAGGGCTAAAAGAGGCAAAAAAAATAGACAGCTAGATGACTTTTTTTGGAACGTTAGAAGGCCAAATAAGTCATTATGCCTTTTTCATATACATAATTAAAGGTTAAATCATTATTTAGGGCCTAAACTTGGTAATTGCTCTTATATTGGGGCCTAAACTTTTTTTTGTCCAAGTTAGCCCTAGAACTTGATAATTGTTCCCACACTAAGGCATGAAATTTTTTTGTCCAAGTCAGTCCCTAGTATTTCCTTGAAAACCCTAAAGTTTAGGCCCAATGTGAAAATCATTGTCAAGTTCAAGGATTAACTAAGATAAAAAAAAGTTTAGGTCCTAATGTGGGAGCAATTGCCTAGTTTAAGCCCCAATGTAGGAACAATTGCTAAGTTCAAAAACTAACTTGAACAAAAAAGAAAATCCAGGCCCCAAATACTGATTTAACCAATGTACTTTTTGGAAATTTGAAATTTAGTCCCTATACTTTTATTTATAGAACTTGCAACATATTTTCAAAGAGTGCATAGACTTATAACATATTTTGACCTTGTTTTTACCTTTAAGTCAAAATAGAGACGTTAGACATGAAACTGCAAAGTGATATAGACCTGAAATCAATAGGCATTAACTAATCCCCTCTCATAGATGCTCTTCAAAGAGGTAAACGGCCGGCCATGAAATGTATTCCATTTCAATGGGCAAAGATCAAACCCTCAACCTTATGAATAAGGGATGAGCTGAGCAACCACCACACCACATCTCACGATTAAGCTAATTTTTTATTCTAAACTTTATTGGTTGAGGTTATTTTAGTTTAGGTGATTTTGGATTTGTGTTATTGGTGTTTATGTTTAAGTTGAGCTGAGTTTTAATCATTTTGAATTCTGGTCAAATTAAGTACATATCATTTTTAATTACTAGTTTGGGTACATATTATTTGGGGTCTGGGTTAATTTGGATTCAATTCAAATTAATTCGGGTTTCAAGTTGAATAAGTTCCAATTGTTGATATTTTATGGTCAAATTAGATTGAGTTGAACTTAAGTTTGGATTGAGTTTTCAAATGACAAATCTATTAGTTAGGGGGTGTTTGTTTTACGTAATGAAAGATTTCCTATGATAATAGGACCATTGAGATATAAATTTGCTTAGGGATGTTTGGTTTGTAGAATCTTACATTCCTAATAGGTTAAATTCTACTATTAGACTTTATACTTTACGAAAGTTGTGAATTTAGTCATTATACTTTAATTTAATCAAATTTAGTCCTTGTATTTTTCCAATTAGTCGGTTGTAGTCCATGCATTTAAATTTGTTTGGTTAAATTCAATTACTAGTCCTGTACTACGCATACAATTGTAAATTTAGTCCATATTTTCCAATTGGATTATTCTAAGTCCCTATACTGTTTGAATTTTGAAATTTTAATTTTGACGCAAATGACAGTTGTTAACCCATTAACTGAATTTTTTGTGAGTAATATGTGAAAACAACAAGTTGACTTGTCATACCGTATTCTAGAATAAAGTAATTTAATGAATTTAATAATTATCATTTGGTGAGAATTGGAAGTTTAATATTTGAAAAATACAGGAACTAAAAATGACTAAATTAAAGTACATAAACTAAATCCATATCTTTCCTAAAGTATATGAATTAATAGCAGAATTTAACCTTTCTAATAATAATGCAAGATTTTGGAAATTTGATTACCATGTTAGGACTTCAAACATTCCTTTAGGCCAGTATCTCTATTCCCAATATTTTGAAATATGAGAGGTAATCTCAATACATCTTTTTCTTACATAATCTTACGTTCCGAACACAACCTATAATTTTGGACAATTTTATCATGTGTTTTTTTTTTATTTTAAACAATTCTTTTGAAAGGTAAATTCATTAATTCATTCAATGAATAGAACCATACAATTCAGAGAAAAAAATAGCAAACACCTGTCATATATGGTGAAGGACAAGCTCCATCAATACAATAAAGGCTTTAGCCTCAGCATAAATATAACATTATGACATGTTGGCAATTGGCTTTGTCACAACTCAAACACGACATATCTGGAGTGATTGCAAGCACTTAATACGATAAGGAAATTAGCCCCGGATGGTCCAAAACGACGAGCAAATATTGACAAAAGAATCTAGCATTCACCAACTAGAGAAGACGACAACTATAACACCCCTAACCCATATTCGTCGCCGGAATAAGGTTAAAGAGCATTACTGTTCAAACAGAACTTTAAATCATTCAATTCATAAATTAATGCCAACATAATCTAATTACATTCAGTTACACTCATAACATCCCTTATTCGAGCCTTCGATGCCCTAAAAATACATTAGAAACTGTAACACCCCTAACCTGTAACCAACGTCGGTCTACGGTTAAAGGCATTACCGGACAAATCGAAATCTTTTACAGACATTTCATAATATAATTCAATGAATAGAATCAAGTTGTCCCTTAAACAGGTCTACGAGACCTTAAGCATGCTTTAGAAAGGGGCCGGGACTAAACCGAACACATACAGAAATTTTTAGAAATTTAAAATTTTTTCCAAGTTACAGAGGTCACACATCCGTGTGGTCAAGCTGTGTGCCTCCCATAGCCTCAGACACACCCGTGTGTCTAACCCGTGTCAAAACAGGGCATACATACTGACTTGTCCACATGGCCGCGAACACGCCCTTGTGCCTCACCCGTGGTCGCTACTGACTTGCACCACACGGCCAGTCACACGCCCTTGTGTCTAACCCGGGGTCGAGTCTGACTTGTTTTGAAATACAACCATGAGGGACACGGTCGAGCCATACGCCCGTGTGTTCAACCGTGTGGGCAATTATAGGCCATTTTCAAGGCCAAAATGCCACCCACACTTTGGGTCATCCCTACAAGCACATACAAGCATCATTCCAACACTTATAGCAACCAAAAACATACCAAATTGACCATCTATTTGTACTCATTCAAGAACATTTCATCACAACATCTTATCTGCCAACTAGCGCAACTAAACCACAAATAAATCCAAGCATAATTCATCCACAACTTACCACAATAATAAGACATCTTCTCATCATTGATATACCAAACTTTGCATCAATAAGCTCACCATTACTTTGACCATTTCATTAGTCATTAAACCATACCAAACAAAGCATCATATAACATGACTACTCATTCATTTCACAACTATTAATCTAGCCATATCACATGGCTATACACATATCTCAAACATAATTCAAAGTGACTAGCCTATACATGCCATACTTTAGTATATACATTTTCAAAAGGTACCAAAATAAGATTGGGTAGTGTGATGACGATCCTCGACGATCCCCGAGCCTTTCGTAGCCTTAACGATCTATAAAACAAAGCAAACATACACAAAGTAAGCTTTCAAAAGCTTAGTAAGCCATATACAAATAAACTTATCATATAATTATTTATAAGCATAGCAAATCAAGTTCATTAACATAAATTCATTTCAAACATATAAATTTCTCTTTGGCTCATTCGATTAGCCATTGCTTACCAACATATCATATCTCAAGCATCTCTTTTGCTCATATCACAAAACATACATATATCACAATTTATTCATTGCATCTATGTACATATTTACTCACCTTACATGCTTATACAAAGCATACACATCAGACGTACCTAAAACGATTATACATTTCACATCGTCTTTAGTTTCTCGGAATTGCCCGTTGAACCATTTGGAATCCAATAGGATACTCAGAATACTCAGAATAGTCGTACAATGCCAACATCCCAGACGTGGTCTTACATGTAACCAAATATTGATGCCACTATCTTAGACAGGGTCTTACACGAATCAAATACGATGCCAATGTCCCAGACATGGTCTTACACGTAAATCTCGAATCGACGCCAATGTCCCAGACGTGGTCTTACATGATATCAAATATCAAAAACCTATGTCATGACATATAAAATCCTATATATTACTAGGTTCGTACGGGACTTTTCGAACATTGATACATTGTTGATACTTCCTCCAATTTCATGTATATACCATCTTGTACACATTCATCACAATGAAATTTCATATGAACAAACATAAATCAATACAAATACATTTATTTGTATATAGACTTACCTCGGATTCGACTATTTGATCACTTTCACCTTTTCGCGGTCTAAATCTGTTTTCTTCTGTTCTTGATCTATACATATTCCAATTTAATCCATTTATTCACCAGTTCATTCAATTCAATCCAAAAACACATATATAGGGCAATTTACAAATTAGCCCTCACATTTTCACATTTTTACATTTTAGTCCCTATTTCACAAAATCACAAAATACACAAAATTTCATATTACCCATGCTTGGCCGAATATTCATGTAGTTCATACAAGTCCATATATTTCATTTATTTCATATTTTAGCCTTTCAAAATATTTTTTCTCAATTTAATCCAAATCACTCAAATTCACTAAAAATCCAAAGACAAAACATATTAATCTAACAAATATACTTCATATTTCATCATCAAACATCACAAAACTCATGAATTCATCAATGGCATATTTCAAAATCACCATCAATTCACAAAATTGAGACATGGATTTTGTAGTTTTTTAAGCAACGATTACAAAAACGTAGAAATTATCAACAACCGAAACCAAAACATACCTTAATTTGCTTGAACAGTGGTCGAATACCTAGCTTGGTTTTTTTCTTTTCTTTTCTTGCTATATCCGGCCAACAAGATGAATAAATGGCCATGTTTTTATGATTTGTTTTATTTAATGTACATTATTTACTCATTTACCAAATTATCCTTTTTTTTATTAACATATAAAACATATAAATACAAGGCCATTAATGTCCATTACCATCCACTCACTTATAAAATGGCTTATTTATTTCATAAGGCCATCACATTTATAAAGACGTAACACATAAGTATTGCTAATACATGGCATGTTAATTTTACATTTCATGCAATTAAATCCTTTTCTCAAATTAAACACACCAACGGATAAATTAATTCACGAAACTTTCACGCATACTAATTCACATGCTATAGACTCGAAAAATAATATTAAAATATTTTTCTAACTCAAATTTGTGGTCCCGAAACCACTATTCCGACTAGGGCCTAAACCGGACTGTTATAGAAACAATTCGGGACTAAATTGAAAATATTTGGAAAGTTTAAGAAAAAGTTAAAAAAATTGAACTACAGGGTCACACTACGTAGTGTGGCGGCCGTCACGACTCACACACCGAGACAGACGCCCGCAGTGTGTGTGGCAAAGGTGTGACTTACACGGCTGAGACAATGCCCGAGTTTTTAGGCTATGTAACCTTCGAAATAGGGACACACGGTCGTGTCCCAACCCGTGTAACTTTTTGAGTTGGGTCACATGGCCAAGTTACAATCCCGTGTGCTAGGCCATGTAACACTCGTAATAGCTTCACACACCCCTGTGTCAAGCCTTGTGCTAGGCCGTGTAACTACTTGACTTGAGAGCCTTAAACTTACAGGGGACACACGGCTGAGTCACATGCTCGTGTCTCAGGCTGTGTGAACCTAAAATGAACCTTGAATAACAAGTTTACCATTTCAAGCTTACTTGGATCCTATGTAAACCATTTACCAACCAAAGCACCTATTCAAAGTGAAATTAATCAAGCCAAAAATGTACCAAATCAAACTATTAAGTGCCTAACCAATGTACCCTCATTGGTACCACAAGTATATACAATTGTACATCAAAATAAAACCTTAAACACAACTTATATATTCATCAAATCAACACTTAACCAATGTACCTATCATAGGTACCTCAAAAACACATATCATTAACACATACCATTTCTATTTGCATTGAAACATCTAACTCATTCATATATATCTTATAGTTTAACAATATGTACATAAGTCTTACTTAACATTATACACATCCAAAACATTTACAATGTCATATACACCTAATACATGCCATATAATTTGAAAAGTATGTTCCAAAAACTACCGAAATTAAGCTAGATAGTGTGACTTGAGCGTCGATCCGATCGTCCAACCTTCCAAGTATCTACAAGAACTGTAACACCTCTAACCCATATTCGTCGTCGGAACAGGGTTGCGAAGCATTACTAGAGTTTACAGAATAATTTTTCAATTACTATTCATATCAAAAACTAATCATATTGTCCCTTGAATGGACCCTCGAGGCCCAATATAAACATTGGAATCGAGTTGGGACTAAATCGGGAACTCAAAGAATTTTTCGTGAAATTTCCAAAATTTTTCCCAGAATGCAGGGCATACAAGCCCATGTGGTCAAGGGACATGCCCGTGTAACCATAGGACACACCCGTGTGACAGGCCATGTTCGACCCCGTGTAACTCTCTTACTTGTGCCACACGACCAGCCACACGCCCGTGTGCTAGGCCATGTGGTTAATTTAATTTTCTAAAATTAAGTGCAAGTTTCACATGGTCAAGACACACACATATGTTCTGGGCCGTGTAGCACACACGGCTGAGACACACGCCCGTGTCTCTATCCGTGTGCTCAATTCTAAGCATTTTGTTTCTCAAATTTAAGATGCAAGGGACACACGGTCAAGCCACACGCCCAGATGCTAGGCCGTGTGTCACACACACGGTCAAGACACACGCCCATGTATCTACCCGTGTGGACAAAATAAACCCATTTCCTAGCTTTATTTCTCACCCAAATTTTCCAATATCCTACACAAAAACTTACAAGTATATACCTGATAAACCATAATTTATACATATTTTAACCCCATCCTTGGCTTATTTTTGGATGAATTTTCATTAGATTTGATAAATTTGATGCTCTTAATCCTTTAATTTCATGTTTTACACTCAGGAGAGCTTAGGGAGCTGAAAAGAAGGAGAAACGAGCCAAAAAGGGACAAAATGGGCCTACCTCGAAAATCAACACGGCCTGGACCAACGTACATGAGCAGATCACACAGCCGTGTGTGACAAGCAGAATTGAGCACGACCCAAGCCATCGCGCACGGGCGTGTCCCTGTCGAAACCATGATTAATTCTATTCGGAAAAGGTTACTTGTGGGCTAAGAAAGGTGTTCCAAAACCTTATAAACACTCTAGGGGGCAACCTAAAAGGGGATGCCAAGTAGAAGGCAGAAAATACTCAAAGACAGCCATCAGGAGTAGCCTAGGAGAAGGATCTCCATCAAGACTGAAGATCTCCTATCAATTTCTCTTGATGTTTTTGAGTTTTCTTATGTTTTGTTGTTTTTCCTATTTTAAGATGTTTTCCCTCTATCATTATGAACTAAACCTCTCAAATACCTGAGGGGGTGAAACTTAAGACAGATCTTATTATTATTTGATTTATAAGATAAATACTTGTTATTATTCTTAATTGTGAGTTTTTATTCTTGTTTTGATAATTCAGATTATTGATTCAAGTCGAATGTGCTTATTTAATGGAGCAAAAGTCCCTGTTTAAGAGTAGATCAACACAATTAAGCGGAGTTGATAGCAACCCTGGAAATAGAGCGACATAAATCTGCCGGATTAGAGTCAAATCTAATAAGGGAAGCCATAGATTGAGTTAATGCGACAATAAGGGTTTTAATTAGAAAGAGATTTCAATTAATCAACCTAGAGTCAGTTATTTTTAGTCTTGAAAGAGATATTAACATGAATCAGGGATTTCTACGGATTAAGTCAAGTGAATAAATCGTATGAATCAAAAGTAATAAGTGAAGTCTAGGTGGATTCTTCCTTAGGTATTGCTTTTATCATATAAGTTGTCTAAAAGTATTTTCTTAATTCTTTCTTTGTCGTGTTTTTAATTAGTTTTAGTTTAAAAAGAAACCACTCCAATTCTTAGGCTAGATAATAGAAAGATAGTAATTACTAGTACTCTTGGTCCTTGTGGATACGATATTACCAATCTTACCATAACTATACTATTGATCGAAAGGTGCACTTGCCTTTAGTGTGATCATAGTTAGTTTTAGACACATCAAGTTTTTGGCACCGTTGCCGGGGACTAAGATATTAGAAACACTAAATTTTTATTACTTTAGCCGTTTTTATTTTTATTTATTTTAGTTTACTAACCTTTTCTTTTCTTTGCTTCTGGCAAGAACTTTTAGTTTATGACTAGAAGGAACCCGTCAGGACCATTACTTTTTGACAGTGAGATTGAAAGTATAGCTCGCAGAAACCGAAGAGAAATAAGGCGAATTCTACAATACATAAAAGAAGAGTAAGAGGACGAAACCATTAATACCGAAGAGATGGCTGATACTAATCCGCTACCTCCTGTGGTTGCCGCAAACCTGGTGAATCAAAATCCTGCTCCTCGTACTATGTATGATTATGCTAAACCTAATTTAATAGGAACTGAATCAAGTATTGTTAGACCTGCTATTGCTGCAAATAATTTTGAACTAAAACCTAATACTATTCAGATGATTCAGCAATTTGTTTAGTTTGATGGTTTGCAGGATGAGGATCCAAACAATCACTTGGCAAATTTTCTAGAATTTTGTGACACTTTCGAGATTAATGGTGTTTCTGATGATGTCATTCGCATTCGATTGTTTCTCTTTTCATTGAGAAACAAAGCTAAATAGTAGTTAAACTCGTTACTATGAGGATCAATCACTACATGGGATCAAATGTTCGAAAAATTTTTACTTAAATATTTTCCGCCTGCTAAAACAGCTAAGTTGAGGAAAGATATCTCTTCTTTTGTGCAGATGGATTTAAAGACACTTTACGATGCATGGGAGAGATATAAGAATCTACTAAGACAGTGCCCTTACCATGGGTTACCTCTGTGGCTACAGGTTCAAACCTTTTACAATGGTGTGAACCCCTCAACTAGGCAGTTGATTGATTCAGCCGCCGGTGGAACCCTAAATAACAAGACCCCTGAAGCGGCTTATGAGTTTATAGAGGAGATGGCACTGAATAACTATCAGTGGCAAGTTGTGAGGACAAAGCCAACAAAAGCCTCCAGTGTTTTCAGCCTCGACACAGTAACCATGCTATCAAACCAGGTAGAGATGTTAAATATAAAGATTGATGGTTTGTGTAGTTCTTCGCAGGTACATCCAGTTATGCAGTGCGACACGAATGGAGGAGGAATGAGTAATACATAATATCCATCCTACAACCCTGGCATAGAAAGCGAACAGATGAACTATATGGGTAATAATTCTAGACCTCAGAATAATCCTTATAGTAACACTTACAATCCAGGTTGGAGAAACCACCCAAACTTCTCATGGGGTGGCCAAGGAAATCAGAGACAACAACCCCCTCCAGGCTTTCAACAGCAACCCTACCCACAAGAGAAGAAGTCGAACCTTGAGGAGATACCAACAAACTTCATCACGGTGTCAGAAACCCATTTCGAAAACACCGAAACATCACTCAAAAATCAGCAAGCATCGATTCAAGGGCTCAAGAACCAATTAGGACAGCTTGCTAAGCTCATATCTGAACGGCCACAAGGCAGCTTGACAAGCAACACTAAAACTAACCCAAAAGAGCAGCTTCATTCCATAACTGCTCACGATAGTGAAGGGTTAGATGAACCAAACCCAAGGCAAGATAACGTGGTAGATAAAAGTAAGGTTGAGGTAAGCCATGATAGACCAAAACATGTAAGTAAAGAGTACCAACCTCGTGTGTCATATCCCAATGCAATGAAGAAAGACCACACAGATGAACAATTCGGTAAATTTCTTAAACTTTTAAAAAAGTTACATATTAACTTACTATTTCTTGAAGCTCTTTCGTAGATGCCCAATTCAAAGAAATTTTTAAAAGAGCTTTTGACAAACAAACGAAAGATAGACGATGTGTCGCATGTGGAGCTAAACACAGTGTGCTCAGCAATTTTACAAAAGAAACTACCCGATAAATTAAAGGACCCAGGGAGTTTTACTATTCCTTGTTTAATTGGTAGTTTAGATGTTAATAACACTTTAGCTAATCTAAGGGCAAGTATCAATGTTATCCCTTATAAAATGTTTAAACAGCTAGGTCTTGGGAAACCCAAACAAACTAGGATGAGCATTCAATTGGCTGATAAAACCATTAGAGTTCCTAGGGGTATAATTGAGGATGTACTAGTAAAAATTGACAAATTCATATTCCCAGGAGACTTTTTTGTTTTAGACATGGATGAGGATAGTAACGTTCCTTTAATTTTAGGGGGACCCATTTTAGCAACTGCTAAAACTAGAATTGATGTTGGTACAGGTGAGTTCACACTTTGTGTAGGTGACGAAACGATCACTCTTCAGGCTCGTGACTCGGCTAGGACATCGAGTAATAAAGGTGAGAACATAAATTCTATTAATAACCATTCGGTTCAACCCTCGTTCCAAGAAGTACCTCGAAAATACACAACCGAGCCACATCCTAGACCTCGTGCCAACAAAGAAATAACTCATGAGGAGTGAAGGCTTCAGATTGATGAACTAAACGAGTGGAAGACACATGTCAAGGAGAAACTAAGAACACACGAAACGAAACCGAGGCAACTCCATAACGAACTTAAAAATGAAGCAAACTACTTCAAGGTTGGAGACCAAGTTCTAATGGATAATACAGATCCTCGTGTTGCCACTTCTGAACCGAATGGAATAACTCCTTTCACGGTACTTAGTACTTTCCCATACGGTATAATCAAGGTAACTCATTCTAAATTTGGCACCTTCAAGGTAAATTGTACTCGTCTAAAACCTTATTTTAATACAATTGATAGCAAGAATGAGGAGTTTCAACTCCTCAAACCACCATGATTATGCGAATGAAAGGTAAGTCTAGCATAAGACTTTAAACGAGTGCTTCTAGGGAGGCAACCCGAGCACTAACTTCACTAATGTCGTTATTTTCGATTTTGAGCATCTAACCAAAAACTAACTAACTTAATAGGTGCAGGTTTCCCTACCGTGGCCATGTGGACACCACGAATAGGCACATAGGCGTGGCTAAGACCGTGCAAACCAAGGATGAAAATTTTCTCCAAAATATGGGCTACGATAAACTGCCACGGCCGAGCGATCTGGCCGTGGTCGACACTGAGAAAGCAACACGAGTGAGCGACACGCCCGTGTCCCTAGACCGTGGTCGAAACTGAAAAATCTACACGGGCGTGCGACACGCCCGTTTCTTTAGGATGTGGCCGAAACTGAATAAGCAAAATGGTCGTGGAAACCTCTACAAAGACGTGGGAGAAACGAACGAGGCATCACACGGCTATGTGACCTAACACGCCCAGGGCATATAGGTGTGGGCAGTCACCAGATGCCCCAACTTCTATTTAAATCACCTTCTTCTCACTCTCCTCCCTAATTCTTCTTCTCCCAAACCCTAGCCACCACACCCCTTTCTTTCCCCTTTCCCTTTTCCCTTATTCCTTCGTTACACCGCCACCACACCAACCACCATCCTTGCCACCATATACAAAGACTAATACTAGAGGCAAGACCAAGGCCACCATCCCCATGTCGAAAAAGCGAAAGGATTCTGGCGCAGTCTCCCCGTACGCGACTACTCGATATAAGCTCATGCCGGCCGCTTCATTGACTCGACAAGACAAGGACCTTTGAGTCCATTCATTTTTTCTTTTTATTTTATTTTCATTTTTAAATTCTTTTTCTTTATCTTTCTTGTCTTTAATTTATATTATTATTGTAACAACCCAAGTTAGGGGGATCTGTGTTTCATGTTTTCTATGTGTTTGGCTTATTCTGCTTGTAATTTGGTCGTGTCTAAGGGTCTTAGGAGGGCTCAGGTTCAAACGGGAGCCTTGGTTAATTTTTATGTTAGGGCACTTTAGGGGGGAGAGCTTGTAGAGGTAAGCCTTATGTATATTTGTATGTAGTTGATGACACAAAAAAAGGTGTGGAAGAGTGGTAAGTGACGCTTAGGAAGCAAGGAGGGATGACGCCTCAAGGGGAGCTTGGAGGAGAAGGGAGCAAGTTCGAGTCTCACAGCTTGCACTTTGGAGTTTCTTTTTGGCGTCAGGATGGAGAGGTGGTAGATTTCGGCTTGGACTCTGGTAAGTGGGAGTTGAATGAGTCATGGTTGTTGGGAGAGTTCAAATGAGGAGTGGAGAGTGAAAGGTGGAGGAATTCATGGGATGTGGAGAGAGGGAGAGATATTGGCCGAATAACGGAAGCAAGGGAGTGCATGTGCGGTTTTGGCTTGGCTAGGAAAAAGTCGAATCTCACTAAGGTGCATAAGCAAACCATTTTTGTTTGTAGCATATTCAGTCATCTAGAGGAGGTGCCGAACATTCTTCCAAATAGATGCTTGTGGTTGCTCTTTTTTTTCTTCCAATTTTGCTCTCTTTCACTTGTGAGCATTGCCGAAATTCTTAGTGATTTGTTCTTCTTTTCGTATCATTTTCTCTTTGAGCTGATCAAGTCCATTTCGATTCTTCCTTCTCCTCTCATCTTTTCCCTTCAACCGAACTTGGTTCCTTCATTTCTTTTCCACCATCTGCTATTTACTTCTTCATAGTCGAACCTGTAAGTGCCATAGCCGAATCTTATTCTTTGCCTTACTTTCTCTTCTCTCTTCTTTATTCATATTTTGAGGAAGCCGAATCTCTTTCTGTGTCAATTGAGGCACCCTTTCTATTGTTCTTGCTAATAGCCGAATATAGTCTCTTCAATCGACATACTCTTGTTTTTCGGTAAGGGCCTTCTTTCCCTTTTGTTTTCTATTCGTTCTTTTTCTCTTCTCTCATTGGTTTGGTTAGATCGAGGATTCTGGCTCGCTTCTTTGGGTATTGGCCGATTGTAGAGGGGCTTATTCTCATCTTCTCTTCTTCGTGTGGCCTACTTTCGGGAGGTCCTTGGTAAGTTGAATGTTGGCCGAATGGTTGGAAGGGGGTTTTTATCGATTCGTTTGGCCGAAAGGCCACTTCCTGTGTCCTATTTTGAGAATCTGTTCTAACTTGGTGTTATCTAGGGACTCATTTGGTTTGTAAGCCAAACCTTCGGGCATTCAGTTTTTGTTGATCAAGGTAAGAAGCTTCTTTTGATTCGGTATCTATCCTCTATTTCTTCTTTATTGCTTTAACCTAGTTTCCTGATAAAGATCCTTTCATGTATGCGAATGCCAGTCAAGTGAAGGAAAGGGGTGGACTCGTGGTCCTTGCCCCTAGGTTCAAACGGCGTGCAGTGTCAATCGTTCAGGATTTTTTGCCGGGTTGTGGGCCGACTTCGAATCTGAATAGGCAGATTGCGATTGTTCCTTCTAGCAAAAGTATTAACGATATTGAGAGTCTAGTCCTTCGAGTTTATAGGTGTGTAATTCTCACGCCTTCCTTCATTTGATATACAATAAATATATGTATTGTTTAGAAGTCAAAACTTCGGTAATGTTATTGGATTACCCCTGGAGGGTAAAATTGCGATATCAGGTTAGTGATTTTTCTGACTAGACCACTTAAAGACTTTAGCATGGATATATATATGCTATGATGATTCTGTGTATGTTGCATCCATTTCATTATGACTGCATGTGCATGGGTTTGGGGAAATGATAATGATGTAAAGGGGCAGTGTATATCGGTGACTTTGTCACACTATTCCGATGGCTCGGTGCCATATATGTATATCAGTGACTTGGTCACATTAATTCAGTGGCTAGGCCACATCATATCGACTTTGAGCAAGAGGAGTGTAGCGGATGGATGGTTGATTGTAGAAATCCCCACAGGTGTGCTGAGGTTGGATATATGGAGCGGAGTGTAGAGGATGGAACATTAGGATGGGCCGGGTTTATCATGTTGACTATTTGATATGCTATAGAGTTTGGGCTTCGGTCGATTGAATTATAGGGGCTTAGGCCCAGTTGTGGTTTATGTGAGGTAATTGCACACTGAGTCTTCATGACTCACCCCTTCTGCTTAAAGTTTTACAGGTAATTCGTAGTTCAGTGGATATGGGCCGGAGGGGACTTTGAGGTGGCCATGCAAGGTTATTAATAAGTTAAACTTTACTTTTCTTTGAATTATCTTTAATTTGGGGATTCTGTTATGTAATACGGCCATTAATATTTCTGGTTTATCTTTGGTTTAAACTTCGAACGCTTAAATTTATAAATTAATTGGTAAGATGTTTTCTTATGAAATGCAAATGAAAGTTTTTCAAAAACTTAACCAACGCGTTTATAAACAATGTTAAACAACAATCTCAAGTTAACTTAAAGCAACATCTAGTGTTTTCAAATGTCACCTAAGTGCAGGATTTGGGCTAAGTATAATTTCTATAGAATGAACACTGAGTTTTTCAGATGAACTACCAAACTTGAAGTTTTAAAACGAGATTTTAAAATTTTCAGACGAATGCGAAGTTTGATAAAAATTTAAATACTACTTTGAAGTTTGAAATTTGCAAGGTTAACATCAAAAACCATAAATTTTATGAGTCTTTGAGCCTTTTAGAGCATATACTTTTTTTGCTCATTTTATTGTTGATTATGAGAGTGTCAATATTGATTTGTTATTCTAGAACTTGCTACGATTATACATGTCGAGATCACACCCTTAATTTGATATACTGAGATGATAAAGGCACCTAGGATTTAACCCACTTACTCCATAAAAAGCCTACCCTCATATTTAACCCTTAGTGAACCCTTTTTAGCCTAATAAACCATTTCTTGACTCACCCATTTAATATTAACCCAAAACCAAATTTTTATTTCTCCTCCTTTGACTCCCCTTATGTCGAGATTTGATTTGATCAGATGCCTAACTATTCTCTTTACTTCAGTTGTTAAATATTTACTTATTATTACTTGTTCTTATACTTGTAAAAAAAAGTTGGAAATTTATTCATTATTAGTTTTATGAGCTTAAACAGTTAATTTCACATCTTTAGAAGAAACTCATGTTATTAGTTTCAATCAATGTAATTATTCAATATTAGTTATTTTTTTAGTTAGGTAAATAGTAAATTCAATCTCGATTCTAACCCTCTAATTTAGCCTTTATCCACACCTTCAACCTAAACCCCATTACAACCCTTTTAAGACTTTTTGATTTGTGTATCATCTCATATTGTAGTAGTGGAGACTTGATTTTCATGCAAGCCTATGGGATTAACTTTTCATGTTTGACACTTTGAGTGATTTGAGTGAATCTTTAGTGAGGATGCCAATTCTTGTCAATTTCGAATTAAAGGTGATTATTTAGGTAAGGGGAAACACCTATGTTTTCGTGCTATAAAAATTTATGACTTAGATTGTTTAAATCTTTAAGACTCTTCTAGTTAAATTATCAATGAATGAATTATCTATGAATTATGATGAAACATTATTGATGAAATTTATGAATTGAGGAAGTTAATTTTAATTGTGAGTTGAGGATTTTGCTTGAGGACAAGTAACTTAGGTGTGGGGATATTTGATAAACCATAATTTATACATATTTTAATCCCATGCTTGGCTTATTTTTGGATGAATTTTCATTAGATTTGATGAATTCGATTCTTCTAATCCTTTAATTTCATGTTTTACACTCAGGAGAGCTTAGAGAACAGAAAAGAACGAGAAACGGGCCAAAAAGGGACAAAATGGGCCTACCTCAGAAATCAACACGGCCTGGACCAACGTACACAGGCAAACCACACGGCCGTGTGTGACGAGCATAATTGAGCACGGCCCAAGCCATCATGCACAGGCGTGTCACACGGGCGTGTCCCTACCAAAACCAAGATTAATTCTATTCAGAAAAGGTTACTTGTGGGCCAAGAAAGGTGTTCCAAAGCCTATATAAACACCCTAGGGGGCAACCTAAAAGGGGACGCCGAGTAGAAGGCAAAAAATACTCGAAGACAGCCGTCGGGAGCAGCTTAGGAGAAGGATCTCCATTAAGACTGAAGATCTCCTATCAATTTCTCTTGAAGTTTTTGGGTTTTCTTATGTTTTGTTGTTTTTCCTATTTTAAGATGTTTCCTTCTATCATTATAAACTAAACCTCTCAAATACCTGAGGGAATGAAACCTAAGATAGATCTTATTATTATTTGATTTATCAGATAAATACTTATTCTTATTCTTAATTGTGAGTTTTTATTCTTATTTTTATAATTCAGGTATTGATTCAAGTCGAATGTGCTTATTCAGTGGAGTAAAAGTCCCTTTTTAAGAGTATATCAACACAGTTAAGCAGAGTTGATTGCAACCCTATAAATAGGGCAACATAAATCTGTCGGATTAGAGTCAAATCTAATAGGGGAATCCATAGATCGAGTTAATGCGACAATAGGGGTTTTAATTAAAAAGAGATTTCAATTAATCAACCTAGAGTCAGTTGTTTTTAGTCTTGAAAGAGATATTAACATGAATCAGGGATTTCCACAGATTAAGTCAAGTGAATAAATCGTATGAATCAAAAGTAATAAGTGAAGTCTAGGTGGATTCTTCCTTAGGTATTGCCTTTATCATATAAGTTATCTAAAAGTATTTTCTTAATTCTTTCTTTGTCATGTTTTTAATTAGTTTTAGTTTAAAAAGAAACCACTCTAATTCTTAGGCTAGATAATAGAAAGATAGTAATTACTAGTACTCTTAGTCCTTGTGGATATGATATTACCGGTCTTACCATAACTATACTATTGAACGATAGGTGCGCTTGCCTTTAGTGTGATCATAGCTAGTTGTAAACATATCAATACCAGCCAATTCAAGCATTAAAACCAAGCCAATTCTAACATCTAATATTATATTTTATCATATACATTCATGTTTATATTCTTACCCTTGTTTAACTTATATGTTAAGCATAACTTGATCAACCATACTTAATATACTTAACACATAGGTATTTATCATAATATAACCTTATAAATATACCAAAACAAATCATTACTAGTCATTCCAATGGCTAGTTTACAAACAACATTTATAAGCCAACCATGGTCAAATTACCTATACATGCCATTATACTAAAATAAGTTTACTATTTATACCAAAACAAGCTAGTGGATAGTGTGATGATGCTCCAACCGATCTCCAACCTTCACGAGCTTCCGAGCACTATAAGACAGAGAAAATAAAACCTAGTAAGCATTTGATGCTTAGTAAGTTCGTATAACAAGAATTAAAACTTACCAATCACATTTATTAATGTTAAGCATACAATTAACATGCTTTTCATCAATTTGACAAGTTTACCTAAACACATATACTCAATCAAGCAAGTTAGTCATATAATATATTTGTACATCAAATAAGCATAGATGAGCTCATCATATAACCCTTCATCAAATAATTCAAAAGCATTCAAGGCATATTTCTATTTATCTCATCATTTTTCTCATGTCGAGAGTTTTATCCATTGAATTATTGAAATATCGATGGATACTCAAATAGTACACTCAAGGTGTACAAATCTGTAATCTGTCAATTCATAATCAGGGGTACTCTTTAGAGTATGTAATCAGGAAGCATTCTCTCGAGCCATATATCAGGAATGCTCATGTGAGCCATATAACAAGAAGCTTATCCGGGCTAAATCAGAAAACTCAGAAGAGTTTAAAACAAGAAGTTCACAAAGAACTTTTAATCAGGAAGCTCACAAAGAGCCTATCAGGAATGCTCACAAAGAGCTATGTAACGAGAGCTCCGGATAGCCATATATCAGGGAGTTCAGGCGAGCCATATCAGGATGCTCATAAAGAGCTACGTTTGTGTCCGCAATATATGCAGGATCACAACTGATCAATAAACAAGACGCTCACAAAGAGCTGCGGTAGTGCGCAACACATGCTAAATCACTATCGATCAGGATGCTCGAGAAGGCTATATCAGGATTACTCGTCCGAGCTAATCCTGTCTGCAACATATGCAAAATCACATTCACATGCAGAAAATCACACGTATCCATCGATTTTCATTATTCCAACGGAACTTAACATTTTAAAAAAACATTTCCAATCACGTGATCATGTCATGTATTTATAATATTCATATAAATCACATAAAAATATAGCACATTCAAATCAAATACAACATTCAATTGAAACTTATTAACATGCATAATTAATTTACATGAACTTACCTCGATTATAGTTCGTATAAGAGAATCTACTAATCCAAAACTTTCTCTTTTCCTCGATCTAGCTTCGAATTTGAGTTATCCGGATCCAATTAAGCTTGGTTAGTTTCTTTTATCTTTCCTAGGGTTTCCATGCAAATTTTGAGGAAGATGATGAAAATAAGATGATATTTTCTATTATCATCTTTTAATTAATTCAATTTCTAATTTAGTCCTTACCCTTTTTCTAAATTTCCATGGATGAATCATCCAAAAATATATACTAACTTTTCATTAATGGTCTAATTACCATATAAAGACCTCAATTTTTGAATTCTATAGCTATTTGATCCTTCTAGCTACTAGAATTCAACTTTTGCATTTTATGCAATTTAGACCTTTCCTTAATTAATCAGTAAAATTTTCTTATCAGAATTTTCGTATGACATTCCTATCATAATGCAGACCATATAAATCTATTAAAATAAATTTTCTTTCTAGTTCGGATTTGTGGTCCCGAAACCACTATTCTGATTTCACTGAAAATAGGCTGTTACAAGAACATCAAATAACACAAGTAAGTTCAATGTAGCTTAGTAAGTTTGACATATTTAAATGATAAATCTTACTGAAATAATTACAACAATTCAAACATTAACTATTCAACCACGAAGGTTTCCTGTCATCCACAATCTCCACCGGTAAATCACATACGTTCAATTTAATACTTAAATCTATTGCAAATCCATCAAATTCATTAAATAAATTACCTTACCGAGATTTTCAATTCAAAGAATGACTTACAGATAGGAGCACATTGTCAGTCCAACCATAACACACCAGTTGCTCATACGAGCCAATCCCTCCGAAACACACCAAATGCTCATAAGAGCTAGTCTAACCGAAACACGCCAATCAAAGAGTATAAGATGAGAGCTTGCAACAAATGTTGAACCTCGATTTACTCGAAAAATATATATACATCCCTCCAAAACCATCTCCACTCCAATTCCCCCACAACACACCATATCACTACTGTACTCTATCCCGCGTTTAATCCAATCCAAACATCAAATTCAATAACAAATCTCAAATAATCATTCATTATCAACAATTGAATATATATATATATATATATATATATATATATATCATGTTATACTATTCAATAATTCATATAGATGTTAAACTTTAAATCTTACGAACTTACCTGGACTGAATTGTAGTAGTTGCTTAAGTTCAAAAACTATGCTCTAATTTTTCCTTTTCCACGAATATCTACGAGATCTTGATCTAAAATATAAAATTTCTCAATTATCATCTTACATTTCACATTTCAATCCACTTTACACTTAATACCCTTTTTATTTTTTAAATTTACACAATTACCCTAAACTTTTACAATTTATGCAATTTAGTCCCTTAACCCAAAATTCATCAAATTAACCATTTTTCTCAATTCAACATTCCATCCAAATATACTAGGCCCTTAAATAGTCCCTAATGAACATTAAATTTACTATCAAACCCTAAAATTTTGACATTTTCACAATTTAATCCTAAAATCAAAATCTAACAAAAATCACTTTACAAAATCATACAACAACACAATTAAAGCTCCAAATACATGGTATTCATCATAAACATTCAAAATTCATCAATGGAAACTTTAAAAAATTTTAATAGAATAAAAAAAACGAAGGTACGGACTAGTTGGATCTAGTTGTAACGATATCAAAAACATAAAAATGACAAGAAACAAGTTTAAAAATCACCCACATGCAAAGAATTTGTGCTTGGCTGATTCTCCCAAGCTAAACATCCATGGCATTTGGTTATCACAATAAAAAATTAAAGAAGATGATGACAGTTTGGTATTTGTTTTATTTTTAATTTTAACCTTATTACCATTTTGCCATTAAAATCACATTATTTTATTATTTTCTTTTGTTTAGCCATCCAATTGTAACACCCCTTACCCGTATCCTATGCCGGGTTATGAAATTTCGTCCAAATTTAAAAATTTTCAAACTTCATCTTAATGTCCCTAATATGGGCCTACAAGACCCAAAACATACTTTAGAAATGGTTCGGTACTAAACCAGGCACTTTAGAAAACTTTGGAAAATTTCACTGAAAATAGGGGCACACGCCCGTGTGGCAAGGGACACGCCTGTGTGGGCAGACCTTGTGGTCACACATGCCTATGTCCCTAGCCGTGTGGATTTATTTTTCAATTCGAACCTACAGGGGTTTTCACACGGCCTGGCACATGCCCGTCCATGGCTTGTGTCCCTCACACGGCCATGACACGCTCGTGTCTCAGCCCATGTGTTAAAACCTTGACATTCTGTTATTGTAACAGCCCAAATTTGGGCCTAGTCAGAATAGTGGTTTCGAAACCACAATTTCACTTATTTAATCACTACATTAATCAAGACAATCTATGATTCATACCTAGGCAAAATTACCATTTTGCCCCTAGATTTTCACATAATTACGATTTTGCCCCTAGATTTTCACATAATTACGATTTTGCCCCTAGATTTTCACATAATTACGATCATGTTTGGGACATGGCATCGGCGTTGATATGTGTGCTAATGTAAGACCATATCTGAGACATGGCATCAGCCATATTATGAGAGCCAGTGTAAGACCATGTCTGGGACATGGCATCGGCGATGATATGTGTGCTAGTGTAAAACCATGTCTGGGACATAGCATCAGCCTCAACATGTGAGTCAGTGTAAGACCATGTCTGGGACATGGCATCGGTATTTTACCCTCTTGTGTGAGGTTTATCGGATATCCTTTAGTATTCCAAATGGTTCCACGGGTTATTTAAAGCTTATGATAAAGATATGAAAGGATATAATCATGTTGTGAGTGGTAAAGGTTCTTACTCGAAACTCATGAGATATGAGCTTAGTTGTGATGCCTTAATGGTAAGGATGAAATTGAGTAAGTTCTATCTATGAGAATGATTTCGAGACGATCTTATAATCTTTGGATTATACTTGTGATGTGTAAATATGTAGTAAATCTACCACGGCTAGACAAGAATGTTGTGCTAGGTTACAATATGCTATGTGTTTAAAGATGCATGGTTGATGTTATTACTTATTTACATACAACTTACTAAGCTTTATGCTTACTCCCTCTTTTCCATTTCCTTATAGTGCCACCAAGCTAGCTCGGGAATCAAGGGACGTCGGAGGCATCGATCACACTATCACCTGAAATTTTTGGTATAGTTAGCTTAAATGTTTTGAATGTGGCATGTATAGGGACTTAGTCTTTTTGTTAAGTGTCATATTGTGTTGGCCAAATGTGTCGGCTTGTCATGAAGTTGATTCATTTTGTATAAGGTCATAGTTGATGGCTAATACTTGTTGTTGATAAATGCAAATGTTGGTGTTTCCATGAATGTGGTTAATACATTGTTTGGTTGATAAGTAAGAAATGTTGTAGGTGATAGAAAATAGCTTGGATTTGAGGCGTGGACGCCTTGGTTGTGACTGATTTAGTCATGTGTTTGTGCTTGTGATGGTACTATATTATGTGTGTAGATGTGTGCTTGAAAGGGGTGACAAAAAGGCTTGGTAAATAGCCTTATAATTGTCCACACGGGTAGACACACGGGCGTGTGTCTAGGCCGTGTGTGACACACGGTCTGCCTCATAGGCATGTAGCCTGGTTGTGTGTCTCCTGCACCTAATTTGCGAAAAATTAAGTTCGTCACATGGGCTAACACATAGGCATGTGCCTTGGCCGTGTGACCCTAAAATGTTGCTGACGTCAGACCAACTAAGTTAGTTAGGGCTAATTTACCACTTAAGTCGTTCATGATTTAACATTCAACCTATTTAATCAACTAAATGCAATAATTACCAAGTTTTGCACCTTTTACAAATTAGTCCTTTTTCTTTAATTAGTTATCTAAACGTTAATATTTCTGAATTAAATTTTAATATGACTCAAATAACTCTATAAATATTTTAAAAATAATATTTACAATGGAAATTTGTGGTCCCGGACCACTATTCCATCACCATTGAAAGTCAAACTGTTACAACAACCAAATCATCCCTAAAATTACTTGTAAAGCTAAGATTACATGCATAAGCAAGACTAGAAAATGTGCTACAATAGCAAACAAAAACTTCTAAAACTGAAGACTTATTAAACAATGGAAAAACAAACAAAAAAACATATAAAACTTAAGACAACACGGGTCCAAATCGACATGTGAAATCATTTATTATTCTAAAATACTCTCAAAACATAAACATATTAAGAAATTGACAAAGAGCCATCCACTTTCCAAGAAAAACTACTGGTGACCGGTGAAGTTTTAGCGAACGACAGGCACTGTCATTTGTCCATCACAACTTATGAAAACAACAAAGATACCCACAAAATAGATATGTAAACTGAAACAAGAGAAGACATGTGTAGTGAATAAGAAGAAGAGAGAAAGAAAGTGTTGATGGAAGAAGAAAAAGGCGGGTGATAACTAGCCTAGAGGTTGACACCGCTACTGAGTAAAACAAAAGAAAAAAAAAATAGAGATAAAAAAAAAGTTTTTAACAATTTTATTTTTTTAAATACAAATAAAATATAAATCTAATTTAAAAAACTATTTTTTCCATGAAAAATAATTATTTCCCTAGCAAAAGTCAAGTGTAATTCTATTCAAATTTTATTAGTATTTTTCAAGCACATGTCAAAATTTAATATAAATATTTGATACATGTGAATTATTTTTGTGAAAATTTTGGTTTCATTCCTATTTTCATAATAAAAGGCACCAAAATTTCTAAAACAAACAATTGGTAAGTCATAGAAATAAGTTATTATAATCAGGCTTGATTGTTGGAACCAAAAAACTATGGTTTAATGGTTGTTGAATTGACTTATCTATTAAAATCAATGTGTAAGAAAAATAAATTTTATAAGTTACTATAACTTTATAAATAATTTGAGACTAAAAAACATTAAATGAACTAAATGGGTTAAAAAATAATTTATATAATAAAAACAATTTAATAAATTATGTTTTAGGTGATATTATCTTCCACAGCAAAATTTTATATTCTAATTAAATCAATCAAACGAAATAATATAGCACAGCAAATAATATACTAGTAAACTTACATCCAGATAATCCTACGTTCCTTAAATTGAACCCCTTTTTAATATATTCTCACTTGTTACATTACTTTATTTGATTTATTTAATTAGAATATAAAATTTTATTAAAGTTTGATGAAATCAAACACTAGGAAAACTAGTAAGGAGATGAAATAAAGGTAAAGTTCAAATTTTGAAGTTTTAATAATCGGGAGAATGGCTCAAGCAAGATTTTTTAGATCGGAAACATACTAATGTTTTAAAAAAAAGTTAGAATATGTTTATACTTTCTATATTTTTCCCTTTTTTATTTTTAAAATTTTAAAATTCAAATTTAACTATTAATATTATTAATATTTATTTTGTTAAATTCAAGTTAATTATAACATTTATTTTATTACATAATTACTAAATAAGTAATATTTTTATTTTAAAATATTACAGTAATAAATTTAATAAAAAATAACAAATTAACTGTTAAACTTAAATTTTAAAATTTAAAAAATAAAAGGATTAAATTTATAGAAATAAAGTACAAAAACTAATTACCAATTATGAAAATGATTTTAATCTAAAACATTGAGACAAATAATTTTGGGTAAAATAATGCCTTTTTTTTTAATTTACGAAAAAGGACTTTTTTTCCAATTATTTACCGAAATGGGCCATTTCCCCCGAAAACGCGTCCACGTCAGCGCGATTTCAGGGGATGCAGTAGGAAAACGCGTCCCTGAGGGAGCGTTTTCTGCCACATCAGCAAAAATCATGTCCTTGAGGGCGCGCTTTACTGAGTGGCAAAAACGCTCCCTCAGGGATGCGCTTTGCCCTTCCCATTCGTTAGGGTTTTTAGCTGTTTTTAGGGTTAGTGTTAGGGTTTTTAGGGTTTTAAGGCTAGGGTTTAGGATTTTTTATGGTTTTTAGGGTCTTAGGGTTTAGGGTTTTTAAGGGAAAATTAATAAACTAGAGTTAGGGTTAATTAATTAAAATAATTTTAGGTTTAGGGTTTTGCAAAAAATATATCAGTAATATAAAAATTATTTATTTATTTTTTACAGTAGTATCTAGTAAAATAATTTTGAGAAGACGTTTACAACAAATAGTGACCAAAACGCTTCAAGCAGATGCATCACAACAAGAGTATCTTGAAAAAGCTCCCACGTGGGCGCTCTTTTGCTACAGATGAGTTCCTGAAAAGATAATTTTGAGAAGACGTTTCTGAACAAATAGTGACCAAAACGCTTCAAGCAGGATGCACTGTCAGCAAGAGTACTGAAAAAAGCTCCCATGTGGACGCTCTTTTTGCTACAGTAGTTCTTGAAAAGATAATTTTGAGAAGACGTTTCTGAACAAATAGTGTCCAAAATGCTTCAAGCAGGATGCACTGTTAGCAAGAGTACTAAAAAAACTCCCACGTGGACGATCTTTTACTACAGTAGTTCTTGAAAAGATAATTTTGAGAAGACATTTCTGAACAAAACGCTTCAAGCAGGATGCACTATCAGCAAGAGTACTGAAAAAAGCTCCCACATGGACGCTCTTTTGCTACGGTAGTTCCTATTTGTCCTTAGACTATAAATGAGCCAAATTGCATTCTCAGGTTGCATAATAGAAATTAAGGCAAAAGTATAATAGAAATTGAAGATGAGTGAACGTATTAGTGCTATTATTTACTATGATGGTGAGGTTTGTGACACCGAAAACGGTGTTATTTTTTTAACGGAGAATACAGAGCGACTGGTTTTTAACCAGAACACAGATTTGACAGAACTTCGCAAAAGAATTAGGCGTAAAATCTTCGGAACAACGCTAATGAAAGTTCAGTCTATTAAGTATAGATTTTGTGCTTCGATTGATCCTGTGAGATATGATTCATTCGACATCAAAAGTCCTCGGAGCTTAGAGGCAATGGTGGAGACTCATCTTGCCAGTAGGTTACCCTATCTTGAGGTATATGTACAATTTTCATCGCAAGTGATCTTCCTTCGACTTCAACATCTACTGCTGTTCGAGGGGAATACACGGCCCCAAACCGATACTCTGTTAGTGGGAGGCAGAATACGGAAGCGCCCATGTTTGGTGGTAGTATGGAAAACATAACCCCTGCACGACACTCGGTTGGTGGATGGGACATACATATCGGTGGGTCGACGTTTGATGCTAGAAATACATATTGGGGAATGTCATCAAATTCTAGTGCTTGGCAATCCACATATGATTGAGGACGTTACGAAAGTTGTTTAAAAAGGGATAATGTACTCCCCATGACATCCACCGGATAGGGGACCTCGTTCGTTGCAGATGATGGTGGGTCGGATGATGAGTCCGATGTGGATCCACCTCGAGAGCCCGACCCTGATGGTGCAGAAGTTGCATTATTTTTTAAACCGGAGCCTGTTCCAACCATACCTGAAGATGTTGAAGGGGGTTCAGATGAAGAAGAAGAAGATCCACGATTCAGGGCGTACTCGCCTCCATCCCACATGCATAATGTCAATATATCTCAAAACGATACGTTGGAGTTTCCTGAACTACCACACAGAAGGCGTGGCCATACAAGTTTGTCATTGGATTCGGGTGAATTAGAAGGTGGTAAAGAGTTTTCCAACAAGAATAGTTTTCTTGGTGCATTGAAACAATATAGCATCAAGAACGGGTTTAACTACAACGTAGTTAAATCCAAACTCGATAAGTACGAGGCCAAGTGTGCAGTGCAAGACGGTACATGTTCATGGAAAATCATGGGCCTCGTTGAGGAAAATGACAAGCTTGTGGGAGATTAAAAAGTACAAAGGTCCACATACATGTCTTGCCGGTACAATATCACTAGGTGTTTATGGTTTTTGAATAATACTGATATTACGTAATGTTGCATTATTTAACATACTTCGTTGACAGGTGTTTCACAAGATCATCCCAAGATGGATTCAGATATGTTGGTAGGGTTAATAATACTGACGATGAAGGCGGATCCCAAGACTTCAGTACCGGTCTTAATTGCCAATATTCGTAGCCAATTAGGGTACACACCCTCTTACCGCAGGACTTGGATAGTTAAGCAGAAAATGTTGGAAAAGTTGCATGGTCGGTGGGATGCTTCATATAATGAAGTGTGGCAGTGGTGTCAGGTGCTGGAGAGATATGTCCCAGGCAGCATAACAGACCTTGAAACGGTACCTACGTACTACAACGATCGATTGCCCCATGGATGCCAAGTGTTCAAGCGTCTGTTCTGGACATTTAAGCAATGCCGAGACTCATTTCTATATTGCAAGCCATTGGTACAAATTGACGGTATCTTTATGTATATGCATCGGCTATTGCTAGCTGTGGCAAAGGATGACAGTGGGAGAATCCTTCCAATTGCTTTTGCAATAACACCGGTGGAGTCAGCTGATGACTGTGATTTCTTTCTATCTAGGTTAATGAGGCATGTCTGCCCGTAACTTGATATATACATTATATTGGATCGGGGCCTTGGAATACTAGCCGCAATAGAGCGACAGGGAAGCCTATGGCATCTCACACACCATCGATATTGCCTAAGGCATGTTGCGTCAAACTATCACGTGCAACATCGATCTACAAGTGAATGATGACAAGTGACCAATATGGGTATGTAACATATATTAATATAATTTCGTTTGCAATATTCAATTTATTCTTAATTGAAGAGTGGTATGTAATATTCGCTATCAACTTATATTGGTAGGGTACGAAATCAATAAGGATCGTTTTCACGAGATGTTGGCGATTTTGCTCTCAGTTAACGAAAAAGGCGAAAACTACCTATGCAACATACCTTTCAAACAGTGGACTACGATATGGTCATATGACCTCAAACATCGATTGTGCGAAAGACATATTTTCGTTTAGCGGCTCTATTTTCGAAGCGAGCAGCGAGTTATAAAGGCCAAATACAGGGATGTCATGTATGGTGTGCCAAGGTATTGGAAGAAATTAACAAGGTGAAGGCACGGGCCAACACCATGCACACAGTGTGTCACGATTTCGACAACCTATGGTTTTGTATGACGGAGTTTGACAGACCAAACCAAAGTATTATTGGTGGACAATATCGTGTACACTTGAGAAATAGGACCTGGGATTATAGGATATTTGACGCACTTCGTTATCCATACGCTCATGTAATTGCAACTTGTCAGAATCTCCGTCTGGATCCCATGAGCTATGTCGATGAAGTGTACAAAATAGAATACATGCACAACGTGTGGAGACACGTATTCCCACCAGTCCCAGATGAACGTAAGTGGCCGTCTGTATCACTTGCTCCGTTTAAGTTGTTACCGGATAGAGAACTACGTCGCAAACCAAAGGGTCAACCTTTCTCGACTAGAATACGCAACAATATGGATCTCCGAGAAACAGCCAACCAACGGAAGTTATGCAAATGGTGTAGGAACCCAGGCCATACATCTCGCTCATGTCCAAATTGGAATAGTTGATAGTCTCCTTATCATTTTGTCTCTTGGTGGCTATGAAAATTCTTTTAATTTCTTGATGAAAATGGTAAACTTTTGTAGAAGGACTAAGTTGCAAAACAAGAAAAAAGTTATTCAAATAATCTAAAATATCATCATCATCGTTATTCTTCAAAATTATCTTTCTTGCTAAATGATTATTTTGCCACTTCCAATCCTTCAAAATTCCTACATTGGATCAACATCCATCTTGATAAAATTACAAATTAACCCCTCATACTTTTTCACTTATTCAATTTAGTCCTAATTCATCCATTTTTTCTTAGTTTCTAGATCCTTCCACCCTTAAAATATTTACACCATTGGCCTTTCAAATTTTTTCATAAATACATTTTAACCCCTCAAATTTTGAATATTTACTATTGAGCCATAAAACTTTTCTCACATTTTCGATTTAGTCCTTACTTGAACCAATACAATTAGGGTATTAAAAACAACTTTTATTTATTAAAAATATAAAAAGTAAATTACAATAAAAAATAAAAAAATAAATTTTATTTTATTAAAAATAAAAAATTAAATTACAATTAGGATATTAAAAACAACTTTTATTTTATAAAAAATTATAAAAAATTATAAAAAATAAATTACAATAAAAAAATAAAAGAATTTATTTCATTAAAAATAAAAAAAATTAAATTACAATTAGGATATTAAAAACAACTTTTATTTTATTAAAAATAAAAAAATTAAATTACAATAAAAAATAAAAAACAACTTTTATTTTATTAAAAATAAAAAAATTAAATTACAATTAGGATATTAAAAACAATTTTTATTTTATAAAAATTATAAAAAATAAATTACAATAAAAAAAAGAAAAAACAACTTTTATTTTATTAAAAATAAAAAAAATTAAATTACAATTAGGATATTAAAAACAACTTTTATTTTATAAAAATTATAAAAAATAAATTACAATAAAAAATAAAAAACAACTTTTATTTTATTAAAAATAAAAAATTAAATTACAATTAGGATATTAAAAACAACTTTTATTTTATAAAAATTATAAAAAATAAATTACAATAAAAAATAAAAAACAACTTTTATTTTATTAAAAATAAAAAATTAAATTACAAGTTTATACAAATATATTAAAAAAATCAATGTTGGTGTCGGTCGGAATCAGTGCCACATGGGGGTGGTCGATGGTTACGCGCTGGATTCCTCCTTGTTCCAGTTTCTAGCGGGGGTTGTGGTTGCTCCGGTGGGGATTTTGGTTCCTCCGGCAGGGGGTCTGGTGGTGGATGTTGGGAGGATGACCCACCTTGATAAAATAATGAATGTGGAGGTGTTTGCGTCACCCATGGCGAAGGTGTTTGAATCCCATAAGGCATCGGAGATTGGTAAAAAGAAGAGCTCCCCGATGGCGCCTCTTACGATCCCTCATGTGACGGTGGCCTATAGATCGGCGATCCACTCGGAGTAGTCAGGAACGGACTCAAACCGGGCCATGTATGCCAACCTGCCATAGGACTGGGAAAAGGAAACATATAAGGGTTAGGATACATATAAGGGCTAGGATACGCACCTGGCATAACCGGAAAAGGCTGTGATGTGGGTGTCGTCGGCTGAAGTGTTGGGCCCAGTGATTGTGTGGGCACTGTTGATGGGCCCGATAATTGTGTCGGCTCTTTTGATGGGCCCGTCCCATCATCCCTTCTCATTGGATTTAACGAGCCTCGTCATTCCCTTTGTACACGAAGTTGCCGTCGCATCTCCTCTTCTGACAATAAATATTGCTTGCTATGGATCCTAAACCATGGCATGTATTACGGCACGCATGCTAACTCAGGAACGATGATTGGTTCTCGAATAGGTATATAATCATACCGGTTTTCCCACAACTCGATATATGCTGACCAAAATCTTGGCCAATCCGTATGTAACTGTCGTAAGTCGATTTTTTGCTCATCATCGAGCACCTCAGGTGCCACGAGAATCGGTTGTCAGAATCCAAATTGACGCAGAACCCGATCTGACTGGTGCATCTCCACGGTGGCATAGTTGACCAATGGGACCTTCACATGCCAAATGTTCAAATTTTGAAAGAACTCATCCGGAATTACTGCCTGAATTGACGGATTTTCATATGGTGTCAATTGAAACTATAATAACATGATAAAAATATTAGTTATATACATAATACATAATACTAAATACTAAATACTAAATACTAAATACTAAATACGAAACGACTATTTTATTACGAAAATATATTTTATTTCATACTTACTTGTACTTCCGATCGTTGGTCTAATAGAAGCCGTATATCTTCAAGCGAGGTAGATATTCCAACATAACTCGCCGAATGGTTCCACCTAATTAAATAAATTTTTAGCATACAATTATATTTTAAATCTACGTAATAATTGTAAAATCTAATATTAAATTTACCTCGTTATGAGTGAGAATGTATATGGGTGGTCCACTCGAGGACATAAAAATAGAAAGTGAAATCGTGCCCATGATTGCAGTAGTGATAGGCAACCTCTTATTTTAGCTTTATTCGGTTGCGTCGCCCCGCACATCTCCCGATACAATTTTGCTAGCACGGCAGACCCCAAACTCAATTCACCGGCTGCTCTAAAATCAACGAGTTTCAGCAGCCACCTCATATGTACGAGGTTTCGTGACAAGTCCGGCATCAGATAGCCTCCAATCATCTCAAGAATGTATGCCCGAGCATACCGTATTCTTTCTAATTCGGTCGAATCATTATCCGGCTCCGGGAATGTGTCTCGTAACCAGCCTATATCGATTCGACCTCCATTTATGTTAGCCGGAATAGCACCTAAAAGCTCGTAGCATACGGCTCCCCAATCACCAGAAGTTGTGGACCAGGTAACTATGTACTCATCCACCGGCAATCCCAATTACAACTGCACGTCTTCCAGAGTGATAGTACACTCTCCGCATGGAAGATGGAAAATGTGCGTCTCAGGTCTCCACCTATCTGTTAACACACTAATTAGCTTCGGGTCCAACTTGTACCCCCTGCCTATAATGGCCACGTGCCAAAAACCCGCTTCCCGCAGGTAATTCTCGATCAACGGTGATGGTGGACCAGGCATATTGCGAATATAGCATTGCAACACCCGATCTACAGACTGTTTAAAAAATTATAAAATAAAAATTAATTAAAATTGCATAAACCTAAAAAATATTAAATAGTATTGAAAAATTAAAATTATAACTTACCATTGTCATTTGATCGACGGAGATGTGTTTATTGTCGAGACGAATTAATTCTCCGGCCATGGCTAATACGATCGAATATTTTTAAATTTAAAAAAAAAACTAATTCAAAAAACTTTTAAACAGGGCTTTTTTGTAAAAATTAAAGGACTTTTGTGAAATTTGAGAGGAACTTTAGAGGAATTGAGAGAAATTTGAGAGGAATTTGAGAGAAAATTGAGTAAGGACCTTTGTGTGAAAAAAATGAAAGGGGGGTTTATAGTTTTTTTTTTATCGTTGGAGGGCCAACGGTCAAAAAAAATATGGCCGTTGGAAGTGGGCAAAACGCGTCACTGAGGGAGCATTTTTGCCACATCAGCAAAGCGCCCTCAAGGACTCAATTTTTGCTGATGTGGCGACGCTCGCCCTTCAGGGGATGCGTTTTCTCTTTGCATCCCCAAATCGTCTTTGGCGTGGGCGCGCTTTTGGAAATGGCCCATTCCGGTAAATAATTGAAAAAATGTCCTTTTCTGTAAATTTTGAAAAAAATGGTACTTTTTGGTAATTTACCCAATAATTTTAGTACTAAATTAAAGGAAAACAAAAAGAGAGAGAGAGAAAGGCATTCGGACCCATGTGTTGGCAGATGAGGAACACGTTCTAATCCTAATCCGGAAACATTTCTTAACCTTCCTAATTATGAAAACTTAAAATTACAAATTAAAAAAAATAAAAATTCAAAAAACAGAGGTTGACAGCAGCGTTAACGGCGTCAAAGGTGTCAGTGAAGGGACGGAACTAGATGAGATAAATGACCTTCCCGAGGTGAAATAAAACCTTATTAAATAAAATTAAAATTCTATTTGGAAATTTTTTGATTGATTGGATTAACTTTTTTCTTTTCTGAGGAGATTTATTAGCTCAGTGTACGATGGTCTTTGGCTAGAGGTGAGTGGTGAATAGAATCATATCGAAATTAGGATAAAATTTTTGACTTGATTAATTTTAGTTTATTATTTTTAATTTAATTTAAAATTTTTAAATTGAATAGAGTAAAATATTAAAATTCTTCAAATTAAATTTAAAAGAATTAAATATATCAATTATTATAATATAATTAATTTCATATTAAATTACTTAAAATTGAAAATTATATATATTTAAAAATTTTTTAAAAAAATATTTTAGTATGATAAACATGAATTGACAATTTACTTCTTTAGGTTTTTTTATTTTGAAAATTTTAAAGTTTTATTTTTATTTATATATTTTTTAAAATTTTTGGATTTTTAAAAAAATGATTTTTAAATTTTTAAAAAATACTTAGAATATTTTTTAATTTTTGTTGAAAGAGATCAATTTGCTTATTTTTTAAATTAATAGGGACTAAAGTGATATTTATATCAATATATTATTTAAGTTATTCGAATTATTTGAATTATAAAAATTCAATTCGACTCGAATTCGAAAAATCAATTTACTTATTCAAATTGACTCGAAAAATTAAATAATTCAATTTGATTAACTCAAAATTTGAAAAAAAAAATCGATTTTTTCAAGTTCATTTTTACTCACTCCTAATCTAAATCCTTATTTATATATTTTTAAAATTCTTAATTTAGTTTGCTTTAGTTTTATATGAAAAATTATTTGATACACTCTCAATAAAATTTTAAAATTTCATAAGAATTTGAGAGATAATAAATATATATAATAAAATATTAAAAAGAACGTACGTTAAATTTTTAATATTACTTATAAAATAAAAAATATATATTATCACCATATAATATATTTAACACCGACGTAGGCAGTGTTTAGGATATTGTACCTGCAAACAGATATACCCGATCTAAAATAGAACACAACGTAGATTTGTTATACGTGAGTTTTGTATGGTTAAAATAAAATGCGAGTTTCGTGCTTTGGTTTATTTATTTTTATTGTGTTATACTCTAAATTGATTTTATATTATAATAGGTTATACATATATTTATAAATATATAAAAATTATTCTTTTCCCCGCTTTGCTGATTGTCTCATGGTATTCGTTTTCAACATATACTGGAAAACATTTTGGCATCAACAAACATATATGTTGAGTAAAAATATCAAATTTTAGAGTAGTCAAAGGGATGATGATGACCAGTGAATAAGGAGCCAACAGCAAATATGGTGAAAACAACTTAGGTTCATATCATTAACAAATTTCTGGCGAGCCAATAAAGAGTCACTGCAAATATTCAACCATGTCCTAATGAAACAACCACGCTTTGTTCATTGTAGTAAACTGAAAACGAAGAGTATGAGATAATTTAATGCAATCAACGAAGGGGGGAATTTTTTTATACATTTTATAATACATTTTCTATATTTTTTTTATATTTTATAACAATTTTTATATGTTTTTAATAATTCTCTCTATGCTTTTCTTTTTCTTTTTACATTTTTTTTACTTTTGCTTATTTTTTCCTAAAGTTTAAATATTTTTATATTTTTATTGAGTTTAATTTTATTTATCATTTTTCATGCAGGTCATAACCACGATACCACGTGGCGTAGATAATAACTTTAAAATTTTACGATCTTCTTATAAAATTTTCTATATATTTTATATTTTATAATAATTTTCCTATATATATTTTTATAATCTTTTCTATTTTTTTTCTAATCTTATTGATTTTTATCAAAATTCCTCCGAGTGTCATAATCAAAATATGACACGTAGCGAATTTAATTGAAAAAGAGAAAAAAAGCGAATTTAATTGAAAAAGAGAAAAAAAAGAGGGATAGTTAATTTTAATGGTCAAATATTAAAGTTAACAGTTAAATGACTTTATTTTATACATTTTAGCCGTTTAAATACTTAATTAAGTGCAAAAGAAAAGACTTAATTATTTTTTTAAAAAAATTTAAAAACTTTTTACACCATTAAGCTTTACTTTTAAACTTAACAAAATTTAATCATTAAAACAATATACAAAATTGTTGATACATTGATTTGGTGTGATTCATGCGAAGATGCCATGAGTCATTTGGTATGGATCCGAGAAGATTAGAAAAATAAAGAATACTGAGAGAGATTTGGATCAAGTTTTTATTAATGAAAGAAAATATAATCCTTATTAAGGTGATGTAAGAGTTTTTATGACCTACAAACTTAGGAGCGAGTTGCACAAGTGTCCGTTTTAGAGAGTTCAGGGTAAACCTTCTTACATGTATATTTAGATGTGATAAAAGTGAGATCAAATTGACTTGCTTCCTATAAACTTGTGGATGAGCGAAGGACTAGGATTTGGGCAAGTTGACTAGTTGTTCTCTAATTCGAGCACCTCCTTATGTTTCAGTGATTGAAGAAATTAACTCGACAAAGTGTTCCAAGTGAGGTGAAAGATTAGCAAATTAAAAAAAAAAAAAAAAAGAGAGTAATTTTTACATAAATTATATCAAGTGTTGAAGAAATTGTTTCGAATAATATTTCGCAAATTTTTTAGTACTGAAATTAGTAATCTTCCCTCTATTTAATTAAAAAATAATTAAATGACAAAAAAGACACAATGATTACTATGTTTCATAACCTTTTTCATCTCCGGAAACCCTTATTTTTCTTTTATTTAAAACACAGAAAGACCTTAAATAAAATCTAAAATTGTATAAAAATAAATTTAATATCCAAAACATGACAAAAGTTAAAAAAAAAAAAATTAAAAAAGTGATCTTTCTTTGTCAACCTAGAAAAGAAAAGATTATTTTATCTGCTGCCAAAATAAACAAAGAAAGCGACCCTTGATTTGTTTCCTAACTAAAATCTTTAGTACTTGAAAGCAAATAAAACTACAATCTTTACTTAATTATCACATTATATTCTATTCTATTATTAATTATCCCCTGCATAAATTAATCTGAAAACAAAAAGAGAGAGAAAGTTGTATGTTTGTATGTTTGCAGTAGGCAGCGAAAATGGCAGAGCTATGGCAGAGAGTTTTTTTTCTTTTCTAGAATTAATTAAAATAATTCTTCTTTCTTCTTTTGTTCATTAAATGATTCTTCTTTCTACACTGTCTCTCTCTCTTTCGCTGTATTTTTTTTAACAGTTGCAAGTATTTTTTCCCCTCTAGGGAGACTGTTGTTTTTATATTATTATTATTATTATTATAGGGAGGAGGGAGGGTCTATATTTTGCAGAACGATGTGATGTAACAGAGCAGAGCAGACTCCTCTTCTAGCTCTTCTTCTACTTTCTTCTCTTCCTTCTTAATATCGTTACATTGCAGGAGAAAAAAAAAAAAAAAACGACATATGTTAATAATAGGGACAACGAAAGTATCATAAAAAGTTGAGCAGATTCTTTGATTCTCCAGCATCATTTCCACAGCAAGTAGAACAGTGGGAGACAAAGCTTGAGGCTTTTATTTTCTTGGGGGGTTTTTATAAGAATTTTTTGTTCTTCTTTCTCGAGTTTGAGATAATGGTGTACTGAGTTGGTTTGTTTGAAACAAAAAGAAAAATGTTTCTTCTTGCAAAAAGAGGTTGAATGATGGCATTGTCATTTCGTTTGGAGTTGGTCTTCTTGGTTTCTCTCTTATGCTTGAATTTGGCTTTTGGGGATTCAGAAGATGGTAAGTGTTCCATTTTGTAATAGATAAAAAGGGTCTCTCCTCTGTTTATTACTGTATGTGTATGGCTCGATGCCTTTTTCTTTCTGGGTTTTGTTTGGTTTCTCTGGTATTGTAAGAAACCATTGACGAGTAGGAAGCTTTTATTATTCAAACGTATTTAAATGTTGGTCTCGTTTTTTTTTTTTTTTCAGAAGAAAATGGATGCTGGTTTATGAACCTTCTTCTTGCTCGTAGTGTTTGTTTATCGTTACAGTTGTGGTTCATGCTAGAAGCAACAATTATATGATTTAACCTTCTTTTTAATTCTTTCAAAAGGTTTTGAAGATAAATTGATTCTTCACGTGTTGTCTATCTGTATAATTTACAAAGGAGCTAAGTTTTCGTGCTTTTCTCTATGGTATGTTATGTAATGAAGGAGCAACACTCTTAGAGATAAAGAAGTTCTTTAGGGATGTGGACAATGTCCTATATGACTGGTCGGATACGCCATCTTCAGATTATTGTGTTTGGAGAGGGGTCACTTGCGACAATGTCACCTTCAATGTCGTTGCACTGTATGTTTTCTTTCATTTTGGTGTCCTTGTTTTTTCCTATTACTTTCTTGGTCTTGATGGTACAATTTTTCTTCGTTTTCCAAGGGTTGGTTTTTGTTTTTCATCATTCAACTGTGTTTTTTTTGGGTTCTCTTGCACTGTAGCAACCTATCAGACTTGAATCTTAATGGGGAAATCTCACCAGCCATTGGAGATCTCAGGGATCTTCTGTCTCTGTAATGTTCCTAATTTTCTCTGGCTTCTCTTTGAAATCCTGCACCTTATTTGATCGTTTGAAAAGAATAGTTAAAAGCCAAAACTTATTTGCTATTTTGCACGAATTTTTTTTATGTGTTTTGATCAGTGACCTTAGAGGAAATCGTCTGTCTGGACAAATCCCAGATGAGATAGGTGATTGTTCATCTTTGAAAAGCCTGTAAGTGCTTCAAAAGAAAAGAGCTCAAGAATCTAATATTATGAATGAGTTTTATGAAGTGGCTTTTAAGTTAGATTGAGCACTATTATCTTGTGTTACATCAGGGATCTGTCATTTAATGAGTTATATGGAGACATACCGTTTTCAATCTCGAAACTGAAACAACTGGAATTTCTGTAAGTTATTTTGAAGCATTTCTTACAATACTGTATCATATGAATTCTTGGTTGCTCAGTTGTGCGAATTTGATATTTTTTTAATAAACGACTGTTTAGGATTTTGAAAAGCAATCAGTTAATCGGACCAATACCTTCAACTCTGTCACAGATTCCAAACTTGAAAGTTTTGTAAGTTATTTTGTATAATTTCTTAATATCAGCGAATGATTCACCGGTGACTGGATGAAGTTTTCATTCCCTAACGTATGATATATTGGTTCCAGGGACTTGGCACAAAATAGACTCAGTGGAGAAATTCCGAGGCTAATCTATTGGAATGAAGTGTTACAGTACCTGTGAGTGTAAAATTGTCGCTGCACCCTTTTATTTCTACCATTTAACAGTTCAATTTTAATTTTTGTCCCATCAAATGGCATGAGTCCTTTATCCTTGGTTCTTTTCTTCACTATTTTAGTGGTTTGCGAGGAAACAAACTAGTTGGTGGGCTCTCTCCGGACATGTGCCAGCTAACTGGTTTATGGTACTTGTAAGTTTACTTTCTATCCCACTTTATTTAAGAACCTTGGTATGTCCTTTTTTCTTCGGCAAGTCTAACTTAAGTTCTCTACTCTTTGAAGTGATGTGCGGAACAACAGTTTGACTGGCAGCATTCCTCGGAATATAGGCAACTGTACTGCCTTCCAAGTCTTGTATGTACTCCTCATTCAGCTCAAGAGGACAAATGCTGTCAAAATGTCTGTATTGGTTAATTAAAAACCTCTTTTTTTTTTCTTCTGATTGGTAGGGACTTGTCCTACAACCGGCTAACTGGGGAAATTCCATTCAATATTGGGTTCTTGCAAGTAGCTACATTGTATGAGCTGAAATTTCTCCATTCTTCATCCTCAATGACCATGTAGCTAGTAAAATTTCAGTTTATTAATTGTTCTCATGTTGATTTTTGTGGCTAGGTCTCTGCAAGGTAATCATCTTTCAGGGAAGATCCCTTCTGTTATTGGTCTGATGCAGGCACTCGCTGTATTGTAAGTGTATTGTAACTGCACTTAAGTTCTTTCACTATCATCGAGTTCTCTCCTTTTTCCATGTTTTCAATCTCATGTTTCAATTTGTCATATGTGCTATCCAGGGATTTAAGCAGCAACAAGTTAAATGGACCTATCCCTCCTATTTTGGGGAATCTAACCTACACTGAAAAATTGTAAGTAGTTGCTTGCAGTTCATATCTTTTTAGTATCATTTGTTAGTGAAACTCTGATTTTAAGTTTTAGATTATGAAATTCAAAATATGATGAAACAGCTGCTAGTTTATATTCTTGAGTGATATTTTGACGGGAAAATACCGTTTTCTGTAGATATTTGCACGGTAACAAACTGACTGGGTCAATTCCCCCCGAACTGGGAAATATGTCGAAGCTGCACTATTTGTAAGATTACATGGTCTTTGTTTATCTCGCTTGTATGCATTGCTAATTGGCCTCTGCCAAATTGTTGAGCTATGTGAAATCTGGGATGGCAATGTAACATCTGTTGTCGGTTCTGCCTTGTGCAGGGAACTGAATGATAATCAACTTACCGGGCATATTCCACCAGAACTTGGGAAGCTAATTGAGCTATTTGATCTGTATGTTAGTTTTCCTGGTGGTTCTGTATATGAAGTTCTTAGTATATACAAAGCACTGATACAAAATTTTGCAGGAATGTTGCTAATAACAACCTTGAAGGACCACTTCCCGATAATCTTAGCTCATGTACAAATCTCAACAGCCTGTAAGCACTGATATACTGATCTTTCTGTTCTAAACTTGAATAACCTCAAGGTAGTAACCTATTGATTGATTTGTTGACAGTAATGTGCATGGCAACAAGTTGAATGGAACCATTCCACCTGCTTTTGAAAGGCTAGAGAGTATGACCTATCTGTAAGCTTCACTCTTGTTATATTAATGCTCTATTTGGGATCTCAATGGGGGGCACCATGCTACCAAATGGAGCCTAAATGCTTGGTTCAAATATTCACTAATATATGTATTATCCTTTTTAGTTTCCTTTAATTTTTCATGATGATGCTCATCACTCTAATCGTGTTGTTTTACCTCAGGAATCTCTCCTCTAACAATATCAAGGGCTCTATACCAATTGAGCTTTCCCGAATTGGTAATTTAGATACTCTGTAAGTACAAGTGCCCAAAGTTGTTCTTCTTTGCTCCTTTTATTGGTTCTTATTTGTTGTTTATTTTCTCCAGGGACATTTCTAACAACGAAATTAATGGCTCTATTCCTTCATCCCTTGGTGATTTGGAACACCTTCTAAAGCTGTAAGTGTTACTAGAAAATGGGATCTTGTTTAAGTGCTTAGCAATGACTCAACTGTGTTATTGTCTTCTTTTTAACTTGTAGGAATTTAAACCGGAATCATTTGGCCGGAGTCATTCCAGCAGAATTTGCTAATCTGAGAAGTGTTATGGAGATGTAAGAAGCCTTAATTTTACTTCAATGAGTAGGCAAAATTTTTTCCTTGCTGACTTCTCTTGTTATGCTTATACTTTGTAGAGACCTTTCAAATAATCATTTATCAGGTGTCATTCCTCGGGAACTCATGCAGCTTCAGAATTTGTTCTCATTGTAAGTAACGGTCAACTCCATTTTTGAACATTTATGTGATGGAAAGAACATGTAAGTATTTATGGAACTTCAATTGGGTGGCACTTTTTATAGCTGTAGTAAAACTACTGTTGAGGCTCAAGTTTTAGTTACTTCCTTTTATAGCTCTGTTTTGGGTGTGTGGTAATCATATTAAGTCTTTACAATAATAGGTTCATCTTTTTATTAAAGTTGACACCTTATGTAGCTCAGCTAGGTTCTTAGATGATTATTGAGATGGTTATGAATTGAATAATTTCTCTTTTTCCGTTTTACCTGTTCTAGCAGGATTAAGGTTCTCAAACTTCTTGATCATCTAGGTCTTTATTCTTATAATTTTTTGGTTCAAAATGATGCAGGAGGCTTGAAAACAACAACTTATCCGGAGATGTGATGTCACTAGTCAACTGCCTTAGTCTTACAATCTTGTAAGTTGACAATTCACTAAATTTTGTGGTTTATTTTCAATATAGCTTTAACTTCCAATGGACGGTAATTCAAGCCTCACATGAATCCTATGAATTCTCGAAAACCTTGCAGAAACGTGTCTTATAACAACCTTGCTGGTGATATTCCCACAAGCAATAACTTTTCAAGATTCTCGCCAGACAGGTTAGATTTTTCTTATCTGAATTTTGAACAAATATTTTTGAGCAGAAAAGCTACCATTTCCCCATTAAAGCTAACTTGGAAGTGAAAACAACTGTTTGCAGCTTTATTGGAAATCCCGGGCTTTGTGGCTATTGTCTCTCTTCTCCATGCCATGTGTCTCATCCTGTGGACAGAGGTAATTGTGACCTGTAGAGTAACAAGTATTTTATCTTGGTATCTCGACTATTAATCATTTTGTTGTTCTCTCTCTTGTTTATGCAGTTGTAATCTCCAAAGCAGCAATCCTAGGCATTGCACTCGGTGCCCTTGTGATTCTTTTGATGATCTTGTTTGCTGCATGTCGCCCACACAATCCTACGCCTTTTCCAGATGGATCGTTGGATAAGCCAAGTAATTTCTCTTTTTTATGTAACTCCTTTTGCTTTGAAGTATTGAAACATTGGTGTACGGTGAATTATCTTTGTTCCAAGGTCCCGTTTTTGGTTGCCAAATTGGATATGCAAAATATATCAGTTAACAATGTAAGATGGTAAGCTGAACTAGTCTAGGACAATTTGGAGAAGATTGGACAAGAAAATTAATTATGAAAGTTTTTATGTTCTTTCTAAGATGCCTAGTTGAATTTTATGCTATGTTATTGGCTTGTGAACTTGTTAACAGCAGTTACTTACTCGAGACCGAAATTGGTGATTCTTCACATGAATATGGCACTTCATGTATACGAGGACATCATGAGGATGACCGAGAATTTGAGTGAGAAGTATGTAATTGGCAATGGTGCATCAAGCACGGTCTATAAATGTGTCCTTAAGAATTGCAAGCCAGTTGCCATCAAGAGAATCTATTCGCAGTATCCACAGTGCTTGAAGGAGTTCGAGACAGAACTTGAAACAGTAGGGGGTATTAAACACCGAAATCTGGTCTGTCTTCAAGGATATTCACTCTCCCCTTTCGGGAATCTTCTCTTCTATGATTACATGGAAAATGGCAGTCTTTGGGATTTCCTCCATGGTAAGTTTGTCTTCTGAAGTTGAAGCAGTACCTTGTTTGTTTACATTGCTAGAATAATATGTTGGTAAAGAAATATTTCTTAATTTCTATGGTAAAGGAAGCATCTGTTTTTTTTTTTTTTTTAACTCTGAATTACAAATTTAAGGTATACTTTTACTGCAGTTTCTACCAAGAAGAAAAAGCTTGGTTGGGACATGCGTTTAAGGATAGCATTTGGAGCAGCGCAAGGGTTAGCATATCTGCATCATGATTGTAGTCCCAGAATCATCCACAGGGATGTCAAGTCATCTAACATTCTGTTGGACAAGGATTTTGAGGCTCATATTACTGATTTTGGCATTGCGAAAAGCTTATGCATCTCAAAGTCTCACACTTCCACTTACATCATGGGCACTATTGGTTATATAGACCCTGAATATGCCCGCACTTCCCGCCTGACTGAGAAGTCAGATGTTTACAGCTATGGGATTGTCCTACTCGAATTACTGACTGGAAGGAAACCTGTAGACAACGAATCCAATCTCCATCATCTGGTAAAACCATCATCCATTATCTTAAGTTTTATATAAATGTAAATGCGGTTGGCAAATCTTTATTTTCATTTTGATTTGGGTATTACATTTAGTTTAAATCGCCAATCAGTATTTATATGCGTATCAGATTTTGTCTAAGACTGCCAATAACTCTGTCATGGAAACTGTTGATCCGGAGATCACTGATACATGCAAGGATCTTGGAGCAGTTAAGAAAGTTTTTCAGCTAGCCCTTCTATGCACGAAGAGACAACCGTCTGATCGACCAACCATGCACGATGTGACCCGGGTTGTAGGAAGCCTAATGCCATTAGACGCCCCACCAACTGAACAGCTGGCATCGATCCAACTGTCCAAAGTTACTTGCTACAAAGATGAGTATGTAAATCTCAAGACTCCACACTTAGTCAATTGCCCCTCAATGAGTACCTCACAAGGATCATGGAGAGGTCATATCTCTTGAAGCCAATCAATGTAAGCATCAAAATATTCCAGGAATGAACAGCATTAGATGATTTGAGTGAAAAAAGATCATGGGGAAATGTGTATAAAGACTATGGTATCAATTATTGTAGCTTAGAGAAAGAAAAAAGGAAAAGGATGGGACTTGGAAAGTTGATAGTACTGGTACCACAAATTAATGCTTGTATATTGAACCATATGAAATTATGGTGGTAACTTTGTTATTGTCTCAAAATGGGGTCTCTGTTTCTGGCAACTAAGCTTCTGCTTTAGTGGGGTAGCAGTTTCAGGCTGAAAGGGGGAGAGTTGGGTGTGTGCTCTGCATAAAAACACATAATATACATGACCTGCAATAATGCACTGAGAAGCCTTAGCTGTGTTCTGAACGCTATCAGTTATTACTACATATATTTTATTACTGAAAGATAACCATTGATTTGCTCGGATGTCACCGTCTTAAAGCCAACCTGGGCCTTCCCTCCACTATACTGCTTATGGACAACTCATATCAATCAAAACACTCTAAAAGTTGGCTGGGATCATGTTATACTCTGCTGTTAAAACAGAATAATATGACAAATATATCTTTAAAAAAATGATAGAAAATATATTTGAAAAAAATTAATATGAAAATTAATTGAGTCTTAGTATAGGATAAAAAAAATTACAATTTAGTTATTGAATTGAAAGTTTTGATTGAAATCATTAAATTGTTAAAAATTGTTATGTTAAAAATTGTTATATGGATTTATTCATTTTGCATGCATTAATTGAAAACTTTCTCTTATTTCTTCTACGATTTAGTTTTTTTTTTCATTAATAAACTTGTGTATGTTACAAATTTACAAATAAAATTCAAATAATTTTTTCTTCAATCTCCGACATTGATCATTAGATCTACTTTGATCTAAATTATATTCTACTCTTCGAAGGATGTTGATCCATTGTATTGATCGTGGAATCATCGTTTGGAGCTCACTAGTAGAACTTAAAAAAAAAATACTAAATAAAGTCCTTTTTTAAAAAAAAATTACGAAACTAAGTCGAGTTTTTGAAAATTTACAAGAATGAGTCAATTTTGGTAAATTTTGAGTTTTCCACACTAGTACTAAAAGTGAAGGCACCAATTTTTTTTTAAAAATTTTTGGTGCCACCTATTTTAGTAAAAACTTTAACAACTCAATGATTAGAATGAAAACCTTTGAATAGTTTAGTGACATAAATGAAAATTTTTGAATAATTTAGTAACCAAATTGTAACTTTTTTCTAATTAAGTGATCAAAATGAAAGCTTATTCATAGTTTAATGACTAATTATTTAATTTACCCTCACTTAAAATGGAAAAGTAAAATACCTAAAAATCATTATATCTTTTTTTTTGTGTTTTTTAATTTTATTTATATTCCATAAAAGATTTATTAGTTCCACCAAAAAAATAAAAAAAACTTCGTCATAAATTTTAAAATTTCATTCATATTACTTTTAAAAAAATTCATTCATTTCTCACCATAATTGTAACAGTCCGAATTTGACCCTAATCGGAACCGTGGTTTTGGGACCACGAATCTGAGTCTGAAAAATATTTAAATATTATTTTCTATGTTTATTATATGTGAATTATTATGTGTGAAAGTTTCAGATGAAAATTTGATTGTTTGTGTGTTTATTTTAAAAAGGGACTTAATCGCGTAAAGTGCAAAAGTTACAAACTATAGTGAAAGGTGCTAATGTGATAATGGCTTTTTAATATGAGGTACTAAAAGGGCAATTAGCCCATTTTACAAGGTAGTGGACGGCAACATGTTTTTACAATGCATTTATATGTTTATTTTACATGTTAAATTTATAATTACAAGAGTAGTGGATGACAACATGTTTTGATAATGCATTTATATGATTATTTTATATGTTAAGTTTATTATCATAATAATAAATAAAATATTATAAACTTATTATAATAAAACAAAGCCACATAAATGTTTATTTTTTTTTCTTCCTTATCTTCAACCGAATAAGCAAGGAAAGGAGAATATAGAAGCTATAAAAAAAAAAAAAAAGTTAAAGACATATGTGATTAATGAAGGTGTTTGGCTATGATATTAAATCTAAATAATGGTTACAAATTGTTTGATATTCGGCCATGGAGAATGAACCAAGAATTTAATAGTTATGTGTTAGCATAATTTTGATGATATGGTATGAATGTATGGTTTGGTTAATAGGTGTTTGATAAGTACATAATGAATCAGTTATGATTGATGTTTTAAGCCTATTTAAATTTGGTCATGTTATAGATATATATGTATATTATGTGCTATGTGTGTGTGATTGTGTGAATTTGATGGTTGATATGTTTGAATTAAAAGAAAGGATTTACTTGATAGAATATGGAAGTGACATTAACTAATTAAAAGGGGCTAATTTAGGTACCTTGTAAAGCAAGGAATATGCATGTCAAATAACCCAAATGTTTTGGGAAGTGGACGGCAATGATAGAAAATATGTGAATAAAATGATTAAATTTAGGTGAGTGGGATTTTAAATGAATATTAAAAATAGTAATGGTTAAGGTATAATAAAATAAGATAAATATATATATATATACATGTTCTTATTATTTTTTTTATTCTATTTTTCACTCATCTTCCTCACTCTCACGAAACAAAGAGTAGAAAAAGAGAAGTGAAATTTTAAAACTCCATGGCCGGACTATGCATGTGTTCTTAAGGTAAGGAATCAAGCTAATTTTTGATAGATTTGTACATGGTTATGTTAGAAATCTTGAATGCTATCATTTGTATATGAAAAATTTTGAGCCTAAAGCTTCCCCTAGATTCGATCATTAGCAAGAACCATGTCTTATTCATGTTTGATGAAGAAAATCTTGATCTTGGTTAGTATATTAACTTGTTAATTAAGGAAAATAGGTATGTGTTATGGCTGGGATATTTGGAAACAATCGGTTGGAAGCTAAATGGCTTGACCGAATGGTTTTATGAAATTAGGAAGTGAGGTATAAGGTTCGGCTATTAAGGGAATTAGTCAAATTTAATGAAAAGTTAGTGATTTTTTTTTTGTTTAGGGATTTAAATTGCAATTAAACAATGTTGTAAACATGGATGGGAATGGCTTAATTGTATTAAAGATTGAATTGTATGAATTCTTTTTGTAATATGGGGTATTCGGCAATGGGAAATTGAATTGTAAAATAGCAAAATTGTTTGTGAATGGTAGGTAAGGAACTAAATTGAATCGAGTGTGTAATTACAAGTGTAATCTCCTAAGGATTATAAAACCTTGCAATTGACTTGAATTGAGTTAAATCAATTGGAAATACATTGAACAAATGTTATTTGATATTTCTTAGACCGTGACCAAAAAGAAAAGGAACTAGATCGGGGGAAGGCCAAAGTGAACGAATAGCCGAGACGTTTGAATTTATCGAATTCCAGGTAAGTTATAAGCAATTGGATTGATACAAATTTTATTCAATGTGGAATTGTATATGCTAAAGTGAAATAATAAACTTAATTGTGTAAAGCCGAGTAAGGCATGGGAAATATTTTATTATATTCGAAATGAGATAAAAATGCATAATTATATGTAAGCTTGAATTAATTGGGTGGATTAAAATAATTGTATATGTATCAAGGTATAGTTATACGTGAAAATGGAATGTGATTGATGCTGGAAATTGAAAATGAGGATTTATATATATAAATATATATATATATGATGTATAATAGTTGTTGCCGAATGATACATGGGAATATTAAAATAGACTAGATGACTGGGGTTTATTATATGCATGTAAATATGTATATCTCTTGATTAGTTGAAATAAGCATATGGAAATCCAGTTTTTCTTTAATTGTCGAATGTGATGTGGATTGGGATTAAACGTTTATAACAAATTTAATGTGTGGTTGATTTATGTATGAAATTCGGTAGCATAGAAATGGATAAATATTTATGGATTGAGTAGTAGTATTTAAATATGGATCTTGGAAATAGGTGGTGGTATTGAATAATTAATTTAGTATATATATGTATTGATGGTTGCTTAATATGGTGGGTTAAAATGGGAGCATGAACTACGATTAATAGATGTTTTATTGAGGCATAGAAAATATGGATAGTGAACATATATTTATATATTATATAAATATATATATGTTTATGTGGTTGAGGAAAGGATTTATTTACCAAGCAATCGGGTGTGTGAGTTATCATTTTTCATTTCTTCAAGGACCAAAATACCTAATAAAGGTAAATGAAAGTGTCAGTAAATCTCTAAGTAAATAATTATCGTATATTATTTTCAGTAAATTAGCATATGCTGAAATTTGGAATTTTTGTAATTATATGTGAATTAGCCGAATTTAGCTAAGTATAAAATTGATTCGGTTAAGTTATTTGTGTGATATGTGCTATCGAATGTTCGTATAATGAGTTGAAATGCGTAAAAGATTCGATATATGAAATGATTCAGGGAGAAAATTTAAAGTATTACTACTCAGGGCTATGAGCCTAGCAAGCCTTGGGTCGTGGTGAATTTATCGGGCTTTATGCCTAGCGAGCTTATTGCCGGTGAATGATTATCGCACCTTGGGTCTAGCGAGCTTATTGCCGGTGAATGATTATCGACCTTGGGTCTAGCGAGCTTATTGCCGTGAATGATTATCGACCTTGGGTCCAGCAGGCTTATTGCGGTGAATGATTAACAGACCTTGGGTCTAGCAGGCTTATTGCCGATGAATGATTATCAGACCTTGGGTCTAGCAGGCTTATTGTCGGTGAATGATTAACAGACCTTGGGTCTAGCAGGCTTATTGCCGGTGAATGATTATCGGACCTTGGGTCTAGCAGTTTAGTGCCGGGTGTGTGTGATTCGTGCTCATGCCTAGCGGTTTTTATACCGGTGACTTATAATACGAGCTTATGCTTACGGAATGATTGAATTGTGGTGGCAAATGAACAAGCTTAAGCTTATTCAAGTGAATCTTATTATTTGGCCATAAGGTATGTATTGACTTAAGTACAAATTATATGTGATGTTTATTGATTAAGTAAGTTGATAGATAATGTGTTTGTGTATTCGATATTTTTGGATAGGTGGATAATATGATATTTGATGTTGTTTACTTGCAACATTAGAGTATTCAATGGATGTATGAGTATTTGTACATAAATCGGTTCGGCCATGTGGAGATTTTATGGATGTACATTCGGACATGTGGAATTACTTATATAAATATATGTACTTTCGATTGTATGGAGTAAGTTGTATATGGTACCTATTAAATTGGTGGTATTCGACTAAGATGATCAAAATGTACTATGTGATTTTATTAAGGTTATAAAATGATTTGGTGTATAATAGCAGGCTTTATGTTGGTAAATTATATCAAATTTATCGCCTAGCAGTGCTTCTCAAGTGTTGGTGTATTGCATTATGCTTTATGCCTAGTAAATTTTACGTGAGCAACAATAAAAATAATCAAATGTGCTAAATGAGTTAAAGTGAACAGGTATGTAACAATTTATTTCCCTTTTAGAAATAAGGTAAGTTGATTATTGATATGTGATACAAGTTAAAAATGACGTTAATGGTAGTGAATGTGTATATGAAAAGCTACATATGGATTAATGCATAAATATGTGATATTAATGTTTGATTTTTGAGCTTATATTCGCCTAATGTTACATGAGGAATAAATTGAAATGTAAAATTTATATTAATATTAAAAGATTTATGTGCCTTCGATTAGTAGGTATTTCAAATGTGAACCTTTAACGTGGTTATAGTGATATATATATATATATATATATATATGGGCAAAAATAAGGTCTATGGGATATTAAACATATTAATGATTCATGTGTGTTTGGAAATGTTAAAATTTAGGTGTAGATAAATGTTTGGTAGTTAAATTTCATAAGTATGGATTGTTTATACCGTAATAAGTTATCAATGTCATTAAGGTAATATTTGAATTAAGTTAAGCTATGAATTAAGTGAATGAAACCATATGTTTAAGCATATGATGGGTTATATCTGGTTTAATGATATAAATATATGTATGATATGGAAATGCGAAATTCATATTCGTGCCAAAGTTTATATGTGCATTTGTCTATAAGGAAATTGAATGTGAAATTATGACTAACGTAATGTGAATTGTATAAATGTATTATGATAGTATGTGTTCTGGTCAAACGGATGCTTGTCCGACAAAACTTATTTCATGTTTAGTTACATGTGGATATTTGAATTTACAAGTATGGTTTGGTTATGTTTTATTAGATTATTATTGTTATTGAGTTATTATTTGCTTATGACTTACTAAGCTATGATAGCTTACCCTATGTGTGTATTTTTACCTATATTCATAGATTTTGGAGGCTAGTTGCGTGCTCTGGGATCGTTAGCTTAAGTTTATCACACTATCGATCGCTTTCGGTGTTTAAAAGTGAATTACAAATTTATGGCATGTATAGGCTATACTACTCTTTCAATACGGTTAAAGTTGTATATATATGTAAAGCCATGCGAAAATGGCTTGTACATCTTGTTAAATCTTGGAATTTATATTTTGGTTTGATTATCATGTTTGGTTGTGGTTTTGGTTGATTTGGTTTTTGGGTATATATATATAAGTTAAAAAAAAAAAAATTCTGTAGTTAAGTTTAGTAATACCTCGTGCTCGACTCTGATAATGGTCTCGGGTAAGGGGTGTTACAATAATAACAAAGCAAAAGGATCCTATTACATAAAGAAATTCAAAAGCTCCTTCAACGACATATTGTCCAAAAACAAATGTTAGAGTTGTGTAACCCATATTCTAAGAGATTGTTTGCAAGTCAAGTTAAACAAAATATATATTTTTTTTATAAGATTTAGTATTTATTAGTATAATATATTTAGCATTTATTAACATATAGTTTATTTCACCTACTAATTTAGCCTATAAATAGGTTCTTTTACAACCTTAGAAAAAACAACCATTAGAGATTAGAACTCAAAACACATTTAGAGAATTTTGTGTTTACGTTTTAAGGGTTCTTTGTTTTCGGGTTTTCGGGGTTTAGTTTTTATCTCCATCTTTTGTACTATTCGTTCTTTTGTCATTATAGTAAAATTATTTTTGCCCATGGTTTTTTTTTATCCTCTTTGGAGAGGTTTTTCCACGTTAAATTTGTGTGTTCAATTTATCAATTTTATTCCGCTATTTTTTTTACTTGTTGCTTAATCGGGTCGATCCTAATAAGTGGTATTAGAGCTAGTTCAATTTTCATAGATCAACTCGTTCAGAGATGGCAGCAACAAGGTTTGAAATTGAGAAGTTCGATGGTGAGACAAATTTTAATCTGTGGTGTAACAGGCTATTTTTGGTCAAATCAGAACAGTAGTTTCGAAACCACAAATTTGAGGTCAAAAATTATTTTAACATTATTATAAGTGTTTACAGCATAATAGCATATATGTGTGAAAGTTTCGTGAAGTAATTTTATTGTTTGAATGCTTAATTCGGTAAAAAGGACTAAATCGCGTAAAGTGTAAAAGTTGAATTCTATTTGTTAAATGCACTAAATGACTATGAATATTAAATGTGGAGGTCCTTAAGTGATAAATGGACCATTATTAAGGTAAGCGGACATTAATGGACACGAAATGAATGATATAAATGTTTTATTAACAAGGTTAATTTGGTAATATGTTTAATAAGGTTAATTAAACAAAACAAAAAGAATTTGTTTCATTCATCTTTCTTGGCTGAATGAAGCATGGAGAAAAGCCATTTTAGGTCTTGAAAGTTTCGGTCACTTTGCTTTTCAATTGTGAGTCCGTTTCTATTTCGTTTTTAATGATTTCTATGTTTTTGTGATTGTTGCAACTAGTACGAGCTAGCCCAGGGACTATTTTGCAAATCTATTAAAGATTTTTAAAGTTTCCATTGATGAAAATATGTGTTCTTTGATGTTTGATGATGAAATATGAAATCTTGTTGTTAGATTTACATAATTTGTAAAGTGATTTTGAGTAAAAATGTAAAATAGGGATTTATTTGTAAAAATGTTAAAATGTGTGGTTAAATGTGTGAAAAATTGAAAAATATGGTCTGCTAGGGACTACTTGGTAAATTGGCTAGCATGGGTTAGTATTGAATTGCATTAATTTGTGATTTTATAAAATAATGACTAAATTGTAAAAGTGGCGAAACATTAGGGGTAAATGTGTAAATGTGTTTAAATTGTGTTTTGGATTAAAATGAATAGAGAGATGATTAAATAAGTTAATTTTGAATATATATTTAGATCAAGAAAAGCGAAATTCGGATCTAGATCGGGGGAAAACTAAAGTACTTGATTAATTGACCAATCTCATCGTTTTTGAACCCGAGGTAAGTTCATATGTGATAAATTTCATTATAAGTGTATTTTAAATGCTTTGATATTGTATAAGATGTGAATACGAGACTTCGGATAAGTTCGGCAGTGACTCAATGGTAATTCGATGTAACAGTCCGGTTTAAACCCTAGTCGGAATAATGGTTTCAGGACCACAAATCTGATTCAGAAAAATATTTTAATATTATTTTCTGTATTTATAGCATGTGAATTAGTATGTGTGAAATTTTCGTGATTTAATTTTATCGTTTGTGTGCTTAATTTGCAAAAAAAAGGACTAAATTGTAGAAAATGCAAAAATAGCCTTCTATTTAATGAAATGCCAAATTGATGTGTCTTTATAATTAAGGGGTCCTTATGTTGTTATTATGCCACTAACTTGGTAAATGGACATTAATGGCCATAATGTTAATGTTTTATATATTTATTAATCATGGATATTTTGGTAATTTATGTATTATTATGAATTATAATAAAACAAAACAATATGGTGGCCATTTAATCATCTTTTTGCACTGAAAATAGAAGAAAGAAGAAGCCATTTACATGTTTTAGGGTTGACACTTTGTGTTTTTGATTAAGGTATGATTTGAGTCTGATTTTTAATGATTTTTACGTTTTTGTGATCGTTGCTTTATATTCTATCAAGCCCATGCCTAAATTTCAGAAATTGTTGATGATTGTGTGATGTTCCATTGATGATTTTGTGAGCTTAATGATGTTATTTGGTGAAATATGAAAGTTTGGTGTTAGATAAACATGTTTTGTATTGGGATTTTTGATGAATTTGTTTATTGTGGAGTAAATTGAGAAAGGTATAAAATCAGGGGTTAAAATGTGAAATAAATGAAAGACATGGGATTATATGGACTAATGGAATATTTGGCCAAGCATGTGTATAATGAAATTATGTGTATTTTGTGATTTTATAAAATATGGATTAAAATGTCAAAATGTGAAAATGTGAAGGCTAATTTGTAAAATGCCCTAAATATGTGTATATGGATTGAATTGAAATGGAGTAATATGATGTATGAGTCACAAATTTTTGGATGTGAAGTTGGTACTTTGAATTGGTATGTTTGAGTTGGATTTGTATATGGATAAGAATGATGTTATTACGGGTAAAATTGTGCATAATTTGGTATGTTTTGGCTGCATTTGGGATATAAATTGATGCTTGTTTGATGCTTGTAGGTATGACTCAAAATGGGTGGTAATTTGGCCTTGCAAATGACCTATAATTGCCTACACGGTTGAGCATACAAGCGTGTGACCCGACCGTGTCCTTCAATGTTCCAATTTGAAGCAAGTCAAACTTGCACACGGGCCAGACACACGGGCGTGTGATAGGCCGTGTGATTCAAGTTAGTGTTGCACACGGGCCAGACACACGAGCGTGTGACAGGCCGTGTGATTCAAGTCAGTTTTGCACACGGGCTGAGACATGGTCCAAGGTATGGTCGTGTGAGGCACTTGGCCTAGCCACACGGGCATGTGCCCTGTTTTGAAAGAAAAATTTTCTAAGTTCCGCAAAGTTTCCTTATGAGATTGGTTTAGTCTCGAACCTTCTCTAAAGCATGTTTAAGGTCTAGTAGACTTTCTAAAGGGACTATATGAGTATGAATTATTATGAAATGATGTTGTATGATTGATATTATGAAATGAGTGCAAAATGTTCCAATATGTCTGGTAATGCCTCTTAACCCTAGTTCGGCGACGGATACAGGTTAGGGTGTTACATTCGACAATCGAAATCCCAGTTGAACCATGGGAATAGTTTAGGATACTAGTGACATGTCATTAGGGGATATATTGAGTTGGCTTCGGGCCATGATATTGACACTTCGGGTGCGAGTTATACTGATTTGGCTTCGGGCCATGATTTCAGTAATTCAGATATAAATTACCTTGATTTGGCTTCGGGCCATGGTATAAGTACTTATTATGCGAGACTCTTGAGTACCCGACTTCTATTCTAAATGGTTCAATGGGTAAATGAATGAAGTGGTTGAGAATGAGATTTGTATGAGATGGTACAGATATGTGCATAAACCATATTATCTTTGAATAGAAGAAATGGTGACGAAAGTATATAGTTTTGTGAATGAGTAATTGAAAGGTTTGTTAGTTTATGTGAATTCATGTATTTATAATCAATTGATGAATTACGTGTTTATGATTATATTGAGTTTATTTCATACGAGCTTACTAAGCTATAAAGCTTACGTTGTTTATTTTTCTATGTTTTATAGTGATTTCAAGCTAGCTCGGATTAGGGGATCGTCGCAGATCGCATCACACTATCCACCTATCACTTGGTATCTATGAACTTTGGTATTTTAAGTATATGGCATGTATAGGGACTTTGGTCATGTTGGTTATGTTTTGGTAATGATTTTGGTCATTTGAAATGGCTTGTAAATGTATATGTCTTGATTTGTATATAATAGACATGAGAGTTGGCTTAATTTAAGTTGATTTGCTTGTGTATATATGTATGTGTCTATAGTCTATGTTACGTAAATTAAGGTTGGTTGTGTGATGCTTGATAGCTATAGGTATTATGAAATTCAAATGGTTTAATTGTGGATAATGGTATGCTTGTGAAATTAGGTTAAATAATGGATATTTGAGTTTAGCCATTTTGATGTTTAAGTAAGTAAAATTTGGCATGAATTTGGATGCTATTTTGTGGTAGACATGTTTTGAATTGGTTGGTGTTGGAAATGGTATGAAATATACTTGAGTAAGGATGATGGAATGCTTATTATATCATATGTTTGGTGCAAATTGTTTTGGATGTAGGTGTGCACAAATTTGGGTGGCAAATTGGCTTGGTAAATAGCCTATTTTTGTCCACACGGGTAGAGACATGGGCGTGTGTCTCAGCTGTGTGTGACACACGGTTATGTTACACGACCGTGTGTCCCCTAGTGTTGGTTTTGAAACCAAGTCAGTATGCTCCACACGGCCTCGCACACGGGCGTGTGACTTGGTTGTGTGGCATAAGTCAGTATACCCTACAGGTTTGGCACGGCCTAGATGTATGTCCCCTGTTTTGGGAAAAATTTTACAAGTCCTCAAAAAATTTTTAAAGTTATTGGTTTAGTCCCGAACCACTTCTAATACATATTTAGAGCCTCGTGGGCTCGTATTAGGGACGATATGAATGTGTTGATTGATATTTGAATGGCATATTGGAAATGTATGAGAAAATGCATGCGTAATGGTGTTATAAGTCCGGTAATGCTTTGAAACCCTATTTCAGTGTTGAATATGAGTGAGGGGTGTTACATTTATTGGTATTAGAGCTACGGTTTAGTCGATTCTAAGACCGATGTAGCATGTGTGAGAGTCTAGGTATACATGTCATAGATAAACTGTGATTGTGTGATGACTCGAGACATTTTAAAATGTGTTTTCATATAGTAATGGATCCCTATCGAGCTATAGCTGATGAGGTTGAAAGTAATGCGCCAGCTCTTGCTCAAGGGACAGCGCCTTCTGAATCTAAACCTGTATCGGGTAGCCAGGAAGGAGATACTAAAGAGGCCTTTTTCCAAATGATGAACGAATGGTTCACGCAGTATGTCTGGATAAATCTGGCTGCTCAACAACCTCCACCCCCTCCTAATCCCCAACCAGTTCTCATAGCTCCTCAAGGTGTCGAACTTTTAAGATGGAATAAACCTCCAGTTGATAAGATTCGTAAACACGAGGCTAAAGAGTTCAGAGCTAATATTGATGATGATCCTGAGAGAGCCGAGTTTTGGCTTGAAAACATTATCAGAGTATTTGATGAACTGTCGTGTACTCTAGCTGAGAGTTTAAAGTGTGCCATTTCATTATTGAGAGATACCGCGTATCAGTGGCGGAATACATTAGTATCTGTGGCACCTAGAGAACGTGTCACCTGGGAATTCTTTTAGATCGAATTCAGGAAGAAATATATAAGCCAACGGTTTCTGGATCATAAGCACAAAGATTTTTTAGAATTGAAACAGGGCCGTATGATCGTAACCGAGTACGAGAGAGAATTTGTGTAGTTGAATAAATATGCTCGAGAGTATGTTTCTACCAAAGAGATCGTGTGCAAGCAATTTGTTAACGGTTTGAATGAATACATTAAACTTTTGGTTGGGATTTTAGATTTGAAAGAATTTGTTATACTAGTTGACCGGGCTTGTAAAGGCGAAGACTTTAGCCGAGAAAAGAGGAAAGATGATTTAGAGGCTAGAGATTCGAGAAAAAGACCGATGAATAAACCTTATCATTCTTCATCAAAGAGATCCTGAGATTCGTATAGTCGATCAAATGCATCAGTGGGGTACTAGAATAGAGATCGTGGAAATCAACATGTGAATCCTAAAGCTCAAGCTACTTCCGTCTCGAGCGTTGGCAGTGTAAGAAATAACAAACCTAAGTGTCAACAGTGTAGGAGGAAACATTTTGAAGACTGTTGGAATAAGAGTAGTAAAGCTTGTTTTAAATGTGGTTCGCCAGATCACTTTATCTAAGATTGCCCAGAGTTATCTGATAAAGATAAATTTCAGAATACAAGACCAAGCAACACGACTGCGAGAGGAAGACCACCGAGGAATTTGAGAAATGTGTCTAGTGGAAAAGGAGTGAAAAAGGACTCAGCTGTGAGATACGAGGACAGAGCACCTGCTAGAGCCTACGTTATTCGCGCTTGCCAAGAGGCATCGTCCCTAGATGTTATTACTGGTACATTCTCTCTTTACGACACTAATGTGATTGATTTAATTGATCCTGGATTGATAAATTCGTATGTCTGTGAGAATTTAGTGTCTAGTAAGAAATTGCATGTTGAGTCTACAGAATTTGTAATTAAAGTATTGAACCCCTTAGGCAAGTATGTTCTAGTTGACAAAGTATGCAAGAACTATCCTTTAATGAATCGAGGTTGCTATTTTCTGGCTGATTTGATGCTTTTACCATTTAATGAGTTCGATGCGATTCTGGGTATGGATTAGTTGATTCTGCATGATGCCGTTATGAACTGTAGATGAAAGATTATAGAATTGAAATGTTAGAATAATGAAATTCTTCGGATTGAACCTGATGAGCTGGGTGGATTGCCTATAGTGATTTCATCGATGTCGGCTCAGAGATATGTGAGAAAAGGTTGCGATGCGTACATAGCATATGTTTTAGATACCAAAGTATCTGAAAAACAAGATTGAATCTGTGTCTGTAGTTTGTGAATATCCATATGTATTTCTAGAAGAATTGCCTGGGTTGCCACCAGTTAGAGAGGTTGAGTTTGCTATTGAGTTAGTACTGGGAACTTCACCGATATCTATAGCTCCGTATAGAATGGCTCCGACAGAGTTGAAAGAGTTGAAAGCTCAGTTGCAAGAGTTAACAGATAGAGGTTTTGCACGACCGAGTTATTCGCCCTGGAGTGCGCCAATATTGTTTGTTAAGTAGAAAGAAGGGTCCATGAGAATGTGTATTGACTATCGTCAGCTCAACAAGATTATGATAAAGAATAAGTATCTATTACCGAGAATAGACGATTTTTTTTGATCAATTGAAAGGTGAAACAGTGTTTTCAAAGATTGATTTGAGATCTGGCTATTATCAGTTGCGAGTTAAAGACTCAGATGTGCCGAAAATTGTGTTTAGAACGAGGTACGGACATTATGAATTTCTTGTTATGCCTTTTGGATTGACTAATGTTCTTGCCCTTTTTATCGATTTGATGAATCGAATCTTTAGACCGTATTTAGACAGATTTGTTGTTGTCTTCATTGACGACATTCTGATCTATTCTCGAGATGAGTCTGAGCATGCCGAACATTTGAGGATTGTATTGTAAACTTTGATAGACAAGCAACTATTTGCTAAATTCAGCAAATGTGATTTTTGGCTCAGAGAAGTCGTATTTTTGGGGCACATTGTTTCAGCGGAAGGTATAAGAGTTGATCTGAGTAAGATTTCAGCAGTTGTTGATTCGAAACTACTGAGAAATGTATCTGAAGTCAGAAGCTTTTTGGGGTTAGCTAGCTACTATCGACATTTTGTAAAAGGGTTCTTTATAATTGCTACACCGATGACCAGACTGTTACAGAAAGATGTGAAATTTGAGTGGTCTGAGAAATGTCAACAGAGTTTCGATCAGTTGAAAGCATTGTTAACCGAAGCACCAGTTTTGGTTCAACCTGAGTCGGGTAAAGAATGTAACACCCCTAACCCGTACCTGTCGCCGGAGTAGGGTTACGAGGTATTACCGATCAATACACATCATTTAACATACAATACTCATACATTTATGCATTCATACTCAAATACCATTCAACACAATCACATTGTCCCTTATAAGAGCTTACGAGGCCTTAAACATGCTTTAGAAGTGGTTCAGGACTAAATCGATAACATACAAAATTTTTGGAAAACTTAGAAATTTTTCATTCATACAGGGGTCACACGCCCATGTGAACAGGCCGTGTGCCTCACACGGCTCCAGAAATGCCCGTGTCTCCGGCCGAGTGAAAACAGGGCATACATACTGACTTGGGTCACACGGCCAACCACACGCCCGTGTGTCTAGCCTGTGTGCCCTTTGAAATGGCCACACACACCCGTGTACCAGGCCGTGTGCTAGGCCGTGCCAAAACTGTAGGGTATACTGTCTAATGCAACACGGCCAAGTCACACGCCCGTGTACTAGGCCGTGTGTCAATTAGGGGGTATACTAACTTGTACCACACGGCCGGTCACACGTCCGTGTGTGAGACCGTGTGGAGCATGCTGACTTCATTTAATTTCAATAGCAGGGGATACATGGCCGTATAACATGATCGTGTGTCGCACACGGCTGAGACACACGCCCGTGTCTCTGCTCGTGTGGACAAAAATAGGCCATTTGCAAGGCCAATTTGCCACCCATTATGCACATACCTATCAAATCTCAAATAGCACCATTTCATCAAACCACTAAACAGCCAAAATCATCATCCAAATGCACAAATACCATATCCATTTCAACCAATTTCAATACTCAATTCAATGCCATTCACCTAATCAAATACTTTATCAACTCAACTTCTAAAATCATACTTCATCAAAGCATTTCTCAAGCATTTATACTTCACAAGTTATTTAACCATATCCATGACAAACATGCCAAATATGCCATCACTCATGGCTATATGTATACAACCAAAACATATACATTTACAAGCCATTTTTAATAGTTAAACACACGTCAATATTATCATTATTAACAAGCCAACTCTCATGGCTATAAACACAACCAAAATACCACACCTAACCTATACATGCCATATACCAAATATACACAACTCAAAAGTACCAAATAGATGTCCGATAGTGCGATGATGTTCCCGACGACTCCTGGATCCGAGCTAGCCTTGATTCACTATAAAACATAGGAATAAATAACACAAAGTAAGCTTCATAGCTTAGTAAGCTCGTAAGTGAATAACTCAATTCATTGAATAAATGTAATTCAACCAATTACATATAACAAAATCATAAACACAATAACTACAAACTACAAACCTTTCTCATGTCTCAAAGCATGATCAAATATAAATTCATCGAACTTTCTCTATTTAATACTTGAATAGGTTCCGTACATACTTGTATCATCTCGTACTAACCTCTTTATCAACCACATCATTCATTTACCCATTGAACCATTCAAAATTGAAGCCGGATACTCAAAGATCTCAATTGATAAGTACCTATACCATGGCCCGAAACCAAATCAAGGTAACTTATCCTGGAGTACCTATACCATGGCCAGTAGCCAAATCAAGGTAACTCATCTCTAAAATACCTATACCATGGCCCGTAGCCAAATCAAGGTATCACTTGCACCCGTTGTGCCGATATTGTGGTCTGAAGCCAACACAATAACCTAATGACATGTCACTAGCATCCTAAACTATTTCTAAGGTTCAACCTGGAATTTACACTTGTTGATTTCATCGTCGAACATATTCGTAGAGTCGTATTCACAATTCAAACATTATCTGTATATCATAAGCATAGTTTATTCGATACCAAAGCATTTAACATATATTTATAATGAAATTTCCACATACAAACTTACCTCGTATTCGGATTTGACGGATCGGACCAACTACTCTATAACCTTGCTTTTCCCCCGATCTAATTCCGGATTCCTCTTTTCTTGATCTAAATGAAATCAAAATTAACTTATTCAATCTTATATTCTTTCAATTTAGTCCAAAACACACATTTAGGCCCTTTTTACACGTTAGCCCCTAAATTTTCACATTTAATCAATTTAGTCCCTATTTTACAAATACACAAAATTCACATAATTTCATTAAACCCAATCTTGGCCAAATTACACATAAGTCCCTAGCAGCCCAAAACTTTCATTTATTTCACATTTCAAGCACTCAATTTGTATATTTCACAATTTAATCCTTATTATGCAATTTCATCAAAAATCACTTTACAAAACATGAAAATCTATCATCAAAAATTGATATTTCATCTTTAAACACCAAAGAACAAATAAGCTCATCAATGGAAACTCTTAAAATCTTTAACAGTTTCAAAATTAAAGGTATGGGCTAGCTAAAACACGAAACAATGACCTCAAAAACGTAAAAATATCAAAAATCGAGCTCAATACATACCTTAATCAACTAGGAAAGCAATGGCCGAATGAAACCTAACAATGGCTTCTCCTATCTTCAATATTCAGCTATTTGGAAGAAAGATGGACAAAAATTCATTTTGTTTTTGTTTTATTAACCTTTATTTATGAATTTCCATATTGACCTTAATAAAACATTAATATATAACACATAAACCGTGGACATAATGTCCACTAACCTTAAAAATGGTTCAATCATAAACCGTGGACATAATGTCCACTAACCTTAAAAATGGTTCAATTTTAACATAAGGACTCCAAATATTTAATTTCATAGCTATTTAAGACTTTTAACCATTAGAACTCAAATTTTACGCTTTACGCGATTTAGTCCTTTTTCTCAAATTGAGCAGTTAAACGATAAAATTAGCTCACAAAATTTTCACACATACTATCATGCTGTAAACACTAAAAATAATATTAAAATAATTTTTTGACATCAGATTTGTGGTATTAAAACCACTATTCTGATTTAGCTAAAACCGCTATTACAAAGAATTTGTGGTTTACAACGACGCGCCATTGAATGGTTTGGTTTGTGTTTTGATGTAGGAAGGAAAAATTATAGCTTATGCCTCGAGACATTTGAATTCGCATGAAAAGAACTATCCGACACATGATTTAGAGTTGGCCTCTATAGTTTTTGCATTGAAAATTTGGCGACATCATTTATACGGCGAGAAATGTCATATCGTTACAGATCACAAGAGTTTGAAGTATTTAATGACTCAGAAAGATTTGAATTTGTGACAACAAAGATGGCTCGAGCTATTAAAAGATTATGAGTTAGTAATCAATTATCATCTGCGAAAAGCTAATGTAGTTGCAGATGCTTTGAGTAGAAAATCTCTATTTGCTTTGAGAGCAATGAATACGAGATGATGGTTCGATATTAGCTGATTTGAAAGCTAAATCGATTTTTCTTCAGCAAATTTGTGAAGCTCAAAAATGTGATAGTGAATTACAAGCTAAAAGAGTGCAATGCGAGTCGATTAATGATTCAGAGTACCAAATTGGATCCGACGATTGTTTGATGTTTTGAGATAGAATCTGCGTACCGAAAAATCCAGAGTTGATTCAGAAAATTTTACACGAGGCACATAGTGGTTGTTTATCCGTTCATCCTAGAAGTACTAAGATGTACAATAATTTGAAACAGTTATATTGGTGGTCGAGTATGAAACGAGACGTTTTTGAGTTTGCATTGAAGTGTTTGATTTGTCAATAAGTCAAAGTAGAACATCAAGTGCTTTCAGGTTTGCTTCAGCCTGTGATGATACCAGAATGGAAATGGGACAAAGTTACGATGGATTTCGTATCGGGGTTACCCCTGACTCTAAAAAAGAAAGATGTTGTTTGGGTTGTAGTTGATAGATTGATGAAAACAACGCATTTTATACCAGTACGTACATACTATTCACTCGATAGATTAGCTGAATTGTACATTGCAGATTGTTAAATTGCACGGGGTGCCAGTTTCGATTATTTCAGATAGAGACCTGAGATTTACATTGCTATTTTGGAAGAAATTGCAAGAAGCTCTAGGTATGAAGTTGAATTTTAGTACAACATTTCACCCGTAAACTGACAGTCAGTCTGAGAGAGTAATTAAGATTCTTGAAGATATACTTCAATGTTGTGTTTTAGAATTTGAAGGCAATTGGGAGAAATATTTGCCGTTAGTTAAATTCGCGTATAACAACAGTTATCAATCGAGCATAAAAATGGCACCGTATGAAGCTTTTTATAGTCACAAATGCCAAAATCCGTTGTACTGGACTGAGTTGAGTGAGAAAGAAGATTCACGGGGTTGATTTGATCCGAGAGGTTGAAGATAAAGTGAAAGTAATTCGCGACAATCTAAAACTAGCTTCAGATCGACATAAATCGTACGCGAATTTAAAACGAAATGACATTGAATTCCAGATTTGTGACAAAGTATTTTTGAAAGTTTCTCCGCGGAAGAAAATCCTGAGATTTGGTCTTAAAGGCAAGTTAAGTCCACGTTTCATCGGGCCGTATGAAATCATCGAAAGAATAGGACTAGTGGCATATTGGTTAGCTTTACCGACTGGATTAGAGAAGATTCATAATGTTTTTCATGTGTCAATGTTATGAAGGTATCGATCGAATCCATCACATGTAATTTCACCGTCAGAGATTGAGATTTAACCTGATATGACATACAACGAAGAACCGATCAAAATTTTGGCTCGAGAGACTAAAGAGTTGAGAAATAAACGAATAGCTTTGATAAAGGTTTTGGGGCAACGACGTGGTGTCGAAGAAGCCACGTGGGAACCCGAGGAAGCCATGAGAAAACAATACCCTAACCTATTCACTGGTAAGATTTTCGGGGACGAAAATCCCTAAGGATGGGAGAGTTGTAACAGCCCATTTTTGGTCAAATTAAAACAGTGGTTTTGAAATAACAAATTCGAGACCAAAAAATTATTTTAATATTATTTTAAGTGTTTATATCATGATAGCATGTATATGTGAAAGTTTTGAGAAGTAATTTTATTGTTTGAATGTTAAATTTGGTAAAAAGGACTAAATTGCGTAAAGCGTAAAAGTTGAATTCTATTTGTTAAATGCACTAAATGACTATGAATATTAAATGTGGAGGTCCTTAAGTGATAAATGGACCATTATTAAGGTAAGTGGAAATAAATGGACATGAAATTGATGATATAAATGTTTTATTAACAAGGTTAATTTGGTAATATGTTTAATAAGGTTAATTAATTAAAACAAAACAAAAAGATTTTGTTTCATTCATCTTTCTTGGTCGAATGAAGCATGGATAAAAGCCATTTTAGGACTTTAAAGTTTCGATCACTTTGATATTCAATTGTAAGTCCGTTTTTGTTTCATTTTTAATGGTTTCTATATTTTTGTGATTGTTGCAACTAGTACTAGCTAGCCCAGGGACTATTTTGCAAATCTATTAAAGATTTTGAAAGTTTCCATTGATGAAAATATGTGTTCTTTGATGTTTGATGATGAAGTATGAAATCTTGTTATTAGATTTACATAATTTGTAAAGTGATTTTGAGTAAAAATGCAAAATAGGGATTTATTTGTGAAAATGTGAAAATGCATGGTTAAATGTGTGAAAAATTGAAAAATATGGGCTGCTAGGGACTATTTGGTAAATCTTCTAGCATGGGTTAGTATTGAATTGCATTAATTTGTGATTTTATGAAATAAGGACTAAATTGTAAAAGTGGTGAAACATTAGGGGCAAATGTGTAAATGTGTTTAAATGTGTGTTTTGGATGAAATTGAATAGAGAAAGGATTAAATAAGTTAATTTTAAAGGATTAAATAAGTTAATTTTGAATATATATTTAGACCAAGAAAAGCGGAATTCGGATCCAAATCGGGGGAAAACTAAAGTACTTGATTAATCGACCAATCTCATCGTTTTTGAACCCTAGGTAAGTTTGTATGTGATGAATTTCATTATAAGTGTAATTTAAATGCTTTGATATTGTATAAGATATGAATACGAGACTTCGGATAAGTCCGACAATGACTCGATAGTAATTCGACATTCGAAATCTCAGTTGAACCTTAGGAATAGTTTAAGATACTAGTGACATGTCATTAGGGGAAACATTGAGTTGGCTTCGGGCCATGATATTGGCACTTCAGGTGTGAGTTATACTGGTTTGGCTTTGGGCCATGAATATCGGCTGATTTGGCTTTGGGCCATGATATCAGTAATGCAATACCCCTATCCTGAGTCCGTCACCGGATTACGGTTAGGAGCGTTACCGAACAGATCAGAAACATTCACAGACAAAACCATACGTTCAATCATCATTCTCAGACATAATGTCCCTTAATCGGGCTATTGAGACCTTAAGCATGCTTTTAAACTGAGTTGGGACTAAACCGAAACACATACAAAATTTCATGAAATCTGAAACTTTTCTAAAATGCAGGGGAGACACACCCATGGAAGGAGACCGTGTACCCTCCACGGCTTCTAGACACACCCATGTTCAACCTTGTTTACAAACTATACCAACATGGTCATTAGGCACGCCCGTGTGCCATGGCCGTGTACTTTTAAGCCATATACTGACTTCTCCACCACGGCCACCAAGCACGCTCGTGTCGACGCCGTGTATTTTTATGCTAGCTACTGACTTGCACACCACGGCAAGATGACATGCCCATGTCGAGGCCGTGTGATTTTATGTTGCATCCTGCCAATTTACCCACGGTCTAAGGCACGTCCGTGTGCCATAACCATGTGACATTATAGGCCATTTACAAGGCCAAAATGCCAACCAAATGGTTCAAACCTATAAGCATAATTTACCAACACTTATCAATCATATATGGCAACCAAAAACATGCCAATTAGCCATTCAAAACATGCATTCAATACCAATTCCAACCATGTCAATATCAAAGACTAAAACTCATATCATCACGAGCATACTACATCAATACCAAACATCATCTCTTCTCAATACCAATAATTCATATTAGCATTTTATCAACACCAAGTTACCGTTCATAAAACAACTTCTCAAACCACAATCCATATCAAAAGATGCATCACATATATATACCAAGTCATTCATGCTAAAACTAACACATATTTAGCCACATCTCATGGCTACTACAAATCTCAACCATGATTCAATTGACTAGCCTATACATGCCATATCTTAACTATATACATCTTTCCAAAATACCCCAAAATAGATTGCTGATAGTGTGACTGAGAAGCTGATGATCCATTGATCTGAGCTAGCTTTACTGACACTGCAAGGCAGAGGAACAAATCACACAGTAAGCTTATAAAGCTTAGTAAGTTCGAAATAAAATACAATTATATCATCAAGTCAAACCAATTCATATAATAATCATCACATAGATCATTCTTCTTGTACTTATACCATACTATCAATAGCTAAACTACTCATTCATCCATCCATAACATCATCTATAAACTCATCAACCACAAAGGTTCGATACATATCTCGGCAAACACATAGTTATTCAATCTCCAAGCTATTCAATGCTCAATTATACTTGTTGATCATCATTTGATATTCATTCAGCTTAGTCTCACACTCAGTGCTTAATACATGGTCGATACTTATTAGTCATCGCACACTTAGTGCCCAAATCTCTCAACCGACTTATCTTGGTAACGAACACTCAGTGCCAATTCAATAAACCGAAGCTTTTATAACATCGCACACACTGTGCTATTCATTCCTGTTTCGATTTTAATATCGCACACTTAGTGCCCTTAACATAAACTTGCACATAGCTTCCCAATTTCATACATATATACACATTCATTTCATAATACAAAATCATATGTTAACAACATGTATTATATCCGAACTTACCTCGGACGTCAACTATCGATACGATCGACTAATCGAGCACTTTATCTTTGCCTCGATCTCGATCTGAACCTCTTCTCTCTTGGTCTATACACATTTAAATTTAATCCATTCAATCACATTTCATTCAATTTAGTCCACACACACATTTAAGGCATTTTGCATAATAGTCCTCATAATTTCACATTTCGACACTTTAGTCCCTAATTTACAAAATCATCAAATTCACCAAATTCCAATATACATGTGCTTAGCCGAATTCTTCTTATACCTATACAAATCCACACATTTCTTTTATTTCACATTTTAACCCATCAATTTGCTATTTTCACAATTTAGCCCTAATTAGCTAAATTCACCAAAAATTCAAAAGCAACACATGTTAATCCAACACCAAGTTCTCATATTTCACTATCAACTAACACATAGCTCAAGTATTCATCAATGGCTCATCACAAAAACATCGTCAATTCATAAAATTACAACATGGGTTAGCTAGAGCACTAAGCAACGATTACAAAAACATAGAAATTATTAAAAACAAATCAAAATCCATACCTTAATTTAGCCAAACCCTAGTCGAATGTTCAAAGTATTTCTCCTTTCTTTTCTTCTTTTCTATTTTCGGCACAAAGATGGATAAAGGATGAACAATTCTTTTATTTGTTTTATTATAACATATATAATTATTCATTTACCTTATTAACCTTTCATTTAATAATTAAAACAAATATACATTAAGGACATATTTGTCCAACAACTATCCACTATCATAGAAATGGGCTAATTACCTCATAAGGCCTCCATAATATAAAGACATCATCACTTAGGTATTTATAAATTCAGCACATAACTTTTACTCAATACGCGATTTAGTCCTTTCTCTTAATTCGACACATAAACGATTAAATTATCACAAAGAATTTTCACACAGACTATATCACATATCATTCACACAGAAAATATCATTAAAATATTTTTACGACCTCAAATTTGTGGTCTCGAACCACTATTCTGACTAGGGTCTAAACCGGGATGTTACAAGTAATTCGGATATAAGTTACCTTGATTTGGCTTCTGGCCATGATATCAGTAATTCGGATATAAGTTACCTTGATTTGGCTTCGGTACTTATTGTGCGAGACTCTTGAGTATTTGACTTCTATTCCGAATGGTTCAACGGGTAAATGAATGATGTGGTTGAGAATGAGATTTGTACGAGATAGTACAAGTATGTGTATAAACCATATTAACTTTGAATCGAAGAAATGGTGAAGAAAGTATATAGTTTTGTGAATGAGTAATTGAAAGGTTTGTTAGTTGATGTGAATTCATGTATTTATATTCAATTGATGAATTACGTGTTTATGATTATATTGAGTTTATTTCATACGAGCTTACTAAGCTATAAAGCTTACGTTGTTTATTTTTCTATGTTTTATAGTGATTTCAAGCTAGCTCAGATTAGGGGATCGTCGCAGATCGCATCACACTATCCATCTATCACTTGGTATCTATGAACTTTGGTATTTTAAGTATATGGCATGTATAGGGACTTTGGTCATGTTGGTTATGTTTTGGTAATGATTTTGGTCATTTGAAATGGCTTGTAAATGTATATGTCTTGGTTTGTATATAATAGACATGAGAGTTGGCTTAATTTGAGTTGATTTGCTTGTGTATATATGTATGTGTCTATAGTCTATGTTATGTAAATTAAGGTTGGTTGTGTGATGCTTGATAGCTATAGGTATTATGAAATTCAAATGGTTTAGTTGTGGATAATGGTATGCTTGTGAAATTAGGTTAAATAATGGATATTTGAGTTTAGCCATTTTGATGTTTAAGTAAGTAAAATTTGGCATGAATTTGGATGCTATTTTGTGGTAGACATGTTTTGAATTGGCTGGTGTTGGAAATGGTATGAAATATACTTGAGTAAGGATGATGGAATGCTTATTATATCATATGTTTGGTGCAAATTGTTTTGGATGTAGGTGTGCACAAATTTGGGTGGCAAATTGGCTTGGTAAATAGCCTATTTTTGTCCACACGGGTAGAGATACGGGCGTGTGTCTCAGCCGTGTGTGACATGCGGTTACATTACACGGCCGTGTGTCCCCTGGTGTTGATTTTGAAACCAAGTCAGTATGCTCCACACGGCCTCGCACACGGGCGTGTAACTTGGTCGTGTGGCATAAGTCATTATACCCTACAGGTTTGGCATGGCCTAGCACACGGCCTAGCCACACGGGCGTGTGTGTTGGCTGTGTGACCCAAGTCAGAGAGTAACACGAGGTAAAACACGGGCTGGGACTGTAACACCCCAAACTCAGCCTAGAAGTTAGGCCCGAGTCTGGCGTGTCACATTGAAGTGTTTTAGCGAAAACCTTGTTTTCATTGAAAACCCTTCATAAAGTAAAATGTTGAGTATAAAGCCATTTTTAGTTGTGGAAGTTTTATTTAAAAATAAAAAAATCTATAAAAATTGGTATTTTAAAATGGAGTTGCAGAAACGTAGTAATGGAAAACAGCCATAGATTAGGACAATAAATAGTGTTCTGCCTCCAAAATATAAAACATAATAATATAATAATCCCACAAAATAATAATAGCTAGAGAAAATGCCTTATTACAATCCAAACCAAAATGATTTCAAAATACTAGGAATTTTAAAGAAAATCCAAATAATAATATCTTGCTAGCTGGCCACCACTAAGTCCCACCATCCGTCGAAGCGCCTACTGTGGGTCACCTGAAAAGTTTAAAAAGGAGGGGGTGAGTTTCGAAAAACTCAGTGTGTACAATCCTCAAAGAGTATAAATCAATCATCAGTCATTTTGGGCCTGAGCCCAACTTAGTAGCGGTGGCCTTTGGGCCGAAGCCCATATCACATTAATATCACAATAATATCGTACATGCGATGCTGTGCAAACCCTCCCCAATAGTCCATCCGCTACACAACATTTCCCTTCCAACCTTATACATCTGTGGGGATTTCTAAATCGACCCACCAATTCACTACACAACAATGGTAGCCCGATTACGGTACTACCTAAAGTTGCAGCAGAGTTGCTAATCATATATTGGGCTTAAAAAGCTAAAGGTGGATCCACAGTCGTCAAGCAACCATGCGATTCTCAAATTCTTCCTCTGTACCATACTTCCCACCCATATGCATGTTAAACAGAATATCATATGAATGCAGCAAATATACGAGTAACATCCATAAAGCTTACATTTAACACATAGGGGTATTTTATTCATTTCACAAATCAAGGGTATTTCGATAATCCTACCCTACAGGGGTATTTCAGTAATTCTTAACAGTATGGGTTTTAAATTACGAACTTTTGGCCTGTCAACATGTCCTCGTTGGCTAAAGTGAACAGGCACTATGCACGAGGTAGGATTCTGGAGAAGAGGAGGTGGGTCACTAGGACCGCTTAAGTACCAAGTTAATTAGCTCATCACATATTACCAAGTTATCAACATTTTCTTATTTAGGCTCATGGGCCCGCCAGGCCCATTTGGCCCATTCTGGCCAGTTGGCCAAAATGTGACCCAAGTCCATGAGATCTCTCATGGGGTCTCTGGTATTGTATCGAATACCCTCTTACGGGTGTTCACGCACTCGTAAGACTACCTTAACCAAACTTTCGGCTTTTCGATATTTTAGCTTTTCGGCATTTAGGGATTTGCCGATCTATTATGTGTGTAGTGTATGTACACACCTTCGGCTTTATATTAAACTATCGAATCATGGGGTAGAAGTACACACCTTACCACCTGGAGTACTAAGTACTCATAATCGTCGGACAACCTATACTCCAATAGTCACTTACTTAATAAATTAAGATAAATCCACTACAACCACTCACCGAAGGACAACCTATACTTGCCTTGATCGACTGCAATTTCCTTAATTAATTCGAGGTCCGTTCTAGTCCCCCTTCCGCATCCAGGCGAAAAGTCCCAAACCGCTGACACCTTACGTCACTTAAACTTAGGAGTAGTGGTCACTTGCTCACAGTCAATCGGCATCTTTACTGACACTTTACTAGATCCCCCTTTCCTCATCATAAGTTCCTTATCAATCAGCCAAATAAATGCAGTAGCTAGTCCTAGAAGATTTAGCCAATGCGAGGAGAATAAAAGATTTGAAAGAGGGAGAGAATGAATATTCGGTTAAGTAATTGAACAAAAAAAAGGATTGCTTCGATCAAATTGTGGAAGAAAAAGGGTGGCACACAAGGAATTCGGCAAAAAGGAATACTGGACTTTAGGGACCAAAAATATTTGACACAAAAAAAATAGACTAGAAGCAAATGAAAGAAAAGAGTTTGATGAGAAGGAAGGGAAGAAATCGGCACAAAATAGAAGAGGAAGAATAAGGGATTTTGACTTTCAGGTATTTGGAGAGAAAAGTAGTTTTCGGTAAAATAAAAAGAAAGAATTTGGCATTAGCCTAGAACCCCAAAATTGGCACCTATTTATAGCCTATATAAGAATTTCCTATCCCCATATTCCCAATTCAGCTCAACCTCTTCCACATATCTTTCTCCATGATAAGCTCCTCAATCTCTTCCTAACTTTTCTCTTCTGATCACTCTCCTTAGAGTTCATCATCACACCACTTCCAACCTTCTAGAAGGCCAAAATTAAACTCCTAAAAATACTAAGCTAGGATTCAAACCTAGGATCTCTGATAAACCGTAATAAGAACATATTTTAATCCCACATTTAGCATATTTTTGGATGATTTAAGCCTTGAATTGTGGAATTTGGTGCTTATTTTATACTTAGGAAAGCACCGGAGGATGAAAAGAACGAGAAACGGGCCATATCACGAAACCAACATGACCTGGGCCCAAGACCGCTTGGTCGTGCCTCCTTAACAGACTCGAACACGACCTGGCCACGATTCACACGGGCGTGTGCCATGGGCGTGTCCCTGTCGTGACAAAGAAGAGTTTCATTCGGATTAGGGTACTTAGAGGCAAAGAAAGCCATTCCAGAAGCCTATATAAACACCCTAGAGGCCAACCTTCAGGGGGTAGTCCAGTTAGGCGTCCAGCTAGGCCAAGGAGCTGAGCCCGAGAAGCTAGAATTGTGGAATTTACTCGAAGAAAGCTAGTTGATTCATCTCAAGAAGTTGAAATCATACTCAAGATGAAGGATCTCTCCTTCAATCCTTTTAGGGGGTTTTAGGGTTTTCTTATGTTTTGTTTTATCTTTTCTTTTGAGATGTATTCTTTTACGATTATGAACTTGCTAAACTATATGATAAATACTTGATTTGTTATTAACTATGTGTTCTTAATTCTTGTGTTGATATTTTCGGGATATTGATTCAAGTACTGATGTGCTTACGTAGAGGAGGAATAAACCCTGCCTAAGAGTAGATCCAGCATAGTTGAGCAGAGTTGCTCGCGCGCCTAGAGATAGGGTGACGAAAATCTGCCGGATTAGGGTCAAACCTAATATGGGAATCCATAGATCGAGTTAATGCAGTTCTAGGGGTTTTAACTAGAAAGAGATTTTAATTAATCAACCTAGGGTTAGACGTTAGTTGCCTCGAAAGAGGGATTAATATACATTAGGGAATCCTATGGATCAAGTCAAGTGAACAAATCGTCTGGTTCAGAGTTAGATAACAAGTGAAGTCTAGGTGGATTCTTCCTCGGGTATTGTCTTAATCAATTGGTTTTTACCAAAGTTATTTTCCCCAATTCATTTTCTTTGTCTTTGCATCTTTAGCTTAGTTGTTAGTTAATTTTGGATTAGATAAAAATTCCTTTAGTTCTTAGGCTAAAAAATAAAAAAAAGTTAGTATTAGTACTTTTGGTTCCTTTTGGTTCGACAATCCGGTCTTGCCGCTAAGCTATACTACTGTTCGATAGGTGCACTTGCCTCAAGTCGTTGTCACAGTTAGTTTCTAGGCTCGATCATTCTTTTTATAAATTTTTAAGACTCTGACACACGATCAAGTTTTTGGCGCAGTTGCTGGGGAACTGAAATATTAAGAACGCTTAATTTTTATTAATTTAGCCATATTATATTTATTTTATTTTTGCAATTAAAATTTTTATTTTTCTAACTTTTCTTCTAGAAAGTACCTCTAGTTTATGACTAGAAGGAACCCGACAGGACCCCTACTTTAGACAGCGATATTGAAGGTATTGTTCGCAGAAATCGTAGAGAAATAAGGCGAAGCTTAAACTACATAGAAGAAGAGTAAGAAGTCGAAATCAATACCACCGAAAAGATGATTGAGAATAATCGGCTACCTCCAGAGGCAGTCGAACATCATGCTCCTCGAACTATGTATGATTATGCTAAACCTAATTTAATAGGAACTGAGTCAAGTATTGTTAGACCTACTATTGCTGCAAATAATTTTGAACTGAAACCTAACACTATACAGATGATACAACAGTTTGTTCAGTTTGATGGTTTGCAAGATGAGGATCCTAACAAACACTTAGTGAATTTTCTAGAATTCTGTGGTACCTTCAAAATAAATGGTGTTTCTGATGATGCCATCTGTCTTCGATTATTTCCCTTTTCCTTGAAGAATAAAGCTAAACAGTGGTTGCATTCTCTTCCACGAGGATCAATCACTACATGGGATCAAATGAACGAAAAATTTATGTTAAAATATTTTTCACCGGCCAAAACAACCAAGTTGAGGAATGATATCTCTTCTTTTGTGCAGATGGATTTAGAGATGCTTTACAATGCATGAGAGAGATACAAAGATCTATTGAGAAGGTGCCCACACCATGGATTACCCTTGTGGCTACAGATCCAAACTTTCTACAACGGTGTGAACCCTTGAACGAGGCAATTGATCGATTCAGCCGTCGGTGGAACCCTGAACAACAAAACACCTGAGGCTGCTTACGAATTTATAGAGGAGATGTCACTGAATAACTATCAGTGGCAAGTTACAAGGACAAAGCCAACAAAAACAGCCAGTGTTTTCAACCTCGACGCAGTATCCATGCTATCAAATCAGGTAGAACTGATAAACAAAAAGATTGATGGTTTATGTGATTCTTTGCAGGTACATCCAATTATGTAGTACAATACAAATGGAAATTGGATGAACAGCACAGGTTATCTATCTTACAACTCGAGCACTGAAAACAAACAAGTTTACTATATGGGTAATAATTTTATACCTCAAAATAACCCTTATAGTAACACTTACAATTCAGGTTGGAGGAACCATCCAAATTTCTCGTGGGGCAGTCAAAGAAACCAAAGACAGCAATTCTACCCACAAGAAAAGAAGCCGAACCTTTAAGAAATGCTAACAAAACTTATAGAAGTGTCAGAAACCCGTATCCAAAATACTGAAACAACATTGAACAATCATCAAGCATCAATTGAAGGGCTTAAGGATCAAATTGGGCAACTAACTAAGTTAGTTTCTGAAAGACAACCAGAAAGTTTACCTAGGAAAAAAGAGCAGGTGAAGACAATTACACTAAGAAGTGGAAAGGAGTTAGTTGAGATAGAGAAGAAAGTACCACACGAAACTGATAAGATAAGGGATGAAGAAGTTGAGAATGTAACACCGGCACGCGAAGAATGTAGACCAACAAGTCCTTATCCGACAAAGTTGAAGAAAGACCGATTAGATGCACAATACGGTAAATTTCTTGAACTTTTTAAACAATTACATATTAGCCTACCTTTTGTTGAAGCTATTTCACAGATGCCGACATACTCAGAATTCCTAAAAGAGCTTCTAACAAATAAAAGAAAGTTTGAAGAGATATCAACAGTGGAACTTAATGAAGAATGTTAAGCCATCCTCCAAAACAAGCTACCAACCAAATTAAAAGATCCAGGAAGTTTCACTATTCCCTGTTTGATTGGTAGTTTAAATATTAAGAAAGCACTAGCTGATCTAGGCGCCAGTATTAATTTAATGCCTTATAAAATATTTAAGCAACTTGATCTTGGGGAACCAAAACCCACTAGGATGAGTATTCAATTAGCTGATAGATCTATTAAATATCCTAGGGGTGTTATTGAAGATATTCTGGTAAAAGTTGATAAATTTATATTCCCTGTTGATTTTGTTGTGCTTGACATAGATGAAGATATTGAGGTACCTTTAATTTTGAGACACTCTTTTTTAGCTACTGCCAGAGTTGTTATTGATGTAGGTGATGGTAAACTCGCGTTAAGGGTAGGCGACGAGGAAATTATTTTCCAAATTTACGATGCTATGCGATACTCTAGAGAACAAGATGATTCCTGTTATTTTATTGATGACATTGATCTTTTTATTCAAGACTCTTTGCAGGAAATCATACATAATGATAAGATGGAACTGTGTCTTACCCAAGGTGAGGGGAAGATAATGATACCTATGAGTTGAATTCTAATACATCTACCTCTAGAAAAAAGAAAGAAGAGGGCATTGAAATCAATGACGAATTAAAACAAAAACTCTCTATTGATGAGCCACCGAAATTGGAATTAAAACAGTTGCCAAAACACTTAGAATATGCATTCCTCGGGGATAATTCTACGCTACTAGTGATTATCTCTTCAGAACTGGAACCCAAAGAGAAAGACGAGTTGCTACAGGTACTAAGGGAACATAAAAGAGCCATAGCTTGGAAAATTTCTGACATTAAAGGAATAAGCCCATCATTTTGTACGCACAAAATTTTAATGGAAGATGAGTATAAACCCTGTGTGCAACCTCAAAGACGATTGAATCCAAATGTGAAAGAAGTTGTTAAAGCTGAGGTAATTAAACTTCTTGATGCTGGAATAATCTATCCTATTTCTGACAATTCTTGGGTAAGTCCTGTGCAGGTCATTCCATAGAAAAGGGGCATGACTGTTGTAGCCAACGAAAAGAATGAATTGATTCCTACCAGAACAGTCACGGTTGGAGAGCCTGTATTGATTATAGAAAGTTGAACGACACCACCCGGAAAGATCACTTCCCTTTGCCCTTTATTGATCAGATGTTAGAAAGATTATCGGGGCATATGTACTACTGCTTCCTAGACGGACTCTTCGGCTACTTCCATATCCCGAGCCCTCGAGGATCAAGAAAAGACAACGTTTAGATGTCCATACGGTACGTTTGCTTATCGTAGAATGCCTTTTGGATTATGTAATGCTCCTGCTACTTTTCAGCACTGCATGCTAGCCATCTTTGACGAACTTGTGGAAGGCATTATGGAGGTATTTATGGATGAATTTTTGGTATTCGGTAATTCTTTCCATCTTTTCCTTAAAAATTTAAAACGAGTTCTAATGAGATGTGAGGAAACAGACCTTGTTTTGAATTGGGAAAAATGCCACATTATGGTTCGAGAGGGGATTGTGTTAGGACATAAAATTTCTAGTAAAGGGATTGAGGTAGATAAAGCGAAAGTTGAAACCATAGAAAAATTACCTCCTCCTAGTTCAGTCAACGCCATTAGAAGCTTTTTAGGACATGCTAGATTTTACAGAAGATTCATTAAAGATTTTTCTAAAATAGCTAAACCTTTAATGAAACTACTAGAAAAAGATGTACCTTCTAATTTTTATCAAGAATGTTTAGATGCATTTAACATCCTCAAAGATAAATTAATAAATGCTCCAATTATAATTGCACCTGATTGGAATTTACCCTTTGAACTAATGTGTGATGCGAGTGATTTTGCAGTAGGTGCAGTTTTAGGACAGCGAAGGGACAAGCATTTTTAGCCGATCTATTACGCTAGCAAGACATTAACGACTGCACAAGAAAATTACACCACCACGGAAAAAGAATTGCTAGCTGTGGTTTTTGCATTCGACAAATTTAGACAGTGTTTAATATTATCTAAAGTTGTCGTTTACACTGACCATTCAGCTCTTTGTTATCTTTTAACTAAACCCGATGCAAAACCTTGACTCATAAGATGGATTTTACTCTTGCAAGAATTTCATTTAGAATTTCAAGACAAGAAAGGAGCTGAAAATCTTGTAGCAGATCATCTTTCTAGGCTTGAAAATCCACATATCAAAAAACTGGATGAGAGGGAGATAAATGACTCATTTCCTGCAGAACAATTATTTGCTATTTCTAACTTCGAGGTACCCTGGTTTGCAGACATTGCAAATTACCTAGCTGCTAACATCCTACCAAAGAGGTTAACACATCATCAAAAGAAGCAGTTCTTTGCTGATGCGAAAAACTATTTTTGGGGTGATCCTTTTCTTTTCCGTATCTGTACAGATCAAGTAATTCAGAGATGTGTTACAAAGGCAGAAGCAAGCAAAATCCTAGAACATTGTCACTCAGGACCCTCAGGAGGACATTACAGCGGAATTAAGATAGCACATAAAATGCTTGAATCAGGTTTTTATTGCCCAACTCTGTTTAAAGATGCCAACAGGTATGCTGCTTCATGTGATAAATGCCAAAGAACAGGTAATATCTCTAAACGCGATGAAATGCCTCAAACATATATGCTATCATGTGAAATTTTTGATATTTGGGGCTTTGATTTTATGGGTCCATTTCCTAGTTCATTTGGAAATAAATTCATCTTAGTAGCAGTAGATTACATGTCAAAATGGGTGGAAGCTCAACCTTTACCTACTAATGATGCTAGAGCAGTAGTGACGTTGCTTAAGAAACTCTTCTCTCGATTCGAAACACCCAGAGCAATTATTACTGATAGGGGTACTCACTTTTGTAATACACAATTTGATAAAGTCTTAAAAAAATATGGAATACGCCACAGGACAGCTACCCCTTATCACCCTCAAACCAGGGGTAAGTAGAAGTAGCAAATCGAGAGCTTAAGCGTATTCTAGAGAAAAGAGTTGAATCAAATAGGAAAGACTGGCCATTAAAAGTAGACGATGCTTTATGGGCCTATAGAATAGCATTTAAAACTCCCATAGAAATATCCCCATACAGACTTGTCTATGGAAAAAGTTGTCATCTACCATTTGAATTAGAGTACAAAGCTTTTTGGGCTATAAAATTCTTAAATTACAATCTTAAGACCGCATGTCAGAAAAAGATGATGCAGTTAAACGAGCTTGACGAATGGCGAGCTAATGCCTATGAGAACTCACGACTATATAAAGAGGCAAAAAAGAGACGCCATGATGCTCGTTTAAAGCAATCAAAACAGTTTGAAGTAGGAGACTTAGTCCTACTATACAATTCAAGGCTCAAACTGTTTCCTGGAAAATTGAAATCAAGATGGTCAGGTCCATTCATGATCAAAAACTATTTTTCCTTATGGCACAATCGAGGTAACTCATCCATCTCGTGGCACATTCAAGGTAAATGGTCAGCGACTGAAAATTTATAATGGGGACGACTTTAGGGATATGAGAGAGGAGCTTCGGCTCCGTGAACCTTCATGTAGAAATGAAAATAGGGTAAGTATAGCTTAAAGACTTTAAACAAGCGCTTCTCGGGAGGCAACCCGAGCAGTAACTTTACTAAAGTTGTATTTTCGATTTGTAGCACCTAAGGGAAAACTAACCAGTTTACTAAGCGTAGGGTTTACGTACCACACAGCCTTATACACGATCGTGGCTGTGGCTGTGTGGACGCTATGAAGAGGTACATAGGCGTGGCGGAGATCGTGCATAAATAGGACAAAAATTTTCCCCAATACACGGGATTCGACTAAACAACACAGCCGTGCGATGCGGCCGTGGTCGAAGCTGTTTAAAGAACACGTGCTACGATAAAAACACACGCCCATGCAGTTTAATCGTGGTGAACATTGAGTAACCAAACACAGGCATAAGACATGCTCGTTCCCTAGGACCGTGGACGGCACTGACTTATAAAGCACCGGTGTAGAAAAATTGATACGGGCGTGGGATTCAGCATAAACTCGCCTAAATTTAAAATTCTCGAAAAACACAGGCTGAATAAAGGAAACACGGGCGCGGCCCCTGCCAGTGCCCCCACCCCTATTTAAAGCACCTAACACCCGTCTTCCCCAAAATTTCCCCCAAACTTGCAAAACCCTAGCTGTTCTCTTAAAAAAAAAAAAAAACCTCTACCCCATTCTGGCCACCAGCAAAATCCCCCTCCCTTGACTTCCCCTATCCCTTACCTCTTTGTCTCTTTCACATACCCATAAAAACCAGTCCATGCCCGTGCTGACGGAACACACGCCCATCCAAAACCGCAACAGAGCCGTGTTCACCCATCTATTTGCAGCACACGCCCATACACCACCGCTCCATGCCCGTGCGCCTCGCCAAAACTCCACCGGTCACCTCTCTTTTTTACATTCTTATCCATTAGACTATTTTATCACTAGACTTTTATTTAATCTCTAGTTAGTTTATTATTATTGATTAATATTAGTTATATTCCCTTTTAGATAGATTTATTCATTTAGTCATTGTTTAAGTAATAACGATTAGGATTTATGCAAAATATTAGTTTTCTCTTGTGATTTTTGTCATTGTGATATTTTTGATATGATTGAATTTTTAAATGCGATGCAATATGTCTTGGTTGGAAATGTACTTGAATCATTGATTATCGATTATTTTTAGGACCATAATGTCATCGTCCCGAGGTAAGAAAATCGCAGTCCTAGTTCCAAAAAAAAAAGGGACCCGGTTCGTCATCAGCCAGCACAACCACCGAAGTGCGCCACCCATTCTTACGTTTTCCACCAGGTATTCAGGAGGATCGTTATCAGATACTACGCGCAAGACCTCTTAGCGTAGGACGATGTATCGATTGGACCGTCCTGGAGTAGGTCCAGCTAGCAGAGGAGGTTTGGGCCTTATTATTCACAGACCCGTTGGGGTAATTTTTCGACATCATTGAACCCACATACCTAGAGCTCACCCTGGAACAATGCTCTACTTTCCACCTCCAGACGGTGATGACTAACTTCGACGATGCTGGCATCATCCAATTCCGCCTCAGAGGTCTAGCCCGTAAGATGAGTATCCTACAGTTCGGAGCTGCTCTGGGACTCTATACCGACGAATTCCTGGAAAATAATGATCTCGTGGAACTCCATCGCCATATCCATATCACCCCCACGAAATGTTGGTACAAGATAGCTCCCAACAACCCCATCTATGACCCCAGTCACTCCAAAACGACGGATCTCGCCCCGTCCCTGAGGTACGTACACATTATCTTATCTCATACACTGACAGGTAGACGGGAGAGCACCAGCGTCGTCAACACTCACGACGCCTACTTCCTATAGTGCATGGCAAACGAGCAAATTTTTGACTTAGCCTATTTCATAGCTCGTGCCATTCAACATCAAACAGAGCAACATAGGAGAGGGGTCATATCTATGGGGCCATATTACACACTTGTCTCGATATTTCGTGCTCCTCAATACTGCCGCTTAGATCTCCTCACTCACACTGATAGGTCAGATGTCCCCACAAGGCATCTAGACGATGTTACACATGAGGTGATCCATCGTCGACGTGGGACCGATCCTCTCCAATATCGGCTAGCGCCTACCGCCGAAGAGGAGGATCCTGAGGACATTACTAACAATGTCCCACACATACATGAGGAACCACAACCGAGCCATCGACCAGTTCATGTGGCTGCTTCACTTTCGGACATCTATGCACGTCTCACTCAATTCTAGCATTATTGTACTCAACAATTTAATGACATCGCTCGACGATTCGACGATATTGAAGTGACTCTTCAGCAGATTTGTCATCACTTTCACATATCATCACCCACCCCACCGCGTGACCCAGCCGATAACGAGGACCTTTGAGACCTTTCATGTTTCTTTATTTTTCATTTTTTTCTTTCTTTTATTTTATTTTTAGTTTATGTTTAGCTTATTTTCATTTTTAATTATTTTTTTTACTTTTCTTATTTAAAACTCTTATTCGTACATTTTTATTTCTTATATCACTGGCTATCTAATTCCCTAGTATCTCTAACAACAGTCATTAAATAAATACCCCTTGAACACTTAACTTATCACTTCACAGTTTTTAAGATTCAATTCGCCACTCCAAGAATGAACACATCACCGGAGTATTCATCACCACATTCAACTATGCCTAAATCATCATCATTAGTCATCCTCCAAGAATTTCATCCAACACCCAGGGAGTTTCACTTCTCTTTCCCTCTTCTGATTTTATTACTACATGATTATTATCTATCTTTGTACATTGAGGGCAATGTACATCTTAAGTGTGGGGGGTGAATATTTATTTCGAGAAAGTGCCTAACTTTCTGCATTATTCTAAAATCCCTGAATGATATCTTGTCTTTAAGTAATTTTCTCACATTATTATGAGAATGAAATTTCCTGTGATCCATGATTTTCTTTGATATGTTTTGGATTAAGTCATTGATAATTGTGCAGTGATGATTTAAACTTTAGGAGACTAGAGAATCAAGCATGATGAGTGTATTTTCAAAAACTAAAATTTTGTTAGGTTGTCTACCTGAATCTAATTATTACCTTGAAGTTTGAAAATTACAAGATTGATATAAAAAAACCCATAATTCTTGTGAGATTTTGAGCCTTTTAGAGCATACATTCTTTCGTGCTCACTTTTTATTATACGTGTGTCAACATTGATTTGTTATTCTAGAACTTGATTTGATTATACATGTTGAGACCACACGTTTGATTTGATATATAGAGATGATAAAGGCACCTAAGATTTAACCCACTCGCTCCACTAAAAGCCTACCTTCATAATTAATCCCTAGTGAACCCCCTTTGATCCTAACAACCCTTTTTATTGACTCACCAGCTAATATTAACCCAAAACCCTTTGTATTTGTTATCACCATTCCTTTTGACTACCATTATATCGAGATTTTATTTGATAAGTTTCCTAATTATTTTACTCCAGTAGTTGAATTCATCCGTTATTACTTCATTTGTTCTTTAAAAAAATGAAGTATGTTCATTATTAGTTCTTCTAAGTGAGCTTACATGTTTAAATTTCAAATCTTGAAGAAAAAGCTCATATTATTAGTGTTCAATTGATGTAATTATTCATGATTAGTTCATTTTTCTAGTTAGGTAAATTGTCAATTCAATCTCGATTCTAACCTTCTAATTTAGCCTTTATCCACACCTTTTAACCTAAGCCCCGTTACAACCCTTTTTAAAGACCTTTTGATCTATGTATCATCTCATTTTACAGTGGTGGAGATTTGATTTTCAGGCAAGCTTATGGGATTAACTTTTCATGTTTGACTTTTGAGTGCTTAATTTTGAACCTTAAACACTTTGAGTGATTTGAGTGAATCTTTAATGAGGATGTCAACTCTTGTCAATCTCGAATCAGAGGTAATTATTTAGGTAAAGGGAAACGCCTATGTTTTCGTGCTATAAATGTATGACTTTGATTGTTTGAATCTTTAGGACCGTTTGAGTTTAATTATCAATGTATGAATTATCCTTGAATTGTGATGAAACATTATTAATGAATATTATGAATCAAGGAAGTTTGTTTTAATTATGAGTTGAGAAATTTGCTTGAGGACAAGCAAATGCTTAAGTGTGGGGGTATTTGATAAACCGTAATAAGAACATATTTTAATCCCACATTTATCATACTTTTGGATGATTTAAGCCTTGAATTGTGGAATTTGGTGCTTTTAATCCTTTGTTTTCATATTTTATACTTAGGAAAGCACCGAAGGATGAAAAGAACGAGAAACGGGCCCAAAACGGAGTAAATGGGCCATATCACGAAATCAACACGGCCTGGGCATAAGACCGTATGGCCGTGCCTCCTTAACAGACTCGAACACGACCTGGCCACAATTTATACGGGCGTGTGCCATGGGCGTGTCCCTGTCATGACAAAGAAGAGTTTCATTCAGATTAGGGTACTTAAAGGCAAAGAAAGCCATTCCAAAAGCCTATATAAACACCCTAGAGACCAACCTTCAAGGGAGGAGTCTAGTTAGACGTCCAGCTAGGCCAAGGAGCCGAGCCAGAGAAGCTAGAATTGTGGAATTTACTCGAAGAAAGCCAGTTTATTCATCTCAAGAAGCCGGAATCATACTCAAGACGGAGGATCTCTCCTTCAATCCATTCAGGGGGTTTTACGGTTTTCTTATGTTTTGTTTTTTCTTTTTTTTTTGAGATGTATCCTTGTACGATTATGAACTAAATCCTCAGATACCTAAGGGGGATGAAACTTAGATGAATCTTGTTATTGTTTGCTAAACTATATGATAAATACTTGATTTGTTCTTAACTATTTGTTCTTAATTCTTGTGTTGATATTTCTAGGATATTGATTCAAGTACTGATGTGCTTAGGTAGAAGAGGAATAGATCCTGCCTAAGAGTAGATCCAGCATAGTTGAGCGGAGTTGCTCACGCGCCTAGAGATAGGGTGACGAAAATCTACCGTATTAGGGTCCAACCTAATATGGGAGTCCATAGATCGAGTTAATGCAATTCTAGGGGTTTTAATTAGAAAGAGATTTCAATTAATCAACCTAGGGTTAGACATTAGTTGCCTCGAGAGAGGGATTAATATACATTAGGGAATCCTACGGATCAAGTCAAGTGAATAAATCGTCTAGTTCAGAGTTAGATAACAAGTGATGTCTAGGTGAATTCTTCCTCAGGTATTGTCTTAATCAATTGGTTTTTACCAAAGTTATTTTCCCCAATTCATTCTCTTTGTCTTTGCATCTTTAGCTTAGTTGTTAGTTATTTTAGATTAGATAAAAATTCCTTTAGTTCTTAGGCTAAAAATAAAAAGAAAGTTAGTATTAGTACTTTTGGTTCCTTTTGGTTCGACAATCCGGTCTTGCCGCTAAGCTATACTACTGTTCGATAGTTGCACTTGCCTCAAGACGTTGTCATAGTTAGTTTCTAGACTCGATCATTCCTTTTAAAAATTTTTAGGACTCTGACACACAATCAATCTCCTTGCTAGCCTATAACGTAACCTTTCTATACCCTAAGTGGCGTCACTAAGCCACTCCAACAACTCACCACCCTGGTTCCTTTTATAATTAAATAAAAATTCATTCTCCTCAAAGTTCAAACCTAAAACTTTCCAACACCCCTAGACACTCCAAATTTATTAACCCTTAAAGCCAACATGTCATTTGTCATTTTATTGCTTAAAAAAATTTATGAGACCCAAAGCCCAAAGCCTAATTCATCTAGGCCCAAAATCCGGGGTGTTACAATTCTACCCCCTTAAAGAAATTTCGTCGTCGAAATTTCAAACTAACTATTAATCGCATCGCTCAAGTCACACCACTATGCTTTCGCTGCGCACTCTGTTTCCAATCATTTCAACATATACCCAAAACATCCACCTATTGCAACCATTTTTGAACACACGCAGAAGAAGTACTAAATTCAGATTAAAATGTTTACAAAGCCCTAACACTTCCATGGCTTCTGCCGCGGCCCCTTGCACCTCTTCTAGTGCTCATCATTGATTCGTGTATTATATGAATTAGAAATATTATGAAGTTTTAATCAATATCAGTAATTAAGCCGATGTTTTATGAAGTATTAAGTGGAGTATTATTTTCGTAGTCGTAACTCCTCTATAGACTCAGTTCTCTATGGGCTTTAGTTTTACACTAGGCATATTCTAAAAGTAGCCCACTATCTACAGTATAACAGTTCAAAATAAATAAGTATCAAGAGAACTTACTTGGTTCGACGTCGGAGACTCGGTGTGCCACATAGCAAGAATTTCTAAAATATTTTGACTCACTCGAAAACAGTTTTTTTAACCTAAATACTAAGGCCCATTTCAGCCCGTGCTTTCAATTGGGCTCTGATACCACTGAATGTAACACCCCAAACCCAGCCTAAAAGTTAGGCCCGAGTCCGACGTGTCACATTAAAGTGTTTTAGCGAAAACCTTGTTTTCATTGAAAACCCATCATAAAGTAAAATGCCGAGTACAAACCCCTTTTTGGTTGCGGAAGTTTTGTTTAAAAACAAACAATCTATAAAACTTGGTATTTTAAAATAGAGTTGCGGAAACGTAATAATTGAAAACAACCATAGCTTACGACAATAAACAGTGTTCTGCCTCCAAAATATGAAACATAATAATATAATAATCCCACAAAATAATAATAGCCAGAGAAAATGCCCTATTACAATCCAAACCAAAATAATTTCAAAATACTAGGAATTTTAAAGAAAATCCAAATAATAATATCTTGTTAGCTGGCCACCTCTAAGTCCCACCATCCGTCGAACCGCCTACTGAGAGTCATCTGAAAAGTTTAAAAAGGAGGGGTGAGTTTCGAAAAACTCAGTGTGTACAATCCTCAACGAGTATAAAGCAATCATCAGTCATTTTGGGCCTGAGCCCAACTTAGTAGCGGTGGCCTTTGAGCCGAAGCCCATATCACATTAATATAACAATAATATTGTACATGCAATGCTATGCAAACCCTCCCCAATAGTCCATCCACTACACAACATTTCCCTTCCAACCTTATACACCTGTGGGGATTTCTAAATTGACCCACCCATTCGCTACACAGCAATGGTAGCCCGATTACGGTACTATCTAATGTTGCAGCAGAGCTACTAATCATATATTGGGCTTAAAAACCCAACGGTGGATTCACGGTCGTCAAGCAACCACGCGATCTTCAAATTCTTCCTCTGTACAATACTTCCCACCCATATGCATTCGAAACAGAATATCATATGAATGCAGCAAATATACGAGTAACATCCATAAAGCTTACATTAAACACATAGGGATATTTTAGTCATTTCACAAATCAAGGGTATTTCGATAATCCTACCCTACAGGGGTATTTCAGTAATTCTTAAAGTATGGGTTTTAAATTACAAACTTTTGGCCTATCAACATGTCCTCGTTGGCTAAAGTGAACAGGCACTATGCACCAGGTAGGAGTCTGGAGAATAAGAGGTGGGTCACTTGGACCGATTAAGTACCAAGCTCGATCCAATCCTAGACATGCATATGCCCATTGCCACTCTCTAACCTTATGACTTGTCCACAGATGAATTTGATAAATTAATAAGTTTTATGCTGTTTAAGGATTTATCAGAACTAGGCCTAAAAGTCCATTATAAAACCCTAGTAAGTCTACGAGCTTCTACACACTCATGTAGCCCATCAGACCCAATCACATTTTTACGGCCCATTAGGCTCAATCACACTCATATGGCCCATTAGGACTGAATCCATTTCAAATCATTCAATAAACTTAACTAGCTCATCACATATTACCAAGTTATCAACATTTTCTTATTTAGGCTCATGGGCCCATTCTGGCCAGTTGGCCAAAACGTGACCCAAGCCCCATGAGATCGCTTATGGGGTCTCTGGTATCGTACCGAATGTCCTCTTACGGCTGCTCGCGCACTCGCAAGACTACCTTAACCAAACTTTTGGCTTTTTGACATTTCGGCTTTTCGATATTTCGGGATTTGCCGATCTATTATGTGTGCAGTATATGTACACACCTTTGGCTTTATATTAAACTATCGAATCATAGGGTAGAAGTACACACCTTACCACCTGGAGTACTATGTACTCATAATCGTCGGAACCTATATTCAAACATTACACTCCATTAGTCACTTACTTAATAAATTAAGATAAATCCACTACAACCACTCACCGAAGGACAACCTATACTTGCCTTGATCGACTGTAATTTTCTTAATTAATCCGAGGTCTGTTCTTGTCCCCTTCGATATCCAGGCGAAAAGTCCCAAACCGCCGACACCTTATGTCGCTTAAACTTGGGAGTAGTAGTCACTTGCTCACACTCAGTCGGCATCTTTACTAACACTTTACTAGATCACCCTTTGCTCATCGTAAATTCCTTATCAATCAGCCAAATGAATGCAATAGCTACTCCAAGAAGATTTAGCCAATGCAAGGAGAATAAAATATTTGAAAGAGGGAGAGAATGAATATTCAGTTAAGTAACTGAACAAAAAAAGGATTGCTTTGATCAAATTGTGGAAGAAAAAGGGTGGCACACAAGGGATTTGGCAAAAAAGAATACTAGACTTTAGCAACCAAGAATATTCGGTACAAAAGAAATAGACTAGAAGCAAAGGAAAGAAAAGAGTTTGATGAGAAGGAAGGGAAGAAATTGGTGCAAAATAGAAGAGGAAGAATAAGGGATTTCGGCTTTCAGGTATTTGGAGAGAAAAGTAGTTTTTAGCAAAATAAAAAGAAAGAATTTGGCATTAGCCTAGAACCCCAAAATCGACACCTATTTATAGCCCATAGCCGAATTTCCTATCCCCAAATTCCCAATTCAACTCAACCTTTTCCACATATCTCATCTTCTAATTTTTCTCCACGATAAGCTCCTCAATCCCTTCCTAACTTTTCTCTTGTGATCACTCTCCTTAGAGTCCATCATCACACCACTTCCAACCTTCTAGAAGACCAAAATGAAACTCCTAAAAATACTAAGCTAGGATTCGAACCTAGGATCTCTTTGCTAACCCATAACGCCACCTTCCTATACCCTAAGTGGCGTCACTTAGCCACTCCACCACAAGGCTCTTTGATGCCATTTTTCCCTATTTTTATTTAAAAGCCCAACTACTCACCACCCTGGTTCCTTTAATAATTAATTAAAAATTCATTCTCCTCAAAGTTCAAACCCAAAACTTCTCCAACACCCCTTGACACTCCAAATTTATTAACCCTTAAAGCCAACATGTCATTTGTCATTTTCTTGCTTAAAAAAATTATGAGACCCAAAGCCTAAAGCCCAATTCATCGAGGCCCAAAATTTGGGGCGTTACAATTCTACCCCCTTAAAGAAATTTCGTCTTCGAAATTTCAAACTAACTATTAATCGCACCGCTCAAGTCACACCACTATGCTTTCGTTGCGTACTCTGATCCCAATAATTTCAACATATACCTAAAAGATCCACCTATTGCAACCATTTTCTAACACACGTAATTCAAATGTTTACAAAGCCCTAACACTTCCATGGCTTCTGCCGCGGCCCCTTGCACCTCTTCTAGGCTCATCATTGATTTGCATATTATCTGAATTAGAAATTTTATGAAGTTTTAATCAATATCAGTAATTAAGCCGATGTTTTATGAAGTATTAAATGGAGTATTATTTTCGCAGTCGTAACTCCTCTACAGTCTCAGTTCTCTATGGGCTTTAGTTTTACTCTAGGTATATTCTAAAAGTAGCCCACTATGTACAGTATAACAGTTCAAAATAACTAAGTATCAAGAGAACTTACTTGGTTCGACGTTAGAGACTCGGTGTGCCGCATAGCAAGAATTTCTAAATTATTTTGACTCACTCAAAAATAGTTTTTTTTAACCCAAATACTAAGGCCTATTTCACAGCCCAAGCTTTAGAATCGGGCTCGGATACCACTAAATGTAACACCCCAAACCTAGCCTAGAAGTTAGGCCTGAGTCCAGCGTGTCACATTGAAGTGTTTTAGCGAAAACCTTGTTTTCATTGAAAACCCTTCATAAAGTAAAATGTTGAGTACAAACCCCTTTTTAGTTGTAGAAGTTTTATTTAAAAACAAACAATATATAAAACTTGGAATTTTAAAATGGAGTTGCAGAAACGTAATAATTAAAAATAGCCATAGCTTAGGACAATAAACAATATTCTGCCTTCAAAATATAAAACATAATAATATAATAATCCCACAAAATAATAATAGCCAGAGAAAAGGCCTTATTACAATCCAAACCAAAAAAAATTCAAAATACTAGGAATTTTAAAGAAAATCCAAAAAATAATATCTTGCTAGCTGGCCACCTCTAAGCCCACCATCTATCGAATCGCCTACTGAGGGTCACCGGAAAAGTTTAAAAAGGAGGGGGTGAGTTTCAAAAACTCAGTGTGTATAACCCTCAACGAGTATAAAGCAATCATCAGTCATTTTGGGCCTGAGCCCAACTTAGTAGCGGTGGCTTTTGGGCTGAAGCCCATATCATATTAATATCACAATAATATCACAATAATATCGTACAGGCAATGCTGTGCAAATCGTTCCTAATAGTCTATCCGCTACACAACATTTCCCTTCCAACCTTATACACCTGTGGATTTCTAAATCGACCCACCCATTCACTACATAGCAATGGTAGCCCAATTGCGGTACTACCTAACGTTGCAGCAAAACTGCTAATCATATATTGGGCTTAAAAAGCCAACGGTGGATCCACGGTCGTCAAGCAACCATGCGATCCTCAAATTATTCCTCCGTATCATACTTCCCACCCATTTGCATCCGAAACAGAATATCATATGAATGCAGCAAATATACGAGTAACATCCATAAAGCTTACATCCTACACTACAGTGGTATTTCAGTAATTCTAAACAGTATGGGTTTTAAATTACGAACTTTTGGCCTGTCAACATGTCCTCATTGGCTAAAGTGAACAGGCACTATGCACCATGTAGGATTCTAGAGAAGTGAAGGTGGGTCACTAGGACTGCTTAAGTACCAAGCTCTCCCTAGATCCAATCCTAGACATGCATATGTCCATTGCCACACTCTAACCTTATGACTTGTCCACAGACGAATTTGAGAAATTAACAAGTTTTATGCTGTTTAAGGATTTATCAAAACTAGACTTGAAAGTACATTATAAAACCCTAGCAAGTCTACGGACTTTCACACACTCATATAGCCCATTAGACCCAATCACATTTTTACGGCCCATTAGGCTCAATCACACTCATATGGCACATTAAGCCTGAATACATTCCAAATCATTCAATAAACTTAATTAGCTCATCACATATTAGCAAGTTATCAACATTTGCTTATTTAGGCTCATAGGCCCGTCGGACCCATTTGGCCCATTCTGGCCAGTTGGCCAAAACGTGACCCAAGTCCATGGGATTGCTCATGGGGTCTCTGGTATCGTATCAAATGCTCTCTTACGGGTGTTCGCGCACTTGCAAGACTACCTTAACTAAACTTTTGGCTTTTCGGCATTTCAACTTTTCGGCATTTCGGGATTTGCCGATCTATTGTGTATGTAGTGTATGTACACACCTTCAGCTTTATATTAAACTATCGAATCATAGGGTGGAAGTACACACCTTACCACCTGGAGTACTAAGTACTCATAATCGTCGGAACCTATATTCAAACATTACACTCCATTAGTCACTTACTTAATAAATTAAGATAAATCCACTACAATCACTCACTGAAGGACAACCTATACTTGCCTTGATCGACTGCGATTTGCTTAATTAATCTGAGGTCCGTTGTAGTCCCCCTTCCGCATCAAGGCGAAAAGTCCCAAACTGCCGACACCTTACGTCGCTTAAACTTGGGAGTAGTGGTCACTTGCTCACACTCATTCAGCATCTTTACTAACACTTTACTAGATCCCCATTTGCTCATCGTAAATTCCTTATTAATCGGCCAAATGAATGCAATAGCTAGTCCCAGAAGATTTAGCCAACGCGAGGAGAATAAAAGATTTGAAAGAGGGAGAGAATGAATATTCGGTTAAGTAACTAAACAAAAAAAGGATTGCTTTGATCAAATTGTGGAAGAAAAAAGGTGGCACACAAGGGATTCGGCAAAAAGGAATACTGGACTTTAGGGACCAAGAATATTCGGCACAAAAGAAATAGACTAGAAGCAAAAGAAAGAAAAGAGTTTGGTGAGAAGGAAGGGAAGAAATCGGCGCAAAATAAGAGAGGAAGAATAAGGGATTTCGGCTTTCAGGTATTTGGAGAGAAAAGTAGTTTTCGGCAAAATAAAAAGAAAGAATTTGGCATTAGCTTAGAACCCTAAAATTGACACCTATTTATAGCATATAGCTGAATTTCCTGTCCCAAAATTCCTAATTAGGCTCAACCTCTTCCACGTATCTCATCTCCTAATTTTCTCCACGATAAGCTCCTCAATCCCTTCCTAACTTTTCTCTTCTGATCACTCTTCGTAGAGTCCATCATCACATCACTTTCAACCTTCTAGAAGGCCAAAATTAAACTCCTAAAAATACTAAGCTAAGATTTGAACCTAGGATCTCCTTGCTAGCCCATAACGCCACCTTCCTATACCCTAAGTGGCGTCACTTAGCCACTCCACCACAAGGCTCTTTGATGTCATTTTCCCCTATTTTATTTAAAAGCCCAACTACTCACCGCCTTGATTCCTTTAATAATTAATTAAAAATTCCTTCTCCTCAAAGTTTGAATCCAGAACTTCTCCAACACCCTTAGACACTCCAAGTTTATTAACCCTTAAAGCCAACATGTCATTTGTCATTTTCTTGCTTAAAAAAAAATTATGAGACCCAAAGCCCAAAGCCCAATTCATCTAGGCCCAAAATTCGGGGTGTTACAGGGACATGACCATGTGCTCCCATTTCGAATGTCCACACGACCTGGCCACACGGGCGTATGTCCCCTCTTTTGAGAAAAAATTCACAAGTCCTCAAAAAGTTTCTAAGGTTATCGGTTTAGTCCTGGACCACTTCTAATGCATATTTAGGGCCTCGTAGGCTCGTATTAGGGATGATATGAATGTGTTGATTGATAATTGAATGGCATATTAGAAATGTATGAGAAAATGTATGTGTAATTGTCTTATAAGTTTGATAATGCTTCGAAACCCTATTCTGATGTTGAATACGGGTGAGGGGTGTTACATGTGGCAAGTTCAGATGATGACAATTCTAGTTCAAATCGGCTTGAAAAAGGTTGTTACTGAAAAAAGCCTGAGAATCTAAATCAAACAGAATGAGAAGAGCTTGATGAAAAGGCCTTGTTTGCAATCTAGTTGTGCCTTGCTAATATGGTATTGCAGGAGGTATTGATGGAGAAGACCTCATCTGCCTTGTGGAAAATGTTAGAAACCCTTTATGCGACTAAGACTCTGGCTAACCGTTTAGTGTTGAAACAACATCTATTTACGTTTCGCATGAATGAATATGAGCTTATTAGAGATTGCATCAGTCAATTCATTACTCTTTTAAATGATTTAAAGAACGTTGAGGTTCATATTGGCGATAAAGATTAGGCTATGCTATTATTGTGCTCTTTACCCCTTTCATTCAAGTTTTTCAAGGAGACCCTGATTTATGGCAGAGACAAACTCTTGTTCAAACATGTGAAGGGTCATTTGTTGAGTAGAGACAAATTCGATAATGAGTTTGGTTTGGATAGCAAGGCAAATAGACAAGCTTCTGTTTTGGTAGCATCAAAGAAACGAGACAAAAGGTGTCGCTATTGTAAAAAGTTAGGTCACGTCAAAGCAGATTGTTATAAACTGCAAAATAAAAGAGCTGCTGAGAGTAATGAGAAAGATGTAGCTGGTGCTAATTTGGCCGATGAAAGCAATGATGATTTCTTGTTAGTGTCAACGAGCGATAACTCCAAGCTCACGTCCGAGTGGATCCTAAATTCGGGATGTTCTTTCCACATGTGTCCCAATAGAGAATGTTCTCCACATACAGTTCGGTTGAAGGTGGAGTTGTGCTCATGGGAAACGATTCATCTAGTAAGGTAATTGGTATTGGTACTATTAACATTAGGATACACGATGGGACGATTAGGACACTTTCAGATGTCAGGTATGTACTTGATTTACGAAAGAATCTCATCTCTTTGAGTATTTTAGACTTGAAAAGATGCAGAATCAACATCGAGTCGAGCGACATTAAAGTATCTCGTGGAGCTCTCATTTTGTTAAAAGGTAAAAGAACTGACAGTCTTTATATTCTGGAATGTTCTACAGTGACCGGTGAAATCGGATGTCCCTTATTCGTTATGGAGTCGAAGTCAACTCGTTTGGAGCGGAGGCAACTTGGTCATAGGAGGGAAAAATGTATGACTGTTTCGTTGAAGAGAGGTTCTCTTTTGGATGTAGGTTTTGAAAAGTTAGGGCACTGTGTTAGTGAAAATCAGACCCGAGTTAGTTTTGATTTGGTAGTGCACAAGTCGAAGGCTAGAAGTCTTTTAGCTTCTAAGCACAGATTCGACTCAGTTAATTCCTTGCATAGTTCAAGATAGGCCTAAGGATGGTGTTGTAAGAATTTATGTCAAGGTGGAGATTGTTAGAGTTGTGTGACCCAAATTCTAAGAGATTTCTTGCAAGTCAAGTTAAACAAAATATATTTTCTTTTTAGAAGATTTAGTATTTATTAGTATAATATATTTAGCATTTATTAGCATAGTTTATTTAACCTACTAATTTAGCCTATAAATAGGTTCTTTTACAACCTTAGAAAAAACACCCATTAGAGATTAGAACTCAAAACACATTTAGAGAATTTTGTGTTTACATTTTGAGGGTTCTTTGTTTTCGGGTTTTCGGGGTTTAGTTTTTATCTTCATCTTTTGTACTCTTCGTTCGTTTTCCATTATAGTAAAAATATTTTTACCCGTAGTTTTTTATCCTCTTTGGAAGGGGTTTTCCACGTTAAATTTGTATGTTCAATTTCTCAATTTATTCCACTATTTTTTTACTTATTGCTTAATCAGGTCGATCCTAACAACAAATTTAGGAGATACATATTTGCTAAAGAAAATTATATTCTTCAGAGTTTATTTATCATAATTTTAAACATTGCATTAATAAAAATCACAAATTTTAGAAAGAAGTCATAGTTAAATTTCCAAGTTCTCATTCCCCTACAAAATAAAAAAAGAAAACCCATATATTAGTTATTTTACATATAGTTGAAAAATGAGTAAATAATTTCATGCTTAAAGAAAGATTAACCTCTAAATCTCTTTCTCTGCTTGGCTGCTCCATTGCTAATTGATTCTATGAAAAATAAAACAAAAAAAAAATCTATTTAGTTTCATGTTTAACACATTCATCCATTAAACCTTTTTTTCTCCAGACCCAAAATTTTAAATATTATTATCATTATATATATAGATTAAAAAGAAAGAAGATACCTTCCTATTTCTGAGTCCATTAAGAGATGCAATGAGATCAAGAAGATACCTTCCTATTTCTGAGTCCATTAAGAGATGCAATGAGATCATCCTCCATAAGCTTTATTTGGTTTAAGTTCTCAACCTTACCTGGGTTTTTTCAGTCCCTATCACTGGAATATCACAAAAATTATTATTAGAATATTTATCATCTATTATACTATGATTCATGTGTTGATATGTGCTTAATATCGACAAGTGACATTTGTGTACATAATCAAAATCAATTCATACGATGATTTGTACATAAATATCAACACGTGACATTTACATATATAGTCAAAATAAATCCCAACAAATGGCATTTATATACAAAATTAAGATCAATTTTTGCATTAAATTGTGCATAGATCTCAACGCTTGACATTTACATAGAAAATCAAAATGAATCTGGATACATGATATTTATATACATGATCAAAGTAAATTTCAACACGTGACATTTGTATATATAATTAAATTCATTTGTGCATTGATTTGAGTGTGAATGTCGACACGTGACATTTACATACACAACTAAAATTAATTCTTAAGTTGAATCATGCATAAATCTTAACTTACGACATTTACATGCACAATAAAAATAAATCTGAAAATATGACATTCACATGTACAACTCAAAATCTTTAAATACTAGAATATTTCAAATTTCGGTATCTTTCTCTTCTCAACAAGTTTTTCCTTGAGCTCAAAATAAAATTTAATTTAAAAAAAAAAAGAGAAAAAATTGTTATGTTTTCAACTTTAAGAACCCATTTACCTTGAGGGTATTAGCATTTCTGTTATTAAGCAGGCTTAATGTATCAAACTCTGAATCCGAATTAATATAAAATTTCTTCAACATCTTCACTTAAAAAAAACTAATTTTAATTGTGAAAAAAAATGAAATTATAAAATAAAAAAATCCCTAAATCAAGATCGGGTATTGAGACGTACCTCCATTGTATAGGCCCTCCTAGCGGCAAAAAGAAAAAGAAATTTTAGCTATTGAAATTTTTAAAAAAAGTAAAAAGATACTTTTTTATTAATATTATTTACCTTTTTTTGCGCTCTACGAATGACACAGTCGACACTTTCTCAAGAATGCTATATAAGCCACTGCTTTGATAATATTTTTCAAAAAAAAAAAAAAAAAAAAATCGAATCCAACTTAAATAAAGAAAAAGAAACTGGAGTTTTAATTGTGAAATAAAATAATAATATTAATAGTGATAATGAAAAAGGAAAAAAAAAGAATAAAGTAATTTACTTGGGGTCTTGACCAACTAAAATGATTGGTTTACCAGTAAGGGAAGAGAGTAAGAGAACAACTTCAACATCACATAATATAGAAAGCTCTTTTGCTTTCCTAAGAATCCCTGTTTTTTGTTTATAATATTTTGCTTGTCTTGCTTTTATGTCTTCCAATCTTTGGATTTTTATCTTTTTCTCCTTATTTTTGTTTTCTTTGTGTTTCTTTAAATTCTTTTAAGGGTTTCACAGTAAAAAATAATGGTGTTTATAAATGTAAATAAGAGTTGTAAACATTTATGATAAAAATCTATGGTGATTTAAACCAATTAAATGTCATAATGTTTTCACATTTGTTGAGCGTTTTTGTTGAATTCGTGAACCCAGTTTTGCCAAAAGTAGAGAAAATTTGCCTTATGTTGTTTGCTGTTTTGTACTTTTCATTTAGAGATTGGAGATGCCATACGGGGATGGGACCACATAGAGTGTTTTTTTTTTTTTTTTTTTGTTAAATCATGCTATCAGTCTATGTAATAGCATAAGACGTGAATTTAGTTATTTTTATTTTTATTTGGTTAATTTTAGTTTTTATAATTTTTTTACTGGCCAATTCTAATATTTATATTTTGAAATTTTAGTAATGACTCAAATGGTATTAGTTAAATTTGTTTGATTAAGTCTTGCTATTAATCCTATTTTAGGCATAAAGTTATATATTTAGTCCATATTCTTCAATTGGATCATTTTTAGTCTCTATGCTTTTTAAAATTTGAAATTTTAGTTTTGACACATCCATTAACTAGCTTTTAGTGGGTAATATGTGAAAATAGGAAACTGACATGACATTACATATATAATAATATGTCTCTGACATCATATTTTGAAAATAACATAATTTAATTTAACGAATTTAACAATTTCCGTTTGGTCAAAAGTGAAATATCAAAATTTAAAAAATATAAAGAATAAAAATGACCAAATTCAAGTACAATTATTAAATTCATAACTTACACATAATATGGGGACTCATAACAAAATTTAACTTTTTTTTTTTTGTTCCAACTTTGATTCTGAATCTATATTTATTTTTCGGTAAGCTAAACTAGCTATCCCTAAACTATGTTTAAAATTACATTTCGGTAACCCAACTTTCAAAAGCTACATAATGATTACTAACGTTATTAAATTGTAACATTTTTGTCACTCGGCTATAAACTTTCGTTAAAAAAGTAACTTTGCACCTTAATTCAAAGGGATAATAGCTAATTTGGTCCAGTTAAAAAATCATTTTGATATTTTAAATTTTATTAACAATAATTGTAAATTATTTTTTAAAAAATCTTAGAACAGAAACTATTAGAAAATCTATAAAAATAACTAAAAGATCATATTTTTTTTAAAAAATATGTATAAGACTAAAAAAACTTCTTAAAATTAAAACTAAAAATTTTTAAATTATTTCTTGCAATTTTTTATCATATAAAAAATCTTAAAATTTTCAAACTAAATTCTATTTGTTTTCCATTGTAGATTGAACACCGTCAATCACATCAATAACTTCATGTTGTTTTATCCAAAATTGCTTGGCAAATTTTCTTTTGATTTGTTTTTTTTTTTTCTTAAAGCGTTAGCAAAATCCATCTCAATGAAATATTTGCATTTCACTATTAGATCAATTTTTCTAGCTCAAGTTTTCAAGAAACAAAATCTAGGTTTGCAACACTACTTTTCGTAAAAATTTCTACCATAAATGACCTACTTGTAGGGTTTTCCAAGTAATTATGAAAAAAAAAAAAAAGAAGGCAAAAAATTAAGAAAGAATAAGGCAAGAGAGAAGAGCAAGCTGTTATATTATATTGTCTAGGTTCTTTAATAAGTTTCAAATTTTTTCTTTTAATTTGTAATACAAAGTGCCCTACTTCTTTTCTAAATCCATCATTTCTTTTCTGTAACTCCAGTTATTAGATTGATTGAGTTTTTGAGTAACTTTCAGTTTTGAAATTTTTAAAATTTTAATACAAAGTGTTCTTCTTTTTCTCCAAACACACAATTTCTTCTCTCAAATTTCAAGTCAACATTTTACTTTCAACTATAAATAAAACATTTATATATATATATATATATATATATATATATATTATTTTTAATGATTTGAGAAGAGTATAGCCAACGCCAATGCCAATCTACTTAAAAAAAGAGAAAAAATAGGCAAAGAAAGATGAAAATGAAGAGAGTGTAAAACAACAAAGTAAATGAAAAAACAAGTGGAATCAAAGTGAATGGATATATATATATATATATTTTGTGAAAGTTCAAAAACTTAATTTTATGAGATTGGATGTGGAAAACTTAGCTACAAAATTCATGATTTTTTCTTGATGCAATTGATTTTTTATATGATTTTTTTTATCTATTTTAAAGATTTCAATTTTTTTTTTTTTACAAATATTCTTCAAAAGATTCTAAAAATATCAAAATGATTTTTTAACTATAGCTTAAGGACATAATTAGCTATTAACCCTTTGAATTAAGGTACAATGTAACTTTTTTAACAAAAGTCAAAGTCAAGTGATAAAAATGTAACAATTTGATAACATTAGTAACCATTATGAAATTTTTGAAAGTTGATGTAACACCCCTAACCCATCCCCGTTGCTGGATTAAGGTTACAGAGCATTACTATCCAAAACAAAACCTTTAACTTTAAAATAGGACAGTAATATAATTTAATACTTATTAACAATAACTCAATGCAATCATATCAAATACACACATTTGGGCCTTAAATTGAGCTTTCGAGGCCAAAAAAAATAATTTGAGAATAATCAGGGGTCAATTCGAAACAAATTAGAAAATTTGGGAAAAGTTTAAAAATTTTGGAAACAGAGGTCACACGGCTGTGTGACATAGCCCAAACCGTGTTAATAATTGAAGTTAGGACACACAGCCGTGCCCCAGCCCGTGTGTTCGCTCGTGTGGGTATTCGAAGTTGGGTCAAACAACCGTGTCGTCAAGCCGTGTAACTCTCTAAGTTCGTGTGGTTCATCTTGCACCTAAAATTTAAATGACACATGGCCGTGTGTGGCATACGACCATGTGAGGTGATCGTGTGTGGCACACGGCCGTGTGACAGGATGTGTCCCATGTCGTGTCCTCCGTTAAGAACCCTTAAAACAAGCCATTTCTTACCTATAAAGCCATACCATCTATAGTTACTTTCACATGCATAAATCACATTCAAAGTCACCAAAAACATGTAAAAAAATCATTCAATATAGACATAACCAATGTGCCTTTATTAGACACCACAACTCATGCACCTAAAACACATCAATTTCAATACCATAAGTCTATGAGCAAAACATGCATTACGTATACATCATTTAGTTACTTCATTCTCAAATCATACCTCTTAGCCATACTTTTTCATAAGGCATATTTAAGTGACCAAATTCACCTATTAACTTAAAGCATAAGCCCAAAACATATCACATGGTCAAGTTAGCAACACACTCCTATTACTTTCAAAACATAGCAATTCAACCATCTAAAAACATATCAATCAACCATTTCTTTCCTAATTTCAAAAAACCATGAACATTTATTAACAAAAGGTATTAAGGCATACCAATTTAACATACAACCATATACATGCCATTTTATAACCATTAGCCCAAATTATTCAAAAGCTACCAAAATAGTCAATGGATAGTGTGGTTGTGCTCCAACAAAGATTTTAACCGATCGAGCCTTCCGATGATCTACAAAACAAAGAAAACAACTATATAAGCAACTAGTGTTTAGTAAGCTCGTATAAAGGAAACTTAAACAACCAAACCTACTTTCATTATGTCATATGCCAAACTTCCTTTCCTATACAGACCACCTCATAAGGTTAGTAAGTATAACATTACATGTAAATTCCAAGTAAATCATGGCATATACATAATAAGCATTTAGGCTTTCTATATCATCCATCACATATATATGCATTACACATTCTTCTCATTTGAATCCACATAGTTAGTAGATTATAAGTAACATAATATCTATGGAACATAGCATATATTAAGAAATAAATTCCATGCATATTTCATCCATCACATGATAAATTCTCATAAATTTCATTTCATATATGCATATTCATCTTTCCATTTCATATGAACATTGGTAACATTAAGTTTTTATACATGCCTTTCCATTAACCTTTACTTACTCGTTGAACCATATAGAATTACATCGGATACTTGGGAATGCTCACACATAGTGTGCCTTTTCATATAACCATAACCTTTCTAATAGTGCTCACATGAGTTGTGAAATAGGCCTACTCACACGAGCTGTGGGTTGGGATGTTAACTACATGATGCTGCTCACCAGTTGTGGAGAATCCGCAACAAATGCAGGACCTCAGCCATGGGTAGGACATCCAAGACCAGCATCCGAAATCATATAATCTCTAATGACATGTCATTCGTATCCTAAGAATTCTTAAGGTTCAAACGAGATCCTTTTTCTGTATCAATTCTTTAACTTATTCCGTTGTATCATTCTATTTTTATAATTTCATAAAGTTCGCACTTTTCACATGTTTCCATAAACTATTTCAATATTACATTTCAGTCCAAATACTAATTAATAAATTATAATCATTTACAATTATACATAGGATTCATCATTTAATCATTCATAAAAAATGGAAATTAACAAGATTAACCATTATACAAACTTACCTTGACTAAAATGGTTGCTAAAATGGAGTCGATAGCTAGTCTGAAACTTGATCTTTCCTCGACTTAAGTCCAATTGTAGCATTTCTTGATCTCAAAATCTCACACATGCATGGGAGAGAGATTGGCCGAACCTCTTGGTGTCAACAATGGTGTCCTTCGGCTTGAGGAAGAAGAACAATAAAAATAAAAACTGTTTTGCCTTTTGTTTTTAGTATATTTTAACTTAATTTATCTTTTAATTTTATTAAAATAACATATAAATTAACTAATATCAACCACAAATCGTGAATACCAATTATTTATGGTATTATTGGGACATAAAACCTTTTGAATTTATTAATTTAACTATTTATCACCTTTAACAAATAGAATTTATGTTACGCCCCAAAATTTTAATTTTTGATTTCGTGTATGTGTGACACACAATATCTATCTGTGTAACACCCCTATCCCGTGTCCGTCACCGGATTAAGGCTAGGAACGTTACCGGATAGATCAGAAACATTCACAGACAAAATCATACATTCAATCATCATTTTCAAACATAATGTCCCTTAAACGGGTCCTCGAGAACTTAATCATGCTTAGAAGTCGAGTCGGGACTAAACCGAAACACATATGAAATTTCATGAAAATTTTAAAGTTTTCTAAAATACAAGGAGACACGCTCGTGGGAGGAGACCGTGTGCCCTCCACGGCTTCTAGACACCCTCCGTGTGACCATCCGTTTCTATATAATGACAATATCAACACGATCACTAGGCACGCCCGTGTGCCATGGCCGTGTGCTACTAGGCCATATACTGACTTCCCCACCACGGCCACCAAGCACGCCCGTGTGCCATTGCCGTGTGCTCTTAGCTAGCTACTGACTTGCACACCACGGCCAGCTGACACGCCCATGTCGAGACCGTGTACTACTAAGCTACATCTTGTCAATTCACCTACGATCTCCAGACACGCCCGTGTGCCTCAACCGTGTGACATTATAGGGTCAAACCTACAAGCCATACTTATCAAAACATCTCATGCATATTAAGCAACCACAAACATACCAATATGACTATTCCATCTATTCATTCAATTCCAATTCCAACCATGACAATTTCGAAGACTAAAACTTATATCATCTCAAACATAATTCATTCATTTGTTCACTCAGAACTTGGCTATTTCAAAATGCGTCAACCATACCAAGATATGCATAATATGTCACATTCATTTAAAGTAAAGTCTCAACTCATAAATAGCCAAATCACATGGCCAAGTGCACATAACTAATTATACTAAAATACTAGCCTATACATGCCATATTTATCTTTATACAATTCCAAAGTGTACAAAAAAGAGTTTAATAGTGTGATGTCGATCCATATCGGTCCCAAGCCTTCAGTAGCTTTGACGACCTATAGAACAGAGAAAACACATACCGAGTAAGCTTTCCAAGAGCTTAGTAAGTCAATACACAAACAAAATTAGCATGAATTGTACATAACCAATTCAATAAAATGACCGATTTCGTTCCCATGATATAAATCATCTCATTCTTTCGTAAACATTTTTGCTTAACCATTACTTACCAAATTCCAAATCACATACCATGTATGCACATAATTCATCTCATCAAACTTAACATTTTGTATCATCATTTCCATATACAAAGCATCGCAATAAGATCACATAGATAGTTACCTTGTATGCACAAATAATGTATAATCAACGTACCTATATAAGACATTCATTTTAATTAATCTACCAAAACTCAGTTTAGCCATTCGTATCTCGGACATGCCCGTCGAACCATAAGGAATTCAGTAGGATACTCAAAAGCTCAGAATAATCGTACATTGCCAACGTCCTAGACGAGGTCTTACATGCACTCGGATATCGATGCCACTGTCCCAGACAGGGTCTTACACGAATCAGAACGATGCCGATGTCCCAGACATGGTCTTACACGTAAGGATCATAATGATGCCATCATCCCAGATGTGGTCTTATACGTAAAGCTCATATTGATGCCAACGTCCCAGACGTGGTCTTACACATAATCAGATATCGATGCCACTGTCCCGGACAGGGTCTTACACGAATTTCAAATTAATGCCAACATTCCAGACGTGGTCTTACATGATAACAACAGAACAAATATCTATGCCGTGATGTTGTCAATCCTATCTATTTCTAGGTTCGTACGGGGCTTCTCGGACTTAATCATTATATCGGATTTATCTCGGAATTCATATGCATAACTTTTCATAAGTATCCGTAATCGACATTGGTCATATGAACAATTATAATATCATACAAGTACGTTTATTTGCATAGTGACTTACCTCGAATTTGGCTTATCGGAATGAAAACGACTACTCGGCTATTTTCGCTTTCTCGCGATCTAAGTCCGTTTTCTTCGGTTCTTGATCTAAACATATTCAGAATTAATCCTTTTATTCACTAATTCACTCAATTGAATCCAAAGACATACATTTAGGGCTATTTGCAATTTAACCATCATATTTGCACATTTTATCAATTTAGTCCATTTTTTTCTCAAAACATCAAATTCACGAAGTCCACTTATACACAAGCTTGGCCGAATATATATACATCACATACAAGCCCACATTTTTCATCAAATTTGAAATTTAGTCCCTCAAAATAATATTTTCTCAATTTAGCCCTATTAGCTAAATTCATAAAAAAATCAAGAACAAAGTATGTTCATCTAGCTCATATCTTTCATTTAACACCAAAAATCATCAAAAAGCTTAATAAATCATCAATGGCATATCACAAAAATATCATCAATTCATCAATTTGAAACATGGGTTTGATAGCTCTTTAAGCAACGATTGCAAAAACGTAAAAATTATCGAAAACCAATCAAAAACGAACCTTAAATTTTGCTTGATAGTAGCTGAATGCTAGCCATAATTTCTTTCTTTTTCTTTTGGTGTTTTCGGCAATGAGGTGATAAAATGATGATAATGCTTCCTTTTTGTTTTTATTATAATAATATATAACATATAACATAATAATATTAATGAAACATTTAAAGTAAATATAATCAAACATATAATATATACATATTACCACCCATTGCCGTCCACTCACAATAATAATGGCTATATTGCCACATAAGTCCTCATATTTATAAAGCCACAATACATAGGTGCTTTAGCAAATAGCAAGCAACTTTCGCGTTTCATGCAATTTAATCCTTTTGTCAAATTAACCACACAGACAATCAAATTAACTTACAGAAATTTAACACATGCTAAACCTCATATCAATATTACAGAATAAAATATTAAAATATTATACGGACTCGGATTTGTGGTCCCGAAACTAATGTTTCGACTAAGGTATAAACCGAACTGTTACAATTCTCCCCCTTTAGGGATTTTCGTCCTCGAAAATCTTACTGTTAAACAGAGTTGGATATTGTTGTCTCACTGAATCTTCAGGCTCCCATGTAGCCTCTTCTATTCCATGTCGATTCCACAGTACTTTTACTAACGGAATTTTCTTATTTCTCAACTCTTTCACTTCACGAGCTAAGATACGGATCCATTCCTTTTCATATGTCATATCAGATCGAATTTCAATTTCAGATGGGGCAATCACATGTGATGGATTGGATCGATATCTACGAAGCATCGAAACATGAAATATGTTGTGTATCTTTTCTAGCTCAGAGGGCAATTTTAATCTATATGCAACAGGCTCGACACGTTCAATGATTTCATACGGTTCGATGAACCTCGGACTTAATTTGCCTTTATGTCCTAATCGAAGCACTTTCTTCCACGGAGACACTTTTAGAAATACTTTGTTGTCGATCTCAAATTCTATATCTTTTCGTTTCAAATCTTCATATGATTTCTGACGATTAGATGCTACTTTCAAACAATTTCGGATCAGTTTCACTTTCTGTTCTGAGTCTTTCACCAAATCAACCCCATGTAGCTTATTCTCACTGAGTTCAGTCCAATACAGAGGTGTACGATATTTACGTCCGTACAAAGCTTCATATGGTGCCATTTTGATGCTTGTCTGAAAACTATTATTATGCGCAAATTGGGTCAATGGCAGATATTGTTCCCACAATCCATGGAACTCAAGTATACAACATCTTAACATGTCTTCAAGATTCTGTATAATTCGTTCAGACTGACCATCTGTTTGCGGATGAAAAGCTGTACTGAAATGTAATTTAGTGCCCAAAGCTTCTTGCAATTTCTTCCAGAATCTCGACGTAAACCTCGGGTATCTATCGGATACAATAGACAGTGGCACCTCATGCAATCTCACAATCTCAGAGATATAAAGCTCGACTAATTTGTCAAGTGAGTAATCAGATCTTACCGCAATAAAATGGGCAGATTTCGTCAATCGATCAACTATGACCCAAATTGCATCTTTCTTTCTCGGAGTCTGAGGTAAACCAGAAACAAAATCCATTGTCACTCTATCCTATTTCCACTCAAGAATCAGAATTGGTTGTAACAACCCAGACGGAACTTGATGTTCGGCTTTCACTTGCTGACAAATTAAACATTTTGAAACAAAGTCAGAAATATCCCTTTTCATGTCAGACCACTAGTAATGTCGTTTCAAATCATGATACCTTTTAGTACTTCCCGGATGAACAGATAGGCAAAATCAACTAAATCAACTCTGGATTTCTCGGAACACAGGTATGATCCCGAAATCTCAAACAATCATCAATAACTCTAAATTCAGATTCAGAATTTGTATCACACTGAGCTCGTTTCGTTAATAACTCATTATCATATTTCTGAGCATCGCATATCTGTTGTAAAAATAGCGGTTTTGCTTTTAATCCCGCTAACACAGAACTATCATCAGACAAGTCTAACTGAGCATTCAAAAGGTGTAGTGCATACAATGATTTTCTACTCAGAGCATCTGCAACAGCATTTGCTTTACCTGGATGATAATCTATCACAAGCTTGTAATCTTTCAACAGCCCAAGCCATCTTCTCTGACGCAGGTTCAAATCTTTCTGGGTCATCAGATATTTCAGACTTTTATGATCTAAAAATACGTGACACTTCTCACCGTACAGATAATGGCGCCAAATCTTAAGTGCAAACACAATTGCAGCTAGCTCAAGGTCATGCGTCGGATAATTCTTTTCATGAGGCTTTAACTGTCTCGAGGCATAAGCTACAACTTTGCCTTTCTGCATCAAAACACATCCCAAACCATTTAACGAAGCATCACTATATATAACAAATTCTTTACCCGATTCCGGCTGCACTAACACTAGAGCTTCTGTTAACAGAGTTTTCAACCGATCAAAACTTTTATGACATTTATCCGACCATTCAAATCTGACATCTTTCTGAAGTAATCTAATCAATGGAGTAGCTATTGTGGAAAAACCTTTCACAAATCTGTGGTAATAACCAGCCAAAACCAGAAAACTGCGGACTGCAGATACATTTCTCGGAGGTTTCCAATTCAGAATAGCAGAAATCTTGCTCGAATCAACCCGAATCCCAGATGTTGACACAATATGTCCTAGAAAACTAACCTCGTGCAACTAGAATTCACATTTGCTGAATTTTGCATACAATTGCTTTTCTCTCAAAGTTTGCAACACAATTCTCAAATGCTCAGCATGTTCAGCCTCATCACGCGAATAAATCAAAATATCATCAATGAATACAACAACAAATCGATCTAGGTACGGTCTAAAAATTCTGTTCATCAGATCCATAAAAACAGCAAAAGCATTGGTTAGTCCAAATGGCATAACTAGAAACTCATAATGCTCGTACCTCATTCTAAAAGCAGTCTTCGGAATGTCTGAATCTTTCACTCTCAACTGATAGTATCCCGATCTCAGGTCAATCTTGGAAAACACAGTAGCTCCTTTTAGTTGATCAAATAAATCATCAATTCTGGGCAATAGGTATTTATTCTTTATTGTCACCTTATTTAACTGGCGATAGTCGATACACATCCTCATCGTGCCATCTTTCTTTTTCACAACCAGAACAGGAGCACCCCAAGGCAAGAAACTTGATCTAGCAAACCCTCTATCAGTTAATTCATGCAACTGTGACTTTAACTCTTTTAACTCTGTTGGTGCCATTCTATACGGAGCTATCGATATAGGTGTAGTACCAGGCAACAATTCAATATCAAACTCAACTTCTCGAATTAGAGGTAAACCCGGTAACTCTTCAGGAAACACATTAGAAAACTCACAGACAATCGGCACTAATTCAATTTTCTTTTCGGACACTTTCAAATCAATCACATAATCGAAGAATGCCTCATATCCCTTTTTTACATAACTCTGAGCTTTCAAAAAAGATATCACAGCAGACAATCCATTTAAATCATTTGACTCAATGCGTACAATCTCATCATTCGGACATCTCAAATCTATAGTCTTTCTTTTGCAGTTCACAATAGCATCATGCATAAACAACCAATCCATACCCAGAATAATATCGAATTCATCAAACGGCAAAAGCATCAGATCAGCAGGGAAACATATGTCTTGAAACATTAACGGACAGTTTTTGCATACTTTGTCAACCACATCACTTTTACCTAAGGGGTTCGATACTTTTATAGCAAACTCAGTAGACTCTACAGGCAAAGTCTTGCTGAATACTAAATTCATGCAAATATATGAATGCGTAAAACCAGGGTCTATCAAAGCAATCACAGAAGTATCATAAAGAGCAAAAGTACCCGTTATAACATCTGGCGACGAAGCTTCCTCTTGAGCTCGGATAGCATACGCTCTAGCTGCCGCTCTAGCTTCAGATCTGACAACGTTGTCTCTCGTAGTTCTCTGACTACAACTAACATTTCTGACATTCTTCGATGGCCTACCTTTCACAGGCGTATTATCAGATCTCAAATTCTGAACAGTCTCTAGTTCGACAGACTCAGGGCAATCACGTATAAAATGATCAAGTGATCCACATCTGAAGCAAGCTCTGTCATTTAATCTACAACTTCCTGGGTGTCTTTTTCCATAATGTTTACATTCAGGTCTCTCGGATCGAACATTTCCAACGCTGGCCACTGAAGTTGCTGGAATTTTGGAACTCATTTGCGGTCTAGATTGATTCCTATTCGAAAGTCCCACATTATCTCTAGAATGAATCTGATTATCTCTAAATCTCTTCGAAGATGACTGAAATGATTTGCTTGGAAATCTTTTTCTCATATCACAAGCTTCAAACTCAGCTTTTCTTTTATCTTTCCCGAGCGCCTTAGTTTTACATGCTCGATCAACAAGTAAAACAAACTCTTTTTTTTCTAAAATCCCGACTAGCAGACGGATGTCTTCATTAAGACCATCTTCGAATCTTTTTCACATTATGGCTTCAGAAGATACACATTCCCGGGCATACTGGCTTAGTCTCACGAATTCTCGTTCGTACTAAGAAATAGTCATTCGGCCTGTTTAAGTTCTAGAAATTTCTTTCGTTTCTGATCAACAAATCTCTCACTGATATATTTCTTCCGAAACTCGATCTGAAAGAAATCCTATGTAACTCGCTCTCTCAGAACAACAGAAATCAGAGTCTCCACCATTGATAAGCTGTATCTCGGAGTAATGATACAACACATTTTATACATTCTTTCAGAGTTAGAGACATTTCATCGAATACCCAGATAGTATTTTCAATCCAGGACTCGGCCTTTTCAGCATCATCATCTTTATTAGCTTGGAATTCTTCGGCCTCATACTTACGGATCTTGTCAATAGGAGGCTTACTTAACAGATTCAGATTTGCAGTCGGAGGTATGTTAGGTGTCTAAGGGGGATTAACCGGAGGCGGGGGTTGCGAAATAGTCGGGTTATTCTTAACAAATTGAGTGAACCACTCACTCATCATCTGGAAGAAAGCTTGTTTAGCTTCTCCCTCTTGATTTGCTCGTGGCGGTCTCGATTCGAGAGGGTCTTGTCCTTGCGCGAGCAGCGGCGCATTACATTACTTTCTACGTCATCAACTACGGCTCTTTCGGGATCTACTACTATACGAAAATCACATTTTATACGTCAGGATTCATCACACTATCACAATTCAGATATATGGCATGTATAGCTAGACTCTGACACGCTACGTTAGTCCGAGAATCGGCTAAACTGTAGCTCTGATACCAATCAAATGTAACACCCCTATCCCGTGTCCGTCGCCGTGTCCGTCGCTGAATTAAGGTTAGGAGCGTTACTGGACAGATCGAAAACATTCACATACAAAATCATACATTCAATCATCATTCTCAGACATAATGTCCCTTAAACGAGTCCTCGAGACCTTAATCATGCTTAGAAGTCGAGTCAGGACTAAACCGAAACACATATGAAATTTCATGAAAATTTTAAAATTTTCTAAAATACAGGGGAGACACGCCCGTGGGACGAGACCGTGTGCCCTCCACGGCTTCTAGACACCCCCCGTGTGACCATCCGTGTCTATATACTTACTATATCAACACGATCACTAGGCACGCCCGTGTGCCATGGCCGTGTGCTCTTAGCTAGCTACTGACTTGCACACCACGGCCAGCTGACACGCCCATGTCGAGGCCGTGTACTACTAAGCTACATCCTGTCAATTCACCCACGGTCTCTAGGCACGCCCGTGTGCCTCAGCCGTGTGACATTATAGGCCATTTACAAAGCCAAAATGCCACCCATAAGGGTCAAACCTACAAGCCATACTTATCAAAACATCTCATCCATATTAAGCAACCACAAACATACCAATATGACTATTCCATCTATTCATTCAATTCCAATTCCAACCATGACAATTTTAAAGACTAAAACTTATATCATCTCAAACATAATTCATTCATTTGCTCACTCAAAACTTGGCTATTTCAAAATGCTTCAACCATACCAAGATATGCATAATATGTCACATTCATTTAAAGCAAAGTCTCAACTCATAAATAGCCAAATCACATGGCCAAGTGCACATAACTAATTATATTAAAATACTAGCCTATACATGCCATATTTAGCTTTACACAATTCCAAAGTGTACCAAAAAGAGTTTAATAGTGTGATGTCGATCCGTGACGGTCCCGAGCCTTCAGTAGCTTTGACGACCTGTAGAACAGATAAAACACATACAAAGTAAGCTTTCCAAGAGCTTAGTAAGTCAATACACAAACAAACTTAGCATGAATTGTACATAACCAATTCAATAAAATGACCGATTTCGTTCCCATGATATAAATCATCTTATTCTTTCTTAAACTTGTTTGCTTAACCATTACTTACCAAATTCCAAATCACATACCATGTGTGCACATAATTCATCTAATCAAACTTAACACTTTGTATCATCATTTCCATATACAAAGCATCGTAGTAAGATCACATAGATACTTACCTTGTATACACAAATAATGTATAATCAACGTACCTGTATAAGACATTCATTTTAATTAATCTACCAAAACTCAGTTTAGCCATTCGTATCTCGGACATGCCCATCGAACCATAAGGAACTCAGTAGGATGCTCAGAAGCTCAGAATAATCGTACATTGCCAATGTCCTAGACGAGGTCTTACATGCACTCGGATATCGATGCCACTATCCTAGACAGAGTCTTACACGAATCAGAACGATGCCAATGTCCCAGACATGGTCTTACACATAAGGATCATAATGATGCCATCGTCCCAGACGTGGTCTTATACGTAAAGCTCATATTGATGCCAACGTCCCAGACGTGGTCTTACACATAATCAGATATCGATGCCACTGCCCCGGACAGGGTCTTACATGAATTTCAAATCAATGCCAACGTCTCAGACGTGGTCTTACATGATAACAACAGAACAAATATCTATGCCGTGACGTGGTCAATCCTATCTATTCCTAGGTTTGTACGGGGCTTCTCGGACTTAATCACTATATCAGATTTATCTCGAAATTCATATGCATAACTTTTCATAAGTATCTGTAATCGACATTGGTCATACGAACAATTATAATATCATACAAGTACGTTTATTTGCATAGTGACTTACCTCAGATTTGGTTTATCGAAATGAAAACGGCTACTCGGCTATTTTCGCTTTCCCGCGATCTAAGTCTGTTTTCCTCGGTTCTTGATCTAAACATATTCAGAATTAATCCTTTATTCACTAATTCACTCAATTCAATCCAAAGACACACATTTAGGGCTCTTTGCAATTTAACCCTCATATTTGCACACTTTATCAATTTAGTCCATTTTTTCTCAAAACATCAAATTCACAAAATCCAATTATGCACAAGCTTGGCCGAATATATATACATCACATACAAGCCCACATTTTTCATCAAATTTGAAATTTAGTCCCTCAAAATAATATTTTCTCAATTTAGCCCTATTAGCTAAATTCGTCAAAAATTCAAGAACAAAGTTCATCTAACTCATATCTTTCATTTAACACCAAAAATCATCAAAAAGCTTAACAAATCATCAATGGCATATCACACAAATATCATCAATTCATCAATTTGAAACATGGGTTTGATAGCTCTCTAAGCAACGATTTGCAAAAACGTAAAAATTATTGAAAACCGATCAAAAACGAACCTTGAATTTTGCTTGATAGTAGCCGAATGCTAGACAAAATTTCCTTCTTTTTCTTTTGGTGTTTTCGGCAATGAGGTGATTAAATAATGATAATGCTTCCTTTTTTATTATTATAATAATATATAACATATAACATAATAATATTAATGAAAAGTAAATGTAATCAAACATATAATATATACATATTACCACCCATTGCCGTCCACTCACAATAATAATGGCTATATTGCCACATAAGTCCTCATATTTATAAAGCCACAACACATAGGTGCTTTAGCAAATAGCAAGCAACTTTTGCATTTCATGCAATTTAATCCTTTTGTCAAATTAACCACACAGACAATCAAATTAACTTACAGAAATTTAACACATGCTAAACCTCATATCAACATCACAGAATAAAATATTAAAATATTATACGGACTCGGATTTGTGGTCTCAAAACCACTATTCCGACTAGGGTATAATCCGGACTGTTACAATCTGCTTCAGTGGTTATGTGTTTTGGGTGTGTGTGAGAGGTGATAAACCGTAATATATACATATTTTTATCCCACATTTAGCATACTTTTGAATGATTTAAGCCTTGAATTGTGGAATTTGGTGCTTTTAATCCTTTAATTTCATGTTTTATACTTAGGAGAGCACCGGAGGATGAAAAGAACAAGAAACGAGCCTAAAACGGAGTAAATGGGCCAAATTACGAAATCGACATGTCTTGGGCCCAAGTCCACACGGCCGTGCCTCCTTAACAGACCCGAACACGGCCTGGCCACGATTCACACGGGCGTGTTCCATGGGCGTGTTCCTGCCATGACAAAGAGGAATTTTACTCGGATTAGGGTACTTAGAGGCAAAGAAAGCCATTCCAAAAGCCTATATAAACACCCTAGAGGCCAACCTTCAAGGAGGCGTCTAGTTAGGATGAAGAGCCAAGCCAGAGAGGCCAGAATTGTGGAATTTACTCGTAGAAAGCCAGTTGATTCATCTCAAGAAGCCAGAATCATACTCAAGACGGAGGATCTTCCCTTCAATTCCTTCAGGGGGTTTTAGGGTTTTTCTTATGTTTTGTTTTATATTTTCTTCTGAGATGTATTCTTTTATTATTATGAACTAAACCCTCAAATACCTGAGGGGGATGAAACCTAAGACGGATCTTGTTATTGTTTTCTAAACTATATGATAAATACTTGATTTGTTCTTAATTATGTGTTCTTAATTTTTGCTTTGATATTTCAAGATATTGATTCAAGTACTGATGTGCTTAGACAGAAGAGGAATAGACCCTGTCTAAGAGTAGATCTAGCATAATTAAGCGGATTTGATCGCAACCCTAGAGATAGGATAACGAAAATCTGCCAGATTAGGGTCAAACCTAATATGAGATCCATAGATCGAGTTAATGCAATTCTAAGGGTTTTAATTAGAAAGAGATTTCAATTAATCAACCTAGGGTTAGACGTTAGTAGCCTCGAGAGAGGTATTAATATACATTAAGGAATCCTATGGATCAAGTTAAGTCTGGTTCAGAGTTAAATAACAAGTGAAGTTTAGGTGGATTCCTCCTCGAGTATTGTCTTAATCAATTGGGTTTTCTCACAAGTATTTCCCGAATTCATTCTCTTTGTCTTAGTATCTTTAGCTTAATAGTTAGATAATTTTAAATAAATAATTTACTTTTATTTTAGGCTAAATAATAAAAAGAAAGTTAGTATTAGTACTTTTGGTTCCTTTGGGTTCGACAATCCGGTCTTGCCACTAAACTATACTACTGTTCGATATGTGCGCTTGCTTCAATAGTTGCATATTTAGTTTCTAGGTCGATCATTCTTTTTATAAATTTTTAGGACTCTGACACACGATCAAGTTTTTGGCGCCGTTGCCGGGGAACTAAAATATTAAGAACACTCAATTTTTATTACTTTAGCCATTTTTATTTTTGCAATTTATTTTTATTTTTTGCTTTTAACTTTGATAATTTTCCTTCTTTTATTTCTTAGCAGGTACCTCTAGTTTATGACTAGAAGGAACCCGACAGGACCCCTAATTTACGATAGTGTTATTGAAGGTACTGTTCGCAGAAATCGTAGAGAGGTAAGGCGAAGCTTAAATTACATACAAGAAGAGCAAGAAGTTGAAACCAATACCACCGAAGAGATGGCTGAGAATAATCCGCTACCTCCAGAGGTGGCCAAAAATCATGCTCTTCGAACTATGTATGATTATGCTAAACCTAATTTAACAAGAACTGAGTCAATTATAGTTAGACCTGCTATTGCTGCAAATAATTTTGAACTGAAACCTAACACAATTCAGATGATATAGTAATTTGTTCAGTTTGATGGTTTGTAGGATGAAGATCCAAACAATCACTTGGCGAATTTCCTAGAATTTTGCGATACTTTCGAAATAAATGGCGTTTCTGATGATGCCATCCGTCTTCGGTTATTTCCCTTTTCTTTAAGGAATAAAGCTAAACAGTGGTTGCATTCTCCTCTACAAGGATCAATCACTACATGGGAACAAATGATCGAAAAGTTTTTGTTAAAATATTTTCCGTTGGCTAAAACTGCCAAGTTAAGGAATGATATCTCTTCTTTTGTGCAGATGGATTTAGAGACACTTTATGATGCATGGGAGAGATACAAAGATTTATTGAGAAGGTGTCCACACCATGGATTACCCTTGCAGCTACAGGTCCAAACTTTTTACAACGGTGTGAACCCCTCAACAAGATAATTGATTGATTCAACCGCCAGCAGAACATTGAACAAAAAAACACCTGAGGCTGCCTACGAATTCATTGAAGAGATGTCACTGAATAACTATTAGTGGCAAGTTATAAAGGCAAAGCCAACAAAAGCAGCCAGTGTTTTCAACCTAGACACAGTAACCATGCTATCAAACCAGGTAGAATTTTTTAATAAAAAGATTGATGGTTTATGTGATTCTTTGCAGGTACATACAATTATGCAGTGTGATACGAATGGAGGAGGGATGAGCAATACAGAATATCCACCTTACAACCCGAGCACTGAGAACGAGCAAGTTCACTATATGGGTAACAATTTTAAATCTCAAAATAACCCTTATAGTAATACTTATAATCCAGGTTGGAGGAACCACCCCAATTTTTCATGGAGTGGTCAAGGAAATCAGAAACAACAACCCCTTCCAAACTTCCAACAACAGCCCTACCCACAGGAGAAGAAGCCAAACCTTGAGGAGATGCTGACAAAATTCATAGCGGTGTCAGAAACATGTTTGCAAAACACCGAAACAACACTTAAAAATCAGCAAGCGTCGATTCAAGGGATCGAGAACCAATTAGGGCAACTCGCTAAGCTGATATCTGAACAACCACAAGGTAGCTTGCCAAGAAACACTGAAGTTAACCCAAAGGAGCAACTTCAAGCCATAAGAGTTCAGGATAGTGTAGGGTTAGATGAGCCCAAATTAAGCCAAGAGATTGTGGTAGAGGAAGGTAAGGTTGAGGTAAGTTACAAGAAGCCAAAACTAGTAATTAAAGAGTACCAACCTCATATACCATACCCCAATGCGATGAAGAAGGACAACACAGACGAACAGTTCGGTAAATTTCTTAAACTTTTGAAGAAATTACATATTAACTTACCGTTTCTTGAAGCTCTTTCGTAGATGCCAGATTCAAGGAAATTTTTAAAAGAGCTTTTATCAAACAAGCAGAAGTTAGACGAGGAATCACATGTGGAACTAAATGCAGTGTGCTCAGCAATGCTACAAAATAAACTGCCACAAAAATTAAAAGATCCAGGGAGTTTTACAATTCCATGCTTAATTGGTAATTTATCTGCCGATAATGCTTTAGCTGATTTAAGGGCAAGCATAAACGTTATGCCTTATAAAATGTTTAAACAACTAGGTCTAGGGAAACCTAAACAAACTAGGATGAGCATTCAATTAGCTGATAAAACTATTAGAATTCCTAGGGGTATAATTGAAGATGTACTTGTGAAAATTGATAAATTCGTATTCCCAGTAGACTTTGTCGTTTTAGACATGGATGAGGACAATAACATCCCCTAAATTTTAGGAAGACCCTTTTTAGCAACTGCCAGGACTAAAATTGATGTCAGTGCAGGTGAACTCATACTTTGTGTAGGTGACGAATCAATCAGTCTCCAGGCTCTTGACTCGGCTAGGACATCGAGTAATCAAGGTGAGAAAATAAATTTTATAAATGACCATTCGGTTAAACCTTCTTTTCAGGAAGCACCACAAAACTACACAACTGAGCCAGATCCTAGACCTCATAATGGCAAAGAAATAACTCACGAGGAATGACTGCTTCAGATCGATGAACTAGATGAGTGGAAGCCACGCATTAAGGAGAAACTGAGGACACACAAAGCAGAACCAACGCCATTTTGTGGGACAAACAAGTTTAAGATTGGAGATCAGGTATTGTTATGTAAGGCAGACCCTCGCATACCTCCTCCTAACCCTAATACAAATGAAGAAATCACTTTTAGGGTACTCAATGTTTTCTCATACGGAACAGTCGAGGTAAGTAATCCTACATTCGGTACTTTTAAAGTAAATGCTACTCGACTCGAATTACATACTGATAATAAAACTGATAGCATGAGGAAGGACTTTCAACTCCTGAAACCACCATGGATGTACAAATGAGAGGTAAGTCTAGCTTAAGACTATAAACGAGCGCTTCTCGAGAGGCAACCCGAGCACTAACCCCATTAATTTTCACATTTTTATTTTATTGTTTTATTTTCTTTTCATTTTTACTTCTAGCACCTAAATAAAAACTAACCAAAGTGCAGATTTCCACACTACACGGCCTTGTACACGGCCGTGTGAATGCTACAGATTTCCGTACTGACATGGCAGAGATAGTGCGAAACAGAACGAAAAATATCTTGAAGCCACGAACCTCAACTGAACACCACGACCGTGCGATGTAGCCGTGGCTGACATTGTTTTAGCAACACGGGTGTGGCGACCTCTACATGGGTGCGGGAGAAACAAATGAAGCATAACACGGCCATGCGAAACGGCCGTGTAACTCGACACGCCCATGGTACATGGGCGTGGGAACATACCAGACCTGAAATTTCTATTTAAACCGCCTCTCTCCCCTTCTTACCTACTCCCCATCCTTCTTCTTCCTTTACATCCCCGCTCCATTTTCATTCTTTCCTTTATTCTCATAACTCTAGAGCTAACAATATCCATGTCGAAGAAGCGGAAGGATCCTAGCACAGTCTCCCTCTACGAGACCGATATACATAAGTTCATGCCGACCGCTTCATTAACTCAACGGAAAAAGGACCTTTGAGTCCATTTAACTTTTCTTTTTATTTTCCCTTCTCCTTTACTTTCCTTTTCTTTAGTTTTCTTTTACTTAGTTTAATCTATTTTATTTCATTTTCTTTTATTTAGGTTCTAAAGGCTGCTTGGGAATCACACACCATAGCCTTAAAAATTGTAACACCCCAAACCAGGTCTATGCGTTAAGACGAGATTTGGTTTATCACACTGATCGAACATCCATTTACTTCTCTAACGATTTAAGTAAAACAGTACTACAAAACCTTTTGGAAATGAAGTTTAATAAAAATTTAGTACAATGATTTAAAATTTATGATTTAAGAAAATACTTGTTTTCAATCTTATAAATTGTAATATAGTTGCCAAAACCTTAAAATAGTTTTTAAAAGAATTTGAACGAATTTAAAAGAGTAATTTAGGTGTTCAAAATGTTATAAAACATAATATTTTAAGAAAACTTTAAAAATTTAACATAAGCCCATATTGAGAGTCTTAAACAAAATTAAATCCATCCATACAATAAAATCCATAAAAACATAATTAGAGGCCTTATTACATCAACCCAAAATAGTAATTAAAATAAGTAACTTAAATAAAGTTCATAGTTTATAAAACCCATGCTTGTAGTATGGCCTCCACCAAGTCATCTCCGGCCCAAGTCCACATCAATTTCCATTACCTGAGCCCAATTACAAATTTAACAATATAGAATAGCATAAATAAAATAAAATAAAATGCATGTAAAAATGAATTTCCCAAACCAAGCCTAATTTCCATCCGCTAACACCCCCGTACCAACCAACACACCTGTGGGGATCAAGTCAACCCACCCCGCCAAACACACCAATCATAGGCATTAAGCCTTTTTAATATTGTTGTAGTGCACTACCGAACTAGATTGTGACATAGTCACCGAACTAGAGGCATTAAGCCAAAATTTGTGGCAGAGCCACCGAACTAGATACGTGGCCCAGGGCCTTTCTTCTCTTCATCAAATCCCATCCCATGCAATTATGTATGAATAACAAACTTTAATCATAACATGATTTATCAAGTAATCCATATTATAGATAAGTCTATAATTTAACTTTTCATTTGGGCCTATTAACAATATAGTATCTAGCCCATTTAGCAATCTAGAGATCTTTGCCCATTTATCGAACTAGAATATTTTTGGCCCATTTATCGAACTAGAATATTTTTGGCCCATTTATCGAACTAGAATATTTTTGGCCCATTTAAAAATATCGATCTAGCAGTTTTATGATCCAAATTATCGATCTAGCAGTTTTATGATCCAATTTATCGATCTAGCAAATTTTCGTAAATTTCTCGGTTTTTACCGTTTACAAGCATTTACACAAAAGTGTTAATATCACAAAATTTTTGATTTTGCCATTTCTACGATTTATCACGATACTTACGGTTTAGTATCTAACCCGAAAGATAAGTGTGAAGTTACACACCTGGTTATAGTGAGAACTAGACTTTCCCTCAATCGCACCTATACGTATCACGATAATTAGAACACTATAATTTTATTAATAAAACCGATCTAAAAAATATCGATCTAAAATTTTAGCCTCGGATTTTGAACTACTTCTACTTGCGCCTCCCGATTGATGGTTCGTTAACCGAATCAAATCCACGAACAAATAATGGTTCGAGTACGAACGACTTGAACAAATGATTTTCCTCGGATGAACGTCCGCAACCCGGTGGAAAATCTCGGATTCCCGAAATAGCCCTTTGTTTATACTTAGGGGGATTAACGGAACCTCCCTTCTTCGGAAGACTAAACACCGCCCTTTTCTTCCCTATTTTGATTGTCTTCAAAGAGAAGAGATCGTTAATCCAATCTAATATTATAACGAAAATATGACTAAGGGTTTTTAAGGATGAGATTTCTTACCACAAAAATCCTCGTACCACAATATGAGAATCGACCAAAACATTTCTTTATCACTTAAATCGATTCCAACGTTCTAGATACCCACAAACGCTTGATTTCCGATCTTCCGCTATCGCACTAAAATATAACCATTGGAAACGTTAATGATGATTTCGATCTAAAGAATCCTTCTTACCACCATCAATATTCGGCCAACATAATTATTAACTAATCGTAAAATAAAAAGAATCCTTACCTATTGTCAACGATTGAAAGAAAAGATTGAGAACGATGCTTGTGAATGGTGGAGGATTCGGCTATGCAACCAAAGAAAAGAGAGGAAGATTCGGCTATGGGCACACTAACATTCGGCCATGAGGAAAAACAATGGAGAAAAATATGAGTGAAAAGAAGTAAAAGACGGGAGAATAATGATGATGATGTTGTTTCGGTTTTCAAAGAGAATAAAAGAGAAAGAAAGAAAGAGATGAGTTTTGGGAGAAATGTATATTCGGCAAAGGGGAGAAGAAAAGAAAAGAAAGGCTTTTTGGTATAGGTAATTTCGGCACTATGAAAAGAATACACAAAAGAATACTAGGATGAGCAAAAATGACCAAATGGTCAAAAGATTTAGGCTTACCAATTGATCAAATTCGGCCAAAGGAGAAAGGTTGAAAAGAGAGTTGCAAAACTTTGCACAAAAACTAAAAATGACCAAAAGCAAACTCCTAAACCTTACCTAGCTACTAGCATTTTCGGCCAACCTCCCCCTAGCCACTATGCCATCCAAATTCATTGGTCAAATGACCATGAATTTGTTTCCAAAACATTTTCCTTGATACTTGCCCTATGTCTCCATATCTTTCCATATTTTTTCTTGATTCCCTACCATAAATTCACTCTTACCTTATTCCTTTGATATACTAACCAAAAATAACAAAGTCAACACCTACCATAAATAAGCTTGGCCGACACTTACCATAGAAGAGCAAAATAAAAGTTGTCCAAATGCTATTTAAGGGATTCGGACCTCTCCCCTCATGCTAATACTCATGCGCCATTACCACCTTGCCATTACTCATCTTGTGTCACCTATTAACACTTAAATTAACTTAAGTATTAATGACACTTGATCCACTTCAATAAATTTTCCAACAAAAATTATTCCTTACCCGAATAATTCTATACTCTTCTTCAGGACTATAATAAGAACGAAAAGAAATAAGAAAATTTTCCTTTATAGACTTAGCACCAAAACATGCAATAACTCGATACTTGAATTTTAGGGTGTTACAACTCTACCCTCCTTAAAGAAAATTTCGTCCTCGAAATTTACCTGGTTGAAAAAGGTGAGGGTATTGTTGCCGAATTGCATCCTCAGGCTCCCACGTAGCTTCCTCCGCTCCGTGATTACGCCATAAAACTTTGACCAACGGCACGGTTTTCTTTCTTAGCACTTTAACATCTCGATCTAAGATTTCCACTGGTTCCTCCTCAAAAGACAAGTCTGAATTCAACTCCACTTTTTCTACCAGTACTATGTGCGAAGGATCCGATCTATAACGCCTCAGCATGGAAACATGAAAAACATTATGAATTTGACTCAACTCCGGAGGTAATTCGATCTGATAGGCCACTGGACCAACACGCTTCACCACACGATATGGTCCAATGTATCTAGGACTCAATTTGCCCTTCTTCCCAAACCTGAAAATCTTCTTCCAAGGTGAGACCTTCAAGAAAACTTGATCCCCCACGGCATACTCGATATCCTTACGCTTCAGATCTACATATGACTTTTGTCTATCTGAGGCTTCCTTTAACCGTGCTCGAATAGCTTTCACTTTTTCTTCCGTTTCAGAAATCATCTCAGGACCTAACATTTGTCGTTTGCCCAATTCAGTCCAACAAGTAGGAGAACGACACCTACGACCATACAATGCCTCATAGGGTACCATCTGAATGCTAGACTGATAGCTATTGTTGTAAGCAAAATCTGCCAGCGGTAGAAAATCCTCCCAACTACCTTTGAAGTCGATTACACATCCCCTTAACATGTCTTCCAGGATCTGAATTACTCTTTCTGACTGACCATCTGACTGAGGATGAAAAGCCGTACTAAAGTTTAGCTTTGTTCCCAGAGCTTCGTGCAAAGCTTTCCAAAATCATGATGTAAACCTAGGATCCCTATCCGATATAATAGACACGGGTACCCTATGCAACCTCACGATTTCAGATACATACAGCTTAGCCAACTTCTGTAACGAATAATCCGTACGAACTGGTAGAAAATGAGCAGTCTTCGTCAAACGATCAACAATTACCCAAACAGAATTTTTCTTAGTAGGTGTTAAAGGTAACCCACTAACAAAATCCATTGTTATCCGCTCCCATTTCCAAAGAGGAATCTTTCTCGGTTGTAATAAACTTGACGCAATTGATGCTCCGCTTCACTTGCGGCAGGTTAAACATTTTCCCACAAATTCAGAAATCTCACGCTTCAACCCTGGCCACCAATACTGTTTACGAAGATCCCGATACATCTTATTTCCTCCGGGGTGCATAGCATAAGGGCTACTATGCATAGCATAAGGGCTACTATTCCTTCGGCTGATACCACATGACCCAAGAAAGTCACTTCCCTTAACCAAAATTCACATTTACTGAATTTGGCATACAATTGATTATCTCGAAGCAACTGCAATACAATTCGCAAATGCGAGTCATGCTCCTCTTCATTCCTTGAATATACCAAAATGTCATATATGAATACCACTACAAACCGGTCTAAATATGGTTGAAAGACCCGGTTCATCATATCCATAAATGCAGCTGGTGCATTGGTCAACCCAAACGGCATCACCAAAAACTCATAATGTCCATAACAAGTTCAGAAAGCCGTCTTGTGAATATCCGCTTCTTTCACCTTAAGCTGGTGATAACCCGATCTCAAATCGATTTTGGAGAAAACTGCAGCTCCCTTCAATTGATCAAACAGGTCATCAATTCTCGGCAGAGGATACCGATTCTTGATCGTCAATTTATTCAATTGCCTGTAGTCAATACACATACGCATCGACCCATCTTTCTTCTTAACAAACAAAACCGGTGCTCCCCACGGAGACACACTCGGTCGAATAAAACCCCGATCTAGCAATTCTTGAATTTGAGCTTAAAGCTCCGACAACTCCTTCGGTGCCATTCTATAAGGAGCAATGGACACTGGAGCCGTTCCGGGCAAAAGCTCAATACCAAATTCCACTTCCTGATCCGGAGGTACACCGGGAAGTTCTTCGGGAAATTCATCCGAAAATTCCTTCACCGTTCTCACATCCTCCACCGATAACTCTTTGGCATCTAAAGCACTAATAAATGCTAAAAATGCTCCATACCCTTTTCGCACCAATTTTTCCGCCTTTAACGCAGATATCACATTTGCCAAGTAATTCCTTCGTTCGCCTATCATAACTATCTCCTTATCCACCACGGTTCTTATTGACATTCGCTTTTCAGCACAATCCAATTTCGCTCGGTGCTTAACCAACCAATCCATGCCCAAAATAATATCAAATTCACCGAAAGGCAACTCCATCAGATTTGCCAGGAATATTTCTCCTTGAACTTCTAAGGGCACGTCTCTAAACAGTTTATTAACCAACATCGACTGTCCTAAAGGATTAATTACCTTCATCTCACTATCGCAAATTTCAGATTCTAAATTCAAGTTTCTAGATATGGTGCTAGCAACATACGAGTGGGTAGAACCAATATCTATCAAAGCAATAACAGGTACATTAAAGATGAAGAACGTACCAGTTATCACATCAGGTGCATTGCCCTCCTCGCGGCGTCTGACTGCATAAACCAATCCTGGCTGTCTTGCATCCGTGTTGCCTTTAGGACCATTGCCTCGACCCGCTGCACCTTGACCACGTCCAGCCCCATTACCACCACGACCTGGTCCACGACCTCTAGGTGGTTGCTGAGTTCCTCTTGCCGGAGGTGCATCAGTATTACGAGCTTCCTGAGTTGTGTCCATTCGACGAGGGCAATTCCTATATTGATGATCCATCGACCCGCATTTATAGCAAGCACCCATTTTCCTCCAGCACTCTCCAGAATGCCGTTTTCCACAATCAAGCCACGATCTCGACTCGATTAACGACTCTGAGCATTCTACCTTGAGCTGGCTCATCATTCCGAGGCCTCTTCGGAAACCATTTTGAAGAACCCAAATACTTCATATCTCTCTTGCCTCTAGCTCGTTCCCGATTCTGACGTTCCGAGTTCTTAGCCTCTTCGGCTATCTTGGCCTTTTCCACAAGCGTGGCAAAAGTTCTAACTTGTTGTGGGGCTATCAAAACCCGCACCTCATCATTCAAGCCATCCTCAAAATGTACACAACGCTCATGATCCGTTGCCACTATTGTTCGAGCATAGCGACTCAAACGTAAAAACTCAGCCTCATATGCCGCCACTGTCTTAATTCTTGAATTAGCCCTTATGCTATGCATAGTAGCCCTTATGCTATGCACCCCGGAGGAAATAAGATGTATTGGGATCTTCGTGAACAGTATTGGTGGCCAGGGTTGAAGCGTGAGATTTCTGAATTTGTGGGAAAATGTTTAGCCTGTCAGCAAGTGAAGACGGAGCATCAATTGCCATCAGGTTTATTACAACCAGTAAAGATTCCTCTTTGGAAATGGGAGTGGATAACAATGGATTTTGTTAGTGGGTTACCTTTAACACCTACTAAGAAAAATTCTGTTTGGGTAATTGTTGATCGTTTGACGAAGACTGCTCATTTTCTACCAGTTCGTACGGATTATTCGTTACAGAAGTTGGCTAAGCTGTATGTATCTGAAATCGTGAGGTTGCATGGGGTACCCGTGTCTATTATATCGGATAGGGATCCTAGGTTTACATCACGGTTTTGGAAAGCTTTGCACAAAGCTCTGGGAACAAAGCTAAACTTTAGTACGGCTTTTCATCCTCAGTCAGATGGTCAGTCGGAAAGAGTAATTCAGATTCTGGAAGACATGTTAAGGGGATGTGTAATCGACTTCAAAGGTAGTTGGGAGGATTTTCTACCGCTGGCAGATTTTGCTTACAACAATAGCTATCAGTCTAGCATTCAGATGGCACCCTATGAGGCATTGTATGGTCGTAGGTGTCGTTCTCCTACTTGTTGGACTGAATTGGGCAAACGACAGATGTTAGGTCCTGAGATGATCTCTGAAACGGAAGAAAAAGTGAAAGCTATTCGAGCATAGTTAAAGGAAGCCTCAGATAGACAAAAGTCGTATGCAGATCTGAAGCGTAAGGATATCGAGTATGCCGTGAGGGATCAAGTTTTCTTGAAGGTCTCACCTTGGAAGAAGATTTTCAGGTTTGGGAAGAAGGGCAAATTGAGTCCTAGATACATTGGACCATATCGTGTGGTGAAGCGTGTTGGTCCAGTGGCCTATCAGATTGAATTACCTCCGGAGTTGAGTCAAATTCATAATGTTTTTCATGTTTCCATGCTGAGGCGTTATAGATCGGATCCTTCGCACATAGTACCGGTAGAAGAAGTGGAGTTGAATTCAGACTTGTCTTTTGAGGAGGAACCAGTGGAAATCTTAGATCGAGATGTTAAAGTGCTAAGAAAGAAAACCATGCCGTTGGTCAAAGTTTTATGGCATAATCACGGAGCGGAGGAAGCTACGTGGGAGCCTGAGGATGCAATTCGGCAACAATACCCTCACCTTTTTCAACCAGGTAAATTTCGAGGACGAAATTTTCTTTAAGGAGGGTAGAGTTGTAACACCCTAAAATTCAAGTATCGAGTTATTGCATGTTTTGGTGCTAAGTCTATAAAGGAAAATTTTCTTATTTCTTTTCGTTCTTATTATAGTCCTGAAGAAGAGTATAGAATTATTCGGGTAAGGAATAATTTTTGTTGGAAAATTTATTGAAGTGGATCAAGTGTCATTAATACTTAAGTTAATTTAAGTGTTAATAAGTGACACAAGATGAGTAATGGCAATGTAACACCCCTTACCCGAGACCTTTACCGGAGTCGAGTATGTGGTATTACTAGACTTGACTACTAGTTCGGGGCATAAGAATTTAAAGCTGTCCAACTGCGTCATGCTGACTAAATTGATCATAACTCGAGTTACAAAACTCAAAATTTAGATCCGTAAATTTTCCTTGAAACTAGACTCATATATGTATATACCACAATTTTTCCAGAAGTTTTCATGTGGCCAATTAGTACAGTTTATTCATCAAAATTTCCCCTATTTCACTGTTGATGATTCTGACCAATCATTACAAAAACTCAGTTATCTCATTGTACAAATTTTCAATAATGTTCTTGTTTATTCCAATAAAAAATAGACTCATTAAGGATTCTAAGAATATAAACTATGTTCCCTAATTATTGTTGTACAATTTTTGACAATTTTCCCAAGACAGAACATGGACTCACGAATTCATTCAGAACAAGTCTCACTAAAATTTAAATATCTCATAACATAAAACTCCTTTGCCTACTCTGTTTCTTTCATATCAAAATAGACACAATAAGATTTGATTCTATACCTCATTCACCTTCTAATTCAATTTATTCTATTTTTGGTGATTTTTCAAAATCACATCACTACTGCTAACTAAAAACTGTTTCATTACAAAAATATGATTAACTAGTTATAAACGAATATACCCACATACAACTCGTACTATCCATGCATTTTAATCATTTACACAATTTAACTTGTACCTAAAACATTCATGTAATATCATAACATCTTCGATTTATTAACAAAACACGACTATGGTTCCATATAACCGAGTAAACTTCGATTAAGAGTGCACAAACATTACTGACATAAACCGACATTTGTATCAAAAGTCCATAAAGCATACTTAACTAAAAATTTAGCCATATTCGCATGGCTATTATATACATGAACCAAAAGTTTTCACCAAAACAAAGACAAAGCCTTTCCTATACATGCCTTCATTCGAAAACTAAAATGAAAGAGTACCAAAATGGTTTGAAAGTGTGGACGACTTTCTGAACGATCCCGATGAGCTTGTAGTTTGCACCTAATCTATAAAACAGAGAAAACATTTCGCACAATTAAGCTTACTAGCTTAGTAAGTCCTAAATTCATGATAAATATAACATTCAAATATTAACATTTAAAATTTCAATAATTCAACTTGTACATTTGTACTCACATTTACTTTCAAGCTTTCAATTTCATACCTATATAACGTATAATTTCATAGAACAATTTCTCTTTAACCGCATGCTTATATAATCAAAATATTTATTCATAATCCAACCTTCCAAAACCAAAAATGTCATCACGCAACCATGGATATAAACATTCATATACTTAAAGTTCAATTATTATAATGTGGCATCAAAAACACAACAACCCATGTGGCCGAATATACCTAGTCTTGTATCCAATTTTAAAAGACCAAAGCCACAATATTCATATCATTCATTAGTAAAACCGAGAACACATATTATAACCATACGTGTATATATGTATATACTTCATTTGTAACACATACAATTTGTAATAAATAACTGAATTACTTGCTTACCTTATTTTAAATAGGTAAGAAGTTAATTCATACCTTACATGCTTACCTGAGCATTTAACCCAATAAATTAGCTTTAACTTGCCTTGAATAAAAAATCGATTTCTCTTTTGTAAAACATGTCACCGGCATCAAGCCTGCTAGGCGTAAAAGCCCGATAAGTGACACCGGCACAAGGCCTGCTAGGCGTAATAGCCCGATAAGTAACACCGGCACGAAGCCTGCTAGGCACAATAGCCTGAGAAGTAACCCCACGACGCACGCTCATGCTAGGCGTAATAGCCCGAAACATATCAATATAGTTAAACATTTCCAATGCACTTCATAAATATTACATACATATGTCCAACTCAATTGGGCTCGCGCACATTTAAACAATTAAAATCATTATACGATCCAACAATTTACACCACATAACCAACTTTAATCATCAAGCTAGTATACTTACATACACTCGGCCATGATATAAACGGGTACTAAAATTCATCAATTTTTATAATTTAATATAATCAAAATTTATTTTTTGACATATTTTAGCTAAAGGACTTACCTCGGTTGTCGATAGTCCGTGCGAATCGGCTTATTCGAGAACCTTCGTCTTTTCCCTGTCTAATTCCGCTTTTTCTTTGCTCTTGATCTAAAACACATTAGAATTTAGTTCATTTAATCGCATTTCATCTTAATTTAGTCCCAAAACACACAAATGGGCAATTTACCATTTTGCCCCTAATGTTTTCCATTTTTACAAATTGGTCCTATCTACACAAAACACAAAATATGCAAAATTTTCCAACACCATAGCTTGGCCGAATCTTCCCTATAGCCATAGGTGTCCATGCATTTCATTTATTTGACATTTTAATCCTTCACAAATTTATTCTTTTCAATTTAGCCCTATTTACTCAAAATCACCAAAAACTTCAACATAAAACTTATAAATCTTTAACATATATTTAATCTTAAATCATCAAACATCAAAACTATCCAAGCATGTTAATGGCGAATCCTATATACATAGTATTTTCAAAAATTTAGACATGGGTCGGGTAATATCTGAAGCAACGATCTCAAAAACGTAAAAATTATCAAAAACTAAAAACCGACCCATACCTTAATCAAGCTTTCTAACTTGCCAAACTTAAAGCTTTAACAATGGTGTTTTCTATCCTAACATTCGGCTAGGAGAGAATGAAAGAGATGATGGCTTTATTTTTATGTTTGTTTTATATAAATGCATTAGCATTATTATAATATATAACATAACCTTATAAAAAAATTAATATAACTAAACTAACATATATAGGTAGCTAATTTGGCCCATTGCCGTCCATTAATATGGTTAATGGGCTAATTTCCCTTTTGGGACACCCACTTAAAAAGCCACAAGCAAATTAGTACATTACACCTTAGCATGCAACTTTTACGCTTTTCACGATTAAATCCTTTTTATCAAATTAAGCACTTAAACGATAAAATTTCTCTACGAAACTTTCACACATTTTATTTCACATATAATAGACACAGAATAAATTATTAGAATATTACTCGGACTCGGATTCGTGGTCCCGAAACCACCGTTCCGATTAGGGTCAAAATTGGTCTGTTACAACTCTCCTCCCCTTAAGGATTTTCGTCCTCGAAAATCTTGCCGTTAAACAAGTTCGGATATTGTTGCCTCATTGAATCCTCAGGTTCCCACGTAGCCTCATTAACTCCGTGTGTATTCCATAATACTTTCACTAATGGAATCCTCTTATTTCTCAACTCTTTCATTTCCCGAGCTAAGATACGGATCGGTTCTTCATCATATGTCAAATCGGATCGAATTTCAATCTCTGACGGTGTGATCACATGTGACGGATCCAATCTGTATTTGCGAAGCATCGAAACGTGAAATACATTGTGTATCTTTTCTAAATCAGAGGGCAATGTCAATCTATAAGCAACAGGCCCTATACGTTCGATGATTTCATACGGTCCGATAAATCTCGGACTCAACTTGCCTTTCCGACCAAATCGGAGTATTTTCTTCCACGGAGAAACTTTTAAGAACACCCGATCTCCGACCTGAAATTCAATGTCCTTACGTTTCAAGTCGGCATAGGACTTTGACGATCGAAGCGACTTTGAATTACTCCTAATAACAACCACCTACATTACTTTCTTTAATCCAATCAACCCCGTGTATCTTATTTTCACTGAGCTCAGTCCAATACAACGGTGTGCGACATTTTCGACCGTATAAGGCTTCATAAGGCACCATTTTTATACGAGTTTGGAAGCTATTATTATAAGCAAATTCAACCAAAGGTAGGTATCGTTCCCACGTACCTTCAAATTCGAGAACGCAACACCTCAACATGTCCTCAAGTATCAAAATAGTTCACTCAGACTGACCGTCTGTTTGCGGGTGAAAGGCTGTACTAAAATAAAGTTTAGTACCTAAAGCATCTTGCAATTTCTTCCAAAATTGTTATGTGAATCTTGGGTCTCTATCTGAAACAATGGAACTCGGTACACCGTGCAACCTTACAATCTGCGACACATACAATTCGGCAAGCTTATCAAGTGAATAGTCGATACGTACCGGCACAAAATGAGCTGATTTAGTCAGTCTATCAATGATAACCCATACGGCATCTTTCTTACCCGGTGTCATAGGAAGACCGGATACAAAATCCATTGTAATTCTATCCCATTTCCATTCGGGTATCATGATTGGTTGAGGTAATCCGGACGGTACCTGATGCTCAGCTTTCATTGTTGACAGATTAAGCACTTGGAAACAAACTCAGATATATGTCCCGTTTCATGCCAGGCCACCAATAGAACTGCTTCAAATCGTTATACATTTTTGTGCTACCCGGTGTATCGATAGTCGACCACTATGGGCCTCACTCAGGATCATCTGTATCAAATCTGAGTTCTTTGGAACACACAATCGGCTTTTATAATTTAAACAATCATTTGCATGAATCTGAAAATTTGATTACCGTTTTCACACTGAATCTGAATAGAAAACAAATTTTTGTCAACCTTCTGTGCATCACGAATTTGCTGAATAAACATCGGTCTTGCTTGTAACTCGGCTATGATCGAACCATCATCAGACATAGCCATCTGTGCATTCAATGCACAAAGAGCAAATAATGATTTTCGACTTAACGCATCCGCAACAACATTAGCTTTCCCTGGATGGTAGTCAATCACTAATTCATAGTCTTTCAGCAATTCTAACCATCTGCGTTGTCTCAAATTTAGATCTTTCTAAGTCATCAAATATTTTAGACTTTTATGGTCCGAATAAATATGACATTTCTCGCCAAATAAGTAGTGACGCCAAATTTTCAATGCGAACACAATGGCTGCTAATTCCAGATCGTGAGTCGGATAATTCTTCTCATGCAGCTTCAATTGTCTCGAAGCGTAGGCTATAACCTTGCCTTCCTGCATTAAAACACAACCCAACCCATTCAAGGAAGCATCACTAAAAGCAATAAATTCTTTACCCGATTCAGGCTGAGCTAACACTGGAGCTTCGGTCAAAAGGGCTTTCAACTGCTCGAAACTTTTCTGACACTTTTCTGACCACTCAAATTTGACATCTTTCTATAGTAGTCTTGTCAAAGGTGTAGCTATAATAGAAAAACCTTTTACAAATCGTCTGTAATATCCCGCAAGGCTTAGGAAACTTCGGATCTCGGAAACATTCTTTGGTGGTTTCCAATCGAGTATAGCTGCTATTTTGTTTGGATCCACCCGAATACCTGACACCGAAACAACATGACCCAAGAAGCTAACTTCATTCATCCAAAACTCACACTTACTGAACTTTGCATACAATCGTTGATCTCTCAAAATTTGTAGGACTACTCTCAAATGCTCAGCATGTTCAGTTTCATTTTTAGAGTAGATTAGTATATCATCAATAAACACTAGTACAAACCGGTCCAAAAACTGTCGGAAGACTCGGTTCATTAGATCCATAAAAATAGCAGGTGCATTAGTGAGTCCAAAAGGCATAACCAAAAACTCAAAATGTCCGTACCTCATTCGAGAATGCGATCTTTGGCACATCTCAGTATCTCTCGACTATGGCCCGATAATAACCCGATCTCAAATCTATCTTTGAAAACACTGAAGCCCCCTTCAACTGATCAAACAAATCATCAATCCGAGGTAACGGGTACTTATTCTTTATGGTTACCTTATTTAGTTGCTTGTGAGTCGATACACATTCGCATGGTCCCATCTTTCTTTTCACGAATAAAACCGGTGCACCCCAAGGAGAGAAGCTCGATCGTGCAAAGCCCCTATCTGTCAACTCTTGCAACGCGTGCTTTCAATTCTTTTAATTCGATGAGGTGCCATTCGATGCGGAGCTATCGAAAATGGAGTCGTGCCGGCACTAACTCAATGCCGAACTCAATCTCTCGTCTTCGGGGTAAACCCCGTAGTTCTTCCGAAACACATCGGGTATTCACATACAACCGATCTGATTCGATTTGTTTCTCGACATTTTATTATCCAATTACATAAGCGGATAAGCTTCACACCCTTTTCTCACATACTTAGGGCTAACATTGAAGATATTATCGTAGGCAACCCATTTACATCACGAGATTTAATTACGATGGTCTCACCGTTCGACATTTCAAATCAATAAGCTTTCTTTTACAATCCACTATTGCCTCATGTGAAGTTAACTACCCATACCCAAGATTATATCAAATTCGTCAAAGGGAAACAACATTAAATCAAAGGGAAACAGTAAATCCGAATCATCAACGGGCAACCCCTACACACTTTATTTACAAGCACACATCTACCCAAAGGGTTGGACACACGTATCACAAACTCGGTAGACTCAACTAGCGAGTCTTTCTCAATTCTAAAGTTTCACACCCATATGAGTGAGTCGAACCAGGGATCAATTAATGCAATTACGATGAGTGTCATAAAGGGTGAAAGTACCGGTAATGACATCGGGAGAGAAGCATCCTCTCGGCTCGTGCAAAGCATAAGCTCTAGCCGGAGCTCTAGCCTTAGATCGAATCAGTGTTCTTCGTTCCTTCGACTACCACCTACATTGCCTAATGTGCGGGTGGTGCGCCCGCATGTGACGTGTTGCTCGGCTTAATATTCTCGAATCGTATTACGCTCGGTCAATATCGGACATTCTCTAATGAAATGATCGATGATCCACATTTAAAGCGGGGACCGATCATGAAATCTACAACTCCCTGAGTGCCATTTTCCACAGTGCTTGCATTTAACTCTATTCTGTGGAACGTTACCAACACTGGCTATCGAGGTAGCTCGAGAGCTCATAGGAGGTCAATCCCGTCTAGGTGGATCTGTAGTAGCTTTATGTCTTTGTAGTCATCTCTCGAACTTCTTGGATGTGGAATGGAAGACCTTACCCGAAGATCTTTTACGAATGTCTCTAGCGTCTGTCTCAGCCTTTCTTTTCTCTTTCCCGAGCTCTTCAGCTTTGCAAGCTCGCTCAACTAGAGTCACAAACTCTTGAATTTCAAGAATGCCAACAAACATCTTTATATCTTCATTTAGGCCATCTTCAAATCTTTTACACATAATAGCTTCATGAAAACACACTCTCTAGCATATCTCACGAGCCCGACAAATTCTCTTTCATATTCCGTCACGGTCATTCGCCCCTGCTTCAGCTCAAGGAATTCCTTTCATTTTTGATCAATGAATCTTTGACTGATATATTTCTTGCGAAATTCATTCTGGAAGAAATCCCACGTCACTTTTTCTTTCGAAACTACTGATACTAGTGTATTCCACGGTGATATGCGATGTCCTGATAGAAAGATATAGCACACTTCGTGCATTCATCCGGAGTACAAGATAGCTCATCAAGTACCCGAATAGTGTTATCAAGCCATATTTCGGCTCGCTCTGCGTCATCATCATCATTGGCTTTAAATTCTTCGGCCCCAAATTTTCGGATATTATCAACTGGGGGCCTACTAGATCTCACCGGATCTATCATCGGGGGTGCTGAAGGAATCGGAGTTGGATTATTCGGGGGTGGGGGTTGATATACAGCCGGGTTAGTCTGGATAAACTGGGTAAACCACTCATTCATCATTTGATAGAAGGCTTGCTTTGTAACATCCTAGAAATGGGGCCATTTGGAATTTAATTATTTTTCCTTATGTATGAACTGCTGTGATATTATTTATGGAATAATAGAGCTTAATTAAGGCTTTGAGTTGGCAAGGTTTGGTAGAAAATTTTAGTTTTTAACTTTAAAGGCAGGGAGCCTTAGCAGGAGGGGGTTATAAGAATAAATGAAGGAGTTTGGACACTAAAGAGCCCTTGGTAAAGTGGCAAAAGTGAGGCCACTTAGGAGACTGCATGTGACGCCACCAAGGAGCAAGGGAGAACCTTGGTTCGAGTCACAACAATCTCCCTTTTTGCATTATGGTTGGACGGCATAATGGGAGAGTTTTTCTCCCTTTAAACTCTTTTTATTTGAGTTATTAAAGGATAATATGAGCTTGTCTTTTAATTAGATTTTATGGAAGATAAATAAGGATGTTAATTGGATTAATAGGGGATTTTTGAGTGATTATTTGGGGATTAATTCAAAATTATTTGAATTAAATTAAAATAAGTGGCCAAGAGGATTTTTAGGTGTTTAGCCGAAATTTGAACTCCTTGAGCAAGGAGGAGTGGACGGCAAGGCTACTAGGGGGGGTGCCGAATGCTTATAAAAAGCATCAACCTATTCCTTGTTTTGTTTTTTTTCCCATCTTTGCAAGTGCCGAAATTCTCAACCCTCCCATCTATTTTCTTTCTTTTCCTTCTCTCAAAATCCTTAGCTGAAACCTTCATTCCATATCTCTCTTTATTCTCTTCTTCTTCTAACTCAAGCCGAATCCTCTCCCTTGGTGTGCCGATTTTCCTTCTCCCCATTTGGTGTATCTTTGGCCGAATATTAAAGCAAGGGTAAGTATGCCGAAACTCTTTTCCATGTTCCATTCTCTCTGTCGACTTGGTTAATAGAGAAGCTGAATTATTTTAGCGACTAATCAGTGATAGAATCGGATCTATTTAGGTACCCGGGATTTTGGAGTATTCGATCCAAGCCTCAGTTCTTGTAAATCGGTTTTGGTAAGGATCTATTCTTTTTGGTATTCAATTAAGCCAAGAGCTACTAATAATGATGATGACCGATTGTAGGAAGTGAAGCAGATTTGTGAACCAGCATGCAAGTGAGTACTTAGAGGCAAATAGGTAAGGTTTGGGTTCAGTTGGTAACCCCTTTAGATTTATTTGATTTGGCCGAATAGGCCATAGTACGAATCCCATAGTTGGCCGAATATAGGTGCAAGTAGATCTAGGGTGGCCGACTCTTCTTTCGGGATTTAGACTTCTCGTGGTGACAGGTGTGTACATACACACTTATAGCAACTAATAGATTGTATTAAATACATGTTGTATGTAAATCTGCTTGATGCAGATGCAGATTTGGTACCTTAACGGTACAAGTGAGGATCCCGGTAAGTCTCTGTTAATATGAGATCATTTTAATGCTTTTGGGAAGCATGGCTTATTGATACATGTGATAAATGTGTGAGATCTATTGATAAGCTGTTTAACTACATCATGGGTTATATGAGAGGAGGGGCGGTGATATTGTGCCGACGCGGGCACCAGATGTTTTGGTAACACATGCTTTGTGACTACTGATCACCAGAGGTTTGGTACCTCCAGAGGTTTGGCACCTCATAGCGACTTGTCCCTATGGTTAACGCCACCGTGGGTTGGCCCCACTTGAGTTATGGGATCGTCTGCCAGTGATTTGGTATCACATGATGGGTTGGCCCCATCAATCGATTCGTGTCTACGGACACCAGTGTTTTGGTAACACATTGTGACTATATGTCACCAGTGGTTTGGCACCACCAGTGGTTTGGTACCACAACGGGGTAGACAGTGGCGTTTGGATGGTTAGGTTGGGAACTTAATATTATGCATGTTAATTGTTATATGTTGTGTATGAAAATGTTTTAAAACGGGGGAAGGGTTACATACTGAGTCTTGGTGACTCACCTTCTCCTTTACATTTTTCAGGTGACACTTAGATCGCGGATGTGGAGCCAGGTTGACTCGAGGTGGCCATGCAGTGGATTTAAATTAAATGAACTTTAATATTAGTTATGATAATTTCTATTTTCGATTTTTTTTTATATTTTATTTAGATGTAATAAGGCCTCCTGATATTTTATTTCTGTTATTTCTTTTCATATGTTGAATACTTGCTTTAAACTATGTTACTATTATTATTGAATTTAAAATCACATGTTTTCCCCAAATTAAATCGAAAAGTGTTTTATCGTGCCATCGGGCACCTTCGAAATTTTAAACTAACTTGACTTAATTAATTTCCAAAATTAACTTAAGTATGGTTTTATCAAAACAATCAATTGCAAAGGTTTCCGACAACTACAACTTCTACTTAGAAAAAGAGTTTTTCCAAAAATATTTTCCCTGTAACAGACCAGATTTGGCCATAGTGTTTGGGCCGGGTTTGGGTTGTTACAAATTGGTATCAGAGCCCAGTTCAAAGCTCGGCTGTGGGGGCCCAAGGCCCAAAAATGTTTTGGTAGGCCTTATGGAATGATTTTTGGTTTTTGAACAGCATGGCCCGAGTCTTCGACACCGATCCGCCCAGGTAAGTACATCTGAACCTCTTTGTGAATTATATTCTGTAGAAGGGTAGGAAGCATGGAACGTAGATAGACTTGTAGGAACATGAACCCTAGGATTAGACTACTCAAACACACAAACAAGACATAAGACTTAAGGAACTTAACCCACCTATGACTTAGTCAGTGAGCTAGGGTGTGGTAACCCCTGTACGCAAGTCTAGGAGTGGAACCGGAAGAGCCTGGTATTTAAGCAGTCCTCGTGACTCACCTCCTCTTCGCAGGTATCCTACCTGGTGCGTAGCTTCGGTTCACCGTAACTCAGAGGGCTCAGTGGCGTGGCAACCTCTGTACGCATGTCTAGAAAGGTTCCGGGGTGTGTCGGGCGTGGCACCCAGTGCAGCGGAATACTGGTTAGAGTGGACTGAGAGGATCATGGATGATCTTGACTTTGACCGAGAGGAGGAAAAGGCGAAAAGGGGCTGTGTCGCTTCTAAAGGATGAAGCGTACAGTGGTGGTGACGGTCCGAGATGGAGCCACGGCGAGATGATCGACACAGGATCATTTCAAAACCACCTATCGGAGAAGTATATGTGGGCACCGCTATACGGATGCTCGGAGGAAAGCCTTTCTAGGGTTAGTGCAAGGAATAAGTCGGTGTCGGAATATGAGGCGGAGTTTTTAAGGTGTGAGTAGGTATGCTAGAGGCATCGTGGCTCTCGACACGAGCGCCGTGTCCGCTTTGAGGACGGACTCGAGATGATTTGAGGTTCTTGATTGCCCATGCAGCAGTTCGTGAGTTCTCATCTCTAGTGGAAAAGGCTAAGGTAGCCGAAGGGATCAAGGAGGCCGTGAGGCAAAGCTATAGTAGGAATAATCGTAAGTGAGGATTTGGGTCACCGGATCCGGTGGTAGTGTCGAGAAAAGGCTAGGCCAAGTGGGCCAAATCAGGCGGCAAGGCCCATGACTACTAATCAGAGGCCGACTCAGTGTAACCATTGTGGAAAGACTCATTGGGGAGGTTGTTGGACCGGTGATAGAGGATGTTTTGAGTGTGGGTCTTTGGAGCATCGTGTCGAGAGATTGTCCCCTGAACTAGCTAAGAATCGAGCGAGGCGAGAATCGTACTCGGGATAGAAATGTGGGACCACGGAGGGTCGTGGTAATGGCAGAGGAAACAACGGTCCTAACCGAGGTCATGGAACTCAGGGCAGAGGTTCAGGCAACACAGAGGCTAGGCAGCCTGGCTTAGTCTACGCAACGAGGCGTCGCGAGGAGGGTGACGCACCGGATGTCATAACTGGTACGTTTCTAATTTTTGGTCTTCCTTATGTTGCATTAATTGATGTGGGCTCGACGCACTCGTACGTTGCTAGTAGTGTGGTAGGAACTATGGGCCTAGACTCTGAAACTGCTTCTAGGGAGATGACTGTAGTTAGCCCTTTAGGTCACTCTGTAGTGGTAGACAAACTTTATAGAGACATACCCCTAGAACTCCAAGGGGTAGTATTTGTGGCTGATCTGATGGAACTACCATTTGGGGAGTTCGATTTGATCCTTGGAATGGACCGGTGGTTAAGTATCGGTAAATTGGGATTGCGCGGCTAAGCGCATGGTTCTTAAGACGGCTGAAGGTGATGAAGTGGTTATGATAGGTGATAGAAGGAATTACCTATCCAAGTAGTGTCTGCCTTGAAGGCTGAAAAGATGGTCAAGAAGGGTTGTGAGGCGTATTTGGTTCGAATCTGTGCTTTGGAAGCCAAGGAGTCAGTGGTTGAAAAGGTCCGAACGGTTGGGGAATTCGCTGATGTGTTCCCAGAAGAGCTTCCGGGTCTGACTCCAGATCGAGAAGTTGAATTCGGTATAGACTTGCTACCCGGAACGGCACCTGTGTCCATAGCACCATACCGAATGGCACCAAAGGAATTGGTGGATCTGAAGGCTCAAATTCAGGAGCTCTTGGGTAGAGGGTTTATCCGACCCAGTATATCTCCGTGGGGAGCACCGGTGTTATTTGTCAAGAAGAAAGACGGTTCAATGCGGATGTGTATCGACTACCGCCAATTGAACAAGTTAACGATTAAGAACAAGTATCCGTTGCCTCGGATTGACGACTTGTTCGATCAACTGAAGGGTGCCTCGGTGTTCTCGAAGATAGACCTTAGGTCGGGTTACTATCAACTTAAGGTGAAGGAAGTTGATGTTCACACGGCATTCTGAACTCGGTATGGGCACTACGAGTTCCTCGTAATGCCATTTGGATTGACCAATGCGCCGGCAGCGTTTATGGACTTGATGAATAGGGTGTTTCAGCAGTACTTAGACCAATTTGTCGTGGTGTTCATAGACGACATATTAGTTTATTCTAAGACGGAAGAGGAGCATGATATGTATTTGCGTATAGCTCTACAAGTGTTGAGGGAGAAGAAATTATATGCCAAATTCAGCAAGTGCGAATTTTGGCTTAGGGAGGTGGCTTTCTTAGGTCACGTAGTGTCGGCTGAGGGAATTAGAGTAGACCCTCGCAAGATTGAGGCGGTGTTGGATTGGAAACCGCCTAGGTCGGTGGCTGAAATACGAAGTTTTCTGGGTCTAGCGGGGTACTATCGGAGATTTGTGGAAGGATTCTCTTTAATCGCAGTGCCGTTAACTAAGTTACAAAGGAAAGGTGTTCCATTTGTATGGACGGAGAAGCAGCAAGAAAGCTTTGATAAGCTAAGGAAAATTCTGACGGAAGCTCCGGTTTTGGTATAGCCTGAAGCAGGAAAGTTGTTTACCGTCTACTGTGATGCATCCCATACTTGGTTTGGGATGTGTCTTGATCTGAAGGAAAGGTAGTAGCCTATGCGTCCCGTCAGTTAAGATCGCATGAGGTTAACTACCCAACGCACGACTTGGAGTTAGCCGCAGTTGTCTTCGCTCTAAAGATATGGAGACACTATCTGTATGGGGAAAAGTCAATAGTCTACACGGACCACAAAAGCTTGAGGTATCTTCTGACTCAGAAAGATCTAAACCTGAGACAACGTCGGTGGATTGAACTATTAAAGGACTACGATTGTTCAATCGAGTACCATCCGGGTAAGGCTAACGTGGTAGCTGACGCGTTAAGCCGGAAGGTTGTGACAGACTTAAGAGCAATGTTTACTCGGTTGAGTCTATATGACGATGGGAGTCTCTTGGTAGAGCTGCAAGTTAAGCCAACGTAGATCGAGGAGATTAAGGTCAAGCAGTTAGTGGATGAAGGATTGAATGCTAAGAGGGTATAAGTCTAGGATGGTGGTCTGGAAGGGTACAGTCTGTCTAGTGATGGAGTGCTTTGTTTTCAAGGGCGAGCATGTATGCCAAAGGATATGGAGTTGAGGCGGAAAATTCTCCATGATGCACATAGCAGCCCATACGCTATGCATCCGGGGGGAAGCAAGATGTATGGAGATCTCACGAGCTTGATTACGGTGGCCCGGGTTGAAGCGTGAGGTAACTGAATTTGTGGGAAAGTGTCTGACGTGTCAGCAGGTTAAGGCTGAACATCAGTTGCCTTCAGGGCTACTTCAACCGGTAAAGATCCCTCAATGGAAGTGGGAGCGGATCACTATGGATTTCGTCAGTGGGCTACCCCTGACGCCTAGCAAGAAGGACGCAGTTTGGGTGATTGTGGACCGTCTGACTAAGTCAGCACACTTCATACCGGTAAGAGTGGATTTTTCTCTTCAGAAGCTAGCTAAGTTGTATGTGTCGGAAATAGTGAGATTGCATGGTGTGCCAATATCGATCATCTCGGATAGGGATCCCAGATTCACGTCAAGGTTCTGGAAAGCGTTGCATCAAGCTTTGGGTACACGGTTGGATTTCAGTACAGCTTTCCATCCACAATCTGACGGACAATCGGAAAGGGTGATACAGATCTTAGAGGACATGTTAAGAGGATGTGTGTTGAATTTTAGTGGTAGTTGGGAGGAGTACCTACTATTAGCGGAATTCGCTTATAACAATAGTTATCAAGTGAGTATTCAGATGGCTCCATATGAAGCGCTGTATGGACGGAAATGTCGTACTCCGACGTGTTGGACGGAGTTGGGTGAGCGGCAGGTTTTGGGTCCAGAATTGGTAGCAGAAACTGAGGACAAAGTTAAGGTAATCCGGACTCGTCTCAAGGAAGCATCGGATAGGCAGAAGTCCTATGCTGACTTAAAATGCAGGGAAATGGAGTATGCTGTAGGAGACAACGTTTTTCTGAAGGTGTCACCTTGGAAAAAGGTGCTGAGATTTGGCCGAAGGGAAGCCGAGCCCAAGGTTCATCGGGCCATATCTGATTTATAAAGCGAGTAGGACCGTGTAGCTTATCGGCTTGAGTTGCCGCGGAATCGAATCGAGATCCATGGCGTATTTCATGTATCGATGTTGAGACGGTGTCGGTCGATCCTTCGCCACGTTGTGCCGATGAGCGAGATCGAGGTAAACTTCGGTTTATCTTTTGAAGAAGAACCGGTCCAGATCTTAGATCGAGATGTGAAGGTTCTACGTGAGAAAGTCGCGTGCCCTTAGTGAAAGTGCTATGGCGGAACCATGGTACAGCAGAGAAGCTACGTGGGAACCCAAGGATGTGATGCGGCAGCAATACCCCCACCTCTTCTAATCAGGTAATTTCGAGGACGAAATTTATTTTAAGGGGGGTAGAATGTAACATCCTAGAAATGGGGCCATTTGGAATTTAATTATTTTTCCTTATGTATGAATCTAGCACGTGATATTATTTATGGAATAATAGAGCTTAATTAAGGCTTTGAGTTGGCACGGTTTGGTAGAAAATTTCAGATTTTTTAACTTTAAAGGCGAGGAGCCTTAGCGGGAGGGGTTATAAGAATAAATGAAGGAGTTTGGACACTAAAGAGCCCTTGGTAAAGTGGCAAAAGTGAGGCCACTTAGGAGACGCATGTGGCGCCACCAAGGAGCAAGGGAGAACCTTGTGCGAGTCACAACAATCTCCTTTTTGCATTATGGTTGGGCGGCATAATGGGAGAGTTTTCTCTCCTTTAAACTCTTTTTATTTGAGTTATTAAAGGATAATATGAGCTTGTCTTTTAATTAGATTTTATGGAAGATAAATAAGGATGTTAATTGGATTAATAGGGGATTTTTGAGTGATTATTTGGGGATTAATTCAAAATTATTTGAATTAAATTAAAATAAGTGGCCAAGAGGATTTTTAGGTGTTTAGCCGAAATTTGAACTCCTTGAGCAAGGAGGAGTGGACGGCAAGGCTACTAAGGGGGTGCCGAATGCTTATAAAAAGCATCAACCTATTCCTTGTTTTGTTTTTTTCCCATCTTTGCAAGTGCCGAAATTCTCAACCCTCCCATCTATTTTCTTTCTTTTCCTTCTCTCAAAATCCTTAGCCGAAACCTTCATTCCATATCTCTCTTTATTCTCTTCTTCTTCTAACTGAAGCCGAATCCTCTCCCTTGGTGTGCCGATTTTCCTTCTCCCCATTTGGTGTATCTTTGGCCGAATATTAAAGCAAGGGTAAGTATGCCGAAACTCTTTTCCATGTTCCATTCTCTCTGTCGACTTGGTTAATAGAGAAGCTGAATTATTTTAGCGACTAATCAGTGATAGAATCGGATCTATTTAGGTACCCGGGATTTTGGAGTATTTGATCCAAGCCTCAGTCCTTGTAAATCGGTTTTGGTAAGGATCTATTCTTTTTGGTATTCGATTAAGCCAAGAGCTACTAATAATGATGATGACCGATTGTAGGAAGTGAAGCAGATTTGTGAACCGGGTACCGAAGTGAGTACTTAGAGGCAAATAGGTAAGGTTTGGGTTTAGTTGGTAACCCCTTTAGATTTATTTGATTTGGCCGAATAGGCCATAGTACTAATCCCATAGTTGGCCGAATATAGGTGCAAGTAGATCTAGGGTGGCCGACTCTTCTTTCGGGATTTAGACTTCTCGTGGTGACAGGTGTGTACATACACACTTATAGCAACTAATAGATTGTATTAAATACATGTTGTATGTAAATCTGCTTGATGTAGATACAGATTTGGTACCTTAACGGTACAAGTGAGGATCTCGGTAAGTCTCTGTTAATATGAGATCATTTTAATGCTTTTGGGAAGCATGGCTTATTGATACATGTGATAAATGTGTGAGATCTGTTGATAACTGTTTAACTACTGTGGGTTATATGAGAGGAGGGGGCAGTGATATTGTGCCGACGGGCACTAGTGTTTTGGTAACACACTGTGACTACAGTCACAAGAGGTTTGGTACCTCCAGAGGTTTGGCACCTCATAGCGACTTGTCCCTGTGGTTAACGCCACCGTGGGTTGGCCCCACTCGAGATATGGGATCGTCTGCCAGTGATTTGGTATCACATGATGGGTTGGCCCCATCAATCGATTCGTGTCTATGGGCACCAGTGTTTTGGTAACACATTGTGACTATATGTCACCAGTGGTTTGGCACCACCAGTGGTTTGGTACCACAACGGGGTAGACAGTGGCGTTTGGATGGTTAGGTTGGGAACTGAATATTATGCATGTTAATTGTTATATGTTGTGTATGAAAATGTTTTAAAACGGGGGAAGGGTTACATACTGAGTCTTGGTGACTCACCTTCTCCTTTACATTTTTCAGGTGACACTTAGATCGCGGATGTGGAGCCGGGTTGACTCGAGGTGGCCATGCAGTGGATTTAAATTAAATGAACTTTAATTTTAGTTATGATAATTTCTATTTCTGTTTTTTTTATATTTTATTTAGATGTAATAAGGCCTCCTGATATTTTATTTCTGTTATTTCTTTTCATATGTTGAATACTTGCTTTAAACTATGTTACTATTATTATTGAATTTAAAATCACATGTTTTCCCCAAATTAAATCGAAAAGTGTTTTATCGTGCCATCGGGCACCTTCGAAATTTTAAACTAACTTGACTTAATTAATTTCCAAAATTAACTTAAGTATGGTTTTATCAAAACAATCAATTGCAAAGGTTTCCGACAACTACAACTTCTACTTAGAAAAAGAGTTTTTCCAAAAATATTTTCCCTGTAACAGACCAGATTTGGCCATAGTGTTTGGGCCGGGTTTGGGTTGTTACATGCTTAGTCTCTCCCTCATGACTACCCGAAATAGGTCGAGAGTCTACCGGCACTGATTCATGTGCACGGTCAGGCGCTACACTTTCTACATCATCCGCTACGGCTCTTTCAGGATCAGTATCCATTTACTATATAAAACAAAGTTCAGGCTGTCAGAAGTCACCACACTATCAATATATGATAAAGGCATGTATAGCTAGACTCACACGCGCTACGGTAGTCCTAGAATCGACTAAACCATAAGCTCTGATACCAATCAAATGTAACACCCCTTACCCGAGACCTTTACCGGAGTCGAGTATGTGGTATTACTAAACTTGACTACTAGTTCGGGGCATAAGAATTTAAAGCTGTCCAACTGCGTCATGCTGACTAAATTGATCATAACTCGAGTTACAAAACTCAAAATTTAGATCTGTAAATTTTCCTTGAAACTAGACTCATATGTGTATATACCATAATTTTTCCAGAAGTTTTCATATGGCCAGTTAGTACAGTTTATTCATCAAAATTTCCCATATTTCACTGTTGATGATTCTGACCTATCGTTACAAAAACTCAGTTATCTCATTGCAAAAATTTTCAATAGTGTTCTTGTTTATTCCAATAAAAAATAGACTCATTAAGGATTCTAAGAATATAAACTATGTTCCCTAATTATTGTTGTACAATTTTTGACAATTTTCCCAAGACAGAACATGGACTCACGAATTCATTCAGAACAAGTCTCACTAAAATTTAAATATCTCATAACATAAAACTCCTTTGCCTACTCTGTTTCTTTCATATCAAAATAGACACAATAAGATTTGATTCTATACCTCATTCACCTTCTAATTCAATTTATTCTATTTTTAGTGATTTTTCAAAATCACATCACTGCTGCTAACTAAAAACTGTTTCATTACAAAAATATGATTAACTAGTTATAAACGAATATACCCACATACAACTCGTACTATCCATGCATTTTAATCATTTACACAATTTAACTTGTACCTAAAACATTCACGTAATATCATAACATCTTCAATTTATTAACAAAACACGACTATGGTTCCATATAACTGAGTAAACTTCGATTAAGAGTGCACAAACATTACTGACATAAACCGACATTTGTATCAAAAGTCCATAAAGCATACTTAACTAAAAATTTAGCCATATTCGCATGGCTATTATATACATGAACCAAAAGTTTTCACCAAAACAAAGACAAAGCCTTTCCTATACATGCCTTCATTCGAAAACTAAAATGAAAGAGTACCAAAACGGTTTGATAGTGTGGACGACTTTCTGAACGATCCCGATGAGCTTGTAGTTTGCACCTAATCTATAAAACAGAGAAAACATTTCGCACAATTAAGCTTACTAGCTTAGTAAGTCCTAAATTCATGATAAATATAACATTCAAATATTAACATTTAAAATTTCAATAGTTCAACTTGTACATTTGTACTCACATTTACTTTCAAGCTTTCAATTTCATACCTATATAACGTATAATTTCATAGAACAATTTCTCTTTAACCGCATGCTTATATAATCAAAATATTTATTCATAATCCAACCTTCCAAAACCAAAAATGTCATCACGCAACCATGGATATAAACATTCATATACTTAAAGTTCAATTATTATAATGTGGCATCAAAAACACAACAACCCATGTGGCCGAATATACCTAGTCTTGTATCCATATTTTAAAAGACCAAAGCCACAATATTCATATCATTCATTAGTAAAACCAAGAACACATACAACTTCATTAGTAATAAATAACTGAATTACTTGCTTACCTTATTTTAAATAGGTACGAAGTTAATTCATACCTTACATGCTTACCTGAGCATTTAACCCAATAAATTAGCTTTAACTTGCCTTGAACAAAAACTCGATTTCTCTTTTGTAAAACACGCCACCGGCATCAAGCTCGCTAGGCGTAAAAGCCCGATAAGTGACACCGCACAAGGGCACGCTAGGCGTAATAGCCCGATAAGTAACACTTGCACGAAGCTCTTGGCAGTAGCACAATAGCCCGATAAGTAACACTGCAAGCACGAAGCTCACGCTAGGCGTAATAACCGAAACATATCAATATAGTTAAACATTTCCAATGCACTTCATAAATATTATATACATATGTCCAACTCAATTGGGCTCGCGCACATTTAAACAATTAAAATCATTATACGATCCAACAATTTACACCACATAACCAACTTTAATCATCAAGCTAGTATACTTACATACACTCGGCCATGATATAAATGTGTACTAAAATTCATCAATTTTTATAATTTAATATAATCAAAATTTATTTTTTTGACATATTTTAGCTAAAGGACTTACCTCGGTTGTCGATAGTCCGTGCGAATCGGCTATTCGAGAACCTTCGTCTTTCCCCTGTCTAATTCCGTTTTTCTTTGCTCTTGATCTAAAACACATTAGAATTTAGTTCATTTAATCGCATTTCATCTCAATTTAGTCCCAAAACACACAAATGGGCAATTTACCATTTTGCCCCTAATGTTTTCCATTTTTACAAATTGGTCCTATCTACACAAAACAAAAAATATGCAAAATTTTCCAACACCATAGCTTGGCCGAATCTTCCCTATAGCCATAGGTGTCCATGCATTTCATTTATTTGACATTTTAATCCTTCACAAATTTATTCTTTTCAATTTAGCCCTATTTACTCAAAATCACCAAAAACTTCAACATAAAACTTATAAATCTTTAACATATATTTAATCTAAAATCATCAAACATCAAAACTATCCAAGCATGTTAATGGCCGAATCCTATATACATAGTATTTTCAAAAATTTAGACATGGGTCGGGTAATATACGAAGCAATGATCTCAAAAACGTAAAAATTATCAAAAACTAAAAACCGACCATACCTTAATCAAGCTTTCCAACTTGCCGAAACTTAAAGCTTTAACAATGGTGTTTTCTATCCTAACATTCGGCTAGGAGAGAATGAAAGAGATGATGGCTTTATTTTTATGTTTGTTTTATATAAATGCATTAGCATTATTATAATATATAACATAACCTTATAAAAAAATTAATATAACTAAACTAACATATATAGGTAGCTAATTTGGCCCATTGCCGTCCATTAATATGGTTAATGGGCTAATTGCCCTTTTGGGACACCCACTTAAAAAGCCACAAGCAAATTAGTACATTACACCTTAGCATGCAACTTTTACGCTTTTCACGATTAAATCCTTTTTATCAAATTAAGCACTTAAACGATAAAATTTCTCTACGAAACTTTCACACATTTTATTTCACATATAATAGACACAGAATAAATTATTAGAATATTACTCAGACTTGAATTCGTGGTCCCGAAACCACCGTTCTGATTAGGGTCAAAATTGGTCTGTTACAGGCAAGGTGGTAATGGCGCATGAGTATTAGCATGAGAGGAGAGGTTCGAATCCCTTAAATAGCATTTGGACAACTTTTATTTTGCTCTTCTATGGTAAGTGTCGGCCAAGCTTATTTATGGTAAGTGTTGACTTTGTTATTTTTGGTTAGTATATCAAAGGAATAAGGTAAGAGTGAATTTATGGTAGGGAATCAAGAAAAAATATGGAAAGATATGGAGGCATAGGGCAAGTATCAAGGAAAATGTTTTGGAAACAAATTCATGGTCATTTGACCAATGAATTTGGATGGCATAGTGGCTAGGGGGAGGTTGGCCGAAAATGCTAGTAACTTGGTAAGGTTTAAGAGTTTGCTTTTGGTCATTTTTAGTTTTTGTGCAAAGTTTTGCAGCTCTGTTTTCAACCTTTCTCCTTTGGCCGAATTTGATCAATTGGTAAGCCTAAATCTTTTGACCATTTGGTCATTTTTGCTCATCCTAGTATTCTGTTGTGTATTCTTTTCATAGTGCCGAAATCACCTATACCAAAAAGCCTTTCTTTTCTTTTCTTCTCCCCTTTGCCGAATATACATTTCTCCCAAAACTCATCTATTTCTTTCTTTCTCTTTTATTCTCTTTGAAAACCGAAACAACTTTATCATCATTATTCTCCCATCTTTTATTTCTTTTCACTCGTATTTTTCTCCATTGTTTTTCCTCATGGCCGAATGTTAGTGTGCCCATAGCCGAATCTTCCTCTCTTTTCTTTGGTTGCATAGCCGAATCCTCCATCATTCACAAACATCGTTCTCAATCTTTTCTTTCAATAATAGATAATAGGTGAGGATTCTTTTTATTTTACGATTAGTTAATAATTATGTTGGCCGAATCTTGATGGTGGTAAGAAGGATTCTTTAGATCGAAATTATCATTAACGTTTCCAATAGTTATATTTTAGTGCGATAGCGGAAGATCGAAAATCAAGCATTTGTGGGTATCTAGAACGTTGGAATCGATTTAAGTGATAAAGAAACGTTTTGGTCGATTCTCATATTGTGGTACAAGGATTTTTGTGGTAAGAAATCTCATCCTTAAAAACCCTTAGTCATATTTTCGTTATAATATTAGATTGGATTAACGATCTCTTGTCTTTGAAGACAATCAAAATAGGGAAGAAAAGGGCGGTGTTTAGTCTTCGGAAGAAGGGAGGTTCCATTAATCCCCCTAAGTATAAACAAAGGGCTATTTCGGGAATCCGAGATTTTCCACCGGGTTGCGGACGTTCATCCGAGGAAAATCATTTGTTCGAAGTCGTTCGAACTCCCGAACCATTATTTGTTCGTGGATTTGATTCGGTTAACGAACCATCAATCGGGGAGAAACCGCAAATAGAAGTAGTTCGAAAATCTTAGGGTAAAATTTTAGATCGATATTTTTTTAGATCGGTTTTATTAATAAAATTATAGTGTTCTAATTATCGTGATACGTATAGGTGTTGACGAGCGGGAAAGTCTAGTTCTCATTATAACCAGGTGTGTAACTTCACACTCATCTTTCGGGTTAGATACTAAACCGTAAGTATAGTGATAAATCGTAGAAATGGCAAAATCGAAAATTTTGTGATATTAACACTTTTGTGTAAATGCTCGTAAACGGTAAAAATCGAGAAATTTATGAAAAATTGCTAGATCGATAAATTGGATCATAAAACTGCTAGATCGATAATTTGGATCATAAAACTGCTAGATCGATATTTTTAAATGGGCCAAAAAATTCTAGTTCGATAAATGGGCCAAAAATATTCTAGTTCGATAAATGGGCCAAAGATCTCTAGATTGCTAAATGGGCTAGATACTATATTGTTAATAGGCCCAAATGAAAAGTTAAATTATAGACTTATCTATAATATGGATTACTTGATAAATCATGTTATGATTAAAGTTTGTTATTCATACATAATTGCATGGGATGGGATTTGATGAAGAAAAGAAAGGCCTGTGGCCACGTATCTAGTTCGGTGGCTCTGCCACAAATTTTGGCTTAATGCCTCTAGTTCGGTGACTATGTCACAATCTAGTTCGGTAGTGCACTACAACAATATTAAAAAGGCTTAATGCCTATGATTGGTGTGTTTGGCAGGGTGGGTTGACTTGATCCCCACAGGTGTGTTGGTTGGTACGGGGGTGTTAGCGGATGGAAATTAGGGTTGGTTTGGGAAATTCATTTTTACATGCATTTTATTTTATTTTATTTTATGCTATTCTATATTGTTAAATTTGTAATTGGGCTCAAGCCCAAATTAATGCCTTGATGGTCTGGCCCAACAACGGTGGTAAGTGGGTTACACACTGAGTTCTTTGTAACTCACCCCGTTTTATTATCCATTTCAGGTAATGGAAATTGATGTGGACTTGGGCCGGAGATAACTTGGTGGAGGCCATACTACAAGCATGGGTTTTATAAACTATGAACTTTATTTAAGTTACTTATTTTAATTACTATTTTGGGTTGATGTAATAAGGCCTCTAATTATGTTTTTATGGATTTTATTGTGTGGATGGATTTAATTTTGTTTAAGACTCTCAATATGGGCTTATGTTAAATTTTTAAAGTTTTCTTAAAATATTATGTTTTATAACATTTTGAACACCTAAATTACTCTTTTAAATTCGTTCAAATTCTTTTAAAAACTATTTTAAGGTTTTGGCAACTATATTACAATTTATAAGATTGAAAACAAGTATTTTCTTAAATCATAAATTTTAAATCATTGTACTAAATTTTTATTAAACTTCATTTCCAAAAGGTTTTGTAGTCTTCGCTTTTACTTAAATCGTTAGAGAAGTAAATGGATGTTCGATCAGTGTGACAAACCAAATCTCGTCTTAACGCATAGACTTGGTTTGGGGTGTTACAAAAATCACACCCACCTCACTAACCATCTAATAATAAGGACTCTCCAGTCCATTAATCTGTTCTTTTAATTTTATTTTACTTTCTATTTTCTCTCTCTTTATATTTCTTGTCTTTAAATAAATATTTAGTATATTTTGAATTATTATTATTTCCTGGCTAATTCTTCACGAACTTCCCAATTTCTTCATCTAGCACAGAGATTGTCGGCGGCCACCACACCACGACTCTCCCAACTCAAGGAAGCCATCCAAATTCAGGAAGTTTCGTCTCTCCCTATCGCTTAAATTTCATATATATCTTTGTACATTGATGGCAATGTACATCTTAAGTGTGGGAGGGTGAATATTTATTTCGAGAAAGTGCCAACTTTCTGCATTATTCTCAAATCCCTGAATTATGCCTTGTTATTAAGTAATTTTCTCATATTATGATTAGAATGAATTTCTTTTGAATCATGATTTTTATTCATATGTTTTGGATTAAGTCATTGATAATTGTGCAGTGATGATTTAAACTTCAGGATACTAGAGAATCAAGCATGATGAGTCTATTTTCAAAAAAATTAAAATTTTGATTAGGTTGTCTACCTGAATCTAATTATTACCTTGAAGTTTGAAATTTACAAGGTTGATATCAAAAACCCATAATTTTTGTGAGATTTTGAGCCTTTTAGAGCATACATTCTTTCGTGCTCACTTTTTGATTATGAGTGTGTCAACATTGATTTGTTATTCTAGAACTTGCTTCAATTATACATGTCAAGACCACATTATTGATTTGATGTACGGAGATGATAAAGGCACTTAGGATTTAACGCATTCACTCCACTAAAAAGTTTACCTTCACAATTAACCCTTAGTGAACCCTTTGGATCCTAACAACCCTTTTATTGACTCACCCACTAATATTAACCTAAAACCCATCTTGTATTTGTTACCACCATTCATTGACTCCCTTTTTGTCGAGATTTGATTTTGAACAGTTTCCTAACTATGTTCTATTTTTCAGTTGTTAAACTTCTTTCTCATTATTGTAATGATTTGTTCTTAAAAAAAATCGAAGTATATTCATTATTAGTTATATGATTATTGAGCTTATACATTTAAAATCCACATCTTGAAGAAAAAGCTCGTATTATTAGTATTACAAGTTTTCAATTGATGTAATTATTTAAGATTAGTTCATTTTTATAGTTAGGTAATTTGTCAATTCAATCTCGATTCTAACCTTCTAATTCAGCCTTTATCCACACCTTTAACCCAAGCCCCATTACAACCCTTTTTAAAGACGTTTTGATTTGTGTATCATCTCATTTTGTAGTGGTGGAGATTTGATTTTCAGGCAAGCCTATGGGATTAACTTTTCATATTCGACTTTTGAGTACTTAATTTTGAACCTTAAAGACTTTGAGTGATTTGAGTGAATCTTTAGTAAGGATGTCAACTCTTGTTGATTTTGAAATTAAAGGTGATTATTTTGGTAAGGGAAAACACCTATATTTTTCGTGCTATAAAAATTATGACTTTGATTATTTGAATCTTTAAGATCCTTTTACTTAAATTATCAATGTTAGAATTATCTTTGAATTATGATGAAACATTATTGATGAATATTATGAATTAAGGAAGTTCATTTTAATTGGAAGTTGAAAATTTTGCTTGAGGACAAGCAAATGCTTAAGTGTGGGGGTATTTGATAAACCGTAATATATACATATTTTAATCCCACATTTAGCATACTCTTGGATGATTTAAGCCTTGAATTATGGAATTTGGTGCTTTTAATCCTTTAATTTCATGTTTTATACTTAGGAGAGCACCGGAGGATGCAAAGAACAAGAAATGGGCCTAAAACGGAGTAAATGGGCCAAATTACGAAATCGACATGGCTTGGGCCCAAGACCACATGACCGTGCCTCCTTAACAGACTCGAACACGGCCTAGCCACGATTCACACGGGCGTGTTCCATGGGCGTGTCCTTGCCGTGACAAAGAGGAATTTTACTCGGATTAGGGTACTTAGAGGCAAAGAAAACCATTCCAAAAGCCTATATAAACACCCTAGAGGTCAACCTTCAAGGGGGCGTCCAGTTAGGCCGAAGAGCCAAGCCAGAGAGGCCAGAATTGTGGAATTTACTCGTAGAAAGCCAGTTGATTCATCTCAAGAAGCCTGAGTCATACTCAAGACGAAGGATCTTCCCTTCAATTCCTTCAGGGGGTTTTAGGGTTTTCTTATGTTTTGTTTTATATTTTCTTCTGAGATGTATTCTTTTATTATTATGAACTAAACCCTCAAATACCTGAGGGGGATGAAACCTAAGACGGATCTTGTTATTGTTTTCTGAACTATATGATAAATACTTGATTTGTTCTTAATTATGTGTTCTTAATTCTTGCTTTGATATTTCAGGATATTGATTCAAGTACTGATATGCTTAGATAGAGGAGAAATAGACCCTATCTAAGAGTAGGTCTAGCATAATTAAGCGGAGTTGATCGCAACCCAAGAGATAGGATGACGAAAATCTGTTGGATTAGGGTCAAACCTAATGTGGGAGTCTATAGATCGAGTTAATGCAATTTTAGGGGTTTTAATTAGAAAGAGATTTCAATTAATCAACCTAGTTTTAGACGTCAGTAGCCTCGAGAGAGGTATTAATATACATTAGGGAATCCTACGGATCAAGTCAAGTGAATAAATCGTCTGGTTCAGAGTTAAATAACAAGTGAAGTCTAGGTAGATTCTTCCTTGGGTATTGTCTTAATCAATTGGGTTTTCTCACAAGTATTTCCCAATTCATTCTCTTTGTCTTAGTATCTTTAGCTTAATAGTTAGATAATTTTAAATAAATAATTCACTTTTATTTTAGGCTAAATAATAAAAAGAAAGTTAGTATTAGTATTTTAGGCTAAACAATCCAGTCTTGCCACTAAACTATACTACTGTTCGATAGGTGTGCTTGCCTCAATCGTTGTCATAGTTAGTTTCTAGGTTCGATCATTCTTTTTATAAATTTTTAAGACTCTGACACACGAACAAGAGGTCCCAAGTTCAAGCCTTACTTAGGCAAATTTTGGTATTTTTTTATAAATAAAGCCTTAACCTTGTGCAAAGGGCTTAAGTTTAATTGTTGGTAAGTTTATATCAAAATGGGCCTGCTAGTCTGGTGGTTAAGTGGAGTGTTGGAGGTTCTGTGTTCAATTTTCTATGATGGCCTGGAGACAATATTTTTGCTCCAATTTTAGCTAAGAGTTGTGTTGGGGAAAAATCCTTAGTAGTTGTGTTTTAGTGGGTTAATAGGGAGTGATTTTAGGAGATAATTGGGGAGAGGTTATCAGAAAAATAATCTGATTATCTTTTTGTTGCAAAAAAAAAAGTAGAGTTTCTGTTTTTTCTCCAATTTCCCACACTTTTTCTGACGTTTTCTTCTTCTTTTTTTCCCTCCTCTACCGATTCTTTCCTCTAGTTGCTGCTGAAATTTCCATTATTTTTTCCCCTTCTGTTTCTTTCCTTTTTTCCAATTGATTGGGTTGTTCATCATTGGTTGCGCGTGTTCGGTAAATAACGGTTTTGTCTATTGTTAATCGTTCTTGGTTAATCTTTAAAAGGTGGATTCCTTTTTGGTGTTTAGGAGTTAATCAAGGGGCTGGTGGTTTTGGATCGACACTGTGATTGTGCGAAGTCGTGGTTACTCAAGTGAGCTAAGTGATCAATGTAAAATTAGAGTTTTAAATATTTATAAAAGAATGATCAAACTTGGAGACTAACTCTGACAACGATATTAAAGCAAGTGTACCTATCGAACAGTAGTATAGCTTAGGCAAGACCGGATATCGAACCCAAATGAACAAAAAGTATTAATACTCACTTTCTTTTTATTATTTAACCTAAATAAGATGAAGGTGAAGGTTGTTTTTAAACTAAATTGACGACAACTAAACTAAGGAAACAAAGACAAAAAGATGAATTTGGGGATAACTTGAAAAGGACTCAGTTGATTTTGATGATACCCTCAGGAAGAATCCACCTAGACTTCACTTACTAATCTCTAAATTATATGATTTCTTTTACTTAGCTTGATCCGTGAGACTCCCTAACCTATGTTAAACCCTCTCTCGAAGCGAATAACGTCTAATCCTAGGTTAATTAGTGGAACTCTTGTTCGCTTATAATAACCCCCTAGGAAAGCAGTAAATCGATCAATGGATTCCCATATTAGGTTTCACCCTAATCCGGCAAAATCTCGTAACCCTATCTCTAGCGCCTGATCAACTCCGCTTAATTATGTTAGATCTACTCTTAGGCAGGGTCTATTCCTCCTCCACCTAACCACATTAAATTTGGATTAAGAAACACAATTAAGAACAAACTAAGTAATTTATCATATAACTTAAAAATCAAATAAAAAGATCCATCAAGGTTTCATCCCCTTCAGGTATCTGAAGGGTTTAGTTCATAACTAAACAATAACACATCTCAAGAGAAAAGATAAAACAAAACATAAGAAAATCCTAAAACTCCCTGAAGGAATTGAAGGAGGATTCTGCCGTCTTGAGTATAATTTCGGCTTCTTGGGATGGATCAACTGTGTAACATCCCAAAAATGGGGCTATTTGGAATTAAATTATTTTCCTTATGTTTGAACCACTGTGATATTATTTATGGAATAATAAAGGTTAATTAAGGGTCTTGAGTAGGCTCGGTTTAGTAGAAAATTTAATCTTGAACTTAAAAAGCAGGGAGCCTTAGCAGGAGGGTGTTATAAGAATAAATGAAGGAATTTGGACACTAAAAAGCTCTTGGTAAAGTGGCAAAAGTGAGGCCACTTAGAGGACTACATGTGACGCCACCAAGGAGCAAGGGAGAACCTTGGTTCGAGTCACAACAATCCTTCTTTTTGCATTATGGTTGGACGGCACAATGGGAGAGTTTTTCTCCCTTTAAACTCTTTTTTTTACATATTTTATTAATGGATAATATGAGCTTTTAAAAGGATTTTTATTCTGAGGATAATAGAGATAATAAGGGATATTATTAATGGATTATTATAAGATTATTATTAAGTATTCAAGATTATTTGAATATTTTCAAATGGGTGGCTTGGAGTAAAGCAAGGTGTTGGCCGAATTTGAACTCCTTGGTAGGAGAGGAGTGGACGGCAAGGTGTTAGGGGAGGTGTCGAATGCTTATAAAAGCATCAGTTGACCCCCTTGCTCTTCTTTTTTTTCACTTTTGCTAAATGCCGAAATCCCTAAACCCTCCTTTGTTCTTCTTGTATTCTTTCCATTCTCTCAAACCCCTTTAGCCGAAACTCCTAGCACCTTTCTTCCCCATTATTTTTTTCTCCCCTTGGCCGAATACACTCTCTTGGAAGTGCCGATTTCCTCTCCTCTTATTAACTCACTTTGGCCGAATAGTACAGTGGCATAGATACTTTGGGATTTCTCTGTTATCCAAATCGATTGTAAAGGTAAGTGTATGGCCGAATACTTATGGGTTTTCCTTTATATTCTGTCGACTTTTACAAGGAAGAGTGCCAATTTCGGCAGTTGTTAATAAAGCTTCTAAACGTTCTTGTAAACGATCTCTCCTAGGTACCCCGGGATATTTGGAAACAGGCGATCTAAGCCCCAATCTCTAGCAATCGGTTTTGGAAGTAAGGTGGTAAGATTAATCTCTTTATTTTGACATTCGAGTAAGCCGAAGGCTATTAGTTTTACTTACTAATCAATGGTGGTTGACGAGCAGATTCGGGAATCAAGTGTTGCGATTAGTATCCAAAAGTGTGAAGGTAAGGATTCGGGTTCACAAGGAACCCCTCTCAATTATTTGGTTGGCCGAATGGCCCATATCACTAACTCCCATGTATGGCCGATTATAGGGACAAGTAGATCTAGGGTGGCCGACTCTTCTTTTCGGGATTTAGAACATCCAAGGGTGACAGGTGTGTACATACACACGTATAACTTATTAAATGTGCTGAATACTGTGAATGCTAACTTAATTTATGTAGCATTGGATAATATACCATAGCGGTATAGATGGAAATTCAGGTAAGTACCTGTTAAGATGAATATGTTATTCGCTGCTTTTGGAAAGCATAATGTATTGATACATGAGATTTAAGCATGTGATGGCATGAAATATACATATATATATATGACTGATGTGGGATTAATGAGTGGAGGGGGCAGTGATATTGTGCCGACGGGCACCAGTGTTTTGGTAACACACTGTGACTACGGTCACCAGAGGTTTGGTACCTCCAGAGGTTTGGCACCTCATAGCGACTTATCCCTGTGGTTAACACCACCGTGGGTTGGCCCCACTTGAGATATGGGATCGTCTGCCAGTGATTTGGTATCACACGATGGGTTGGCCCCATCAATCGATTTGTGTCTACGGACACCAGTGTTTTGGTAACACATTGTGACTATATGTCAGCAGTGGTTTAGCACCACCAGTGGTTTGGTACCACAACGGGGTTGGGTACATAGTATTCTGCATATTAATTGTTATATGTTGTGTATGAAAATGTTTTTAAACCGGGGGAAGGGTTACATACTGAGTCTTTGTGACTCACCATCTCCTTTACCTTTTTCAGGTGACACGTAGATCCGGATGTGGAGCCGGGCGGACTCGAGGCGGCCATGCAGTGGACTTGATTTAAATGAACTTGAATTTTAGTCATTTTATTTTATTGTTGGTTAAATTCTATTTTGGGATGTAATAAGGCCTCCTGACACTTTATTTCATTATTTTTCATATGTTGGATACTTGTTTTAAACTATGTTATTAATACTAAATTAAATTCACATGATTTCCAAATTAGAACGGAAAATGTTTCATCGTGCCATCAGGCACATTTGAAATTTGTTTAATAACTTGACTTTTTTTTTTAAATAAACACTAAGTATGGTTTTATCAAGATAACCAAATACGAGGAGTTTTCAACAAAACTTAAATCGGTTTTAAAATGGTTTTCAAAAAGTTTTTCTTCGTAACAAACTAGATTCGGCCATAATGTTTGGGCCGGGTTTGGGTTGTTACAAACTGGCTATCTTCGCGTTATTCCCTAACTCTGACCTTCTCGGCTTGGCTCCTTGGCCTAGCTTTGATGCCGGTTTCAGCTTCTGCTGAACTCCCCTTCAAGTTGCCCCCTTGGGTGTTTATATAAACTTTGAGATGCCTTACTTGGCCTCTAAGTATCCTAATTTAAGTAGAATTCCCAATAGGGTGTTTGAATAGGCTTTAGAATGTGTTTCTTTGCCTTCAAGTATCCTTTCCCGAATGAAATTACTTCTTCCAGCGACAGGGACACGGCCATGGCACACGCCCGTGTAGATCGTGGCCAGGCCATGCTCGGACTCTTTAATGAGGCACGGCCGTGTAAATCGGGAGAAGGCTGTGTTCTAGATGGTTGGCGTGGCACGGCCGTATGGGCTTAAGTATAGGTAGTGTCGATTTCTTCCTTGGTCTAAATTGGTCCGTTTTGGGCCCGTTTCCCGTTCTTTTTATCCTCGGGTGCTTTCCTGGGTATAAGACATGAAAAGAAAGGATTAAAAGCACCTTTTTACATAAATCGAGGGATAAATCATCCAAAAGCATACTAAATGTGGGATTAAAATATGTTACTTTTACGGTTTATCAATAAGAGTTTTGCTAGGTTTTTAATTGAGTTCCTTCTGAAATTGGTTGATTAAAAATGAATTAACTGATTAATCTGGAGATATGTTGGTCGATTTTTAGGTTTTGGAGGCTTAGGAATGCTTACGCATCAGAAACGATACCAGGTGTATACCCGAAACGCAGAAAACAGGATTCGACAAAAAGCCAAAATTGCTTGCTATCTAGAAATAAGAGAAAAAAGCAAAAATGATGTGAAAAATTGTAGAGAAAGGAAATAAGGGTGTTATAAACTTGGAAATCAACATTTTGCACTAAAATAGTTTTGGACAGCAGCAGTAGTGTAAATTTGAAAAATCATAAAAAATAGTGGGAATTAAGTTAGAGGTTGAATAAAATATGAAATTAAAATTTATCGAGTCTTGTTTTTTATGGAAGAAACAGTGTAAGCAATGGAATTGTAAATCATGAGATATAATAAATTTTGTGAGACAAGGTCAGAATGATTTCGGGTTCCCCTGTTCTGACTCAGGAAAATCATAAAAAAATGTAAAAAATAATTAGGGGCTTAAATTTATATGTTTAAATCCTTAATGATTCTATTTTCAAGAGAAACAAATAGAAACATCATCTAAATTCTGTACTAAGAGATAAATAATTTTTAGTAAAGAAAGGTTGAAGCTGTTAAACAACAAAATAGGGATAACTTTAAAGATTTTGCTGTACTAATTTGATAAACTATAAATACTGAAAATTTTAGGATAGAAAGGTATTTGAGTCTAGTTTCAATAATATCAAGCGGATCTTAATTTGGAATTCTGTAGCTCAAGATATAAATAATTTAGTGATAATGACTCAAGTAGACAACTTTGAATGAACATGTAAGTAAATAGTGAAAACATATATGAGTATTGAGCTAGCATGGGTTACTTTAAAAATGGATCACACGGCCAAGGTCAATTTGTGCTGAGTGGGCCACACGGGCTTGTGGGCTCACATGGGCAGATCACATGGGCATGTGGGCCCATTTTTACCTAAATATTTTTAAGGTTGCACGGGTCGCCCAAGTCGACTGTGAACCTACTGTAGGGTCGGTAAGGCTATTTAGACCCCTAAATGTGTGAAATTGACTGAATGATATCTGTATTGAGTATGTTAATATCTGAACTAAATATATGTACCGAAATTGCATATTAGCATATCATCCATTGTATGTTGCATTGCATTGGGTTGGGGGTTGTTATTCAGAGGAAGTGTACTGAAAGGCTTTAAGCCTAATTTACTAGCAGCTCAGCAGCAAACTACTATTTTGTGCCGCATTCGGTACTACTTGGAGTGTAGAGATGGGTGGGTTGATTATATCCCCACATTGAGTGTAGGGTTGGACGGAGATGGTGTGCAGAGACCGGTTGGGTGGGATTTTGCTCTGCATAACTGTTACTGCTACTGATACTGTGATGGGCTAAGGCCCCACTGTATTTTTGACACTGTACTGAGATGGGCTATGGCCCAAACTGTCACTGATACTGAAAAGGGCTTAGGCCCAAGACTGTTCAACTGTGCACTTTGAATACTGATTGTTTGTTTGTTTCTGTGGGATTACACACTGAGTTTATGTAAACTCACCCTTTTTGATTAATGTGCACAGGTAATCCCCAGACTTAGACGGATCGGTGTGACGGAGAACTCAGCGGTGACCACAGTAATTTTTGGACTTCATGGTTTTCAATTTATGAGTTATGGTTTGTTTATTATTGATTATTTGGGTTGTGATTTGAGGACCCTCTGGGACTTTGGTTTTAAATTTGGGTTTTATTTATTTATTTTACTTTATGGATTTATACCTGCTGGTCGTAGAAAATTCAGTTTTCAAAAAAAGTTAAAGTATTTTCTAAACGCATGATCACCTAGATTGATTTATTAAAGCTTCCGCAACGAGGGATGTTTCAAAACAAATATTTTAAATAAATAAAGACGACTTCCTAAGTTCTAACAAAGGGTTACTAAAGAGAATAACATGGAATGTTTTCATCGCAACAACGAGGTTTCAAAAACACTATCGTGTGACATTGCCAGATACATCCATAACGTCTAGGCCAGGTTTGGGGTGTTACAATTAAACTTTTGTAACCTTTACAATTTAGTTCTTTGCAATTAATTAACCATTTAAACATTAAAATTTCTTAACCAAATTTTAATATGACACAAATAATACTCTTTAAATATTTAATAAAATATTTATGGGCTTGGTTTATCGAAATGAGGTCTCGATACTTCATTTTCTAAAACTATTTGACTTTAGGAACATACCACTTGAACTTAGTTATTCATTCAAATAACATAAATTATCATATATAATTTTATTATAATTTTATATTGGACTCGTTAATATTAAATAATAATATTTACGAACTCACTCGTCGAATTTGTGGCCCTGAAACCACTATTTCTGACATCATTTAAAAACGGGCTATTACAGTTGAGAGGTCGAAATATAATTTTAAACAAAATTTAAGTACAATTAATATAACTTACACTTTAGTTTTATATATATTTGAATTCAATTTACTTCAAATTTTATCAAAAAATTTAGCATTCAATTTCAGATATCATCTGGAAATGATTTCTTGGGTCTAGTCTTCAGTCATTTCAAAATTTTACACAATATTTTATATTCTCTTTCAAAAAATTAAATTAAATATGTTATAATTTTATAAAACTAAAAATTGTAATTAAAAATGATTATTATAAACATGATTAAATAATCGTTTTCAAAATTTAGTGCCATTGCAAACTTAGAAGGAATAAAGTTCATAGTTCTTCCCATGATAGTTTGGTTTATTTGGGATGTAAGCGACATTGCTTGGAAAGATACTTTTATATTACTATTTATATCAAGTAAACAAATATATATTACTGTGGAGTGTGTCTCGTATTTATGAGCAGACGTCACGACGAGGTGACCACGACATCTTGACGAGAAGAGTGGTCACATCTCGACGAGGAGCATGCGACGTGTTCTCCAATTCAACTGGTTTTCTTCTCTTAGTTAACTCTACTATTGTTTCTTAGTTAAACTCTTATTAGTCTAGGTTATTTTAGTCATATTTAATCTACAGATTTAGCCTATAAAATCGATTGTTGTAACTTAGAATAATAATCTTCACCATCTTTAAGATTGAGAGAGTTTTGGGGAGTTTTAGATTTTAACCAGAGTGCTTTCTTTTTTCGGGATTTAGGGTTGTTTGTTGAAATTATCTCCATCTTGTACTTTTTCGATTTTTGCTCATCTAGTGATGTCTCCTTTCCCTTGATTTTTTTGTCCTCTTCTTTAGAGGAAATTTTCCACGTAAATATTTGTGTGTTTGATCTTGTTCACTTTTACTTTTATTTTTTTCATTGCATATACGGGTTGATCTCTAACAATTGCATTACAAGGCTATGTATAAAAATAAATAAATAGTCATGTTCACCTTACAATTGTTTGACGCATGACACTCTTAATTTAAAACATTTATTTTCAATTTGAATAAATTACTCTTTTATTCCTTACCTTTTAAATTTCTAAAGTTATTTAATGTCTTTTGTTTAAATTTATTTTTATTTTTAGAAATTTTAATATGTTGAATATAAAGTTGAGTTTAAATAAATTATCTCTTCATTTTAAAATTTCACTTAATTGATTTAATTTTTAATGTTTTAATATTAAAATTATTAAATATTAAATTCTTAAACTTAAATATAGGTTTAAAACATATTAATAGCATTTATCAACAAATATAATAAAAGTTAACTACATTTATTAATTAAAGTAGATCAAAGATAATTATAAAATTATAAAAAAATCAAATATTGACAATTTTAACATTGGAGCAAATTAATTTAAAAATATATAATTGTAACATCCCGAAATTGGGCCTAGTAGAATTGGGCCCAATGGGCCTTGAGCGTAGTAGCGTTTAAATTTTTGGAGAACAAGAGATCGGCTTAAATGCAAGTTGAACCTATTAGGTAAGTGATTTTGGAAGGTTAGAGGGCTTCTATGAAGTCTCGGGATCAAACTTTGGCTTTATGGAAATTTTGGTTTTAGGCGGGAAAATCCCTGGAAGTTAGTAGGTAGGCTTTAAGAATAAAATATGGAGAAAAGTGACACAAGTGGAGTGTGTGGTGTAGTGGCAAAGTGACGTCACATAAGAGGTAAGGGGGTGACGCCACAAGGAAGGAAGGAGGTCCAAGGTTCAAGTCTTAGCTCTTGCATTTTGGTTTTCTTTTTACATGGACCTTATTATTTGGCTATAGATTTATATTTAGTTGCGCATAGTTTAAGACACAAGAGGAGCTTGTGGCCAAGTGGTTAGCAGCGTGGATGTAACACCCCAAACCCGGCCCAAACGCTACAACCAGATCTGGTATGTCACATACGGAAATTTATTATACATGTCGCATTTTGGAAAACATTTACTAGATTTAAACCTTTATTCCGAAAGCTTAATAATTCATTAAAGTATAAAATATTAAGTTACCAATTATCTTGGTGGATTTTAAATAAAAGCCCAAAATTCATACATGTCTTAACTTAATTGAAAACATAAAACTTAAAACCCAGTAATAAAAGCCCAACGTGGCCCGTGGCCTTATTACAACCATATTTTAAACCCATTAATTAAAGATATAAAACATTAAACTAAAAAGCCTTTCTGCTGAATCTAGTTGCTCTTTTGCATGGCCACCTCGCGTTCCTCTCCAGCCCGGTCCGATGCACTAAGTGTCACCTGAAATTGTTAAATAATTGGTTGAGTCACGAGACTCAGTGTGCAACCCTCATGCACCACTAGATTTTGGCCTTAGGCCTAGAAAGCAGATTAATAATTTCATTTATAAAAAAAATAACAAATAATATGCAAGGCCCAACTCGTTTGCCTAGGTTTCCATCTGCTACACGCCCCCGTACCAACCATTCACACCATTGGGGATTTCTACAATCGACCCACACCGCTACACGCCAAGATGGCAGTCATGCTGCTCATCAACATATTATGGTCGAAGCCCTTATAACAGATCATGGCATTAGCCGCTACAACATATAACAGATCACGGTATAGACCGCTACACATATAACGTATAACTTCCTCCTTTCATCAACCCAACCCATGCAATCATAAAATCAATATACTTTTATCATATAAAGTCAAAACATTCACTGACCTGGTGATTTGCTTCATCCTTTTCGGGTTTCCAACATTAAACCGAGATATCGGCATTTATCACAACATATAAACTTATGAACATACATTAATAATCAGATCTAGATGGTGGGGAAGTATTATACACCTGATTAATGTCGATACCCTTGCTAGACCGATCTACAACTTTGCTCAAAAAGCCGGAAAGATGTGAAAATAGGGCCTCTCCTATATTCGGCCATGGTTAGTATTCTACATGATTTTATATATATTAATAAACAAATCCTCTTACCTTGAAATCCCGAAAGTAACACGATTCTATAACTTAGAGATCTATGTGATTGGCCTCCATCTTCAAATCCCGGAATGCTGAAAAGAAGAGTGAAATAAGAGATTAGTTTCTAATAGCCATTCGGCTAAGGACTTTTGAAGAGCCGAAAGAACATTGAAATCCCGAAATCAATACTTACCTATTGTTTCCTTCAAGATTCGGCACAAGCAAACTCCTTTGAAGAGAATTCGGCAACTTCAAGAAGTGAGATCTAAGAATTCTGGCTTTTAAAAGATGTACGAATTGAAGAGATGGCTAAGAGAGATTTGGCCAATGAATATTAAAGAGAAGAATAGAATAATAGAGATGTGATTTCGGCTTTTAGGGATTAAAAGAAGAATAATAATAGAGGTTAAAAGATTCGGCCAACCAGGAAATTTTAGAGAGGAAGAAAGGGTGAAGAAGATGGTGGTTTTCTTTTGAGAGGAATAAGATGAGAAAAGAAAATAAAAGAGAGGCTTCAAAATTTCGGCACACCCCCTATTTATATAGAAAATTGATTCCTCCCTTTAGCAGAGATTGATTTTCAGCCAACACTGCCACACAAGATAGCTCCTATCCCTTTTCCCTTATCTTAATCTATTATCTCCTCAAAAATAGCCTTTATCTGCTTATTATCCTTAAAGACTAAATCCCTAAATAATAGCCTTTATCTGTTTATTATCCACATGAAATAAATATAATAAAATTCCCAAAAAAAATAGCCTTGTGCCGTCCCCTTTACTCAATTAAGTGCCGAAATCTAGCCCTATAACTTAGGCTTCAAGCAACCAAAAATTTGGGCCTCCCTCATGCACTAGTGACGCCACTTATAGCTCACCTTCAGGTTCTAGTTGTTTGGGCCCACGAGCCCAATATGTCAATTAAACTACTACAACTTCAATTTAAGCCCTTAGAGTGTCTAAACAAAATATTTAAAACAAGGCCTCAGCCCAATTTGAGCCCCAATTGTACCTCAAATTCTCAAATTAATATTTTAAACATTCAAACACATAATGTAACACCCCCTAACCCGGCCCACGAGTCTTGACCGGATCTGGTTATGTCACTGCGGAAAACATCGAAAAATATTTTCGACTTAAGGTAAAACATTAAAATTTGTCGTCTTTTGAAAAATCATGTCTATTTGAAAATGTAAGTGAAACTTTACTTTATAAAATGTCCGAATTTAAATCTTAATTATACTTACATAATTTGAACAAATCAGTTGCTTGAACAAAATCATCTTTCCAAAGTAATTAAATTTTTGTCCAACCATAATTAAAAATAACACCAAAAATAATAAAAGAAAAGTAAGGCCCTTATTACAACCCAATATTAAGACAAAATACTTAATATTAAAAATTTCTCAAAATAATTAAAATAATCTCTTTCTGCATGGGCACCTTGTGTCCTCTCCGAACCCGGTCCAATTCTACTCATCACCTGAAATGGTTAATAAAATAGGGTGAGTCCACTGACTCAGTGCATAATCACAACACATATTTCCACACGTATGGGCTTGGCCCACATTCATACAATCCACGATCCATTCATGCACTCATGCATCACAGCCCAATCCTAAAATCCATCCAAACACCTACCTCGGCAGACTCGCTGCGCGAGTGCGTGGCTAACCCACCGATCACAACCGAGTGATCCCACATATCTTACCTTGGCGCACTGCCGCACAAGGCCGTGGTCGAGCCACCGATCACATCGTGATCCCTACGATAACCCGCCTCTGGTGATGCACTCAGCTATCAACCGCCGAGATGGGCACCAAGCCAACATCTCCTTGATGATGCACACAAAGAACTCATCAAGCGCTAATGTAGCCCGGCTAACATTAGACCACGTACATCAATGTGTACACCCTCCTTCCTTGATCAACTCCGATCCACCTCCCATGCATGTATGTAAACATGTCAAATCATAGCATAAGAGTAGACATCACGAGTTAATTAACGCATCATATATATCATAAATAATTAATCATGAAAGACTTACTCACCGATATCCAATTCGCAAAATAAGCATTCACCACTTAAGCCGTTATAATCGGCTATCACACATCATGCATACGTATAAATGTTAGCAAGCACATAACCAAGAAATAGTGCGATGATTACGCACCTTAATGAACCGACCTATTCTCGCAACTTTAACTAAAACTCCTCTCGCCACACCCTTGACGAATCGAACTTAAGAGTCCTCCTTACCGCTCCTCCTTGCTGGCTACACATGAAAGAATTACCTCACTAAGACCACAAGAATATTCGCCAACCTCAAACATTGAGACCACCTTTGGTTAACGAAACACCAAAAGAAATAAATAATAACGTAAACCTTACCCTTCACAAAGATTGCAACAAGCCCAACAAAATCTATGCCGACATTCGGCCAAGGTGTTACCAATTAAAAGAAAAGAAGCACGGCACAAGGATGGGGTTTAGATTCGGCTATCAATAAAATAAAATCAAGGAAGGGAATAGGGGTTTCACCGGAGGTTTGAGAAAGGAGAAAGAAAAGATGTGGGGTGAGGGGAGAATTTCGGCTTGGAGAACAAAAGAAGAAAAAGAATTTCTTAAAGGGTGCTCCCCCTATTTAAAGCATTCGGTCAAGCTCCCACGTGAAGAAGCCAACATGCGGCCACCACCACCACTAATTCAATTTAATTTGAATTAGTTCAATTCAAAAACAATTTGAATTGTTCTACTATTATCCCACTTAATCTAATTAATAATAATAATCCATCAGCCACCATTATCTCTAATTTTAAACTAATTAAAATACTCCTACAATTATCCTATTATCTAAAATAAATAAAAAAAATAAAACCCATCCTTATCACTCCAGCCGAAATCAAGAAGACTAAACCACCCCCATGTGCCGTCCACCTTCATGCAAATCAGCAGCAAAAAGAACAAAAATAAAACTCCAAATGCCCCTCTCCAGGTTCGAACCTTGGACCTCGCCACTTTGCACCTTCCTCCAACGCCTGTGCCACTCGGCCATATTGAATTTCATGTCATAAGGCCACACCATTTTATTTTAAACCCTTCCTACACCAGCCCATCACCAAGCAACAAAAATAAATTTCCAAAATGCCACTCCAGGCCCTCGAAACCGTGACCTCTCTCCCCTCCAGCGCCTAAGTGGCGCATGAGTGCCACTCGCCAACTCGCCTTCCATGTCCATAAGCCCCCAAATTTATTTATAAGGCCTTCCTAAGCCTAACGCCCAAAACCCAAAATAAAAACCACATTTGCTGCCGCTTGACTCGAACCCAAGCCCTCAAGGCGCTACTTCCCCAAGCTTTTTAGCGACACACGGAAGCCACTCTACCACCGCCTTCCTTTGTGCCAAAAATTACCAAAATTATTAATAAGGCCTCCTTGGCCCAATTCCTTTTACACTAAAAATCCAATTTTTTCCAAAGCCTCCCTTTAATCCGAGCATTCTCAACACCTCTAAAACACGCCCAAGCATACCCAAAACCTACTAGAACTTGAATTATACCCAACATGCATAGCCCCTAAACCGTGGTGTTACAATTCTACCCTCCTAAAAATAATTTCGTCCTCGAAATTACTTATTACCGAACAATCATAACTCGCTACTCTACGCCTTTGTCAAGCGCACTCACGATATTAAAGAGCTAACATACTTCTAGGCACAGATTCTAAGTTCATACTCAAAGTCCCAATACTTTACGAGCAACAAAACAAATAGTCACCAAAACGAACAAAACGGCAAAAGAATATTCCAGGGCATAAGAAACTTACCACCGACTCATCCGTACATCGTCATCATCTTTTCGACGAACCGCATAAATTAGACTGCCGCTTGCCTCGGTGCCACCATTACCATGGCCTAATGCTCCACGGCCTCGGCGTAACCATTCCTCCATGGTTCGGACCACGACCCTTTGTCGCTTGTTGACCATTTCTACCCTGGTTGCACATAACCTTGATCTTCCATCCGAGCCTTATTTGGATTCTCGGGACAATCCTTAATCGTGTGAGACTTAGACTTACACTGAAGCATTCTCGATCCCGATTCCAAAGACTCACCAACATGGTACCTTCCACACCGAGCACACGGACGATCTCGATTTTCCGGTCGCCTAGTCACACGAAAGGCAATTTTCAACCCTCGGTCTTTTCTCGGAGACCCCGGATGGTTCGGACGATCCGAATTCCTCCTATCTCGGCTTCTTTTCTTATCTCTGCATTACGCCTCACGAGTCCTTAATTCCTCAAGAACCTTCGCTTTTTAGACTAACACTGCGAACTCTCGTTCTGTTGAGGAGCTATCAACGACCTCAAGTCATCCTTTAATCCGCCTCAAACCGGACACATCATTCATGTTCCAGTAGCAACTACACCCCCGAGCATATTAGCTTAGCCTTAGAAATTCCGCCTCGATATTCGCTACGCTTGTTCCCTTGAACCAGCCCCAAAAATGCCTTCCTCTGAGCATCAATGTAGTGAGTTCCAACATACTTCTTCTGGTACGCCTTCTTGACATACTCCCAAGTGAGGTCCTCAGCTGTGACACTATCCCGAATTGTTAGCCACCATTGGTATGCCTCGTCGCGAAGGAGCGCTACCATTCCCTTCACTTTCTCCTCAGGAGTTAACTCGAGCTCATCCATAATCCGCTCGGTTGCTTCCAACCAATATTCAGCCGTGCTGGGTGCCACACCAGACACGCCCCGAAACACCTCAGCTCCGTTAGCTCGAAGTCGCTCGGGTACAGACTTCCTAGCTCTCACGTTCCCACCTGCTCCAGCCACTAACTCCAAAACTCGCAGCACAGCCTGCGACACAGCATCTTCCCCCGTCTGAGCCTGCTGCTCAACATTAATAGCTGGGGGTGGTGGAGGCGGTGGTACTTCATTATCTGATCCTTGACCCGATCTAACGGGCTCCGACCTGGTCATTCTTCCTCTACCTCTTCCACGACGACCACGCCCTCTATGAGCTCATTGTCTAACGTCGAGATCTGATTGAAAGTTTTATGCATTAGAAATTTGGTTCCACTATTTAACCACGAACATATTTTATGAAAGGAAGATTTTAAAAGTAGTTCTTTCGATCACACAAAGGTTCCGTTCAAGCTTACTACTCTAGTTCAGGAATCACATTCACACACACATTCATTCATCAATAAGAACACATTCATCACTAGAGGCACCTTCATTCCTCAATGAAGCCACATTCCTTCCTCAGTAGAGGCACATTCGGTGGTATCCACCACCCTCATTCACTATTCGGACCTTTCTGCCCGTTTCTACCCCAGGGGTATTTCCGTCATTTTCCTACCGGGTATTTTCGTAAATAATCAAAAAAATTTTGAAAGCCTTAATAAATCAGGATATTTTGATATTCCAAACTTTTAATGGTATTTTTGAAAATTCTCAAATTAAAGGTATGACAAGATTTTGAAACTGTGGGGTATTTTGGTAATTTGTCACTAAGGGTAATTTTGAAAATTTCCAAAGTCGAGGTATTATTTTGAAATACTGGAGGATTGGATTCTTTTGCATAGTAAGAAGATTTTATTAAACTTGGGGTTAAACCAGAAATTTTAAAAGTCGGCATTTTAGTAATTTTCAACATAGGGTATTTTCAGTAAATTTCCTCAAACCGAGTATCTTGATATTCTGAAACTAAAGATTTTGGTATTTTGCAATGTAAAATCTTTTTAACAAAAGTTGAGGGTAGTGCGGTAATTTTACAATACAGGGTATTTTTGTAATTTTGCCACAAGGGGCATTTTGGTAATTTTGGAAATCAATGATACTTTAGAGAAATTTTCACAAGAATCTTTTACTACAAGAAAAGGGAAATTTTAAGGATTCTAAAACTAGGAAGTTTATAAATCATGCACGGCTAGTCCTTTTCGGGTTTTAATAATTGGTTTAGCTTTATGAACAAGTCCTCTTGGTTAAGGTGAGCCAGTAGCTACGCACTGGTAGGATTCAAGTAAAGAGGAGGTGAGTCGCTAGGATCGCTTAAATACCAAGCTCTTCTCGAATTCCAATCCTCGACATGCGTCTGATGGTTGCCACACCTTAACACGGCGACTTACTTCACGGTTTGTTTATGAATCCTTAAGTCTTATGCATATGTTTGAGTACACTAGCCCTGGGTTCAAGCTATAAGTCTATCTACGTTCCATGCGTCCTACCCTTCTACAAGAAATAATTTATACGACAAATCACTTCTCAAGTTTGAAGTACTTACAGTGGACTCGGTAGAGGTACAGTGCCATGCCGAATACTGAAAATATTTCATAAAAATTCATATTTTTGAAAAGTCCATTTGAAAACGTTTTTGGGCCCAAAACCTCAAAGCCGAGTTTTGAACTGGCTCGATATACTAATCAGAACACCCCCCTAACCCGCCCACGAGTCTTGACCTGATCTGGTTATGTCATCATGAAAAACATCGAAAAATATTTTCGACTTAAGGTAAAACATTAAAATTTGTCGTCTTTTGAAAAATCATGTCTATTTGAAAATGTAAGTGAAACTTTACTTTATAAAATGTCCGAATTTAAATCTTAATTATACTTACATAATTTGAACAAATCAGTTGCTTGAACAAAATCATCTTTCCAAAGTAATTAAATTTTTGTCCAACCATAATTAAAAATAACACCAAAAATAATAAAAGAAAAGTAAGGCCCTTATTACAACCCAATATTAAGACAAAATACTTAATATTAAAAATTTCTCAAAATAATTAAAATAATCTCTTTCTGCATGGGCCACCTTGTGTCCTCTCCAACCCGGTCCAATTCTACTCATCACACTAAATGGTTAATAAAATAGGGTGAGTCCACCGACTCGATGCATAATCACAACACATATTTCCACACGTATGGGCTTGGCCCACATTCATACAATCCACGATCCATTCATGCACTCATGCATCACACCCAATCCTAAAATCCATCCAAACACCTACCTCGGCGGACTCCGCCCGAGGCCGTGGCTAACCCACCGATCACAACCGAGTGATCCCACATATCTTACCTTGGCGGACTGGCCAGCACAAGGCCGTGGTGAGCCACCGATCACATCGTGATCCCTACGATAATCCGTCTACGGTGATGCACTCGACTATCAACCGCCGAGATGGGCACCAAGCCAACATCTCCCTTGATGATGCACACGACAACTCAAAGCAAGCGCTAATGTAGCCCGGCTAACATTAGACCACGTACATCAATGTGTACACCCTCCTTCCTTGATCAACTCCGATCCACCTCCCATGCATGTATGTATGTAAACATGTCAAATCATAGCATAAGAGTAGACATCACAGGTTAATTAACGCATCATATATATCATAAATAATTAATCATGAAAGACTTACTCACCTGATATCCAATTATGCAAAATAAGCATTCACCACTTAAGCCGTTATAATCGGCTATCACACATCATGCATACGTATAAATGTTAGCAAGCACATAACCAAGAAATAGTGCGATGATTACGCACCTTAATGAACCGACCTATTCTCGCAACTTTAACTAAAACTCCTCTGCCACACCCTTGACGAATCGAACTTAAGAGTCCTCCTTACCGCTCCTCCTTGCTGGCTACACATGAAAGAATTACCTCACTAAGACCACAAGAATATTCGGCCAACCTCAAACATTGAGACCACCTTTGGTTAACGAAACACCAAAAGAAATAAACCGTAACGTAAACCTTACCCTTCACAAAGATTGCAACAGAAGCCCAACAAAATCTATGCGACATTCGCCAAGGTGTTACCAATTAAAAGAAAAGAAGCACGGCACAAGGATGGGGTTTAGATTCGGCTATCAATAAAATAAAATCAAGGAAGGGAATAGGGGTTTCGGCCAGAGGTTTGAGAAAGGAGAAAGAAAAGATGTGGGGTGAGGGGGAGAATTTCGGCTTGGAGAACAAAAGAAGAAAAAGAATTTCTTAAAGGGTGCTCCCCCTATTTAAAGCATTCGGTCAAGCTCCTACGTGAAGAAGCCAACATGCGGCCACCACCCACTAATTCAATTTAATTTGAATTAGTTCAATTCAAAAACAATTTGAATTGTTCTACTATTATCCCACTTAATCTAATTAATAATAATAATCCATCAGCCACCATTATCTCTAATTTTAAACTAATTAAAATACTCCTACAATTATCCTATTATCTAAAATAAATAAAAAAATAAAACCCACCCTTATCACTCCAAACCAAATCAAGAAGACTAAACCACCCCCATGTGCCGTCCCACCTTCATGCAAATCAAGAAAGAAAAAGAACAAAAATAAAACTCCAAACGCCCTCTCTCTAGGTTCGAACCTTGGACTCCTTTGCACACACACCCTTCCTCCAACGCCCGTGCCACTTTCGGCCATATTGAATTTCATGTTATAAGGCCACACCATTTTATTTTAAACCCTTCCTACACCAGCCCATCACCAAGCAACAAAAATAAATTTCCAAAATGCCACTCCAGTGCCCTCGAAACCGTGACCTCCCTCCTCCAGCGCCTAAGTGGCGCATGAGTGCCACTCGCCAACCCCGCCTTCCATGTCCATAAGCCCCCAAATTTATTTATAAGGCCTTCCTAAGCCTAACGCCCAAAACCCAAAATAAAAACCACATTTGCTGCCGCTTGACTCGAACCCAAGCCCTCAAGGCGCTACTTCCCCAAGCTCTTAAGCGAAGACACTGAAGCCACTCTACCACGCCTTCCTTTGTGCCAAAAATTACCAAAAATTATTAATAAGGCCTCCCTTGGCCCAATTCCCTTTTTACACTAAAAATCCAATTTTTTCCAAAGCCTCCCCTTTTAATCCGAGCATTCTCAACACCTCTAAAACACGTCCAAGCATACCCAAAACCTACTAGAACTTGAATTATACCCAACATGCGTAGCCCCTAAACCAGGGTGTTACACATAAAATGCACAGACCCAATTATTCAGGATGTTACAGTGGATTATGTTGCAAGGGAGCCTGGGTTCGAATCTCATGAAAAGCAAGGGAGTATTTATTTTGCGAATTGGACGGGAAGAGTTTGAGTTGGATTTAAACTCTCCTGACGGAAGGATCCCACATCGGAAAGATACAAAGAAGGAAGGTAAGAAGCTAGCTATATATATAGCATTCTAGGAGGAGGATGAATACACCTTGGAGGGCGTTTGGGCGCAGGAGTGGTCGGAGCGCGGATTAGTACCAGATTCCTATCAGGTGTGTAACTCTCTCTACTCTAGCTGTAGAGCGGCAAATGCCGAAGTGCCGATCACGGTAATAGTAGCTACACGAGCGTGCGAGCGCACGTGTCGGGCTTCGACATGATAGTTGAGGCCATTAGTAGTATTCTTGTGAGTTGAGGCTACTTGGGCCACGATGGGTCGAAATGGGCCCAATGGGCCCGTGGGCCCAATTGATTAAATTGTATGATGGTATAGTATATAGTGAACTAGACCAGGTGAATGTTAAATACGTAGCTAGATTTGTGTTAGGTGGGCCACACGAGCGTGTGGGCCCGAATGGGCCGAAATCGGGTTTTAGGCCTAATAGTCCGGTAACGACCGAGAATGGTAGTTGAGTCGCTCGAGGTGACATTAGGCCTTCGGAAAGGCCACTGTAGGCGCGAAATTACTGAAATACCCTTGATAGGTAAATTACTAAAATACCCCTGGAAGGTAAATTACTGTTATACCCTTAGAGGTTGATTAGCTTGATTATGTTGTATTTGTTATTCTAATTATGATGGTAATATGTTTCATACGTTATATTTGATATATGATTTGCATACATGTCATACTACATGCACGAATTATTATGTCACGACATGTTGCATGGGCTTGGGATATAATGAAAGGGGAAGTGTTGTAGTGGCTCTGCCACGATCTGTTCTGGTGACTCTGTCACGATTCTGACGATGAGCAGTATGACTGCCATCAATGGTGTGTATCGATGAGGGTTGATTGTAGAAATCCCCAATGGTGATTGGCTGGTATGGGAGGTGTGTAGCGGATGGAAATCTAGGTTGGGGTGGGTTTTGCATCACATTGCATTGATATCTGATTATCTGCTATTCTCTGCTAAATGGGCCAAGGCTCAGTCTGATTCTGTATAGGCTTTGCCCAAAGTGATTTGTAAGGGCTAAGGCCCAGTTGGTATTTGAATGGGCTCGGGCCCAGCTATGGTTGGTGTGGAGTGATTGCACACTGAGTCTTCTTGACTCACCCCTTCTGCTTAAATTTTTGCAGGTAATTCATTGATCGCGGGTTTTGGAGCCGGGGCAGACTCGAGGTGGCCATGCATTACGATTGCTTTCGTAAACTTCGTTTTAATTTGAACTTATTTTAATTCGGGATTTTATTTTGTAATAAGGCCACTATTACTTTAAATTTGGTATTTTATTTGGTTTAGCTTTTAATTTGATTATTGCCTATTATTATTAAATGTTCAATACGGGAATTTCCTAAACCCTTAATAATCGTTTTCCAAAATGTTAAATAAAGGATTACCAGTGAATAAAATTAAACTCGAAATTTTTAACAAACGCGCAGTTTTAAACAACTCTTTTATGTGACATGCCAGATCCGGTCATAACTTCTAGGCCGGGTTTGGGGTGTTACAATAATAAATAACTTATAATAAATTATTAATAATATTAGTTAAATAGTAAATTCATATTATTATTTAAATCATGATGAATTTTTCTATTCTTTAATATAAAATATTTTAAAGATTAAATAACATTAATATAATTAGCGTGTGTTTGATAACAATTGATAATTTTCATTTTATTAGAAGTGAAAATTTTCAACAATTAATTTTTTAATTGTGTTTAATAACCATATTAACTTTTTACATAATATATAACTTTCTACTAAAAAAATTTGAATATAATTAAGTATGTAGATAATTACTTATTAATAATGTTTAATCTAAAAAAAGAAAGCAAATGATATTTATCCATTACTATTTACTTTATAATATATATATAAGAGAAAAAAACCATATTCATTAATAAGCCAAGTTGGAAAAAAAGAAAAAACAAGAATAAAACAAAGGGCGATCATATAAAGTAGATGATTTCTTAGCATTAACAATATTAGCAATAGCGAAAGGACAATAAGTACAATCAGTGTAGCTCGCTCTCAATAAAGTTCCCATTGCTAAAACACGAGTAAACTTATTAGCGTACTTATGAATCCAACATAACCAAAAAAGACTGAAGGCAATAGAAACACAATCCTTTAGTAATAAGCTTGAATTGGAGGCATCCACTCCATCAAGATGAAAAACTTGCCAAAGCCTTTGACTATTAGTCTCCATTACAATATTATCAAAATGCAAAGACTTGAGTCAGGAAAGAGCCTCTCGTACCATCAGAATTTTTGTATTGTTTAAAGTTATTAATAATTAGAAGATTAAAATGTCTTATAAGTTTCTATACTTTTAGTACATTTGGAATTCAGTCCTTCTACTTATATTTCAAAGGATTTGGCCCCTCTATTTTTTATATTTAAAAATGCAAGTCTAATTATTAACATTGTTACCAACAAGTGTTGGGTGAAGTGGCATGGCACATCGCATTCCTAAGGGGAGAACGTGGTTTGAACCTTGGAGATGATATTGTTGGAAGGGACAACCACAAACCTCGAACATAGACCTCAAAATGGACTTGAAAAGCACTCAAAAATTATTAACATTGTTAATTTTTTAATTAAATTTAGGTGCATCATAACATAATTTTTTTAGTTACATTACTATCAAGTGAGTATTTTTCTTACTTTAAAATGTCACACCAACAAAATTATCAAAAAAAAAAAAAAATTAACAGTGTTAATAATAGGGCCTAAATTTTAACATTTTCAAAGTATATGAACTAAATTTCTTGAAATAAAATGTAACCTAAATTTTAATATTTTAAAAGTATATGAACTAAATTTCTTGAAATAAAATGTAACCTGCCTAACCCGTCCTAGACGTTATGTCCAGATCCTGAAGGTCACATGGGCGACCGTAATAGCATGGTAAAACAATCAGATTCAGAATTTTACTTTTGAAAACATTTTCTTATTCTACGGAGAATATGTTTGAGCAATTTTCTTAGTTTAATAAAAATTGTTGGGCTTTAAGTCAAATTGGGTTGGGGTTATCTTGTAAAAACTCTTATGCCATTTGGAAAACTTAGTTGATACGTTTGCTATTAAACTAGTTTAAAATTTAAAGACTAATTTGTAAAAGTTTTGGTATTTTTGAAACCTTTGTAAAATTTCTTGATTAAATATCTTTTCAGAAATCTAATTTCAATTACGTAACGGGAAAAGTGTTTTTAACCAATTTAACATTTAAAACCAGGTTTCATGCATATTTGAGCATAATAATAAGTTTGTTCAGTTTTAAATGTTTTTGCATGTAATGTGATCAAAAACCAACAAAAAATAGCTCATGCCATCGTCTAAATAAATTATTACATTCCCCAAATAAAAAATTATAAATTAAAGTAAAAATACTTTTTAAAATAAAAAATTTGAGACGATCCTTCATATGTCGAGTCCAAATCCTAATCTCATGGATTATTTGTAAAGATAGTAAACTAATGAGTGAGTTATAGAGCTCAGTGTGAGTCTTAACACACAAGTTTTTCAGTTACAATAGGATAGAATAACAATCAAGTTAACAATAACATAGTATAACTAGAATGATGAAATTGTGCAAGTGTACACAATTGTATCAAGTAATAAAGTGACAAGTAATGTCGAGTTATCGTACCAACAAGGACTGTGCAAGCCAATATTTATGAAATGTAAATTAAACAATTTGCTAATGAAAAATATGTTGTTTTGAAAATGTGATCTAAAAATAAAACTAATTTAACTAAGTGGTTAACTAAGAAAATAAAATTCTAATGCACGATTTCTAAAAATGAGTTTAATCAATATGACATAAATGTGTTAGGTCAATTCCATTCTTTAACTTAGAATAATTAAAAATATGTTCATATTGTTACGAATAATTTCATGGCAACTTGGTATCTTGTTAACTAATGTACATACGTACTTACTAAACCCATTAATCTCTTAAACAGATTTCTATGTCAATTCAAACAATTAATCAAATTTTTATAAGCAAGTGTAAGATAAACTGAGGTAAAAATATATTCCTATATTGAAATAATTTAATCACAATAATCTTACAAGTTATGCAAGGCTAAAGTGTTGTTTAATACCATCAGTAATTTAACCCTCAACTACCTTAGAAGATTAAACATGCACCAATTAAATACTGTGTCAATTAATTGTAATTTCAATCCATTTACTAATTAATTCAATTGTTACCTTACAATTAAAATGCAGGCATAACATAGGCATGATTTTATTTAATTGAACAATTTAATAATGCCTAATAACAACACAAACACAATTTTAATAATTCGAGTGGACAGAATGCAATTAATCTAACACAAATGAAATTTAAGTCATTTTAATTAATACAAGAACATCAGCACAACAAATATTCATATTTATGATCACAACATAAGCTGTAAAGATTAAGAGAAGAGAACTAGAAAAACAAATCTAGGTGATCTTCCAAAGCCAAACTAGTGCGCTCCTCTTTTCTCTGTTCATTCTGTTGATCCAAGGCCTTCACGAACATTTGATTGCTGCTGCTTCAAGGGACATGCTAGATCTTTTTCAAGAGGGGAAATCGACAAGGGAAGAAAGAAAATTGGAAAGCAACTAGAAGGGAAAAAGGAGAAAGATGAGAGAAAATATGTGTGAAGTGAGGCATGAAAAATGAGGAAGTGAAAGGGGCTTTTTATAGTGGGAGATGACAGATAAAATTAGCTAAAAATAGCATCCAATCCCTTTTCCCAGGATCGGCCATGTGTAACACCCTAACCCGTATCCGTCGTTAGAATAGCGTTACAGAGCATTATTGAAAGTTTACAACTCAAAATTATCAAATATTCAAAACATTTAAATCATAACATCATTCATAGCAAAATCAATCAATCTCACACATATTGTCCCTTATACGAGCCCTCGAGGCCCTAAAAGCACATTAGAAATGAATTGGGACTAAATCAAAAACATATAGAATTTTGAGGAAAAAGTTAAAAATTTTCATACTGTATGGGGTCACACGGCTGAGACACACGCCTATGTCTCAGGCCGTGTGGGCATTCGAAATAGGGACACACGACCGTGTCCCAGCTCGTGTCCATGCCCGTGTAACTCTTTAACTTGGGTCACACGGCCAAGCCACACACCCATGTAGCCACACACTCATGTGCTAGGCCGTGTACCTCTTGAAATGGCCTCACACGCCCGTGTGCCAAGGCGTGTGCTAGGCCGTGTAATTACCTAACTTGTAACCCTTTGAAACCTACAGGGGACACATGGCCGTGTCGCATGGCCTTGTGTCACACACGGTTGAGACACACGTTCGTGTCTTAGGCCGCGTGGACAAAAAATAGGCCATTTTCAAGCCCTTTTACTCACCCAAAAGTTGGTCATTTACACAAGCCAAATGAATCTATTTTAATGCAACCAAATTGTACCTAACTCATTCATATTCAAACCAGATCATCATAGTATTTAACCATACAACCAATATGCCTAAAAGGCACCTCAATCACAACAATCAAACTTGATTATACATTTGCTAAGTTTAGCCATAAATTCGACCAATCATTGGAACTAATTCTATATCAACATTTACCACAATGTTCACATACCAATCATACTCAAATATACAAATTTGACCATTCAACAACTGTCATCACTAAACCTTAGCAAACTTGGCCATATGCCAACCACATCCAAACATACCGAATTATCCATTTATCTACTCATTATTCACTATCTATTTTTGTAACAGCCCATTTTCAGTGAAATCAGAATAGTGGTTTCAGGACCATAAATTTAAGTCAGAAAGAAAAAAAATTATTTTAAAATTATTGCATGGTCTACATTATGATAGGAATGTTATATGAAAATTTTGATAAGAAAATTTTACCGATTTCATGATCAATTATAGAAAGAACCAAATTGCATAAAAATACAAAAGTTGAATTCTAGTAGTTAGAAGGATTCAATAGCTATGGAATTTAAAACTTGAGGTCCTTATATGGTAATTAGATCATTAAGAAAAACTTAGTAGATATTTATGATGAATCATCCATGGAAACCCTAGGAAAGAGAAAGCAAGCTTTCTTGGTTTAATTGGATCCGGAAAGACCTCATACTAAGTTGGATTGAGGAAAACAAAAAGTTTCAGATTAGTAGATTCTCATATACGAACAAGTATCGAGGTGAGTTCTTGTAACTAAATTGTGTATATTTGTAACAGCCCAACTTAGGGTCTGGTCAGAATAGTGGTGCGAGACCAAAAATTCGAAGAAGAAATATGTGTTTAAATGATTTTATAAGGCTTATGAGGTATTTGCATGATAGTGTGAAAATTTCATGAAGGAATTTTATTAATTAGTGAATAAATTGTCCATTGGGACTAAATTGCAAGGATTAGAAAATATGAGATTTTAGAAGATTTAAGTATGAAATAGAATTATAAAAAATTGTTAGAGGTCCTTATTTAACAATTAGACCATTATATGTTAATATGGACAAAAATGGGCATGGGAAAGAAAAAAATCTCAAGAAAGAGTCATTAAGGGCATTTTTGTCATTTGGTAAATTAAATAATTAAAAGGGAAAAGAAGTCGAAATTTGTGTTCATCTTCTCCATGCTAGCCGAAAATTTCAAAGGCACCATAGCTAGGGTTTCTTCATCTTCCAAGCTTGAAGTAAGTGCATCCTAGCCCCGTTTTTAATGTTCTTCGTATTTTTGAGATCCTCGTAGCTCGGTTTAACTATTTCTAGCTATATTTTGAGCTAGGGTTTACGTTAAAAAATTTACCCATGTATGACATGCATGTATTTTGATGTTTTATGGAAGAATATGAAATCTTGATGTAAGATAAACATCTTTTCCAAGTAATTTTCATGAAAAATACATAAAAGGACCAAATTGTAAAAGTTCTAGAAATGGTCATACATGAGTGAAATAGTGGAAATTGAATGTTGTTATAGTTGAGAATGAGATTTGGTTAGGCTTGAAATGCAAGAAAGTTGAATGAAAATCATTTTACGAGCCTAGGGGAAAAGTACAATTATGATAAAGTTTAGGGGCAAAAATGTAATTTTTGCAAAACTATGAAATATGAGTCAATTTAGTCTATGTAAGTATTAAACAAGTTAAATTGTTATTATAGATCAAGAAACACGAAGCTCAGATCGAAACCGAGGCAAGACCAAAGTCGTGGACTAGAGTTGCACATCTACACATATTTTGGAGTACTGAGGAAAGTTTGTATGAATTTAAGGCTACATATACTTTTATGATTAAATTACTTACTATGTTGTATAATGTACATTATTTTCATGAAGTTGATTCCTAATGCCTAATAAGAAATTCTATGAAACAAGTAAGTGGAAGTCCCAGTTGAAGATTCAGAATAACGAGGATACTTATGTCACTACATGAGATAAGGAAAGCCCATGTAAGACCTTGTCTGGGACATGGCATCGGCACTCAAGGAATGTAGGTCTCGTATAAGACCATGTTTAGGACATGGCATCGGCACCGAACGTAGATCCTGTGTAAGACCATGTCTGGGACATGGCGTCAGCATCGAATAAGGAATGTCACGTGTAAGACCATGTCTGGGACATGGCTTCGGCACTAAAGGAAGATCTTATGTAAGACCATGCCTGGGACATGGCATCGACATCGAGTTAAGAGATCCCGTGTAAGACCATATCTGGGATATGGCATCGGCATCATGAGGCGATCCCATGTAAGACCATAACTGGGATATGGCATTGGTATCGAGACCCATGTTTAGTGAGATTGAGAATCCTCTGATATTCTGAGTAATTCACGGGAAAAAGAGCTAAGTATGAAAGAGGTAACATAAAAGCTAAGCAAGTAAAGATATTAATAAGTTAAGTTATTCAAGGTTGATAAAGAGCTTTATTTAAATCAAGAAAGATGAAGATTTGAGTTATGTTACATTAGTGAAAGTGCTAATCTATGTGATTAAGTGATACAGGTACCATGATTAAAACACGAGTATGAAAGTAATATGTAATATGTGATGAGTAAGAGTAAGCATGAGTAACTAAGCTCAAGCATTTGAGATTATGTGTTCTTGTTTCGTGATGAATCAATTTATTATGACCAAATATGTTGCTATATGAATTGTCATGCAAACCTACCAAGCTATATGCTTACTTCTTTCTTTTCTTTCTTCCTTGTAGTTTCGCCAAGCTAGCTTGGGGATCATAGACGTCGGAGCTCGGACACACTATCAATCATTATTTTGGTATAGTCAAGTTGTTTTATTTGAAGTATGGCATGTATAGGGATTATGTCATTTTGAGTTATATCATATTGGGAGCCGAAGTGTTGGCTATTAAGGTTACTATCCTTTTTGTATATAGCCAAAGAAATTGGCTAATATTTGTTAAGTTTCATATCTTATTGATGATGAGATTTATGAATTCTACAAGTGATGTTCCGAGGGTTATTCATCGTGTATAAAGGCCATGTTATGAATTACTTGAGTTGGTATAAGTGTGTTGATGATTCAGGGTGACAATTGGATTGGAAAATAGCCTCTAAGTGTCCACACGGGTAGACACACAGGCATGTGTCTAGGCCATGTGTGACACACGGTCAACCTCTATGGGTGTGTTGATAGGCCGTGTGTCCCCTGCATTTAATAGCAAGGATTCAATTCGTCACATGGGCCAGCATACAGACGTGTGCTTAGGTCGTGTGCTCCTTAAGGGCTTGCTAACATCATAAATAGAATACCCCTAGTTTTCACATACGAGTGAGGACATGGGCATGTCTAGGCTGTGTGAAGGACACGGGCCATTGACACGGGCGTGTGTTCGACCGTGTGAAAACCCCTGTAGGTTCGAAATAAAAATAAATCCTACAAGGGCCAGGGACATGGGCATGGGCGATCACACGGCCTGCCCACACAGGCATGTCCCAAGCCACACGGGCATGTGACCGCTGTTTACGCAAATATTTTCCAAGAGTGTAAAAGTTTCTGGTTGAATTCTGAAACCTTTCGGATGTATGTTTAAGGCCTCGTATGTAACACCCCTAACCTGCGTCAGACGCCGGATTAATGTTAGGAGCGTTACTAGACAAATCGGAAACATTCACAGACAAATTCATATATTCAATCATCATTCTCAGACATAATGTCCCTTAAATGGGTCCTCGGGACCTTAATCATGCTTAGACGTCGAGTCGGGACTAAACTGAAACACATATGAAATTTCATGAAAATTTAAAACTTTTCTAAATTATAGGGGAGACACGCCTTTGGAGGAGACCGTGTGCCCTCCACGGCTTCTAAACACCCCCGTGTGTCTTTTCGTGACTATATACTGACTTGGTCCCCACGGCCACCAGAGATGGTCGTGTGTCCTAACCGTGGTCCTATACTGACTTCCCCAACACGGCTACCAAACACGCCCGTGTTAAGGCCGTGTTGCTTTTAAGCTACATTCTGTCAATTCACCCACGGTCTTAGGCACGCCTGTGTGCCGCAACCGTGTGACATTGTAGACCATTTACAAGGCCAAAATGCCACCCATAAGGGTCAAACCTATAAACAACATATATCATCCCATTTCATTCACCTATAACCAACAAAACATACCAAAATAATCATTTGCATTCAATACCAATTCCAACTATAACCATTTCAAGGACTAAAACTCATACATAACTAAAGCATATCTTTATCATTTAACCAACCAAAACTTACCTATTTCATGAGCATTAAACCATACCAAAACTATACATATATCACATTCATTTAACCAAAGTCTCAACTCATAATTAGCCAAGTCACATGGCTAAAATCCTATAACGTCTTATACCAAAATACTAGCCTATACATGCCATATCTAGTTTTATACATTATCAAAGTGTACTAAAATAAGTTTAGTAGTGTGATGATGATCCGTGACGGTCCCGAGCCTTCAGTAGCTTTGACAACCTATAAAATAGATTAAACACACACACAGAGTAAGCTTTCCAAAAGCTTATTAAGTTATATACAAATAACTTAACATAATTCATCCATAAGTATGGCAATTTGAATTCATTAACATATCCTTAATTCAAGCACATAAATGAACTCTTTGCTCACTTGGTTTGCCATTTCTTACCAATCCACATATCCCATAGATCTCATTTGCTCATATCTCAAACATACATATATCTCAAATGTTCATTTGCCTTAATGTACATGCATACTTACCTTCCATGCTTATACAAAGCATATATATATTAACGTACCTGAAACGGATGAACATTCACGTATTTGTTCCTAGCTCAAAATTGTAATTCGTATCACAGATTTGCCCGTTGAACCATTAGGAATCTAGTAGGATACTCAGAAAGCTCGGAATAGTCGTACAATGCCAACGTCCCAGACGAGGTCTTATATGCACTCAGATATCGATGCCACTGTCCCAGACAGGGTCTTACACAAATTAATAAGATGCCGATATCCCAGACATGGTCTTACACGCAAAACTCATATCGATGCCTACGTCCCAGACGAGGTCTTACACATAAAGATCAAATCGATGCCAACGTCCCTGACGTGGTCTTACACGAAATCTTAAATCAACGCCAACATCCCAGACGTGGTCCTACATGATAAAACAGAATAGATACCTATGTCATGACAAAGTTAATCCTATCTATTCCCAGGTTCGAACGGGACTTCTCGGATATTGTCGCTATATCGACCTTATCTCGTAATTCATATACTCAACATCTCATAAATATTCATTATCATTATTAGTCATATGAACATTTACAAATTCATACAAATACGTTTATTTGCATAATGACTTACCTCAGATTTTGGTTTATCGGAATGAAAACGACTACTCGTTTACTTTCGCTTTCCCGCGATCTAAATCCGTTTTCCTCGGTTCTTAATCTAAACATATTCAGAATTAACCCTTTTATACACTAATTCATTCAATTCAATCCAAAGACACACATTTAGGGCTTTTTGCAAATCAACCCTCAAATTTGTACACTTTATCAATTTAGTCCATTTTCTCAAAACATCAAATTCACAAAATCAATATACAACCAAGCTTAGCCGAATGTATATACATTTCATACAAGTCCATATTTCCATCAAATTTTCTATTTAGTCCCTCAAATTATCATTTTCTCAATTTAGCCCTAATTAGCTAAATTCATCAAAAACTCAAGAACTAAGTATGTTCATCAAATATATATCTTTCATTTAACATCATAAAACATCACAAAACTCAATATAGCATCAATGGAATTTTACACAAACATCATCAATCCATGAAATTGAGACATGGGTTTGATAGCTCTCGAAGCAACGATTACAAAAACATAGAAATTATCGAAAACCGACCGAAATCATACCTTGAATTTAAGCTTACAAGAGCCGAATATACAAAGCTTCAAACTTTCTTTTCTTTCTTTGGTTTTCGGCAAGAAGATAATGAAATAAGGCCACTTACTAATGTTTCTTTTATTATAATAATATAACTTATAAAATAATATAATATGAATTTAACTTATAATATAACAAATAAAAGCATAATGAATATACATGATATATAGCTTGCCGTCCATTTATTAAAGAAATGGCTAATTTGCCAATTAAATCCTCACATTTATAAAACCACAACACAGAAGCACTTTAACATATAGCATACAACTTCCACATTCAATGCAATTTCATCCTTTTATCAAAGTAAACACACTGACAGACAAATTAACTTACGGAAATTTACCAAATGCTTAGTCACTTATCAGAGACACAGAAAATAATATTAAAATATTATTCAGACTCGGATTCGTGATCCCGAAACCACTGTTCTGACTAGGGTATAAACTGGACTGTTACATCGTAGGCCCAAGATATGTATGTTATGTCTAAGAAGGAGAAGTTTTAAGTTGGAAGGAAATTTATAGCCCAATACTTCATGTTCAAGTAAGGTTAAGTTAATGCCTCGTATCTTGTCCCGGCGTCAGACACGGGTAAAAGGTGTTACAATATTTTTATGTTTGAATTGAATGTTGTATATGTGAATTATGAATTTGTTATATATATGAAATTGATTATATATTCGACATGCCCGAGAATTGTTAAGTTCCGTTTGAATAGATGAAATTTGATGGATACAAGTTTTTCCTGAAATGGTTGTGGTCTTGCACATGTTACAGACACACCATAGCTCGAAAGAGGATCCCGTATTAGCCTTCTCGAGCTTCCTATGTAAGGTTCTTGCGAGCTTTTTGTTATAGCTCTTCGGAGCATCCCGATAGGTTGTGATCCTACATTTGTTGTGGATACACCTTAGCTCTTATGAGCATCCCGATTATAGGCTCTTTATGAGCTTCCTGTTAAATTGGCTCTTAGTAAGCTTTACGACAGTGCTCACTTGAACTTCCCGATATATGGCTATCCGAAGCTTCTCGTTACATGGCTCTTTGTGAGCTTCCTGATAGGCTCTTCGTGAGCTTCTCGATATGGTTCTTCATGAACTACCTGATTATGTCTCTGTGTGAGCTTCCCGTTATAAGGCTCGAGAGTGTGCTTCTCGATTATGTTCTCTAAAGAGTACCACCGTATATGAATTGACGGATCAATGATAAGTACATCTTGTGTGTACTACCTGGGTATCCATCGATATTTCAATGATTCAACGAATAAAACTCTTGATATGGGAAAATATGAGAATTAAATGAATTATATCTTGAATATCCCTAAAATACTTGGAAATGGAAATATGATGAGCTCATCTCTATTTTCTTGATAATCATATAAAATTTCATGGCTAACTTGTTTGGTGTAAGCATGTGTCTAGGCAATTGGCCATATAGTTTTGGATGCATGTTTGTATGCTAACTTTAAATGAATATTATTGGTAAGTTAATTTCCTGTTATACGAACTTACTAAGCATTAAATGCTTACTTTGTGTTATTTTCCTCTGTTTTATAGTACTCAAAATCTCGTAAAGGTTGGAGATCAGTCTGAGCATCATTACACTATCCTCCATCTTGTTTTGGTATAAATAGGAAACTTACTTTGGGATAATGGCATGTATAGGCTAATGGTTGTTTTGGTATAAATAGGAAACTTACTTTGGGATAATGGCATGTATAGGCTAATGGTGACAAGTAAGGGTATGTAAATGTTTTGGTTGTAATTAGCCATTGGAATGGCTAGTGATCACATATTTAATATATTTATGCATGAAGTTATATCATGTTTGGTATGTGAGTATGCTTGGATTCGTAACTTAGATATAATCACATTTGGGTAAGTATATGATTATAAAAGGGTAAGATGAATAATTGAAAGTGTGAGCAAAATTGTCATGTATAAAACTTGAATATTAGTTTGATTTATATGCCTTGAATTGATTGTTGAATATATTGAAGTGTTGATGTAGGTGCAAGGTAAAAAGGGTGAGAAATATGTCTTGGAAAATGACCTTATTTTGTCCACACGGGCGTGTGTCTCAACCGTGTGTGACACACGGCCATACGCACGGGCATGTGGTTTGGCTGTGTGTCCCCTGCATCTTAAAAATTGAGAAAAAGAATGCTCAAAATTTGTCACACGGGTAGACACACGGGCGTGTCTTAGCTGTGTGAAACACACGGCCTAGCACACGGGCGTGTGTCTCAGCTATGTGAAACACACAGCCTAGCACATGGGTGTGTGTCTTGGCCGTGTGAATCCTGTACATATTTTTGAAATTAAAACTGTCCACAAGGCGTAGCACACAGGCGTGTGGCTAGTAGTGTGACCCAAGTCATTAGCTACCCTAATTTGAACACGGGCTGGGACACGGCCGTGTGCCTCACATCGAATGTCCACACGGCCTGAGACACGGGTGTGTCATTGGCTGTGTGAGCCACATGGCTTGGACACATGGGCGTGTGTCCCTTGCACCTAATGTAACATCCCAAAAATTAAGAGTTGTATTTCTCTGCATAACTTTATGTTGTGCTTATTTGTCTTGTTATTTGAGTAAGTTTGGGGGTCCTATAGAGGCCTGGGTTCGAGGTTGAGCCTTGGAAAAATTTTGATTTTTGGCCCTTTAGTGGAAAGGGCTACTGAAAGTAGGACTTAAGTAAAATTGTGTGCGTTAGGGGTCACAAGTAGAGCACATGGTGGAGTGGCTGTGGCGTCATTGGCAGAGTAAGGGGAGAAGGGGTTCGAATCCCACAGTTGGCAAATTGAAGGCTTTTATTTTGCTCAGGAAAAGACAAGAGGCTGTGTTGGAATCAAATACTGATGGAGAAGTGTTTGAATTGGTCAAGGTTGTTGGGTGAATTTGAATGAGAGATGGAGAGTGAATTAAATGAGGGATTCATAGAGAAAATCGTGGGATAGGGGAGAGTGATAGTGTTGGCCGAATTTGGGAGTGTTGTGGGAGGAGAATTTCGGCTGAGGGGTGTGTGTGATGCAAATTCAGCTTGGGGATATGTAGAGGGCATTTTCAGGTTTTAACACTTTTTTGGCATTCTCGTACTCTTTTCTTTTTCCTGAGTGTTGTGTAAGTGGTCTTTTGGTGCCTTCGGGATTAAGTGAGAGCAAGTTTAGTACCGAAATCTCTAAGAACTCCTTTTCTTTTCTCATTTGTCCCTTGCCGAAATTGCAATCCTTTTCTGAGAGTAAGTTCCTTTTTGTTGTTGGCCGAATTCAATCCTCATTCTTTCTCCTTTATTTCTCTTCTGTTAAGCTGTTTCTCCTTCATTTTTCTGTTAAGTGCCATATTAGTAAGCTTCACTTTCATTCTTTTTCTCCTCCTCATCACTCTTCTCCTTATCATTCATTTTACTTCTTTACCTTAAGCCGTAACTACACTTACACCTTCTTATTTTCTCCTTAGGCCGAATCTTTGGGGGTCGAACATTGTTCTAAGCGGTCTTGAGTTTCTTCTATTCGTTGGTAAGAATACCTACAACCGAATATAAGTTTGCTATCTTTCCCCTCTTTCTCGTTTGGGTTCTCTAAGCCGAAGGGCTGCTTCTATATTTGTTGTAGAGTAGCGTTCTAATGTGCTCATTTTGTCGATCAATGCTAGGGACTCAATTTCTCTAACCTCGAAATAAGGCCGATTACCTTGGTGTTAAGGAAGATTGTATCACGTGGTAAGAAAAGCTTGTTTAGTTGAATACATCAATATGTCAATTTACATGAAGTAGAGGCTAACTATTAATCAATTGTTTCATAGGTGCCTTGCAAGGTTTCAAATCACACTTGCAATACATGTGTGTACTCACATCATTCCAACTATAGATCGACAAATGCCAAAAAGCCAAAATACCGGCAGGTGATGCTACACGAGCGTGTGATTCCACGTGTGGTAGACCGAGCCCACAAATATGGGTGTAAGACGCATGAGGTCACCATAATCTTTCTCATGGGCTTCGGACGTTTTGCGCCTCGTTTGGCTGAAATGGGCCGAGTGGGCCCAACGCGCCCACGGCGAGTAAATTTTGTGGACGGATAGTGAATAAAGAGCCGACCATGATGATCACATGGCCAAAGGCAGATTTGGGCCGAATGGGCCACACGAGAGTGTATGCCCACTTGGGTCGAGGTTTGGGCTTTGGGCCCAGATACACCGTTTTGTTTAAATATGTCATCTTGTCGCTTGAGGCGATTGTAGACCTTCAGAAAGAGCAAAATACCCCTAGAGGGGAAGATGACCGTTATGCCCCTGAAGGGCAGAATGATTAATATGCCCTACATGTTATAGGATTGTTATCGTATGTTAATGATGGTATGTTGCATTCATGTTATCGTATGTTAATTATGGTATGTAGGATTCATGTGATATTATGTTGCATGGGGAAAAGGGATTATTGATGCAGAGGAAGTACTGATAAGATCGCATGGTCGCGTGATGACTGTGGATCAACCGATGGCTTTAAGCTGATTATATGATCGGCAGCTCTGCTACAATATTAGTTAGTGCCGCAACCGGTGCTACATAAGGAGTGTAGGGATGGGTGGGTCGATTAAATCCCAACAGGAGTGTAGGGTTGGATAGGAGACGAAGTGTAGGGTTGGTATGGCATTAATGCATTGCATTCATTTTTCTGTTATTGAGATGGGTTTAGGCCCAGATAGATGTGATCTGTGAATTTTGTTATGGGCTAAGGCCTAACCGAGGCTATTTTGGGCTAAGGCCCAATTACCACCGTTACTGTAATGGGCTTAGGCCCAGATTGATTTGATGCATGCCTTATGACCGATGAGGGTTTTGAACACTGAGTTTTCGTAAACTCACCCCCTCTTTTTATTAAATGTTTCAGCTAATCCTCAGTAGGCGGTTCGATGTACTGGAGGACTCGGAGGTGGCTACACTACGAGCAGCTTGAATTTTAGTATTCTTTTCTACTTTATTTAAACCGTTTCCTTATTGGGTTGTAATAAGGCCTCTCTTAAATTCTGGTTTTTAATTTGGGATTTTTAGTTTATTAGGATTTAAATCTGCTAAAAGTTTATCACGATTTTTCCCAAGATGATAACTGTTTTCTAAACACTACATTTCCGCAACTCAATTTTTTGAATAACACGTCTTCGTAAATCATTGTTTTAAATGAAACTTTCGTAACAAGAAGGTTTTGAAATTAATAACTATTAATAAACGTCGATTAAAAATAAACAAGTGCAAACTGAGACTTTAGTTTTGTTAAATATCAAGAAGGGTTTTTAATGAAATCACGGTTTTCAAAAAACACTTCAATTGTAACATGCTAGATTCAGGCCTAACTTTTAGACCGGGTTTGGGGTGTTACATTTAATGGTATCAGAGCCCGAGTTGCAAAACTTGGGCTGTGAAATAGGCTTTAGTTTTTTTATTATTTTAAAGATGTTTACAAATGATTTTGAAGTAGTTTTGGAAGATTTTTTTGTGGCACACCGAGTCTCCAGCGTCGGACCAAGTAAGTTCTCCCGATACTGAAATCTGTTTAAAACTGTTACACTGTAGATAGTTATTGGGTTTCCTTTAGATGATAGACTATATTGAGACTTTTAGTTAGAGTAAAATTGAGGGTCGTAGGAGACTAAAATTGTAGTGAGTTTGCGATTGCGAAACAACTCTTATCTACTACTTCCATAAAACATTCGTTTAATTATTGGAACTACGAGCTAAATTCATAAAATTTCTAATTCAGATAATATGCGAAGTGATAATGAGAGTTGGAAGGGGTGCTAGAGGCCGCGGTAGAGGTCGTGGAAGTGCTAGGGCTGGGTCTTCGGCGTCAGACAACATGCTAAATGTGGAGGCGAGAGAAGCACCGGTTTCACCAGTAACCGAGACAGAGTCATTTGACTGAGCTGCTGGGGATGGCTTATTGTCTCAAGCAATGCTTCATATTTTGGAGAGAGTTACTGGGTCTGTTGAGCCTAATGCCGTTATTGGGGGCCGTGGGTCGATGACGGAACGACTCCGATCCAATGGAGCAGAGATCTTCAGGGGAGTTTCTGGGGTGGCCCCAAGCGTGGCAGGGCCACCGAAAGAATTATAGAGGACCTCGACTGCACGCCGGAATAGAAGTTGTAGGGTGTCGTGTCTTTGCTGAGAGATGAAGCCTACCAGTGGTGGCGTACGGTAAAAGAGGGTACCCCGTCTGATCGATTGACCTGGGAATTCTTCAAGTCCATATTTCAGGGAAAGTATATGGGCGCTAGCTATGTCGACACTCGTAGGAAAGATTTTTTGAATCTGGTTCAAGGCAACAAGTCTGTGGCTAAGTACGAGGTAGAATTTTTGCGACTTAGTCGGTATGCTCAGGGAATTGTGGCAACAGAGTAGGAACGTTGTGTTCAGTTCGAAGATAGGCTTTGGGACAGTCTCCGAGTGGTTGATAGCTCCACAGAGGGAGCGGGACTTTGCTGCATTAGTAGAGAAAGCTAAGATCGTTGAAGATGTGAAGCGCTTTGAGTGACTAAATAGGGAAAGAGAAAGGGGCAGAAACAAGAGGGATTCTGAACATTCTGATTTTGATCAGATATTTAAGAGAAGGGCTAGAGTAGATGGGCCAGTATGAGCTGGGCCCCCTATTGCTACTATTGGGTTACCACCTTGTGCTATTTGTGGGAAAGGTCATGTGGGCGAGTGCTAGAGGAGGACAGGAGCTTGTCTGAGTTGTGGTTCCATGGAACATCGTCTCAGAGAGTGTCCCAGAAGACCAGATCAGAGGTAGGCCTTCGGTAAGGGTAATGTACAGCCACCGAAGGGTGGACAGCAGCCGCCTAGAGGCCGTGGGCATGTCAGGGATGGAAACGGTTTAGGCCGTGGAACTCTAGGTAGAGGTGTTGGTTATGCGGAGGCAAGGCAACCAGCATTGGTTTATGCAGCACATCACCGAGAGGACGGGGACGCTCCAGATGGAATACTAGTACGTACATTACCCATAATGTGCTATTTACCTAATTTGCAATTAGGACTAGAGTGCGCAACGGAAGCGTAGTGGTATAACCGGTATTGTGCGGCTATTAAATAGTTGGAAATTTCGAGGACGAAATTTCTTTAAGGGGGTAGAATTGTAACGTCCCAAAAATTAGGGGTTGTATATCTCTGCATAATTTTATGTTGTGCTTATTTGGCTTGTTATTTGAGTAAGTTTGGGGGTCCTATAGAGGCCTGGGTTCGAGATTGAGCCTTGGAAAAATTTTGATTTTTGGCCCTTTAGTGGAGTGGGCTACTGAAAGTAGGACTTAAGTAAAATTGTGTGCGTTAGGGGACACAAGTAGAGCACATGGTGGAGTGGCTGTGGCATCATTGGCAGAGTAAGGGGAGAAGGGGTTCGAATCCCACAGATGGCAAATTGAAGGCTTTTATTTTGCTCAGGAAAAGACAAGAGGTTGTGTTGGAATCAAATACTGATGGAGAAGTGTTCGAATTGGTCAAGGTTGTTGGGTGAATTTGAATGAGAGATGGAGAGTGAATTAAATGAAGGATTCATGGAGAAAGTCGTGGGATAGGGGAGAGTGATAGTGCTAGCCGAATTTGGGAGTGTTGTGGAAGGAGAATTTCGGCTGAGGGGTGTGTGTGATGCAAATTCGACTTGGGGGATCTTTAGAGAGCATTTTCGGGTTTTAACTCTTTTTGGCATTCACGTACTCTTTTCTTTTTCCTGAGTGTTGTGTAAGTGGTCTTTTGGTGCCTTCGGGATTAAGTGAGAGCAAGTTTAGTGCCGAAATCTCTAAGAACTCCTTTTCTTTTCTCATTTGTCCCTTGCCGAAATTGCAATCCTTTTCTGAGAGCAAGTTCCTTTTTGTTGTTGGCCGAATTCAATCTTCCTTTTTTCTCCTTTATTTCTCTTATGTTAAGCTTGTTCTCCTTCATTTTTTTGTTAAGTACTATATTGGTAAGCTTCACTTTCATTCTTTCTCTCCTCTCTCCTTTTCCCTCTTCTCCTTATCATTCATTTTACTTCTTTACCTTAAGCCGTAACTACACTTACACCTTCTTATTTTCTCCTTAGGCCGAATCTTTGAGGGCCGAACATTGTTCTAAGCGGTCTTGAGTTTCTTCTATTCGTTGGTAAGAGTGCCTACAACCGAATATAGGTTTTCTATCTCTCCTCTCTTTCTCGTTTGGGTTCTCTAAGCCGAAGGGCTGGTTCTATAGTTGTTGTAGAGTAGCGTTCTAATGTGCTCTTTTTGTCGATCAAGGCTAGGGACTCAATTTCTCTAACCTCGGAATAAGGCCGATTACCTTGGTATTGAGAAAGATTGTATCACGTGGTAAGAAAAGCTTGTTTAGTTGAATACATCAATATGACGATTTACATGAAGTAGAGGCTAACTATTAATCAATTGTTTCATAGGTGCCTTGCAAGGTTTCAAATCACACTCGCAATACAGGTGTGTACTCACATCATTTCAACTATAGATCGGCAAATGCCTAAAAGCTGAAATACAAGCAAGTGATGCCACACGAGCGTGCGATCGCATGTGTGGTGCACTGAGCCCACAAATATGGGCGTAAGACACATGAGGTCACCATGAGCGTTCTCATGGGCTTAGGACGTTTTGGGCCTCGTTTGGCTGAAATGGGCCGAGTGGGCCCTACGCGAGTAAATTTTGTAGCCAGATAGTGAATAAAGAGTCGGCCATGACGATCACATGGCCAAAGGCAGATTGGGTCGAATGGGCCACACGATAGTATGGGCTTTGGTTTGGACTTTGGGCTTTGGGCCCAGATACACCGTTTTGTTTAAATATGTCATCTTGTCGCTCGAGGCGACTGTAGACCTTCGAAAAGAGCATAAAATTACTAAAATATCCTCGAAGGGTAAAATGACCGAAATACCTCTAGAGGGGAAGATGACCGTTATGCCCCTAAAGCGCAGAATGATTAATATGCCCTACATGTTATATGATTGTTATCGTATGTTAATTATGGTATGTTGCATTCATGTTGTCGTATGTTAATTATGGTATGTTGCATTCATGTTATCGTATGTTAATTATGGTATGTAGCATTCATGTGATATTATGTTGCATGGGCAAAAGGGATTATTAATGCGGAGGAAGTACTAATAGGATCGCATGGTCACGTGACGACTGTGGATCAACCGATGGCTTTAAGCCGATTATATGATCGGTAGCTCTGCTGCAATATTGGTTAGTGCCGCAACCGGTGCTACATAAGAAGTGTAAGGATGGGTGGGTCGATTAAATCCCTATAGGAGTGCAGGGTTGGACAGGATACGGAGTGTAGGGTTGATATGGGCATTAATGCATTGCATTCATTTTTCTGTTATTGAGATGGGTTTTGGCCCAGATGGATGTGATCTGTGATTGTTGTTATGGGCTAAGGCCCAACCGAGGCTATTTTAGGCTAAGGCCCAATTGCCATAGTTACTGTAATGGGCTTAGGCCCGGATTGATTTGATGCATGCCTTATGACCGATGAGGGTTGTGCACACTGAGTTTTCGTAAACTCACCCCCTTTTTTTATTAAATGTTTCAAGTAATCCTCAGTAGGCGGTTCGACGTACTAGAGGACTCGGAGGTGGCCACACTACGAGCAGCTTGAATTTTACTATTCTTTTCTACTTTATTTAAACCGTTTTCTTATTGGGTTGTAATAAGGCCTCTCTTAAATTCTGGTTTTTAATTTGGGATTTTCAGTTTATTAGGATTTAAATCTGCTAAAAGTTGATCACGGTTTTTCCCAAGACGATAATTGTTTTCTAAACATTACGTTTCCATAACTCAATTTTTTGAATAACACGTCTTCGTAAATCATTATTTTAAATGAAACTTCCGTAACAACAAGTTTTTGAAATTAATAACTATTAATAAACACTGATTAAAATAAACAAGCGCAAACTGAGACTTTAGTTTTGTTAAATATCAAGAAGGGTTTTTAATTAAATCACGGTTTTCGAAAAACACTTCAATTGTGACACGCCAGATTCAGGCCTAACTTCTAGACTGGGTTTGGGGTGTTACACCTAAGAAAAATTTTGAGATTTTGCAAAAACTTTTATGTGATTCTGGTTTCCTCCAGACTGAATTCTAATATGTATTTTGGGCCTTGAGGACCCATATAAGGGACATTATGATTGATTATGATAGATTTTTGGAAATGAATAGTAAATGACATAAATTAATTATAATTGAATCATAAACTCCGGTAATGTTTCGTAACCCTGTTCCGGCGACGGATATAGGTTAGGGGTGTTACAATTTCCATATCAAACCATACCTCAATGACAACATGCAAGCATATCAAAACAACATTTCATAGCTTGCATTTTTATTCATCATTCCAACTACCACCATTTAAGCACAAAAATGCCAAAATAGCAATCACTAAAAGACTATACATACATGTTAACATAACATCTATTCTATCACCCAAAATACCATATTTACAAGCCAAATATAATGGCTATTTCATCAACCATAAAACTTCTATACATGCCATTATAGCCATGACACAAAATCATCAAAATCTACCGATAAAGCCGATGGATAGTGTGATAGGTATCCGACAAGCTTCCAACTCGAACGAGCGTTTGATTCACTATAAAACATGGAAATTAGTACAAAGTAAGCATGAATGCTTAGTAAGTTCGCATAACGTAAAACTTAATTTAACATTTCATTAAATAACATTAAAATTTATCATGACATAATCCAACCAATAGCTTGGCCAAAGCGTAAGCATCAATACAAATATGTTAGCATACATAACATTAACCATAAGCAAATTAATATGGATAGCCAATAATCTTAACATGTATTATTTGGATTATCATTCTTTTCAACTTGCATATTTTCCAAGTATCACCATTTCAATGAAGTTCATATATGTACAAGCTTGAGTTCATATCGATCTTTTACCCTTTCATTTCAAAATCATGTCCATTGAACCATTCAGAATACCATTGGATACCTGGGATTGCTCACACGAAGTGTGCTAACATATAACCATAGTTCGTCAATTCCTTTAAATATATGCTCACACAAGCTGTGAAAATGGGCCTGCTCACATGAGCTGTGGGTCGAAATGTAGCTACATGATGCTGCTCACACGAGCTATGTATCCGTAACACATGCAGGAACTTAGCCATCGGTAGGAAATTCAAAACCAGCACCCTAAACATGTAAACCTTAATGACATGTCATTTGTATATATGGGCTCAGTAGTCAACGTAACATCGTTGGATATGCGACAAATATATACATGGCAATTCACATCACATATGCATTACAAATAAAGGCATATAAATATAAGGTAATAACACGAACTTAACTCGACAATAAAACGTAGATATAAAGTCGATTAATCTGAAACTTTATCTTTGTCCCTACATAAAGCCATACGAGGTTTATCTTAATCTAAATGAATAAATTGAATTCAATTCAATAATCATTCTATTTAGTTCAATCCAAATTCATATTTTAGCAAAATTACACTTTTCCCCTATAATTTTGATTTCATAATAATTTAGTCTCTAAGCTCAAAAAATGAAAATTCATGCAATTTCACCATTAACCCATTTAGTCAAATTTCATGTAGGTCCCTAGCAACTCATACAGTTCATTATTTTCACAATTTCACTATGAATATTTTCTATTTTTCTATTTAATCCCTAATTCACATTTTCAACAAAATTCACTTTACAAAAGTAGTTTATCTAACCACAAACATTCATTTTCTTCCATCAAACATCAAAAACTACGTGTATTCATTCATGGAAAAACCCTAACCTTTTAACAGTTTTGAAAATTAGTCCTCGGGCTAGCTAGATTAAGCTACGACTCCAAAAACGAAGAAATCATCAAAAACGGGATCAAAAATCATTTACATGCATACACTAAGGTTGGCCAAATGCTTCAAGGCCTAGATATGGCTTATTTTCTTAAATTTTTGATGATAGAAAGTTTTGGAGAAGATGAGAAACTTTTGTTTTAATTAAATTAACCTTAATTTGGCTATTTACAACTTTAACCTTATTATTAACATTTATAATTTCATTTTAATGGCCATAAAAGCCCAGTAGCAAATTATATGGTCTAATTGCAACATAAATCCCTTAACTAATAAATTTCATAGTCATTTGATACCTTTAACTTATAAAACTCAAGTTTTGCACCTTTTGCACTTTAGTCCTTTTTATCAAATTAAGCATGCAAACGGTAAAATTTCTTAATGAAATTTTTATACGATAATACTAACATGCTATAGATATTAAAATAAAAGTAAAATAAATATTTTCACGTCAGATTTTTTGTCCCAAAACCACTGTTCCAATTTCACTAAAAACAGGTTGTTACACCATGCTATGTGGGAGGAATGGTTGACTTAAATTTGTTATTTTTAGCTTGTGGCTAAAAAATAAAAGGCATGAAAAGGGGAATTGTCACATCCCAAATTTAGGGTTAGAAGAATCAAGCTTTGCAAGTTGATTTAGTGGTCACAGTTAGATTTTTTAAGTTTAAATTTGCATTTTAGAGACAGAATGAACCTAGTGGTTCAGTAGTAAGGCTTCAACTTACCCTTTGGTCTTATGTTTAAAATTCTACGTGAGTAAAGTAGAATTATTTTTTCTAATTCTTGTCACATATGAGTAGCATAAATTTTTTAGGTTAGGATTTCAATTTTAGAGTATTTTATTTTATTTTAAATTTTGAAAATTAGAATCCGTACAATTTCTTCTAGTGTCGTTTCCCTCATTCCTACTCTTATTTTTTGTTTTGAGTAGTTTTGTCACTGTGTTTTCTCTTCTCCACTATCTTCTTTCCATTTTCTTCATTATTTTTCAATTACTTTTATTTGTTTCACTGCTAGTATACGTATAAATTTGAGCAAGTTTTTGTCCTTTTTCCCTTTGCGACTAAGCTTTTGTCTTTGCTGTCTCTTTAGAGTCTTGATTGCTTTTCTGTATTTTCGCTCAAAAAGGATTTGAAATAGGTGTAGTGTAAATGCTGCTTTCCTAAGTTTTAGATGAATTTTATTCAATTCTTTTGTACCGATATGACAATCCTTATAGGTTTGGTGGGTATTTGTAATTATGTTTTTAGATTCATATAGTTGAGAGGAATTGTAACACCCCTATCCCGTGTCTGTCACCGGATTAGGGTTAGGAGCGTTACCTAACAGATCAGAGAGCATTTACAGAAATTCATACATTTGTTCATCATTCTCAAGCATAATGTCCTTTAAAGAGTCCTCGAGACCATAAGCATGCTTATAAATTGGGTCGGGACTAAACCGAAACACATATAAAATTTCATGGAAAATTAAAAAAATTTCTAAAATACAGGGGATACACGCCCATGGAAGAAAATCATGTGCCCTCCATGGCTGCTAGACACCCCCGTGTGTCCTCCCTGTAGTCAAAACTGACTTACCTTCCACGGCCACTAAGCACGCCCGTGTGCTCTGGCCGTGTACTAGTAGGCCATATACTGACTTCCCCACACGGTCACTAGGCACGCCGATGTGCCATGTCCGTGTGCTTTTAAGCTAACTACTGACTTAGCCCTACGGTCAATAGGCACACCCATGTGCCTCAACCGTGTGACAAAATAGGCCATTTTCAAGGCCAAAATGCCACCCATTTGGCGACCTATAAAACAGAGAAAACACACACAGAGTAAGCTTTCCAAAAGCTTAGTAAGTCATATTAGAAATAAACTTAGCATGAATTGCACAAATCCAAATTAATAAGATAACCAATATGATTCTCATGACAAAAATCACCTCATTCTTTCTCAAGCTCATATGCTTATCCATAACTTACCATATATGCATATAGTTCATCTAGTCAAGACTTTACATATCGTATTATAAATTTCATATACATAACATCATGATACGATCACATAGATACTTACCTTATATACACAATTAGTGTATAAGTCACGTACCAGAAACATATATTCATTCATTTAATTTATCAAAGCTCGGATTTGCAATTCGTATCACAGACTTGTCCGTTGAACCGTAAGGAATCTAGTAGGATACTCAGAAACTCGGAATAATTGTACAATTCCAACGTCTCAGAGGAGGTCTTACATGCACTTGGATATCGATGCCACTGTCTCAGACAGGGTCTTACACGAATCAATACGATGCCAATGTCCCAGACATGGTCTTACATGTAAAGCTCATATCGATGGCAACGTCCCAGACGTGGTCTTACACGTAAAGCTCATATCAATGCCAACGTCCCAGACGTGGTCTTACATGAAATCTCAAATCAACGGCAACATCCCAGACGTGGTCTTACATGATAAAACAGAACAGATACCTAGGACATGACATAGCTAATCCTATCTATTCCTAGGTTCGTACGAGACTTCTCGGACTTAGTCACTATATCGAACTTATCTTGGAATTCATATGCATAACCTCTCATAAGCATCCATTATCAACATTAGTCATATGAACAATTATAATTTCATACAAGTACGTTTATTTGCATAGTGACTTACCTTCGATTCGATCTATCAGAATGGAAACGACTACTCGGTTACTATCGCTTTCCCGCGATCTAAGTCTGTTTTCCTTGGTTCTTAATCTAAACATATTTAGAATAAACCATTTTATTCACTAATTCATTCAATTCAATCCAAGGACACATTTTTAGGGCTATTTGCAAATTAACCCTCATATTTGCACAATTTATCAATTTAGTCTATTTTTCTCAAAACATCAAATTCACAAAATCAACCTATACTCATGCTTAGCCGAATGTACATATATATCATACAAGCCCATATTTTCCAAAAAATTAGCAATTTAGTCCCTCAATTTTCTATTTTCACAATTTAGCCCTATTTAGCTAAATTCATCAAAACTTCAAGAACAAAACATGTTCATCTAGCTCAAACCTTTCATTTAACACCATAGATCATCATAAAACTCAACATATCATCAATGGAATTTCACACAAACATCATCAATTCACAAAATTAATACATGGGTTTTGTAGCTCTCAAAGCAACGATTACAAAAACGTAGAAATTATCAAAAACGGATTAAAAACTAACCTTGAATTTAAGCTTAAACCTAGTCGAAACCTTGCTTTCTTCTTCTTTTCTTTTTCTTTTTGATATTCGGCCAAAGAAGAGAAATAAAAGATGAACACTCATCTTTTGTTTCATTAATCTAATGGTATTTATTCAATTACTAAATTGCCCATCCATTAAACATATAAGACAAATTAATACTAAGGTTATTAAGACATTCTATCATCCACTATCTCAAAGATGGCTTATTTTCCATATAAGGCCTCCACTTTTACAAAGCCACAACACTTTGATACTTTAATAAATAGCATACAACTTTCACATTTAATGCAATTTCATCCTTTTGTCAAATTAAACACATAGACGGACAAATTAACTTACGAAAATTTACCACATGCTTAATCACATATCAACGGCACGAAAAAATAATATGAAAAAAATTATACAAACTCGGATTTGTGGTCCCGAAACCACTGTTCTAACTAGGGTATAAATCGGACTGTTACAGGAATCGAGTGATTGTTAGTCCTTCAGAACTGTGTTTCTTGAACACTTGTAATTGGTGAGTATTTTATGGTATTAAAGTTGTGTTTTGCAGTAAGCTTTGGTGTTATTTTTGGTCCACACGGCCATGTGCCGCTGAAAAAGCTAGGATAATTTTCTAGTCACACGGTCTAAGGTGAGTCACAGGGGTTGGCACAAGACCGTGTGGCCTCTGTTGGGAATTTCTTCGATTGCACACGGCCTGTGGTGTAACATCCTAAATTAATGGGCCTTTGCATTTGTTGTGTGTTACGTATAATATGCTAATTAGAGTGTTTAAAGGGTCCAGATTGGGCTCAGGATTGGGCCGAGGCCTTAGTTAAAAATCTCCTGCTTGGGCACTCTAGTGGAAAACCAGTAGGATAGGGCTTAAAAGATGTTATCCGTGTTTTAAGACACAAATGGGCTTGTGGCCCAGTGGCAAAGTGGCGCCACTTAGGGGCTTTGAGGTGGCGTGATAAGCAGTAAGGGAGATTCAAGGTTCGAGTCGCATTACCCATCTATTTTAATTAATTTTGGCATCAAGGGAGAGCAGAGTTGGATTCAGTTAGGATGCTTGAAATTAGGAAGAATAATTGATGGATAATGTGGATGATATGGATGATAAAGTAACTGATAAAAGGAAGGAAGAGGTGGTGTTATCCATGCCACTTGAGGATGAGTGATCAGATGAAGAGAAGGGAGAAAATTTAGAAGTTATCTGCTGATCAACAGTGGTGGCCGAATTTCCATCTCTTGTAGGGGAAAGAAATAGGTTTCAATATGCCATAGGGGTGCCAAAATTTCCCCTATTATTTGGTTAGTTGTTAGTTAGCAGGAAGGGCACTTTCAGTTTTTGATAGGTAAGTGCCGACATTCTCTATAAATAGGGGGTATCTCTTTAATTCCGGCATTTGAACCCCATTCTTTTAAAGCTTTTCTCTCATTCTCTATGCCAAAATCCTCAACCATTCTCTGCAATCTTTCCTTTTGATTTCTTCAGAAGCTGAAACCTCTCACTCCACTCTCTTTTCCATTCTTTTCCTCTTGTGCTGATTTCTCCATAAAGCAGGAATCTTCTAGAAGTTGCCGAAACTCTCTGTGTGAGGTAAGTGACGATTTTCCTCTACTCTTCTCTTTTTTCTCGATTTTGAAAGGCAAAGCCGAAAGACTAATGAATGGTTGATTCTTGTGTTTACTTGTTGGGTGACCCTCGAGAATTGAAGAAGATCTCATAGATCTAAAAGCTGGAAACCGCTAGTCTCTAAGGTTTATCTTTTTTGGGATTCCAAGGTAAGGGTTCAATTCTTCCTACGCTGTTTAATCGGGTTCTTTTTCATTATTCGTACCTTAACCTAATGTTGCGTTAAGCAATCATCATAGTATCTTCTGACCAAGATAACTCATGGACTCGAATGTCAGCAAATCAAAGGAAGGGATTGGATCTGTAGTCCCAGCCCCAAAGTTCAAGAAACGCGTGGTGTCTGCTGTTCGAGATTGGCCACCGGGTTGTGGACCGGCTTCTGAACAACACCTTAGGCAGATAGCAGTTGTGTTGGCTACAGACAGCGTCGACATAGAAAGTATCGTTTTATCTGTAAACAGGTGTGTAGATCCCTAACACACTAATTAATCTATACTAAATATATGTTATGGGCTAAAAGCCGGAAAAAGGCTATATAGTAATCTGTACTAAATATATGTTATGGGTTAAAAGCCGGAAAAAGACTGTATGGACAGTCGTAAAACCCGAAAAGGGGTAGGCAAAGGATGCCAGGTACGTTATCATAGAAACCTCTCTATGTGTATCGATGTATATATGGATGCCTGTTTTCTTAAAGATGGTAAGACGTTCTCAATTTTTCATGTGTGTATGCATGGGGTGGGAGTATGATAATGAAGGTGGAGAGCATGATAGGTCACTTGGTGATCGATGGTTAAACCACGAATTCAAATGTTAGGTCACATAGTGATTGGTGGCAAAGCCACACTTAAATGATTCATGATTAATAGGAATAGGCAGTACGGCTGTCGATATGGTGTGTAGCAGTTGGTGGGTTGATTGTAGAAATCCCCGAGGTGTGATGGTTGGTACGGGTTGGTGTGTAAAGGATGGACTTTTAGGATGGGTTGGGCCATTTACCATTCATCATTTACTATGTATTTCTGTTTGTTGCTATAATGTATGGGCCAAGGCCCATAATGTGTTTGTGGGCCTTAGGTCGTTGTGTGTTTCGGGATTTATACACTGAGTCTTGGTGACTCACCTTTTTATTTTCCTGACTTTTCAGATGAGCAGTAGATCGTGGACATGGGAGCCGAGGCGGACTCGAGGGGCCATCATGTCATTTAATTTCTTAAACTATTTTCGATTTTTCTTTAAGTTTGAATTTGGGACTATTTTTGTAATAAGGCCTCCCTAGCTTAGTGTTTTGATTTATATTTGATGATGTTTACATTTATAAATGTATGTTGAAGTTTTGTTTATAAAAAGAAATAAAAATGGGATTTTCAAACAAGTAATTTGTATAGAAGAAATAAAAATATTACAAAGGTTTTCTTCAAGTAACACTTATTTAACGAATACTTCTACGAATCAACCGGGTTTTTTTTTCAAATCCTTTCAAAGCGAAGTTTTTAAACTTTAAGCCCGTAGCATACCAGATCTGGTCGTGGCGTTTGGGCCGGGTTTGGGGTGTTACATGTGGAGTTTTCACACGGCCTAAGGCATGACTGTGTCTCTTTTGCTTCTTAATTGTGAAATTTTTCACACGGGCATAGGGAGTTACAAAGCTTGCCCACACGGCCGTGTACCTCAGCCACATGGCCGTTTATCTTAGCCACATGGCCGTATACCCTTCTCACATGATTTGAAACCTCTCACACTGCCTGGCCACACGACCGTATGGTCTTATTTTTTTTTAGTTTTTTCCTCTTTTTTGCAAATTGATTCGTTTTAGTCCCTGAGTGAACCCTTGCATGTTAAAATCTCCATAGGAGTGATTCAGACACTAATACTCATTGTTGGCTAGTATAATACAGACTAGATATATTTATATATGTACTTTTATGTTTGAATTTTGTTATTTGGACAGATTGCTAGTAAGACTTTGTTATGCTAAATTCTTATATGAGATTGTATGGATATGTTAATCAATATTTATACGGGTCGTTGGCTCTGCTAATTTGTATCGATTGCAAGTATGTTTCAGATTATTTAAACTGAATATGAGCATTTCTGACTCAGTATATTCGAATGTGTTTATTCATTTGCATTAACATCATTGTTGGGATATGACCATTAACAATGTTGGCAGCTTGACTGCATAACATTCAAATGGGATATGATCGTATTCAGGTGTGTATTGGTTGGATGGGTCCACCATAACCCAAATTGGTATGTAGTTGATGGAAAGGTCTAGTATACCTTTATCGGTGTGGGTTGGATGATGGAGTTGGTGTGTCGCGGTTGGATAGGTAAGATTTTGTGCCATATTAAATTTGAATATGATTTGCATATTTCTTTAGTGATAAAGTTTTTTGATCTATTAGAATATGGCTATTATATGTTTGATCGACTATTTAATACTGCATTGTTTGCTTTTGTTCTTGACTCACACTGAGCTTTGTAGCTCACACCCTTAGTATTACCTTTTCAGGTATTTTACATGGTTATGTCTCGGACTCAGCAAATCGAAGGTCCCGGGGTTTCATGTCTCGGTTTGGTTTAAATAAGGGTTTTCCTAAGATATAATAATTTATTTTCAATCAGATTTGTAAATAATTTTATATGAAATGTGGTATGGGTTTTGACTTTGGATTCTTAAGTTGTGGTTTCATGCATGCGCTTTGGTAATTGGATTAATAACTCTTTCCTTTAAAATTTTCAGAACAAGTATTAGTTTTAAATTCATTATTTTTCAATCAAAAGTAGAACGAAAAAATTTCCATTGCTACACTGGTTTGAGACATCAATTAACAAATTGCTAAACTTGAAATGTTTGCAAAGTGAATAAGGAAATGTTAATTTGGCATTAATTTAATTTAAGCGACGATTAAACTAATGTTTGGTAAATGTAAGATAAATATATTACTGAATTTGGTTAAACATGAGCAAAAATGGTTCCAGAAAAAGCTTTGTAAAGTTTGAACGGTTTATTTGTTCTAATTGATTTCGGTGGTCAATATGAACCTCCAGAATTCGATTAAAAACTTTTAGGCTAGGTTTTGGGGTGTTATAAGGAGGGTTTGAATGGCATTTAGGAGAAGTTCAAGGGCTGATTTGCAAATGTAAAAATCAGCCAAAATAAGCTGATTGGGTCAGCTATATGGGACAGTTTGGGCTGCCATTTTCTTTGTGGATCAATCATATTGACTTAGCATATTTGGGATACAAAGATATGTGCAAGCAGAAGGGATTCTAATATCGACTATTTTATTATAAGAAGAAAAGATAGTTTTTACAAAAGAGAAAACTTAATATTTTAGTATGTACCGAGATCGTTTACAAAGGAGAAAACTTAATATTTTTTTTTTGTATGTACCGAGATGCCTTCTTCAGGCTACAAGAATGCCTATTTATAACAAGAATTCTAAACTAGAATCTAATTACAATTGAAGTCCGAAATAATTGTTTGGATAAGAATTAAAGAATAAACTCTAATTTAATTACAATTGAGTTCCGAATAGTATCCTGATAAGGACACATTAATTGTCAGCTTCTTGGTGGCTTCCAAGTAGCTTCCTTTAATTGGTGGATGCTATGTTGGCTTTTTCCACGTAGCTTCCTCGAACAGTGTCTTGATAAGGATGCTTTTGGTTGTTTCCATGTAGCTTCCTTGAATAGTGTCTTGATAAGGATGCTTTTGGTTTTTTCCACGTAGCATCCTTGAATAGTGGTTGCCATCATGGTTGCTTCCAGTGGCTTCCTTTTTTGGCAATATCTGCTGCTTGCATCATTGCTTGTGTCATCTTCCATGTAGCATTGATGGTTGATTACCTCATTGCTTACATCATTTGGATACTGACGGCTTGTCATCTTCCAATTCGTCTTCATCCTTCTTGGATGTTTCTCAGATTCATTTCCTCGATCTCGTCAAGGTGTAATGATTCCGGTGAAGGGGACCGTGTGTTCCAAATGTTCCCATACTTCTCTCGATTCTCCGCTAACTGGATAATCTTCGATCTCCATTTTCTCTACTTTTGTTAATAACGAAAACGGCTTCTTCATTTTCTTCATTTGATCTCCGGTGGATTCCAAAGATCATAGGTTAATATTCTTCTACCATCGGTCCGAACATATAAGTGTCCTGATGGAGAAGATGTCGAAATATGCTCATAAGATCAATTCTGCTTGGACTTGATACTTGTTGAAATTATTATAGCACTCATCAATGATTTTTGACAAATGCTCGGATTTTCTTTTCTATCTTTGTGGTTTTTTCCCGAAACATAGTATTTATATTCCAAATTTGATAAAGTGATGAAATTTTTCTTCCTCAAAGAATACCAATGAGATCTATTTATCTCAATATGGAAATAATAGACAAAATTGTCTATGTTTATAAAATTTGATAGCCGGGATTTGACTATCGCTGGAAAATATTTTAATAAATCAAAAGAGAGATTTTGGACTGTTATTTCTTTAACAAATCCCCACTCAATACTTGTTATATCGAATTGCTCATGATTTAAACGAAATTTGATAGTAGGAATTTTTTCTCCTATATCATTTATAAAAACATAAGCTTGTGAAAAATATTTAGAAAAAGTTTCCAAAAATAGAGCTTGCTGTTTGCAAATGGCTCCTTTTATTTTTGAAAATATTTCTGAAGGTAAAATTTGTCTACATTTGTTATATAGACATTTTCTAAACATCTTATTAATAATAGGATTGTTTCTCCCTTTATCAATAAAATATTGAAATGTATCAAGAAGATTGTTTATCTCCTTAATATCCATGTAATCGATTAGGATTTCATCCAAATCTCTGTATAAAATACTATTTAATAATAATTCTTCAGATTTATTTTCTTTAGTTGTTTTTTCAACTAAGAATTCTGAGAATTGGGTAAGAGCTTTTCTGAAACTAGCTCTTTGTTCCAAAATATGGTTTTTCCATATTCAGTCAATGAAATGGTAATATTCTGAGGGTAAGCCTGGATTATAAAAATCCTTTAGATTCGAGAATTCGGAGGTTTGTTGTTTTTTCAACAAATCTTCACGTATATTTTAGAATTTCGAGAATCGGTATAAGGCTTTTGAGAAAATTGAGAATAATTCACCGGTGTTGGTGATTGTGATCCAATTGGTTGGTTTACCATTGGATATGGTAAAGAATATCCCTGGTTAGGATAAAATTGTACCTGTGTAGGTGCAGCCATAAATCCTTGTTTAGGAATTACTTTTGCAGGTGCAAAGAATAAATCCTTGTTTAGGACTAATTGGTGATTTTCCTTGTTGGGTTTTTTTATGGGCGCTTCTCCATCCATCATTTTCTATTAGAGGTTGTTTACCTCTATCCATAAGGCCTGCTAAGAAATCAACAAACATTAGTAAAATCATGTTTATAATTTACTAATGGTATTTCTATAGAAGTATTTTCTATAGATAAAATAACCGATTTCTTATTAACAATAAAAGGTAAATATTGATTTATAAAATTATTACCTAATAATATGTCTCCATACATATCAGGTAAACATAGTAATTTTGGAATTATAAATCTAACGTTGTTTATGTAGATTGAAATATTTTTCGCTTTATAATAAATAGTAGTTTTGCTACCATTTATTCCATTAACATGTATTATCTTTTTTATAGGTATCCAGTATTTTTTTGGCATGGCATTTCTTTTGCAACTACTTGTTGTAGCTCCTGTATCTAATAATGCATGTAAAGAATATGTTTTATATTCTCTATCATGTAATGTAATTTCAATGTATTTATTAAAATTTAATATATTTTCTACAGAATAATGTATATCTTCCATTCTAGTGTTTCTAGAAATAGAATTTCTACTTGGGGTAGTGGGAAAGATAGGAATATGAATTGTTTTCATACCTATTGGTGTAGAAGTACTTATATTATCTTCTTCTTCCTCTGGTTGAGAATTAGAAGGTAATACTAATTTATCATCCAGATCGATTATCGATTGTTTTTAAAATATAACTTATCTCCAGATGACATGTATTCAATAGTACTAACTGGTTTAGAAGTACTAGCATTATTAGTTTTATCAATTATCTAGTCTTTTGGAATTGATAAATCTTTTAAATGCAATAATTTCGGTTGAATTTCCGTAGTAAATTTATTGGGCTCAAAAAGCTCAATAATTTTATTATTAATTTCTTTTATTTCAACCTCTGCTGTATTAGTATATTCATTAATAGCAGTCCAGCTTATTGTAGATCTTCTGCTAAATCACTAATATCAGAATTTTTTGTCTGAATTCTAAGGCATAGACACTCTTCTATTAGAGGGTCTGTTATGGAAATAAAGTAATTTGGTTTTACCTTAAATCCTATAACGCCTGTGTGTAGATTAGATTGAATTCCTCCAATAAGTGCTTTTATTGGATTTTCAAATCTTTTATCTAATAATACTGCTAAAATAGTAACATCATGACCTCTTCCAAATAAAGCTCTGATTGTTATCATAATGACTCCTAAATGTATATATCTAACTTGAGGATAGTTTTTTCTAATCCTTTTTATTTTTTCTTTAGTAAATAAGGGGATTTCTGTTAATCCACCTTTAGTATCTTTAGCGACTGTGTTACCGCTAATCTTTTCTATGTGTCTTTTTGACCATATTTTAAACTTAGATATTTTATATATTTCTTCTTTAGAAATATGATTTTTATAAATCTTTTCTATTATATCATCAGAAAAGTCTATTTCTTCTCCAATTATATTTCCTAATTTAATATCCTGTTGTTCAGAATTAGGAATTTCTTCTAACTTATTATTAGAACTATTTCCCATCATAAAGATATATTCATCAGAATCTGTATTAGACTCTGTCTCTGATATTATTTCAGTAGGATTTGTTTCCTTACTAAAACATATTTCTAAATCTTGTTCCTCAAGATTTTTAATCATTTTATTATTGGAATAATAAACTGATTTAAGTTCTATTAGGAATTTGTTTTCCCAATATTTCTTTGGTTTATACCTACCATAAGGATCTTGTTTATCAATTTCCCTAGGTTTAGGTATTTCATATTCATATGGATCTGGAGGTTCCGTATCCATAGGTTCTATATTTTTTATCTTATTACCTAATGTTGTGTTTTCAACATTTTTATTTCTAATTCTCAGATTATCTTCTTTTTGAAGATCTGAGTCTATTTTTCTTTTACCATAAGACTTACTCTTATCTATTTCCCATGGTTTTGGAGCTATATAATCATATGGATCCGGGGTTCCGTTGCCATAGGATCTTCAGGAATCTCTATGTTTTCTTCTGTTGAAGTTTCTTCTTCATCAGAATTATGACTAGTTACATTAATAATTATTCCTGAATTATCATCACTAATATTATTATTATCTTCTATTTCTATATTATAACTATTATCATTAATATTATTAGAACCGTCACCACTTTCGGTAGTGTCATATATTAAAAAGTTCTTTATGTTCTTCATAAAGGTCTTCTATTAACTTTAAATACTCTACTCGCTCATAATCATCATCTGTTTTAGAAAATTGGCATTTCCAATGTTCTATCAGATTTTTATAAGTTTCAAAATCATATTTTTGTGATTTTTCTGTTTTTTCAATTTTTTCTTTTGTTTTTTCATTTTTTATATAGTTAGAAGACTCTTCAGAAGATTCATCTTCATACAAAGCTAATATATAATTACTATTACCGTAATATAATGGTCCTAAATCTGATTCTATGTTATTATTATTTATAACCTGATCTAATTTATTATATACATCGGATAATAACTCTTTAGATTTGCTATTCAAATCTAAATCAGTTACTTCTCCCATACTATCTACTTTTTCTTCTATTTTACTAATTTTAGTATATAATTTACCAAAATATATATTCGTCATATCTATTAAATCTGTTGATACCATACTAAGAACCAAACATTATTTTCATTCTTAGAGTCTATATGCATAGTATGATTACAAGTTTTATCTTTATATAAACAATCTATCTGTTCCATGATTTTTATCCTCGTACCTAAGACCGCTCAGTGTCTATACGTCTTCAAAACGCCTACAACGTCCCACTCTGGACTCAACGGCAACACGAAGACAAACGACAGATATATGGGTTTTGAGACAAAAACCTTGAAATAAACAGAATTGCAGAACAAAGATAGAAACTTACAATGATACCAAGATATTAGAACTTCAGAAATCGTTACTCCGGGGCTCCTCAAGAGGATATCTGATACCAGTTGCGGGGGAGGGAGGGATACAGAGATATGTGCAAGCGGAAGGGATTCTAATATCGACTATTTTATTATAAGAAGAAAAGATAGTTTTTACAAAAGAGAAAACTTAATATTTTAGTATGTACCGAGATCGTTTACAAAGGAGAAAACTTAATATTTTTTTTTGTATGTACCGAGATGCCTTCTTCAGGCTACAAGAATGCCTATTTATAACTAAATTTCTAAACTAGAATCTAATTACATTTGAAGTCTGAAATCATTGTTCGGATAATAATTAAAGAATAGCCTCTAATTTAATTACATTTGAATTCCGAATAGTATCCTGATAAGGACACATTAATTGTCAGCTTCTTGGTGGCTTCCAAGTAGCTTCCTTTAATTGGTGGATGCTATGTTGGCTTTTTCCACGTAGCTTCCTCGAACAGTGTCTTAATAAGGATGCTTTTGGTTGTTTCCACGTAGCTTCCTTGAATAGTGTATTGATAAGGATGCTTTTGGTTTTTTCCACGTAGCTTCCTTGAATAGTGGTTGCCATCATGGTTGCTTCCAGGTGGCTTCCTTTTTTGGCAATATCTGCTGCTTGCATCATTGCTTGTGTCATCTTTCATGTAGCATTGATGGTTGATTACCTCATTGCTTACATCATTTGGATGCTGACAGGTTGTCATCTTCCAATTCGTCTTCATCCTTCTTGGATGTTTCTCAAATTCATTTCCTCGATCTCGTCAAGGTGTAATGATTTCGGTGAAGGGACTGGTGTGTTCCTATACTTCTCTGATTTCTGCTCCTAACGGATAATCTTTGATCTCCATTTCCGCTATTTTTGTTAATAACGAAACGACTTCTTCATTTTCTTCATTTGATCTCTGGTGGTTTCCAGTATCATAGGTTAATATTCTTCTACCATCGGTCCAGAACATATAAGTGTCTTGATGGAGAAGATGTCGAGCCATGCTCATAAGATCAATTCCTGCTTGGACTTGATACTTTTTGAAATTATTATAGCACTCATCAATAATTTTTGACAAATGCTCTGGATCTTCTTTTCTCACGCTGTGGTTTTTCCTAAAACATAGTATTTATATTCCAAATTTGATAAGGCTGATGAAATTTTTCTTCCTCAGCAATACCAATGAGACTGTTTATCTCAATAAGGAAATAATAGATAAATCGTCTATGTTTATAAAATTTGATAGCCGGGATTTGACTATCGCTGGAAAATCTTTTAATAAATCAAAAGAGAGATTTTGGACTGTTATTTCTTTAACAAATCCCCACTCAATACTTGTTATATCGAATGGCCCATGATTTAAACGAAATTTGATAGTAGGAATTTTTTCTCCTATATCATTTATAAAAACATAAGCTTATGAAAAATATTTAGAAAAAGTTTCCAAAAATAGAGCTTGTTGTTTGCAAATGGCTCCTTTTATTTTTGAAAATATTTCTGAAGGTAAAATTTGTCTACATTTGTTATATAGACATTTTCTAAACATCTTATTAACAATAGGATTGTTTCTCCCTTTATCAATAAAATATTGAAATGTATCAAGAAGATTGTTTATCTCCTTAATATCCATGTATTCGATTAGGATTTTATCCCAATCTCTGTATAAAATACTATTTAATAATAATTCTTCAGATTTATTTTCTTTAGTTGTTTTTTCAACTAAGAATTACGAGAATTGGGTAAGAGCTTTTCAAACTAGCTCTTTGTTCCAAAATATGGTTTTTCCATATTCTCACAATGAAATGGTAATATTCTGGGGTAAGCTCGGATTATAAAAATCCTTTAGATTCGAGAACTCGTGAGGTTTGTTGTTTTTTCAACAAATCTTCAGTATATTTGAGAATTTCGGAATCGATATAAGGCTTTTGAGAAAATTGAGAATAATTCACCGTGTTGGTGATTGTGATCCAATTGGTTGGTTTACCATTGGATATGGTAAATAATATCCTGGTTAGGATAAAATTGTACTGTGTAGGTGCAAAATAAATCCTTGTTTAGGAATTACTTTTGCAGCAAAGCAATAAATCCTTGTTTAGGACTCATTGGTGATTTTCCTTGTTGGGTTTTTTTATGGACGCTTCTCCATCCATCATTTTCTATTAGAGGTTGTTTACCTCTATCCATAAGGCCCGCTAAGAAAATCTGCAATCATATTGTTAGTGCCTTTAATATAGATAACATCAAAATTAAATTGGCATAATTCATTATACCATCTAATTCTTCGGGGTACAGTTTCTAAACTTTTCTTAGTTAGAAATTGTTTTACTGCTTGATTATCGCTTTTATTATAAAATGTTCAAAGCTAAATATATTAGGAATTTTTTATTCCTTTCTTTTTGCAAGTAATTCTTTTTCATATATAGCATAATTTATTTCATTAGGCTTAAATTTTCCTGAATTATAACCGCAAATTAATTCTTCATTACCAATTGTTTTGGCTTTTAAGACACATCCCCAATTTTTTCTGGAGGCATCTGCTTGAAGAATTAATTTATCACCTGTTTAGGTAAATAAACTTTAGGAATATAATTTATTTCAGACTTTATCTTTTTAATAATGTCCAGTCTTTTTATTCCAATCGTAAGGTTTATCCTTTTTAATTTTTCATATAACTCATCTAGTTTTTTAGATAAGTTAGGAAAGAAGTTTCTACCATAATTAATGATTCCTAAAAATTGTTGAAGTTGTTTTTGTCAACAATATTATCGTGAAATTCTTTTATTTTAACAATAATATGATCTTGGAGTTTAAGACCATCGCTTGATAATATTAATCCCAAAAATTCTATTTCGCTTTTTTCCAATTCTATTTTCTTAGGGCTTAATATTATTCCATGTTTTATAAACTCCCTAGCTATGATATTTAGATGTTTTCTATGGTTTTCAAAGTTTTTCAAAAAACTAGAATGTCATCTATGTATACTACACAAAATTTTTTGTGGTTTTTAAATATTGAGTCCATCCATCTTTGGAAGACATGGGGTGCATTACATAATCCGAATGGCATTACTCTCCATTGGTAATGACCATTGGGTGCACTAAAGGTCAATTAAATGGTTTGGATTCTTCAGTTAGCATGATTTGCCAAAATCCTGATTTACAGTCAAATTTACTAAAATATTTAGCTTGTTTAGCTTGATTTATTAATACTTCCTTTCTTGGAAAGAAATAACCATCAAAAATAGTATTTTGATTTAATCTTTTATAATTAATAACCATTCTAGCTTTTCCTCTTTTAATCTCTGCATTGTTTCTTACCATGAAAGCGGGACTAGAATGTGGACTAGTAGTTTCTTCTATTAATCCTTTATCTAATAATTCTTTTATCTGTAAATCAAATTCATCTATATCTTGTTTAGTATAGATCATTGGTTTTACTCTGATAATTTTATTGGGGTTTTCCAATTTTATAGTACAATACCTAGGACTTTTTTCCTATAATTTTAATGGTTCTTCACTAAAATTATTTTCTAGTATTTTAAACAACCAATGATTTGTTTCAAGTTGTTTAATTTGTTCTTTTTTAGGGGGTGTGAAATTTTGATCACAAATATATTTGTGATTATCAACTAAAGGTATTTCTGCTGAAGTGTTTTCAGTAGTTAATATAACAAAGTTCTTATCTATAGAAAATGGTAAATGTTGATATATAAAATTATTTCCTAATAGTATATCTCCATGCATTTCATGAAAACATAATATTTTAGGAATTACAAATCTTACATTGTTTATGTAGATTGGTATATTTTTAGCTTTAAATAGAATTAGAGTTTCAATGCCATTAACACCAACAGCTCTAATAGGATTTTTCATTAGGCTATAATAAAATTTTAACCCAATTGTGTTGGATAAAAAATAATTATCGAATGTTTTCAAGGAATATAATTTGGGCCGTCCATGGCTGGAAAATAATTAGCCATACTCTTGGGTCAATTGATATGAAAAGTGCTTCAATGGTCCAACCTTCTCAAGTTGACTGCCAAGTCGATTTTTCATCCTTTGTGTAAAATTGTCAAAAATAGATTAAATTGTGCAAAATTATTATAAAAAAATTAAAATTCAATATGTTTCATATATTGAGTGCTAATTAATTATTTTATAATTAAAGTATGAAATTCGACAAAAAATACTTGAAACTGCATGAATTAGTACTTAAAAGGTGCTGAAAAAGTCTATATATTCCTATGTTTCCAATAATTGATAACTAACCCCCAATAAAAATTATTTTAAAATTCATTTTTGACCCAAATTAGTTATTTTCACTAATAATTATTTAATTACTTTAAAATTAATTTTCCAAATTATTTTATTTTTATAGATTATTGGTTAATCGGCTTCAGATGAAATTGATTTCCTAAATAAAATTTAAAAATTACTATTAACCCGATAAATTCCTAAATTCACGCTTGGAACCCGAAAAATATACCTGGAACTACTAGACCTGGTTTAAGGATATTACAACCATACTTAATGAAACTTAGCTAGTTTTGCCGAAAATGCGATTTCACCACTCAAATCTAGTTTCTAAACCTTAATTTTGATTCCAAAAATTCTAAAATTTATCTAATTACATATTTAAACCTTCAATTTAGGCCAATTACACGGATCTCATTTTTCTAGAAAAATCAAGCTAAACATATTCATTAAAAAGTGGAAAAATGTCCAAATCCTTTGAATTCCTTAAAGATCTTTAAAATTGACTTTAAAAACCTTTTAATAGGATCAAAATAAGTTGAAATAGCTTTAAAACCACAACTTACCTTAGTAAAACGAGATCTACCATTATCAAGCTTAAAGTTAAATTATTTATTAATATCTTGATTTAATCGATTAAAACTCAATTTGAAAAGCTAACACACTCGGTTTATCATGAAAAGTCAGAATGTTACCTCAATTTTGCAAAATCGATGAGCTACAGAGCTAATTAGAGTTTTGAACATGTGAAGAACTTTAGAGAAATTGAGGTTGAAAACATGAGTATTCTTCAAAATTGAAGAGAGATTTTGTGTTTGGAGAGCTTGAAAATCAAAGGGGATGAACTGATTTTTGGGAGAAAAGCTTTGGTTTGGTGTTTGCCAAATTTTTGAAGAAGATGAAGAATGGGAGGGAAGGAGACGTTAGGGGTTATTAAAGAAGGAAGATGAGCAGTTTTTTTTAAATGAAGGGAAAATTGCATTTTAAAAACTCCCAATTTTCTAATCTTTTTCAATTCAATCCTTAGTTTAATTAAAACACAATTTTCTCAATTATTTTAAAACTCGATTTTCAAACTCAATTTTTTTTAAAAAAAAAATCCGTTTTACCCTAATTAATTCTCGAACACTCAATTTTAATTTCTTAACCTAAAATTATTAATTATATTTATTTTAATATTTTATTTATTTAATTCTTAATTATTTTAATGATCTAACTTTATTACGATTTTTGGTTCACTAACTCCCGATTTACTATCTTGATTCTACTAGCCTGGTTTTTGGGATGTGACAGTAATTCAAAATTTATTATTTTGTCCTATTTTTTATATTTTACAATTTTCCCCCATTTTTCAGGTTTTATAGTTTTCCCTTTTTTTTTTTCAAATTTTACTATTTTGACCCAAAATTTTATGATTTGTTCAGTTTAGCCCCTAATTGAATCCCAAACTATTTTAATGTTTAATTTTATTCAATTAAGTCCCTGATAGTATGATTTATGTTTGAATCCATGATTGATTAAATTTTTATAGTATTTATATAAATATTTGCATGAACTGTGGACAGTACATATGACTATTGTACCTAAATTTGGGATTGAAACTACAAGATGCCTTATGTTATTGTTAAGCCAAATGCTTAATAAGCATGACTATTTTCTACTAAGTTGATATGTTATAAGCATATTATTTTCTTCTATATTAAACTATTATAAGCATATGATTACTATCGTATTATTCTGTTGAAAGCATAATTAAATGCTATCCTATTAATCCATTTGAGCTTACCATATTGCATTGCATTGGGTGGGATGATGTGTACGGAGGAAGAATTGGCAGTTTATCTGCAAATTTTGCTGTATACCTACAGCCCAATGGCAGTGTTTATCCTTTTACTGCATATTTCTTTTACATCCACAACCCATTGACAACTTTTACTTGCAATAATGTTGTGGTCTACATCCGAGTGGTAGATTTTATCTACGAAACCATTGGTGATTAAACCACAACCTGGTGTGTAGGTGGTTGGAGTTCAAAGGGAACTCCCACTGTGGTGTGTAGCAATGGGGTAGAATCTTTTCTATTAAAGAAAAACTGTATGAAATTCATAAAACATTTGCATGCAATTTGGATTCTTTGTGATGACATATTTATACTTATGTATGAACTTTATAGTGAACTGAAATATCGATATTCAAAAATTACTCGTATGAATTCTGTGTAACTATTGATTGTTAATCTGAAAAACCGATACTCTGGTATGCTAGTTATCTGCAATAATTTTGTATTATTATTTAGTATGACTTATCGACTATTTGCACTGGTTTTCTTGTGATGGAACTCACACTGAGCTTCATTACTCCCTCCCTTTTCAATTTCCACATTTTTAGATAACCCACCAGGTTAGGATGCGGACACGACATTCAGAGAGGCTCGACTCGGATATACTTTTCTATATAAATATTTTAGATTTATTATTTGATAATTTGTTATTTGAAGATTTATGAATTTATTTTTGAAATTTTGCATGAGACTTAGGCTTTGGGTTTGCATTTATTTTGCATGACACTTAATTTAATTTCTTAGGACATCATGCTATGATTATTAATTAGTATGCAAGAACCCCGATTTTTATTAAATATGAACAAATATTACTTTTCCGCTGCTAAAACCATAATTAAAATTTTGAGGAATAATAAATCAGCTTGGAACTAAGTTTTCTACTAAAACTAACAAATGTTTTAAAATAACCACTTTCCAAACTCTAATAACCCTGCTAGGCCATCTCACTAGCTAATGTAATCTTTCATATTCGAGTCCAACTTTTTGTAACGCTCTGCTTAATTTATTTCTATTTCTGTAAATATTTTACACAAATGTGTATTTGTTTCAGTGGCTAAGTGTTTTGGGTGTGTGTGAGAGGACTTGGGTTCAAGCCCCACCTTTAGCAAATTTTGGTTAGTTTTATATCCAAGCCTTATCCTTTTAAAGTGGGCTAATATAAAATTGCATGTTAATCTATATCAAAATGAGCTTGCTGGTTTGAGTGGTAAGGGAGTTGGTGTGTTGGAGGTCTTGTGTTCAAATCCCTGTGCAACCGAGGATGTTATTTTTGCTTGGTTGTATGTCAGTTTTTTGGTGGAGTTGGGATTCTAGGGTAGTTGGATGTGAATTAGTGGGGAGTTAGGATGTTAGTGGGTGTTGAAAATAGAATTTATTTTATTTTCTATTTTGATTTTTCCCAAAATTTCCTCTCATCTTTTTGGACGTTCTCTTTTGTGACTGGAAAAATTCTTTCTTTTTCCTTACTTTTGAAATCTAGTCAATTAATCTCAATATTTCAATTCTTCAGTGTTTTTGGCACGGTTTGGTAAGTTAAGGGATATTTTTAGCGTGGATTGGGGAATTTTTTTTAAAACTATTCAAATCAATGCTTTTCTTTTCTTTCCATTAGTTGATGTTGAGTTTGGCAGCAGTGAAACGGGAAGAAAAGGGCTCTCCTCTTGTGGAATCTTAATCGAATCATTAGGGGCATCGGGGTAAGTGTTGAATGCTTGAATTGAACTATTGTCAGTTTCATGGTTTTGGCTTAATCATGAATTATGACTGATTTTGGGAGTTTGGTTTGTCGATTTTAGGTTCTGGTGGTCTCAGGTGTGTTATCGCATCAAAACTGAAACATGTGTGTATCTGAAATGCAAAAAATCGAGCTTCGACGAAAGCCGAAAAACCTTACTGTCGACGCCACACGGGCGTGTGCCTGGCCGTGTGGTTGGCCGTGTGTTTAACAAGGGCATGGCCGTGTACGAGGGCATGGCCGTGTACGAGGTCATGGCCGTGTGATGGTGTGGGTGTGGCTGTGTTGGCCACACGGGCATGTGGGTCCAAAATTCTGAATTTTTCCCTAGGGTTGCACGGTTTGTTCTGATCGATTGTGGGCCTACTATAAGGTCGATAAAGGCTAACCAAACCCTAAACTATGAGATCTGATATTCTGATAGTCTGCCTTGTATAGGATATTGATGAGTATATCTGTTCTAGTTTTTTATATATATGATATCTGTTTATTAGCATGTTATGCATGATATTACTGTATCTATTATTTTTGTATCTGTGACTGGGGTGGGTTTTGTATACGTGGAGGAAGTGATTTGTACGGCGACACTTCGCCTATATTCTGGCAACTTGACTGCATATTATTTGTAATGTGTTGCATGAACACTATATGATGTGTAAGGAAGGGTGGGTGTTTTTAACCCCACATGGTGTAGTGGGATGGTCGGAGATGGTGTGTAGAGGATGGGGGTAGGATTCTGCATATCTGTAATGCTTATCTGATTCTGTTATCTGTAACTAAAATGGACATAAGTTTGAATCTGTATCTGATTGTACATGAGATTTCTATATGTATTACATGTCTATTTCTGTTGGGTTACACACTGAGTTTACGAAAACTCACATTTGTTTGTCCGTTCTGTTCAGGTAATCCACAGACTTAGGTGGATCGGTGTGACGGAGCCTCACGGTGACCACGAGTTCATAAACTATTAAAATCATGGTTTTTATTTTAATTTAAGGAATATTTTTAGAGTTTCGTAATAATTGGACTCTCTAAACTATTTGGTTAAATTTTGGTATTTGGACTCTCATTTTTACTTTTTTAGTTGTAACGAATATTTAAAACTATGTTTTTACTAAAACAAGGGTTTCCAAAATTACGAATGGGATTTTCAAAAGCAACGTTTTCTATAACGTATGTTGTAAATCTTGTTTTCATAAATAAGATAATTAAAAAAACACTTTTGATAGTAGATATAAGCGAATATGAGTTTTAAAGCTGGAATGATTTATCGTAATGACTTCATTTTCAAAACCCTTCTTTGTGACATCTCCGGATTCGGCCATAACATCTAGGATGGGTTTGGGGTGTTACACTTTTAGGTTGGGTCCAGGAGGTTACAAATTTTTTGCTCTAGGCCTAGCACAAGCCGAATTGCCTATTTTTTTCCACCCGTTATTTGTGTTGTTTTGTTGCTATTTTTGTACCATTTTACTATTATATGTCTACTATTTTATTGTTACTATTTGAATATTATATGACCCTTATTTTATGGTTGATTTTACTACTATTTTAGATATATTTGTTTGCTAAGTTGCAACTATATTAGTGTTATTAAGTATAAATACTTTTTTTTAATGTATTTTCAATTTGTTATGCAACATTTATTTTAATTTTTTAGTGTATTTATGTATTATATTTTTAAATTTGTTTTTATATAAAAATAAGTTTAACATGGGGGGTTGGGCACGAGTTTAACATTTTTTATCCAGGTCGAGCTTGGACAAAATTTTAGGCATATTTTTCGGGCCATGCTCGGGGTTAAAAAATGAGCCTAAAATTGGCATCGACCCGCCCTAAACCCAACCCGACCCATGATTAGGTCTACATGATAGCTTAGGCTTCATTTCGGATGAAAGCGAAGTTTCTTAGAAACATACTATTATATTATTAAGTATATCAAGTAAACACACAGACACACAGACACACACACACACACACACACACACACACACACACAACACACACACACACACATATATGTATATGTTTATAGATTATATTACAAGGTTGATTCTCGTTGCGAAGTGGTGGCGATTTCAGATTTTCTTCGGTAATCGTAGTCGCACTAGTAACCGTTGACTCTTGCAGAACGTACAGGTTGCCCTTTTTCTATCCTTTCATCACAACAAGAGTCCTACGAGAAACTTTTAATCCATTTGACTCAATGACTATCTTGCAACCGTTAGAATAAAAAATTCACTATGAGATAATATTTTCTTTAAATCAGGAACATACCTGACATTTGAAAACGTCTGAATAATTCTATCATACATCCTAATTTGGACTATTTTGATTCTGGATATTTTACATGGAGAGTTATTCCCCATTAGCACAACTCCACCTTCAATTGAACTGTAACATCCCAAACCCAGCCTAGAAGTCTAGACCGAATCCGGGATGCCATATTGATCATCGAAGTGATTGTAGGTGAATTTTTGCAAAACAAGTTAACATGTTGAATCGTACCATTTAATCATTTAAAATCCGATCAGAAAAATTTCAGTTAAAATATATGTTTATATAAATGGAATAAAAGTGTATAAAACTTAAAATAGAATTTGTACCACAGCTTTATAAAATCTTAGAGTTCAAAATGAAACAAATACCAAGATAGTATCATTAAATAAAAAGTGCATGATTGTTGTTCACAAGCTTGTCCGAGACCCCACATCGAGTCCAAAGATCCCGAATCCAGAATCAGTACTGAAAGGGAAATGAAGAGGGGTGAGATACTCGAGCTCAGTGTGAGATCAAACCAGTTAAACTACAGAAATGGAAACAGGAACAGAAACAAAAAACCCGGAATCAGTCCAGATTCAGTTGTGAAGTAGAACTAACTTACAGAACTATTCAGAACCGGTCGATATATGCAAAGCAAACTTATCGACAGATGACAGTTGAGCATATTCGCCCATAAGTAATATACCATAGGTATTTTTCAGTCACATGGGACAATCAGACACATACAGTATCGCGTGCTATTCAGATACAATATCACTAATTCACAAGTTAGTCATATAGTCACAATAACAGTTCAGTCAGACAGTTGCAGTCAGAGTCTACCGAATTCATATAGACACAAGTGCCTTCCAGTCGAACAGTAACACATCTAGTCACGGTATTGGTAATTCCCAACCATTCACAAGTATCTATTTAGTCAAACAGATCAATCAGATGTAAACGAATGCAAATGAGTTATAAAATTCCCACCCATCCAGCCAACACTCCTCTCCATCCCCCATCACTCCTAAAAGAGCTATTAAGCTCATCCAACCAATCACTCCATATAGGACCTCGCAAAGCCCATCCAACCCTACAATCCATATGATGTCATCCCAGGTTGCCCGGCAATGATGATCATCAGCATTGTCCTCGACTCTCAGGGAATTAGGACTAATCAGTGTGCAGATAGACTACCAGTCACGTATATTACCCAACAAAGCTAGCGTATAAACTGTACTGTGCAATACGATAAACCGCAGTACAGACATGCTGTAATACCCCTAACCCGTATCCAACACTGGGTTAGGGTTACGAGGTATTACCAATCAAATCATAACATTTAAATATCCATAATTCATACATCATCAATTCATAACTAATCATTGTCACAAAGTCCCTTATGAAGGTTTACGAGACCTTACACATGCATTGGGAAGGGGTCGGGACTAAACCGAGCTCATACAAAATTTTTTCGAAAACATAACATTTTTCAAAGTTACAGAGGTCACATGCCCGTGTGGGCAAGCCGTGTGCCTCACACTACATCAAACACACCCGTGTGTCCAAGCCGTGACAAAACAGGGCATACATACTGACTTGTCTACATGGCCAAAGACACGCCCGTGTACTTGACCCGTGGGCAACACTGACTTAACTCACACGGTCTGTCACACGCCTGTGTGCAAGACTGACTTGTTTCAAATTATAAACTTAAGAGACACGGTCGAGCCACACGCCTGTGTGACTCAACCGTGTGGGAAAGTGTAGGCCATTTGCAAAGCCAATTTGCCACCCAAATTTTGGGTCACACCAACAAGTATCAAATCATTTCAAATTCATACTCCAAATACATCCAAAACATACCAAAACATACACAATTTAATCTCTTAACATGATCATTCATTTCCCTATACAAATTCAACTCAACATACCAATCCAAAGCATCAACTTCACATCAAAATCATATAATCCATTCATCATTTAATCATTACCTGTAACACCCCAAACCCGGCCCAAACATTACGACCGAATTTGGGTTGCTACTGAGGAAACATTTTGAAATCTTTTTAAAACCGTTTTAAGTTTTGTCGAAAACCTTGTGTTTTCACGTCTCTTGTTAAAAACCATACTTAGTGTTGATTAGAAATATTTATTAAGTCGGGTTGTTTATAGATTGCAAAAGTGCCCGATGGCATTTTTAGAACATTTTACGTTTGATTGAAAGCATGTGTACTTAATTTAATGTTAAGAAATAGTTTAAACAAATTAATCCAAACATAGAATAATAAAAACATAACTAGGAGGCCTTATTACAACCTAACAAAAATATAATCAACTTTAAAATAAATAAAATAAAATCCAAGTTCGTCTAATAAAATTCCACTGCATGGCCACCTCGAGTCCATCCGGCTCCACCTCCGCGATCTACTCATCTGCAAAATGTTAAGGGAAGGGGTGAGTCGCCAAGACTCAGTGTGTAATCCCCCACCCGGTAAGGTAACTCATACACAAGTCATTAATAAACATGCACATGCACATGCAACCCAACCTAACCATCCATACTCCTTTTCTACCCCGTGTGGTCAAAACCACTGGTGGTCAAAACCACTGATGACTTAGAGTCACAAATCAGATGATGGGGCCAACCCATCGTGTGGTCAAAACCACTGATGACCATAGGTCACAATATATCAAATGTGGTCAAAACCACTGGTGGTACCAAACCACTGGGACTTAGTCGCAATAATCAATCGTTGTGGTCAAAACCACTGATGACCATAGGTTACAATAATCTGATGGGGCCAACCCATCATGTGGTCAAAACCACTGACGACAGTCCATAATATCATCCCCCGCCTCTCATCAATCCCACCATCACATGCTTTTATAACAATTTTTCATAATTCATACCGTAGCATTTAATCATCATGTGATGGCATGCAAATCATATATCCAAAATTATGAGTTAGGGGACTTACCCGGAATCCATGTTTAAGCCCACAAGCATATCATAGATCACTACCAAAATTTATACTCAAGGCAATAATATAGTAAGTTTATTAATAAAGTGTGTAAAGAGCTTACACACCTGTTTCTACCGGAATTCCTAGATCCTGAAGATCCGATCTACGTCGCTAGATCTCGACCTCACACGTCCTTTGAACACTAACCACCTTACGATATGTACATCCGTTTCACTTCCCTACAATCGGCACTTATCCAAAATTAATAGCCTTCGACTTTGAACACCAATTAAATAAAATAGATTCTCACCAAAATCGATTGATAGGGGATGGAGAGTCAGATCTATTGCTTGAAAATCCCGTAGTTCCACACTATGAAATTCGGCAGCACTTAATTTAGGGGAAAAAGAAGGTTCGCCAACACTAATGGAAGGGCTGAAATTTTGAGAAGAAAAGATGTTGAAACTTTGAAACAGTTTTGGCTTAAGAACAAGGAAAAATTCTAGTGAAAAAGTAGAAGAAAAGATGCTTGGAATTTTTAAATGGTTTTGGCTATGAAACAAATTGGAAAAAGAAATAAAATAAAAGAAAACCCATTTAGATGAAATTCGGCCATCCTATCCTCACCCATTTAACTAAATTAAAAACAATGTTTATCTACTATCCTATCTTTTAGCCACTCATTTGACTAATTCAAAATAATTTGAATACTCAAATAATAATTAAATAATAATCCCATAATCATCTAATAATAATGCTATTATTATCCCTTTTTATCTTATCAAAATAAATAATAAATAAAAGAAACCATGTGCCTAACAAACTCTTCCAGCCGAAAAACAAAGAACCATGTGCAGCCAATTCTCCTTTTCACGCCAGCCATGAAAAAAAAATAAAAACCATTTGCAGCTGCTGGGGTTCGAAATCAAGACCCCACTGCAGCCCCCCTCTTCCAACACCCTTGCCACTTCTCCCATTAGACTTTCATGTCAATTTACCCTTTCCTTTATTTATAAGACCTACTTATTGGCCCTTTTTCTTCTAATGCAAAAGCCCAAAATAAAAATGCTCCCTGCGTCCTTCGAACCCGAGACCTGCCTCTTCTAAACTCTCAAGTGGCGCCCCAAGCCACTCCTACTACCTGGGCTTTGATGCCTTGAACCTTCACGAATTAATTTTAAGGCCTTCCTACTTAAGCCCAACTCCCTTAACGCTAAAAAAAATAAAACTCATCTGCTTCCCCTGTTATTCGAACTCCTTCCCTTGGCACTCCCTTTTCACCTTAGCGCCCCAGCCACTTTACCAAGCCCATTCTTTGTGTTACAATCCGCCCAAAATTTTGTTTAAGCCCTATCTCACCTAGCTTCCTCCTTTTAGACACTTAAAAGAAATTTTTAATCTTTGGGTCGAGCCTAGCTCGGGTTATTTTTAGACCCTTAAACATGTCAAATAAATCCTAGAATTTAACTCTTCAAGCACACACATGGGAAAGTATTTAAAATAATTAAATTTTCAACAACCCCTAATTTAGGGTGTTTTAATTCTACCCCCTTAAAAATAATTTCGTCCTCGAAATTACTTACTAACGATCATCCGTACATCCTAACTTACCACACTGCTGCGCACTCTGATCTTATTAAAGCTGTTATTCCACCTTGACCACGCCTGCGACGACCACGTCCCCTTAAGCGCATTTCTACACTGCGATTTAGTCTAATTAAAAGTTTTATGTATTAGAAATTTTGTTCCACTGTTTATCCACGAGCAAATTTTATGAAATGAAGTTCCTGCAGTGGTTCTTTCGATCACACAAAATTTCAGTTCAAGTTCTCTATTCTAATTCAAGAGTCACATTCATTCATCCATGTCACTTCCTTGATCATTCCCAACCTAGGGGTAATTTTGTCATTTTCCTACAGGGCATTTTCGTAATAAATCAGAGGAGTTTTAAAACTTTAATAAATCGGGTTACTTTGAAATTTCCAAAACTAGAGGGTATTTCTATAAATTTGTAAAATTTTAAAGATATGGCAAAATTTTGGAAACCAGGGGTATTTTGGTAATTTTAGCAATCAAGGAAATTTTGAAAATTTCAAAAGTCAGGGTATTATTTTGAGATACAGAATTTTGGATACTTTTGCAAAATAATAGAATCTTATTGAAATCGGGGTAATTCGGTAATTTTAGAAATCAAAGGCATTTTCGTAATTTTTTGCCACTAGGGGCATTTTGGTAATTTTGTAAATTGACAATATTGTTTTTTTTTTCCCAATAAATTTTTGCTACTATCTAAAGGAGTATCGTAATGATTTTTAAAACTTAGAGCTTTCATAAAACAGGGTTTATCCCTTTAGGGTTTTATTTAGTATGTTTAGCCTATGACCGAGTCCTCTTGGTTAGGGTGAACCGAAGCTAAGCACGAGGTAGGAATCCCGCGAAGAGGAGGTGAGGCACGAGGACTTCTTAAGTACCAAGCTCTTCCGGATCCAATCCTAGACATGCGCACCAGGGTTACCACACCCTAACTCGGCGACTTGGTCCTAGGTTTGTTTAATTAGGCTTGTAAAGTCTTATGTCCTTGTTTGGGGTAACTAGTCCTAAAGTTTAAAGTACCTATCACTATCTATGTTCCATGCTTCCTACCCTTCTACAGAAAATAATTCATACAGAGGTTTAGAAGTACTTACCTGGGCGGATAGGTGCTGGAGACTCGCCATGCCATCTTTATTCAAGCCAAAGCAGTTTCAAATCATTCCAATAAGGCCTACTAGCATAAAACAAAACATTTTGGGCCTTGGACCCCCACAGTCGAGCTTTGAACTGGGCTCTGATACCAATTTGTAACACCCTAAATTAGGGGTTGTTGAAAATTTAATTATTTTAAATACTTTCCCATGTGTGTGCTTGAAGAGTTAAATTCTAGGATTTATTTGACATGTTTAAGGGTCTAAAAATAACCCGAGCTAGACCTGACCCAGTATTAAAAATTTCTTTTTAAGTGTCTAAAAGGAGGAAGCTAGGTGAGATAGGGCCTAAACAAAATTTTGGGCGAATTGTAACAAAAAGAATGGGCTTGGCAAAGTGGCTGGGGCGCTAAGGTGAAAAGGGAGTGCCAAGGGAAGGAGTTCGAATAACAGGGGAAGCAGATGAGTTTTATTTTTTTTAGCGTTAAGGGAGTTGGGCTTAAGTAGGAAGGCCTTAAAATTAATTCGTGAAGGTTCAAGGCATCAAAGCCTGTGTAGTAGTAGGAGTGGCTTGGGGCGCCACTTGAGAGTTTAGAAGAGGCAGGTCTCGGGTTCGAAGGACGCAGGGAACATTTTTATTTTGGGCTTTTGCGTTAGAAGAAAAAAGGCCAATAAGTAGGTCTTATAAATAAAGGAAAGGGTAAATTGACATGAAAGTCTAATAGGAGAAGTGGCAAGGGTGTTGGAAGAGGGGGCTGCGAGTGGGGTCTTGGTTTCAACCCCAAAGAACAGCAAATGGTTTTTATTTTTTTCATGGTCATGCGTGAAAAGGAGAATTGGTTGCACATGGTTCTTTGTTTTTCTACTGGAAGAGTTTGTTAGGCACATGGTTTCTTTTATTTATTATTTATTTTGATAAGATAAAAGGGATAATAATAGCATTATTATTAGATTATTATGGGATTATTATTTAATTATTATTTGAGTATTCAAATTATTTTGAATTAGTCAAATGAGTGGCTAAAAGATAGGATAGTAGATAAACATTGTTTTTAATTTAGTTAAATGGGTGAGGATAGGATGGCCAATTTCATCTAAATGGGTTTTCTTTATTTTATTTCTTTTTCCAATTTGTTTCATAGCCAAAACCATTTAAAAATTCCAAAGATCTTTTCTTCTACTTTCTTTGCGAATTTTTCCTTGTTCTTAAGCCAAAACTGTTCAAAGTTTCCAGCATTTTTATGTCTCGATTTTGGAAGGCACTTCATCAAGCTTTAGGCACTAAGTTGGACTTCACTACGGCTTTTCATCCACAATCGACGGCGATCAACGAGTTATACAAGTGTTGGAGGATATGCCGAGAGGTCAGGTGATGGATTTTCGAGGAAGTTGGTAAAATTATTTGCCTTTAGCTGAGTTCGCCTACAACAACAGCTATCAGGAAAGCATTCGGATGGCACCATACGAAGCATTGTATGGTCGGAAGTGTAGAACTCCTACTTGTTGGACTGAGTTAGGAGAACGTCACGTTTTGGGCCCGGAGTTAGTGGCAGAAACTGAAGAGAAGGTTGAAATAATTCGGGCAAGGTTGAAGGAAGCCTCTGATAGGAAAAAGTCGTACGTCGGCCTTAAGAGGAAGGAAATTGAGTTTGAAGTGGGAGACCAAGTGTTTCTAAAAGTCTCACCTTGGAAGAAGGTTATGAGGTTCGGTCGCAAAGGGAAGTTAAGCCCAAGGTTTATAGGGCCCTACCGAGTACTACAGCAAGTTGGACCAGTGGCATACCAAGTGGAGTTGCCACCAGAATAGCAGCAAATGCACGACATATTCCATGTATCCATGCTACGTCGCTATCGATCGGATCCGTCTCATGTGGTACCTGTTGAAGAAGTGGTGCTAAGGCCAGATCTATCCTACGAGGAAGAGCCGATTCGAATCTTGGAACGTGATGTGAAAGTACTACGGAGGAAGTCAGTAACTCTAGTCAAGGTGTTATGGCGCAACCATGGATCGGAAGAAGTTTCGTGGGAGTCAGATGAGACAATGCGACAAAGAATACCCTCGATTGTTTAGTTAGGAAATTTCGAGGACGAAATTTTGTTTAAGGGGGTAGAATCAGAACATCCTCGAAAGGGCCTATGCATTTTCGGTTTAATTGTATGAAATGACAAGTCTTAAGCATTATGAATAAATTTTGATACTTTTGGAAACTCGTAAATGTATGAAAATGCATGGAAATGAAAATAAACATTTTTGGAAACACGAAATGCATTAGGACATGAACATTTTAGGAAACTCGAAATGTAAGAAATGGTTCAAAAATGGAAAGTACACATTTTTGGAAACTAAGAAATGAAAATGGAAATGATCCAAAAATGGAAAGTATACATTTTAGGAAACTTGGAAATGTAAGAAAATGGCAAGTAAATGGTGATCGAAAATTTTAGGAAACTTGGAAATGACCCTAAAATGATGAGTTTTAAAGTTTAAAATAGGAAATCAAGGCAAGAGGGCCTTAAAAGAAAAAAAGTTGGTAAGTTTTGACACACAAACGGGCTAGGAAAAGTGGCTCAAGATGGCACTTAGGGCTCTAAGGAAATGGCGCCATGTGCAAGAGGCATGGGCACAGGTTCGAGTCACAAGAGAAGCAATTAAATTTCCAGAAGCACAAGGAGTGGACGGTAAGCATCTTGAAAAAAAGAGGTTTATTCTCTTTAAAATTCGGCTATTAAGTGATAAATAAGAGATTTCTTTTAGATTTTTAAATTTGGATTATTTGAGGAGATAAATGATGGATTAAATATTTTTATTTGAATAATATTATCACATATGTGGAGTGGTGGCCAAGTAAGGGACTCCTTGGTGATAACTTTGTCTATAAAAGGAAGGAAGGAGGGCTACTCCTCGCTTTGCTTTTCTTTTCGCTCTCTCACAAATTCCCTAGCTCTCCCTCTCTGTCGAATTTTTCCTTAAGTAAAATCCATCTTCTCTTCTTCTATTTTCTTCTCTGTTTCTACTATCAAAGCCGAATCTTTGTCGATTCTAAGTAAAGGAGAAATCAACTACAACATCAAAAGGGTAAGATCTGTGGTCAATCAATTTCTATTCCTTTTCTTTTTACCAAAATCGTGGTACTAATCTTATTATTGTGAATGGCTGAATATACAAGGGGTTTATCGATTTCGATGGATATACAAGAAAAGGAATATTTTCTGAACTCGAGGATTCAAGGTAAGAAGTTATATTCGCCTAGGTTATCTCTTTAATAATTAGATCTATTCGTTTTAACCAAAGATTTATCAAATCGGTGGATCTAGTGGGTAGCCAAAATTCGGGAGAGAATACCACAACTTTGGGATTTGATTTGGCAAACAAGGTAAGTGTTAGTAATTCTATTCCTAGTAGGATTTGGTTTTAAAATCAAAAGGGTATTAATATGTTTATATATGATGGGCCAAATATAGGAGTTAACAGATCTAAAGTCCGAATCGTGATCGATTCACTTGGAATTCAAGGAATCCATTAGCGAATAAGGTGTGTACCCACACTAACTCCCAATATATTACGGCAATTATTTTATATGTATATATATGAATGTGCATGCGAATAAGAATGTGGCTAAGTGCCACAAATGAGGTAAAAGTACCCAGGTACGTTTCCTACTTCCGATAGGATTACAAATATGATATATATTTTTGAATATGTAATATGAATGAGAAATAAGATATGCATGATATAAATATTTGGGGCATATGGGATATATGTGAAAGGGGAAGAATAGGTGTTGACTACGGTCTCACCAACGAAATATGGTGGCTACGGCCCCATTAAGTGAACATGGTAACTTCGGTTACATTTTCTGAACCTAGTGTCTAATGACACAACGTATATGGACGATGAGCACGTCGACTACAGCGACTGCCTTCGATGGTGTGTAGCGGAAGGAGGGTTGACTTAGTAGTCCCCACAATTGTGGACCGGCGAGTGCGGGTGGTGTGTAGCGGATGGATAATTAGGCTTGGGTTTGGGTTGAATCATTTTGATATGTATATGTTCGATATGAATATGTATGCCTGAAATATTGTTTGTTAGTTTGTGTACACATTGAGTCCGTTGACTCACCCTTTTGAGGATTATTTTTCGGTGATGAGCGAGAATGGACCGGGTCTACAGGAGCTAAAGGTGGCCATGCGTAGCAAAGAAAATATTTACTGGTGGAACTTTATTTTTATAAAGTTCTTTAAATTTTAAGTTTGGAAATTATTGATGTAATAAGGCCCAAAAGCCATAGTTTTATTTTCATACTATTGTTTATCATGATTATTATGCTTCAAATACTTTACATTTATGATATTAAAATTTTATGTCTTTACATTTAAACCCTAAATTATTTTGTCACCCTAATTAAATGATTTCTAAATTAAATAAACGGGTTTTTAACCTAAGCCCAATCCAAAATGAACAGTTTTCTAAAAATACACTAATATTCTCAAAGTAATAAAGGACTTCGAAAACCGATTTTCTTAAGGAACATACCAAATCCGGTTCAGGCTCGTGGGCCGGGTGTGGGGTGTTCAACCCAAATTCAGTCGTAATGTTTGGGCCGGGTTTGGGGTGTTACAATTTTGCCCCCCTTAAAAATAATTTCGTCCTCGAAATTACTTACTAACGATCATCCATACATCCTAACTTACCACATCATTGCTGCAAGACTGATCTTATTAAAGCTGTTATTCCACCTTGACCACGCCCGCGACGACCACGTCCCCTCAAGCTCATTTCTACACCGCGATTTAGTCTAATTAAAAGTTTTATGTATTACAAATTTTGTTCCACTGTTTATCCACGAGCAAATTTTATGAAATGAAGTTCTATGATGGTTCTTTCGATCACACAAAATTTCAGTTCAAGTTCTCTATTCTAATTCAAGAGTCACATTCATTCATCCATGTCACTTCCTTGATCATTCCCAACCCAGGGGTAATTTCGCCATTTTCCTACAGGGCATTTTCGTAATAAATCAGAGGAGTTTTAAAACTTTAATAAATCAAGTTACTTTGAAATTTCCAAAACTAGAGGGTATTTCTGTAAATTTGTAAAATTTTAAAGATATGGCAAAATTTTGGAAACCAGGGGTATTTTGGTAATTTTAGCAATCAAGGAAATTTTGAAAATTTCAAAAGTCAGGGTATTATTTTGAGATACAGAATTTTGGATACTTTTACAAAATAATAGAATCTTATTGAAATCGGGGTAATTCGGTAATTTTAGAAATCAAGGGCATTTCCGTAATTTTTTTGCCACTAGGAGCATTTTGGTAATTTTGTAAATTGACAATATTGTTTGTTTTTTTCCAATAAATTTTTGCTACTATCTAAAGGAGTATCGTAATGATTTTTAAAACTTAGAGCTTTCATAAAACAGGGTTTATCCCTTTCGGGTTTTATTTAGTATGTTTAGCCTATGACCGAGTCCTCTTGGTTAGGGTGAACCGAAGCTACGCACGAGGTAGGAATCCCGCGAAGAGGAGGTGAGTCATGAGGACTGCTTAAGTACCAAGTTCTTTCGGATCCAATCCTAGACATGTGCACCAGGGTTACCACACCCTAACTCGGCGACTTGGTCCTAGGTTTGTTTAATTAGGCTTTTAAAGTCTTATGTCCTTGTTTGGGGTAACTAGTCCTAAAGTTTAAAGTACCTACCACTATCTACGTTCCATGCTTCCTACCCTTCTATAGAAAATAATTCATACAGAGGTTTAGAAGTACTTACCTGGGCGGATAGGTGCCGGAGACTTGGTGCCATGCTGTTCAAGCCAAAGCAGTTTCAAATCATTCCAATAAGGCCTACTAGCATAAAACAAAACATTTTGGGCCTTGGACCCCCACAGCCGAGCTTTGAACTGGGCTCTGATACCAATTTGTAACACCCTAAACCTGGCCCAAACATTACGACCGAATTTGGGTTACTACTGAGGAAACGTTTTGAAATCTTTTTAAAACCGTTTTAATTTTTGTCGAAAACCTTGTGTTTTCACGTCTCTTGTTAAAAACCATACTTAGTGTTGATTAGAAATATTTATTAAGTCGGGTTGTTTATAGATTTCAAAAGTGCCCGATTGCATTTTTAGAACATTTTACGTTTGATTGAAAACATGTGTACTTAATTTAATGTTAAGAAATAGTTTAAACAAATTAATCCAAACATAGAATAATAAAAATATAACTAGGAGGCCTTATTACAACCTAACAAAAATATAATCAACTTTAAAATAAATAAAATAAAATCCAAGTTCGTCTAATAAAATTCCACTGCATGGCCACCTCGAGTCCATCCGGCTCCACCTCCGCGATCTACTCATCTGCAAAATGTTAAGGGAAGGGGTGAGTCGCCAAGACTCAGTGTGTAATCCCCCACCCGGTAAGGTAACTCATACACAAGTCATTAATAAACATGCACATGCACATGCAACCCAACCTAACCATCCATACTCCTTTTCTACCCCGTGTGGTCAAAACCACTGGTGGTCAAAACCACTGATGACTTAGAGTCACAAATCAGATGATGGGGCCAACCCATCGTGTGGTCAAAACCACTGATGACCATAGGTCACAATATATCAAATGTGGTCAAAACCACTGGTGGTACCAAACCACTGGGACTTAGTCGCAATAATCAATCGTTGTGGTCAAAACCACTAATGACCATAGGTCACAATAATCTAATGGGGCCAACCCATCTTGTGGTCAAAACCACTGACGACAGTCCATAATATCATCCCCCTCCTCTCATCAATCCCACCATCACATGCTTTTATAACAATTTTTCATAATTCATACCGTAGCATTTAATCATCATGTGATGGCATGCAAATCATATATCAAAAATTATGAGTTAGGGGACTTACCCGGAATCCATGTTTAAGCCCACAAGCATATCATAGATCACTACCAAAATTTATACTCAAGGCAATAATATAGCAAGTTTACTAATAAAGTGTGTAAAGAGCTTACACACCTGTTTCTACCGGAATTCCTAGATCCCGAAGATCCGATCTACGTCGCTAGATCTCGACCTCACACGTCCTTTGAATGCTAACCACCTTATGATATGTACATCCGTTTCTCTTCCCTACAATCGGCACTTATCCAAAATTAATAGCCTTCAGCTTTGAACACCAATTAAATAAAATAGATTCTCACCAAAATCGATTGATAGGGGATGGAGAGTCAGATCTATTGCTTGAAAATCCCGTAGTTCCACACTATGAAATTCGGCAGCACTTAATTTAGGGGGAAAAAGAAGGTTCGGCCAACACTAATGGAAGGGCTGAAATTTTGAGAAGAAAAAGATGCTGGAAACTTTGAACAGTTTTGGCTTAAGAACAAGGAAAAATTCGGCAGCAAGGTAGAAGAAAAAGATGCTGGAATTTTTAAATGGTTTTGGCTATGAAACAAATTGGAAAAAGAAATAAAAGAAAAGAAAACCCATTTAGATGAAATTCGGCCATCCTATCCTCACCCATTTAACTAAATTAAAAACAATGTTTATCTACTATCCTATCTTTTAGCCACTCATTTGACTAATTCAAAATAATTTGAATACTCAAATAATAATTAAATAATAATCCCATAATAATCTAATAATAATGCTATTATTATCCCTTTTTATCTTATCAAAATAAATAATAAATAAAAGAAACCATGTGCCTAAAAACTCTCTTCCAAATTAAAAACAAAGAACCATGTGCAGCCAATTCTCCTTTTCACGCCACCATGAAAAAAATAAAAACCATTTGCAGCTTCTGGGGTTCGAAACCAAGACCCCACTGCAGCCCCCCTCTTCCAACACCCTTGCCACTTCTCCCATTAGACTTTCATGTCAATTTACCATTTCCTTTATTTATAAGACCTACTTATTGGTCCTTTTTCTTCTAAGGCAAAAGCCCAAAATAAAAATGCTCCTCAAGTCCCTTGAACCCGAGACCTGCCTCTTCTAAACTCTCAAGTGGCGCCCCAAGCCACTCCTACTACCTGGGCTTTGATGCCTTGAACCTTCACGAATTAATTTTAAGGCCTTCCTACTTAAGCCCAACTCCCTTAACGCTAAAAAAAATAAAACTCATCTGCTCCCCCTGTTATTCGAACTCCTTCCCTTGGCACTCCCTTTTCACCTTAGCGCCCCAGCCACTTTGCCAAGCCCATTCTTTGTGTTACAATTAGCCCAAAATTTTGTTTAAGCCCTATCTCACCTAGCTTCCTCCTTTTAGACACTTAAAAATTTTTTTTTAATACTCGGTCAGCCTAGCTCTGGGTTATTTTTAGACCACTTAAACATGTCAAATAAATCCTAGAATTTAACTATTCAAGCACACACATGGGAAAGTATTTAAAATAATTAAATTTTCAACAACCCCTAATTTAGGGTGTTACATTACCATGAAACATACCATTTCCATTTCACTAATTTATACCATAGTGATCTTTCACATAAAACACACATACATATATTAACCATCCTTTTCACACATCCAAACCATATACCAAAATCACTAAGCTATCAAGCCATATCTCATGGCAAGATCTATTCATCTCAAAACATGCCTTATACCAAATATACAACTTCCAAAATTACCAAAATAGATGGCCGATTGTGTGATTGAGTCGCTGACGATCCTCGGATCCAAGCTAGCTTTAGTGGCACTGTAAAACAGAGAAAGACTTCACACAGTAAGCTTTTTAAGCTTAGTAAGTTCGTAATATAACACATTTAACTCAACCATTCAAATTCAATATACAATATTAACTATCACATGGTATAATTCACATTAATACACAATCTCATCCATAGTCAATACTCACATGATCATCCATTTATCCCATATACAATATCATCAACCACATAGGTTCCGTACATACCTGTACCATCACTTAATTAACGATCACTTTTGCTACTCAATGCTCAATACCACAATTCGTTTGATCCTCTTTAACCATTCGATTTACTCGCACACTTAGTTACTTTACATTAAACCGAATTTGACTCGGTATCGCACACATAGTTCTAATCAATACAGTTAATGCTTTCTTTATTTTGCACACATAGTATCGTTCACCACTATATCGATCCTATTTACGCACACTTAATGCCACATCTCTTCAAATTCACATTTAGCATTACTAACTCATCAACCACATTTCCATTCATTGCATAATATGCGAACATAAATTTAACAATTCGTATTATACACGAACTTACCTCGGACGTAGAAACAACGGTTCAAGTCGATCAATTGAGCACTTTATTCTTGCCTCGATCAAAGTCTGAATTTCTATTTTCTTGATCTATACATATTCATATTTAGCTCATTCATTCACCAAATCATTCAATTTAATCCAAAAACACATATTTTGAGATTTTACAACATAGCCCTCACATTTTCATATTTTGACATTTTAGTCCCTATTTCATAAAATCACAAAATACTCATAATTTCATTACACCCATGCCTAGCGGAATTTTCCCCTAGCTCATATATGCCCACCTATTTCATTTATTTCACATTTTAGTACCTCCATTTCTCATTTTCACAATTTAGCCAATAATACTCAAATTTATCAAAAATCACTTTATAAAACATGTATATCAATCACCAAACTTACATAATTCATCATCAAACATCACAAAACTCATGAATTCATCAATGGCTTAACTCACAATCTTCATCAAAATCTAAAATTAAGGCATGGGCTTGATAGTATACTAAGTAACGATCACAAAAAACATAGAAATTATCAAAAATCGAAGCAAAAACATACCTTGATTTAGCCAAAGTCTTATACAAAACCTAGCAAGCTTATTTTCTTTCTTTTTCTTTCAATTTTGGGCAATGAATGAGCATATATGACCATTTTTTTATGTTTGTTTTATTATAAATCATTTAATAAACCATTTACTAAAATAGCCTTATTATATACATTTAAAATCCACTAACCTTAGGCATTTTTGTCCATCCAATCTATTAATGGTTTAATAACAAAATAAGGACTTCTCATTTAAGAAGCCATGCCAATTAAGCACTTTAACAACTAGCACACAACTTTTGCATTTTATACGATTAAGTCCTTTTCCACAAATTGACACACAAACGATAAAATTTTCACACAAAATTTTTCACACATGCTTTGATACGAATCGTCTCGGGTTGATAACAAATCGTTAATGTTGCCCGATCGTAAATTAGGTAGTTTTTCTTTTAAATAACAAAAAAAAGGATAATTTTATTGAGGTAATGTCTTTGAAAGGTAAAGATAGGTAAGGGTTTGAGATGGATACGTATTTGAAATAAGAAAGAACCTTTAATAAAAATTAAAGACCTGAATCTTATAAGTTTCAAATTGATGAAAGAAGTTTTGAATAAAAACCGAGACCCACTATCTAGCAAGATAGGAACCAACGGTATAGATAAATGAACGCCACATCCGAAAGGATGATAAGTTCGAAACAAGGATAGAACGACGCCATTAGGAACTAGATAAGTCAATTCAAACCTTGAGAATTAGGAGAGTGAATTAAACTCACCAAAAGAAATTCTTCATTCATTAAAATTCAAAAGTCCCTACAAATGAGAAAACAGCAAATATTTATAGGCCAAGGATAGGTAGCCAAATCTTTCAACAAATTAAAAAAAAAAATTAAAATTTCCATCTCCAAATTGTTGTCGTCCTATATCCTTCTAATAACAAATAGGTTCTATTATTTTATTCATGCCAACAACTCCACTTAGCCATGCTTCCATTCATCCTTCATAGCCGTCCATGCTAATTAAAAAGGAAGGAATAATTTGCTCACATTGCCGTCCATACCTAAGTTCCACCAAGCCTAAGTGCCACATGATTGGCTAAAATATTCCCATTTTAAATGTGCTATGCCGTCCATATTACATTCCATGCATGCTTTCATATTTGTGTGTCATCCATGCTTCTTTATTTTAATAAGCCAAAGTTCCCATCATATTCCATGCCATTTGTTTATTCAACACCACACACATGCTTCCATACTTCATATTTTATTCTTTCTCCAAGTTCTAGGCCATCCATCATGTTCACAAAAGACAAAGTTTGCTTATTTTATTCCAAAAGAAAACTAGCATGCTCCATCTTCTCAAAATGCCATTGCCGTCCCATTCCCCAAATGCTAGAATTTTAAATTCCCTTCCATCATGCTCATCCTTGTAGCTAGTGCCGCATGTTCATCTTGTAAGTCCACCATGGTGATTATTTTACTTCAAAGTTAATGCATTGTGCCGTTCATGCTTTAAATAAACTATCACACACATGCACATTTGTTAATTCTTCAATTGTTTATACCCACCATGCCGTCCATGCACTCATCTATGCCTTGGTGGTCTTCAATTATTTATTCCTTTAATTCCACCATGATGCTTTATGCCTTGAGTAAAAAATTGATTTTATGCCTTCCATTTGTTTGTCTTTCAGCTACCATCTTCCATGACATCTTATCAAAAACGAGGAGCACTGTAAAAATGTATAAATTACATTAATTAAAATTTGACTATTAGAATTTTAATCACCTTATTTAAACACTAGGTAAGGGCATACTAATATTCAACTTCGACAAAGACTAATTAAAAACTTGTATTATCTAAACAAATAAATATGAAATAAGAAAACGAAGCTACTACTGAAAATAAAACATGCGTAATTTAAAGTGTTAAATAAACTAGCAGTCGGACTAGCTAGTATATTCAACTTCAAATAAGTTATAAGAGTTCAGCATGTTTTTAGGCTCTTTTCTATCGTCATTCCAAATTTGTGCTACCAAAACCATCGCGGCATCTTTGAATTGTTTGGTACGGGAACGTGTAATTGGCCCATTAGGTAGCTCAATTGGGTCATGGTTTACGTCCGTCACAGGCTTCGTAGGTGAGTTCGTATCATGCTTAATCACATACTGCAAACACTAAAAATAATATTAAAATATGTTTTTGACCTCGAATTTATGGTCTTGAAACCACTATTCCCACTAGGGTCTAAATCAGGCTGTTACACATGTAGTATGAACTGCCAGATCAAATAGTAGTACGCAGCGTAGCTAACATACATGCGGTACAGTGCAATGCGGTAATCCATTATACTGATAGGTTGCAGTAAAACTGCCAGTTCAGTCAATGTTACGTAGCGTAACTAATGAACATGCGGTACAGTGCAATGCGGTAATCTGCTATATCGATATGTTGTAGTAAAACTGCCATTTCAGCTCAATCAATCTTCCTTCTCTTCAAAATCCCACCCAAAATAGTTTATGCATATGTATGTATGTATGTATGTATGTATGTATGTATGTATGCAGATGAATAGAATCAGAGTACAAAGATACAGACAGTCATTCACAACCAGTCAGTTAGACAATTAAACAGAAGCATATTGCTCACACACACCCCGTCGACTGGATTTAGAAACATACGTGTTATGCATTCAATCATGAATCTCACCTAAAACAAATTCAGAACAGAGTCCTAACTACCCTTACTAAGGCTTAGCCAGTGGTTAATACACATAGAGTCACAATTACAAACAGATTCGCCCTAAAGGCATTATTTGGGGAGATAGGGCCACACGTCCGTGTGCTCTGACCGTGTAGAGCAAGCCATGCCGTGTGAGGATCCAAATGCCCGTGCGAAGGGTAGTACACGGTCGTGTGATAGAGGCACACACCCGTGTCAAGCAAGGGCACGGCCGTGTGAACAAGCAGTGTAACTCACTGCTCAATTTTGATTACATAAGGTGTAGGGCAGACACGGCCGTGTGAAGGTCTCACATGTCCGTGTGCCATCAGACACGGCCATGTGTTTCAAAACACACGTCCATATGGAATCCCTAAATCCCTAAATCAGTCACACTGCCGTGTGACCAGATCGTGTGACACCAAATCTCTGAAACCTTAATTCCCAATCTCACATGCCCGTGTGCCCAAGGGAACACGACCATTTGAAAGTCGACAAAAATGTGTGGCCAGGCCGTATGGTACCAATTTGGCCGGAAAAGCCTAATACCCAATTCCACACGGCTGTGCACGTCGGCACACGCCCGTTTGGCCTTCAGGGTGATCACGAAACCACCATAAAATAACCTCCAAAATGTCATTTCAATAGCCAGAACCGTCCCCAACCTTTGCCCTACCAACATATATCAGAAAGTGACAATTTCCCATCACTTCCATCAACTAAACACTCAAAACGAACAGGTTAGCATACGGTCAAGCAAAGTCGAAAGCAAAGATTCATAAAATAAAATAAACAGATAAGAATTGTGGACAAGGTTTGAATCCCACACTTATTTTTTGTTTAGAGATGACGTCGGAAGAGCGTAACTCTAGCGATTGTCGACAAAACGTTATCAAAAGCCAAAAGGATAATGAAAAGGAACGGAGAAAGGAAGGAAGAACTGGCAGAAAAGAACATGAAAAAAAAAGAGAACAAAAATAAAACAAAAACAAAAGTAACATATGAATAAAACATATAACAAATAAAAATATAATATCACAAATAAACATTTATAATTATTGACTAAAGTAGAACAAAAATAAAAGACTCCCCAAAGTGCACACACAATGACTCGAACTCAGGTCCCCAACGCAAACTAACACTCCACTTAACCACCAGACCAGCAGGCCCATTCTTGTCACTAAATTGCACAACTTAACTTATGTGTGCAACCTCCTCGCTGTCACTACACGCAAAACCCAGAACTTCTAGGCCCAAAATTTGGGGTGTTACATGAACTGTACGTGGAGAACCAATCCCTGTTGGGACACATGTGATAGGAGCACCTTGAATCTAAGATCTATTCGGAAGTAAGATAAGAGTTTTCACTCATTGACACCAATTATAAATTATCACCTCTGCCCTTGGCTACTTTAGCATAAGCAAGTTCAGATTTTTGCTTATCTTTCTCCTTATTTTCGGTATCCCTTTTGATTTTATTTTGAAGTTTCCAACATTCTGTCTTAACATGCCCACCTTTTTATAATAGTCACAATATTTATCACGATTTTTGGATTTGGACCTTACTTTAAACCTATTTTTGATCTATCTTCCTGGTTTATTGTCTGCCTCTTGCAACTAGAACCGAAATTTTCCCGTTTGATTTTTTGTTTGGGCCTAACTCGTTTTTGAGTTTAACTGTAACAGCCTGGTTTAGACCCTAGTTGGAACAGTGGTTTCGAGACCACAAATCTGAGGTCAGAAAAAAATATTTTAATATTATTTTTGGTGTTTACAATATGTGATAAAGCATGTGTGAAATTTCTGTGTGAAAATTTTATCGATAGTGTGTCGAATTATGAAAAAAGACTTAATCACATAAAGTGTAAAAGTTGTATGCTGATTGTTAAAGTGCTTAATTGTCATGGCTTTTTAAATGAGGGATCCTTATGTTGTAAATGGACCATTAATAGTGGAGATGGACATAAATGGGAATATATTAGGTGAATTTATAATGTTTTAATAAAGGGTAAAATGGTAAACTTTGTTTTAATGTTAATATAATAAAACAAAACACAAAATTTTGCCCATTATGTTCATCCATCCACTGAAATTAGAAAAGAAAGAAAGGGTTAAGAGCTTTGAAGGTTTCGGCACATTGAGTTCTTGATTTAGGTATGTTTTGAGTTCGGTTTTTGATAATTTCTACATTTTTGTGATCATTGCTTAGTGTACTATTAAACCCATGCTTTAATTTTAGAATTTGATGAAGATTTTGAGATGTGTCATTAATGAACATGTGAGCTTTGTGTTGATAGTTGGTGAAATATGAAAGTTTGATGTTGGGTTAACATAGTTTGTATTTGAATTTTTGATGAAATTGGCTAATTTGGGGCTAAATTGAGAAAAGTGTAAACTAAAAGACTAAAATGTGTAATAAATGAAATGTGTGAGCTTGTATTAGCATGGGAAGAATTCGTCTAAGCTTGTGTGAATAGAGATTTGGTGTATTTTGTGATTTTGTGAAATAGGGACTAAAGTGTCGAAATGTGAAAATGTGAGGGATATTTTGCAAAATGCCCTAAATATGTGTGTGTGAACTAAATTGAATGAATTGGTGAATGAGTTAAATTTAAATGTGTATAGACCAAGAAAGGAGAGGTTCGGATCGAGATCAAGGCAAAGACAAAGTGCTCGATTAATCGACTGTTTCGGTATTTCGACGTCTGAGGTAAGTTCGGATGTAATACCTACCATTAAACTTGTATACATGTGATGAGAAATGAATGAATGTATATTAATGTAATAGAAATGTGTTATATATGAACTCGAGTGTTGAGGCACTAAGTGTACGAATTTAGAAATGAGACAGAGATGATTAGCATTGTGTGTGCGAAACAATAGAAGCTTCGGCTTATTGATTTGGCACTGTGTGTGCGATATTGATATAAGCTCGGTTTAATGTATTGGCACTAAGTGTGCGATGACAATTATGTTTCAACTACGAAAATGGCACTAAGTGTGTGAATAAATAAAAAAAGTAGCAAAGGTTGATCGAAATGAAAAGTCAAGAGGTTTAGTAGCACGGTCAGTGAGTAACTATGTATTGGTAAAGGTATGATTGATCCTATGTGGTTGATGATATTTGTAAAGGTTGAATGAATGAATAATGAGCATATGGATTAGGTTGATAATGTGCCTAATTGTACATCTATCTATGTGATGGTTTAATTATGTATTGATGTTACATTATTGAGTAGTATGTGTTATGTTACAAACTTACTAAGCTTTAAAAAGCTTACTGTGTGATTTGTTTCTCTACTTTGCAGGGTCAGTAAAGCTAGCTCGGATCCGGGGATCGTCAGCATTTCTATCACACTATCGACAATCTAGTTTGGTACTTTTGAAGATGTGTTTAGTTGAATATTGCATGTATAGGCTAGTCAAGGTGGTATGTCTTGAGTTGTATACACTTTGCCATGTGGTATGGCTTAAAAGTGAGTTATGTTGATGTTTATTTTGTGAAGTTATGGAAATGATGAATGTGGTATATAGTATGCTTGAATTGGTTGGTGAGCATGGTGATCTAAATGTGAATTTATGGTATGGACTACATGATGCTTGATATATGTGTTTTGAGATGTACATTTGATACTGTGGATGGATTTGTTGTGATGAGATTGAGTATGAAAATAGATGATGTTGATGATGATTATTTGGTGCATATAATTGTATGTCTTAGTTGCAAATGGGGTTATAAATGCAAGATATTTGAATTGTGTAGGTGATTCCAAAGTGTGGAAGGTAGTTTGGCCTTAAAAACGGCCTATAACTGCCCACTCGGTTGAGCATACGGGCGTGTGGCTCGACCATGTCCCTCGTGGTTATATTTCAAGGCAAGTCAGTAGCGACCAGGGGCTGGACACACGGGTGTGTGACATGGCCGTGTGGTGCAAGTCAGTGTCCACCACGGGTGAGGCACACTGGAGTGACTTAGACTGTGTGGACAAGTCAGTATGTATGCCCTGTTTTGACACGACTTAGACACACGGGCGTGTCTGAGGCCCGTGGGAGGCACACGACCTGCCCACACGGGCGTGTGACCTCTGTAACTTAGAGAAATTTTTAAACTTTCGAGAACTCTTGTATGTGTTCGGTTTAGCCCTGACCCCTTTCCAGTATGTGATTAAGGTCTCATAGACCTCAATAAGGGACTATATGTTTATAATTGAATATGTTTGACTAATGATTGAAATGTTTGAAAATGTTTAGTAATGCCTCTTAACCCTATTCCGGTGACAGTTTTGGGTTAGGGGTGTTACATTATCCTTGTTTAGAATATTCCCCTTCACACCTTCAAACGAGATATGATCTCTCTCATAAATTTGAGTTTCCCTAAAAGTTTTATATGAAGAGGGCAAAGAGCATAAAAAAAACATAGTTTGGTCCTCGCCACTAATCTCTACTTCGAGATCTTCAATTCATTAAGAATGGTAACAAACTCGCTAGTATGAGTTATGATGGACTTACCTTCGGCCATTCTGAACGTGTAAAGATGTTGTTTTAATATTAACCTGTTGGCCAGAGATTTTGTCATATATAAGGCTTCTAGTTCCTTCAAAATCTCTTGTAATACATTATTCGTGAGGCATAATTGAATAGTGGATAGAGCCTTTTCATCGAGCTCTTCCCATTCGAATTGATCCATATCTGTGGGTTTCTTCCTTGTAATGACCTTTTTCAGACCGTTCTGAACCAGTATTGTCGTCATCCATACATGCCATAAACTGGAATTTGCAATTTCATTGAACTTCTCAATATCGAACCCTGACACTTCTATCTCTGAATGGGTTGATTGCAGAAATCGAACTAGCCCGAATACCAGTTTATAGGGATAAACCCTGTTAAGCAACAAACAAAGTGATTAAAATAAGAATAAAAAAGATCAAACACACAAATTCTACGGGGCAAAGGAGATTTCACTATAATAAAGGTGAGAAAAAAATATGGAGAGAATTAAAAGAAAAACCCGATGCCCTATAAGAAAAACCTTTCGAAAAAAAAAGAACAAAATTCTCTCAATCTAAATAATTTTTTTGTTGTGTAACACCTAAAGTAACTTAGGCCTATTTATATGTAGAAATGTATAACATATATGACTACAACAACTCTAGGTTAATTAGAGCTTAAGTGGGAAACTAAAAACAGAGTTTAATTAGGATAAGAAAAACCAAAAATAAAATTTAGTCAAAAGAAAAGGCATTCTTAAACACTTTATTTTGATTAAATGTTGAATTTTAAGAATTGTTAATGTTGTTAAAATTGTAACATCCTGGAAAGGGCCTATGCATTTTCGGTTTAATTGTATGAAATGACAAGTCTTAAGCATTATGAATAAATTTTTGATATTTTTGGAAACTCGAAAATGTATGAAAATGCATGGAAATGAAAATGAACATTTTGGAAACTCGAACATTTTTGGAAACACTGAAATGCATTAGGACATGAACATTTTAGAAACCAGAAATGTAAGGAAATGGTTCAAAATGGAAAGTACTGATTTTTGGAAACTAGGAAATGAAAATGGAAATGATCCAAAAATGGAAAGTATACATTTTAGGAAACTTGGAAATGTAAGAAAATGGCAAGTAAACAGAGCCGATCGAAAATTTTAGCAAACTTGGAAATGACCCCAAAATGTCAAATTTTAAAGTTTAAAATAGGAAATTAAGGCAAGGGGGCCTTAAAAGTAAAAGTTGGTAAAATTTGACACACAAACGGGCTTGGAAAAGTGGCCTGAAGATGTTACTTAGGGCCTAGAGAAATGGCACCACATGCAAGGTGTTGGGCCTGAGTTCGAGTCACGTAGGAAGCAAATAATGAAGGTTTTATTTTGCTTCCATAAGCTAGAGGGTGGACGGCACATGCTTCTAGAATTAGAGGTGTTTTAATTCCATAAATATGTGAATAAATAAGTGATAAATAAAGGATTATTTTTATTATAAGATAAAAGATGGATTAAACTCTTTTATTTTAAATAAAAGAGATAATATTATCACAAGGAAGAGTGGTGGCCAAGTCAAGGACTCTTGGCCTGATAATTTCGGCTAAAGAAGGAGAATTAAAGGATTTTCTCTCATTCTTTTCTGGTGTTGCCGAAATTCCCTAGCAAACACCCTCTCTGCCGAAATTTCTTTTCATCTTTTCTTCTTCTCTTTTCTTCATCTGTCAAGACGAAACCTCTTCTCTGTGTAAGTCTACAATAGTCGAATCCCTAAGAGACTAAGCAAGGAAGCAGTCGACTAAGCATTAAGGGTAAGGTTATCAATATTTAAGTTCTTTTCCTTCCTATTTGATAAAAGAGAAAGACTAATCCTACTGTTGCGTGGTGGCCGAATCTACAAGGGGTCTATCAGGTTTCTACAACTGTTGAGTACAAGGATCAAGGATCTAAGGGTTTTCGATAGACATACAAGACAAGGAATATTTTTGGGAACTCAAGGATTTAAGGTAAGAAACCTGTATAATCAGCCAAAGGCCATATTCTATGTGTTAGAGTTAGATTAAATCTAACATATGGTTGTAGGATTTTCGACAAAAATCAAGGAAGCAAGGATCTATTCTAGGATCTGAATAATCATCCAATTCGGCAACAAGGTAAGTAATACAAATCCTACTAGGATTTGGTTTTTAAGCCAAATAGGTTAATAATATGTTTATATATGATTGGCCGAATATAGGAGTACAAGATCTAGATCGGTAGATCGTTCTTCGGGATTTCAAGGAATCTATTAAGCGAATCAGGTGTGTACTCACACTAATTTTCAATATATTATGGCAATAATTATTTTAATATATGAATATGTATAAGAATGTGAATGTGGCTAAGTACTACAAATGTGGTAAAGAGTACCCAGGTACGTTTCCTACTTCTGATAGGATTACGAATATGATATATTTTGAACATGTGAATAGTAACATGAATGAGAAATAAGTATGTTATGCATGATATAATAATATGTGGGGCATTTCGGGTTATATGTGAAAGGGGAAGAAGGTGTTGACTTCGGTCTCAGCAACGAAATATGGTGACTACGGTCACATAATTTGAATATGGTAACTTCGGTTACATTATCTAAATTTGGTAACTTCGGTTACATTATCTGAATATGGTGTCTAATGACACAAATTATATGGGCGATGAGCACGCCGATCGCAAATGATCGCTTGATGGTGTGTAGCGGATGGAGGGTCGACTTAGTAGTCCCCACGGTGTGATTGGTAGGTACGGGTGGTGTGTAGCGAATGGACAAATAGGCTTGGGTTTGGGTTGCATCATTTTTATATGAATATGTCTTTGATATGAACATGTATGCCTGAATTGTTGATTGTTAGTTTGTGTACACATTGAGTCTGTTGACTCACCCCTTTGTGGGACTATTTTTCAGGTAATGAGTAATAATGGACCGGGTCGGCAGGAGCTAAAGGTGGCCATGCACAGCAAGAAAGGATTTTTAATATTTAGAACTTTATTTCTATTAAGTATTTTAAGTTTTTAAGTTTGGGAATTATTGATGTAATAAGGCCGAAAAGGCCATAGTTTTATTTAGTTACTTTTATTTTCTTTAACTACTATGCTATGAACTATTTTATATTTTAAGCTTAAGTAAAATTATTTTTTTTAAGTAAGGCAAGTGGGCTTTTAATCTAAGCCCAACCCAAACCAATATTTTTCTCAAAATTACACAAACTTTCTCTAAGTAACCAAGAATTTCAAAACCGTTTTTCTTAAGGAACATACCAGATCCGGTTCAGGCCCGTGGGCCGGGTGTGGGGTGTTTCAGTTTGGTATCAGAGCCTAGTTTTAAACTCTCGGCCTATGGGCTAAGGCCCAAAACGTTTTTAATTCGAGCTCAAATGATTTTATTTGAAATAAAGCAGGTGTTTTGGCATGGCACCTAAGTCTCCGACCCGCAGTCCACCAGGTAAGTACCCTAACTTTATGTGTGATTCCGTGATTTATGAACTGTATAAGGGTAGAAAAGGCATGGAACGTAGAATAGTATGATAGGAATATGGAACTCTAGGACTAGGTTACTCAAACACCAAACGCATAAGACTTAATGCACTAAACAAACCTATGGCTAAGTCACAGAGCTAGGGTGTGGTAACCCCTGTACGCATGTCTAGGATTGGATCCGAAAGAGCCTGGTATTTAAGCAGTCCTAGTGACTCACCTCCTCTTCGCAGGAATCCTACCTGGTGCGTAGCTTCGGTTCACCCTAACTCAGAGGGGCTCAGTGATTGTGGCAACCTCTGCATGCGCATGTCTAGGAATGGTTTCGATGGGAGCTTGGTATTTAAGCAGTTCGCGTGACTCACCTCCTCTCCATTCGAATCCTGCCTGGTGCGTAGCTTTGGTTCACCCTGACCAAGAGGGCTCGGTCATAGGCTAAATATAATGACTAAAACCCGAAAGGGAACTAGCCATGTTTTTTTAAAAAGAAAAAAAGAACAAAACAACAAACCCTAGTTTTAAAATTCTTAAAACTTTCTTTTAAATTTGTAAAAACTATTTTTACAAAATTTCCCGAAAAATTTCTGATTTGTGAAAATTTCAAAAATACCCCTAGTGGTAAAATTACCAAAATGCCCTTGATTCACAAATTGTCAAACTTCTCAACGATTTTGCCAAAACTTCATTATTTTATAAATGTTCAAAAACCCTAATTTGTAAAATATCAAAATACCTTGATTTCGGAAAATTACAAAATTGCCCCTAACTTACAAAATTACCAAAATGACCCTGATTCCCAAAATTTTTGCAACATCTCCATTTTGGAAGGAACAATTCTAAAAAAGAACCCACAAAGTTTTACAACTTTTTAAATATCCCTGATTTACTAAATTTTACAAATTTACCCTGATTTGTGAAAATTTACCAAAATACCCCGAGGTCAAAAATTACCGACATACCCCTGGATTTCAAAATTTTTCCAAATTTACACCGGGACTTTAAAATTACCAAAATACTTTTGACAAAATCAACGAGGAACTTTCTGTTTTGCAAAATCACGAAAATGCCCCTGTAGGACAAAATTACGAAAATACCCCTGGGTAGTGGAAAAACAACAACGATGAAAATTACAAACATTTCTCTGAATGAACGAAAGTTCATAATTGTTTGATGGATGGATGAATGGATGAAAGACTGTGTGCTTGTGTGAATACGAAAGAACCACTCCTAAAACTCTTTACATAAAACTCCTACGCGGGTAAATAAGTGGAATAATGACTAATTCATAAAACTTCTTAATCAGATCTCGACGTAGAAATGAGCTCCAGAGGACGTGGTCGTCGTGGACGAGGTAGAAGAAGGATGACCGTGTCGGAACCCGTTAGATCGGGTCAGGGTTCTAACAATGAAATACCACCGCCACCACCACCCACAAATTGTGGGTGCTTTGAGCAGCTAAGCTCGGGGCGGGAAGATCTTTGTGTCGTGAGGTCGTGCTGCGAGTTTTGGAGTTGGTGGCTGGTGCGAGTGGAAATTTGGAACCTGAAAATCTGTGCCTGAGTGGCTCCGAGCTTGGAGCCGAGATGTTTCGTGGAGAGTCTGGAGTGGCACCCAGTACAGCTGAGTACTGGTTGGAAGCGACGGAGCGCATCATGGATGAGCTTGATCTGACCCCTGAGGAAAAGTTGAAGGGGATGGTGGCACTGTTACGCGATGAGGCGTATCAATGGTGGTTAACTGTGCGGGATGGTGCCACGACTGAGGATCTGACCTGGGAGTATGTTAAGGAAGCATACCAGAAGAGGTACGTGGGAACCAGGTACATTGATGAGCAGAGGAAAGCTTTTCTGGGGCTGGTCCAAGGAAACAAGTCGATTCTGCGAATATGAGGTCGAATTCACGAGGTTGAGCCAGACGCCTCGGTGTGTGGTGGCGATCGAGCATGAGCGCTGTGTCCGCTTTGAGGACGGGCTGGGAGATGATCTGAGATCGTAGTAGTACATTTGCATCGGAGCGGGAATTCTCTCTTTGGTAGAAAAGGCCAAGGTGGCCGAGGGAATCAAGGACTCTACAAAGCGAAGCTACGGATAGAAGTAGGCCCAAGAGAAGTTTTGGGCCATCTGGAAAGGTTCCTAAGAGGCCTAGAGTCGACGGGCCACGGAATCAACAAGCTGGTATGGGCTGGCAGTATCGCCCTTGTGAGCATTGTGGAAAGAGGCACTTGGGAGAATGTTGGAGAAAGACGGGAGGATGCTTCAAGTGTGGGTCCAAGGACCATATGCTTAAGGATTGTCCTAAGCAACTGCACGAGAGCCGACCGCGGCTCTCGGAATGTTAGTCGGGCTAGTAGAGGCGACAAAGCGCCTCAACGGGGTCATGGTTCAGCCAACAGAGGTAATGGTACTGGCAAAGGCCGTGGAGCACAGGGCCGAGGTGCTGCTAATACAGAAGCAAGGCAACCGGGTTTGGTTTATGCGGTTCGTCGAAGGGAGGATGGTGACGCACCGGATGTAATAACCGGTACGTTCTTTATTTCTGACAAACCCTATTTTGCTCTGATTGATGTGGACTCGACCCATTCCTATGTTGCATGTAGTGTAGCGGAAACACTAGGCCTAGACTCAGAACTCTCTGATAGGCAGATGACTGTAGTAAGCCCATTAGGCCAAACTGTGATGATAGATAAGATCTTTCGGAATATACCCCTAGAGATTCAAGGAGTGAATTTTCGGGCTGACTTAATGGAGTTACCCTTCGGAGAGTTTGAGCTTATACTTGGAATGGATTGGCTAGTAGAACATCGAGCCGTGTTGGATTGTGCGGCTAAATGTATGGAACTAAGAACCCCCGAGGATGAGGTAGTAGTGATGATCGGAGAAAGGGGGAACTACTTGTCCAACGTAGTTTCGGCGCTGAAGGCTGAGAAGATGGTTAGGAAGGGGTACGAGGCGTTCTTAGCCTTTGTAAGTGCATTGGGTGGAAAAGATGAAGGTTTCCATGGAGTTAGGACGGTAAAAGACTTCGTAGATGTGTTCCTAGATGAATTACCAGGAATACCCCCAGATAGGGAGGTGGAATTTGGAATAGATTTGCTACCGGGAACAACTCCTGTATCAATCGCTCCATACCGGATGGCGCCAATGGAGTTAGTGGAGCTCAAGGCTCAAATCTAAGAACTGTTGGATCGTGGGTTCATCCGACCAGTGTGTCTCCATGGGGAGCACCGGTCCTATTTGTGAAGAAGAAGGATGGAACTATGCGTATGTGCATAGATTATCGTCAGTTGAACAAACTGACCATCAAGAACAAGTATCCTCTGCCAAGGATAGACGACTTGTTCGATCAGCTGAAAGGGGCAGCTGTATTCTCAAAGATAGACTTAAGGTCGGGATATCATCAGTTAAAGGTGAAGGAGGCAGATATCCACAAGACGGCCTTTAGGATAAGATACGGCCATTTTGAGTTTGTGGTGATGCCGTTTGGATTGACGAACGCTCCAGCCGCGTTCATGGACATGATGAATCGGGTTTTCCAACCCTACCTGGATAGGTTCATCGTTGTGTTCATCGACGATATTTTGGTGTACTCGAAGTCGGAGGAGGAGCATGATGAGTATCTCCGAGATGTGTTGGAAGTGTTAAGGGAGAAGAAGCTTTATGCCAAATTCAGCAAGTGTGAATTTTGGCTTAAGGAGGTGGCATTCTTAGGTCATGTGGTATCCGCAGAAGGAATAAGAGTGGACCCTAGGAAGATCGAAGCAGTGTTGGATTGGAAACCACCTAGGTCCATGGCTGAAATTCGAAGTTTCTTAAGCTTGGCAGGCTATTACAGAAGGTTTGTGGAAGGGTTCTCGTCAATTGCCGCGCCTTTGACAAAGTTACTAAGGAAGGAAGTGCCCTTTGAATGGACTAACAAGCAACAGGAGAGCTTTGAGAAGCTCAAGAAGGTGTTGATGGAAGCTCCGGTGTTAATTCAGCCGGAGGCAGGTAAGGATTTTGTAGTATATTGTGACGCATCACACACGGGGTTAGGCTGTGTGCTAATGCAAGAAGGAAAGGTGATCGTGTATGCGTCTCGGCAACTAAGGCCTCATGAGGTGAACTACCCAACTCATGACTTGGAACCGGCAAAGATGGTTTTGCCCTTAAGGTTTGGAGGCACTACCTTTATGGAGAAAGGTCGATGAATCTACAGCACCACAAGAGCCTTAAGTATTTGTTGACTCGAAAGAGTTGAACTTGAGGCAACGAAGGTGGTGGAGTTGTTGAAGGATTATGATTGTTCGATAGAGTACCACCCGGCAAGGCGAATGTGGTAGCGAGCCTACTAGCGGGAAGGTTGTGTCGGATCTAAGGGCTTTGTTCGCTCACTTGAGTCTCAGTATGATGATGGAAGCTTTGTTGGCGACTGCAAGTCAAGCCCACGTGGCTGAATGAGGTGAAAGAGGGACAAATGGCTGATAAAGATCTAAGTGCTAAGTTTCAACAAGTACGGAGCGGAGAATTAGGGGATTATGGCGTCAATGAAGAAGGAGTGTTGTGCTACAAAGGAAAGGTCTGTATGTCGAAGGATAAGGAGTTGAGACAAAGGATTCTTCGGGAAGCGCATGGTAGCCCTTATGCTATGCATCCCGAGGCATCAAGTTGTATAGAGATCTAAGAGAACAATTTTGGTGGTCTGATCTTAAGCGGGAAGTGACTGAATTCGTGGGAAAGTGTCTGACGTGTCAGCAAGTTAAGGCTGAACACCAAGTTCCATCGGGATTACTTCAACCAATTGAGATTCCCCAATGGAAGTGGGAAAGAATTACCATGGACTTCGTTAGTGGGCTTCCCCTTACGCCTACTAAGAAGGACTCAATATGGGTGATAGTGGACCGTTTGACCAAGTCCGCGCACTTTATCCCGATGAAGAATGGATTATTCTCTTGAGTTGGCTAAGTTATATGTGGCGGAGATCGTAAGGTTACATGGAGTACCAGTATCGATCATCTCCGATCGAGACCCAAGGTTTACATCTCGGTTTTGGAAGGCATTTCATCAAGCGTTAGGCACCAAGTTGGACATCACTACAGCTTTTCATCCACAATCCGACGGGCAGTCTGAACAGGTTATACAAGTGTTGGAGGATATGTTAAGGGGTTGTGTTATGGATTTTCGAGGAAGTTGGGAGGATTATGTGTCTTTAGCTGAGTTTGCCTACAACAACAGCTATCAGGCTAGCATTCAGATGGCACCATATGAAGCATTGTATGGTCGGAAGTGTAGAACTCCTACTTGTTGGACTGAGTTAAGAGAACGTCGTGTTTTGGGTCCGGAGTTAGTGGCAGAAACTGAGGAAAAGGTTGAGATAATCCGGGCATAGGCAGAAGTCGTATGCATACATTAAGCGGAAGGAAATTGAGTTTGAAGTGGGAGACCAAGTGTTTCTGAAAGTCTACCTTCGAAGAAGGTAATGAGGTTCGGTCGCAAAGGGAAGTTATCGATCGCAATGAGTTTCTGAAAGTCTCACCAATGGCATACCAAGTGGAGTTGCCACCAGAGTTGCATCTAATGCACGACGTATTCCATGTATCCATGCTACGTCGTTATCGATCGGATCCATCTCATGTGGTATCTGTTGAAGAAGCGGAGCTAAGGACGGACTTATCCTACGAGGAAGAGCCGATTCGAATCTTGGAACGTGATGTGAAAGTACTACGGAGGAAGTCAGTACCTCTAGTCAAGGTGTTATAGGGCAACCATGGATCGGAAGAAGCTTCGTGGGAGTCAGAAGAGACAATGCGACAGCAATACCCTCAGTTGTTTAGTTAGGAAATTTCGAGGATGAAATTTTGTTTAAGGGGGTAGAAGCGTAAATATCCTCGAAAGGGGCCTATGCATTTTCGGTTTAATTGTATGAAATGACAAGTCTTAAGCATTATGAATAAATTTTTGATATTTTTGAAACTCGAAAATGTATGAAAATGCATGGAAATGAAAATGAACATTTTGGAAACTCAACATTTTTGAAACACAGAAATGCATTAGGACATGAACATTTTAGGAAACCTAGAAATGTAAGGAAATGGTTCAAAAATGGAAAGTACAGATTTTTGGAAACTAGGAAATGAAAATGGAAATGATCCAAAAATGGAAAGTATACATTTTAGAAAACTTGGAAATGTAAGAAAATGGCAAGTAAACAGAGCCGATTGAAAATTTTAGGAAACTTGGAAATGACCCCAAAATGTCAAACTTTAAAGTTTAAAATAGGAAATTAAGGCAAGGGGGCCTTAAAAGTAAAAGTTGGTAAAATTTGACACACAAACGGGCTTGGAAAAGTGCCTGAAGATGTCACTTAGGGCCTAGAGAAATGGCGCCACATGCAAGGTGTTGGGCCTGAGTTCGAGTCACGTAGGAAGAAAATAATGAAGGTTTTATTTTGCTTCCATAAGCTAGAGGGTGGACGGCACATGCTTCTAGAATTAGAGGTGTTTTAATTCCATAAATATGTGAATAAATAAGTGATAAATAAAGGATTATTTTTATTATAAGATAAAAGATGGATTAAACTCTTTTATTTTAAATAAAAGAGATAATATTATCACAAGAAAGAGTGGTGGCCAAGTCAAGGACTCTTGGCCTGATAATTTCGGCTAAAGAAGGAGAATTAAAGGATTTTCTCTCATTCTTTTCTGGTGTTGCCGAAATTCCCTAGCAAACACCCTCTCTGCCGAAATTTCTTTTCATCTTTTCTTCTTCTCTTTTCTTCATCTGTCAAGACGAAACCTCTTCTCTGTGTAAGTCTACAATAGTCGAATCCCTGAGAGACTAAGCAAGGAAGCAGTCGACTAAGCATTAAGGGTAAGGTTATCAATATTCAAGTTCTTTTCCTTCCTATTTGATAAAAGAGAAAGACTAATCCTACTGTTGTGTGGTGGCCGAATCTACAAGGGGTCTATCAGGTTTCTACAACTATTAAATACAAGGATCAAGGATCTAAGGGTTTTCGATAGACATACAAGACAAGGAATATTTTCGGGAACTCAAGGATTTAAGGTAAGAAACCTGTATAATCGGCCAAAGGCCATATTCTATGTGTTAGAGTTAGATTAAATCTAACATATGGTTGTAGGATTTTCAACAAACATCAAGGAAGCAAGGATCTATTCTAGGATCTGAATAATCATCCAATTCGGCAACAAGGTAAGTAATACAAATCCTACTAGGATTGGGTTTTTAAGCCAAATAGGTTAATAATATGTTTATATATGATTGGCCGAATATAGGAGTAAAAGATCTAGATCGGTAGATCGTTCTTCGGGATTTCAAGGAATCTATTAAGCGAATCAGGTGTGTACTCACACTAACTTTCAATATATTATGGCAATAATTATTTTAATATATGAATATGTATAAGAATGTGAATGTGGCTAAGTACCACAAATGTGGTAAAGAGTACCCAAGTACGTTTCCTACTTCTGATAGGATTACGAATATGATATATTTTGAACATGTGAATAGTAACATGAATGAGAAATAAGTATGTTATGCATGATATAATAATATGTGGGGCATTTCGGGTTATATGTGAAAGGGGAAGAAGGTGTTGACTTCGGTCTCACCAACGGAATATGGTGACTACGGTCACATAATTTGAATATGGTAACTTCGGTTACATTATCTGAATTTGGTAACTTCGGTTACATTATCTGAATATGGTGTCTAATGACACAAATTATATGGGCAATGAGCACGCGATCATTGCGATCGCCTTCTGGTGGTGTGTAGCGGATGGAGGGTCGACTTAGTAGTCCCCACGGTGTGATTGGCGGTGCACGGGTGGTGTGTAGCGGATGGACAAATAGGCTTGGGTTTGGGTTGCATCATTTTTATATGAATATGTCTTTGATATGAACATGTATGCGTGAATTGTTGATTGTTAGTTTGTGTACACATTGAGTCTATTGACTCACCCCTTTGTGGGACTATTTTTTAGGTAATGAGCAATAATGGACCGGGTCGGCAGGAGCTAAAGGTGGCCATGCACATCAAGAAAGGATTTTTAATATTTAGAACTTTATTTCTATTAAGTATTTTAAGTTTTTAAGTTTGGGAATTATTGATGTAATAAGGCCGAAAAGGCCATAGTTTTATTTAGTTACTTTTAGTTTCTTTAACTACTATGCTATGAACTATTTTATATTTTAAGCTTAAGTAAAATTATTTTTTTTAAGTAAGGCAAGTGGGCTTTCAATCTAAGCCCAACTCAAACCAATATTTTTCTCAAAATTACACAAACTTTCTCTAAGTAGCCAAGAATTTCAAAACCGTTTTTCTTAAGGAACATACCAGATCCGGTTCAGGCTCGTGGGCCGGGTGTGGGGTGTTTCAAAAATTCTTTATCAAATTTAGGATTATTACAATGCCATTTTTTTTGTCAAATGGCTACCAAATGATGATTAAAAAAAATAGAATGTTAGAGGAGTGAATTGAACATAATAATTTTAAAGGTATTAACAATTGGACCTAAGTTTTTAAATTGAAAAATAGAAGGACTAAATTCTTGAAAATGAAAGTATAAAGACTAAACTTTAAATATACAAATAGTACTTAATTTGGAGCATATTGAAACATTTAAATTTTAACTCCATAATTTAGGCAAAAATAGTTAAATCAACTCAAAGCATGGAATATGAACCATACTAGTAAAATTTAATCCTATACCTCTAACATCATCCGCTTTTTTATCATGATTTTACGAAACCAACTTTAGTAGATTGAAGTCAATAAGCCCTTGGCTTAGTTGACAAAAGCGGAGGCTTTGATTCTTAAATACCTACGTTTGAGACCCACAATGCACAATTAACATGTGTAGGTCTCTAAGTCCTACCTTGAGTTGTTGCTATGTGTGGACTTTAGTTTAGTTAGTTAATCAATAATTTGAATTGATTGAGTTCTTAATTTGTGCTATAATAATTTGATAGGAGAAATTTATCATTTGAATATATTAGTTTCAGTAATAATTATTAAGAACAATGACGGTGAGATTTTTCAATTTAATTTTAAAAATTGTACTTTATTTTTAATTGATGCTAAAAAATAAAAAAAATACATGGCGGGTTCAAAACCACAGTTAAAAAACACCTTCACAATCAGATAGAATTCTTAATTTTATATAAATTTTAAAACTTTGATATAGCAACAAGTATTAGATGCAATGTTAAAATACATTACACTTTTAAAAAGAGAACTCATATTCCTATCCTAAATATGACATTGTTGAGAAGGATTGCCATAAACATTGAAAAAGTTATTTACATTCTGTAAAATATTTATCGGTTCCACCAAAAAGATAAAAGAACTTGGACGTAATGTTAAAATTTTCATTCATTGTATAAATAAAACAAAAAAACACTCATTTATTTCTCACCATAATAACAAAGCGAAAGAGCCTATTAAATAAAAGATGAGACAGGAAATTAAAAAGGCCCTTCAAAGACATATTCTCCAAGAATAGGTTTAGGTGATACATATTTGCTAAAGAAATAATTTTCTTTAGAGTTCATTTATCATAATTTTAAGGCATTGCATTAATAAAAAACCATAAGTTTTGAAAGGAAATCATAGATTAAATTTCCAGGTTCTTAGTCCCCTGCATAATAAAGAAAACCTAGTATATTAGATTTTCTACATATAGTTGAAAAATGGGTAAATTATTTCATGCTTATTTAAAGACCAACCTCTAAATATCTTTCTCTGCTTTGCTGTTCCATTACTAATTGATTCTGCGAAAAACAAAACAATCTGTTTACTTTCATGCTTAATACATTAATGCATTAAACCTTTTTTTCCAAACCCAAAATTTTAAACTTTATTATCATAATATATATAAATTAAAAAGAAAGAAGGTACCTTCTTGTTTCGGAGTCCATTAAGAGATGCAATGAGATGATCCTCCATAAACTTTATTTGGTTTAGGTCCTCAACATTTTCTGGATTTTTCCAGTCCCTATCATTGGAATATCACAAAATTCATTATTAGAATATTTGATCATCTATTATACCAACATTCCTTTGGTGATATGTGCTTAATATCGACAAGTGACATTTGTGTACATAATTAAAATCTTTAAATACTAGAATATTTCAAACCTCAGTATCTTGCTCTTCTTAGTAAGTTTGTCCTTCAACTCTTGCAGTTGATCTTCATATAACTAGAGCAAAAAAAAAAAAAAAAAAAAAGATTTAAAAACTAATAAAAATAGAATTTTTTTTTTTTGTTATGTCCTCAACTTTAGGAACCCGTTTACCTTGAGGGTATCAACATTTTTGTTACGGGGTAGGCTTAATGGATCAAACTCTGATTCCCAATTTACATAAAATTTCTTCAACATCTTCAATAAAAATATTAATTTTAATTGTTAAATAAATGAAATTGTAAAATAAAAAAATCCCTAAATCAGGACTAGGTGCCGAGACGTACCTCCATTGTATAGGCCCTCCTAGAGGAAAAAAAAAGAAAAAAAATTAGCTATTGATTTTTTTTTAAAAAAAAAGGAAAAAACTATGTTATTAACATTATTTACCTTTCCTCTCGCTCTATGAATGGCCTATTCGAGACTTTCTGAAGAATGCTATATAAGCTACTGTTTTGACCAATTTTTTCAAAAATTAAAATTTAAATTGTTTTTGAAAAAAGTGAAATCGAACATAAATAAGAAAAAAAGAAACTGGAGTTTTAATTGTAAAATAAAATAAAAAAATACTAATAGTGATAACAAAAAAAAGAAGAAAAAGGAATGAACTAGTTTACTTGGGGTCTTGACCAACAAAAAGGGTTGGTTTACCGGAGGGTGAAGAGAGTAAAAGAAAAACTTCAACATCGCACAATATAGAAAGCTCTTTTGCTTTCTTAAGAATCCATTTTTTTCGCTTTGAATATTTTGCTTGTCTTGCTTTCATGTCTTCTAATCTTTGGATTTTTAATTTTCTTCTCCCTATTTTTTTTTCTCTCTGTTTCTTGAAATTCTTTTATGGATTTTAGAGTAAAAGATAATGTTTATAAATGTAAATAAGAATTGTAACAATTTATGATAAGAATTTATGGTGATTTAAACTAATTAAATGTCACAAGATTTTCACATTTGTTTAGCGTTTTTGTTGAATCATGAACCCAGGTATTGCTAAAAGTAGAGAAAAGAGTTCAGTTTTTTTTCTCTTTTCTTGCCTATGTTCTTTATTGTGTTGTACTTTCCATTTAGAAAAGACTAAAATTGTAGATGCCATATGGGGATGGGACCATATAGAGTGCTTTCGTTTTTCGTTAAATCATGTTATTAGTTTATGTACTATGCATAAAATGTGGATTTAGTCCTTTTTTATTTTAATTTGGTCAATTTTACATAATATTTTATATTATATTATTTTTTATAAAATTAAATAAAATATTTTATAAATTTAAAATGCATAGTATAAACAAGGTTAAGTCATCGGTTTCAAATTTTAGTGCCATTAGAAGGCATAAATTCGTAGTTCCTCGCATGATAATAGACCTGATCATGGGTCAGACCATCAGTCCAAGTTTGAAGGACTACCTAAAAAGTGAGCGGGTTTGTGCAAAATATAGGCCCCAAAAAAGAGCTTGGACAAAAAATAAGGTTCGTTTTCTAAAAGGGTTATTCCTCAGGTAAGAATTTGTAACATGACAAAATATAAGGGGGTTAGAGGAAATAAATAATCAAATAATTGAATAGGTTTGATGGTTAAGTTGTTAGTTCACTCCTTAAAGGTCATAGGTTCTATCTACTCCATTCCATTTCTTTTGTTTTAATTTTCAGCAAACAAGGATGAAAATGTACTAAAGTAAATATTATTTGGGTTAAGTGTGGGCAACAACCCTATGGATAAACATTTACTCCCTTTCTCTTGCATAGCTAGGTTTGAACCATCCTAACCTCAAACCATCCCTTTTATTTTTATTCTAAATTTTTCTTTAAATTTTAGGCCCAAAACTTTGGGAAAATTGCTACTGATGCCCTAGGGTTCTCAAACCCTAGATTTTTAATCCAGCTTCTCCTAACTGAACTAGGAATATGTTTTCTCTTCAAAATCAAATAGAATTTCTTTTTGCTCCCTATTTATTCTCTTTTACATGAAATTTTACATTCCAAATCCTAGCCAAGAATCGGTAAGTACGCCTTAATCCTGATGTTTAGATCTCGAACCACTATATAACTTCTATCTAACGATAATATTGTGATAGATTAAATGATCTTCCTTGATTCTTGATAAATCTTTCGTTCATGTCATTTAATCTTGATAAATCTTGAAAATCGTTAGTAATTCTTGCGTAAATTTCGTTTGAAGGATTCAAGTTAGGTACCTTGGATAAGATTGGAACGTAAGTAACGTTGCTTGAGATCCTGAAGACATACCTTGGATAAGATTGGAACGTAAGTAACGTTGCTTGAGATCCTGAAGACATGTGTCTGTTCTTTTACAAGAAAATCGGGGCTAACTGTGCCTCGGGATAGGGCCACACAGCTATGTATGCCTCCCTTGTGGACCACATGACCCCTTACAAGGCCATGTTCCCCTGAAACACTAGGTTTTTCAATTATCACATGGCAGTCTGTTACACGGCTAGCCACACGACCGTGTACCCTCTCAACACAATCTAGGGCTTCCCACATGGTTCAGTCACATGGTTGTGTGCCTATTGTAACTCAGAATTTATAATTTTTCCCCTATTTTTTAGATTTTACAGTTTTACCCCGATTTTCATATTTTACCCTTTTGCCATTATTTTTCAAATTTTACCCATTTGAACCTATTTTCTAGATTTTACAATTTCCCCTATTTTTAAGATTATATAATTTTGCCCCCATTTTTCAAATTTTACAAATTTGTCCCCTATTTTACAAATTTTACTGTTTTGACCTAGATTTTTATGATTTGTTTAGATTAGTTCTTGATAGTATGATTTATGTTAGAATCCATGATTGATTAAATTTTTATAGTATTATATAAATATTTGCATGAACTGTGGACAGTACATATGACTATTGTACCTAAATTTGGGATTGAAACTACAACATGCCTTATGTTACTGGTAAGCCAAATGTTTAATAAGCATGATTATTTGCTACTGAGTTGACATGTTATAAGCATATTTTTTTCTTTTATATTAAACTATTATAAGCATATTGATCACTACCATATTATTCTATTGAAAGCATAATTAAATGCTACCCTATTGATCCGTTTGAGCTTACCATATTGCATTGCATTGGGTGGGATGATGTGTACAGGGGAAGAATTAGTAGTTTATCTGCAAATTTTGATGTATACCCACAGCCCAGTGGCAGTGTTTATCCTTTTACTGCAAATATCTTGTACATCCACAACCCATTGATAACTTTTACTTGCAATAATGTTGCGTGTCTACATCCGAGTGGTAGATTTTATCTGCAAAACCAGTGGTGGTTAAACCAGAATATGGTGTGTAGGTGGTTGGAGTTCAAGGGAACTCCCATTGTGGTGTGTAGTGGGGGGAGGAGGTAGAATCTTTTCTGTTAAAATAAAACTATATGGCATTCATAAAACATGTGCATACAATCTGGATTCTTCGTGATGACATATTTATACTTATGTATAAATTTCTTAGTGAACTGAAATATTGATATTCAAAAATTGCTATTATGAATCCTGAGATACTATTGATTGTTAATCTGAAATATCGATACTTTGATTTGTTGGTTACTTGCAATTATTATTATTATTATTTAGTATGACTTATCGACTGTTTGCACTGTTTTTCTTGTGATGGAACTCACACTGAGCTTCATTGCTCACTCCCTTTTTAATTTCCACCTTTTCAAAAAACCAATCAGGTTAGGATGTGGACACAGTATTCGGAGGGGCTTGACTCGGATTTGTTTTTCTATATAAATATTTTACATTTATTATTTGATAATTTGTTATTCGGAGACTGTATGGATTTATTTTTGAACTGTGGCATGAGACTTAGGTTTTGGGTTTGTTTTTATTTTGCATTAACTTTAATTTAATTTTCGAGGACATCATGTTATGATTATTAATTAGTATACATGAACCTTGATTTTGGTTACAAACGAATAAATATTACTTTTTTGTTGCTAAATCATAATTAAAATTGAGGAATAATAAATTGGTTTGGAACTAAGATTTCTACTAAAACTAACAAATGTTTTAAAATAACTATTTTCTAAACTCTGATAACCCTACTAGGCCATCTCGATGGCTGATGTAATCTTTTAGATTCGGGTCTAACTTCTAGGTTGGGTCGAGGATGTTACAATTTTTTTTGCTTTGGGCCTAGCCCAACCCAAATTGCCTATTTTTTTTTCTTATTGTTGTTTGTGTTGTTTTGTTGCTATTTTCCTACTATTTTGCTATTATATTGCTACTATTTTGTTGTTATTATTTAGATATTATATAATTCTTGTTTTATTATTAATTTTACTATTATTTTTAGAGACATTTGCTTTCTAAGTTGCAACTATATTAGTGTTATTAAGTATCAATACTTTTTTTAATGAATTTTCAATTTGTTGGACAACATTTATTTTAATGTTTTTAGTGTATTTGATGTATTATATTTTATTTTTTTATATAAAAAAATTTAACACGAGTAGGCCAGGATCAGGTTTAATATTTTTTTTATCTAGGATGAGCTTGGATAAAATTTTAGGCTTATTTTTCGAGCCAGTCCTAGGCATAAAAAAGGGCCTAAAATTGGTCTCGACCCGCCCCGACCCATGATTAGGTCTACATGATTTCTTAGGCTTCATTTGGGATGAAAGCGATATTTCTCGGAAACATACTATTATATCACTAAGTATATCAAGTAAACATATATATATATATGCATATGTATATATATTATACTATGAACTTGATTCTCGTCGAGACGTGGTGGCGATTTTAGATTTTCTTCGATAATCGCAGTCGCACCAGTAACCGTTGACCTTTGCAGAATATATAAGTTGTCTTTTTTTTTGGTGCTCTCATTAGAACAAGAGCCCCACGAGAAACATTTAATCCGTTTGGCTCAATGACTATCCTCCAACAATTAGAATCCAAAATTCCTAAGGAGATAATATTTTTCTTTAAAACAGGAACATATCTGACATCTGAAAGTTTTGAATAATTCTGTCGTGCATCCTAATTTGTAAAGTTCTGATTCCAGATATTTTACATGGAGAGTTATTCCCCATCAGCACAACTCCACCTTCAACTGAACTGTAAGTGGAGAACTAGTCCCTGTTGGGACACATGTGATAGGAGCACCCAGAATCTAAGATCCATTCAGAAGTAAGATGAGAGATTTCGCTCATTCACACCAACAAGAAATCATCACCTCTGCCCTCAGCTACACTACCATTAACAACTTCAGCTTTTTGCTTATCTTTCTTATCATTTTCGGCATCCGTATTGATTTTATTTTGAAGTTTCCAACATTCTACCTTAACATGTCCCTTTTTACAATAACCATAATATTTGTCACGATTTTTTTATTTGGACCTTGCGTTAGACTTGTTTCGATTTTTCTGTAACACCCCAAAACCGGCCTAGAAGTTAGGCCCAAATCTGGTGTGTCACATTGAAGAGTTTTTTGAAAACCATGCTTTCATTAGAAACCCTTCTTAAAGAATTTAAAACTTTCTGCCATGTAAAACCTCAAATTTCATTTGCTTATCTTCAAAACGTAGTTTATTAAAAGTCATCCTCTTGCAAAATCATTATTACATTCAAAACCTTGATTGTTGAGGAAGTTTGATTCAAACATTTGCGAATACATGATATTTTTAAAATAGTGGTTATAGTTTTAAAAACTCATGTTTAACAGACCAGCAGTTTGTAATTTAAAGAAATACCAAATAAAAGTTAAAAAGATAAACCCAATGGCCTTATTACAAAAATTATTAACCCAATAATTTAAAATAACTAAATTAAACTAAAATCGCTAAGTTTAGTTTTTAAACCATATCCGACGTGTGGCCACCTCCGAGTCCTCCGCAGCCCCAAATCCTCTAAGGCTGGGGATTACCTAATAGGAATCTGGAGTTGATCTGTGCTCCGAACACTCCTATGCCCAAACTCCAACCAAGGTATGCTTACTCTCCTCATAGATTGCTCTATTTAAAGCTAGCTTCTCACCTTCCCTCATGCTAGCTGCCCTTGTTCGGTGAAATTACTAGAATACCCCTGAGGGGTAAATTATCGCTTTGCCCCCTACCGACCAAATGACCATTATACCCCTAGTGGTAGATCTAGTCTGATATGTGTACCCTGTTTAATTGTTTATGATGGTAATTTATGTCATACATCATTTTAATGTCACTGCAAGTTGCATTTGGGTTGGGTTATGTTTATGGAGGAAGTACTGTACTGGTGGCTATGCCACGTCATACTGATTCAGTGGCTCTGCCACAATATACTTATTTTAGTGGCTCAGCCACGTATACTGTTAATGGCAGCTTTGCTGTGTTGATATTAGCAGTTCGTCTGCGCTTTTGGTGTGGAGGGCTGGGTGGGTTGACTTGGTCCACACATGGTTTGTAGGGTTGGTACAGGTGGTGTGATGGTTGGATTGGGTTGGGCTGTATTTTTGTTTGTATTATCATGATTTTGGGGCTAAGGCCCGAACTGATACTGCATGGGCTTGGGCCCAGACTGTGACTATGATAGGGGATTACACACTGAGTTCTTGTAACTCACCCCTTCCTTTTAATCGTGCAGGTAATCCCCAGCGTTAGAGGATTTGGAGCTGTGGAAGACTTGGAGGTGGCCATACGCTAGATTTGCTTATTAACGAAACATAGTAATTTTGGATTTAGTTTATTTTATATTATTTTTGGGTTAATATTTTATGTAATAAGGCCTTTTGGATTGTAATATCCGGGATTTAGGAGTTATGCGTTTTAACTTGAATGTACGTGGTAGCATGCTTGTGTGTGATTTGTATGTGTTTTGGGGGTTTCGGGAATCTTGGGGTGTAGGTAGGAGTCATAGAAAAATATTTGATTTTAAGCATTGGAAGGGGAGCTAAGGAAGCTAGGCCTTAAGAAAATTTGTGTGTGGGTTAAGACACAAGAAGCAAGCTAGTAAAGTGGCAAGGGAGGCGCCACTTAGAGCACAGGGGAGTGACGCCTCAGGGAGTGTGAAGGGGCCTAGGTTCGAGTAGCACAGGTAGCGTTTGGAGCTTTTATTTTGCGGCAAGGAGGTGCAGTGGTGGACGGCACAAGGACTCTGAGTGGATGAGTGGAAGATCAAGTCAAATTCATTTGAAAATTCGGTTAAGAGAAAAGATAGGTGTTGACTCATTCAAATTCTTTTGAATGAGTGAAGAAGAGAAGATTTAAGAGAAAAGCAAGGGGGAGTAAGAGTTTGATTGTTAGCCAAAAACAAGGGAAGAGTAGCAAGGTGGGATACTTTCGGATGGGGGGAAGGCTATTGTGTCGAAATCTTAATGCCATCAAAGTGCCAATCGGTCACTTTCGTTTGCCGAAAATCAGCTTCATTCTCTCCTAAACTCTCACCCTTTTCTTTCATAATCGAACCACACTGAAATTGACCCTTTTCCTCACTTGTTAGACCTTGGCCGAAACATCCAAAGACAATTAGGGTCATTTGCTTTTTCTTTCTTCTTCCTACTTGCTTGTTTGAAAGCCGAATCTAGTTACCTTCCCTTCTCTTCTCTTTATTTTGCTTAAGCCGAACCTCTCTTTCATTTTATTTCCCCCTATTGCCACAACTCTCAAAGATCCTAAACATCTTTTCTTTTATTTCATTTTCTCTTGTGCCGCAAGTGAGATCACCAACATTCCTTCTCCTTTCTCCTCCATTCTATATTTTCTCCATAACCCATTGCACCTTCACCCCCTTTGAAACCGATTGTTCTTAAGCACTAAAAGCCGATCATCTTTCTCCTCTGAATCGATTTCTCTACTTCAAGTTCTTCTTGTCGATTTCTTGGAGCCTGTTGACCATTTGCATTTTGGTCACTCTTTTTTTGGTAAGGGTCTATTTTAGGCTGATTTCTTTTACTCTTTCTTTCTTTGACTATCGAAAATCAAAGACTCTAATCCCTCTTATTCTCTTTTGGCCGAAACCATGAAGGTGGATTTTCGGGATTCAATTGTAGTTGGCGATAGGAGGTGATCTTTCGGGTTTTGAGATCCAAGGTAACATTCGGCCAAGGGCCATTCTTATAGGTCTTATGCTGTAACACCCCAAACCCGGTCCACACCACGACCGAATCTGGTATGTTACAGAGAAAAACGTGTTTGAAAGTTACGAGTTTGCACTAAATAGATTTGATAAAACTCTGTTCCGTTTGGAAAAACAAGTTGTTTCATATCGTTACTAAAACATTCAGACTGGGTAAAAATTTGCTTTCAAGTTTGAAGACGATTGATTTTCATTTATTTATAAAATCAGTGTGATACCCGATGGTATAGTTGAAAACATATCGTTAAAATTTTGAAATCGTTGTCATTTCAAGTTTTAGCAAATTAACCCAATTATTTTGTTAAAGCATATTAAAATCTAACTTAAAACATAAACATCATAAGGCATAATTTAAAGGCCTTTTACAAATCCGAAATAAAACCCAACTGAAAGTAAATAACTAAAGTACCCAAAACGTAATGTCCGAGTAAAACTTTTTATTCAAAGATGGCATGAGCACCCCGAGTCCATCCCGCTCCCATGTCCGCGTCTAAGTATCACCGAAATGTCAAAGGAGAGGGTGAGTCGAATGACTCGGTGTATAAATCCCGCCCCCAATGAAACAACATGCTAACACACATCATACGTAGTAACATAATTAATGCAACCCAGTCCTAACCATCCGTATCTCCTTTTCTACCCCGTGGTACCAAACCACCGGTGGTGCCAAACCACCGGTGACCCAAAGTCACGATATCCATAAGTGTGGTGCCAAACCACTAGTGACCCAAAGTCACGAATAATCTGATGATGGGGCCAACCCATCGCGTGATACCAAATCACTAGCGACAATCCCGTATCTCTCAAGTGGGGTCAACCCACGGTGGTGTCAAACCACAGGGACGAGTCGCAATGAGGTGCCAAACCTCTGGTGTCCCAAAGACACAATGTGGTACCAAACCACTGGTGACCGTAGTCACGATAATCGAGTGATGGGGCCAACCCATCGTGTGATACCAAATCACCGCGGCGCTAATCCCAGTATAATCAATCGTGTACCAACCCACCGTGGTACTAAGCCACTGGGACGAGACGCTGAGGTGCCAAACCTCTGGTGACCCAAAGTCACAATATATCACTGTGGTACCAAACCACTGGAGGTGCCAAACCTCTGGTGACCCAAAGTCACGGTGTCCCAAAGACACGAGATATCAAATCCCCTCTCCTCTCATATTACCCAATATGTCATATCGATGCAAATCATGTAATACATGCCAACATGCCCATAATACATCTCATAGCATACATAACATAAATCATAATGTCACAGTATCGACAATCGAATCGTAATAACATAGACTTACCCTCCCCATACACATACCCCATTTGGGTATCCCATTATCCATCACATTGTTATGAATTTTAACAAGCAAATAGGTTTATCAATAACATTACTAAGAATCGCAAAGCTAGTTACACACCGTAAATCGCAAATCTAAATCCCAAAGAGCCCGATCTACCCCTCGATCACCTCGACAACCTTGATCCTATAATCGGCCAACATAGGGGTTAGGCCCTAAGACCATTCGGCCAAACCATTTAAACCAAAGGGTATATCGATTAACCCTTACCTTTCAAACGTTTGGTTTCCTACCAAACCCGGACCACAATGGTCCCTCCTATGACAATCAGCCACCACCTAAATAAGAAAAAGCCATTAAGCCCTGTCACCCTTGACTTAATCGAACCCAAAAGATTGAACTAATAATAATAATACCAACCCTTACCACACTTACCAAACAACTAACAGAAAATGACGGCTCCTCTTGCTTGTTTCCACACTCCAATGATCCTATAATGAAAAGATTAACACCCTTCCAAAATGACCATATTCGGCCCTTAACCAAACCAAATCGATGAAACATAAGAGAGGGGAGAAATGGCCATTCGGCCAAGGACTTACCCAACACCAACTATATTCGGCCACAAGAACTACTAGAGGAGGGAAGATTCGGCTAATACTTTAAACAAAAGAAAAGAGGATTCGGCTTGAGTGAAACAAGAAAAAAAATAAAGTGAAATGAAAATAAAGTTTCGGCAAAATGGTTTTAAGGAGAGAAACGAAAAATGAACAGGAGAAGGTACTTCCGTTTTCGAAAGAAAAAGAAATGAAGAATGTGTTTTTAGAAGAGAGTTTCGGCTAACAATGTTTTCAAACAAAGAAAAGAATATGGAAGGGGAGAGTACTAGTTTTGGTTTAATTAAATGAAAAAGAAACAAAATGTGTAAAGGAACATTCGGCTAACAATGAAAACATAAGAAAACAAGGCAAAAATCGGCAAGTTTTGGGTTGATTGGTCTTACGGTTTCAAGAAGAAAAATGAAGGAATCAATTTGGAAATTTCGGCTAGCTTTTGAGAAAAGAGAATTTAGATTACCACTTGACCGAAAATGTACCAAAATGCAAAGGTACATTCGGCATTCCCCTCTCCCACACAACCCAAGCCGTCACTCCCCCCCCAAACTCTCCACAAAATTTGGCCAAATCCCCAAATACACTCACCACCACTCATTCAAATTAGTTGAACAAGTCAACCTCCACCATTTACTCTCCACCCATTATTCAAATGAGTTGACAAGGTCCATGGTAGAGTTTGAACTACCAACAACTCTTCCTCCTCCATGCCGTCCAAAAAAGAATGCAAAAAGTGGCCACTTCGCAGCTTTGAACCCCGAACCTCCTCCTTACAAATGACGCCAACTCCAAGCCTCCAAGTGACGCATGCCTTGCCACCTTGCTAGCTCACTTTTTGTGCAACAAAACAACAATTAAAAATTCTTAAACCCCAGCTTCCTCAGCTTCCTTCACTTAACACCCAAAAACCAAAATTTTCCTACCTACTCGGGCACACTCCTAGCCCACAACTAAGCCCTTGAACATAGAAATAGCAACACAGCATACTAACTCATGTAATATCATGCAACAACAAAATAGCCCTCAACCCGGGATATTACAGTTCTACCCCCCTTAAAATAATTTCACCTCAAATTACGATCAAAAAAAGAGTCATGGGTATTGCTTTGTTTCATCATATCCTCGGGTTCCCACGTGGCTTCCTCCACGCCATGATTCCTCCAAAGTACCTTAACCAAAGGCACGGACTTCCTACGCAGAACCTTCACATCCCGATCAAGAATCGCGACCGGTTCCTCTTCCATGGTCAAATCCGGATGTACCTCAATTTCTTCCACCGCCACAACATGCGACGGATCCGAACGATAAGCGCCAAGCATCGACACGCGAAAGACGTCGTGAATCGACTTAGCTCTGCGCAACTCAAGCGATACGCTCATCGTCCCACTCGTCTCGTAACCTTATACGCCCAATAAACCTCGAACTTAACTTGCCTTTTCTCGCCAACCTCAAACCTTCTTCCAAGGCGAGACCTTCAGAAAACTCGATCCCCACAAAGAAACTCTATATCTCTTCGCTTAAGATCGGGATAAGACTTCGCCGGTCGAAAGCTTCCTTCAAACGAGCCTTGATCAACTTAACCTTGTCCTCGGTCTCCGCAAACCAGCTCGGGTCCCAACAACCGACGTTCACCTAACTCCGCCCAACACGTAGGTGAGCGACACTTCTGCGCCGCATAACGCCTCGTATGGAGCCATCTTAATGCTTGCTTGGTAACTATTGTTATAGGCAAACTCCGCTAACGGTAGAAACTCCTCCCAACTACCTCAAATCCAGACACAACCTCTCAAAGATATCCTCCAAGATCCGAATAACCCTTTCGATTGACCGCCGTCGATCATGGGTGAAAAGTCGTGGCTTTGAAATCCAAACGCGTACCCAGAGCCTGATGCAATGCTCTCCAAAACCTCGACGTAAATCTGGGATCCCGATCCGAGATAATCGAACCGTACACCGCGCGGCCTCACTATCTCGACACATAAAAGCTTTGCCACCTCTCAAGTGAATAGTCCACCTCACCGAATGAAATGAGCTGACTTAGTCAGACGGTCCACAATAACCCAAACTGAATCTTTCTTGCTTGGCGTGAGCGGTAATCCACTGACGAAATCCATGGTTATCCTTTCCCATTTCCACTGAGGAATCTTCACCGGCTGAAGCAACCCTGACGGTAACCGATGTTCAAATTTCTTGACACGTTGACAAGTCAGACACTTACCAACAAATTCGGTCACCTCTTTCTTCAAGCCAGGCCACCAAAACTGCTCTCTAAGATCCCTATACATCTTGCTACCTCCAGGATGCATAGCATAAGGACTACTATGCGCGTCCTGAAGAATCCTCTGCCTCAGCTCAACATCTTTAGGCATACACGCCTTACCTTGGAAACATAAGACCTCGTCACTAGACAAGCTGTAACCCTCCAAACCACCATCTTGCACTGCAACTTCCGCGCTACAGTAACCTCATCCTCTAACTGCTTTCGCTTTGATCCGCTCCACCCAAGTAGGCTTAACTTGCAACTCGCTGAATGCTTCCGCTGTCCATACTGCACTCAAATGGGCAAACAAAGGTTTTAAGTCCGAAACAACCTTACGGCTCAACGCGCGTCGCCACCACGTTAGCCTTGCCCGATGATACTCGATCGAACGATCGTAATCCTTGAGCAACTCAACCCATCTACGCCGCCTCAAATTCGATCCTTCGAGTCAAGAGATACTTCGACTCTTATGATCTCAGGTAGACTATTGATCTCTCCCGCATAAGTAATGCCTCCAGATTTTTAGAGCGAAGACTACACCGCTAGCTCCAAGTCGTGTGTCTGGATAGTTGACCTCGTATGGCCTCACCGCCGAGAAGCGTAAGCCACCACCTTACCCTCCTCGCATCAAAGACACAACCCAATCTCAGTATGTGATGCGTCGCAGATGCACTGTGAATTCCTTACCACCTCAAAGTTGAATTAAAACAGAGCTTCATCAAGATCTTCTTTAACTTATCAAAACTCTTCATTGCTTTCTCACCCAAACGAACGGAACTCCTTTCCTTAACAATGCTTAGTCATTGGTGCGGCGATCAACGAGAAACCTCTACAAATCTTCTGGTAGTATCCTCGCCAAACCTAAAACTCCGAATCTCAAAGAATCGACTTGGAGGCTTCCAGGTCGAATCGCCTCAACCTTTCAAGGATCTACTCTAATCCTCACCGATACCACATGTCCCAAAAACGCTACTTCCTAAGCCGAACTCGCACTTCATCGAACTTAGCATAAAGTTGCTTCTCCTCAAAATCTGCAACACCACTCTCAAGTGGGCATCATGCTCTTCTTCCGACCCTCGAATATACCAAGATATCGCCAATAAAAACCACGACAAAACGGTCCGAATCATCTGAAACACCCTATTCATCATGTCTATAAAGTCGCCGGAGCGTTAGTCACCCCGACGGCATTACGAGAATTGTGAGTGCCCGTCATCGAGTCCGAAACGCTATCTTATGGATATCCGCTTCCTTAACCTTCAACCGATGATACCTGCCTCAAATCGATCTTTGAAAACACAGACGCACTCCTTCAAATGATCAAACAAGTCATCTATCCATGGTAACGGATACTTGTTTTTAATTGTCGACTTATTCAGCTTGGCGTAGTCTATACACATCCGCATCGCATCGCCCTTCTTCTTAACAAAGAGTACCGCGCTCCCCAAGGTGAAACACTTGGCCTAATGAAGCCTCGATCCAACAGCTCCTGAATCTGAGCCTTAAGCTCCATCAATTCCTTTGGCGCCATCCTATATGGAGCAATAGACACTGGCGCAGTCCCTGGTAACAGATCTATCCCAAACTCTACCTCTCTATCCGGTGGCAAACCCGGGAGCTCCTCTGGAAACACATCCACAAATTCCTTAACTGCTTACGCACCTTCTCTACAATGAGACTCCTTAGCCTCCAAGGCATACACATGAACCACATACGCTTCACAGCCCTTCCTGACCATCTTTACAGCTTTTAATGCAGATACTACATTGGATAAGTAATCTCTCCTATTACCTATCATAACCACCTCATCACCCTTATCCGTCGATAGGACCATGCGCTTAGCCGCGCAATCCACCTTGGCCTGGTACTTAACCAACCAGTCCTATCCCGAGAATCGATCGAACTCCCCAAACGGCGCTTCCATCGAGATAGCGAAGAAACACGACCCGCTTGGAGTTCTGAGGGTACGCCCTTATACAACTTATCTCACGACTGCGAGTGACCTAGAGGGCTAAAATGCAATCATCCTGCCTAGAAGATATCTCGAGTCTAAGTCCATGGTCTCAACTATACTACTAGCAACATAAGAATGCGTGGAACCCAAATCAATCAAAGCAAAGATAGGAGAACCAAAAATCAAAAACGTCTGGTGATGACGTCCGGTGCGTCGCCCTCCTCTCGGCGTCTCGCAGCATACACCAAACCAGGCTGTCGTGCCCCAGAACTACCCGCACCTCTGCCCGGTGCTCCACGGCCTCGACCAACTCCATTACCACCTCTGCCATTACCACGGCCCCTCTGCGGTGACGGTCCACTACCTCTGAATTGATTACGGCCCTGACTCTCAGACTGAATCCTAGCCAACTTACGCGGACAGTCCCTCACACGGTGATCTAGAGAACCACACTCAAAACAAATTTTTCCTCCAGGTCAAAGAAATTTCCCCAATGAGATTTTCCACAGCGATTACATAGCGGCGGTCCCTAATTAACAGCAACAGGCCTACCAGACTGGTTCGGCCCACTCGGTCTAGCCCTCTTCTGGGGATTACTCGACGATCCAGAAGATCCAAAACTCCTCTTATGACGGCCTCCTATCCGTGATTTTGCCTCACGGATTCCTTAACACCTCGGCCACTACTCACGCTCCCGCCGTGGAGCAATCGCCAGCCTCGGCTGCGTCTCTCGCACCATCCTCGAAACGAACACACCTCTCGTGTTCTGTCGCCACGATACCTCTAGCATACCGACTAAGCTTCAAGAACTCAGCCTCATACTCAGAAATAGACTTACTCCCCTGAACAAGCCTCAAGAATGCCTTCCTCTGGGAGTCAATATAACTAGCTCCAATGTATTTCTTTTGATATGCAAATTTTTGAAATAGTCCTATGTCAAATCCTCTCATCGCTACACTCGTCTCCGAACCGTGAGCCACCACTCGTATGACTCATCTCGGCAAATGATATAATCCTCTTAAGCTTCTCCTCGCCAGATAGGTCCGGATCATCCATGATCCGCCTGCCGCTTCCAGCTAATATTCAGCAGATCTTTGAGCAACACCGAAAACACCTCGAAAGAATTCACTCCGCTTGCTCGAGTCGCTCAGAACACGATTTCCTAACTCCTGCGCCACCACCTATACCGGCTACCCTTTCCAACACTCGCAAAGATCGCTGCGACACACACTGCGCCATCCCCACCCGATCTTGGAACTCACCACCTCCAGCTGGTGGCGGAACCGGTATCCCATTTTCTGACCTTCCGACTGATCCTACGGGCTCAGAAACTGTCATCCTACCCCGACCTCGACCACGAGTATTACGACCACGTCCGCCTCGAGTACTCATGACTAAACGCTCTACGTCTCTGGTAAAGAAGATTTTTATGCATTAGTTTCGTTCCACTTTCTTAACCGCAAAAGAATTTTATGGATGGAGTTTAATCAGGGGTTCTTTCGAGCAACAAGGTTTCAATCTTCTATCCTAATTCACCCAAAAGAGTTCATACATCCATTCTTTAACCCTTTCCATACCTATTCACTCTTCGGACATTGCTGCCCATTTCTAGCCCAAGGGTATTTTCGTCATTTTTCCTACAGGGGTATTTTTGTAATAAAAATATTTTAAAACTTTCGTAAAACCGGTCACTTGAAATTTTCAAAATTGGAGGGTGTTTTTTGAAAATTTTGTAAAATACTTCGTTTTGGAAACCAGGGGTATTTTAGAAATTTTCACAAACTGAGGGCGTTTTCGTAAATTTCCACAATCAAAATTTTCGGTTGATATTTTGCAAAGCAAGTTTTTGAAGTTTGTAACATCAGTGAAATTTTGAGCAAAAATCATTGAGTTGATATTTTATGAACCGAGGGCATTTTAGTAAATTTACCCCTAAGGGCATTTTTGTAATTTCCCACAAATCAGGTTTTTCGAGAAAATTGTTGTAAAAGTGACATTCTTGGTTTTGAAAGAGTTTATTGCAATAGTTTGAAAACATTGGGGTTGTTGTTTCATTTTTTTTCGAAAACATGGCTAGTTCCCTTCCGGTTTTAGTCATTAGGTTAAGCTTCATGACCGAGCCTTCTTGGTCGTGGTGAACCAAAGCTACGCGCACTGTGGGGATACTGCGAAGAGGAGGTGAGTCACGAGGACTGCTTAAATACCAAGCTCTTCCGGATCCTCTCCTAGACATGCGTACAGGGTTACCACACCCTAACTCAGTGACTAAGTCATAGATTGGTTTAGTTCTTTAAGTCTTATGTTTTGGTTTGAGTGTTTGAGTAATCTAATCCTAGGGTTCAAGTCCTATAAATCTATCTACGTTCCATACCACCTACCCTTCTACAAATAGTAATTCACAAAAGGGTTTAGAACTACTTACCTGGGCGAACTGGTGCCGGAGACTCGGTGCCACGCCTTGTAAACCATGTATTCAACCCAAAATACTTAAAACGAACTTTTTGAAAACAGCTTGGGCCTCAGGCCCACAGCCGAGCTTTTGAACCTGGCTCTGATACCACAATTGTAACACCCCAAACTCGGTCCACACCACGACCGAATCTGGTATGTTACGGGGAAAAACGTGTTTGAAAGTTACGAGTTTGCACTAAATAGATTTGATAAAACTCTGTTCCGTTTGGAAAAACAAGTTGTTTAATATCGTTACTAAAACATTCAGACTGGGTAAAAATTTGCTTTCAAGTTTGAAGACGATTGATTTTCATTTATTTATAAAATCAGTGTGATACCCGATGGTATAGTTGAAAACATATCGTTAAAATTTTGAAATCGTTGTCATTTCAAGTTTTAGCAAATTAACCCAATTATTTTGTTAAAGCATATTAAAATCTAACTTAAAACATAAACATCATAAGGCATAATTTAAAGGCCTTTTACAAATCCGAAATAAAACCCAACTGAAAGTAAATAACTAAAGTACTCAAAACGTAATGTCTGAGTAAAACTTTTTATTCAGCATGGCATGAGCACCCCGAGTCCATCCCGGCTCCATGTCCGCGTCTAAGTATCACCTGAAATGTCAAAGGAGAGGGTGAGTCGAATGACTCAGTGTATAAATCCCGCTCCCAATGAAACAACATGCTAACACACATCATACGTAGTAACACAATTAATGCAACCCAGTCCTAACCATCCATATCTTCTTTTCTACCCCGTGTGGTACCAAACCACTGGTGGTGCCAAACCACTGGTGACCCAAAGTCACGATATCCATAAGTGTGGTGCCAAACCACTAGTGACCCAAAGTCACGAATAATCTGATGATGGGGCCAACCCATCGCGGGATACCAAATCACTAGCGACAATCCCGTATCTCTCAAGTGGGGTCAACCCACGGTGGTGTCAAACCACAGGGACGAGTCGCAATGAGGTGCCAAACCTCTGGTGTCCCAAAGACACAATGTGGTACCAAACCACTGGTGACCGTAGTCACGATAATCGAGTGATGGGGCCAACCCATCGTGTGATACCAAATCACTGGCGTCAATCCCGTATAATCAACTGTGGGGCCAACCCACTGTGGTACTAAGCCACTGGGACGGGACGCTGAGGTGCCAAACCTCTGGTGACCCAAAGTCACAATATATCACTGTGGTACCAAACCACTGGAGGTGCCAAACCTCTGGTGACCCAAAGTCACGGTGTCCCAAAGACACGGATATCAAATCCCCCTCCTCTCATATTACCCAATATGTCATATCGATGCAAATCATGTAATACATGCCAACATGCCTATAATACATCTCATAGCATACATAACATAAATCATAATGTCACAGGTATCGACAATCGAACTGGTAATAACATAGACTTACCCGGCTCCGTACACATACCCCATTTGGGTATCCCATTATCCATCACACTGTTATGAATTTTAACAAGCAAATAGGTTTATCAATAACATTACTAAGAATCAGTGTGCTAGTTACACACCTGGTAAATCGCAAATCTAAATCCCAAAGAGCCCGATCTACCCCTCGATCACCTCGACAACCTTGATCCTATAATCGGCCAACATAGGGGTTAGGCCCTAAGACCATTCGGCCAAACCATTTAAACCAAAGGGTATATCGATTAACCCTTACCTTGCAAACGTTTGGTTTCCTACCAAACCCGGACCACAATGGTCCCTCCTATGACAATCGGCCACCACCTAAATAAGAAAAAGCCATTAATCCCTGTCACCCTTGACTTAATCGAACCCAAAAGATTGAACTAATAATAATAATACCAACCCTTACCACACTTACCAAACAACTAACAGAAAATGACGGCTCCTCTTGCTTGTTTCCACACTCCAATGATCCTATAATGAAAAGATTAACACCCTTCCAAAATGACCATATTCGGCCCTTAACCAAACCAAATCGATGAAACATAAGAGAGGGGAGAAATGGCCATTCGGCCAAGGACTTACCCAACACCAACTATATTCGGCCACAAGAACTACTAGAGGAGGGAAGATTCGGCTAATACTTTAAACAAAAGAAAAGAGGATTCGGCTTGAGTGAAACAAGAAAAAAAATAAAGTGAAATGAAAATAAAGTTTCTAAGCAAAATGGTTTTAAGGAGAGAAACGAAAAATGAACAGAGAGAAGGTACTTCCGTTTTCGAAAGAAAAAGAAATGAAGAATGTGTTTTTAGAAGAGAGTTTCGGCTAACAATGTTTTCAAACAAAGAAAAGAATATGGAAGGGGAGAGTACTAGTTTCGGTTTAATTAAATGAAAAAGAAACAAAATGTGTAAAGGAACATTCGGCTAACAATGAAAACATAAGAAAACAAGGCAAAATCGGCAAGTTTTGGGTTGATTGGTCTTACGTTTTCAAGAAGAAAAATGAAGGAATCAATTTGGAAATTTCGGCTAGCTTTTGAGAAAAGAGAATTTAGATTACCACTTGACCGAAAATGTACCAAAATGCAAAGGTACATTCGCATTCCCTCTCCCACACAACCCAAGCCGCCACTCCCCCCAAACTCTCCACAAAATTTGGCCAAATCCCCAAATACACTCACCACCACTCATTCAAATTAGTTGAACAAGTCAACCTCCACCATTTACTCTCCACCCATTATTCAAATGAGTTGACAAGGTCCATGGTAGAGTTTGAACTACCAACAACTCTTCCTCCTCCATGCCGCCCAAAAAGAATGCAAAAAGTGGCCACTTCAGCAGCCTTGAACCCCGCACCTCCTCCTTACAAATGACGCCAACTCCAAGCCTCCAAGTGACGCATGCCTTGCCACCTTGCTAGCTCACTTTCTGCAACAAAAAACAATAATAAAAATTCTTAAACCCACTTCCTCAAACTTCCTTCACTTAACACCCAAAAACCAAAATTTTCCTACCTACTCGGGCACACTCCTAGCCCACAACTAAGCCCTTGAACATAGAAATAGCAACACAGCATACTAACTCATGTAATATCATGCAACAACAAAATAGCCCCCAACCCGGGATATTACATATGCATTAAAAGCTGACTCTAACATATATCTTATAAGGATTTCGACAACTTCCATAGGCAAGGGACGATTTTCGGGTTTTAAGCAAACAAGGTAAGGGAGTTGTAATATTCGGCCAAAGGCCATATTACTGATTGAGGGTTGTCGATTCTAACAATGGTATTGTAGGGGGAGTTCGACAGTGGTAAAGAAGGAGTCTCTGGATTCTGACCCATTTTGGTAAGGATGTTTAAGTTATAGATTGTGTTGCATTTAGATCTTACATATTAATTAATCGGGTTTTGATTAAGTGTTCCTCAATGGATTTGAGTACCAGTGGAGGAGAGAAAGGGGTAGTTCCTACCTCTAAATTCAAGAAACGCTTGGTTTCTGCTGTACGTGACTGGCCACCGGGGTGTGGGCCAGCATCGGAAAGGGATAAGCAGATCGCTGTTATCCCTGCTAGCGAGAGTGTCGGTATTGAGGGTATCATTCTCACTGTTATCAGGTGTGTAGCCCTACACTAACTTCTCGGTAGATTAATTGTATTAATGATAAGCATGTGTTAATAAGAAATATGAATGATTATGGCTGCGAGTACCATTCAGTGGTACAGTGTACTCAGGTACGTTATCCTTTAACACTACGTATAAACATTTGATATGAAATATATGTGATTTCGTTATGACGGGGGTAAGATGTGTTGCATGATATCTAAATAATATGTATGTTGCATGGGCATATGGGTGATAATGATTAAGGGGAAGTGTTCTGGTGGTTTTTACCACATTATCCGGTGACCTATGTCACATATTATGTATCCGGTGACTTATGTCACATATTATGAATCCGTGACTCATTCATTATCCGTGGCCATGCCACGATTATAAAGCGATGTGCGATTGATCGCGATGGATCGCCGAGGGTGTGTAGCGGATGGAGGGTCGATTTAGTAATCCCCATGGTGTGATTGGCAGGTACGGGTGGTGTGTAGAGGATGGATATCTAGGTGGGCTCGAGATTGCATTTCATTTGATGTATAAATGTGATTAAATATGTTATGACTCGATATGCTATGTTATGGGCTTTGCCGAAATGTTATAAGTAAGGTTATAATCGGTTGGGTTTTGGTGTAGCCGTTACACATTGAGTCTGTTGACTCACCCTTCGTGGGCTAACTTTTGTAGGTGATACTTAGCGATATGGATCAGGTCAGCGGGGACTTTGTGATGGCCATGCTCAAGCTCAGCATTTTCGGGTTTTCTTATAATTAAACTTATCACGTTTTTCTTATTATGTTTTCGGGATTTATTTCGGTTTTGTTTTGTTGTAATAAGGCCACTATTTAACTGTTTTATTTATGCGTTTTAATTTTCATTCTGATACGATCAACATCAAACAAATGCTTAAACATTTTTTGTAAAACAACTTCAACTGTTTTGACACCTAAACACCTACGGTTTTCAACTTAATAATAAGCTTTAAAAACCGGCATTTCTTTTAACTTATAATTTTTGAAACATGAAGGTAACGATTAATGACATACAAACTTTAATAACAACACGGTTTTCAACATGATCATAACACCAATTTATTGTCTTCAAAACCACCATATTTTCCAAGATGACAAAACGAGATTTAATTAAAGTTTTACTCAGGGAACATGCCAGATCCGGTCGGGGCTTGTGGGCCGGGTGTGGGGTGTTTCATGGATTTTCTTTTTTTAAACTTTTATTTGGTATTTCTTATATCACTGTAAATTTATTAAAAACGAGGTTTAAAATAATAACATCGATTTTTAAATGTCACGTTTTAGCAACGGTTTAATCAAGCTTTCGTAACAGACAAGTTTTTAAAAGAAGAATAATAAATGCATAATAAGGTTGTACAAAAAAAAAAGGAAATGGTTTCGAGTAAAACTAGTTTTGTTAATAAGCAACACAAATCGAAATTTTGAATCAGTAGGGAGTTTTGATTTGTAGATGAGTTTTTCCAACATATGCATAGTTTTCAAACATCACCCGATGTGGCACGCTAGATCCGGTCATAACGTCTAGGCCGGGTTTGGGGTGTTACATCTCCCATGTGGCGCCATTTGCCACTAGAGCACAACTCCTTTTTGTGTCATTTTTTCCACATTTTATTCTTAAAGCCTACTTACTTACTCCGAGGGTTTTATTCACCTAAAACCAATTTTTTTTCCTAAAGCCCAGGTTTGATCTCGGGACTTCATAGAAGCCCCTTAACCTTCCAAAATCACTCACCTAATAGGTCCAACTTGCATTAGTGCCGTTCTCTTGTTCTCAAAAATTTTAAATGCTCCCAAGCCCATGGCCCAATAGGCCCAATTCTACTAGGCCCAAATTTGGGTTGTTACACTGTCTTTCCGGTTTGTTGTCTGTCTCTTGCAACTAGAACTGAGACTTGCCCATCTGATTTTTTTTGTTTGGGCCTAACTCGTTGTCAAGTTTATCCTTGCTCAGAAGATTCCCCTTCACATCCTCGAACGAGAGATGATCTCTAACATAAATCTGAGTTTCACTGAAAGTTTTATAAGAAGAGGACAAAGAGTGTAACAACAACATAGCTTGATCTTCTTCACTGATCTCTACTTCGAGATTATTCAAGTCATTAAGAAGGGTAAAAAACTCGCTAATATGAAAGCAGATGGACTCACCTTCGACCATTCTAAACATATAGAGAGGTTGTTTTAATACTAACCTGTTGGTTAACTATTTCATCATATATAAGGCTTCCAGTTTCTTCCATAACGCAGACGTTATTTTTTTTCTTCAAAACCTCATGTAACACATTATTCGTGAGGCATATTGAATAGTGGATAGAGCCTTTTCATTGAGCTCTTCCTATTCTGATTGATCCTGTAACATCCTAAAATTTGGGTTATTTGGTATTGAATTAATTCTTTTGTGTTTGAATTGCTGAAATATTATTTGCGGGGCAATAAGGCTTAATTAGAGGACTTGGGTAAGCTCGGAGTAGTAGGAAAAACTATTTTTGTAAGCTTTAAAGGTAGGGAGCCTTAGTAGGAAGGGGTTACAAGAATAAATGGAGGATTATCTGACACGAAAAGGGCCTTGGAAAAGTGGCAAAAGGGAGGCCACTTAGGAGCTGGAATTGACGCCATCAAGGAGCAAGGGGGAGCCTTGGTTCGAGTCACAAAAATCCCCTTTTTGGCACTTTATTTCGACGGCACAGAGAGAGAAAAAAGGGCTCAATTTTAAATCTCAGGATAATGATGAGATTATGAGGATTTTCTTTTTAATTAATTAGATATTATTAGATTAATACTAAAAGGGTGGCAAGAGAGAATTTAGGCCTTGGAATAATTCAAATTATTTTGAATTGGTTTAAACTATTGGCCAAGAGGAATTGTAGGAGTTTGGCAGAAATTTAAACTCTTCAGGGGGAAGAGTGGACGGCAAGCAGGAGGGGGGGTGCCGAATGCCTATAAAAGCATCAACTTATCACCTTGTGTTCTTTTTCCATTTTTGCTATTGGCTGAATTCGCCACACCTCCAAAGCTCATCTATTTCTTTTCTTCAAAACTCCTATAATTTTTCCTCCTCTTTCCAAACGGTAGCCGAATCTGCTTTCCACCTGTGTGCTGAATCTCTCTTCTTTCTTTGAAACCCACCTTAGCTGAATAATAGAGTAGGATAGATCTCCTCGGGTTTTCCTTGGCAAACGATTTGATAAGGTAAGTGTTTTGGTCGAATACCTATTGTTCTTCTCACTTTTATTCTGTCGACTTTTACAAGGGTAAGGTGCTGATTTCGACAGGAAAGGTTCCTAAACACTTTTGGTAATCGATTTCTGCTAGGTACTCCGGGATCGTGAAGCAGTCAACCTAAGTCTCTAATCTTTAGTGTTCGGTTTTGGGTAAGTAATGGTAAGATCTATTTTAGTAAGTTATTAGTTAAGTGATTAAAAGCCGAAGGCTATTAACATGTGGTTGCCGATTGTAGATGGTGAAGCAGAATCACATCTCGTGTGTTGGAGTTAGTACTCAAAGGGCACTAGGTAAGGCTTTTGGGTTAAATATTAACCCTTTGGATATTTTGGTTTGGCCGAATGGCCTAGGACACTAAAACTTGTGCTTGGCCGAATATAGGGGCAAGGAGGTCTTGTGTGGTCGATTGATTCTTCGGGATCTGGGAATTACGATAGTAACAGGTGTGTAAGAACTCTCTACACACTTTATTAATTTACATGACTATTGTTGTTGTTATTCATCTTTTGGTAGTATTGCTTATGGCTAAGCATGGATTCCGGGTAAGTCCCCTAACTTGTGATTTTTGATATATGATTTGCATGCCATCACATGATGATTAAATGCTACGGTATGATTTATGAAAATTGTTATAAAAGCATGTGATGGTGGGATTGATGAGAGGAGGGGGATGAATTATGGACTGTCGTCGCTGGTGGTTTTGACCACAAGATGGGTTGGCCCCATCGACTATTTGTGACCTATGGTCATCGGTGGTTTTGACCACAACGATTGATTATTTGCGACTAAGTCCCGTGAGTTTGGTACCACCAATGGTTTTGACCACATTTGATATATTGTGACCTATGGTCATCGGTGGTTTTGACCACACGATGGGTTGGCCCCATCATTGAAATTGTGACTTTAAGTCATCAGTGGTTTTGACCACACGGGGTAGGAAAGGAGTATGGATGGCTAGTTGGGTTGCATGAGCATGTTTATTAATGAATTGTGTATGAGATGTATTTTTCCGGGGGGGATTTACACACCGAATCTTGGTGACCCACCCCTTCCCTTAACATTTTGCAGATGAGTAGATCGCGGAGATGGAGCCGGATGGACTCGAGGTGGCCATGCAGTGGAAATTTTAATTTGGTGGACTTGGATTTTATTTTATTTAATTTTTAATGTTGGTTTTATTTTAATTAAGTTGTAATAAGGCCTCCTAGGATTATTTTTATTATTTTTACATGTTTTGAATATTTTGTTTAAACTTTTTAATGAAATTAAATCGGGTGCACATGTTTCCTCAAATCAAACGCAAAATGTTTTAAAGTGCCATCGGGTACAATTGAAATCTATAATAACCCGACTTAATAAATATTTCTTTAAAAATAAATTAAGTATGATTTTAGCAAGACAAATGTAAATGGACGATTTTCGATAGAACTTAAATCGGCTTAAAGGGATTTTCAAAATACTTTCTCTGTAGCACACCAAATTCGGTCGTAGTGTTTGGGCCGGGTTTGGGGTGTTACAAAATTGGTATCAGAGCCCAGTTCAAAGCTCGGCTGTGGGGGCCCAAGGCCCAAAATGTTTTGTTTTATGTTAGTAGGCCTTATTGGAATGATTTGAAATGTTTTTGGGTTTTGAACGGCATGGCCCGAGTCTTCGGCACCGATCCGCCCAGGTAAGTGTTCCTAACTTTTGTATGGATTATTTTCTGTAGAAGGGTAGGAAGCATGGAACGTAGAATAGACTGATAGGAACTTGAACCCTAGGATTAGATTACTCAAACACGAAGACAAATCATAAGACTTAATGAACTAAACCAACCTATGACTTAGTCACCGAGCTAGGGTGTGGTAACCCCTGTACGCATGTCTAGGAGTGGATCCGAAAGAGCCTAGTATTTAAGCAGTCCTCGTGAATCACCTCCTCTTCGTAGGTATCCTACCTGGTGCGTAGCTTCGGTTCACCCTAACTCAGAGGGCTCAGTGGTGTGGCAACCTCTGTGCGCATGTCTAGAAAGGTCTCGGTGGGAGCTTGGTATTTAAGCAGTCCGCGTGACTCACCTCCTCTCCACTCGAATCCTGCCTGGTGCGTAGCTTTGGTTCACCCTGACCAAGAGGGCTCGGTCATAGGCTAAACATAATGACTAAAACCCGAGAGGGAACTAGCCATGTTTTTTTGAAAAAGAAGAAAACAACCAAACCCTAGTTTTTCAAAACTTTTTAAATCACTCTTTCAAATTTGAGAACAACCATCTTTACAACTTTTTCCCCGAAAAATTTGATTGTGAAAAAAATTACAGAAATGCCCTTAGGGGTAAAATTACCAAAATGCCCTTGGTTCATAAAATATCAATTCAATGGTTTTGCCCAAAAATTCCATTATTTTATAAATATCTAAAAACCCGACCTTGCAAATTGTCAAAAAATACTTTGGTTTTGGAAAAATTACGAAAATGCCCTCAACTTGCAAAATTACCAAAATGACCTCCTGCGTTTCTAAAATTTTTGCAACATCATCGCTTTAAAAAGGAAACTCTCAAAAAGGAACCTCAAAGTTTTATAATCATTAAAATATCCCCGATTTACTAAATTTACAAAATTGCCCTCGATCGATAAAATTACTGAAATACCCCTGGTTTCCAAAACGATGTCATAACTTTAAATTTTACAAATTTTCGGAAACACCCTCCAGTTTTGGGAATTTCAAAGTGACTTGCTTTATTAAAGTTTTAAAATTTTCTTTTATTATGAAAATACCCCTGTAGGAAAATGACGAAAATACCCCTGGGATAGAAATGGACAAAGATGTCCAAGGAGTGAATAAGTATGGAAAGTATTAGGGAATGGATGTACTCTTCTGTGTGAACTAGGATAGAGGACTTAAAACATTGTTTGATCGGAAGAATCCCTATTAAACTTTTTCATAAAAATTTCTTCGCGAATAAGCAAGTGGAACAGTCACTAATCCATAAAATTTTTCTTAATTAGATTAAAAGTGCGTTAGTTAGAATGAGTTCTAGAGAACGTGGCCGACGTGGACGTGGTAGGGGAAGAATGACCGTGTCGTAACCCGCCGCCCGGTCGGGTTCTCGAAACGGCAGTACCATCACCACCACCACCTCCAACGCTTGGAGCCGAGAACAGGATCGCATGCAGGGGTGAGGCAGTGTCGCAAGCTGTGTTGCGAGTTCTCGAGATGGTGGCTAGTGGAGGAATGGGAGCTAGGAAATCTGTTCCCGAACGACTCTGATCTAACGGAGCTGAAGTATTCCAGGGTGTGTCGGGAGTGGCACCTAGTGCAGCAGAATACTGGTTGGAATCAACGGAAAGGATCATGGACGATCTCGACCTGACTGATGAGGAGAAGCTGAAAGGAGCAGTGTCGCTTCTAAAGGATGAAGCATATCAGTGGTGGCTTACGGTTCGGGATGGTGCTACGGCGGATGATCTGACTTGGGAGTACTTCAAAACTACCTACCAGAAGAAGTATGTGGGCACCAGCTATATTAATGCTCAGAGGAAAGCCTTTTTGGGATTAGTACAAGGAAATAAGTCGGTATCTGAGTATGAAGCGGAATTCTTGAGGCTGAGCCGCTATGCTCGGGGAGTTGTGTCGTCTGAACATGAACGGTGTGTCCGATTTGAGGACGGACTTAGAGATGAGCTGAGGATGATGATAGCTCCACATCAGGAACGGGAGTTAACTGTCCTTGTAGAGAAGTCAAAGGTTTCTGAAGGGGTTAGGCAGTCGGTTAAAGGTAATCAAGATCGGAATTGGAATAAGAGGAGCTCCGGATCTTCAAAGTTTTCTGGTAATCAGCAAAAGAGGACAAGGTTTGGTGTGTCGGATCAAGATGTTAGGCCTGCTGCTGCCAATACCCAATGGCCGCCACAGTGTACTCGATGTGGCAAGCCTCACAAGGGGGAGTGTTGGACTGGTAATCGAGGATGCTTCGAATGTGGGTCTATGGAGGATCGAGTTAGGGACTGTCCGAAGAAAGTAGCTAGACTGAGATCTGAAGGTCAGGGTCAGGCACTGAACAGAAGGGATAATCAATAGTCTCAGAGGGGTCGTGGTAATGGTAGAGGAAGCAATGGATCTAATCGAGGTCGCGGAATTCAAGGTAGAGGGGCAGGCAATACTGAGGCTAGACAACCTGGCCTAGTCTATGCCGCGAGGCGCCAAGAGGAGGGCGACGCACCGGATGTCATAATCGGTATGTTCTTGATCTTTGATGTGCCTTATAATACCTTGATAGACGTTGGCTCAACTCACTCGTACATTGCTAGTAGCGTAGTGGAAACTTTGCATCTAGACTCTAAGCTTACTTCTAGAAAGATGACTGTACTAAGCCCCCTAGGTCACTCTGTAGAAGTAAGTAGACTTTATAGGGACGTACCCCTAGAACTCCAAGGGGTCGTATTTTTGGCTAACTTGATGGAACTACCATTTCGGGAGTTCGATCTAATCCTCGGGATGGACTGGCTAGTAAAGTATCAGGCTAGCCTGGATTGCGCGACTAAGCGCCTAGCGTTGAAGACTGAGAAGGGTGATGAGGTGGTGATGATAGGTAAAAGGAGAGATTGCCTATCCAACGTGGTGTCTGCCTTGAAGGTTGAAAAGATGGTCAGAAAAGAGTGTGAAGCATATGTGGTTCGAATATGTGCCTTAGAGGCTAAGGAGTCAGCAGTTGGAAAGGTTCGAACAGTAGGGGAATTCGCTGATGTGTTCCCAGAAGAACTTCCGGGTCTGCCTCCAGATCGGGAAGTTGAATTCAGTATAGACTTGTTACCCGGAACGGCACCTGTGTCTATAGCACCGTACCGAATGGCACCAAAGGAATTGGTGGAGCTAAAGGCTCAAATTCAGGAGCTCTTGGATAGAGGGTTTATTCGACCAAGTATATCTCCATGGGGAGCACCGGTGTTGTTCGTCAAGAAGAAAGACGGTTCAATGTGGATGTGCATCGACTACCGCCAACTAAACATGTTAACGATCAAGAACAAGTATCCGTTGCCTCAGATTGACGACTTGTTTGATCAACTGAAGGGTGCCTCGGTGTTTTCGAAGATAGATCTTAGGTCGGGTTACCATCAACTTAAGGTGAAGGAGGTTGATGTTCATAAGACGGCATTCTGAACTCGGTATGGGCATTACGAGTTTCTAGTGATGCCATTTGGATTGACCAACGCACCGGCAGCATTCATGGATTTAATGAATAGGGTATTTCAGCAGTACTTGGATCAATTTGTCGTGGTGTTCATAGACGATATATTGGTTTATTCTAAGACGGAGAAGGAGTATGATATGCATTTGCGTATAGTTCTACAAGTGCTAAGGGAGAAGCAGTTATATGCCAAATTCAGTAAGTGTGAATTTTGGCTTAGGGAGGTGGCTTTCTTAGGTCACGTAGTGTCGGCGGAAGGGATTAGAGTGGACCCTCGCAAGGTGGAAGCGGTGTTGGATTGGAAACCGCCTAGGTCAGTGGCAGAAATTCGGAGTTTTCTGGGACTCGCAGGGTACTATCAAAGGTTTGTGGAAGGGTTCTCCTTAATCGCAGCACCGTTGACTAAGTTACTAAGGAAAGGTGTTCCATTTGTATGGTCGAAAAAACAGCAAGAAAGCTTTGACAAGCTAAGGAAGATTCTGACGGAAGCTCCGGTTACGCATGCACTTGAGGCGAGAAAGTTATTTACGATCTATTGTGATGCATCCCATACTTGGTTTGGGATGTGTGTTGATGCAGGGAAGGAAGGTAGTAGCCTATGCATCCCGTCGGTTAAGATCGCATGAGGTTAACTACCCAACGCACGACTTGGAGTTAGCAGCAGTTGTCTTCGCTCTGAAATATGGAGACATTATCTGTACGGGGAGAAGTCGATAGTCTATACAGATCACAAAAGTTTAAGGTGTCTCTTGACACAGAAGGACTTGAATTTGAGACAGCGCCGATGGATTGAATTGTTAAAGGACTACGACTGTTCAATTGAGTACCATCCGGGTAAGGCTAACGTGGTGGCTGACGCGTTGAGCCGGAAGGTCGTAACGGACTTAAGAGCAATGTTTGCTCGTTTGAGCCTATATGACAATGGAAGTCTTTTGGCGGAACTTCAAGTTAAGCCAACTTGGATCGAGGAGGTTAAGGAAAAGTAGTTAGTGGACGAAGGGTTGAATGCCAAGAGGGTGCAAGTTCAAGATGGTGGTTTGGAAGGGTACGGTTTTCTAGTGAGGGAGTTCTATGTTTTCAAGGGCGAGCTTGTATGCCGAAGGATGTAGAATTGAGGCGGAGGATTCTCCAAGATGCACATAGCAGCCCGTACGCTATGCATCCGGGAGGAAGCAAAATGTATGGAGATTTGCGGAAACAGTTTTGGTGGCCGGGGTTGAAACGTGAGATAACTGAATTCGTGGGTAAGTGTTTGACGTGTCAGCAGGTGAAGGCTGAGCACCAGTTGCCATCAGGGTTACTACAACCAGTGAGGATCCCTCAATGGAAACGGGAGAGGATCACCATGGATTTCGTCAGTGGACTACCCCTTACGCCCAGCAAGAAGGACGCAGTTTGGGTGATTGTGGACCACCTGACTAAATCAGCTCACTTCATACCGGTAAGGGTGGATTTTTCTCTTCAGAAGCTAGCTAAGCTGTATGTGTCAGAGATAGTAAGATTGCATGGTGTGCCGGTATCGATTATCTCAGATAGGGATCCGAGGTTCACGTCAAGGTTCTGGAAAGCGTTGCATCAAGCTTTAGGTACACGATTAGACTTCAGTACAGCTTTCCACCCACTGTCTGACGGACAATCAGAAAGGGTTATACAGATTCTAGAGGATATGCTGAGAGGGTGTGTTTTGGATTTTAGTGGTAGTTGGGAAGAGTATCTACCATTGGCGAAATTTGCTTATAACAATAGTTATCAAGCGAGTATTTGGATGGCTCCATACGAAGCACTGTATGGACGAAAATGTCGTACTCCTACGTGTTGGACGGAGTTGGGTGAACGTCAGGTTTTGGGTCCAGAATTGGTGACAGAAACTGAGGATAAAGTTAAAGTGATTCGAGCTCGTCTTAAGGAAGCATCAGATAGGCAGAAGTCCTATGCTGATCTTAAGCGTAAAGAAATGGAGTATGCGGTAGGAGATAAAGTCTTTCTGAAGGTGTCACCTTGGAAGAAGGTGTTGAGATTTGGGCGAAAAGGGAAGTTAAGCCCAAGGTTCATCGGCCCATATACAGTGTTAAAGCGGGTGGGGCCGGTAGCTTATCAGCTCGAGCTACCGGCAGAGTTAAGTTAGATTCATAACGTTTTTCATGTGTCGATGCTTAGGCGGTATCGGTCTGATCCATCGCATGTTGTGCCAGTGGCTGAGATTGAGGTAAACCCGGACTTATCTTTCAAGGAAGAACCAGTTCAGATCTTAGATCGAGATGTCAAAGTTCTGCGTAGGAAGTCAGTACCTTTGGTGAAAGTGCTTTGGCGAAACCATGGTGCAGAGGAAGCTACGTGGGAACCCGAGGATGTGATGCGGCAGCAATATCCCCATCTCTTCTAATCAGGTAATTTCGAGGCTGAAATTATTTTTTAAGGGGGGTAGAACTGTAACATCCTAAAATTTGGGTTATTTGGTATTGAATTAATTCTTTTGTGTTGGAATTGCTGAAATATTATTTACGGGGCAATAAGGCTTAATTAGAGGACTTGGGTAAGCTCGGAATAGTAGGAAAAAATATTTTTGTAAGCTTTAAAGGTAGGGAGCCTTAGTAGGAAGGGGTTACAAGAATAAATGGAGGATTATCTGACACGAAAGGGCCTTGGAAAAGTGGCAAAAGGGAGGCCACTTAGGAGCCAGAATTGACGCCATCAAGGAGCAAGGGGGAGCCTTGGTTCGAGTCACAAAAATCCCCTTTTTGGCACTTTATTTCGACGGCACAGAGAGAGAAAAAAGGGCTCAATTTTAAATCTCAGGATAATGATGAGATTATGAGGATTTTCTTTTTAATTAATTAGATATTATTAGATTAATACTAAAAGGGTGGCAAGAGAGAATTTAGGCCTTGGAATAATTCAAATTATTTTGAATTGGTTTAAACTATTGGCCAAGAGGAATTGTAGGAGTTTAGCAGAAATTTGAACTCTTCAGGGGGAAGAGTGGACGGCAAGCAGGAGGGGGTGCCGAATGCCTATAAAAGCATCAACTTATCACCTTGTGTTCTTTTTCCATTTTTGCTATTGGCCGAATTCTCCACACCTCCAAAGCTCATCTATTTCTTTTATTCAAAACTCCTATAATTTTTCCTCCTCTTTCCAAACTGTAGCCGAATCTGCTTTCCACCTGTGTGCCGAATCTCTCTTCTTTCTTTGAAACCCACCTTAGCCGAATAATAGAGTAGGATAGATCTCCTCGGATTTTCCTTGGCAAACAATTTGAGAAGGTAAGTGTTTTGGCCGAATACCTATTGTTCTTCTCACTTTTATTCTGTCGACTTTTACAAGGGTAAGGTGCTGATTTCGGCAGGAAAGGCTCCTAAACACTTTTGGTAATCGATTTCTGCTAGGTACTCCGGGATCGTGAAGCAGTCAACCTAAGTCTCTAATCTTTAGTGTTCGGTTTTGGGTAAGTAATGGTAAGATCTATTTTAGTAAGTTATTAGTTAAGTGATTAAAAGCCGAAGGCTATTAACATGTGGTTGCCGATTGTAGAAGGTGAAGCAGAATCACATCTCGTGTGTTGGAGTTAGTACTCAAAGGGCGTTAGGTAAGGCTTTTGGGTTAAATATTAACCCTTTGGATATTTTGGTTTGGCCGAATGGCCTAGGACACTAAAACTTGTGCTTGGCCGAATATAGGGGCAAGGAGGTCTTGTGTGGTCGATTGATTCTTCGGGATCTAGGAATTACGATAGTAACAGGTGTGTAAGAACTCTCTACACACTTTATTAATTTACATGACTATTGTTGTTGTTATTCATCTTTTGGTAGTATTGCTTATGGCTAAGCATGGATTCCGGGTAAGTCCCCTAACTTGTGATTTTTGATATATGATTTGCATGCCATCACATGATGATTAAATGCTACGGTATGATTTATGAAAATTGTTATAAAAGCATGTGATGGTGGGATTGATGAGAGGAGGGGGATGAATTATGGACTGTCGTCAGTGGTTTTGACCACAAGATGGGTTGGCCCCATCAGACTATTTGTGACCTATGGTCATCAGTGGTTTTGACCACAACGATTGATTATTTGCGACTAAGTCCCAGTAGTTTGGTACCACCAGTGGTTTTGACCACATTTGATATATTGTGACCTATGGTCATCAGTGGTTTTGACCACACGATGGGTTGGCCCCATCATTGAAATTGTGACTTTAAGTCATCGGTGGTTTTGACCACACTGGGGGGAAAAGGAGTATGGATGGCTAGTTGGGTTGCATGAGCATGTTTATTAATGAATTGTGTATGAGATGTATTTTCCGGGTGGGGATTTACACACTGAGTCTTGGTGACTCACCCTTCCCTTAACATTTTGCGGATGAGTAGCTCATGAGATGGAGCCGGATGGACTCGAGGTGGCCATGCAGTGGAAATTTTAATTTCGTGGACTTGGATTTTATTTTATTTAATTTTTAATGTTGGTTTTATTTTAATTAAGTTGTAATAAGGCCTCCTAGGATTATTTTTATTATTTTTACATGTTTTGAATATTTTGTTTAAACTTTTTAATGAAATTAAATCGGGTGCACATGTTTCCTCAAATCAAACGCAAAATGTTTTAAAGTGCCATCGGGTACAATTGAAATCTATAATAACCCGACTTAATAAATATTTTTTTAAAATAAATTAAGTATTATTTTAGCAAGACAAATGTAAATGGACGATTTTCGATAGAGCTTAAATCGGCTTAAAGGGATTTTCAAAATACTTTCTCTGTAGCACACCAAATTCGGTCGTAGTGTTTGGGCCGGGTTTGGGGTGTTACAGATCCATATTTGTCGGCTTTTTCCTTGTGATGGCCTTTTTCATACCATTCTAAACCAGTATTGTCATCATCCAAACTTGCCAATAAATGAAATTTTCAATTCCATCGAACTTCTTAATATCGAACCTTGACGTTGCCATCTTTGAACGAATTGATTTTAGAAATCAAACTAGCTTGGATACGAGTTTGTAGGGTTTAAACCCGGTTAAGCAATAAACAATGTGAATAAAATAAGAATTGAAAAGACCGAACATGCAAATTTTACGTGGAAAAACTCTTCAAGAGAGGATAAAAACCACGAGCAAAAGGAGATCTCACTATAATAAAGGGAAGTGAAAAAATGGAAAGAATTAAAAGAAAAACCCGAAGCCCTACAAGAAAAACCCTTTGGAGAAAAGAAAAAATTCTCTCAATCTAAATAATTTTTTGTTTTGTAAAATCAAAAGTAACTAAGGCCTATTTATATCTTGAAATTCGTTGCATATATGACTACAACAACTCTAGATTAATTAGAACTTAAGTGGGAAACTAAAAACAGAGTTTAATTAGGAGAAGAAAAACCAAAAATAAATTTTGGTCAAAAGAAGAGGCATTATTACACACTTTATTTTGATTAAATGCTGAATTTTAAGAATTGTTAATGCCATTAAAATTCTTTGTCAAATTTAAGACTATTACAATGCCACTTTTTTTTGTCAAATGGCTAATAAATGTGGTTTTAAAAAAAAAAATAGAATGTTAGAGGAGAGAATTTAACAAAATAATTTTAAAGGTATTAACAATTGGACATAAATTTTTAAATTGAAAAGTAGAGGGACTAAATTCTTGAAAATGAAAGTATAAAGACTAAATTTTAAATATACAAACAATAGAAAGTTAGGAGCATATTGTAACATTTAAATTTTAACTCCATAATTTAGGCTAAAATTGTTAAACCAACTCAAAGCATGGGATATGAACCATAGTAGTAAAATTTAATCCTATACCTCTATCATCATCTGCTTTTTTATCATGATTTTATGGAACCAACTTTAGTAGATTGAAGTCAATAAGGCCTTGGTTTAGTTGCAAAAAGCGGAGGCTTTGGTTCTTAAATACCTAAGTTTGAGACCTTTAAGGCACAATTAAATTGTGTGGGTCTCTATGTCCTACCTTGAGTTGTTGCTATGTGTGGACTTTAATTTAGTTAGTTCATCAACAATTTAAATTGATCCAGTTCTTAATTTGTGCTATAAAATTTGACTGGAGAAATTTATCATTTGAATATATTAGTTTTAGTAATAATTATTAGGAACAAGGAAAGTGTAAAATTTGAATTTTATTTAAAAAATTGTAATATATCTTAAATTGAAGCTAAAAAATAAAAAAAAATACATGGCGGATTCAGAACCACAATTAAAAAAAACCTTTGTGATCAAATAGTATTCTTAAATTCATATAAATTTTAAAAACTTTGATATAGCAACAAGTGTTAGATGTAATGTTAAAATACATTACACTTTCAAAAAAAAGAACTAATATTCCAATCCTAAATATAACATTGTTCAAAAAGATTGCTATAAACTTTGAAAAAGTTATTTACATTCCGTAAAAGATTTATTTGTTCCACCAAAAAGATAAAAGAACTTGGACATAATGTTAAAAATTTCATTCATTGTATTCAAAAAAAGAAAAAAAAAAAAAAAGAAAAACTCACTTATTTCTCACCATAATAACAAAGCGAAAGGACCCTATCAAATAAAAGTATGAGTCAGGAAATTCAAAAGCCCTTCAAAGACATTTTCTGAGAACAGGTTTAGGTGATACATATTTGCTAAAGAAAATCATTTTCTTTAGAGTTCATTTATCATAATTTTAAAACAATGCTTTAATAAAAAACATAAGTTTTGAAAGGAAATCATATATTAAATTTCCAAGTTCTCCTTCCCCTGCACAATAAAAAAAGACCCCGTATATTAGGTATTTTACATCTACTTGAATAATGAGTAATTAAGTTCATGCTTATTGAAAGACCAACCTCTAAATCTCTTTCTCTGATTTGCTTCTCCATTGCAAATTGATTCTACGAAAAGCAAAACAAAAATTTCTGTTTACTTTCACGCTGAATACATTCATGCATTAAACCTTTTTTTCCAGACCCAAAATTTTAAACTTTATTATCTAATATATATAAAAATTAAAAACAAAGAAGGAACCTTCCTGTTTCGGAATCCATTAAGAGATGTAATGAGTTGATCCTCCATAAACTTTATTTGGTTTAGGTCCTCAACATTTTCTGGGTTTTTCCAGTCCCTATCATTGGAATATCACATATTTCATTATTAGAATATTTGATCATCTATTATACCACGATCCATCTGTTGATATGTGCTTAATATCGACAAGTGATATTTGTATACATAATTAAAATCTTTAAATACTAGAATATTTCAAACCTCAGTACCTTACTCTTCTCAGTAAATTTGTAACGCCCCAAAATTTCTAATTTCATTATTGTGAAAATATGACACAAATATCTGTCAGTTTTAGTGGTTTTGTGTTCTGGGAGTGTTTGTGAGGTCCCAAGTTCAAGCCTTCGCTTGGGCAAATTTTGGTATTTTGAATGAATTAGGCCTTACTCTTGTTCAGTAGGCTTTTATTTTGATGGTTGGTAAAAATATATCAGAATGGGCTTGCTGGTCTGGTGGTTAAGCGGAGTGTTAGGGTGTAGGAGGTCCTGTATTCGAGTCCCTGCGCAAGCAGGGGAACTAATTTTTGTTTGAGGCGTGTGGCGTGGTGGAGTTCAAATTAAACTGGACTACTGAGTAGTTGTGTTTTAGTGGGTTAATAGAGAGTGTTTTTAGGAGATAATTTGGGAGAAGTTATCAAAATAAGATTTTCTTCTTATCAGTTTTCTATTTCCTTTTTTTCCCCAACAAATTTTCTGACATTTGTTTCTCTGTCGTTTCTTCTCCCTTCTTGTTCACTTTTGGTTTTTGTTCTTCATTGGCCAAATCTTGGTTCTTCTCTTTCCCCTCTCTTTTCGTTTCTGTATTTTTTGCGAGTCATCTCTTTGGGTGCAACTTTTGACTTCATCTATTTTGGTAAGTAGAATTTTTTCCCCTTAGTTATTGTGTTTCGAGTAGACAATTAACAAAGGGTTCTTTTTACTCTTGTTTAGGTGCTGTTCAAAGGTTTTAAGCGGATACGCCAGTGTGTGGAGAGGATTAGTTATCAGATTCGTCACGGTACGTTTTTGAACCGTCGTTGGTTTAGTTTCTCGAGTTTTATGTTGGGGATATTTGGTTTGATTGACGAATCAAGTGATTAATTAAGGGATATATTGGTCAAATATAGGTTTTTGAAGGCTTCTACACTTTGCACAAAGAAATCGATACAGTGTGTACCCAAAATGCGAGAAACGGATTACGAGAAAAGACAAAATTGCTTGCTGTCAAGAAATAAGAGAAATAAGAGAAAATGATGCGAAAAATTGTAGAGAAAGGAAATAAGGGTGTTATAAACTTGGAAATCAACATTTTGCACTAAAACAGTTTTGAACAGCAGAAGTAGTCTAATTTTGAAAAATCATCAAAAATAGTGGGAATTGATTTAGAGGTTCAATAAAATATGAACTTAAATTTTATTGAGTCTAGTTTTTCATGGAAGAAACAGTGTAAGCAATGAAATTGTAAATCATGAGATATAATAAATTTTGTGAGACAAGGTCAGAATGATTTTAGATTCCCCTATTCTGACTTAGGAAAATCATCAAAAATTGTAAAAAAATAATTAGGGGCTTAAATTTATATTTTTAATCCTTAATGAGTATATTTTCAAGAGAAATAAGCAGAAACATCATCTAAATTCCATACTAAGAGATAAATAATTTTTAGTAAGGAAATGGTGAAGCTGTCAAACAGCAGAATAGGGATAACTTTAAAGATTTTACTGTACTTATTTGATAAACTATAAATTCTAAAAATTTTATGATAGAAAGTTATTTGAGTTTAGTTTCAAAAAATTCAAGCGGATCTTAATTTGGAATTCTGTAGCTCAAGATATAAATAATTTAGTGATGATGACTCAAGTAGACAACTTTGAATGAACATATAAGTAAATAGTGAAAACATATATGAGTATTGAGCTAGCATGGGTTACTTTAAAAATGGATTACACGACCAAGGCCAATTTGGGCCGAGTGGGCCACATGGGCGTGTGGGCCCACACGGGCAGATCATATGGACATGTAGGCCCAATTTTACCAAAATGTTTTTAAGGTTGCACGGGTCACCCAAGTCGATTGTGAACCTACTGTAGGGTCGGTAAGCGCTACTTAGACCTCTAAATGTGTGAAATTGACTGAATGATATCTGTACTGAGCATGTTAATATCTAAACTGAATATATGTACTAAAATTGCATAATAGCATATCATCCATTGTATGTTGCATTGCATTGGGTTGGGGGTTGTTATTCGGAGGAAGTGTACTGAAAGGCTTTAAGCCTAATTTACTAGTAGCTCACCTGCAAACTACTGTTTTGTGCTGCATCCGGTACTACTTAGAGTGTAGGGATGGGTGGGTTGATTGTATCCCCACATGGACTATAGGGTTGGACGGAGATGGTGTGTAGAGGCTGGTTGGGTAGGATTTTGCTCATAATAATTGTTATCTGCTCGACATCTTGTGATGGGCTAAGGCCCTCTTGCATTTTTGATATTGCCTTTCGAGATGGGCTAAGACCTAAACCATCATCGATCTTTGAAAAGGGCTTAAGCCCAAGATCTTTAACTTAACTCGCACTATGAATACTGATTGTTTGTTTGTTTCTGTGGGATTACACACTGAGTTTACGTAAACTCACCCTTTTTGTTTAATGTGCAGAAGTAATCCCCAGACTTAGACGGATCGGTGCGATGGAGGACTCAGGGGTGACCACAGTAATTTTTGGACTTCATGGTTTTCAATTTACGAGTTATGATTTGTTTATTATTGATTACCTGGGTTGTAATTTAAGGACCCTCTGGGACTTTAGTTTTTAATTTTGGGTTTTATTTATTTATTTTACTTTATGGATTTATACCTGCTGGTCGTAGGAAATTCTGTTTTCAAAAAAAGGTTAAAGTATTTTCTAAACGCATGATCACCTAGATTGATTTATTAAAGCTTCCGCAACGAGAGATGTTTCAAAAAAAAAATGTTTTAAATAAATAAAGACGACTTCCTAAGTTCTAACAAAGGTTTACTGAAGATAATAACATGGAATATTTTCATCGCAACAATGAGGTTTCAAAAACACTATCGTGTGACATTGTCAGATACGGCCATAACGTCTAGGCCGGGTTTGGGGTGTTACAAAATTTGTTCTTCAGCTCTTGCAATTGATCTTCATATAACTAGAGCAAAAAAAAAAAGATTTAAAAACTAATAAAAAAGAGAAAAATAAATAAATTTTGTTATGTTCTCAGCTTTAGGAATCCATTTACCTTGAGGGTATCAACATTTATGTTACGGGGCAGGCTTAATGGATCAAACTCTGACTCCCAGTTTACATAAAATTGCTTCAACATCTTCATTAAAAAAAGTAATTTTAAATGGTAAAGAAATGGAATTATAAAATAAAAAATCCCTAAATCAGGACCAGGTTTCGAGACGTACCTCCATTATATAGGCCCTCCTGAAGGAAAAAAAAAAAGAAAATAAATTTTTAGCTATTGAATTCTTTTTTAAAAAAAGGAAAAAACTATGTTATTAACATTATTTACCTTTCCTCGCACTCTACGAATGGCATATTCGAGACTTTCTGAAGAATGCTATATAAGCCACTGTTTTGACCAATTTTTTCAAAAAAATAAAATAATTTTTTTTCAAAAAAAAGTGAAATCGAACATAAATAAAAAAAAAAGAAACTGGAGTTTTAATTTTAAAATAAATCAATAGTACTAATAGTGATAACAAAAAATAAAAAAAAAAGGAATGAACTAATTTACTTGGGGTCTTGACCAACAAAAAGGGTTGGTTCACCGAAGGGTGAAGAGAGTAAAAGAACAACTTCAACATCACACAATATAGAAAGCTCTTTTGCTTTCTTAAGAATCCCTCTTTTTCGCTTTGAATTTTTTGCTTGTCTTGCTTTCATGTTTTCCAATCTTTGGATTTTTAATTTTCTTCTCCCCTTTTTGTTTTCTTTGTGTTTCTTTTAATTATTTTCTTAATTTTAGAGTAAAAAATAATGGTGTTTATAAATGTAAATAAGAATTGTAACCATTTATGATAAGAATTCATGGTGATTTGAACTAATTACATGTCACAAGATATTCACATTTGTTGAGGGTTTTTGTTGAATCATGAACCCAGGTATTGCCAAAAGTAGAGAAAAGAATTTAGTTTTTTTTTTTTTCTCTTTTCTTGCCTTATATTCTTTGTTGTATTGTACTTTCCATTTAGAGAAGACTAAAATTGAAGATGCCATATGGGGATGGGCCACATAGAGTGCTTTTGTTTTTCGTTAAATCATGTTATTAGTTTATGTACTATGCATAAAATGTGGATTTAGTCCTTTTTTATTTTAAGTTGGCCAATTTTACACAATATGTTATATTATATTATTTTTTATAAAATTAAATAAAATATTTTATAAAACTAAAATGTATATTATAAACAAGGTTAAATCATCATTTTCAAATTTTAGTGCCATTGTAAACTTAAAAGCCATAAATTCACAGTTCCTTACATGATAATAAACCTAATCATGGGTCAGACCATCCGTCCAAGCCTGAAGGCCTGCCCGAAGGCCTTCCCAAAAAGTGAGAGGTTTTAGCCAAAATATTGGACTTGGACAAAAAATAAGGTCCATTTTGTAGAAGGGTTGTGCTTCAAGTAAGAATTTGTAACACCTCAAAATATAAGAGGGTTAGAGGAAATAAATAATCAAACAATTCAATAGGTTTGATGGCTAAGTTGTTAGTGCACTCCCTAATTAGGTTCTATCCACACCTCTCCCATTTCTTTTCATATTATTTGGACTGAAAACTTAACAAGTGTGGGCAACAATTCAATGGTTAAGTATTTACTCACTTTCCCTTGCATAGCTAGGTTTGAACCTCCCAAACCTCAAATTGTCCCTTTTATTTTTATTCTAAATATCTCTTTAAATTTTAGGCTCAAAAACTTTGGGGAAATTGCTACTGAAGCCCTAGGGTTCCCAAACCCTAGATTTTTAATCCAACTTTTCCTAATTGAACTTGGATTATGTTTTCTCTTCAAAACCAAATAGAATCTCTTTTTCGTCCTTATTTATTCTCTTCTTTCCTCTCTTTTACATCAAATTTTACATTCCAAAACCTAGCCAAGGATCGGTAAGTATGCCTCAATCCTGATGTTTAGATCTTGAATAACTATAGAACTTATATCTAATGATAATCTTGTGATCAATTAAACGATCTTTCATGGTTCTTGACAAATCTTTCGTTCATGTCATTTAATCTTGATAAATATTTAAATCGGTATTTGTTCTTGCATATATGGCGTTTGAAGGACCCAAGTTTGGTGCCATGGATCAGATGTGTTTGTTATCTTAAATGCAAATCAGGGCAAATCGTGCCTCAGGATAGGGCCACATGGCCTTGTAGGTCACCCCTGTGGACCACTTGACTCCTCACATGACCATGTTCCCCTGAAACCCTAGGTTTTTTATTCTCACACAACTTCAAGCTATCACACGACCTAGCCACATGACCTTGTACGCCCTCTACACAGTCCTGGGCTTGTCACACGGTTCGATCACATTGTTGTGTGTCCATTGTAACTAAAAATTCACAAGTTCGCCCCTATTTTTAAGATTTTATAATTTTACCTCTATTTTTCAAATTTTACCCTTCTGCCCTTATTTTTCAAATCTTACCAATTTGACCATATTTTTAGATTTTACAATTTTTCCCTTATGTTTAACATTTTATCGTTTTGCCCTTATTTTTCAAAATTTACAATTTTGTCACCTACTTTATAAATTTTACTATTTTGACCTAGAATTTTATGATTTGTTCAGTTTAGTCTCTAATAGTATACTTTATGTTAGAATCCATGATCGATTAAATTAATATAGTATTTATATACATAGTTGCATGAACCGTGGATAGTACATATGACTATTGTGCCTAAATTTGAGATTGTACATACAACATGCCTTATGTTACTACTAAGCCAAATAACTAATAAGCATGACTATTTGCTACTAACTTAATCTATTACAAGCACATTATTTGCTTTTATATTAAACTATTATAAGCATATTGATTGCTATAGTATTATTCTATTGAAAGAATAATTAAATGCTACACTATTGATCCGTTTGAGCTTATCATATTGCATTGCATTGGGTGGGATGATGTGTACAGAGGAAGAATTGGTAGTTTATTTGCAAATTTTGCTTTGTACCCATGGCCCAACGGTAGTGTTTATCTTTTTACTGCAAATTTGTTGTACATCAACAATCCATTGGAAGTTGATATGCTGTAATTTGGTGTAGCAGATTAAACTAGTTTTCACACTTAAGGAGATTGACTACAAGCATTTTCATTACATTTTAGTTAAGTTTCTTTAGTTTTACTTACATTCAATAAAATGTGCAAATTGAGTCTTTTAAGACCTTAAGGGCCGAATGAGGCCTAAGGGAGAGCTAATGTAACACCCCAAACCCGACCTAGAAGTTAGGCCCAAATCTAGCGTGTCACATTGAAGTGTTTTTTGAAAACCATGTTTTCATTAAAAACCCTTCTTATTTAAAATCTTAAGTAAAATCCCAGTTACGTTAGTTTATTTTTAAAATGTAGTACATTGAAAAATTATTAATTTTATTCCCAAAATATCTTTTTGGTTACAGAAGCTAATTTTGAGAGTAATCGATTTACGAAAAAGATTAAGTCGCAAAACCATTTTGAAAATGTTGCGAAAACGTAGTGTTGTTTTTAAAACAGTTAACATTTTGGAAAACTGTGATTTACTTCTAATGGATATAATTCAAAGTAAATAAAAACCCCAAGTTAAAATCCAGAATCTTAAAGAGGCCTTATTACAAAAATTAAAACCCAAAACGGAAACTAAAGCATAAATGAAGTCCAAAGGCAGTCGTGTGGCCGATTCTGAGTCCCTCACAGCACTGATCCTCCTAATGCTTGGGATTACTTGTACAGTTAAAAACGGGGTGAGTTTACGAAAACTCAGTGTGTAATCCCCTAATATAAAAATAGTCAGTTAGATAAACAGAATACAAAAGCAGACTGGGTTTGAGCCCTATTTAGTCACAGTACAGTTTTAGTGGGCCTAAGCCCATTGCCATATCATTTGGGTCCCGGCCCATAACAGAATCGTTTGGGCCTAGCCCATATCAGTATCAGATCTCATAAACAGAAATGCAATAGTGTAAAAATGCACCCCACCCTACCCCACCATAATCCAGCCAGCATACCACCCGTACCAACCAACACACCATGTGGGGATAAAATCGACCCACCCAACCAGCACACCAATGTTAGCATCGCTTGGCGGCACTAACCGATATCGCAGTAGAGCTGCCAGAATATAAGCTGCTTAAAGCCGTTACTAGGTCCACAATCATCTCGGGTGACCCGTGCGACCCTAACAACCAAATCGGTAGGTCCATAGTCGTCTCGGGCGACCCTTGCAACCATAACAATCAAATCAGTGTGTCCATAGTTGTCGCGGGCGACCCGTGCAACCCTAACAGATCAATCACTTCCTCCAATTACAAAATCCCAATCCCATGCAGTATGTCATGTATGCAAGGCACATATATATAAATCACATGGCATATTTTAGAAAGACAGACAAATCATAGCTCAGGTCAGTCAAAGCATAGCATAAAACAATTATTTACCCCTGAAGGCAAAATAGTCATTTTACCCTATAAAGGTATTTCAATAATCCTACCCTTCGGGGGTATTTTGGTAATTCTACCCTACAGGGGTATTTTGGTAATTTTACCCTTTGAGGGTATTCCGGTAATTTTACCCTTCGAGGGTATTTCGATAATTTTATCCTTTTAGGGTATTTCGGTAATTTCATAAATTGAGGGTATTTCAATAATTTTACAAATCGAGGGTATTTCGATAATTTTACAAACCGGGGGTATATCGATAATTTTAGTCCCTAGGGGTCTTGGTACATTATACGACCTTTCCAAAGGCCTATCGTCATCTCAATCGACTCGGATAACTTATATGGTCATAACGGTGTAAATGGGCCTAAGGCCCATTACTCGGCCCGAGTGGGTCCACACAATCGTATGGCCTATTTAGCCCAAAACTTCCTTTGGCCATGCGATCGTCATGGCCAGCTCATTGTCTTCTATCCAACCATAAAATTTACTGGCGTAGGGCCCACGGCCCATTGGGCCCACTTGGCCCATTCGGGTCCATTTGGCCCTAAAAACGGCCTAAGCCCATGAGAATGCATATGGTGGCCTCAACCATCTTACGCCCATATTCGTGGGCTCGATCCACCACACGTGCAATTGCACGCTCGTGTGGCATCATTCGCCGGTACTTCAGCTTTTCGGCATTTGCTGATCTATTGTTTGAGTGGTGTGTGTACACACCTGATCACGTAGAGTACTAAGAATTCACGAGCGCCAGAACCTATAATCAAACATAACATTAGTTAATCATTTATCAACAGAGTTAAAAGAACATTAACCAAACCCCCTAGCCGAAGGATCGACTACCACTTGCCTTGACTAGATCGGTTGACTGTGATTAGCCGACTCGAACCAGACTTTGGTGCAGCCACCTTTCCGCATCCTGGCGGAAAGTCCCGAATAGTCGACATCGCACGCCTCTTGAACTTGGGAATAGAGGCTACACACTCAACCTCAGCCGGTACCTTTGCCTTCACTTTATTATTAGCACGCTCTTCACCCGTCGGAAGTTCTAGAACCTGAAAGGACATACACAGGAGAGGAAACAGTCATAAGGGATCGCACCACTTGGCTTAAACAATAAAAGAGAGTACTAAAAGGAACCGAGAGACTTACCGATTAACAAAGTCGTTATAGAATCGAAACAGAGAGGGAAAGAAAATGGAGAATTTGTTACCATCGAACAATCAAGAAAAAGGTTTGGTTCACCCCGATAGGAAACTGAAACCAGATGAAGGTGACTGGTATTCGGCCTAGGAGAATGAAGGGAGCAGAGGGAACAGAATGTAACATCCTGGAAAGGGCCTATGCATTTTCGGTTTAATTGTATGAAATGACAAGTCTTAAGCATTATGAATAAATTTTTGATATTTTTGGAAACTCAGAAATGTATGAAAATGCATGGAAATGGAAATGAACATTTTTGGAAACTTGAACATTTTTGGAAACCTGAACATTTTTGGAAACCTGGAAATGTATTAGGACATGAACATTTTAGGAAACCCAGAAATGTAAGGAAATGGTTCAAAAATGGAAAGTACACATTTTTGGAAACTAAGAAATGTAAGAAAATGGCAAGTAAACAGAGCCGATCGAAAATTTTAGGAAACTTGGAAATGACCCTAAAATTATGAGTTTTAAAGTTTAAAATGGGAGATTAAGGCAAGAGGGCCTTAAAAGAAAAAGTTGGTAAAATTTGACACACAAACGGGCTAGGAAAAGTGCCTGAAGATGGCACTTAGGGTCTATGGAAATGGCGCCATGTGCAAGAGGCATGGGCACAGGTTCGAGTCACAAGGGAAGCAAATAAATGAAGTTGTATTTTTGCTTCCTGTGCTAAGGGGTGGACGGCAATTGCTTCTAGAAAAGGGAGGTGTTTTATTTCCATTAATATTGCTTAATAAGGTGATAAATAAAAGCTTTTAATTTGGATTATTTGAGGAGATAAAAGATGGATTAAACTCTTTTATTTTAAATAAAAGAGATAATACTATCACAAGGAAGAGTGGTGGCCAAGTCAAGGACTCTTGGCCTAGTAATTTCAAGCTAAAGAAGGATTTTCTCTCATCTTTTCTTAGCATTGCCGAAATTCCCTAGCCAAACTCTCTCTCCAAAATTCCATAGCAACTTTCTTTCTTCTCTTTTCTTTCTCCAAGCCGAAAATACACTCTATTCCATCAGTGCCGATTGTTCTTAAGTCTAATATTCCTCTCTTCCTTCACCCTTGAAACCGAATGCTAAGAAGGCTCATAGCCGATTGTTCATCAAGTTTTTGACCGAATCTCAAGCGAAGGTCGGGAAAGATCTCATCGAATTCAAAAGGTAAGAATCTTGTGGTTATCGATTATTCTCCTCTTTAAGCCAAACATAGGGGCTAATGTTATTATTTTTGTGGCCGAAACTATAAGGAGTGTTTCGGGATTTCTAGTGCTATCAACTATAAGGAAGAGATCATTCGGGATTCAAGAATCTAAGGTAAGATATACACATATTTGGCCAAAGTTATGGATTATATGTGAGATTTAAGTCTAACATGAAACTATAGGAATTTCGACAGACATACAAGGCAAGGATTACATTCGGGATTTGGAAATTTTAAGGTAAGTCCATAGATCCAATCAGCAACAAATCCTACTAGGATTTGGTTTTAAGGTCAAAAAGGTTTATTTCTGTGTTTAAATAATTTGGCTGAATATAGGAATTGAGATCTAAAGCAACAGATCGATTTCTTCGGGATATCAAGGAACCTATTAAGCAAATCAGGTGTGTACTCACACTAACTTTCAATATATTATGGCAATAATTATTTTAATATATGAATATGCATAAGAATGAGAATGTGGCTAAGTACCACAAATGTGGTAAAAGTACCTGTGCACGTTTCCTACTTACGATAGGATTACGAATATGATATATTTTGAACATGTGAATAGTAACATGAATGAGAAATAAGTATGTTATGCATGATATAATAATATTTGGGGCATTTCGGGCTATATGTGAAAGGGGAAGAAGGTGTTGACTTGGTCTCACTAAACGGAATATGGTGACTACGGTCACATAATTTGAATATGGTAACTTCGGTTACATTATCTCGAATTTGGTAACTTCGGTTACATTATTCGAATATGGTGTCTAATGACACAAATTATATGGGCGATGAGCACGTCGATCGCAATGATCGCTTCGATGGTGTGTAGCGGATGGAGGGTTGACTTAGTAGTCCCCACGGTGTGATTGGCAGGTACGGGTGGTGTGTAGCGGATGGATAACTAGGCTTGGGTTTAGGTTGCATCATTTTTATATGAATATGTCTTTGATATGAACATGTATGCCTGAATTGTTGATTGTTAGTTTGTGTACACATTGAGTCTGTAGACTCACCCCTTGTGGGACTAATTTTCAGGTGATGAGCGATGAATGGACCGGGTCGGCGGGGAGTCATGAAGGTGGCTATGCAGAGAAAAATAAACGATTTGGACTTTATTTTTGCTATGTACTTTTTATTTTAATTTTGGAAATTATTTGATGTAATAAGGCCATAAGGCCCAAGTTTGATTACTTCATTTCTGTTTAAATTTTTATTATTATGTTACGAATTACTTTAAAATTAATGATTGTTTAAAAACATTTTCCTTAAATAAACCCTAGATTGTTTTTTTTTGTCACTTTAAATAATTGTTCTTTTAAAATTAAGTAAACGGGTTTCCAACCTAGGCCTAACCCAAAACCAATATCTTTCGAAAAATACACAAATTATCTCTAGGTAATAAAGAACTTCAAAACCGTTTTTCTTAAGGAACATACCAGATCCGGTTCAGGCTCGTGGGCCGGGTGTGGGGTGTTTCACAGAAGAACTTAGTTCGGTATAGCTTCAAGGAGAAAAGAAAGTATGCCAAAACGGTAGAGAAGAATGTGCAAAAGAAAAGAAGGGTTTCAATGAGAATTCAACACTTGATTTATGTGTTTCGGCAAAAAAAGACTGAAAAAGAAAGAGACCTGAGTGATCAAAAGTGCCAAACCCCAAACGACAAAAAAAGAGAAACTCCCAAACAGCAGAGAAGGAAGTCGGCTTCTATAGTCTCCCTAATTACCAAAAACGCACCAAATGAAAGCCCCTATCCGAATTTTCCCTACTCAAGCTCCCCCATATATCTCCATATATATCTCCCTGATTTGCTCCCAACCTCCCGTTCAAATTCATTCAAACTTGATGACCAAGTCTCCAACCACCTCTGTAGAGTTCCAGTCCAGTTCCAACACCTCTCTAGCTCAAGCAGCAAAATAAACATACAATTGTGCACGATGCCTCAAACCTTAGACTCCTTGCCACACATGTAGCTCCACCTTTCCACTAGACCACTCCTTCTCTTTGTGTCACATTTTACCTTCAATTAATTAAGAGGTCTAAAGGCCAAGGTCCAGGTTCCTTTAAAAGAAAAACCAAAATAAATTGCAAGAGCCAAGACTTGAACCCAGGCTCCCTTGCAACCTTAATGACGCCATAACCACTAGACCACATGCTTCCTTGTGTCATTTTTTCCACATTTTATTCTTAAAGCCTACTTACTTACTCCCAGGGTTTTATTCACCTAAAACCAAAATTTTTGCTAGATCTCAGGTTTGAACCCAAGACTTTTCCAATACTTCTCAGGACCCTTAACCACTTGAGTAGACATTTAATTGTGTCATTTCCTTGCAAAATTAAATACCCATTTACAGCCTCCTTACGGACCATACTCAAGGCCCAATACTTCTAGGCCCAAATTCGGGGCGTTACAGCTAACGTACTTTGTAAATATACGTGGGACCATTAGAAGGTATTTTACACAGGAGGTCTAATGTCACAATATAAAGAACAAAATCAAGAAAACTCAAGTCTACATTAGTTGTCATGACACAGACTGATGGTGTTGCGACATACCCTTGCAGATGGCTACAAATGAGCTTATTGGTTTCTATGTCGCGTCACAGGTCCTGGCGTGTCGCGACATTGACTATGGGACAAAAATGAAATACGAAGTAAGGGCGTTTTGGTCCGCACAATCAAACTTTAAGCTCGGGAACGTCAGCTGACCTAAGGTTAAGAACGACGGCCACCTGAAGGCTATATACAGGCCCTTTTGGCACATGTTAAAGACACCTTTTCATTAACCTAGTTTATTTCTTTAAGATTTAGTTTCCTTTTCTTTATTAGATTTCTAGAGTTTAGTTTATTTGTTCATTGTTTTCTTTCAAGAGATCGAGATTGTGGAATCATTCAACTTTTGGATTTTCGCTTAATATCAATACAATCGGGCTCTTTCATTTACTCTATCTTATCGACTTAATTACCATGCTTTCTCTTTACATCGATTATATATTATTTATGAATGCTATGAGGAAATAATCCTTCTATGGGGGATTAGCAAGTGGAGGTATGATCTGTTAACTATGTTGTAGGGTTAATAAACAGATCAGCTATTTGGTAAAGGGAGAACATGAAACAAACCATAGGCCTAATAACCCCGGGAAGACATCAAGGTGGAAATTAACCCAAAATTGGTATTGCCCATCCGTGAACACCTTAAGTCCAAACCAGTATGGATCGTGAGGCTGAATGATAAGTAGTTTTTACTGACTTGCTATGTTAGTGGAAGACCGAAAGATCCTATTAGGGTAGCGACTAGTTGATTGACGAGAAACCTGAGATGACAGTTGATGGAGATTATTGAAGCGTGCTAACAACCCATAATCAGATTTGATTTATTCTTCCATTTTTAATCTCTTGAATTTTATTTTTTATGTTGTTTTATTTTTATTATTATAAAATCCCCAAAAATCATTTATTTTATATTCTTCATACTATTACTGAATGGAAAGTACTAATTAGATCTTTCAGTGTTTAGGTTAGAATTGATCTAGACCCCTATACTTGCGGATAACGCCATGTAAAACTATATTACAACTAAACCCATATACTTGCGGATAACGCCTTGTAATTCTATATTTTGGTGCAGTATTCACACTTTGGACGTTAGTACGTCCGTAGGCAGTCAAGTAGTTACCTTCTAAACCCTTAGCAGAAGAAGCTTCAATCAGAATGGAGGAGCGCTTTAGTCAGAATAGATCTGAAGGGCTATTGACTGAGCAAAGTAGAGCACATCAGTCAGAATAGATCCGAAAGGCTACTAAATTGAGTTTACTCTTTTCTCTTGTTATTCATTTTAACATGTTTGCTTTGAGTTTAATGTTTAAGACATCAGCTATGTTCTTCTAAATCCCACTTGTTGGGATAATTATATTAAAGTGATGGGATTTATTTAATTCATGTTATCATGTTTTGTGCCTCAATATTATGTTTTCAATTAATATCATGTTGAATTTCATTCATACGTGATTGGGTGCATTTAGATTAGTTGAGTGATACTAACCAGACGACAACTATTAGATGCATAATTGGAAAGTGCAATGCTTAATTTAGGTCATTAAAACCGACTAAGTTAAGGTTCATAATATCTTTAGTTAGCTCTATTATCTTACATGGTTTTTAGATTTATGTAATTAAATTGTTGCAAACGTAAATATCCCTGTGGCCTTGCATAAATGCTAAAAAACCCTTAGTCTAATATGATCAGTAACATGCATATTTCACTAAGTAAAAGATTCGAGAGGACTTAATTTGGTTTCCAAACCCATAAGAGATCGATTAGCCATGGAAGTAATTCTGAACATGTTAGCATGATGAAGGTAAATTGAATTAATTAATATAATTATCCTAGCCCGTTAAAGTTCATTGTTTTTATTTCTAAAGCCTTCATTCATTCATTTAGGTAAATTGCATATAGATTAGTTATGCATTAGGGATCATTCTTTGCTTTTAATTTAATTTAAACATCACAATCCTAAAATTATTGAGTTTATTTTACATCAAATTGTTTATTATAATTTTGCAATTAAATTTATTAAGATTTTACAGTACATGTGGAGACGATAACTCATTTTTACTTACTTTTTATGTAACGTCCCAAAAATTAGGGGTTGTGATTGTTGCATGAATTCATGTTGTGATTTTTTTTTGGCTAGCTATTTGAGTGTGTTTGGGGGTCCTAAAGAGGCCTGGGTTCAAGTCTGAGCCTTGGAAAAATTTTAGTTTTTGGCCCTTTAGTGGAGAGGGCTATTGGAAGCAGGGCTTAAGGGAATTTACGTGTGTTCTACTGACACAATTGAGTTGGTGGCAAGTTGGTAGTGGCGTCACTAGGGAACAAGGGGGAATGGAGTTCGATTCCCTTGGCAAGTAAATAAGGGCATTTATTTTATGCCTTGAGAGAGGAGGAAGCAGAGTTTGGATCAAACTCTACAAAGGGAGTTGGGGGACTTGGTCAAATGGTTCAAACGGATAGAGGGGAGCTATTCTAGGAGTTTTTGGTGGAGAGAATCATGGAGATAGAGGAGAGTGGGAGAGTTGGCCGAAAGGGGGAGAGTGTGATAGGGAATTTCGACCAAAGTGGGTCACTTGAGTGTGCATATTCGATTTGTGGGGGGAGAGTGCCGTTTTTTCCTTTGGTTATCTTTGAAGGGTTTTTGCATTTTGGGGTTTTCTTCTCTAGCATTTTTAGGTCATTTTTCTCTTCAGGTTGTCTTGCTGAAATTCTTAGTTTCTTCTTTCTCTGCACCTCCTTACCTTTCGTGAATCCCTTCTTTTTGGTAATAGTCTGAGCACTGGGTAGGCCGAACCTTCTTCTTCCTATTTCTCTTCACACCTTGTTCATCTCTTGCCTTTTCTCTAACCGAACACCTACACTTCTTTCCTCTCCTAATAGTATTCTTCTCCTCTCTTGAATCGCCTCCTCTCCATAGGCAAATCCAATCTCCTCTCATCCTCTCGTAGTTCTTCTGTACTCTTCAAGTTAGCCGAACCTGTCTCCTCCTTTGTCTCCAACTGTTCTTTTTCTCTTCTAAGTTGAACAAACCGTGATTAGTATTTTTCTTATCTTTCTTTTATAGTCTCATTTCGGGGGCCATAGTCAAGGAAGCTATTTTACCGAATCTAAGGAGTAAGTATGTCAGTCTTCGTTCAATCTTTTTCGTAGGGGTTATCATTTTTGGTTTTAAGGCCAAATCTTCCCCATCTTCCATGGCCTGATTGGTTGGTATGTAGGTTCATTCGAGGTGTAGGAGGAGACAAGCGCTTTGGGGCAGTCGATTCATGCGCATGGCCCTAATCCGGTAGGTACTCTCGCTTTGTGTCTGTCAAGGACAGACTTGAATCATTTGTAGACCCTATTTTCTTTTATTAAGAAGTGGTTTGAATCGCAAAGACAAATCAAGGATTCTTAATCCTCACTGGGAAACAGAAAAGGCTTAACAACTCGGCAAAAGCAAGGTAGAAGGGTGTGTGGTTTCAGGTTGTGGTGTTTGAGAGGATAACCCTCTTAACCATTTGACTAACTATTGTTCTTGTCTAACATAGGAACGGTGCTAAGGGATTGGTGGCACACTCGTAATCAGGGTGTGTAACCTCACACCACTGCTTAAACTGCTTGTAACACCCTAAACCCGGCCCATATGTTTCGACTAGATCTGGTATGCTACGGGTTGTACATTGAAAACTTTTTCTTTGTTAGTCTTGGAAACCGTAAGTTAACTAGACAATATTTGAATAAATAGGTGAGTTTTTGAAAATAAAACCTTGTATTATTATTATTTTGAATAATTAAACCTTTGACAAAAATTCATAAGTTGCAAATATTAAAAACTAGTAGATGAAGATAAACTATGGGGCCTTATTACATATTCCAAAAAAATTAAAACTTAAAGAAAAGCCGAAATAATCCATAAAAATAAAAACTTGATGGCCTCTCGAGTCCATCTCAGCTCCCATATCCACGATCCACTGCTCACCTGAAAAGTTAGGGAAAATAAAGGGATGAGTCACTAAGACTCAGTGTGCAAATCCCGAAAACACATAAAAGGCTTGGGCCCACAAACACATAATGGGCCCTGGCCCGTTGATAAAGGCAACAATCATAATCACATGACAGATAATAGATGATGAATAGCCCAACCCATCCTAGAATTCCATCCTCTACACACCAACCCGTACCAACCATCACACCTTGAGGATTTCTACAATCAACCCTCCATCCGCTACACACCATAACGACAGTCGTACTGCCTGTCTTAAAGACCGATCACTGTGTGACCTATGTGGCAAAGCCACCGATCGCCATGTGACCTTAATAATCCATCCTAGCATTTCAACAACTGAGCTGCCTGTCATAAAGACTGATCACTATGTAACCTATGTGGCAAAGCCACCGATCGCTATGCAACCTTCTTCCCCTTCATCATTTCAGTATCCCACCCCATGCATACACACATAAAGAAAACATTATACAGGCTTATATATATATCGATACACATAGAGATTTCTATGATTACGTACCTAGCATCCTTGCCTAACCCTTTTAGGGTTTTATTCGACTGTCTACACAGCCACTTTCCGGCTTTTTAGCCCATAACACATAAAACACAATTAAAAAGTGTGTTAGAGATCTACACACCTGATTACTGATAGAATGATACTTTTTATGTCGACGCTATCCGTAGTCGACACAACCGCTATCTACCTAAGATGTTGTTCAGAAGCCCGTCCACAACCAAGTGGCCAATCTCGAATGGCAGATACCGCTCGTTTCTTAAACGTAGGGATTCTCTCCTTTGCCTGATCCATATTTAATTCCATCACAAGTCCTTGTCAGAACTTAAAATCCCGAAATTTGAGACTAACGTTTTTCAGCTTTTAGATCTAGACGACAAAGTTTCCTTAGCACAGAGAATTCGCTAACACTTGAGAGGAGATTCGACAATCAGAGAAAAACTATGGAGATTTTGGCTTTATAGAGAAATCGGCACAAGAGTAATAAAATGAAGAAGAAAGTGAAATAAGAGATTTCGGCTTTTAGAAGAAAGAAGAGAATGATGGCTTAAGAAAGTTTTCGGCTTTTTGAAAGAAAGTTGACAGAAATTGCAGAGAATGATTGAGAGTTTCGGCACAGAGAATGAAGAAAAGAATAGGGTTCAAATGCCAGAATTAAAGAGATACCCCCTATTTATAGAGAATTTCGGCACTTATCTATCAAAAACCGAAAGTGCCCTTCCTGCTAACTAACAACTAACCAAATAATAGGGGAAATATCGGCACCCCTCCAAGAGATGGAAATTCGGCCAACACTGCACTCAGTAGATAAATCCTATCTTTTCTCATCTATCTTAATCTATTCACTCATCCTTAAGTGACATGGATAACACCACCTCTTCCTTCCTTTATCTGCCACATTATCACCCATATTATCCTCATTATCCAAACAAATAAATCCTATTTTAAAGTATCCTAGCCGACTCCAACTCTGCTCATTTAAATGCTGAAAATTAACTAACTTTAATTAAAATAATTGGGCTTCATGCGACTCGAACTTGAGCCCCCTCAGTTGACGCCACCTCCCTGCTTTTTGTGCCACTTTGCCACTGGGCCACACGCCTATTTTGTGTCTTAAAACACAGATAACATCTCTTAAGCCCTATCCTGACAGGCTTTTCACTAAAGTGTCCAAACAGAAAATTTGATTAAGGCCTCAGCCCAATCCTGAGCCCAATCTGAACCCCTAACACTCACATTAAACATAACCACCCATTAAACGCATGGGCCCAAAAATTTAGGATGTTACAGTTCTACCCCCTTAAAGAAATTTCATCCTCGTAATTTCCAACTAACTATTAATCATACTACCCAAGTCTCACCACTACGCTTTCGCTGCGAACTCTAATTCTAAAGCCAAAAGAAACACTTAGTATACTATGATAGAGTACGCACTGGTATTCGCATGTAGAGCGTCCTCGTCCCCTTGTACTTATTCTACCGATTCGCGTTTCTCTGATTAGAAATTTTATGAATTATTAGTTTTCTTCCACTGATTAACCACGAACAGTCTTATGAATAGTAGTCTTAAGAGTAGTTCTTTCGAATCGGCAATTATATCTACAATTCAGTCTGAAGTCCACATCTTCTAGGTCTAGGAAGCACAAACATTCAATCATCAAACATCAACATACAAGTAGCATCCACGAACTTACATTCATCATGTAGGGGTATCTTTGTCGTTTCACTACTAAAGGGTATTTCTGTAATTTTGTCCTACAAGGCATTTTCGTAATTTCCCAAAATAGAATATCTTGGTGGGTTTTTTTTCGAAATAGAGATTTTTTTCTTTTTCTTTTTTTTTAAAATAGGGGTATTTTGGAAAATCTATTTTTTTCCAAATCGAGAGTCTTTTGGTAATTTCACAAATTCCGTTAATTTTGTAAACCGGGTGCTTTTGTAAATCTAGGGGTTTTCGGGTAAATTTCTAAAACATAGGTATTTGGGTAGTTTTGCCAACCGGGGGTGTTTCGGTAATTTCACAAATTTTGGTAGTTTTACAAATCCAGGGTATTCTGAGAAATTTTCACAAATCAAGGGTATTTCAAAAATTTTACGAAACTAGGGAGTATTTTAGTAATTTTTTGTAAAATAGGGTGGCTGGTCCCTTTCGGGTTTTAGTTATAGATTTTGACCCGTCAACAAGTCCTCATTGCTAAGGTGAACAGTTACTACGCACCAGGTAGGATTCCAGCGAAGAGGAGGTGAGTCACTAGGACTGCTTAAGTACCCAGCTCTCCCTGAATCCAATCCTAGACATGCGTATGCCTGTTGCCACACCCTAACCCAGCGATTTGTTCACGGGTTTGTTTGGATAGATTAAGTCTTATGAATTTAAAGAGTTGTTCGAACTAAGCCTAAAGTCCATCAATGCCTAACATACTAGTCTACGTCCATCAAGCCCAATCATGTATATCATATCAAAAGTTAGAATACTTACCTGCGTGGATCGAGTGCCGTAGACTCGAAGGCCATATCTTCATCCAAGACAATTTTCTCAAATTCAAATCAACTTTTCAAAACACTACTAGACCTATTTTACAGCCCGAGTTTTGCAACTAGGCTCTGATACCAAAATATAACAACCCAAACCCGGCCCATACATTTCGACCAGTTCTGGTATGCTACGGGTTGTACATTGAAAACTTTTTCTTTGTTAGTTTCGAAAATTGTATGGTAATTAGACAATATTTGAATAAATAGGTGACTTTTTGAAAATAAAACCTTGTGTTATTATTATTTTGAATAATTAAATCTTTGACAAAAATTCATAAGTTGCAAATATTAAAAACAACTAGGTGAAGATAAACTATGGGGCCTTATTACATAAATATTCCAAAAAAACTAAAACTTAAAGAAAAGCCAAAATAATCTATAAAAATAAAAACTTGATGCCCCTCGAGTCCGTCTCGGCTCCCATGTCCACGATCTACTGCTCATGTAAAAAGTTAGGGAAAATAAATGGGTGAGTCACCAAGACTCAGTGTGTAAATTCTGAAAACACATAAAAGGCTTGGGCCCACAAACACATTATGGGCTCTGGCCCATTCATAAAGGCAACAATCATAATCACATGATAGGCAATAGATGATGAATAGCCCCACCCATCCTAGAATTCCATCTTCTACAAACCAACCCGTACCAACCATCACACCTTAGGGATTTCTACAATCAACCCTTCACCCACTACACACCATAACGATAGTCGTACTGCCTGTCTTAAAGACCGATCACTGTGTGACCTATGTGGCAAAGCCACCGATCGCCATGCGACCTTAATAATACATCGTAGCATTTTGACAAATTGAGTCGCTCATCATAAAGACCGATCACTATGTGACCTATGTGGCAAAGCCACTGATCGCTATGCAACCTTCTTCCCCTTCATCATTTCAGTATCCCACCCCATGCATACACACATAAAGAAAACATCATACAGGCTTTTATATATATATCGATACACATAGAGATTTCTATGATTACGTACCTGGCATCCTTGCTTAACCCTTCTAGGGTTTTATTCGACTGTCTACATAGCCATTTTCTGACTTTTTAGCCTATAACACACAAAACACAGTTAAAGAGTGTGTTAGAGATCTACACACCTGATTACTGATAGAATGATACTTTCTATGTCGACGCTATCCGTAGTCGACACAACCGCTATCTGCCTAAGATGTTGTTCAGAAGCCCGTCCACAACCAAGTGGCCAATCTCGAATGGCAGATACCGCTCATTTCTTAAACTTAGGGATTCTCTCCTTTGCCTGATCCATATTTAATTCCATCACAAGTCCTTGTCAGAACTTAAAATCCTAAAATTAGAGACTAACATTTTTCGGCTTTTAGATCTAGACGACCAAGTTTCCTTAGCACAGGGAATTTGGCTAACACTTGAGAGGAGATTCGGCAATCAGAGAAAAACTATGGAGATTTCAGCTTTATAGAGAAATCGACACAAGAGGAATAGAATAAAGAAGAAAGTGAAATAAGAGATTTCGGCTTTTAGAAGAAAGAAGAGAATGATGGCTTAAGAAAGTTTTCGGCTTTTTGAAACAAAGTTGACAGAAATTACAGAGAATGATTGAGAGTTTCGGCACAGAGAATAAAGAAAAGAATATGATTCAAATACCGGAATTGAAGAGATACCCCCTATTTATAGAGAATTTCGGCACTTACCTATCAAAAATCGAAAGTGCCCTTCCTGCTAACTAACAACTAACCAAACAATAGGGGAAATTTCGGCACCCCTCCAAGAGATGGAAATTCGGCCAACACTGCACTCAGCAGATAAATCCTATCTTTTCTCCTCTATCTTAATCTATTCACTCATCCTTAAGTGACATGGATAACACCACCTCTTCCTTCCTTTATCTGCCACATTATCAGCCATATTATCCTCATTATCCAAACAAATAAATCCTATTTTAAAGTATCCTAGCCGACTCCAACTCTGCTCATTTAAATGCTGAAAATTAACTAACTTTAATTAAAATAATTGGGCTTCATGCGACTCGAACTTGAGCCCCCTCAGTTGACGCCACCTCCCTGCTCTTTAAGTGGCACCACTTTGCCACTGGGCCACGAGCCCATTTTGTGTCTTAAAACACAGATAACATCTCTTAAGCCCTATCCTGACAGGCTTTCCACTAAAGTGTCCAAACAGAAAATTTGATTAAGGCCTCCGCCCAATCCTGAGCCCAATCTGAACCCCTAACACTCACATTAAACATAACCACCCATTAAACGCATGGGCCCAAAATTCAGGATGTTACACTGCTTTTGCCATGATTTGTGAAACGGCTAAAAGCCGAAATTTTGAAAAGTCAAAATACCAGCAACTGTGATAACTCGAGCCTGAGAGTGCTCGTAGGGATAAACCGAGCCACTAGTGATGGCGATAGACTGTTGAGAGTGTCATGAACGCTCTCGGAGAACTGAGGCCATAATGGGCCATGTCGAGCCGAAACGGGCTAAATGGGCCCAACGAGTTAACGGGCCCATATGGGCGTATCAGTTGATTGATGGGATTGCGAAGTTCGCAGAACCGAGACGGAAAACGAATAGAATAGGCCACACGAGCGTGTGGGCCTATATGGGTCGAAATTGGGTTTTAGGGCCAATTTCTTCGTTTCGACCAGAAATGGAAACCGAGTCGCTCGAGGCCTTCGAAAAGGTCGTTGTAGGGGGAAAATTACAGAAATACCCTTGATGGGTAAATTACCGAAATACCCTTGATGGGTAAATTACTGAAATACCTTTGGTGGGTAAATTATCGAAATACCTTTGGTGGGTAAATTACCGAAATACCCTTGGTGGGTAAAGTTACTAAAATACCCTTGAGGGGTAAAATTATCGAAATACCCCTGAAGGGCGAAATTACTATTTTACCCCCAATGACCGTCTCACCCTTAGTGGTAGGATCATCGATGTATGAGTAGTAACTAGTTGATTGATTACTATGATGATGCACTGTTTACATGATTTAATTATGACATGGCATATTGCATGGGTTGGGTTATGGATTTGGAGGTAGCACTGTACGAGTGGGTTTGCCACGTCATACTGATTTAGTGGCTTATGCCACGCTATACTGATTTAGTCGCTCAGCCACATATACTGTTATTAGCAGCTGGTCTGCGTTATTGGTGTGCTAGTTGGGTGGGTTGACTTGGTCCCCACAGGTGTGCTGGTTGGTACGGGTAGTGTGTTGGTTGGACTGGGTTGGGTACATTTGATTTGCATATCATAGGGCTTCAGCCCAGACTGTTATTGAATAGGGCTTCGGCCAAGACTGCTACTGAATAGGGCTTAGGCCAGATTGACACTGTGTGGGCTTGGGCCCAAACTGTGGTTGTAATAGGGGGACTACACATTGAGTTCTTGTAACTCACCCTTTTCTCTAACTGTGCAAGTAATCCTTTCTATAAAAATGTTAATAGGATTACTCATCCAAGACAAATCCCCTCAGCAACAAATGCAGGAACTCATTCATTTCAGGAAAGCACATATATTCATAGGAATCAATATTCAAACGGAACTTAACCCTTTTTCACCGTTCAAACATGTAACCAATTCTCCATTATAGCAATCAAAATAATTCACATCAATATAAATCACATTCCATATAAACACAACATTCAATTTAGCATATTTACTTGCTGGATTAAGTTACACGAACTTACCTCAACACTTGTTCACGTTTAAAAATCTACTAATGCGAAACTTTTTCTTTTCCTCGGTCTAACCTCGAATTTGTGTTGTCCAGATCTATATAAATAAATTTGTTCATCAATTTATCACATTTCATATTCAAGTGGACTCAATTTACATCCTAGGCAAAATTACCATTTTGCCCTCAACTTTTCCATAAATTTCAATTTCGTCCTTAGGCTCAGAAAATGAAATTTATGCAATTTACTCCCTATTCCAAGCCTAACAAAAGTTTCAATATACAATTTACAGAACATATATTCTATAAATTTTTAGAAATTTTCTTCAATTTCCAAAACTTTACATTTTAGTCCCTAAATCATGTTTCCATATAAAAATAACTTAGTAAAAGTTGTTTATCTATCAACAACCTTTCATTTTCTACCATAAATTTCAAATTTTCAGCTTATTCATCCATGACCTAATTTCCATACTTTGATAAATTTTCAAATTGATCCCCCAAATAGATAGATTAAGCTATCCCGGTTTCAAAAATATCAAAATTACTAAAAACAAGACAAGAAAACTTACCCAATTAAGCCAAGAAAGTTTCTTCTCTCTCTCTCCTAGGGTTTCCATGTATTTTGGGGTTGAAGATGAAATAAAATAAGATGATAATTCCTTTATCATCTTTTAATTAATTATCTTATTTCAATTTCCAATTTAGTCTTTGCCCTTTTCTAAATTTCCATGGATGAGTCACCGAAATATCTATATACTTTTCTTTAATGGTCTAATTACCATATAAGGACCTCAAATTATGAATTTCATAGCTATTTAATCCTTCTAGCTACTAGAATTCAACTTTTACATTTTATGCGATTTAGTCCATCCCGTAATTAAGCACATAATCAGTAAAATTTTCTTATCAAAATTTTCACATGACATCTCTATCATAATACGGACCATGCAATAAAATAAAATAAATTTTATTTTCGGTTCAGATTTGTGGTCTCGAAACCACTTTTCTGATTTCACTAAAATTGGGTTGTTACAACTCTCCCCCTTAAAGATTTTCGTCCTAAAAAATCATACCAGTAAAAAGATTTAGGTATTGCCTCCTCATAGTATCCTCCAGTTCCCAGATAGCCTCTTCTATACTATGTTGTTGCCAAAGAACTTTTACTGATGCTACCTTTTTATTTCTTAACTCTTTTGTTTCATGTGCCAAGAGTTTGATCGGTTCTTCACTGTATGTCATGTCAAGCTAAATCTCTACCTCTGTTGGAGAGATAACATGTGAAGGATCGGATCGATATCGTCGTAGCATAGACACATGAAAAAAATTATGAATCCGATCAAGCTCTGATGGCAAAGCTAACCAATATGCAACCGGTCCAATTCTTTTCGTAATCTCACATGGTCCAATGAACCGTGGACTCAGTTTTCCTTTACAACAAAACGAAGAACTTTCTTCCAAGGCGATACTTTCAAGAATACTTTGTCACTGACTTGAAATTCTATTTCTTTTCATTTAAGATCAGTATAGGACTTTTGACGATTAAAGGCTACTTTCAAACTGTCTCGAATTACTTTCACTTTTTCCTCGGTCTCACGAATTAAGTCAACTCCGTGTAACTTTTTCTCACTAAATTCTATCCAATGCAATCGGGTTCTACATTTGTGACCATATAAGGCTTCATATGGTGCCATTTTGATACTATACTGATAATTGTTATTGTAAGGAAATTCACCTAAAGGCAAATATTTTTCCCAGTTACCTTCAAACTCAAGTATACAACACCGAAGCATATCTTCCAAAATCTGTATAACACGTTCAGATTAACCGTCTGTCTGGGGATGAAATGCAATGCTAAAGTGTAACTGGGTACCCAGAGCTTCTTTCAATTTGCTCTAGAATCGAGATGTAAGCCGAGGGTCTCTATCTGAAATAATGGAGACAGATACTCCATGCAATCTGACAATCTCATGGACATATAATTTAGCCAATCTATCCAAGGAAAAATCCATACGTGTCGGAATAAAGTGTGCAGATTTTGTCAACCGATCAACAATTACCCAATTGGCATCTTTCTTCTTTGAAGATAGGGGTAATCCCGATACAAAGTCCATAGTGATTCTTTCCCATTTCCATTCTGGTATCGTAACTGGCTATAATAGTCCAGAAGGCAACTGATGTTCAACTTTTACTTACTGACAAATCAAACATTTAGATACAAACTCAAAAATACCCCGTTTCATCCCTGGCCACCAGTACATCTTTTTCAGATCATTATAAATTTTAGTACTACTAGCAAGAATAGACATGTTACCATTATGAGCTTCACTCAAAATCTTCTATACTAGTTCTGAAATTTTCGGTACCCATACTCAGTCTCTGAATAACAAACAGCCATCAGTCCCAATCTAAAATTCTTAGTCAGGAGTCGATTCATTTTGTACTTGTTTTGCTTGCAACTTACTATCATTTTTTTGAGCTTCAGATATCTGTTGCAAAAATGTCGATCTAGCTTTTAACTCAGTTATGATTGAATAGTCATCAGATAATGACAATCGAGTATTCATAGCTCGTAAGGAAAAAATGGATTTTCTACTCAGAGCATCAGCAGCCACATTGACTTTTCCCGGATGTTAATCAATATTCGGATCATAATCTTTCAATAATTCAAGCCACCTGCGCTGCCTCAAATTCAAATCTTTCTATGACATCAAATATTTCAAACTTTTATGACCAGTGAATATATGACATTCTTCACCAAATAGGTGATGCCACCAAATTTTTAATGCAAACACAATGGCTGCCAATTCAAGATCATGCATAGGGTAATTTCTTTCATGTGGTTTTAGCTATCTTGAAGCGTAGGCGACTACTTTACCTTCTTGCATCAAAACACAGCCTAAACCATTCAATGGCGCATCACTATAAGTTATAAATTCCTTACTCGATTCAGGTTGGACTAACACTGGTTCTTCTGTCAATAAAGCTTTCAATATATCAAAACTCTGCTGGCATTTATCAGTCCATTTAAACTTTACATCTTTCTGTAGCAAATGAGTCATTGGAGAAGCTATCATTGAAAAACTTTTTACAAACCTCTGATAATAAATAGCTAGTCCTAGAAAACTTCAAACTTCAGACACATTCTTTGATAGATTCCAATTAACATTGGCTGAAATTTTATTCAGGTCCACCCTGTCACCTTCAGCAGATACTATATACCCAAGAAAACTAACTTCCCGTAGCCAAAATTCACATTTACTAAATTTGGCATACAATTGTTTCTCACGTAGTGTTTGCAACACTATTCTCAAATGCTGAGCATGTTCATTTTCGTCTTAGGGGTAAACCAAAATATCATCTATAAATACCACCACAAACCTGTCTAAATATGGTCTAAAAATTCTATTCATTAGATCCATAAACACTGCAGGTGAATTTGTCAAACCAAATGGCATCACAAGAAACTCATAGTGCCCGTTCCTGGTCCTGAAAGCTATCTTTGACACATCTGAATCTTTTACCCGTAATTGATAATAACCAGAACGGAGATCAAACTTTGAAAATATAGTGGCACATTTCAACTGGCCAAACAGGTCATCAATACGAGGCAATGGATATTTGTTCTTTATTGTAACTTTGTTGAGCTGTCTGTGATCAATGCACAACCTTAACGATCCATCTTTCTTATTTATAAACAGAACCGACGCATCCGAAGGTGAGAAAACTAGGTCGAGCAAAACCTCTGTCAATCAATTCTTGCAACTGTGCCTTCAACTCTTTCAATTCAGTAGGAGCCATTCTGTAAGGTGCTATGAATATCGATGTTGACCTCGGAACAAGGGCAGTAGAGAACTCCACTTCTCTAATTGGTGGTAAACTAAGTATTCTTCTGAAAATTCATTAGGAAAATCACAAACAATCGGCACTGACTTGATCTTCAATTCAGATACTTTAGTATCTAATACATATGCAAGGTAAGCATCATAACCCTTTTCGACATATTTCTGTGCTGATATTGCTGAAGTCACATTAGGAAATCCATCCAGTTTATCAGATTCAACATGAAATAATTCACCACTTTGACATTTCAATACAATATATTTTTACTTGCAATTCACCACTGCATCGTATTGGGTTAGCCAATCCATTCCCAAAATTACATCAAATTCATCAAATGGAAATAACATCAAGTTAGCCGAAAAGCAATAACCTTTTACCATCAACGGACAATTTTTACAAACTTTATCCACCATAACGCACTGGCCCAGAGGTTTTGAAACTTTAACCACAAATTCAGTGAATTCAACAGGTAAATTTTTAACAGACACTAAGTTTGTGCATATATATGAATGTGTGGAACCAGGATCAATCAAAGCAGTAATATCAGTATCAAGTAGAGAAAATGTACCAGTAATGACATCTGGTGCAGAAGTATCTTCTCTAGAATGAATAGCATATGTCATTGCCGGTGCTCGTGCCTCAGGTTTAATGATTGAATCTTTTGTAACACCTCAGCTACCGGTGACATTACCGAGGTGACGGGGTGGTCTACATCTTGAAACAGGATTACTCAGTTTTGGAGTTTGTTTAACATCTTTTTCAATTCTTTCTAGACAGTCTTTAAGAAAATGATCAAGGGATGTACATCAGTAACAAGCTCCACTTCTAAACCGACATTCTCCATGATGAACTTTATTACAATACTTACATTTTGGTTTGGGGTTACCGACACTGTCCACACTGGTTACAGATGGAGTTGAAAATCTCGGGTTGAAGCGTTGGGAATCTTGCTCTTTCCCTAAATATCCCACTGATGTTGTAAAATGATCATAATACTTCTTTGACTTCTTAAAAGGAAATGACTGTGACTTACTCATAATCCTTTTTCTAGAAACCCGATCCTCTCTTTCAGCTTGTTTCTTTACTTTACTCAATTCCTCAACTTTGTGTGTTCGATCTGCTAAAACCACAAATTCCCTTATTTCGAGAATTTAGATAAATAACATGATGTCTTCATTCAAACCCTCTTCAAATCGTTTACACATATCAGCCTCAGTTAGAACCCATTCTCTTGCATATTTGCTCAACCAAACAAATTCTCATTCATACTCAAATACAGTCATGTTTCCCTGTTTGAGCTCTAAAAATTCTTTCTTTTTTTGACCCATAAATATTTGACTAACATACTTCTTTCTGAATTCAGCTTGGAAAAATTCCCATGTAACATTCTCTCTCGGTACTACTAAAGTTATGGTATTCCACCAATGAAAAGCTGTATCTTTTAGTAGAGATATTGCACATTTCAAACATTCAGCGGGTGTGCAAGATAATTCATCCAAAAATCGGATAGTATTTTCCAACCAAAATTTAGCCCTTTTCAAATCATCATCTGTTGTAACTCTAAATTCTTCTGCACTATATTTACAAATTTTACCTACCGGAGGCTTACCAATTTTAACAGATTCAGCACCCTGTGACATCTTAAGAACCGGTTGAGGAGCTGGTGGGGGAGGTCGTTGTACAGTGGGGTTTGTTCTTAAATACTATGTAAACCATTCATTCATCATTTGAAAGAAGGCCTATTTTGCCTCCTCACTTCGCCCTCAGATACGGGCCTTTCACTACAAGATGCAGATGCAACTCTTTGAACTGAAGCTGAAGCATTGCTCCCAACTTCCTCGGATTCAGTTCTAGCTTGGTTGGATGACATTACTATATGAAAATCACATTTAAAATGAGAAGAATATATCACACTATCGCAAATTATATAATGGCATGTAAGGCTAAACTCGTGTTTGCAACATTAAATCCGAGAATAGGCTAAATCGTAGCTCTGACACCACTAAATGTAACACCCCTAACCTGTATCCATCACCGAACAGGGTTACGGAGTATTACCGGAGGTTAAAAAACATTTACAAATAAATCATGTCAATCACTATTCATTTTTTTGAGATTATTCATAACGTCCCTTAATTGGACCCTCGAGACCCAATATAAGCATTGGAATTGAGTCGGGATTTATTCGCAAACTCTAAATAATTTTCGCAAAATTTCAAAAATTTTCTATGTTACAGGGTCACATGCCTGTGTGGTCCAAGGGACACACCCGTGTGATCATCACACATGCCCGTGCTACAGGCCATGTTCGACCCCCTGTAACTCTCTGACTTGTGCCACATAGCTAGCCACACGCCCGTGTGCTAGGTCGTATGGTTAATTTTATTTTTCAAAATTCTCAAATTTAAGGTGCAGGGGACACACGGCCTAACCACACGCCTGTATACCAGGCCGTGTGTCACACAAGGTATAGACAAACGCCCGTGTGTCCTCCATTGTGGATGAAATAAAGCCATATCTAGCTTCATTTCTTACCCAAAATCATACCAATGACCTGCACTAAAACTCACATCCAAATATCCAAAATAAACTAGTAGATAGTGTGATGATGCTCCAACTGATCTCCAACTTTCGTGAGCTTTCGAGTACTATAAGATAGGGAAAATAAAACTAAGTAAGCATTACATGCTTAGTAAGTTCGTATAACAGGAATTAAAACTTACCAATATACATTTATTAACATTACGTATTCAATAACATGCTCTTTCATCAATTTGGCAAATTTACCTATACACATACACTCAATCAAACAAGTTAGTTACATAACTGTTCAGACATACATCAAGTAAGCATAGATGAGCTCATCATACTATATTCCTTCAAGACACCATACATTTCATTCCATAATTCTCTTATCATGCCAAGAGTTTAGTGTCCGTTGAATCATTGAAATTTCGATGGATACTCGAGTTGTACACCCAAGGTGTACAATTCAATAACCCTTCAATTCTTATTCAATAGTACCCATTAGGGAAATTAATCAAAGAACACACTCTCGAGCCACATATAGTATAACAGGCTTACCAGTTCAGGCTAAATCCTTTATGTAACGTATGTTCAGAAGAGCTCAATTAGGATTACCAGTCAGGCTAAATCCTAATTGTAACATACGCTCGAGAGGGATTATATCAGGATTACCCGTCCGGGAAAAATCCTTCTATAAAAATGTTAATAGGATTACTCATCCAAGACAAATCCCCTCAGCAACAAATGCAGGAACTCATTCATTTCAGGAAAGCACATATATTCATAGGAATCAATATTCAAACGGAACTTAACCCTTTTTCACTGTTCAAACATGTAATCAATTCTCCATTATAGCAATCAAAATAATTCACATCAATATAAATCACATTCCATACAAACACAACATTCAATTTAACATATTTACTTGCTCGATTAAATTACACAAACTTACCTCGACCTTTGTTCGCGTTGAAAAATCTACTAATCCGAAACTTTTTCTTTTCCTCGGTCTAACCTCGAATTTGTGTTGCTTGGATCTATATAAATGAATTTATTCATCAATTCATCACATTTCACATTCAAGTGGACTCAATTTACATTCTAGGTAAAATTACCATTTTGCCCCCAACTTTTCCATAAATTTCAATTTCGTCCCTAGGCTCGGAAAATGAAATTTATGCAATTTACTCCCTATTCCAAGCCTAACTGAAATTTCAATATACAGTTTACAGCACATATATTCTATAATTTTTTGGAAATTTTCTTTAATTTCTAGAACTTTACATTGTAGTCCCTAAATCATGTTTCCATAAAAAATCACTTAGTAAAAGTTTTTTAATCTATCAACAACCTTTCATTTTCTACCATAAATTTCAAATTTTTTGCATATTCATCCATGACCTAATTTCTATACTTTGATAAATTTTCAAATTGATCCCCCAAATAGATAGATTAAGCTATCCCGATTTCAAAACTATCAAAATTACTAAAAACGAGACAAGAAAACTTACCCAATTAAGCCAAGAAATTTTCTTCTCTCTCTCCTAGGGTTTCCATTTATTTTGGGGTTGAAGATGATATAATATAAGATGGTAATTCTTTTATCATTGTAACAACCCAAACCTGGCCCAAACACCACGACCGAATCTGGCATGTCACTAAAAAGATTTAGTAAAACATGTTGCATTTTTTGGAAAATAATCGTCGAGTATAAACATGTATACCAGAAAACTTAATAATTTGGATAGTTTGTAGAAGATGTAAATTATCATTTAAATGCTTTTATGAATTAAAAACCCAAATTTAGTACATGCCTTAACTTAATTAAAACGTAAAATCTAAATGGCTGGTAATAACAAAAGCCCAAAATAAACGAAAATATAAAGCTAGTGGCCCATGGCCTTATTACAATGAAATTTAAAACCCACTAACTGAAAATGTTAAAAAATAATAAACTAGTAAAGTCTTTTGCTAAATCAAAATAATCTCTCCCATGGCCACCTTGCGCTCCTCTCTAGCCCGGTCCGATGCACTAGGTGCTACCTGAAAGATGTTAAATAATGGGGTGAGTCACAAGACTCAGTGTGCAACCCTCGTGCACCATCAGATTGGGCCTTAGCTCCACAGAACAGATAACAAAGTATAATATATCAGAAAATATGCAAAGCCCAACCCAATCCTAGGTTTCCATCAGCTACACACCACTCTTACCTGCCAATCACACCATTGCGGATTTCTACAATCAACCAACACCGCTAGACACCATCGATGGCAGTCATGCTGCAGATAGCTACTCATCGTTAGACCATGGCAATAGCCACTACAACAGATCTTGGCCTTAGCCACTACAACAGATCATGGCAATAGCCACTACAACAGATCATGGCAAAAGCCACTACAACAGAACACTTCCCCTTTCATCAATCACCAAACCCCGTGCATACATAGAAATCGGCATACATATAAAACATATCATCTCAACAGAAACATCACTTATGAATGACAAAAATCACTAACCTGGTGATTCGCCTTTACCCTCCTTGGGTTTTCAACCATTATGCCAGGATTTCGGCATTTAACAGAATATAAACAGATGTATTTACACACCTGATTAATGCGTAAGACTACCCTCTATGTCGATACCCTCGCTAATTGGATCTACTGCCTTCTGTCTACAACTTTGCTCAAAAGTCGAAATAACGCGAAGATAAGGCCTCTCCTATATTCGGCCAAGGGTTAGTGTTTACCCAAATTTATACGTTTAAATTAACATATCTCCTTACCTTGAAATCCTGAAAGGAATACGATTCGAGTGCTACTGAACTCTGGCTTAGAAATCTAAGCAATTAAATCCCCTTCAAATCCCAGAATGCCACAAATGAGAGAAAACACCCGATTAGTTAACCATATAGTCATTCAGCTAAGATCTCTAAATGCCGAAAAAATTGAAATCTTGCGAATCGACACTTACCTTCAGTTTCTTTCAAGATTCGGCACAAGCAGACACCACAGAGAAAATTCGGCAATCACAGGAGATGTGATCTAGGGATTTTGGCTTTTAAGAAAATCCCGAAAAGATGAACAAAGAGATATTGATGCGTTTTTGGATTTTAGAAGAAAAGATGTTGAGAAGATTGGGAGGTTTCGGCTTTTGAAGAAATCAAAAGAAAACAACTTGCAGAGGAAAACTGAAAATTTCGACACAGGGAAAGAAGAAAAGAATAGGGTTCCGAAAGTCGGAATTGAAGAGATATCCCTTCTATTTAAAGAGAATTTCGGCACCCCCTAGAGTTGGAAATTCGGCCACCATTGTGCTTAGCAGATAATTCCTAAACTTCCTCCCTTATCTTTATCTGATCACTCCTTTAAAAGAGGCCTAGATAGCACCACCTCTTCCTCCCTTTATCAACACATTATCCACATGTTATTATCCCTTCAATTATCCTCCTATTTACAAGCCCCTATGCCATCCCACTCTATCCATTTAAAAGCCAAAAATTAGCTAAAATTTAATTAAAAGAATTGAGCTTCAAGTGACTCGGACTTGGGCCCTCCTCATCTGCTAATGACGCCACCCCATAGTCCCATGTAGCGCCACTTAGCCTTGGGCCACAAGCCCATTTTGTATTTTAGAACACAGATAACATCTTTAAAGCCCTAATTGAGCTGGCTTTCCACTAGAGTGTCCAATAACTAATTCTACTAAGGCCTTAGCCCAACCTCGAGCCTAATCTGGACCCCTAACACTCTAATTAACACATTAAACATAATCACACATTAAATGCATAGGCCCATTAATTCAAGATGTTACAATCATCTTTTAATTAATTAAATTATTTTAATTTCCAATTTAGTCCTCGCCTTTTTTCTAAATTTCCATGGATGAGTCACCAAAATATCTACATACTTTTCTTTAATGGTCTAATTGCCATATAAGCACCTCAAGATTTGAATTCAATAGCTATTTAATCCTTCTAGCTACTAGAATTCAACTTTTGCATTTTATGTGATTTAATCCATCCCGTAATTAAGCACATAATCGGTAAAATTTTCTTATCAGAATTTTCACATGACATCTCTATCAAAATACTGACCATGCAATAAAATAAAAATAATTTTTATTTTTGACTCGGGTTTATGGTCCCGAAACTACTGCTCTAATTTCACTAAAATTGGGCTGTTACATCAATATTCGTACCCACAGGCTTGGGTGTTGTGATAATGTTCATAACAGAATCTTCCTCTTTTTTTTTTTCATTTTCAGCAACTTCTTCTTTAGCAACAACTTCCTCTTTTGTTGCAGCAACTTCCTTCTCAACAATAGTGTCCTCTTGTTCAGTAAAAATACCATTCTCGAACAAACTATCAATCTTTCGCAGGCATTTTTCAATGTCCCTAGATTCCTCTTCTTTGTTGTTATTAGAGACTTGTACAATGAAAGGAGATGCCACTGATCTGTCTCGGTTTTCTAAGTCGTCATCCACGGATGAGAGTTCATAATTTCGAATGATTTGTGGAAACACTGAGAATTTCTGTAGTTGGGATGGGCTCAATTCGCTTAATGTGGCTACAATAGAAATGTTCTAGGCTTTGGTATAATCATAAAACAAATTCTGGGATTTCTCCATATCATCTATTGTAGCGACAAGACTAATCTGCCTATTGTTGATGGAATTGACCATTTTTTTCAACATCTTTCATTTTGCGCCATAATGATGTCTCTGCATTCAGGTTTATTTCCTTGCTGCCGGCTTTGGTTTTGCCCTTCCTTGTCTTGCTTGTTTCTTCCTCCTTCAGTATCAGCATATCTTTGCTGCAACTCATTCTTTCTATAGAGGCTTCATTAATCAGGCCATTATTTTCCAAGACTTCCTCACCATCACGGGGCACAATTCCTCTTTGCTAGCACAATAACATCACCAATGATGGGAAAACCAAGATTCTAGTTTCCCTTGCGGCGCAACCAGCACTTTCTTGGTGGAGTATTATGCTGACATCAATCTTTCTATCCTTGACGATGGAATGTATCAGGCACATTCTATTAAGGGTGACTGTGGTGTTATGAGTAGAGGGTTTTAGCCTATAGTTGACAAAATGAAACTAGATTTTGCCTTGCAGCGTCAGGAAGTGACAGTGCATCGTATAATTCTTTTGATGGGAACCCATCCACAATGCTCCTTTGACACACAAGTCCTTTACCAATAGGTCTCGTTTTTCATTTGTGATATTCTCAATGAACTTGAAGTGTTTGACTACATCCACCTTGGTGTTGTACAGTTCATTGATTTTTGTAGCGTCCCATGGTATTAATCCTTCTTGAACAAAAATGAACTCTAACTCATGATCATAAAGGTTAGCATAAAACTCACGTACCAGTGAATGAGAATAGCTTCTAGGATGGGTGCAAAAAGTTTCCCATTGCAAATTCGAGATGTGTCTGTAGATTTGCTTACCCAGGTCTTATTTTTGTGAAAGTGAAATGCCCTGTTCGGGGTGGAAGTTTCGCTTCAACATATTGTCTTTGTAACAACCCAAACTCGACCCATGCGGTATGACCGGATCTGACATGTCACATGAAGAAAGCATAAAACATCGTGTGATTCTTACTAAAATAGGCGTTACTTGGTTGTGTTTAAGTAAACAAGTTTTGTATGTAAATATTTGATAAAATACAGCTATTTTGAAAGATCCTTTGATGAGTCAAAATTCGAGGTAGTGAGCTTTAAAACCGTGACTTTTGAAAATGTCGTAGATAATTTTGAAAGAGAATTCGAGTTAAATCATTTGTAAAAGTTTGCTATAAAATCCATTTATTAATCAATTTTGGAAACCATTATTTATAATTTTAGAAAATTCCCTTTTTGAACAATTTAAGAAAAAATAATAAAAAAATCCCAAACATAATAGGCGAACATGTTCCCTTCTCTTACCATTTTCCTTCATTTATTTCCTTCCTTTTCCCTTGCTTTCCTCCTTACCATAATCCTTAGTCATCTTTCCCAATTTAAAAAGTCTTCCTTACCTTGTGAAAGCCTTGATCGACACTTTGGATGAATAGCACAAAAATTAATCAAAAATGCAATAGATGGGATTCGAACCTCAGACCATTAGTACACTCCACACGCCACTTTCCACCTTTACCAATAGACTCCTTGTGCTAGCAAAATGCAAACTTATTTCCTTAAGCCTTGATGCCACTTACCTTCTCTTCCTTAAAGTGCTTAAACACGAAAATTTTCCTATAGCCTTGAACCCGAAGCTTCTTAGAACCCCGTAAATTTCCAAAATCACCTTCCTAATAAGTCCAACTTGAAATAATGCCATTCACTTATTCTTAAAAATTTTAAACACTCCTACGCCCAAAGCCCAATGGGCCCAATCCTACTAGGCCCCAATTCGGGTCGTTACAATTCTACCCTCCTTAAAGAAATTTCGTCCTCGAAATTTCCAACCTACTACTAAACGCATCGCTCAAAATCACACCACTATGCTTTCGCTGCGCACTCTGATTTTAATAACACTGATGTACTTTTAACAAAATCTTGAATCCTCTTTCACACAACCAAGAAACTAACCACAGAACCAAGCAGTTATCTTCCACTTATTCCTAAACTTTTCTATATTCAATCATCACGTCCAACCAAAACATACCTGACTTGATAGTGATGAAACAATCCCGAGCCTTATGCTCCTTAGACCCGCATCTCAAGCATGCTCCTGACCTCCTCCGACATTCTCCCAGATAATGCCTTTTGCAATAATCGCAAGTCAAAAAGTTTGGTCGTGCCTTAACACGCTTCACGGAATGAGACTACGACCAAAAAGAACCGCGATCTCCTTTCTTCTTACAGTCCACCCACCCAACTCGAAATGCTTCATTGATTCCTTTAACCTCCTTCAATACCTCATTAACTATCTGAGTTAGCTCATCAACCCCAGCTTGATCATGAGATCCTGTCTCAGCCACTGGCAATGCCAACACCTCCCTTTCGGGCACATGCCTTGGTGCCGAAGATCTAGCCCTAGCACTTCGGCCTCTACCACGTCCACGTCTACCGCGTGCACGTCTTCTAGCGCTCATGTTCACTAAGTTGATTTAATCTTATTAAGAGTTTTATGGATCATTATGCTATTTCAATGTTCATTAAACAATATTTTATGAAGTATAGGAAGTAAAGTCATTTTCGCAAAACGCATCCTATATTCTCAATCTCTATAGTTTCATCTCCTAATGCTAACAGTTCTAGAGTATTCTTTTTTGCGGAATTTTCTTACCACAGTACTAACACATTAATCATAAAATAAAAACACATACTTACTTGGCTTGGTGCCGGATACCCATGGTGCCATACTTCATTTAGAACATGTATGTATAAATAAAAGTTTTAAACAGCTTTGGAAAACTTTGGAAAAATGCTTTTGAACCCAAACCACAGTCGAGTTTTGCAACCGGACTTTGATATCATAAAATGTAACACCCCAGACCTGGCCCATGCGGTATGACTGGATCTAACATGTCACATGAAGAAAGCGTAAAACATCGTGTGATTCTTACTAAAATAGGCGTTACTTGGTTGTGTTTAAGTAAACAAGTTTTGTATGTAAATATTTGATAAAATACAGCTATTTTGAAAGATCGTTTGATGAGTCAAAATTTGAGGTAGTGAGCTTTAAAACCGTGACTTTTGAAAATGTCGTAGATAATTTTGAAAGAGAATCCGAGTTAAATCATTTGTAAAAGTTTGCTATAAAATCCATTTACTAATCAATTATGGAAACCATTATTTATAATTTTAGAAAATTCCCTTTTTAAACAATTTAAGAAAAAATAATAAAAACATCCCAAACATAATAGGCGAACATGTTCCCTTCTCTTACCATTTTCCTTCATTTCTTTCCTTGCTTTCCTCCTTACCATAATCCTTAGTCATCTTTCCCAATTAAAAAGTCTTCCTTACCTTATTAAAGCCTTGACCGACACTTTGGATGAATAGCACAAAAATTAATCAAAAATGCAATAGATGGGATTCGAACCTTAGACCATTAGTACACTCCACATGCCATTTTTCACCTTTACCGATAGACTCCTTCTGCTAGCAAAATGCACACTTATTTCTTTAAGCCTTATGTCACTTACCTTCTCTTCCTTAAAGTGCTTAAATACGAAAATTTTCCTATAGCCTAACTTGAACCCGAAGCTTCCTAGAACCCCGTAAATTTCCAAAATCACCTTCCTAATAAGTCCAAATTGAAATAATGCCGTTCACTTATTCTCAAAAATTTTAAACACTCCTACGCCCAAGGCCCAATGGGCCCAATCCTACTAGGCCCAAATTCGGGTCGTTACAGTCTTGAAATTGTTCATTTGCCACTTTCTTCAAAAAGATTACTGGCTCATTTTTCGGCACTAGCCTGGGGGATTCTGATTCACTAACTGCGGTAGCAGAGGACGTATGTTATTTAGCAGATTTGGTGGCTTTCTTGACCAAGCCTATCGTTTTTCCATCTTTTGTTGAGGGAAAATGGTTTAAAGTTGAATAGATATGATCATGAGAAGAAAAGGGAAATAGAAATGGTTGCTTGAATGTGTTACAGTCGGTACAGTGGAGGAGGATTTATAATGAGTGAAAGAGGAAGATGGAGGGGCGTGTTGTTTTATGGAGAGATATACAGTTGGCGGGAATGGTTGTGTCCAATAGAAATAGTGGCCGCTCAGAAGGATCAAACAGCTGGGTGATTTTTTATCCACTGGTGGAAGCTAAATTTCCCCGAATTTTGATGAGTTATAAATGGTAGTAAAAAATTACAGAATGCATTGACAACAAAATTTCAATACATCAACAATGGTACCTAATTATTCTGCAAAAAGGAAGGAAAACAATTTTTAACAAAACATAAATAAAATAAACTAAAGTCACAGAGTAATAATTAAAAATTAAAACTTTTCGATCAATTTAATGGTCTCTGCTTACTTTTGATCACTGTTGCCAAAATAGTGTTTCAGCCTCTATCCATTTACTTTGAACTGGTGCCCATCACGTAAATCTCGAATTGTGACTGCACCATGAGGAAATACGTTGACAACTTCAAAAGGCCTAGACCAACGTGAACACAATTTACTTGGGTGCAATTTAAGTCGAGAATTTAAAAATAAAATTTATTGACCTCGAAAAATTGTTGCTATAAAATAATCTTGTCATGCCATCTTTTGGCCTTTTCCTTATAAATCATAGCATTTTCATAGGCATTTCTCCTAATCTCTTCTAGTTTAGTGATATCCAACAACCTTTTCTTTCTAGCCACTTCATAGTCCATGTTCACTTGCTTAATTGCCCTGTAACATCCTAAATTGGTAGGCCTTTATGTTTGATGTGTGGCTATGTTTAATGTGAATATTAGGGGTCCAGAATAGGCTCGAGGTTGGGCAGAGGCCTTAATCAAATTTTCTGTTTGGACACTCTAGTGGAAAGCCTGATAGGATAGGGCTTAAAAGATGTTATCTGTGATTATAAGACACAGATGGGATTGTGGCCCAGTGGCAAAATGGTGCCACTTAGAGAGTAGGGATCTGGCGTTAGCTGAGGAGGCTCAAGTTCGAGTCGCATGAAGCCCAATTATTTTAATTAAGATTTGTTAATTTTTGGCATTTAAGTGGGTAAAGTGGGACAGCAATGATGCTTGAAATTAGGAAGATTTATTTGAGTGGATAATGCAGATAATATGGCAGATAAAGGGAGGAAGAGATGGTGTGATCTAGGCTTCTTTTGGAGATGTGATCAGATAAAGATAGGGGAGGAAATCAAGGATTTATCTGCTGGTCACAGTGGTGGCCAAAATTCCAACACTGAGGGGGAGGAGGAATCGATTCTGGCATGTTCAAGGGGTGCCAAAATTTCCCTTGATTAATAGCTTAGTTTCAGTTTTAAAAAGGGGCATTTTCGACTTTTAGGTAGTAGGTGCCAAAAATTGGTTTAAGTAGGGCGGATATCTCTTCAATTTCGGCATTTGGATCTTATTCTCTTAATCTCTTCTCTCAATCATCTACTTCTCAAAAGCCGAAACTCTGAACTTTCTTCTCATCTCCATAGCCGAATATCCTTGTCTATTCTTTTCTCTTTGCCGATTTCTTCATTAAAGTCGAATCTCCATAGATCTCTTGATATCATCTTTTCTTTTTGATCTTTTCAAAAGCTGAAATTCTCTAGGAGTTGCCAAATTCTCTGTGCTAAGGTAAGTGCCGATTTCTTCTGTTCTTCCTTTCTCTTTCGATTTTTGGAGGCCAAAGCCGAAAGGCTGTTTGAGGTGGCAAGGTTATCTTTTGAGTAACGTTTTGACTATTCGTGTATTCTTATTTTGGGCCGACACATCAGGAATTGAAGTAGATCGTCTAGATCTAATTATCGGAAATCGCTAGCCGTTAAACTTCATCTCTTTTGGGATTTTAAGGTAAGGGGGTTTTCTTTAGATTTTTGTTAAGTTGTTCATCATAATTATGATTTTGACTCTATGATATGGATTAACAACCATATGTTGTGATGGTAGCAAATGATAAGGTCTTTTGATGGAATCAAATGTCGATCAGGCGAAGGAAGGGATTGGATCTGTAAACCCAATCCCTAAATTTAAGAAGCGTACGGTGTCAGCAGTTTGGGATTGGCCACCAAGTTGTGGACCGGCTTCAGAAGAAAACCTTAGACATTTAGCAGTCGTATTGGCTTCTGATAGTGTCGACATAGAAAGTCTCGTCTTGTCTGTAATCAGGTGTGTAGATCTCTACCGCACTAATTAATCTGTACTATATATGTTATGGGCTAAAAGCGGGAAGAAGGCTGTATAAACAGTAATATTACCCGAAAAGGGTAGGCAAGGGATGCCAAGTACGTAATCATAGCAACTTCTCTATGTGTATCAATGTATGTGATAGTCTCTGATCTTTTAGGTTGTATATTGTTTTGCTTCTGCATGGATGTATGCATGGGATAAGGTTAATATGATGAAGGGGAAGAACATGTTAATAGGTCACTTGGTGATCGGTGGTTAAACCACGAGTTGTAAAGTTAGGTCACAATAGTGATCGGTGGCTAAGCCACGTTAAATTTATTCCTGATTGTTAGGAATAGGCAGCATGACTGTCGATATGGTGTGTAGCGGTTGGTGGGTTGATTGTAGAAATCCCTGAGGTGTGTTGACGGGTACGGGCTGGTGTGTAGAGGATGGACTTTTAAGTTGGGTTGGGCTATGTAGCAGGTAAATATTATGTTGCCATTGTGTATGGGCCACGGCCCATAATGTGTTTGTGGGCCTCAAGCCTTTTATGTGTTTTCGGGATTTACACACTGAGTCTTGGTGACTCACCCCTTTAATTTCCCTGACTTTTTATATGAGCAGTAGATTGTGGGCATGGGAGCCGAGGCGGACTCGAGGGGCCATCAGGTCTTTTATTTTCATAAACTATTTCTGGTTTTCTTTTATGTTTTAATTTTGGGACTCTTTATGTAATAAGGCTCCATAGCTTAGGTTATCAATATTATATTTGTTAATGTTTATATTTTGTAAATTTATGTTCAAAACTTATTTATAAGAAGGAAAAAAAATGGGACTTTCAAACGAGTTCTAAGAAAACAACTACAAAGGTTTTCTACAAATAACACTTACTTAACGAATACCTACATAAACAAACTGAGATTTCAAATCCCTTCAAAGCATAGTTTTTAACATTTAACCCGTAGCATACCAGATCTGGTCGTAACGCTTGGGCCTGGTTTGGGGTGCTACATTTTGGTATCAGAGTCCAGTTGCAAAACACGAGCTGTGAAATAGGTCTAGTAGGGTGTTGTAAAATTGATGTGAATTTGAGAAAAATGCTTTGGGTTGCGATATGGCCTTCGAGTCTACCGGCACCCGCTCCACGCAGGTAAGTATTCTAACTCTTGATGTGATATGCATGTTGGGTTTGATGGGCTTTATGGACATAGACTAGTGTGATAGGATTAATGGACCTGAGGCCTAGTTTAAACAACTCTTCAATTTCATAAGACTTAATCTAATTAAACATGTTCGTAAACAAGTCACGGGTTTAGGGTGTGGTAACAGGCATACGCATGTCTATGATTGGATTCAGGGAGAGCTTGGTACTTAAGCGGCCCTGGTGGCTCACCTCCTCTACGCTGGAATCCTACCTGGTGCATAGTGACTGTTCACCTTAGCCGCGAGGACTTGTTGACGGGCCAAAGACCATAATTAAAACCCGAAAGGGACCGAATACCCTTAGTTTTGTAAATTACCAAAATACCCATGTTTTGAAAATTTACCCGAAAACCCCTAGATTTACAAAAGTACCCAGTTTACAAAATTATCAAAATTTGTGAAATTACCAAAATACCCTCGATTTGAAAAAAATTAAAATTTTCAAAATACCCCTACTTTAAAAATATATATATATATTAAAATATCTCTATTTCAAAAAATCACCAAGGTACTCTATCCTGGGAAATTATGGAAATACCCCTATAGGATAAAATTACGGAAACACCCCTGGGTAGTGAAATGACGAAAATACCCTTATGTGATGAATGTGAGTTCATGGATGCTACTTGAATGTTGTTGTATGATGGTTTAGTGTATGTGGCTCCTAGGACTAGGAGATACAAACTTGAGACTGAAACTCGTAGATATAATTTCGAATTCGAAAGAACTACTCTTGGAACTACTGTCCATAAGATTGTTCGTGGTTAATCAGTGAAAGAAATTAATAATTCATAAAATTTCTAATCAGATAAACGTGAATTGGTAGAATGAGTACAAGGGGTCGTGGACGTCCTGCGCATGGCCGTGGTAGGGGTAGGATGGCTGTGTCTGAACCAGTAGGATCTAGCCATGGGTCTGGAAACGAGATGCCAGTACTGTAACACCCCAAACCCAGTCAACACACCACGACTGAATCTGGCATGTTACGGAGTGAAAATAATTTGAAAACACAAGATTGTAGGATAATTTCTTAGAAAACTCTGTTATCGTTTAAATGTTTAGAAATCCTTGTTTAAGGTGATATTGAAATCGTGTAATGATTGCTTTAAAACTTATGCTTGAAAATCTACTTGTTGTTATAAATTTTAGAAAACATGCGATAGTTGTTAAAAACGGGATGTGATGAGTATTATCAAGTATAAATTCCTTTTACATTTGAAGTCGTTTGAAAATTTAAGTTTAAAACATTCAAGTTACCTTTGTTATCATCTTATGAGTTGTGTTACCCGATAGTAACGCTTTTAAAAACCCGAAAAAGTTATAGTTTTGAAAACATTGCTCTTTATCGGTTAATTTAACAAGTCCATAAATCCAATATATGTATAATATAATCAAGATAAAAGCAAGTAATTAAAAACCCAAAATAATACTTAGCGGCCTTATTACAAACCGAAAACCAAATTAAAAAAAATTAATAAAATCAAAATAGCAGTTTAAAGTCCAAAACCAAACTAAGATGCATGGCCACCTCGAGTCCTCCTCGGCTCCATACTCGCGATCTATGCCTCATCTGCAAAATATAAGGGAAGGGGTGAGTCACCGAGACTCAGTGTATAAATCCCCAACCCGATAGTTCTAGCACTTACACAGATCATCAGTAAACATGCAAACCATGCAACCCATAACCTAACCATCTAGTCTCCTTTATCTACCCCGTGTGGTCAAAACCACTGGTGGTCAAAACCACTGGTGACCGAAGTCACAAATATATATCGATGTGGTCAAAACCACTGGTGACCGTAGTCACAAATCAAATGATGGGGCCAACCCATCGTGTGGTCAAAACCACTGATGACAATCCCGTAATATTCATGTGGGGCCAACCCACTGTGGTACCAAACCACTGGGACGAGTCACAATATCCATATGTGGTCAGAACCACTGGTGACTGTAGTCACAAATATCACGAGTGTGGTCAAAACCACTGGTGGTCAAAACCACTGGGACTTAGTCACAAATAATAATAATAATAATATGGTCAAAACCACTAGTGACCGTAGTCACAAATCATATGATGGGGCCAACCCATCTTGTGGTCAAAACCACTGGTGACAGTCCAAATAAATCATCCCCCTCCTCTCGTCAATCCCATCATCATGCTCATATCATACGTGTCATAGTATCGAATGATTATGCAAATAACATATAACATAGTATTTAACAGTACCATGGTGATGTATATCAACACTACATATCAGGGGACTTACCCGGAGTCCATGCTCATGCCCACAAGGCAAAATCACTGATCCAATAGTTATAACGGTAACATAATAAACATATTATACTAATAAAGTGGGTAAGCGTTTGCACACCTGTTACTAACGCAATCACTGAATCCCGAAGACCCGATCTGCTCCACTTGATCCCTTATCCTACAGTCGGCCAAACCACAACCATTAACAAGGCCATTCGGCCATACCAATAAATCCCGAAGGGTTAACGAATGGAACCCCAAACCTTACCTTAACGCTCTCTGAATACTAATCACAACACCAAAATATGAGAGACAGATCCTCCCCTTACAATCGGCCTACAATAAGACTTAGTCTCAGTAGCCTTCGGCTTTACAAACAACTTAAAGAATGATTTAATCGTCATGGATCCTTACCACAGACTTGAAGAAATCGATTGACAGAGAAAAGATGGCTCAGATCTACTGCTTCAGAATCCCGGAGATCCTAAAAGAAATCGGTTTTCAAAGGTGATTAGTAATCTTGATAAAAAATGCCAAAATTTGGCTACTGCTTCCATGAGAGACGACAGAGAGAAGAGAAACGAAACAAAAGAAATTCGGCCATGAACACTTACCCCCTTCCAAAACCGATTGGAGAAAAACCAAAAGAGATCTAGGCTTGTTTGATATTCGGCCAAAATAGACAAGAAGAAAACAAAGAGATTTCGGCAATAGAGTATAGTTGATAGAAGAGTAAAGCAAATAACATTCGGCTAAAACAAAAAGGAGAGAAAGGGAAGAGATATAAATGGTATTCAGCTTAGGCTTAAAGAAAAGGGACTAAGGGGTTTCGACAAAAAAGAAAAAAGAGAAGAAGATGTGGTTTTGAACAGTTATGAAAAGAAGAAAAAGAAAGATGGGAGAAAGAGAGGTTCGGCCAAGCACCTTAATTACCGAAAAAGAGAAGAGAAGAAGATGTCAAGTGAGGTTTTGGTTTCAAAGGAGAAAAGAGAGTTTCTAAATGGTTCTTGTGTGGATTCGGCTAAGTGCATTCAAGAGTTTTCGACAGATGTCAAAACAAAAAAGGGATTTTGGCTTTTACTTCGATATGGTGCACTAGGGAGAAATCGGCAAGGCTCAAAGGGTTTTTCAGCTTGACACAAAACAAATAATGAGGCCCTCCAAGCTAGCCGAAAATGATCATCTAACCACTAAAGAATTTCAACCCCTACTCAACTTTCCCAACCGACACTCCTCTTCAAACAGGAGTTCAAATTTCGGCAACTGCTCCAAGTTTCCCCTGGCCACTAATTCAAATGAGTTTGAATTAGTCAAGCTCCTAAATTTTCTCCTTGCCACCCATTCAAATTAATTTGACTTATTCCAAGCTTATCTGACAGAGTTTGTGCTGAGCACAACTCCTCCCCCTTGGCATCGAAATGCTAAGCAGAAAATGAGATTTCTGCTGCTCGAACCTGAGCTCTCCCTTCCCTGCATGTGGCGTCACCCTCAAGGCCCTAAGTTGCACCTCCTTGCCACTTTACCAAGCCCACTCTTGTGCTTAAATTCTCCATGAATTACACTTAACCCTTAGCTCCCTCAGCTTCCCTTACTAAAACTTAAAAACAAGTATTTTCCCACAGCTCGGGCCTACCTTTAACTTATAACTAGCCCCTAGAACACCTCAATTAGTAACACAATAGTCCAAACTCATGCAAAACAATTCAAATACAACAACCCCTATTTGAGGATGTTACAAGTACCACCAGCTGCGGAGGTGGAATTTCAGGACCAGACGGTCGGAGATGATGTGGTATCTCAAGCGATGTTAAGGGTTTTAGAGAGGGTTGCTGGGGCAGGCATGGGTACAGGAGCCCAAAAATCTGTGTCGGAGTGACTTAGAGCCAATGGGGCAGAAATGTTTAGGGGAATTTTCGGTATAGCCCCGAGTACAACTGAGTATTGGTTGGAGGCAATTGAGCGTATAATGGATGATCTGGATTTCACGGAAGTGGAAAAACTGAAAGGGGTTATATCTCTCCTACGGGACGAAGCTTATCAATGGTGGCTTACGATTAAGGATGGTACGGTGGCTGACCGTATCACCTGGGATCTCTTCAAAATGGTGTTTCGGAGTAAATACATTGGGTCAAGTTATGTGGATGTACAGCGTAAAGCATTTCTGAATCTGGTTCAAGGAAGTAGGTAGGTGGCTGCATATGAAGCAAAATTCTTACTCCTTAGCCATTATGCTCGAGGGATGGTGGCCATAGACCATGAACATTGTGTTCGATTTGAAGATGGTCTGAGGGATGATCTGCGTGTATTGATAGCACCACAGCGGAAGAGGGAATTTGCTGTGCTTGTGGAAAAAGCTAAAATAGCTAAGGAGGTTAAGCGGACAAAAAAAATTGAATCGGGAAAGAGATAGGAGTGGAAGTAAGAGAAATTTTGGATCATCAGGGGCAGCTGGGCGTATTCAGTAAAGACCCAGGTCAAATGGGCTGAGACGGGATGAGAGACCTGCCGCAGCTAGTCAGACACAGAAGTGTGCTCGATGTGGTAAATTCCATGTAGGTGAGTGTTGGGCGGACAGTGGGAAGTGCTTTAGGTGTGGATCTATGGACCACCAAGTTAGAAACTGTCCGCAGCAACGGGGCAGTGAAGGGCCCACAGGTCAAGAGAATGCACAACAGGGAAGAGGTGGACAACAGCCCCAGAGAGGTTGTAGTCTAGCCAGAGGTGGCAACGGTTTTGGTCGGGGTCGTGGAGCACCAGGCCAAGGGGCAGGAAACACTGAGGCGAGACAGTCGAGGTTAGTCTATGCTGTCAGACGTCAAGAGGAGGCTGACGCACCGGATGTCGTAACAGGTACATTTTTAATTTTTGGTTTGCCTTACACTGCATTGATTGACATTGGGTCGACGCATTCATATGTTGCTAGTAGGGTGTCTGGAAACTTAAGCGTAGATTCTGAGATTTCCTTTAGGGAGATGACCGTAATTAGCCCATTAGGACACTCGGTGGTGGTAAATAAGCTTTATAGGGAGGTACCTTTAGAATTTCAGAGAATAGTTTTCCTAATTGATCTGATGGAATTACCGTTCGGGGAGTTTGATTAATCTTAGGCATGGATTGGCTGGTGAGGTATCAAGCTAGTGTAGATTGTGCTGCCAAACGGTTGGTGTTAAAAACTCCTGAGGATGGTGAAGTGTCGGTGGTAGGTGAAAGGGGGAACTGTTTGTCAAATGTGGTGTCTGCCTTAAGAGCAGAAAGGATGGTGAGAAAAGGATGCGAGGCAATTTTAATGTTTATTCGGGCTTTGGAAGCCAAGGAACTAACTGTTGGGGACGTTAGGACGGCGAAGGAATTTCCTAATATTTTCCCAAAAGAGCTTTCGAAATTACCCCCGGATCATGAAGTGGAGTTTGGTATTGATCTTCTTCTGGGAACAGCGCCGGTATCTATCGCTCCGTACAGAATGGCGCCAAAGGAGTTGGTGGAGTTAAAGGCACAGATCCAAGAGTTGCTGGATAAAGGGTTTATTCGACCAAGTGTGTCGCCTTGGGGAGCGCCGATGTTATTCGTTAAGAAGAAGGATGGATCAATGCGTATTTGCATTGACTATCGCCAGCTGAATAAGTTGACCATCAAGAATAAATACCTGTTGCCGAGGATCGGTGACTTGTTCGATCAGTTGAAGGGGGCTTCAGTCTTTTCAAAGATAGATCTGAGGTTAGGATACCATCAACTCAAAGTCAAGGAGGCGGATATTCATAAGACAGTTTTTAGGACTCGCTATGGTCACTACGAATTCATAGTGATGCCATTTGGATTGACCAATACGCTAGCGGCGTTTATGGACAAGATGAATCGAGTGTTCCAACCCTACTTGGATCGGTTTGTCATGGTATTTATAGATGATATCCTGGTTTATTCAAGATCAGATGAGGAGAATGACTCACATCTTCAGGTGGTTCTGCAGATTCTTAGGGAGAAGCGGTTGTATGCCAAATTCAGTAAGTGCAAATTTTGGCTAACTGAAGTTACTTTTCTAGGCCACGTTGTGTCAGCAGAGGGGATTAGGGTTGACCCTCGAAAAATTGAAGCGGTGTTGGATTGGAAGCCGCCTAGGTCTGTGGCAGAAATTCGGAGTTTTCTAGGTCTGGCTGGGTACTACCGAAGGTTTGTGGAAGGATTTTCTTTAATTGCGGAACAATTGACTAAGTTGTTGCAGAAAGGGGTTCTGTTTGTTTGGTCTGATAAGCAACAAGAGAGTTTCGAGAGGTTAAAGAGGATTTTGACAGAGGCTCCAGTGTTGATTCAGCCGGAGGCTAGAAAAAAGTTTATCATTTACCGTGATGCTTCACACACGGGACTAGGATGCGTGTTGATGCAAGATGGGAAGGTTGTTGTGTATGCATCTCGGCAGCTAAGACCGCATTAATCAAGTTATCCCACACATGATTTGGAATTGGCGGCAATGGTTTTTCCCTTGAAGATCTGGAGGCATTATCTGTACGGGGAGAAATCCGTCATTTATACCGATCATAAGAGCTTAAAATACCTTTTGACTTAGAAGGAGTTGAATCTAAGGCAAATAAGGTGGATTGAGTTGTTAAATGATTATGATTGCTCGATTGAGTACCATCCGGGAAAAGCCAACATGGTGGCGGATGCTCTGAGTCGTAAAGTAATCTCTGATTTGAGAGTAATGGTTGCTCACCTCAGTTTATACGATGATGGGAGTTTATTAGCTGAACTTCAGGTGAAACCCTCTTGGGTCAGTCAAGTTAAGGCGAAGCAGCAGACCGATGAGTTGCTAAAGGGGAAGTCTCAGGTAGGATCAAGTGATGGATCAATAGAATTCAGTATGAATGAGAAAGGGCTACTATGTTTTCGAGGAAGAATTTGCATGTCGAAAGATCCTGAGTTGAGGCGTAAGATTTTGCTAGAAGCGCATAGTAGTCCATACGCTATGCACCCTGGAGGGAGTAAGATGTATCGAGATTTGCGAGAATAGTTCTGGTGGCCGGGCTTGAAGCGAGAGGTGACCGAATTTGTAAGTAAGTGTTTTAACCTGTCAGCGGGTAAAGGTGGAACATCAGTTACCGTTAGGGTTGCTACAGCTGGTGAAGATCCCACAGTGGAAATGGGAATGAATCATAATGGACTTTGTTAGTGGGCTACCTTTCACACATACTAAGAAAGACTCAGTTTGGGTGATTGTTGATCGCTTGACGAAGTCTGCTCACTTCATACCAGTACGTGTCGATTACTCTCTGCAGAAATTAGCTAAGCTATATATAGCGGAGATGGTGAGACTATATGGAGTACCAGTATCAATCATATCGGACAGGGACCCTAGGTTCTCCTCACAATTTTGGAAGGCATTGCATAAAGCATTGGGTACGAAGTTTGATTTCATCTAAATTTCATCCTCGAACCGATTGACAAATCCGAAATGGTAATTCAGATCTTGGAGGACATGTTGAGAGGTTGTGTCATTGATTTCAGGAGTAGTTAGGAAGAATTTATACCATTAGCGGAGTTTGCTTACAACAACAGCTACCAGTCTAGTATTCAGATGGCGCCCTATGAAGCATTGTATGGGCGAAAGTGTCGTACTCCTACCTATTGGACGAAATTAGGGGAACGTCAGATTTTGGGTCCGGAGTTGGTTACTGAGACAGAGGAGAAGGTTGAGGTAATTCGGGCTCGACTGAAGGAAGCGTCAAACAGACAGAAGTCCTATGCTGATTTGAAGCGTAAAGACATGGAGTTTGCAATGGGTGACAAAGTATTCTTAAAGGTATCGCCATGGAAGAAAGTACTGAGGTTTGGACAGAAAGGTAAATTAAGTCCCAGATTTATCGGACCTTATCAGGTGTTGAAATGAGTAGGACCAGTAGCTTACCAGCTAGAGCTACCTTTTGAGCTATGCCGGATTCATAATGTATGCCACATCTCTATGCTGAGATAATATCATTCGGATCCATCCCGTGTGGTGTCTGTGGAAGAAATCGAAGTAAGACCTGACCTATCCTTTGAAGAGGAACCAGTGGAAATCTTAGATCGTGATGTCAAAGTACTGCGAAGGAAGATGGTTCCGTTGGTTAAAGTTCTGTGGCGGAATCACGGTTCTGAGGAGGCTACTTGGGAACTAGAGGAAGCAATGCGGCAGTAGTACCCGCATCTATTCTGATCAGGTAATTTCGAGGCCGAAATTTCTTTTAGGGGGTAGAACTTAACATCCTAAATTGGTGGGCCTTTGCGTTTGATGTGTAGTTATGTTTAATGTGAGTATTAGGGGTCCAGAATGGGCTCGAGGTTGGGCAGAGGCCTTAATCAAAATTTCTGTTTGGACACTCTAGTGGAAAGCCTGATATGATAGGTCTTAAAAGATGTTATCTGTGATTATAAGACACAGATGGGCTTGTGGCCCAGTGGCAAAGTGGCGCCACTTAGAGAGTAGGGAGGTGGCGTCAGCTGAGGAGGCTCAAGTTCGAGTCGCATAAAGCCCAATTATTTTAATTAAGATTTGTTAATTTTCGGCATTTAAGTGGGTAGAGTGGGACGGCAATGATTCTTGAAATTAGGAGGATTTATTTGAGTGGATAATGCAGATAATATGGCGGATAAAGGGAGGAAGAGGTGGTGTGATCTAGGCTTCTTTTGGAGATGTGATCAGATAAAGATAAGGGAGGAAATCTAGGATTTATCTGCTGGTCACAGTGGTGGCCGAAATTCCAACACTGAGGTGGAGGAGGAATCGGTTCTGGCGTGTTCAAGTGGTGCCGAAATTTCCCTTGATTAATAGCTTAGTTTCAGTTTTAAAAAGGGGCATTTTCGGATTTTAGGTAGTAGGTGCCAAAAATTGGTTTAAGTAGGGGGGATATCTCTTCAATTTCGCCATTTGGATCTTATTCTCTTAATCTCTTCTCTCAATCATCTCCTTCTCAAAAGCTGAAACTCTAAACTTTCTTCTCATCTCCATAGCCGAATATCCTTATCTATTCTTTTCTCTTTGTTGATTTCTTCATTAAAGCTGAATCTCCATAGATCTCTTGATATCATCTTTTCTTTTTGATCTTCTGAAAAGCCAAAATTCTCTAGGAGTTGCTGAATTCTCTGTGCTAAGGTAAGTGCCAATTTCTTCTGTTCTTCCTTTCTCTTTTAGTTTTTAGAGGCCAAAGCCGAAAGGCTGTTTGAGGTGGCAAGGTTATCTTTTGAGTAACATTTTGACTATTCTTGTATTCTTATTTTGGGCCGGCACATCAGGAATTGAAGTAGATCGTCTAGATCTAAAAGCCGAAAACCGCTAGTCCCTAAACTTCACCTCTTTCGAGATTTTAAGATAAGGGGATTTTCTTTAGATTTTCGTTAGGTTGTTCATTATAATTATGATCTTGACTCTATGATATGGATTAACAACCATATGTTTTGATGGTAGCAACTGATAAGGTCTTTTGATGGAATCAAATGTCGATCAGGCGAAGGAGGGGATTGGATCTGTAAACCCAATCCTTAAATTTAAGAAGCGTGCGGTGTCAGCAGTTTGGGATTGGCCACCGGGTTGTGGACCGACTTCAGAACAAAACGTTAGACAGTTAGCAGTCGTATTGGCTTCTGATAGTGTCGACATAGAAAGTCTCGTCTTGTCTGTAATTAGGTGTGTAGATCTCTAACACACTAATTAATCTGTACTATATATGTTATGGGCTAAAAGCGGGAAGAAGGCTGTATGAACAGTCGTATTACCCGAAAAGGGTAGGCAAGGGATGCCAGGTACGTAATCATAGAAACTTCTCTATGTGTATCGATGTATGTGATAGTCTGTGATCTTTTAGGTTGTATATTGTTTTGCTTCTGCATGGATGTGTACATGGGATGGGGTTAATATGATGAAGGGGAAGAGCATGTTAATAGGTCACTTGGTGATCGGTGGTTAAACCACGAATTGTAAAGTTAGGTCACAATAGTGATCAGTCACTAAGCCACGTTGAATTTATTCCTGATTGTTAGGAATAGGCAGCATGACTGTCGATATGGTGTGTAGCGGTTGGTGGGTTGATTGTAGAAATCCCCGAGGTGTGTTGGTGAGTGCACGGCCGTGTGTGTAGAGGATGGACTTTTAGGTTGGGTTGGGCCATGTAGCATGTAAATATTCTGTTGCCATTATGTATGGGCCAAGACCCATTATGTGTTTGTGGGCCTCAAGCCTTTTATGTAACACCCCTTACCCGAGACCTTTGCCGGAGTCGAGTATGTGGCATTACTAGACTTGACTACTAGTTTGGGGCAAAAGAATTTAAAGCTGTCCAACTGCATCATGTTGACTAAATTGACCATAACTCGAGTTACAAAACTCAAAATTTAGATCCGTAAATTTTCCTTGAAACTAGACTCATATATATATATATACCATAATTTTTCCAGAATTTTTCATGTGGCCAATTAGTACAGTTTATTCATTAAAGTTTCCCCTATTTCACTGTTGATGATTCTGACCTATCATTATAAAAACTCAGTTATCTCATTATACAAAATTTCAATAATGTTCTTGTTTATTCCAATAAAAATTAAACTCATTAAGGATTCTAAGCATATAAACTATGCTCCCTGATTATTTTTGTACAATTTTTAACAATTTTTCCATGACAGAACAGGGAATCACGAATTCATTCAGAACAAGTCTCACTAAAATTTAAATATCTCATAATATAAAATTCCTTTTCCTACTCTGTTTCTTTCATATCAAAATAGACACAATAAGATTTAATTCTATATCTCATTCACTTTCTAATTCCATTTCTCCTATTTTTGGTGATTTTTCAAAATCACGTGACTGCTGCTAACCAAAAACTGTTTCATTGCAAAAATATGGTTAACTAGTTTATAACATCTTTACCAAATTAACAACCAAATTCACTCATACTCTTATCTATCCTTATGTCACAACCGAATCAACCAAATGCACACAGTAGATATCATGAATACCCTTCAATCAAGACATATAGCATAATAACCAAATGAACGTAAGCCATAATCAATAAAACTGTAGTAAAGCATTGAAGTTAGGCCATTTTCGCATGGCTTAATTTATACAAAACCAAAATCTAACATTTCAAATTTCAATCTAGCCTATACATGCCATAGGTTTAAAAATTCAACTTATAAAATACCAGCGATGATCGATAGTGTGATAGACTTTGTGATGATCCCGAGCTCAGTAACTTGATTTCAAAATCTAATAAACAATGCAAACAAGCTCATACAATAAGCTATCATAGGTTAGTAAGTTATAAGCAATTACATAACAACAATGCATTATATCATTATATTAGTAAGGCCAATTTAAAATAATCACAATCGAGGTTTAAAACTATAACTATAATTTATATCACCATTTCTAAACCTTCACATTTCATAGCCTTACGGCCAAACACACACACATTCAATAATAGATTTCACATCGATCTATAAATCACTTTTTTCATATCAAGACCAATACATATACATTTGTTCAAGTATATACATATCAACTACTAAATTTTCTTTCTTACCTTTCAATCCATATAATTCACATACATTCTCCAATTGTATCACATATAACTAGTAACAAATATCAATTTACTAATTTACCTTATCTCCAATAACCAATAGACTTACACATACACAAACATCGAACTCATTTACGAATTTAAGTTCCACATCATCAAAAATCTATTTAAACATATACTTATAATAATTCACCTAAGATAAAGCCCGCTAGGCATAAAGCCCGATATCTTTCATCGGCACAAAGCTTTGCTGAGCTTAAAGCCCGATATTATCCACCAAGCACAAAGCTGCTAGGCTTAAAGCCCGAATACTTTCATCGCACAAAGCTTTGCTAGGCTCAAAGCCTCGAATATCATATTTATAAAGTTGTTTCATAACCAATTCATATATCGAAACTTTTATACACTTCATAATCTTTGTACGAATTTTTTTAACATCATATCTCAATCGAACTAAACTTAATCATATTAAATTATACCTTTAAAATAACGATCCACCTAAGCCACCCTTTAACATATATACTAGATCCCGAATGATAAGATCTCAAAGTATCAACTTACTGAATTCAACCTTTGAGATTACAATTGATCGCACACTTAGTGCTCTTTAGCCGATCATTTCCTCGATCCACATAAACATATATAATTTCACTATCAATATTATCTATACCCAATTAAAACATCTATTATTCATAGTTCATTCTTCCATCTCAACCCATCATATTCGGCAACCATTAATGCACGTATAAATATATATACATATCAAGGATAACTCTTATCAATTATCAACCGCCAACACATTCGGGTAACATACAATATATGAACCTAACCACCGAATTCAATACAACCAAAATTCTTCGCTATTTATTTACACATATACTATCACCCAATGTAAATATATATATACACATACTTTTATCCATCTCAAATAATCAAGCTTAAATATTCATATATATAAAACTTAAACCACAATTGTATATATACCAATTCACTTATTTTATTTCTATGATCAACATCACATTCAATTATATCATTGCCATATATATGCATCACATTCGGTTATATTCATTTCTCAATTCAATGTCACATTCGGGTATATCATTGACATATATATACATGTCACATTCGAATGAACCAATGACATATATATATGCCTCTCATTCGGTTCTACTTTATACATATATAAATAATACATTTGGCTACATTAAAAATCAGTATACATACTTCCATTAAACTTTAGTACATCAATATAGATAAATTCCATATAACCTGATTGCTTAAAAACTTACCTCGGACAATGTAAAATGGAACGGGGCGACTAGTCGACAACTTTCGTTTTCCCCCAATCCGAGTCCGATTTCTTTTGTTCTTGATCTATATAATTTCAAATTAACCCCATTTAAACATTATTTCATTCAATTTAATCTAACAACACATAAATACACAAATTGCCATTTTGCCCCCAATATTTACATTATTAACAATTTAGTCCATATAGCCCAAAACACAAAATATTAAGAATTTAACCATATCCAACAAGGGCCGAATATTCATTACTCTTCTATCAACTCATTTCTTCAATTATTTTGCTATTTAACCTTTTCAAAAATTTTCTTTTTACAAAGTAATCCCTATACCAAGTTTCAAATAGAAATCCAAAGAAAAATCTTGTTAATCTAGCATGCGAATATTCTATTCTATTATTAACTATCCAAACATCAAATTTTATCCATGGCAACATTAAATTTTTATAACCATTTTCAAAATTTCGGTTATGGCTAGATAGATTTCATGGCAACAACCTCAAAAATGCTAAGATTAACAAAAACCAAGTTCATTTACTCACCTTATGAGAACATGCAAGGACCAAATATTTTGAGAGCTCAAACCCCTCTCTTCTTCTTTTTGTTTCGGTGATAAAAAGGAGAAGATGATGATGATTCCCTCTTTTGTTTTTCTTATTTTCGGTCACTAGAAAGAAAGATGAACACACTTGCTTTTCTTTTATTATTAATTCATTTATCACTTTTTTTTTTATTATTACCTAGTGACATGTAATATAATAATAAATAATTATGTTAATATTACATGCAAATGATGGCCGGCCACTAGGCTTAATCTTTTGGCAAATTTACACTTTTAATACCTCAATCTAAAAAGCCATCTCCAATTTAGTACTAACACATTCTACCACCAATTTTTCATTTTATGCAATTAAACCCTTTTTCACAATTAAGCACCAAAACGATCAAATTTTAATACGAAATTTTCACTAACATCAAATCACACATATTAAGCATAGAAAGTAATATTAAAATATTTTTTTGACTCAGATTCATGGTCCCGAAACCACCGTTTCGATCAGGGTCAAAATCGGGCTGTTACAACTCTTCCCCCCTTAAGGATTTTCGTCCTCGAAAATCTTACCGTTGAATAAATTTGGGTATCGTTCTTTCATCGAAGCCTCAAGTTCCCAAGCTGCTTCCTCGACCCCATGCTTATACCACAAAGATTTTCACCAACGAGTTTCTTATTACGCAACTCTTTCACTTCGTGAGCCAAAATACGAATCGGTTCTTCCTCTTAGGTCAAATCGTTCGAATCTCAATTTACGACGGAAAAATCACATGAAAAGGATCGGATCTATATCTTGAGGCATCGAAACATGGAAAACGTTGTTGATCTTTTCTAACTCAAGTGCAACATCAACTCAGTATACAACCGCCCGATCGCTCAATAATCTCATGTGATCCTAATAAATCTCGGACTCGACTTGCCCTTACGACCCGAATCTAAGTATCTTTTTCCACGGCGATACTTTCAAGAACACTCGATCACCCTCTTGAAACTCTATATCTTTTCGTTTTAAATCCGCGTACGACTTCTGACGATGTGGCTTGTAAACTTTCTCGTATCACATTTACTTTCTGTTCAGTCTCCCTGATTAACTCAACCCGTATATCTTGCTTTCACTCAGCTCGGTCCAATATAAAGGTGTACGATATTTACGACCGTACAAAGCTTCATAAGGTGCTTCTTCTTTTTTCTTTTTTTTTTTGTACGGAAATCCAATCAGAGGTAGATGTCGTTCCTACGTACCTTTGAACTCAAGAATACAACATTTCAACATATCCTCCAGTATCTGAATGACTCGTTTAGACTGACTACTTGTTTGTGGATGGAAAGCTGTGCTGAAATATAATTTCGTACCTAAAGCAACATGCAGTTTCTTCCAAAACCCCGATGTAAACCTCAGATCTTTATTCAAATTAATAGATATAGGTACACCATGTAATCTTTCAAATTGAGAAACATACAATTCAACCAACTTATCAAACGAGTAGGCTGTACATAACTAAAACAAAATAAACCGATTTAGCCATTTAATCGACAATAACCCAAATTGCATCTTTATTACTCAGTGTCAACAGAAAACCAAATTTACAATGACTCTATGCCCATTCCATTCAGGTATCATTATCAGCTGAAGCAACCCAGAAGGTACCTGATGCTCGACTTTTAACTTGTTAACAGATTAAGCATTTCAATGAAAAGTCAGAAATATCTCATTTCATACCATACCACCAGTAAAATTGTTTTATATCATTATGCATATTTATACTACCTGAGTGAACAGATAATCAACTATTGTGGGCTTTATTCAAAATCATCTGAATCAACATCTGAATTCCTCGGAACACATATTTGGTTTTTGAACCTCAGACAAATTTCAGCATCAACTTCGAAACTCTGAATCAACCTTCAAATCACATTGGACCTGCTTTGCTAACAAATCATTATCAACTTTTTGAGTATCACTAATTTTACTGAATAAATAACGGTCTTACTTTTAATTCAACTATTATTGAACTATCATCAGACATAGCCATATACGCATTCATTGCACACCAAGCAAACAGTGATTTTCGGCTTAACACATCAGTAACAACATTAGCTTTTCTCGGATGGTAGTCAATCACAAGCTCATAGTCCTTTAAGAATTCTAACCATAAGGAATCACAGGATATCTCTGTATGCTCCATTATTATACTTCAACCCGTCCATTGACACATAAATGAGGTTCGTAAACTCTTCATTCAATTTATGCTAAATCAGAACTAATATTTTAATGGATAATGTCTGCGTGCAAAAGAAAACTTCAACAATTGAACTAACTTTAATTTTCATCATCTGAAGCTACACTGAATATCAGAAAATTACAACCCATATAAAATGATATCAATTTCGATGATATTCCAAAAACGTCCAAAAAGAACAATATCACTCGTAAATGCTGAAATCCACAGTAGTAGAAGCAATATAATCTTCACATATTTTCAACAGAATAAGAGCCAGCAGAAACATAATATTAGCATTATACAGATTTCACCATCGTCTTTCATATCCGCACAAAGGAATAAATACCAAAGAAAAACATAACAATGTCGAATATAACCCCAAACAAACCAACGATACTTTCGTCTATTAATATGTTTAGCCAATGTTCTTTTATGATAAAAATTCCTTCTGAAATCAAACAATCACATATACTTCTGAGAATCAATATACTCATAGAATGTCCAAAAGGAATCATAATAACTGCCTGACTATAACCACCACACCTGAACCTCAATACAATTCAAACATTATTTCAACTGTCTAATTCGCCATTAGAAATTTTCACATTATCCCTTCTCTAATGTAAATCAATTTAGAAAAGCTTTTAACTAATATTTTCCTTAGTTAACATACGAAATAAGTCATTTGATCGAAGATAACTTTTCTTTAACAAAGTGACGTCACATAATTTGAATAATCTGCAGAACTATCCAATGTCTCCTTTAATCTTTCGTCTTCATTTGCTGATTCAATCTCTTTTACGCCCACATCATTAATCTTTAGAACACGGACTTACGTAATTCCACACTCTTGAGCTTATTTGACCCAGATCTTACAGATTTCACAACAACATTTCGCTAATAAGGGGGGTGAGGTAATAAAGCCTCAAATTTAACTTACATATATATATACAACACACACTTTCACCAATAGTCAATTCATTAATACTTTCATATTGTCCAAACGTTTAAATAAACATTTTCTTTTAATCACCTTTATTCTTAGCACTTAATTCATATCCCAACTCAAATCATTAATTTACGATCAAAACATTTCAGATAGAAATCACAACTCACATATCATAATCTATGTGCTCATATAATTATAACATTTATCAACATCAATATATCATACTCTTTGATCCATACCTTTATGAGTTTTAAACTCATCATCAACACATTTCCATTCAAACATTCGAGTACACATTCCGTACTATCAAAATTAGCTCAGTGGAAAACTTATCTGTCTCATCAAAAAAAAAATTTTCGTCAGAGTCAGGAGATATCACACTATCGCAGGTTAAATATGCATGTATAGCTAGACTCACACGCGCTACTTTAGTCCGAGAACCGACCAAACCGTAGCTCTGATACCAACAAAATGTAACACCCCTTACCCGAGACCTTTGCCGAAGTCGAGTATGTGGCATTACTAGACTTGACTACTAGTTCGGGGCATAAGAATTTAAAGCTGTCCAACTGCGTCATGCCCACTAAATTGACCATAACTCGAGTTACAAAACTCAAAATTTAGATCCGTAAATTTTCCTTGAAACTAGACTCATATATATATACCATAATTTTTCCAGAATTTTTCATGTGGCCAATTAGTACAGTTTATTCATCAAAGTTTCCCCTATTTCACTATTGACGATTCTGACCTATCATTACAAAAACTCAGTTATCTCATTGTACAAAATTTCAATAATGTTCTTGTTTATTCCAATCAAAAATAGACTCATTAAGGATTCTAAGCATATAAACTATGCTCCCTGATTATTTTTGTACAATTTTTAACAATTTTTCCATGACAGAACAGGGAATCACGAATTCATTCAGAACAAGTCTCACTAAAATTTAAATATCTCATAATATAAAATTCCTTTTCCTACTCTGTTTCTTTCATATCAAAATAGACACAATAAGATTTAATTCTATATCTCATTCACTTTCTAATTCCATTTCTCCTATTTTTGGTGATTTTTCAAAATCACGTCACTGCTGCTAACCAAAAACTGTTTCATTGCAAAAATATGGTTAACTAGTTTATAACATCTTTACCAAATTAACAACCAAATTCACTCATACTCTTATCTATCCATATGTCACAACCGAATCAACCAAATGCACACAGTAGATATCATGAATACCCTTCAATCAAGACATATAGCATAATAACCAAATGAACGTAAGCCATAATCAATAAAACCGTAGTAAAGCATTGAAGTTAGGCCATTTTCGCATGGCTTAATTTATACAAAACCAAAATCTAACATTTCAAATTTCAATCTAGCCTATGCATGCCATAGGTTTAAAAATTCAACTTATAAAATACCGAAAACTGTCGATAGTGTGATAGACTTTGACGATGATCCCGAGCTCGTAACTTGATTTCAAAATCTAATAAACAATGCAAACAAGCTCATACAATAAGCTATCATAGGTTAGTAAGTTATAAGCAATTACATAACAACAATGCATTATATCATTATATTAGTAAGGCCAATTTAAAATAATCACAATCGAGGTTTAAAACTATAACTATAATTTATATCACCATTTCTAAACCTTCACATTTCATAGCCTTACGGCCAAACACACACACATTCAATAATAGATTTCACATCGATCTATAAATCACTTTTTTCATATCAAGACCAATACATATACATTTGTTCAAGTATATACATATTAACTACTAAATTTTCTTTCTTACCTTTCAATCCATATAATTCACATACATTCTCCAATTGTATCACATATAACTAGTAACAAATATCAATTTACTAATTTACCTTATCTCCAATAACCAATAGACTTACACATACCGAACATCGAACTCATTTACCGAATTTAAGTTCCACATCATCAAAAATCTATTTAAACATATACTTATAATAATTCACCTATAAAGCTGCTGAGCATAAAGCCCGATATCTTTCATCGGCACAAAGCTTCTGCTAGGCTTAAAGCCCGAATACTTTCATCGGCACAAAGCACACTAGGCTCAAAGCTTTGAATATCATATTTATAAAGTTGTTTCATAACCAATTCATATATCGGAACTTTTATACACTTCATAATCTTTGTACGAATTTTTTTTTAACATCATATCTCAATCGAACTAAACTTAATCATATTAAATTATACCTTTAAAATAACGATCCACCTAAGCCACCCTTTAACATATATACTAGATCCCGAATGATAAGATCTCATAGTATCAACTTCACTGAATTCAACCTTTGAGATTACAATTGATCGCACACTTAGTGCTCTTTTAGCCGATCATTTCCTCGATCACATAAACATATATAATTTCACTATCAATATTATCTATACCCAATTAAAACATCTATTATTCATAGCTCATTCTTCCATCTCAACCCATCATATTCGGCAACCATTAATGTACGTATAAATATATATACATATCAAGGATAACTCTTATCAATTATCAACCGCCAACACATTCGGGTAACATACAATATATGAACCTAACCACCGAATTCAATACAACCAAAATTCTTCGCTATTTATTTACACATATACTATCACCCAATGTAAATATATATATACACATACTTTTATCCATCTCAAATAATCAAGCTTAAATATTCATATATATAAAACTTAAACCACAATTGTATATATACCAATTCACTTATTTTATTTCTATGATCAACATCACATTCAATTATATCATTGCCATATATATGCATCACATTCGGTTATATTCATTTCTCAATTCAATGTCACATTCGGGTATATCATTGACATATATATACACGTCACATTCGAATGAACCAATGACATATATATATATGCCTCTCATTCGGTTCTACTTTATACATATATAAATAATAAATTTGGCTACATTAAAAATCAGTATACACACTTCCATTAAATTTTAGTACATCAATATAGATAAATTCCATATAACCTGATTGCTTAAAAACTTACCTCGGACAATGTAAAATGGAACGGGGCGACTAGTCGACAACTTTTGTTTTTCCCCAATCCGAGTCCGATTTCTTTTGTTCTTGATCTATATAATTTCAAATTAACCCCATTTAAACATTATTTCATTCAATTTAATCTAACAACACATAAATACACAAATTGCCATTTTTACCCCCAATATTTACATTATTAACAATTTAGTCCATATAGCCCAAAACACAAAATATTAAGAATTTAACCATATCCAACAAGGGCCGAATATTCATTACTCTTCTATCAACTCATTTCTTCAATTATTTTCTTTTTTCAAAATAATCCCTATACCAAGTTTCAAATAGAAATCCAAAGAAAAATCTTGCTAATCTAGCATGCTAATATTCTATTCTATTATTAACTATCCAAACATCAAATTTTATCCATGGCAACATTAAATTTTTATAACCAATTTCAAAATTTCGGTTATGGCTAGATAGATTTCATGGCAACAACCTCAAAAATGCTAAGATTAACAAAAACCAAGTTCATTTACTCACCTTATGAGAACATGCAAGGACCGAATATTTTGAGAGCTCAAACCCCTCTCTTCTTCTTTTTGTTTCGGTGATAAAAAGGAGAAGATGATGATGATTCCCTCTTTTGTTTTTCTTATTTTCGGTCACTAGAAAGAAAGATGAACACACTTGCTTTTCTTTTATTATTAATTCATTTATCACTTTTTTTTTATTATTACCTAGTGACATGTAATATAATAATAAATAATTATGTTATTATTACATTCAAATGATGGCCGGCCACTAGGCTTAATCTTTTGGCAAATTTACACTTTTAATACCTCAATCTAAAAGGCCATCTCCAATTTAGTACTAACACATTCTACCACCAATTTTTCATTTTATGCAATTAAACCCTTTTTCACAATTAAGCACCAAAACGATCAAATTTTAATACGAAATTTTCACTAACATCAAATCACACATATTAAGCATAGAAAGTAATATTAAAATATTTTTTTGACTCAGATTCATGGTCCCGAAACCACCGTTCCGATCAGGGTCAAAATCGGGCTGTTACATTTTATGTGTTTTCGGGATTTGCACACTGGGTCTTGGTGACTCACCCCTTTAAATTCCCTGACTTTTCAGATGAGTAGTAGATCGTGGGCATGGGAGCCGAGGCAGATTCGAGGGGCCATCAAGTCTTTTATTTTCATAAATTATTTCCGGTTTTCTTTTATGTTTTTATTTTGGGACTATTTATGTAATAAGGCTCCATAGCTTAGGTTATCAATATTATATTTGTTAATGTTTATATTTTATAAATTTATGTTCAAAAACTTATTTATAAGAAGGAAAAAAAAATGGGATTTTCAAACGAGTTCTAAGAAAACAACTACAAAGGTTTTCTACAAATAACACTTACTTAACGAATACCTGCATAAACAAACCGAGATTTCAAATCCCTTCAAAGCATAGTTTTTAACATTTAACCCGTAGCATACCAGATCTGGTCGTACCGTTTGGGCCGGGTTTGGGGTGTTACATGCCCACATTGCTTTGTGTTCCAGTTCAACTGGCGAGTGACATGCTTTCCCAAAAACCAATTGATATGGTGACATCCCTAATGGAGTTTTGTATGCTATCCGCAATGCCCATAAAGTGTCATCCAATTAGAAAGACCAATCTTTCCTCGAAGGGTTTACACTTCTCAAGAATGTTCTTAATTTGTCGATTCGATACTTCGGCTTGTCCATTTGTTTGTGGATGATAAGTAGTAGCCATTCTATGATTAACTCCATATCTCTTCAGTGCGGTTGCCACTTGGTTGCAATGAATGTGTGTATCTTGATCACTAATCAGTGCCTTTGGTGTGCTGAAGCGGCTGGGTATATGCTTGTGAAAAAATTTTAGCACTGTCTTTGCATCATCTTTTGAGATTGCAACAGCTTCAACCCACTTCGAGACGTAGTTAACAGCTGCTAATATATAAAGATTTCCAAATAAACTCAGAAACAGTCCCATAAAATCCATTCCCCAAACATCGAATAATTCAATCTCCGTAATTGGCTGTTGCAACATTTCATTGCATCTGGATATGGAACAGGTGCGCTAACACTTATCACATTGGTTCACAAAATTGTGGGCGTATTTGAATAATGACAGCCAGTAGAATCCTAATTGGAGAACTTTAGCAGAAGTTCTCATACCACCGAAATGACCTCTATAAGGAGCACCATGACAATGCTTCAGGATTGAAAGCATCTCCTCTTCCAGAACACAATGTCGAATAATGTTGTCATTGCATACCTTGAATAAATATGGCTCGTTCTAATGATACTTCACTTCGTCACAAATAAATATTTGTTTTTTATGGCCTGTAACACCCAATCGGAGTTTTCCACACACTACATAATTAACAAAATTTGCATACCAAGGACTTGCATCTGCGACAAATAACTTCTTATGTAACAGACCAATTTTGACCCAAATCAGGATGGTGGTTTCGGGACCACGAATTCGAGTCCGAGAAATATTTTAATATTATATTTTGTGTTTGTTATATGTGATTTAGTGAGTGTGAAAAATTTCGTAGAAAAATTTAGTCGTTTAAGTGCTCAATTTGATAAAAAGGATTTAATCGAGAAAAGCGCAAAAGTTGCATGCTAAAGTGAAGAGTACTAAATTGATTGTGGCTTTTTAAGTGGGTGTACCAAAAGGGCAATTAGCCCATTCACCATAGTAAGGGACGGCAATGGGCTTTTATAAGTCCAAATTTCATGTTAATTTAGTTTATTACCAAGTTATATTAGAATATTAAGTATAATGTTAAATTATATGTGAAATACAACATTATTATAATAAGAATGAGTGGGAAGAAAGAGAACATCACGTTGTTCATCTTCTTGGCGAATTTTTGAGGAGAAAAACTCCATTGTTGGAGCTTGAAGTTTCGGCAACTTAGAGCTTGATTTGGGGTAGGTATTTTGCTTAGTTTTTGATAAATTTTACGTTTTTGAGATCGTTGTGCCGTATTTTACCCGACCCATGTCTAAATTTTTGAAAATACTATGTATGTAGGATTGACCATTAACAAGCTTGGATAGTTTTGATGTTTGATGATTTTAAATTAAATGTATGTTAAAGATTTACAAGTTTTGAATTGGGATTTTTGGTAATTTTGAGTATATAGGGCTAAATTGAAAAGAATAAATTTGTGAAGGATTAAAATGTCAAATAAACGAAATGCATGGACACATATGGCCATAGGGATATTCGGCCAAGCTATAAAGTTGGAAAATTTTGCTTATTTGGTGTTTTGTGTAAATTGGACCAAATTGTAAAATGGGAAATATTAGGGGCAAAATGGTAAATTGCCCATTAGGGTGTTTTGAGACTAAATTGAGATGAAATGAGATTAAATGAGCTAAATTCTAATGTGTTTTAGATCAAGAGCAAAGAAAGACAGAAATTAGACCGGGGAAAAAGCGAAGGTTCTCGAATAAGCCGATTCGCACGGACTATCGACAACCGAGGTAAGTCCTTTAGCTAAAATACGTCAATAAATTAATTATGAACTTAATGAATGATGAATTGTGAAAATTTAGAGTATAAATTCATGATGTAGCCGAATGTAAATGAATAGCATTAAAGTGAATTTATTTTGGCTAAGGCAAAGTGAATAATAAGTAAGTCCTTAAGCTATAGTATATTGAAGAATTAATTATAAATCAATTGTACGATAATGTTTCATAAATTTTAGTAGATATTCATGTCATAGCCGAATGTATATAAGCCTATTAGAATGGTTTTGATTGTTTGATGTAAATAAGCCAAAGTACTTTCATTATGTGATATAGTATAAAAGCAGTGTAACGATGATTGATTACATTAATGTGTTTCAGGCTTTAAGCCTAGCAGGCCTAGTGCCGGTGATTTAATTCGGGCTTTAAGCCTAGCAGGCCTAGTGCCGATGATTTAATTCGGGCTTTAAGCCTAGTAGGCCTAGTGTCAGTGATTTAATTCGGGCTTTAAGCCTAGCAGGCCTTGTGCCGGTGTTATTTATCGGGCTTTTATGCCCAGCAGTTTGATGCCTGGTGTGTTGTATTTCACAAATTAGAAACCGAAATTGTGTTGAGGCGAATTAAAGCAAATTTATCGAGTTAACGGTTCAGGTGAGTATGTAAATTAGGAATGAGCTTCTTACTTAATTAAGACAAGGTAAACTAGTGATTTATTACCAATGGTATGTGTTCTCGGTTTTATTGATGAATGATGTGGTTGTATAATTGATGACATGTTATAATAATTGATATTCAAGTATATGAATATTTGTACCTATGGTTACATGATGACACTTTGGATTTAAAGATTGGATTATGAACAAATATTTTGATCACAATATGTGGGCAAAGAGAAATTTTCCTACGAATTTATACTTAGTCACATCGATATGAAGTTGAAAGTTTGATAATAAATATGAGCACAAGCCTACAAGTTGAATTGTAGTAATTAAATTGTTGATATTTGATTGTTATATTTTTATGAAATTAGGACTTACTAAGCTAGCAAGCTTATCGTGTGAAATGTTTCCTTTGTTTTATAGATTAGGTACAAGCTACAAGCTCGTCGGGATCGTTCAGAAAGTCGCTCACACTATCAATCTACATTTTGGTACTCTTTCATTTTGGATTTAAATGAAGGCATGTATAGGAATGACTGGGTCTTTGTTTTGATGAATTCTTAAGGTTCATGTATATAATAGCCATGCGAATATGGCTAAATTTTTAGTTAAGTATGTTTTTTTTGTGTTTTTGATACGAATGTCGGTTTATGTTGGCAATGTTTATGCATACTTAATCGGAGTTAATCGTTGTTGATAATGAAATGTTTGTGTACGAAATGAATCCTTGAATTAGGGATGTAGGTATGTTTGGTTAGAAGTTAGTTTTTCATAAATTGCACCGAAACAGCTTGTTGTAGCAGCAGTGATGTGATTTAGAAAAATCACCAAAAATTGGATATATTGAATTAGAAGGTGAATGAGATATGAAATTAAACCTTATTGTGTCTATTTTTACATGAAAGAAACACAGTAGGAAAAGGACTTATATATTATGAGATAATTAAGTTTTAGTGAGACCTGCTCTAAATGAATTCGTGAGTCACTGTTCTGTTTTGGAAAATTTGTTAAAAAGTGTACAAAAATAATTAAGAAGCATGGTTATATGTGTAGAATCCTTAATGAGTCTATTTTGCATTGGTATAAACAAGAACATTATAGGAAATTTGTGGAATGAGATAATTGTATTTTTGTAAAGACAGGTCAGAATTGTCAAGCAGTGTAATAAAGGTAACTTTGATGAATAAACTGTACTAATTGGCCACATGAAAAATTCTGGAAAAATTATGGTGAAAAGTTATATGAGTCTAGTTTCAAGGAAAATTTACGGATCTAAATTTTGAGTTTTTTTAACTCGAGTTATGGTCGATTTAGTCAGCGTGACACAGTTGGACAACTTTAAAATTTTTTTGCTCCGAGTTAATAGTCAAGTCTAGTAATACCACATACCCGATTTCGGCAAGGGTTTCGGGTAAGGGGTGTTACATCTTATCTGGGAATGCATCGACAAATTGAAGTATGTTTCCATCTTCGCTACCAACTTCCAATCGAGAAAAATGGTTTGCAACTTGATTCCCTGAACCCTTACGGTCTTTTATCTCGATGTCAAATTCTTTCAATAGTAATATCCAACGTATCAGTCTTGGTTTGGCATCCTTTTTTGCAACAAGATATCTCAACATTGAGTGATCAATGAATACAGTAAACTTTGCATCGACAAGATAGGAACAAAACTTGTCGAAAGAAAAGACTACAGCCAGCAATTCTTTCCCTGTGGTGCTATAATTAAATTGAGCATCTGTAAGACTTTTGCTAGCATAATAGATGGCATGAAATATTTTTCCCTTTCGTGGTCCTGGAACCGCTCCCACAGCAAAGTTGCTTGCATCGCACATAATTTCAAAAGGTTGAGCCCAATCTGGTGCAACGACAATAGGTGCATTCACTAGCTGCCTTTTTAACTGAATAAAGGCATCCAAATATGTATCGTCAAAGAAGAACTTTCGATTTTTTTCCAGCAATGAGCATAAGGGCTTTGCAATTTTTGAAAAATCTCTAATAAGCCTTTAGTAAAACCTCGCATGTCCAATAAAATTACGATACCCTTCACATTTATTGGTGGAGGTAATTTCTCAATGATTTCCACCTTATCTTTGTCTACATGAATGCCTTGACTAGAGATGCGATGGCCTAACATAATGCTTTCAGTTGCCATGAAATGACATTTTTCCCAATTTAGGATAAGATGTGTGTCCTCACATGGCTTCAATACTTTATCAAAATTGTCAACGCAATGATCAAAATCATTCCCATAGGTTGAGAAATCATCCATAAAAAACACTAAAGAGTCTTCAATCATATTTGAGAATATTGCCATCATGCACCTTTGAAATGTGGCTGGTGCGTTACAAATACTGAAAGGCATACGGTGAAAAGCGAAAGTACCAAAGGGCCAGGTGAAGGTTGTTTTCTCTTGATCCTTCGGTGCGATAGCAATTTGATTGTACCGATAATAGCCGTCTAAAAAGCAATAATAGGCCTTTCCAGCAAGCCAATCCAACATTTGGTCAATGAAAGGAAGTGGAAAGTGATCCTTCTTTGTGGCCGCATTTAATTTGCAATAATCCATACAAACTCGCATCCCGTGGCAATGTGTGTCAGAATTAATTCATCCTTATCATTGTGAACCATAGTGATGCCACTCTTTTTAGGTACGCATTGCACTGGAGTTACCCAATTGCTATCAGAAATCGAGTAAATAATTCTAGCATCAAGCCATTTCATGATTTCCTTCTTGAAAACTTTCTTCATCTTCTCGTTTCTTTGTTGTTCAATCAATTGCTTACCTTTATCTTCCACTTTGATCTTGTGCATGCAAAAATAAGGACTAATACCTTAAATATTGGCAATACTCCAAGAAATAGCTCGTTTATGTTTCTTGAGAATATGGACCAATTTCTCTTGTTGAGTTACATCCAGTATTGCAGAGACAATAACTGGGAGAGTATTGTGATTACCCAGAAAGACATATTTAAGATAATGAGGTAATGGTTTCAATTCCAGAGTAGGAGATTCTTCATTTGATGGTTTGAGAATTGGGGTTGTTCTATTGGCTAGGTCTAAGAATTCAATCTGCCATCCATACTTGAGTTCAAGATTATTAGCTTCAACCATGCTATCACAATTATCTGAGAACACGACATCAGATGTCACTGCAAAATCTTCAGAAAGTATTGTGCTTTGGTCATTGAATTCTTCCTCAATTAGATTATCTAGCACATCGATAGTATGGCATTCTTATTTGTCCTTGCATTGAATAGATTTAAGAACACTAATGGTGACTTGTTCATCATTAAGTTGCATGGTTAGTTCACCTTTGTAAACATCAATAAGAGTTTGGACGGTGGCTAAAAATGGTCGTCCCAAGATTATGGGAACCTCCTTGTTTGCCTCGCAGTCAAGTATAATAAAATCAGCCGAAAAAATAAATTTATCCACATGAACTAAGACATCTTTGATGTGCCCTTCAGGTTGAGCCAAGCATCGATCGGCTAGTTGTAATGTCACTGCAGTAGGTTTCATGTAACCGATTCCCAACTTTCTGAAAGTAGATAATGGCATTAGATTAATACTAGCTCCCAAGTCGCATAAAGCCTTGCCGAAATAATGATTTCCAATTGAACATGGGGTGGTAATGCTCCTAGGATCTTTCAATTTAAGGGGCAACTTGTTTGTCAAAACAGCCTACAGCCTTCTATGAGTGCAATAGTTTCAATATTACTGAACTTCTTCTTCTTGGACAAGAGGTCTTTCATAAATTTCCCATAACTCAGAATTTGTACCAGAACGTCTAATAAAGAAATATTGATCTGCAGTTGCTTCAATGTGTCTAGGAACTGTTGATACTGCTTTTCATGCTCATTATTCCTGAATCTTTGTGGGAAACGTAAAGTAGAGATATATTTACTTACGCTGACACCTTTGATTGTGTTGATAGTTTCGAAGGTCAAACATTAGGCATATGAGTGAATATTTGTGGAACTTCTTTGTTTGTTGCATCGACAAACTCTTTAGATTCAACCTTCTCACCAGTGATCACTCCATCCGTATCTTAAGGTCCTATAGTAGAGTCTATAAGCGGTTCAGCAGTTTTTTTACCATTCCTATGAGTGATAGCCTTACAATGTTCTTTCCCTCTCGATTGTGTCACTAGGTAATGAGCCTGGTGGTCGAGTATTCAGATTTGAAGCAAGTTATCCTAATTGTGCCTCCAATGCTCGAATGGAAGATGAATTCCCTTGTACGATAGCTTCCGTGCGAGTAATAGCTCCTGCATTAACACCTCAAGAGTTGCTAATGGGTTAGAAGTACAAACTTAAGTGTATGATTGTTATCGATGTCCTTGAACATGCTGATTCGGTATTAAAGAGTGTTGTGGCTGCATCGGGTTTTGGTGTGGATGTGTCTGGCCTTGTTGTGGATGCATTTGATTGTGTTGATTGTAGTTCTACTATTTTTTATTGTAATTCCCTTGTCTTGGATTATAATTGCCTTGTATAGATGTATTCCCATATTTGAATGTTGCTGCATTTTGTCTAGCATTCTAAGTTCCCCAAAACTATTGGTTGCATGTAGAGTTGTTGTAAGGGTTACCATAAGAATTGTTGTGGATGTTACTAATATAATAGGCCTTCTCTGCATGTTGTAGACAATCTTCACAGCTATGGTTGTCACTACAAATCTTACAACAAAAAGTAGGAACATCAACTTGCTGAGCGACTTGTATAGGAGCAACGTCACGAGTTCCTCGCATATTTTTAATCATGTTTGTGAGGGAAGAAACTTGAGCACTTAGTATGGTTATTGCATCCAATTCAATAACTCCAGGAATAGTTTTTGCTTGTGTAGCTCTAGAGATAGGGTATTGATAATCATTCTGAGAAATTCTCTCAAGAATTCTCACAGCTTCAATATAAGTACAATCCAGCAGAGGTCCATTAGCTGATGAGTCAACAAGATTCCTTGTATGTGAATTCAACCCATTATAAAAAATCTCAATTTGTGTTTCTGGTTGAATGTTGTGCATGAGACAACATATAAGTAAAGATTTATAACATTCCCATGTGGTGTGAAGATTTTCATCATCCAGCTGATGATAAGCAGTAATATCATTTCAAAGACAAGCATTCATTATCGGCAGGTTAAATTGCAAAACAAAATGTGTTGCTAGTGCATCCCAAGAAGTAATTGATCCGGTAGGTAGCCTAAAAAACTAAGTACGAGCTCTTCCCTGTAAGGGATAAGGAAATAATTGCATCTTCAAGGCATCATCAGGAATGTCTTGCTGGCTAAAGGAAGTACAGATCAATAAAAAGGATTTAATATGTTCTCTCACATCTTTATGTGGCAGTCCAACATATTGTCCATTAGAATTCAACATTTAAAGCATTACTGGCTTAAGTTCAAAATTTCCAGCTTGGATTGCTGGCCTAATGACTCTTGGTTGTAAATCATCCAAGACAGGTACTACAAAATCTTGTATTGTCCTATTTTATATGTGAGCTTCTTGCGGCAATAATGCGTTATTAACATTTTGCTATTGCATCGGGGGTATGGCTACATTATTCCCTGGTAGAGCCATATTTCTTTGTTCATGAAGTTTACTCCGAATAGTCCTTTCATTTTTTGGATCAAAATCGGCAAGAAAATTCGACTTGCTTCTGCTCATAAAACACTTAAAATGAAGTTTAAGAAATAGCAACAAAAAAAAACCGGTTAGTGAATACTAAATATTATATAAGGAAAATAATGTACAATAAAGTGCAAGAACACATAAAAAAACAAAAATAAACATCAAACAAATGCCATCCTCGAAAATGACGCCAAAAACATGGTCAGCTATTAACGTCACAGCAATAATGTGCAGGCGTACACTTTCGATGCAAGTATAGTAGACAGATGTGAGTTTGTCCGATATCGATCCCATAGGGATGGTTGTATTTTGCCTATTAATGTTGATGCAATAACTAGACAGAAACGAGATAAATTATAAGGATAGTTGTCAGAGAAATAACCTGAAAACGATAAAATAAAATATGATAATGATAAACTGGGATCCCCAACATGAATCTTCAATAGAATACTAAGTGGTCACAAGGTATAAAACGATAGGTGATTGTCGAGGCAATAAATTTCAATGTATATCTTACCAAGCATCACTCTTTTATTTAATCTAAGACTTAAACATGCACATTAACCCCTCCTTTCGATGATGGTAATATGGCACTATAAAGAACAAGTGGACTAAATTCCTTTAATCCTCATGCAATTTCCGTTATAATGCTTGTTGGCTTGAATTGTCACTGCACTTTCCAGTGTTAGTGATTGCAATAACACTTCCGTTTTAAGATACATTCAAACCCTAAAATTAAACAATAAAAGAAAGATTGAATAAGATAACATTTAACCAAGAATTCATGTGTACTTCCATACAAACAGAAAACAGAGAGTAATCACCAACATTTAGAATGAAATAAGAAAGAATCGAGTGGAGAATACTACTCCTAGACAACTTGTCTGAACCTCTCTATTCCTTCTTTTCTTGAACTTAGGTCTCCTCGTCAGAAGCTAATCTGCATCAGTTTTCATGTTGGGTCACCCGTGAGAGGCTTAAGCTGCCATAGATGCAAGCTTTTAGATAGGATGAAGAAGATGGTGGTAAAAAAAAACTCTTCTCTCCCCATTTTTTTTTCACCTCAACCTTTTTATGTCCTCTTCCAATAGTACAGGTCTCCTTTCCTCAGAATTGTTTTGTCCTTGTACGTATAGGTTGGTTATGATAGCTCACGCATTTTTAGTTCTAACCCGGACAACTGTCAAGTATGGCAACAATTCTGGACGCAATCTGGAATTAATTCATGCAGCGACATTAATGTAAAAAAAGATAGAAAAATTAAGGATAAAATAGGCTAGGATTCACTGAGTTATAAAATGCAATTTACTAAACAAAAAATGCTAGAATATATGCTAAGGATAACTAAATGGGAACAATTTAACCAATAAGTAAGGAGGAAAACCTATATTCTTTCTAATGCTATCAGATTTATAATGTAGCCATTAAAAATAGTTAAAGTTTCATCAAAGTAATCCCAACCTTATGAGATGTAGCTCATAGGTTGGCAAATAAAATTCAACTCAAAAATTATTTTCATCATTGTAATTCATGAAGGAATTATTAGGTCACCAAGATGCCCCGTAGTGTAGCAAAAAAATTATTTCGGCTATCCAAACCAGGATTCCATGCACAAGGAATGAATCAGGTAGAAAATATTTGAAGAATATACCTTTCGTATTTTGAAAAATAGGAAGGAACCACTGCTGTTTTGATCCCCTTCACACACTATCGATCCAAAGCCACAATAGAATCGTCCCGACCTCTACGTAGTCCACCCTGTTGCGAACAAACAAACAAAAAATCCCACTGAATGTTTTAGAGAGTTTTTTTGAGAAGAAATGCGGCTGCTAGACCTAGGTTCTTTTCCTTTTGTGGTTAATGTTGGTCAACACTTTTCTGCACCCGAGGGTTCTATTTTATTATTCATTTCCTTTTATTTAATATTCCCTAAAAAATGGAATCCCTTTTTTGGTGCCAGAATATATGTGAAAATATCACATAGTAATATCTTTTCCAAAAGGATATTAATTTCCATATATATTTTATGTTTGACTGAAATTATATTATTATAATACTTTATTTTAATAATTTCGGTAAACAAATCATAATTAATATTTTATATGAATCAAAATCATACATTTATTTTAATTATGTTCTCCATTTTTGTGTAAAGAATTTGTACATATATTGTGTTCATTATTTAACTGTCAAATTAAATTAATTCAATAATTAATATAATTCTTGTGACAGTTAAATTTAATACCAACTGTGCTTAGATTCTGTTTGTTACAACCATATGGTGTGACCTTGTAGGCTATTGTAACATTGGTAGTAATATTAGAACACTTCTAATGTTACAAGCGATGAGTGGCATCTAGCAATGCATCACCGCTACCCAAGTTACAAGAAGTCATGGTCCAACATAACCTTTCTGTGATAAACTTTCGTGTATTATATCCTTTTGTCTTTTATATCTCGATTGGACACAAGTCATGGAATAGTCACACTTGCAAAGTCCAACCTCATGTTTCTTGATACCCAAAGTAGACTACAATAAATAAATTAGTGCAATATCTCATATTAACTTATTTGAGCATGGCCATGCATTTCTAGTCTCGCTTCATCAAGTGGCCTAAGATATTGCTCCCATTAAGTAGGAGAGAAAAATCCTATCTTGATCAATCGTATCCTACTACATAGATTGTGCCATACCCAACACCAGTCTTTATAGTACAACCTGTTACAATAGACGTTTGACTGTACCAAAATATATGACTCACTATATTGAGACAATGACGATCTCAAGTCTAAGGATTGTAAACATAGTTATCACTATGAGTAATGTTGTAACTATTATATAATAATCCAAGAAACATACCCATAGCGGGTCAGTCTAATATGTCGTTCTCTAACATATACTCATGTATTGATTTTGACATCCCTATGTCAATGACAACACTTTGTCATCATCCAACTACATGTTAGTCTTAATGCATTATTATCGTCCAAGCCCACAATAATACTTGACTAAGGACCTTTTAAGAATAATCATATTATTCTTGGGACATTATTATAAAACAATTTATTTATATCCATAGAAAAGAAACTGAAATAATAATGACAATGCCTTATATTAATAACTGAGGTAAAACAAGTATGTTATTACAATAATCTCATGATTGGTCTTTGGGCATACTCTAATAGGAACAGATTTGAAATAATGGAAGAACGTAGGGAATACAGAGTTCACTTGTCCAATCCACACTCCGACTACGTAGTATCCTGAGGTGGCTGAGAGGGCTTGCCTGCGTCTTTCCTCCTTTTGTCTCTATTCAACTGCTACCTTCTAATTTGCCTAAGGTTTTCCACCAGCAGTCCGGGCCTTAGGGTGTAACAGTCCAATTTAGGGGCTAGTCGGTGTAACAGTCTGATTTAGGCCTTAGTTGGAATAGTGGTTTCGGGACCATAAGTCCGGGTCAAAAAAATATTTTAATATTATTTTCTGTATCTGCATTATATGATTAAGCATGTGTAAAAGTTTCGTGATTTAATTTGATCATTTATGTGCTTAATTTGCAAAAAGGACTAAATCATAAAAATTATAAAAGTAGCTTTCTATTTAATAAAGTGTCGAATTGTTGTGTTTTAATAAAGATGAGGTCCTTATAATGCAGTTGGACCATTTGATTTATGGATGGACATTAATGTACATAGATAGTGGATTTTTAATGTTATTATTAAAATGTTAATTAAGTAAATTGATTAATAAATTATATCAAAATAAAACAAACATAAAACAAGCCATTATCATCTTTGTCTTTGCCGAATTTGAAAGAAAAGAAAAGAAAAAGATATAGCTAGGTATTTGGCCTTTGTTCATCTTGATTGAGGTATGTTTTGGTTTCGGTTTTTGATAATTTCTACGTTTTTGTAATCTTTGCTTCGTGTTCTTTCAAACCCATGTCTTAATTTTGTGAATTGATGATAATTTGGAAAAGTGCCATTGATGAATTCATGAGCTTTGTGATGATTGTTGATGAAATATGAAATATACGTGTTAGATTAACATCTTTTGTCTTTGGATTTTTAGTGAATTTGAGTAATTTGGATTCAATTGAGAAAATAATATTTTGAAGGACTAAAATGTGAAATAAATGAACTGTATGGACTTATATGAAGCTTTTGAAAATTAGGCTTGGCATGGGTAACATGAAATTTTGCGTATTTTGTGATTTGGTGAAATAGGGACTAAAATGTCAAAATATGAAAATATAAGGGCTAATTTGTAGATTGCCCTAAATGTGTTGTAACACCCCTAACCCGTATCCGTCGTCGGATTAGGGTTAAGAGGCATTACCGGACAAACGGAATCTCTTATGGACATTTCAAAATATAATTCATCAAATGCAATCAAAGAGTCCCTTCAATAGGTCAACAAGTCCATAAACATGCTTTAAAATAGGGCTGGGACTAAACCGAACACATACGGAAATTTTCAGAAATTTAAAAATATTTCAAAGTTACAGAGGTCACACGCCCATGTGGGCAGGCCATGTGCCTCCCATGGCCTCAGACACGCCCGTGTGTCTAAGTCGTGTCAAAATAGGGTATACATACTGACTTGTCCACACGGTCGTGGACACGTCCGTGTGCCTCACCTGTGGTCGCTACTGACTTCACCACATGGCCAGTCACACGCCTGTGTGTCCAGCCCGTGGTCGAACCTGACTTGTTTTGAATTTCAACCACGAGGGACACGGTCGAGCCACACGCCCGTGTGCTCAACCGTGTGGGAAAATATAGGTCATTTTCAAGGCCAAATTTCCACCCACACAAGGGTCATCCCTACAAGCTCAACAAGTAATATCCCATACACAATTGGAAACCAAAATCATGTCATAAGATCAATAAATATCATCCCATTCAATCTCATCTATAATCATGCTAACTTGTATAGCCAAGCTTGATACATCCACATCTTACCTTTCATATAACCATTTCATTGATCAAACATACATGCTCATATTGCATCTATATGCTTACCATAACCTTGACCATTTCATAGGCATGAGATTATACCAAAACCAACATCATATAGCATAGCATCACATACAAAACACAATCACTTATCTAGCCATATCACATGGCTACATATATACATGTCTCATACACACTCCAAAACAACTAGCCTATACATGCCATATTCAACTATTTACACATTCAAAAGTACCAAAGTTGAGTTTGATAGTGTGGTGATGATCCTCGACGGTCCTTGAGCCTCTCGTAGCTTTAACGATCTATAAAACAGAACAAACACACACAAAGTAAGCTTTCCAAAAGCTTTGTAAGGCATATACAAATAAACTTAACATAAATCATTCATAAGCATAGCTATTTGAATTCATTAACATATCTTCATTTCAAGCACATAAATAATCTCTTTGGCTCACTTGGTTTGCCATTGCTTACCAATTCATCATATCTCAAGTATCTCACTTGTTCATATCTCAAACATACATTTATCTAAAATGTTCCTTTGCATCAATGCACATACTTACTCACCTTACATGCTTTACAAAGCATACATATCAATATACCTGAAACGGACGTACAATTCACATAGTCATTCATTTCTCGGACTTGCCCGTTGAACCGTTCGAAACTAAATAGGATATTTAGAATGCTTGGGATAGTCGTACAATGCCAACATCCCAGACGTGGTCTTACATGTAACCAAATATCGATGCCACTGTCCCAGACAGGGTCTTACACGAATCAATATGATGCCAATGTCCCAAACATGTTCTTACACGTAAATCCCATATCGATGCCAACGTCCCAGACGTGGTCTTACACGTAAATCTCATATCGATGCTAACGTCCCAGACGTTTCTTACACGAAATCTCGAATGTCCCAGACGTGGTCTTACATGATATTGAATATCGGACACCTATGTCATGACATACGTATTCCTATCTATTCCTACGTTCGTACAGGACTTCTCGGACATCAGTAACTTGTCGATATAATCCTCAGATTTCTCATACATCTCATCTCGAGCATAATCATAGCAACCAAATTTCATAGATGTATAGATAACTCAATTCAAATATATTTATTTGTATATCGACTTACCTCGTACAGGAAGAATGGAGATAAATGACTATTCAATAACTTTCAACTTCCCTCGATCTAAATCTGTTTTCTTCAGATCTTGATCTATACACATTCAAATTTAATCTATTTATTCACTGAATCATTCAATTCAATCCAAAAATACACATTTAGGGTAATTTACAAATTAGCCCTCACATTTTTACGTTTGGACAATTTAGTCCCTATTTCACAAAATCACAAAACATACCAAATTTCATGATACTCATGCTTGGCCGAATATCACCCGTGATCATTCAAGTCCACACATTTCATTTATTTCACAAATTAGTCCCTCAAAAACTATTTCTTCAATTAAGTCCAAAATACTCAAATTCATCAAAAACTCAAAGACAAACTATGTAAATCAAGCACATATCTTTCATAATTCACCATCAAACTTCACAAAACTCATGTGTTCATCAATGGCTCATTTCAAAAAAATCATCAATTCACAAAATTGAAGCATGGGTTTTGAAGAACACAAAGCAACAATTATGAAAACATAGAAATTATCAAAAACCGGAGCAAAGCATACCATGAATTTAGCTAAGTAAGTGTCGAATATCATGGAAACTTAACCCCTTTCTTTTTCTTTCTAAATTCGGTGGAACAAGAAGATGATAATGGCCATTTCATGCTTTGTTTTGTTATAACATAATTATTAATTTACAAAACTAATCTTTAATATAAAATGCATATAACATATGATATAAGGTCATTCTTGACTAATGCCATCCACTTTCTTTATTAATGGGCTATTTGCCTATTAAGGACTCCATATTATTAAAGCCACAACAAATAGGCACTTTTACAAACATCATGCTAATTTCTTATTTAATGCAATTTAATCCTTTTCTCAATTTAAACACACAAATGACCAAATTAATTCACAAAAATTTCACACATACTAATTCACATACTGCAGACACAGAATATAATATTAAATTATTTTTTGACTCGAATTTGTGGTCCTGGAACCACTATTCCGACTAAGGTGTAACATCCCAAACCCGTCCTTAACGTTACGACCGGATCTGGCATGTCACATAAAACGGTTGTTTAAAAACTGCGCGTTTGTTAAAAATTTCGAGTTTAAATATTTATTTGCTTGTTATCCTTTTGTTAACATTTTCGAAAACAGTTATTAAGGGTTTAGGAAAATCCCGTATTGAACATTTAATAATAATAGGCAGTAATCAAATTAAAAGCTAAACCAAATAAAATACCAAATTTAAAGTTAAAGTGGCCTTATTACATAACAGAATCCAAATTTAGAAATAAACTTTAAAATAAAGTTCGAGTTCACTGAATAAACTGCAACGCATGGCCACCTCGAGTCTATCTCGGCCCAAAACCTGCCATCTAATGATTACCTGCAAAAATAAGCAAAGGGGTGAGTCATCGAGACTTAGTGTGTAAATCCCCATACAACGCAATCTGGGCCTTAAGCCCACAGATGCACATTGGGCCTTAGCCCACACAATGCTTCATATTAAACACGTATGCAATGCAGCCCAGCCCAACCTTGTTTTCCATCCTCTACACACCAGAATCATCCAAACACCTGTGGCACTATGCCACTGTGGTTCTTGACCACCGTGGTCCCAGACCACTTGTGACAAAGTTACTAAAATATATAATTGTGGGGCCAACCCACTGTGGTCGTAGACCACCGTGATGATCTCTGATAAATTACGCATACATGGGGCCAACCCACTGTGGTACTTGACCACCGAAACAAGTCACTGATTAGAATATTTGTGGTTTCAACTACCGTTGTACTTAGACCACTCGTGACCGTAGTCACTCGTAACAGTAGTCACTGATTAGAATATTTGTGGTTTCAACCATCATGGTACTTAGACCACTCGTGACCGTAGTCACTCGTGACAGTAGTTATTAATTAGAATATTCGTGGTTTCAACCACCATGGTACTTAGACCACTCGTGACCGTAGTCACTCGTGACAATAGTCACTGTTTCTCCCTCCTCCTTTTATTCAAGCCCGAGCCCTTGCTCTTTACAACGTGCAAAATATGAATGCAACCATACTCATAATGCGTAACAAATAACTAAATCATACGTACATAACATCGAACATACATACATGCATATAATCAGGAATAACATCATCGAGAACTTACCCAGTGTCTCCAACCTTACCCACAAGGGTATCTCTACTATCAAATTAGTCATTTCGGCTTCCAGCCAACACAGTTAATAATACAATCAACCAAGTAACGTGTGAGTAATACACACTATCATGCTAATCAACTCCTAAGGGTATAACAATAATTTTACACAGTATCATGCTAATCAACTCCTAAGGGTATAACAATAATTTTACCCACCAAAGGTATTTCTGTAATTTACCTATCGAGGGTATTTCAGTAATTTTGCACCTACAATGACCTTTCCGAAGGCCTAATGTCGCCTCGAGTGACTCAACTACCATTTCCAGTCGTACCGAACTATTGGGCCTAAAACTCGATTTTGACCCACTTGGGCCCACACGCTCGTGTGGCCCACCTAACACAAATCTTACCAGGAATATGAGATTCACCTAGTCTAGTTCACTATATACTACACCATCATACATTTTATTCAATTGGGCCCACTTCGGCCCATCGTGGCCCAAGCAGTCTCACCCAAAATAATACTTCCGATGGCCTCAACTATCGCGTCGAAGCCCCACACGTGTGATCACACGCTCGTGTGGCTACTATTACCATGACCGGCACTTCGACACTTGACGCTCTACAACTAGAGTAGAGAGAATTACACATCTGAGATTCGAACCCAAGCTCTCTTCAACAGCTCAACGCGCCACTGGCAACCAAGCCAGAAGCTCCTTTTGTGTCTTAAAACATGCCCAACTAAAGTTAAGTGTATGGCCAAAGCCTAAATCCATTTAATAAAATAATCTAAAAGAAATGCAAGTTCCACGCCTTGAACCTTGGACCTCCTGCCTCTTATGCGGCGTCACTCCGTTGCCTCTTATGCGGCGTCACTTTGCCACTACACCACACACTCCTTTTGTGTCATTTTTCTCCACATTTTATTCTTAAAGCCTACCTACTAACTCCCAGGGTTTTATTCACCTAAAACCAAAATTTCCCTCAAGCCAAAGTTTGAACTCGGGACTTCATAGAAGCCTTCTAACCTTCCAAAATCACTCACCTAATAGTCCAACTTGCATTTAAGCCGATCTCTTATTCCTAAAAATTTAAATGCTCCTACGCTCGGGGCCCAATAGGCCCAATTCCCCTAGGCCCAATTTTTGGATGTTACAAATATACCCCCTTAAAGAAATTTCTTCTTCGAAATTTCCAACTAACCACTAAACGCATCGCTCAAGGCACACCGCTATGATTTCACTGTGCACTCTGATCTTAATAACACTAATATACCTTTAACTAGAATTTAGAACTCCTACACATATTCAAAAACACCTAGCCATTAAAGCTTACAAATATTTCATACGCAACCAACTCTATATCCGAACATCACATCCAAACCAAACACACAGAATAGATACCAAAAATACAACATATAACAAAGCAAAGTATCAGGAAACTTACAGAGCGGATTGGTGCCAGAGACTCGGGTGCCATACTTCCAAAAACCAGATATATATTTTTTTCTAAACGATTCTTTAATCATCTTTTGAAAACATTTTTGAACCTTATACCCACAGCCGAGTTTTTAAACCTGGGCTCTGATACCATAATTGTAACACCCCAAACCCGACCTAAACGTTACGACCGGATCTGGCATGTTACATAAAAGGGTTGTTTAAAAACTACACATTTGTTAAAAATTTCGAGTTTAAATACTTATTTGCTTGTTATCCTTTTGTTAATATTTTGAAAAACGGTTATTAAGGGTTTAGGAAAATCTCGTATTGAACATTTACTAATAATAGGCAGTAATCAAATTAAAAGCTAAACCAAATAAAATACCAAATTTAAAGTTAAAGTGGCCTTATTACATAACAAAATCCCAATTTAGAAATAAACTTTAAAATAAAGTTCGAGTTTACTGAATAAATTGCAACTCATGGCCATCTCGAGTCCATCTCGGCCCAAAACTCGCCATCTAATGATTACCTACAAAAATAAGTAAAGGGGTGAGTCATCGAGACTCAGTGTGTAAATCCCCATACAACGCAATTTGAGCCTTAAGCCTACAGATGCACATTAGCCTTAGGCCACACAATGCAGCATATTAAACATGTATGCAATGCAGCCCAGCCCAACGTAGTTTTCCATCGTCTACACACCAGAATCATCCAAACACTCGTGGCACTATGCCACTGTGGTTCTTGACCACCACGGTCCCAGACCACTCGTGACAATAGTCACTCGTGACAAAGTCACTAAAATATATAATCGTGGGGCCAACCCACTGTGGTCGTAGACCATCGTGACGATCTCTAATAAATTACGCATACGTAGGGCCAACCCACTGTAGTACCTGACCACCGAGACAAATAACTGATTAGAATATTTGTGGTTTCAACCACCGTGGTACTTAGACCACTCGTGACCGTAGTCACTCATGACAGTAGTCACTGTTTAGAATATTCGTGGTTTCAACCACCGTGGTACTTAGACCATTCGTGACCGTAGTCACTCGTGACAGTAGTCACTGTTTCTCCCTCCTCCTTTCATTCAAGCCAGAGCCCATACTCTTTACATCGAGCAAAATACGAATGCAACTATACTCATAATGTATAACAGATAACTAAATCATACGTACGTAATATCGAACATACATACATGTATATAATCAGGAATAACATCATCGAGAACTTACCCGGTGTCTCCAACCTTACCCACAAGGGTATCTCGACTATCAAATTAGTCATTTCAGCTTCTAGCCAAGACAGTTAATAATACAATCAACAAAGTAACGTGTGAGTAATACACACTATCATGCTAATCAACTCCTAAGGGTATAATAGTAATTTTACCCACCAAGGCTATTTCCGTAATTTACCTATCGAGGGTATTTCAATAATTTTGCACCTGTAATGACCTTTTTGAAGGCCTAATGTCACCTCGAGCGACTCAACTACCATTTCCGATCGTACCGGACTATTAGGCCTAAAACTGGATTTCGACACACTTGGGCCCACACGCTCGTGTGGCCACCTAACACAAATCTAGCCATGTATATGAGATTCACCTAGTCTAGTTCACTATATACTACACCATCATACATTTTATTCAATTGGGCACAAGGGCCCATTAGGCCCATTTTGGCCCATCGTGGCCCAAGCAGTCTCAACCCACAAGAATACTACCGATAGCCTCAACTATCGCATCGAAGCCCTACACATGCGCTCGCACGCTCCTGTGGCTACTATTGCCGTGACCGACACTTCAGCATTTGCCGCTCGACAATTAGAGTAGAGAAAATTACACACCTAATAGGAATCTGCTGCTAATCCGCGCTCCGACGACTCCTGTGCCCAAACACCCTCCAAGGTGTATTCACTCTCCTCATAGAATGCTATATATATAGCTAGCTCCTCACCTTCCCTTCTTTGTATCTTTCCGATGTGGAATCTGTAACATCTTGAATCAGGGCCTTTGCATTTTATGCGTATGTATGTGAATACTATGCTTGACATGCTAGGTTAGGATACTTTAGGGTCCAGGAATGAGTTAGGGATAAGCCGGAGACTTGTTAAAAATTTTTCTTGTTGAGCACTTTAAGCGGAAGCTGGTTGAATTGGGTCTTAAGAGAAATTGTTTGTGTTGGATTACATAAGGAAGTGCCATGGCAAAGTGGCAAGGAGGCGCCACTTAGAGGTTGAGAAGGTGATGCCACAAGTGAGTTAGGGGGGAGCAGGTTCAAGTCACGACATTCTAATTTTGAGAATTCTTTTGGCGTCAGGAGGAACAGAGGTGGAGTTCGGCTGGGATGTTTAAAAAGGGGAGAGTGGATTAAGTCAAAAGTTTTGAACAGATGGTGGAGAGAAATTTTAGGAGTTTGAAACATTCAAACTTGTTTGAGTGAGTGAAGGAGAGGGAATTAAGGAAAGAAAGAGGAGATTGAAGGGTGGTGGAGTGTTAGCCGAATTCTGTAGTGGTTAGGTGGGTTGAGCATTCGATTTTGGTTGCTAGGAGGGTGTGAGCCGATTTGGTATGTTGATAGTCGAGGTCCCTCACCTGGTTGTAGTCTAATCGGTTTATGAGTACATAGATGTGCCAAAATTCTCCTTAGTTTCTTGGGGTAGACCTTGGCCTAAAGGCTACTTGACCTAATGGTTGGATGCTTGGCCAAATATAGGTGGAAGTGGTGTCGCATTCTTTTAAAGATCCACTGGGATTCGTTTAGTCCGTGAATCAAGCCTAAAGCTTCGGGATTTGTCGGTCTATGTAAGGGCCTTAGCCTTAAGCGTTAATCTCTTTTGATTCAATTTCACTGCCTTAATCTGGTTTAGTAACAAATGTGCATTCATGGACTCAAATGTCAAGTAGGCGATAGGAGGGATTGGATCTGTGAACCCAGCACCTAAGTTTAAGAAGCGCGCGGTGTCTGCTGTTTGGGATTGGTCACTGGGTTGTGGGCTGGCATCTGAACAGAGTAGTAGGCAGATAGCGGTAGTGCCTATCAACGAGAGTGTCGACATAGAAAGTATCGTGTTACGCGTAATCAGGTGTGTAACTTTTACACACTCTATATGTTAAGTATGTTTTTGTTTGTGTATTGTCAAAAGCCGAAGTGATGGTAGAGATCCCTAAGTTACCCTTGGGGGTAAAAGCAAGAACTCCGGGTAAGTCTATCATGGTTGCTAACGTTATTGCATATATTGAAATCTGCACACGCTATGTTATTTTAAATGTTAAGCATGATCATACTATATTGCAAAGCATGTACATACAAATGGGTTATGTTGAGAGGAGGGGGAAGATATGATCGTTCAGACTATCATCAGTGGTTAGGTACCACAAGTGGGTTGGCCACACATATCATTACTCTGTGACTAAGACTCAGTGGTTTGGAACCGCCAGTGGTTAGGTACCATAGATTCTTATTTCTGTGACTCGTCCCAGTAGTTTGGTACCACAGTGGGTTGGCCCCACATATTGATATAAGGGATTGTCACCAGTGGTTAGATATCACAAGTGGGTTGGCCCCACATATGATTATTTGTAACTTCGGTCACCAGTGGTTTGGAACCACCAGTGGCTAAGTGCCACAAAATTTGGGTAGACTCAGGGGACGCGGATGGATACCTAGGTCGGATGGGTTGCATGACACACATATTTGCATATGGATCTGTGTAAGAGCTTAAAATCTATTGGATAGGGATTTATACACTGAGTCTCGGTGACTTACCCCTTCCGTTAATTTTTACAGATAGTCCTTAGACCGCGGATATGAAGCCGAGGTGGACTCGAGGTGGCCATGCACAATATTTCAGTTTTCATTTTAAATAGTCACTTCGGATTTATTTTGCTTTTAGTTGGGATTTTTGGTTAAGTAATAAGGCCATCTAAATTTTATCTTGGATTTAGTTATTTTGTTAAATTCTTTAAATTTTGTTTTGATCATTAAGGCATGCGTAATAAATTGTGAAATGGATGTTTTCAAAATTTAAATCTATTTCGAGATTTCCAAGATTTTTACCATCGGGTAATTTAACAAACGAGTATTAATAACAAGGCAACTCTACTATTTTAAACTAAGTCTCAAAATGGTTTCAATGTTCACTCAATACAGACTCAATTTTTATAGATTCAAAAGTTTTCTTTCCAACTAGAGACGACAACTCGATTTTTAAAAATATTTTCTTCCCTGTGACATGCCAGATTCGGTCGTAATGTTTTGACCAGGTTTAGGGTGTTACAATTGTGGTATCAGAGCCTGGTTTAAAAGCTCGACCGTGGGTATAAGGCCCAAACTAATTTTCAATGAATGGTTTGCAAAATGGTTTTGATGAAATACATGTTTTGGAAAGCATGGCACCTGAGTCTCCGGCACCGATCCGCGACGGTAAGTTTTCTAATTTCTGATTGTATGATCTAAATGTTTTGTGATATGAATGCTAGTATTAGGAAATTTACCTTAGAGACTGAAGCCTGTAAGACTGTGTGCAGTTGCGGAAACAACTACTCTAATAAAATACTCATAAGTCTGTTCGGTAATAAATAGTGAAAGAAAGCTAACTCATAAAACTCTTAAATCAGATCAAAATCGTGAATGTTATCATGAGCACTCGAGGACGTTGGCATAATGTGCGTGGTCGTGGTAGGGGTAGGATTACTGTATCGGAACCAGTAGGGTCTGGTCATGGGTCAGGAGATGAGGCACCGTCGCCGCCAGCTGTGGAACCAGAATTTCAAGACCAAACGGGTAGAGACAATGCGGTGTCTCAGGCGATGCTATGGGTCCTGGAGAGAGTTGCTAGAGCAAGCATGGGTACATGGGTTTGGAAATCTGTGTCTGAACGACTCCGAGCCAATGGAGCTGAAGTATTTAGGGGCGTTTCTGGTGTAGCTCCCAACACAGCTGAGTACTGGTTAGAGGCGACTGAACGCATAATGGATGATCTCAACTTCACGGCTGAAAAGAGGTTGAAAGGGGTCGTGTCTCTTCTTTGGGACGAATCCTATCAGTGGTGGCTCACGGTCAGGGATGGTGCGATGGCTGATGATATCACCTGGGATTTCTTCAAAGCGGCATATCAGAGGAAGTACATCGAGTCCAGTTATGTGGATGCGCAGCGTAAGGCATTTTTGAATTTGGTTCAGGGGAGTAAGTCGGTATCCAAATATGAGGCGAAATTCTTACGATTAAGCCGTTATGCTCGGGGTATCGTGGCTACAGAACATGAGCACTGTGTTAGGTTTGAGGACGGGCTAAGGGATGAGCTGCGAGTGTTGATTGCCCCACAGCGAGAGAGGGAAATTGTCGTCCTCGTGGAAAAGGCCAAGATAGCTGAGAAGGTGAAGCAGACCGAGAAACAGAATCAGGATAGAAATAGGAATAAAAGGAGCTTTAGACCATCAGAGTCTACTAGGAGTTCTCAGAAAAGGGCTAGGTTTGGCGGGCCGGGGCAGGTAGCGAAGCCTGCTGCTACTCAGTGGCCACCACGGTGTGCTCGATGCGAGAAGTCTCATTCGGGGGAGTGTTGGACAGGTAACAGAGGGTGCTTCGAGTGTGGGTCGATGGATCACCAGATAAGAGATTGTCTGCGGAGGCCAGCGAGGAAACAGTCTGAGGGTCAAGGACGTGCACAATTCAAGAGAGATGGTCAGCAATCGCAGAGGGGTCGTGGTTCAGCCAGGGGTGGTAACGGTAACGGACAGGGCCGTGGAGCACCGGGTAGAGGTGCTGGAAATACAGATGCAAGACAGCCTAGGTTGGTCTATGCAGCTAGGCGTCGAGAGGAGGGCGACGGACCAGACGTCATAACCGGTACGTTCTTAATTTATGGGTTGCCTTATACTGCTTTGATTGATATTGGTTTGATGCACTCTTATGTTGCTAATAGTATAGCAAGAACTTTGAACTTAGCCTATGAGACTTCTTCTAGCGAGATGACTGTAATTAGCCCTCTAGGACACTCTGTAGTAGTGGACAAACTGTATAAGAATGTACCCCTAGAACTTCAAGGGGTAGTGTTTCCGGCTGATCTGATGGAACTGCCATTTGGGGAGTTCGATCTGATATTAGGTATGGACTGGCTAGTGAAATATCGAGCAAGCTTGAACTGTGCAGCTAAGCGCATGGTGTTGAGAACTGTCGAGGGTGAAGAGGTGGTGGTGATAGGTGAGAGAAGGAACTACCTATCTAATGTGGTATTCACTTTGAAGGCCGAGAGAATTGTAAGAAAGGGATGTAAGGCGTTTGTGGCTTATGTTTGTGCTTTGGAGGTGAAGGAATCAACTGTGGGGGATGTCCGAACGGTAAAGGAGTTTTCTGATATTTTCCTAGAAGAGCTTCCGGGGTTGCCTCCAGATCTCGAGGTTTAGTTTGGTATTGACCTTCTACCCGGAACAGCGCCAGTGTCTATTGCCCCATATAGAATGGCGCTGAAGGAGTTAGTGGAACTAAAAGTACAGATTCAGGAGTTGTTAGACTGGGGTTTTATCCGGCTGAGTGTATCGCCTTGGGGAGCACCCGTGCTTTTTGTTAAGAAGAAGGACGGATCGATGCGAATGTGTATAGATTACCGTTAGCTGAATAAGTTAACGATTAAGAATAAGTACCTGTTGCCGAGAATAGACGATCTGTTTGACCAACTTAAGGGAGCATCAATCTTTTCCAAGATAGATTTGAGGTTGGGGTATCACCAGCTTAAGGTCAAGGAGGTGGATATTCATAAGACGACATTTCGTACTCGTTATGGTCACTACGAATTCTTGGTGATGTCGTTTGGGTTGACCAACGCACCAGCAGTGTTTATGGATATGATGAATTGGGTCTTTCAACCGTATTTGGATCGGTTCGTGGTAGTATTTATAGATGACATTCTGGTGTACTCGAAGTCCAATGAGGAGCATGATGCACTTCTTCGTGTGGTTTTGCAAATTCTGAGGGAGAAGCAGTTATTTGCAAAGTTTAATAAGTGCGAGTTCTGGCTAAGGGAAGTTACTTTTTTGGGTTATGTGGTGTCAGCCGAGGGAATTAGAGTTGACCCTCGGAAGATTGAAGCTGTGTTAGACTGGAAACCACCTAAGCCTATGGCAGAGATTCGGAGTTTTCTTGGTCTAGCTGGGTATTACAGAAGGTTTGTGGAAGGGTTCTCATTGATTGCAGCACTGTTAACCAAGTTGTTAAGGAAAGGGGTTCCCTTTGTGTGGTCTGACAAACAACAAGAAAGTTTTAAGAAGTGAAAGAGGATTTTGACGGAAGCTCCGGTGTTGATTCAGCCTGAAGCAGGAAAAGAGTTTACGGTTTATTGTGATGCGTCGCATACCGGACTGGGATGTGTGCTGATGCAAGAGGGGAAAGTAGTGGCATATGGTTCACGATAATTGAGACCTCACGAAGTGAATTACCTGATGCATGATCTGGAGTTACCCGCAGTGGTGTTCGCCCGGAAAATTTGGAGACATTACTTGTATGGGGAGAAGTCTATTGTGTACATAGATCATAAGAGTTTGAAATACCTTCTCACTCAGAAGGAGTTGAATTTAAGGCAGCAGAGGTGGATCGAGTTGTTGAAGGATTATGACTACTCAATTGAGTACCATCCGGGTAAGGTTAATGTGGTGGCAGACGCGTTGAGCCGTAAGATAGTATCAAACTTAAGAGCAATGTTTGCCCACCTTAGTCTGTATGATGACAGAAGTCTATTAGCAGAACTGTAGGTGAAGCCAACATAGGTGAACCAGGTTAAGGAGAAACAGCTAGTAGATGAAGTCTTAAGCGCTCGATGGTTGCAAGTGCAGAATAGTAGGTTAGAGGGGTATATCTTGGACAGTGATGGAGTGTTATGTTTTCAGGGGAAGGTTTGCATGCCAAAAGATGTGGAGTTAAGGCAGAAGATTCTTCAGGAAGCACATAGCAGTCCATACGCTATGCATCCTGAAGGTAGTAAGATGTATCAGGATTTGTAGGGGCAGTTTTGGTGGCTGAGTCTAAAGCGAGAGGTAACTAAATTTATGGGTAAGTGGTTGACGTGTCAGTAGGTAAAGGCAGAACATCAGTTACCTTCGGGATTGTTGCAACCGGTGAAGATTCCGCAGTGGAAATGGGAAAGAATCACGATGGATTTTGTCAGTGGGCTACCCCTCACGCCTACTAAGAAGGATTCGGTTTGGGTGATTGTTGAGCATTTAACAAAGTCTGCTCATTTCATACCTGTGCGTGTGGATTACTCTCTTCAGAAGTTGGCAAGATTATATATAGCGGAGATTGTAAGGTTGCATGGAGTGCCAGTGTCAATTATTTCAGACAGAGACCCTAGATTTACGTCAAGATTCTAGAAGGAGTTGCATCAAGCCTTGGGTACAAAGTTGGATTTCAGTACAGCGTTTCATCCACAGTCAGATGGGCAGTCGGAGAGGGCAATTCAGATTCTGGAGGATATGTTGAGAGGCTGTGCCTTAGACTTCAGAGGTAGTTAGGAAGAATTCCTACCGTTGGCGGAATTCACGTATAACAATAGCTACCAGTCGAGTATTCAAATGGCACCGTATAAAGCGTTATATGGATGGAAGTGCCGTACCCCTACGTGTTGGACAGAGTTGGGAGAGCGGCAATTGTTGGGACCAGAATTGGTTGCGGAAACGGAAGATAAGGTTAAGCTAATTCGAGCTCATTTGAAGGAAGCTTTAGACAGACAGAAGTCCTATGCTTATCTTAGGCAGAAAGATATAGAATTTGCAGTGGGTGACAAGGTTTTCTTGAAGGTGTCGCCGTGGAAGAAGGTGCTGAAATTTGGTCGGAAGGGCAAGTTGAGCCCTAGGTTTATCGGGCCTTATCGGGTGTTGAAGCGTGTGGGACCAGTAGCTTATCAGCTCAAGTTACCTTCAGAGTTGAGTCAGATCCATGACGTATTTCATGTTTCCATGCTGAGATGCTATCGTTCGGATCCGTCTCATGTTGTGCCTGTAGAAGAAATTGAGGTAAGTCCAGACTTGTCTTTTGAGGAAGAACCAGTACAGATCTTGGATCGAGATGTCAAAGTATTGCATAGAAAATTAGTTCCTTTGGTGAAGGTGTTATGGTGGAACCATGGATCAGAAGAAGCCACGTGGGAGCTAGATGATGTTATGCGGCAGTAGAACTGTAACATCCTGAATCAGGGCCTTTGCATTTTATGCGTATGTATGTGAATACTATGTTTGACATGCTAGTTTAGGATACTTTAGGGTCCAGGAATAAGTTAGGGATAAGCCGGGGACTTGGTAAAAATTTTGCTTGTTGAGCACTTTAAGGGGAATCTGGTTGAACTGGGTCTTAAGGGAGATTGTTTGTGTTGGATGACACAAAGAAGTGCCTTGACAAAGTGGCAAGGAGGTGCCACTTAGAGGTTGAGGACGTGACGCCAAAGGGAGTTATGGGGAGCAAGTTCAAGTCACGGCATTTTCATTTTGAAAATTCTTTTGAAGTCAGGAGGAACAGAGGTGGAGTTCGGCTGGGATGCGTAAAAAGGGGAGAGTGGATTAAGTCAAAAGTTTTGAACAGATGTTGGAGAGAAATTTTAGGAGTTTGAATCATTCAAACTTGTTTAAATGAGTGAAGGAGAGGGAATTAAGGAAAGAAAGAGGAGATTGAAGGGTGGTGGAGTGTTAGCTGAATTCTGTAGTGGTTCGGTGGGGTTGAGCATTCGGTTTTGGTTGCAAGGAGGGTGTGAGCCGATTTGATGTGTTGATAGTCAAGGTCACTCACCTGGTTGTAGTCCAATCGGTTTATGAGTGCATAGATGTGCCAAAATTCTCCTTAGTTTCTTGGGGTAGACCTTTTTGTTCTTTTCTTTCTCATTTTTTTAGCATCTCTTCATTCTTTTGTTAACAAAAATCAAAACACCCTCTAGTTCTCTTCTTATTTTCTTCTTCTGTGTTTGGCCGAAACCTACATTGCCAGTCACCTTCTCCAATTATTTTATTATCCCTTACCATTAACATCAAAATCGAAACTCCATTTCCCATTCCTTCTCTTTATCTCTTCCATCTCCTGTTAGCCGAACACCTCTTGCCCATACTTTCTCCCCCATAGCCGAATCTCTTAGCCATTCCCTTTTTGCGTTTTCTCTCAATCTCTCTAAGAGCCGAAACTTGTTTCTTATTTTTTTCTCCTCCTCTATTTGTGCACTCTCAAAATCGAAACCTCAAACTCCCTTCCCCTATTTCATTTTTCCTAGAAGCCGAGACCCCTAAGCCTTCATTTGAAGACCTTTATTCCTATTTTCGGCTTTTCAATCAGATTCTCTTTTATTCTAGCCTTGCCGAATCTTCTCTAGGGTGGTGTGGTGCCGATTCTTGCTAGGTGTTGATCGAATCTATCGAGTTAAGGTAAGGGGACGATTTTTTTATTTCGTAATATCTCTTTCGTGTTTTCATGCCAAAGCCGAATGGCTACTTGGCCTAATGGTTGGATGCTTGGCCCAATATAGGTGGAAGTGGTGTCGCATTCTTTTGAAGATCGCTGGGATTCGTTTAGCCCGTGACTCAAGCCTAAAGCGTCGATATTTGTCGGTCTAGGTAAGGGCCTTAGCCTTAAGCATTAATCTCTTTTGATTTGATTTCACTGCCTTAATCCGGTTTAGTGACCAAAGTGCATTCATGGACTCAAATGTCAGCCAGGCGATAGGAGGGATTGGATCTGTGAACCCAGCCCCTAAGATTAAGAAGCGCGCGCTGTCTGCTGTTCGAGATTGGCCACCGGGTTGTAGGCCGACATCTGAACAGAGTAGTAGGTAGATAGCGGTAGTGCCTATCAACGAGAGTGTCGACGTAGAAAGTATCATGTTACGCGTAATCAGGTGTGTAACTTTTACACCCTCCATATGTTAAGTATTTTTTTTTTTGTGTATTGTCAAAAGCTGAAGTGATGGTAGAGATCCCTAAGTTACCCTTGGGGGTAAAGGCAAGGACTCCGGGTAAGTCTGTCATGGTTGCTAACGTTATTGCATATATTGAAATCTGCACAAGCCATGTTATTTTAAATGTTAAGCATGATCATACTATATTGCAAAGCATGTACATACAAATGGGTTATGATAAGGGGAGGGGGAAGATATGATCGTTCAGGCTGTCACCAGTGGTTAGGTACCACAAGTGGGTTGGCCCCACATATCATTACTCTGTGACTAAGTTTCAGTGGTTTGGAACCACCAGTGGTTAGGTACCACATATTCTTATTTCTGTGACTCGTCCCAGTGGTTTGGTACCACAGTGGGTTGGCCCCACATATTGATATAAGGGATTGTCACCAGTGGTTAGGTACAAGAAGTGGGTTGGCCCCACATATGATTATTTGTGACTTTGGTCACCAGTGGTTTGGAACCACCAGTGGCTAGGTGCCACAAAATTTGGGTAGACTCAGGAGACGCGGATGGATACCTAGGTCGGATGGGTTGCATGACACACATATTTGCATATGGGTCTGTGTAAGAGCTTAAAATCTATTGGTTGGGGATATATACACTGAGTCTCGGTAACTCACCCCTTTCGTTAATTTTTACAGATAATCCTTAGATCGCGGATATGGAGCCGAGGTGGACTCGAGGTGGCCATGCACAAAATTTTGGTTTTCATTTTAAATAGTCAATTCGGATTTATTTTGCTTTTAGTTGGGATTTTTTGTTATGTAATAAGGCCATCCAAATTTTATCTTGGATTTAGTTATTTTGTTAAATTCTTTAAATTTTGTTTTGATCATTAAGGCATGCCTAATAAATTGTGAAATGGATGTTTTCAAAACTTAAATCTATTTCAGGATTTCCAAGATTTCCACCATCGGGTAATTTAACAAACGAGTATTAATAACAAGGCAACTCTACTATTTTAAACTAAGTCTCAAAATGGTTTCAACGGTTCACTCAATACAAACTCGATTTTTATAGATTCAAAAGTTTTCTTTCCAACTCGAGACGGCAACTCGGTTTTCAAAAACATTTTCTTCCCTGTGACATGCCAGATTCGGTCGTAGCGTTTTGACCGGGTTTGGGGTGTTACAGGATCCTTCCATCAGCAGAGTTTAAATCCAACTCAAACTCTTGCCGTCCAGTCCGCAAAATAAATACTCTTTTGCTTGTCATGAGATTCAAACCCAGGCTCCCTTCAATAGCGCAACACGCCACTTGCCACCAAGATACAAGCTCTTCTTGTGTCTTAAAACATGCCCAACTAAAGTTAAGTGTATGGCCAAAGCCTAAATCCATTTAATAAAATAATCTAAAAGAAATGCAAGTTCCACACCTTGAACCTTGGACCTCCTTCCTTCTCTATGGCATCACTCCCTTGCCTTTTATGTGGTGTCACTTTGCCACTACGCCACCACTCCTTTTGTGTCATTTTTCTCCACTTTTTATTCTTAAAGCATACCTACTAACTCCCAGGGTTTTATTCACATAAAACCAAAATTTCCCTAAAGCCAAAGTTTGAACTGGGGACTTCATAGAAGCCCTCGAACCTTCTAAAATCACTCACCTAATAAGTCTAACTTGCATTTAAGCCGATCTCTTATTCCTAAAAATTTAAACGCTCTTACGCTCGGGGCCCATTAGGCCCAATTCTCCTAGGCCCAATTTTGGGATGTTACATAAGGTCGAAACTAGACTGTTAAATGTGTGTTCTTGGATTGATTTGAATGATTTGGTGAATATATGGGTTAAATTTGAATATGGATAGATCAAGAACTAAAGAAAACGAAATTAGATCGAGGGAAATCTAAAGTGATCGAGTAGTCGAAATCGCTCGTTTATTCTGAATCTAAGGTAAGTTTATATACAAAAAATGTATTTGTATTGATTTATGTATGTTCATATGAAATTTCATTGTGATGAACGTGTACGAGATGATAAATATATGAAATTTGAGGTAATATCTACAATGTGTCAATATTCGAAAAATCTCGTATGAACCTAGGAATAGATAGGATTTTATATGTCATGACATAGGTTTCTGATATTTGATATTGTGTAAGACCACATCTGGGACGTTGGTGTCGATTTGATATTTTCGTGTAAGACCATGTCTGGGATATTGGCATCGTATTTGATTCGTGTAAGACCCTGTTTGGGACAGTGGCATTGATATTTGATTACATGTAAGACCACGTCCAGGGACGTTGGCATTGTATGACTATTTCGGGTATTCTGAGTATCCTATTTGATTCCAAATGGTTCAACGGGCAATTCCGAGAAACTAAAGACGATGTTAAATGTATAATCATTTCAGGTACGTTTAATGTGTTCGCTTTGTATAAGCATGAAATGTGAGTAAATATGTACACAGATGCAATGAATAAATTGTGGTATATGTATGTTTTGTGATATGAGCAAAAGAGATGCTTGAGATATGATATGTTGGTAAGCAATGGCTAATCGAATGAGCCAAAGAGAAAATTTATATGTTTGAAATGAAGATATGTTAATGATTTAAATTGTTATGTTTATAAATAAATATATGATAAGTTTATTTGTATATGGCTTACTAAGCTTTTAAAAGCTTACTTTGTGTGTGTTTGCTTTTTTTTATAGATCGTTAAGGCTACGAAAGGCTCGGGGATCGTCGAGGATCGTCATCACACTACCCAATCTTATTTTGGTACCTTTTGAAAATGTATATACTAAAGTATGTCATGTATAGGCTACTCACTTTGAATTATGTTGAGATATGTGTATAGCCATGTGATAAGGCAAGATTAATAGTTTTGAATTGAATGAGTAGTCATGTTATATGATGCTTTGTTTGGAATGGTTTAATGACTAATGCACTGATCAAAGTAATGGTGAGCTTATTGATGCAAAGTTTGGTATATCAATGATGAGAAGATGTCTTATTATTGTGGTAAGTTGTGGATTAATTATGCTTGGGTTTTTTTGTGATTTAGTTGGGCTAATTAGCATATAAGATGTTATGATGAAATGTTCTTGAATGAGTAAAAATAGATGGTCAATTTGGTATGTTTTTGGTTGCTATAAGTGTTGGAATGATGCTTGTATGTGCTTGTAGGGACGACCCAAAGTGTGGGTGGCATTTTGGCCTTGAAAATGGCCTATAACTGCTCACACGGTTGAGCACACGGGCGTGTGGCTCTACCATGTCCCTCATGGTTGTATTTCAAAACAAGTCAGACTCGACCACAGGCTGGACACACGGGTGTGTGACTGGCTGTGTGGTGCAAGTCAGTAGCGACCACGGATGAGGCACACGGGCGTGTTCACGGCTATGTCGACAAGTCAATATATATGCCTTGTTTTGACACGGCTTAGACACACGGGCGTGTCTGAGGCTGTGGGAGGCACACGGCCTGACCACACGGGCATGTGACCTCTATAACTTGGAAAACTTTTTAAATTTTCAAAAATTTTCTTATGTGCTCGATTTAGTCCCAACTCCTTTCTAAAGCATGCTTAAGGTCTCGTAGACCTGTTTAGAGAACAACTTGATTCGACTCATTGAATTATATTATGAAATGTCTGTAAAAGATTTCGATTTGTCTGATAATGCCTTTAACCTTAGACCGACATTGGTTATGGGTTAGGGGTGTTACAGTCGGAACAGTGGTTCAGAACCACTAATCTGAGGTTGGAGAAAAATCATTTTATAATATTTTATGTGTTATAGTATGATTACAAGAGTGCATGAAAATTTTGGTGCTTTAATTTTAGCGATTGCATGCTTAATTGCGAAAAAGGACTAAATCAAATAAATTGCGAAAGTTTTATTTTACAATCTAAAGGTGTCTAAAAGCCATAGAATATAAATTGGAGGCCCTTAAAGTGAAATCAAACCCTTAGAGATAGAGTGGCTGGCCATAGGAGACAAACAATGTCAAATTGGTCAAAGTTGTTGAAATTAGGTGGACCAAATTGATGTTTTATAATAAAATAAAGAAAGAAAAGATATCATCTTTTCTTCTCCTCTCCTCCACTAAAAATTAGCAGTAAATAGGGGTTTGAAAGCTAAAAATTTTTAGCAAGCTCTTCTCTTTACAAGTAAGTGTTCTAGTGATCATTTCTTGATAAAAATTGTACTTTTGGAACCTCTGAAGCTTGAGCTTTCTAATGAGGGGACTATTTTGCAAAATGATGAAAATTTTAGGGTTTTTCCATGAGATATTTTATGTGATTTGCTGCATTTTTATGGAAGAAAATGAGTTTTAGTTGTTAGATAAACAACTTTTGTGAAAGGTGTTACTATGAAAACACCTAAATGGACATTATTGTAAAGGTTATAAAGTTTATAGTAAATGTGTGAAATGTTGGGCTTTGATGATAGCCATAAGAGAAATAAATGTTCACCTAGGCTTGTAGAAGGTATAGTTTTGATTAGAATTAATTTCCGAGCCTAGGGATAAAATGGTCATTTTGCCAAAGTCTAAGGGAAAAATAGTAATTTTGCCAAAGCATGATTATTGAAATGCATTTATTAATGTGATGACTAAAATGAACTAATTTGCTATTGTAGAGCAAGAAGAACCAAGAATCAACCTTGAACGGGGAAAGAACAAAATATTGGACTAGACCGACAATTTAGCCTATTTTGAAAACGAGGTATGTTTGCATGTGATAAATTCAACAATTACACCAGCATGTTTGAGAATGTTTGATATTATGATGATACATGATATTCTACTAAATTGAGTATTTGATGTTGAATGAGTAAGTTAAGATGTTGAATTCCTAGTTGGACTATAATGAATGTGCAAACACTATCATTGAGACATGAGATGGAAGAGGTCTCATATAAGACCATGTCGGGGACATGGCCTCGGCACTGAACTGAGATCCCGTATAAGACCATAACCAGGATATGGCTTCGGCATTGAATATGAAAAATTGTATAAGACCATATTCAGGATATGGCATCAATATTGATGTAAGGTTCAGTATAAGACCATATCCGGGATATGGCATCGGTATTCAGAGATGATCCATGTGAGACCACATTCAAGATGTGGCATTGGCTTCGCGTTTATGCTAACGATAATGAATATACATCTTTGAGCATCCCTAGTGATTTATTGGGATAAATAGATCAGCTTAGAAATAGAAACGAGAATTGTATTAAAGCTATGAGATTGAGTTAACACTGGTACCCGTGAGTAATTCACGAAGAACATTTACGATATGTGGCACGGTGTGTGCTAGATAAGGGCAAGTATAATTAAGCATGGAAAGTGGCCTATGACCTTGTGTGTGGTTATTTAATATCATGGATGGATATTGTCATGAGCTTATTGTTGCTATTTATTTCCATGCAAACTTACTAAGCTTTATGCTTACCCCTTTCATTGCCCTTTTCCTTGTAGTATTGCCAAGTTAGCTCGAGAATTCACGGACGTCGGAGTTGGAGATCACACTATTGACCACTTTATGGTATAGCCAAATTAGATTTATTTTGAGTATGGCATGTATATGACTTGAATGTTTTGGTTATGTCATTTTTGCAAATGTGTTGGCTACTATGGTTGTTTCAATTCATTTTGTAAATGATCATTAAAGTTGGGCCAATACTTGACTAGTTCTTATATATATATATATATATATATTCATTGATGATGAATCATGAAGTTTATACTTGTGTGGATGCTTGATTTGAGTTGGTATAAGTATGGTTGCTATGTAGGGTGGCATTTGGCTTGGAATATAGCCTTTTTAATGTCCACACGAGTAGACACACGGGCGTGTGTCTAGGCCGTGTGTGATACACAGTCAGCCCCATGGGCGTGTTGATCGGCCGTGTGTCCCCATGTGAACTAGGTTTACAAGTCAGTATCCTCAGTAGTAAACACATGGGTAGAGACACGGCCGTGTGTCTCCGCCGTGTGGGAGACACGGTTGTGGACATGGGCGTGTGCCCAGGCTGTGTGAAATTTGCACCTAAAGTTAGGAATTTAATTCGACACAAAGCCTAAGGACACGGGTGTGTGCCTTGGCCGTGTGACCTTAGTGAGGTGATGACTTCATAAACAGAATGCCAAGGTTTTGGCATACGGCCTAAGACACGGTCGTGTCGGGGCTGTGTGAGGGACACGAGCTAGGGACACGGGTGTGTGTCTGGTTGTGTGAAATGAGTCAATGTCGACCACAGGTGAAGAATATGGGCATGTCTCAGGGGATCACGGACGTGTCCCTTGAACAACACGGTCGTGTAGCCTGTGTTTAGACAAAAAATTTCTAAGCGCATAAAAGTTTTTAGTTAAATTTTGGAACCTCTCGGAAGTATATTAGGGTCTCATAGGCCCAGAATGAGCAGGTTATGAGTTTAAATGGAAAGTTTATAAGCTAAAGCAAAATTTTATAGCCGGACGTGTTATGTTTAAGCAAGTTAAGTTAGGTAATGCCTCGTATTTGGTTCCGGCTTTGAACATGGGTAAGGGGTGTTACATTTATTGGTATCAGAGCTACGGTTTAGTCGATTCTAGGACTAACATAGCGTAAGTATGAGTATAGCTATACATGCCATACGTAAGAGTACTTGTGTATTGATAGTGTGATGGCTCCTGACGTTTTAAATTATGTTTTTATATAGTAAATGGATCCTGATCCCGATCGAACTGTAGCTGATGATGTAGTGAGTAATGCGCCGGCTCCTGCGCAAGCGACTGCGCCAGTAGATAGTAGACCCGAGACCTTGGGTTAGGGACAAGAGGCCCGAGAAGCCTTTCTCTACATGATGAGCAACTGCTACACTGAGCACATTCAAATAAATCCTAATGCTCAACCCCCTCCACCCCTACCTATTCCTCAACCCGCTCCTGTAGCTCCTCAAGTGGTTGAGGTAGTGATAAGAGAAAGGCTTCCGGTCGATAAGATTCAGAAACAAGGAGCTGGGGAATTTCGGGCTAGTAAGGATGATGACCCGGAGAGAGCGGAATTCTGGCTCGAGAATACCATCAGGGTATTGAATGAGTTGTCATGCACGCCTGAAGAGTGCAAAAAATATGCAGTATCTCACTTGAGAGATTCGGCCTATCAGTGGTGGAACACCCTTGTGTCGGTGGTACCAAGGGAGAGAGTTAGCTGGGAATTCTTCCAAGAGGAATTTTGGAAGAAGTATATCAGCCAAAGATTCATTGACCAGAAGAGGAAAGAGTTCTTGGAGCTAAAGCAAGGCCGAATGATGGTGAATGAATACGAACGTGAATTCGTAAGGCTTAGTAAGTATGCTCGGGAGTGGGTGTCTACCGAGGTTATCATGTGCAAAAGGTTCAAGGACAGGTTAAATGAAGATATATGTTTATATGTTGGAGTCCTCGAACTAAAAGAATTTGTAGTGTTGGAAGATAGAGATTGTAAAGCTTAAGAGTTGGCTAAAGAGAAAAGAAGAACTGAGATTGAGTCCCGTGACTCTTGAATAAGGCAATTGAGTAAGTCCTACCAATCCTCATCTAACAAATCGAAGGATTTTGTTACTCGACCAGCCACCTCAGTTGGGTTTTCGAACTGAAGTAAGGGTAAACAGTTTTTAAGGTCGAAAGGGCAGACCACATCAGTTGCTTTAGGTACGAAATTACACTTCAGTACTACTTTTCACCCGCAGAAGGATGGTCAATCCGAGCAGATTATTCAGATACTCGAGGATATGTTGAGATGTTATATTCTTGAGTTTGAAGATACGTGGGAACAGTATTTGTCATTGATTGACTTCGTGTATAATAATAATTTTCAATCGAGCATTAAAATGGCACCGTACAAAGCCTTGTATGGTAGGAAATGTAGAACACCATTGTACTGGACTGAACTAAGTGAGAATAAGATTCATGGAGTAGACTTGATCAAACAGACTGAACAAAAAGTAAAAGTGATTCGTGAAAGTCTAAAAGCAGCGTTAGATCGTCAGAAATCGTATGCAGACTTGAAACGAAAAGATATTGAAATTGAAATCAATGATAAAGTATTTTTAAAAGTGTCTTCGTGGAAGAAAATACTCCGATTTGGCAAAAAAGGTAAATTGTGTCCGAGATTTATTGGGCCGTATGAGATTATCGAGCGTATTGAACCAGTTGCTTATAGATTGTTGCTACCATCTGAGTTAGAAAAGATTCACAATGTGTTTCATGTATCAATGCTTTGACGATTCAGATCGGATCGTTCGCATGTAATTTCTCCATCTGAAATAGAAATCCAGTCTGATATGACTTAGGAAGAAGAACCGATCTGCATCTTAACTAGCGAGATTAAAGAATTACAAAATAAGAGAATTTCGTTATTAAAAGTATTGTAGCATTGTCAAGGTGTAGAAGAGATTACGTGGGAGCCCAAAGATGCTGTGAGATAGCAATATCCGAATCTATTCAACTGTAAGATTTTTGGGGACGAAAATCCCTAAGTGGGAAGAGTTGTAATAATTTGGTTTAGACCGTAGTTGAATAGTGGTTCGAGACCACAAATCTGAGTCAAAAAAATATTTTAATATTATTTTTCGTATTTATAGCATGTGAATTAGTATGTGTGAAATTTTCGTGATTTAATCTTATCGTTTGTGTGCTTAATTTACAAAAAGGGACTAAATTGTAGAAAATGCAAAAGTAGCCTTTTATTTAATTAAGTACCGAATTGATGTGTCTTTATAATTAAGGGGTCCTTATGTTGTTATTATGCCACTAACTTGGTAAGTGGACATTAACGGCCATAATGCTAATGTTTTATATGTTTATTAATCATGGATATTTTGGTAATTTATGTATTATTATGAATTATAATAAAACAAAACAATATGGTGGCCATTTTATCATCTTTTTGCATCGAAAATAGAAGAAAGAAGAAGCCATTTACATGTTTTAGGGTTCGACACTTTGTGTTTGTGATTAAGGTATGATTTGAGTCCGGTTTTTAATGATTTTTACGTTTTTGTGATCGTTGCTTTATGTTCTATCAAGCCCATGCCTAAATTTCAAAAATTGTTGTGTAATGTGCCATTGATGATTTTGTGAGCTTAATAATGTTATTTGGTGAAATATGAAAGTTTGGTGTTAGATAAACATGTTTTGTATTGGGATTTTTGATGAATTTGTTTATTGTGGACTAAATTGAGAAAGGTATAAAATGAGGGATTAAATGTGAAATAAATGAAAAATATGGGCCTATATGGACTAATGGAATATTCGACCAACCATGTGTATAAGGAAATTATGTGTATTTTGTGATTTTATAAAATAGGGACTAAAATGTTAAAATGTGAAAATGTGATGGCTAATTTGTAAAATGCCCTAAATATGTGTTTATGGATTGAATTGAATGATTTGGTGAATGAATAAGCTAAATTTTAATATGTATAGATCAAGAACAAAGAAAATAGAATTAGATCGGGGGAAATCTAAAGTGGTCGAGTAATCGTTTATTTCCATCTGAATCCTACGAGGTAAGTCTATATACAAATAAATGTGTTTGAATTGAATTATTATTGCTTATATGTTATTGAAATGTGATTAATGGCTATTGGAGTTCAATATGTGAAATCCGAGAAAATTCTGATAATGTGTTGCCGTCCATGATAAATCACAAAAGAAACACATTTTAATCCCACGCTTAGCATGTTTTTGGATGATTATTTATATAATTTGGTGAATTTGATTCTCCTAATCCTTTAAATTTGTATTTCTATACTTAGGTGAGCATAGGGAAGTAAAAGGAGTGGAAAATGGGCCAAAACCGGACAAAACAGGCCATCTCAAGGATCCACACTGCCAAGCCTGAACCACACAGGTAGGGCACATGCCTGTGTGACTCACACAGGCTGGACACAAGCCCATGTGCCAGCCCGTGTCGATCGTCATTCATTCAAATTCCCACATGGCCTGCGCACTCTCACACGAGCTGAGCACACGTCCTTGTCCCTACCGCATCCTGCTTTGTTTTCACGTGGAAAAAACAAATTGTTAGGGTTTCTGAGCCTTCTAAAGTCTATAAATACGAGTTAAAGGAAGACCTAAAAGGGACGATGCAGAGTAGATCGCAGAGATTACTCGAAGGAAGCCATCAAAATCATCTCAGAAGCAGGATCTCATTCAAGATTGAAGATTTCCATCAAGGTCTTTAGAAGTTTTTGGGTTCTTTATGTCTTCTTGTTTTCTTTATTCTGAGATGTTTTCCTCCTACATTATGAACTAAACTCCCTAAATACCTAGGGAGGATGAAACCTAGATGAATCTTATTATTCAATAAATCTAAATTACGTACTTGTTCTTGTTCTTAATTATGTGTTCTTAATTCTTGTTTTGATGTTTGCGGGAATATTAATGCAAGTTTAATGTGCTTATTTAGTGGAGCAAAAGTCCCCGTTTAAGAGAAGATCTAGCATAATTAAGCGAAATTGATTGCAACCCTAGAAATAGGATGACATAAATCTGTCGGATTAGAGTTAAATCTAATAAAGGAATCCATAGATCAACTTAATGTGACGATAGGGGTTTTAATTAGAAAGAGATTTCAATTAATCAACCTAGAGTCAGTTATTTTTAGTCTCGAAAGAGATATTAACATAATTTAGGGATTTCTACGGATCAAGACCAATGAATAAATCGTTTAATTCAGAGTCAGAATAATAAGTGAAGTCTAGGTGGATTCTTCCTTGGGTATTTTCTTTATTCATTGGTTTATTCGATTACTTTCTTCACTCTCTGTCGCGTTCATAGTAAATTAGTTGGTTAAATTTTAGATTAAAACAAAACCCTTTAATTATTAGGCTAAATAATAAAAAGATAGTTATTACTAGTAATTTTTGTCTTTGAGGATACAATATTCCGAACTCACCAAAGCTATACTACTGTTCAATAGGTGCACTTGCCTTTGTCAAAATATTAGTTATCTTCGAGCCTATTAGTCCGTAAAGCCCCATATGAACGATAGGAATAGTTAGGATAAATATGTCATGGCATAGGATTCTGATATGAGTTATCTTGCAAGGCCACGTCTGGAACGTTAGCATCGATTTGAGATTTACGTGTAAGATCATGCCTGGGACATCAGCATCTCGTGTAAGACCCTGTCTGGGACAGAGGCATCGATACTTATTTACATGTAAGACCACATCTGGGACATTGGCATTGTGCGAGCTTTACGAGCTGTCTGAGTATCCTTATTGATTCTTAACGGTCCAACGAGCATTCCAAGATATGATTGAATATGTGAATATATATCCGTTTTAGGTACGTATGAAATGTATATGGAATTTGGGAATGGAAGATATATATGGAATTTGGGAATGGAAGATAAGTATGAATATGATCATTTGATATGTGAGCTACATGAAAATGGGATATGTTTATAAGCAAGTGGCTATGAACAATTGAGCTGGATGAGAAATATGAATTTGCTATTGTGTTATGCCATAGTTCATATGAATGAAATAGTTTGTAATTGTTTATGTGATAAGTTTATTTGTATATGGACTACTAAGCTTTTGAAAGCTTACTTTGTGTGTGTTTGCATTGTTTTATAGATTATCGAAGCTACTGGGAGCTCGGGGACCGTCGAGGATCATCACCACACTATCGAACTATATTTTGGTACCTTTTGAAAATGTACATATTGAAGTATGGCATGTATAGACTAGAGAACTTTAATCATGTTTTGAAATGTGTAAATATAGCCATGTGATATGGCTTGATAATGAATGTGATTATAGAGTGAATTTAGTGCATGCTATATGATGCAAAATTTCGTATGTCTTGATGTATTCATGAATGGCCAAAAGAAATGGTCAATTTTGGTAAGTTTTATGGTTTATTTGAGAAATGCTATGAATTGAAATGGAGTAATATGATGTATGAATCACATATTTTTGGATGTGAAGTTGGTACTTTGAATTGGTATGTTTGAGTTGGATTTGTATATGGATAAGAATGATGTTATTACGAGTCAAATTGTGAATGATTTGGTATGTTTTTGGTTACCTTTGGGATATGAATTGATGTTGTTTGATGTTTATGGGTATGACCCAATTTTGGGTGGCGAATTGGCCATGCAAATGGCCTATATTTTCCCACACGGTTGAGCACACGGGCGTGTGTCTCGATCGTGTCTCTCAAGGTTGTAATTCAAAGCAAGACAGGAAGCCACACGGGCTGGACACATGGGCATGTGACTGGTCGTGTGAGCCAGTCATTAGCCTCCCTAATTTCACACGGCCTGGGACACGGGTGTGTCTTGTGGCCGTGTGGACAAGTCAGTATGTATGCCCTGTTTTGCCACGGCCTAGACACACGGACATGTTTAATGCCGTGTGAGGCACACGGCCTACCAGACGAGCGTGTGATCTCTGTAACTTTGAAAAATGTTTAAGTTTCGAAAAAAAATGTATGTGCTCAGTTTAGTCCTGACCCCTTTCCAATGCATGTTCAAGGTCTCGTAAATCTTCTAAAGGGACTCTATGTGTATATTTTGCTATGAAATGTTTGTGATATGATTCGGTATGTCCTGTAATGCCTCTTAACCTTAGTCCGACGATAGATATGGTTTAGGGGTGTTACATTCTTCCTATTTTTCATCTAAGCAAGCTGCAATAATTACAAGTAACGTGTTTTGCTCCCCCAGATATCCATATTTTAAGTGCTCGTGTAATGTCTTTAATTCCAACTTATGGGGTTTGATGATGGAATGTACCATTTTTACCAAATTTGGTGTAATTTGCTCTGGCTATTCCTTACTTGGTCACTACCAATCCAGTTGGTTTACCATATGATTATTCTCTTCTTCTGCATTATCCCCTTTTTCCTCTATTTCATAGCCTGTTAATTCTTGCGTGTTGTACTCTAGTTGGTTACATTCTTGCTTTTTACTTCCTACAGCTTCCAATTCTAGGTTTTCTGTTTCCTGACATTCCATCCAGGCAAATTCATTAATGCTCAAATTTTCCAAAATTTTCATTACCTCATTCTGATTTTTCGTCCAAATACTTCCCCCTGTCATATTATCAAACTTTTGTTTATTTTGACTATCCAAGTCGTAATGAACATGCTAAATCTGAAACGCAAAATGTATGCCTCCAAGTTTCAGTAATACCTTGCTATAAATAAAATAATTGTATATAGCTACCCAATACCTTCTTCGTCAACAATGCTTTATGAAGAAATAGTTTCACAAAATTGGCCCAAGTAGTAATATGTCTGAAGATAGTGTTTCTAACCACATTTTTGCCTTCTAGTCTTTGGTGAAATTTCTGTGTAGCTAACAGTGCTGCATATATGGTAAAGTTTCCTCAAGAATGTTATGGGATCTTCATAGGTGTAATTAGCAAATCTGACATTATAAGTAATCCAGATTAATAAAGTCAGGTTTAGTTCAAAATGTGTACTATGAATAATAGGTTGAGATATGCTAGGTTGCAACCCAGTTGTACCGAATAATGTTCCTAAGGCCTTCATATTGTGAATGTGTTATACTGTTAGAACAAACCTTATTTACAACTTAACAATTTCCTCATTACACTTTGAAATGCAAAGAATTAAAATTAAACTAGTGACATTGCCTCCCCGGCAACAGTGCCAACAACTTGACCGCCTCTAGACGTAATAACGTCCAGAGTGTGAATACTACAATAAAATATAGAGTTATGAGGCAGTATTCCCAAGTATACGAAGTAGGTGAGTACTTCGAGAATCATACCCAAGGGAGGCAAGTACTAAATCAATCTTTACCTAAACAATTAAAGATCTATTTAATACTTTAACTCAATTATAGTACGGAACTAAAATAAGAAATATGTTTAGAATTTGTAAAATAATAAAATAAAATGAAAAAATAAAGGATTAAAATTGCAAGAGATTGGGATAGATAAAGTGAATCAAATCTGGGGATGGGTGATTAGCTCGCTCCAACAATCTCAATCAACTGTCATCATGGGTTCTTTGTCAACCAATTAGTTGCTACCCTAAAAGGATCTTCCAATCTTCCACCAACATAACAAGTTAGCAAGAACTTCTTATCTTCCGACCTCACATTCTAGACTAATTTGGTGGTCAAGGTGTTCACAGATAGGCCATACAAATTTTGGGTTAATTCCCACCTTGATGACTTCTCGGGGTCGTCAAACCTAGGGTTTGTTTTGCATTCTCCCTTTCCCAAATAGATTATCCATTGAACTACCCTACAAAATAGTTAAAAGATCATGCTTCCACTCGCTAATCCCCCATAGAAGGATTAGTTCCTCATGGCTTTCATAAACAAAATAGAGTAGATATAATAATTAATCAAAATGAATGAGTAGTAGAGAGTTTGAGAAAAGTCTGATTAATATTGATAATGAATGTGAATCTACAAGAGTTGATCTCTTTTACAACTAAGATCTCTTGAAAGAAAATAAAGAACAAAATACACGAAACTCTAAAAACCTAAATAAATCAAATTAAATCTAAAGAGAAAGTCTAAGCTAATGGAATAGTGCCTCTAATCTATGTCATAGAGGTCTATTTATAGCCTTCAGGTAGCTATCATCCTTAGCCCTAGGGTAGATGATGCTCCCAAGCTTTAACGATTGTGCAAACCAAAATGCCTCTACTTCTTGTTTTATTATCTTCACAGAGTCGATGTCACGACACACCAGGACCTGTGTCGTGACGTAGCAACCAGCATGTCCCTTTGTAGCCATCATCAAGGTTATGTTGCAAAACTCTCAGCCTGTGTCGCAACATTGAAGGTAGTTTCTCAGTTTCTTTATTATGCTTTATATGTTGTGACATTGAATCCCCCATGTTGAGACATAACGTCCAGTATTGCCACGAAATACCTTCTAATGGTCTCCTGCACACTTACAAAGTACATTAGCTCTCCCTTAAGCCTTATTCGGCCCTTATAGTTAATAAAAGACTCGATGTGCACATTTTATTGAATGTAAAAAAAAAACTAAAGAAATTGAATTGAAATATAACGAAAATGTTTTTATTCAAACTCCTTAAATGTGAAAACTAGTTTAATTTGCTACACCAAATCACAACAGATCAACATCATTGTTACACAGATCCAAGTGGGGACGCTTCAGAGGTTCACATGTTGAGGCCAAAGTATTGCAACTCAGATTCTTTTGGCTAACTCTATTCAAAGATGCATATGCCTACGTAAAGAGCTATGATTAATCCCAGAAGGTTGGAAACATCACAAACAGAAAAGAGATGCCTCGAACAAACATCATTGAGGTAGAATTATTCGATGTTTGGGTTATTGATTTTCTTGGTCCTTTCCTTCCTTTTTTTTTGGAACAATTATATATTGGTAGTAGTAGACTACGTGTGTTAGTGGGTTGAGGCTGAGGCATATCCAACAAATGATGTTAAGGTTGTAATGAAGTTTTTGCAGAAACATGTGCTCACAAGGTTTGCAACCACTAGAGCTATCATCTGTGATGAAGGGTCCAACTTTGTGAAGAAATGCTTAAAACGGTTGCTTGATAAACATGGAGTGAAACACAATGTTGCCACAGCTTACCTTCCATAGACAAATAGGCAAGCTGAACTGGCAAACAAAGAGATAAAAGGTATACTCGAGAAGGTAGTTAGTCCAAACCAACGAGACTGGTCCAAAAAAGTGGATGATGCTTTATGGGCCTACAGGATAGCATACAAAACACCTTTAGGGATGTCTCCCTATCGGTTGGTCTTTGGGAAAATGTAACAACCCGTTTTTGGTCAAATTAGAATAGTGGTTTCGGGACCACAAATATGAGGTCAAAGTATTTATTTTATTATTATTTTAATGTCTACAGTATGATTGAGTGATTTTTTTGAAAATTTCGTTAAGAAATTTTATCTTCTGAATGGTCAATTTGATAAAAAGGACTAAATCGCTAAAGCATAAAACTTGAGTTCTAATAGCTAAAGGTGTCTAATAGCTATAGAACCTTAAAGTTAAGGTCCTTATGTGGTAAATATACCATTTTTAATGTTAGTGGACTTTTATGGACATGTATTAAGTGTTTATAATAGTTTAAGGTTAAGGTTAATTTTGTAATTGTTAAATACATGTTAAATAAATAAAACAAAACATGTGTTTTATGTTCATCTTCTTCAAAAGCCATAGCAAACTGGTTTTCTTGAGAAATTTAGGGCTAGGGTTCGGCACACTTATCTTCTTCAATTAGGTATGTATTTTGAATCTATTTTTGCCATTGCAACTAGTACTAGCTAGCTTAGGGACTATTTTGTAAAACTATTAAAGATTTTGAAAGATGCCATTGATGAATATATATGATTTTTGATGATTGATGATAGATTTTGAATGTTTGTTGATAGTTAAACAAGTTTTGTAAAGTGATTTTGAGTAAAAATTTAAAATAGGGATTTATTTGTGAAAATGTGAAAAATGTGTGGTTAAATGTGTGAATAAATGAAAACTATGGGCTGCTGGGGGCATTATGGTAATTCGGCTAGCACGGGTATATTTGGAATTTCATTAATTTGTGATTTTATGTAATAAGGACTAAATTGTGAAAAATGTGAAATATGTGGGGAAAAAGTGTAAATGTGTTTTAAAGTGTATCTTGTAATGAATTGAATAAATAATTGATTAACTAAGTCAATTTTGAATATATTTAGATCAAGAAAGGAGAAATACAGACTTAGATCGGGGAAATAATAAAGTTACGAAATAGTTGGTTCGATACGCTGTTTTAGCATCCGAGGTAAGTTCGTATGTTATAATTTCATTTCAAATGTATTCTTTATGCTTTGATATAGCATAAATTGTGGTTATGTGACTACAAACAAGTTTTGAAATGATTCGACGATGGTTCAACAGTTGAAATCCTAGTTGAACCTTAGGAATAATTTAGGATACTAGTGACATGTCATTAGGTGATATAGTGAGTTGGCTTCGGGCGATGATATAGCACTTTGTGTGCAAGACAAACCAATTTGGCTTTGGGCCATGCATATTGTAACACACATTACCTTTATTTAGTGCCGGAACAAGGCTTGAGGCATTACCAGACTTATAACACAAGCATTCACACAATTCCGAGTCATAAATTTGCATTCAAATTAAAACCATTCATATTCAATCATAAAGTCCCTTATACGAGCCTACAAGGCCCAAAACAGGCCTTGGAAGTGGTTTGAGACTAAACTGAGAAATTTAGGAAATTTTACAAAACTTAGAAAATTTTTCTTGTTACAGGGGTCACACGCCCGTGTGTCCCTGAGACACGCTCGTGCTACGGGCCGTGTTCAATTTAGGGTGCTCTCTGACTTGTGCCACACGACCGTGCCATACGCCCATCTGCTAAGTCGTGTGGTCAATTTAATTTTCATAATTTTTCATAAAATAGGTGCAGACTTCACACGGCCAGGGCACATACCCGTGTTCAAGGCCGTGTAGCACACACAGCCTAAACACACGCCCGTGTCTCTACCCATGTGCTCAATTCTGGATATTCTATTTCTCAAAATTAAGGTACAAGGGACAGACAGCCGAAAACATGCCCGTGGGGCAAACCGTGTGTCCCACATGGCCTAGACACACACCCGTGTGGACAAAAATAAGGCTATTTACCAAGCCATTTGCCACCCTCATTTACACCTACACTTACGCCAATTCAATGGTACAATTCATGGCATAATTAGGCAACCAAAACATTCACAACCAATGTATTAACATCACATCCACATGCTAACATGCATAAACATCATAATCTATCAATACAACTCATGCAAGTTTCCACATTCATGAATGATATCAACATATAAATATACTTCTACCAACATAAGCCATCATTCATGGCCATATACAAAATGAAATCATTAACCATTATAAGCCAATACATTTGGCCAAATTGCAAATGACACATATAACAATTTGACCAAGTCCCTATACATTCCATACATTCAAAATGCCAAGATCATCAAATACCCAAAATAAAAGTTTGATAGTGTGATCTGAATCTCCGACAATCACCGATTTCGAGTTAGCTTGGCGACACTATAAAAAACATGGGAAATAAACGGAGTAAGCTATATAGCTTAGTAAGCTCGTATACAAGAAATAAGCAACCCTATCATGCACTTAACATTCAAATAACATAACATAATTAAATGTGAACCTACCATAGTTTCATAATCACAATCTATCTCACCAGAAAACTTACCTCATATTCATTACTTCACACATTTAATAAGCATAAGCTTTACATACATACCTAAGCCATCTCAAAATAAATGTACACATACTTTCATCTTTGACATACCCATGAACCACTCGGAATAACAATGTTGGGTACTCGGGAAACTTTGCACACTAAGTGCTACATATGTAGCCAAAGCTACCTAAGTCTCATATCACATAATCGCTCGCTCTCGAGCTATCGATGGGCCTGCTCTCACAAGCTGTCAGTCAAGATGTAGCTACGCGGTGTTGCTCACACAACTTGTCAAGTATCCGCAACATATGCTAATATACTCATTCACCGGTAGGACGTACAAGACTAGCACCCAGATCACATAATCACATAACACATACTAACCCTAGTGACATGTCATTTGTATCCGAACCTATTTTTAAGGTTCAAACGAGATTTCTTGCTTGTCAATTCATCTTCTGACTCATTCATAGAACTATACTCATTTACAAAATCAACATACAATTAATGCAATATTATAGCATCTAAATACAATTATTCTAAAGCTTATTTTTAACATACGAACTTATGTTGGTACAAAATGGATTATTGTTCGATTTAGTCCACAATCTTGTTCTTTCACCTGTCTAGGTCAGAACTTCATCTTTCTTGATCTATAATATCAAATTTAACTTATTTAATTATCACATTATTCAATTTAATCCCAAAAGCACCTTATGGAAAAATTACATTTTTGCCCCTAACTTTTTAACTTTTTACATTTTAGTCCCTAGGCTCGTAAAATGATTTTCATTCACTTTTCATCACACCCAAGCCTAACCGAACCTATTTCATGCTCATAACAACCCACATTTTTCATTTATTCACATTTTTACATGTATTTTACATATTTTACAAATGGGTCCTTTTTAGGCATTTTCATCAAAAATCACTTGGTAAATGTTGTTTATCTAACACCAAACGTACATTTTCTACCATTAAACATTAAAATACACAAATATCTAACATGGATAAAATTTTATACTTGGATATTTCTTCAAATTAATCCTTGAAATAGCTAGATTAGGTTGAGACAACTTCAAAAACATAAAAATCCTGAAAAACGGGGCAAGAATGTACTTACAATCGAGCTTGGAAGATTAACAAACCCTAGCTATGGACTCCTCTTGAGAATTTTGGCCGTAACGACAAATTTGAAGAAGATGACATCTTTTATTTTAGTTATTTGGCTTTATTTACCAAATGACCAAAATGCCCTTAATGCCTAACTTCAAAATTTCACCTAACCATGTCCATTTTTGTCCATACTAAAGTATAATGGTCTAATTACCATCTAAGGACCTCTAATTTAAGATTTCATAGCAATTGGACACCTTTAACATATAGAACTCACATTTTCCACTTTTTGTAATTTAGTTCTTTTAACTAATTTGAGTGGCTAAACGTCAAATTTTTTCGAACGAAATTTTCACGAAATCATTCCATAAAACTGCAGAACATAAAAATATAGTAAGAATAAATTTTACTGCGTCGGATTTGTGGTCTCGAAACCACTATTTTGACTAGGCCCAAAATTGGGCTATTACACATATTGACTGATTTGGCTTTGGGCCATGATATCAGTATTTCAGATGAGATACCTTGATTTGGCTTTGAGCCATTGTATAGGTACTTATCATGTGAGACCCTTGAGTATCCGACTTCTATTCCGAATGGTTCAACGGGTAAATGAAAGATGAGAATGTATATGAGATTGATGCGAGATGGTATAGGTATGTGTATAAACCATTTTAGCTTTGAATGGCAGAAATGATGACGAATGTATATGGTTTTGTGAATGAGCACTTGAAAGGTTTGTGTAACATCCTTAAATTAGGGGTTCAGCATTTTGCTTTATTCTGTGTGTTGGCTAGCTAAGCTTGTTGTTTGGGTGTGTTTGGGGGTCCTGGGGAGGCTCGGGTTCGAGGCAAAGCTTTGGTAAAATTTTTCTTTTTTGGCACTTAAGGGGGGAGAGCTAGTGAAGGCAGGACTTAAGAATAATTGTTTGTATCTGGATGTCACAAGTAGTAAGGTGGCATAGTGGTTGGCGTGACAGGGGAGCTTGGAAGGGGGGAGAGTGTTCGAATCCCATCTGCCGCAACAGGGAGCTTTATTTTTGTGCCCAAGGAGAAGAAGAGGTGGAGTTGGAGTGGGATTCTGCTTGGTGAAGGTTTGAAGTGGTCAAACCGTTTGAATGGGAGAAGGTGAGTGAATTGTGGAGTGATTTGAGGAGAGAATCGCGAGATTTAAAGTGTAGGGATGGTTGGCCGAATGTGGGATGTGTGAGGGAGTTGTGCCGTGTGTGGGAGAGTGCCAAAGGGGGAGGGGAGTGTTTCAGCTAAGGGTCTTTTGAGTGTGCATATTCGGTCATTTGTAGAAGTGGTAAACCGAATATTCTTTGAGAGTTGTTTTCTTTCTTTGCATTTTTAAGCATTTTTGCTTCAATCTTTTGATAGTGAAACCCTAATTCTCTTCTTCCACTCTTCTCATTTTGTGTTCCTTTTCTTCTTCTCAGACGTTTTCTTCATTGATATTGCTTAATAGTCTTGGCTGAACCTTTCCATTTTCTTTCCATTTGTTCTTTGCCTCACATAACTGAAATCCCCATTATTCTTCTTCTTCAACCTTCTATCTCCTTCATTTGCGGTTGTCAAGGGCTGACTACTTCCCGCTTCATCATTCCCTTTTCTAGGTAGTGGCCGAATAGGTGAGTCTTCAATGCCGTTTTGTGTCTCTTTTCTTTTCTTGCCATATTATTTTTTTCTCCTTTGGCCGAATGTATGATATCTTTCTTTTTTATTGTTTTCCTCCTCTAGTGAGATCATAAGCCGAACACTCATTACCTCGACCTTGTGTGGGGTTGATTATCATCTGGGAAGGGTGTAAGGGTTCAACTTTTGATTGTTTAAGAATCTGTTCTTTTTGAAACTAAGGGTAAGCAGTGTTATTCATTATTATGAGTTTTTCTCTGTTGACTGAATATGGTTGTTTGGTAACTTCATTTGTTTTGGTACATCAATCGTGTTAGGAACTCAGTCAAGAGACTAGAACTGAGCTACTTTGGTATATTAAAGGTAATTTCCTTGTGGTAAGTGAAATAATTGAAGGTAGTGATTATTTTGGACACAAGCATTAGTTATGCTTTATCAGGGATGAGACTAACTGTTAACCAATTGTATTCTTAGGTGCTTTGGAGAGTATTGCGTTACGTAGCCCATATCAGGTGTGTAATCTCACACCTTTACTCATTTGTTGTGTATTATACTGTGTGTCGGCCTAAAGCCGAGATACCCTTAAAGGGTAAGCTACTGTGATACCCCTAGTGGGTGAGTTTGGAAATGGCCTAGGTGAGTAAATTTATGATTATACCCTTTTAGGTAGATTTAGCTTGACTGTGTATTCTGTTTATCTATTATATTGGTACATTCATGCATGCATTAAATTATTATGTCATGTTATGTTGCATGGGATTGGGATATGATGTTGATGATTGGGGAAGTGTATTCCGGTGGCTCTGCCCCATATTTTGGTGACCCTGTCATAGTTTGTCCGGTGGCTATGCCACGTATATTTCGATAATCTGGTGGCTCTGCCACAATTTCGGCGAAGAGCAGTGTGACTGCCATTGAGGTGTGTAGCAGATAGAGGGTTGATTGTAGAAATCCCCACAGGTGTGTTAGGCTGGATACGGGTGGTGTGTAGCGGATGAAATATTAGGCTAGGTTGGGTTACATTGCATACATTATCTGTTTTACCATGCTATTAGGGCTAAGGCCCAATTTGATTCTGTAAGGGCCTCAGGCCAGTTTGTTTCCGTTAGGGCTAAGGCCCAGTTGATGTTCGACTAGGGGATTACACACTGAGTTCTCGTAACTCACCCCCTCTGCTTAATATTTCTCAGGTGATCCCCAGCATTGAGGATTTGGAGCCAAGGTAGATTCTGTGGTGGCCATACATCGTTTCTTTAGTAAATCCTGTTTTACTTTACTTTAAAATTTTATTTTGGGTTTATGTTTTGTAATAAGGCCTTTGGTATTTTATTTGATTTTAATTTTTAACTCAATTTCTGCTTATTATTAAACGTTCAACACGGGATTTTCCTAAAACCTTAATACCTGTTGTTTTTCCAAAATGTTAACGAATGGTTTTTCAAACTATAATTGATTAAACACTGGGTTCTCTTAAACGTCGAAACAGTTTTCAAAATATCACATGTTCGAAATTCACTGAAGCTTATTTCTGTTATAAACAAGATTTTACCAACAATTCAAACTCAAATCTCCTAATAAAAGCAGTTTTCAAATTAATCACAACTTTTCTAAAATGGACATTGAGTTGAATAGGTTTTTATAAACAAACACCTAAACTTGAAATTTTAAAAAGAATACGAACATTTTAACAAACACGCAACTTTCTTTAGCAACCCTTCCATGTGACATGCCAGATCCGGTCATGACGTCTAGGCCAGGTTTGGGGTGTTACAGTTTGATATTTAAGGAATGTTACATATTGACATATTGAAATTATTGAATCATGTTTAATTGATTGCATTAAGTTTATCTCATACGAGCTTACTAAGCTTTATAGCTTACTTTGTTTATTTTTTCGTGTTTTATAGTGTTATCAAGCTAGCTTGGATACAGGGATCGTCGGAGATCGCTTAACACTACCACTTATCACTTGGTACCTTTGAATTTTGGTATTTTGAGTATATGGCATGTATAGGTATCTTGATGTCATTTTCATTATGGATTGATTGTAACACCCTTAACCCGTATCTGTCGCCATATTAAGGTTATGAGGCATTACTGGTCATAACACAGTTCATACAGATATTCATTACATTTCACAGCTCGAAATTCAATCACATAAATGCTCGTAACTTAATCAAATATCGAGTCTTAAAATCATAACATTCATAACATTGCATAATTAAAACATAATCCAACATATATCAAAACATACCATATACAGAACATATAACAAAACAACTATTCCATTAGTTAATTAATGACTATACCAATTCACATGTTATGCACATTAATCTAAGTTAAATTAACCACACGGCATACTAGCCATATGTAACGGCCTAGTAGATTTGGGCCTATTGGGTTGTAACGCCCCAAAAATCCCGAAACTTTAAATTTCTGTGCACTAAGGTTGGTATGTATGAGTAGCACTTAGAATATTAATTTTAAGGTATTATCGGGATTATTTGATGTCTTAGAGATAGGGATGACCATAGGGAAAATTTTATTTTTTCTTGCTTTAGTGGACCCGAGTCTCAGGCATTAGGCCTCTTAAGCAGATTAAGGGGAAAATAGGACACAAGTGGGCCAGTGGTCCAGTGGCAAGGTGGCGTCACTAGGGGAGTTACAAGGTGGCGTGAAGAAGTCCAAGGTTCGACTAGTGGTAAGGTGTTTTAGAGTGTTTATTTTGCATAGTGGACGGCAAGAGTTGTGTGAGATTTGGACTCTTTTATTGAAGTGTTTGAATTGGTATTGTGAGCTGATAAAGGAGGGAATTTCGGATAAGATAAGGGAGATATCATGGAGAAAAATTAGGAGATGAGAGGTGGGAAGAGTTGGTGCCGAATTAGACTGTGGGGGAAGGTAGGGTTCGGCTATTGGCTATAAAAGGAGGTGTCGAATTCCTTTGAGAGGTTCCCTGGGTTCCATTACATTTTTTTTCTCCCCCTTATACCTTCTCTACTTAAATTCCTTCTCTTATTCACCTTTAGTTCTAGCCGATCACTTCTCCTCTTCTTCTCCTTATTGGTGCTGAATTGTCTCTGTTACCATACTAATCTCAAAAGTCAAATTTAGGCCGCTGATCGTTGTTTTGTCGAGTTTTAAAATTTATAAAAGAGAATGATCGAACCTGGAAACTAACTCTGACAACGATTAAACGCAAGCGTACCTATCGAACAGTAGTATAGCTTAGGCAAGACTGGATTGTCGTACCCAAAGGAACTAAAAGTATTAATACTAACTTTCTTTTTATTATTTAGCCTTAAAAATTAAGTTAAGTTGTTTTAATCTAAATTAATGACGACAAAGCTGAGGACAAAGACAAAAAGAACGAATTGGGAAATAACTTGAAGAAAAACTCAATTGATCACGACGATACCCTCAAGAAGAATCCACCTAGACTTCACTTGTTATCTAATCCTAAATTATATGATTTATTTACTTAGCTTGATCTGTGAGACTCCCTAACGTATATTAAACCCTCTCTTGAGGCGAATAACGTCTAACCCTAGGTTAGTTAGTGGAACTCCCGTTCTCTTATAATAACACCCTAGAATAGCAGTAAATCGATCGATGGATTCCCATATTAGGTTTCACCTTAATTCGGCAAAATCTCGTCACCCTATCTCTAGGTGTGCGATCAACTCCGCTTAATTATGTTAGATCTAATCTTAAGCAGGGTCTATTCCTCCTCCACCTAAGCACATCAGATTTGAATTAAGCATGCATAATTAAGAACAAACTAAGTATTTATCATATAATTTAAAAATCAAATAACAAGATTCATCTAGGTTTCATCCCCTTCAGGTATCTGAGGGTTTAGTTCATATTGAATAAAGAAAACATCTCAAGAGAAAAGATAAAAGAAAACATAAGAAATTCCTAAAACTCCCTGAAGGAATTGAAGGAGAATTCTGCCGTCTTGAGTATAATTTTTGCTTTTTGGGATGGAGCAACTGGCTAACTTCGAGCGATTCCCACAATTCTAACCTTTTCGGCTTGGCTCCTTAGCCTAGCTCGATGCCCCTTGAATGGTGACACTTAGGGGATATATATAGGCTCCTTGGAATGCGATTCTTCATCCCTAAGCATCCTTTTCTGACTAAAATTGCTCTTTCCAGTGACAGGGGCACGGCCATGGCACACGCCCGTGTAGATCGAGTTCAAACCATGTTCGGATTTCTAACATAAGACACAGTCGTGTAGGTCGGGGTTGAGGCCATGCTCTAGGTGATCGGCGAGGCACGACCGTGTGGGCTTTGGGCCAGGTTGTGTCGATTTCGTGCTAAGGCCCATTTACTCTAGTTTGGCCCGTTTTATGTTCTTTTCATCCTCGGGTGCTTTCCTGGGTATAAGACATGAAAAGAAAGGATTAAGAGCACCTTTTTACATAAATCAATGGATAAATCATCCAAAATCATACTAAATGTGGGACTAAAATATGTTATAATTACGGTTTATCAAACACCACCACACTTAAGCTTTTGCTTGTCCTAAAGCAAAATTCTCAACTTACACTTAAAACGAACTTTCCATAATCCATAATTCCTATCAACAATGTCTTATCATAATTCATAGATAATTTATACATGGATAATTCAACTCAAATAGTCAAGATTCAAACAAGATAAGTCATACATTTGTAGCACAAAAACATAGGCGTTTCCCTTTATCTAAATAATTACCTTTAATTCAAAACGTACAAGGATTGACATCCTCACAAAAGATTCACTCAAATCACTCAAAAAGTGTTTAAGATTCAAAATTAAAAGATCACTCATAAGTTGAACCTGAAAAGTTAATCCCATAGGCTTGCCTTAAAATCAAATCTCTACCATTGTACAATGAAATGATAAACAAATCAAAAGGTCTTTAACAGGGTTGTAACGGGGCTAGGGTTAAAGGTGTGGATAAAGGCTGAATTAGAAGTTTAGAATCGATATTGACTTGATAAATTACCTAACTAGAAAAATGAACTTAATCTTACATTAATTAAGAACTAATAATACGAGCTTTTTCCTTGAGAATTTGGAATTTGAACATGCAAGCTCTCTTAATCATAGAACTAATAATGAATATACTTCGTTTTTTTAAGAACAAACTATCATAATAATAAGAAAGAATTTTTACAACTGAAATATAAAACATAGTTAGGAAACTTGTTTAAAATCAAATCTCGAAAAAAGGGTAGTTAAAAGAAATGGTGATAACAAATACAGAGGGTTTTTGGTTAAAATTAGTAGGTGAGTGAACAAAAAGGGTTGTTAGGTTCAACGAGGTTCACTAGGGGTTAATTGTGAAGGTAGGCTTTTTAGTGGAGTAAGTGGGTTAAATCCTAGGTGCCTTTATCATTTCGGAATATCAAATCATAACTGTGGCCTTGACATGTATAATCAAGGCAAGTTCTAGAATAACAGTTCATAGTTGACACACTCATAATCAAAAAATGAGCATGAAAGAGAATAGATGCTCTATAAGGCTCAAGGTCTTAAAAATTATGGGTCTTTTTGACATCAACCTTATAAATTTCAAACTTCAAGATAACATTCAATTTCAGGTTAACAACCTAAAAATTTAAATTTTGAAAAATAGACTTATCATGCTTGATTCTCTAGTTTTCTTCAAATTTAATCATCAATGCACAATTAATTATAACTTATTCAAAAACATGTCAATAAAAATCATAAATTATTAGAATTTCATCCTAATTAGTAATATGAGGAAATTACTTAAAAACAAGACTAAATTCAGGGATTTGAGAATCATGCAAAAAGTTAGGCATTTTTATCCTCAGGGTTTGAGAATAATGAAGAAAGTTAGACATTTTCTCAGAATAATTATTCACCCCCCACACTTAAGAGGTACGTTGCCCTCAATGTACAAAGATAGATAATGACATTAATATGCAAAACTAAAAGAGAGTGGAGAAAGTGACACTCCCTGAATTAATGGATGGTTTCCTTGGAGGATGGTAGAGGTCGTTTGTTTGATGACTTGTGTAGTGGTTTATTGCTCCTAGTGATGTTTTGAAACTGCTAAGTCATCAGTTAGAAATCTTTTGGGGGCGTAATTAAATAGATGTTAGGAATACTCGAAAGTTACATGTTGATGATAATCATAAAGAGTTGTCAATGTATGTTGAAAATGTTCAAACTTAAGACAAATTAAAATAACGAAAAATAAATAAAAATAAGAGAAAACTTAAAAATAAGAAAAAGAAAATCTAGATAAAAGGACTCAAAGGTCCTCATCATCGACCAGGTCCTGCGGTGGTTCCGCTGACGAGATGTGGAGGTGTTGGCATATCTGTTTAAGGGTGGCCTCTATCCCATCAAAACGTCGAGTGTTGTCAATGAAATATTGCTTGAACCGGTCAAGTCGTGCAGAGATATCCGCCATTGAAGTTGCCGTATGGAATGACCATTGGCTCGGAATCGGTGCCTCCTGTGATGGTTGTAATATCCTGAGATTGGGCTTATGCATTTTTGCTTAAATTATATGAGATAGCATGTCCTATGTGTGTTGAATGTGTTATGTGAATTTTTGTAACCTTGGAATGTAGAGAAATGCCTTAGAAAATATTAAGTTTAAAGTTTAAAAGAGGGAACTGAAGAAAGGTGGTCTTAAGAGAAAATGTAGGGGAAATTTGACATGAAATTGGGCTTAGCAAAGTGGCAACAAGGCGCCACTTAAGGCTCTGGAAATGATGCCACAAGCTTGGTGCAGGTCTTGAGTTCGAGTCGCATGGGAAGCAAAATTTTAAGGTTTTTATTTTTGTTTATTGACGTCAAAAAGAGGGGAGTAGTGGACGGCATTAAGGCTAAATTTTAGGAGTTTTTATCCTTTTATTTTTAAGAGATAAATGATGGATTATTTTTCTTTAATTTTAAATAAAGAGATAAAGAGAAAAGCAAGGAGTTTGATAGTGTTGGCCGAATAAGGGAGACTTGGGGTAGTAATTTCAGCTGAAAGAGGAAAAGAGAGGCCAATTTTCATTCTTTCCTCCCTTGTTCATCTGCCGAAATTCTTTGGCAAAAATTCTCCTCTTCTCTTTTATTTTGTTAAGCCGAAATACTTCCTGTGCTAGCCGAATTTACATTCCACCATTGCCGAAACCCTTAAGCTTTTTCCTTCTCATCTTTGTTGAAGCCGAAACTCTCTAAGTGTTCATCCAAAAGCCGAAAACGAGTTCCCTCTAGCCATAGCCGAATTTATCTGTGGATACAAGCAAGGGAGTAGTCAACTACAACACTGAAGGTAAGATCCACTGCTATTTGATTTTCAATCTCTCTTTTAGCCGAAATATAGGAATCTAACTCCTTTAGGATTCTTTGGCCGAAACTTTGAAGGGTCCTTTTGGATTTTGGCGGTTGTCGACTACAAGGAGGAGATCATTCGGGATCTCAAGATCTATGCCAAGTGACTATTTCGGGATTTCAATATTTAAGGTAGGTGAATATAAGATTCGGCGAAAGGCCATGTATTGTGTTTTAATGTTAGATTAAATCTAACATGTGCTTATAGGAATCTCGACATCATTAAGGAAGCAAGGATCAATTTCGGGAAGTGAATCACAAGGTAAGTGGATATATGTAACCGGCCAAGTCCCTATCTTAGTACTTAGATCTATTTCTTATTTGTTTAAGCCGAAAACTAGCCAAGTAAATGGATCTAGTGATTAGCCGATTTCAAAGGGGGAAAACCTACAAGTTTCGGGACTTGACTAGTAGTCAAATCGGCAACAAGGAATTAAGGATCTAGGACACTAGATAGGGTTTTCAGGAAAAGCATTAATACCAGGTGTGTACCCCACACTATTTCTCGATAGGTTTATGTTTGTGTTTCATTAAATATGTTAATAAGAATGTGAAAGCTATGGCTAAGGTACCATGTTATGGTACAAAGTGCTCAGGTACGTTGTCCTACTCCTACTATGAGTATGAGATGATAAATAACTGTTATGGCACATATGAGAAGCTATAAGAATGTGAATAAAGACTTTGGCATCATAATGCATGTTTTGTATGACATGGGCATATGGGTTATTATGAAAGGGGAAGTGAATGTGGTGGTTCTATACCACAATATCTGAATGTGGTGGTGGTTCTATACCACAATATCTGAATGTGGTGACTTCGGTCACATTATCTGAATGTGGTGACTCATGTCACGATTATTTTATCTGGTGGTTATGCCACAGATTTTATAAGAGTGATGAGCACATCGACTGCAGCGACTGCCTTCGATGGTGTGTAGCGGATGGAGGGTTGATTTAGTAGTCCCCACGGTGTGCAGGTTGGTACGGGTGATGTGTAGCGGAAGGAATCTAGGTTTGGGTTCGGGTTGCATCACTATTTTTATCTGTTATATGCATATGTATGTGATATGATAATATATGCCTGAATCATTGAAACTTAGTGTTGGTTACACATTGAGTCTGTTTGACTCACCCTGTTGGGGAATATTTTCTTTCAGGTGACACTCTGTGATGGACCGGGTCGGCAGGAACTTGATGGTGGCCATGCTCAGTTCGGGGTTTTATTTGATTTTGGACATGTTTATATTTTAAATACTTTGAATTTATTTCGGGTTTTAAATTTTTATGTAATAAGGCCATAGTATGAACTATTTTATGCATGCTTCTTAATTGAATTTATGATGTTACAAACTTTTATCACATTAAAGATTAAGTAAATTTATTTTTAAAAAAATGACTCTAAGTGTTTTGGACACTCTAAATAAATGGTTTTCAATTTATAGTAAACTTTAAAACAACTCGATATTTTCTCCGATTTAAAGTTTTATAAAAACTTAGATTTTAAAAATCAACTTATTTCCAACTCGAGCCCAACCCAAAGAAATTTTAAATTCTCCCAAAACCTCACGAATTTTTCCTAAGTAACGAACGGACTTTCAAATGTTTTCTCGAGGAACATACCAGATCCGGTCAGGGCTCGTGGGCCGGGTTTGGGGTGTTTCAGCTTGGTATCAGAGCCCAGTTTTAAACTCTCGGCCTTGGGTTAAAGCCCATAATGTTTTTAAAATAAGGCCCAATCAAGTTTTGAGAAAAACTTTTATGAAAAGAGCAGGTTTTCAAGCATGGCACCCAAGTCTCCGACCCGAAGTCCACCAGGTAAGTACTTCTATTCATTTGTGTGAATTATAGTATGAACTGTAGAAGGGTAGAAATGAAACGTAGAATAGTATGATAGGTACTTGAACCCTAGGACTAGTTTACCCCAACAATTACATAAGACTTAAGTGCCTAAGTAAACAAACCTGTGGCTAAGTCACCGAGATAGAGTGTGGCAACCTTTGTGTGCATGTCTAGGATTGGATCTGGAAGAGCCTGGTAATTAAGCAGTCCTAGTGACCCACCTCCTCTTCGCCGGAATCCTACCCGGTGCGTAGCTTCGGTTCACCCTAACCAAGAGGACTTACTCACGGGCTAAATCTAATAATTAAAACCCGAAAGGGACTAGCCGTATTTTCATGGAAACCCTAGTTTTAAAATCACCAAATTACCCCTTTGAATGGTAGCAAAACTTAGTTTGAAAATTTTCCAAAATATTTCTGATTTACAAAATTACCTAAATACCCCTAGTGGTAAAATTACAAAAATGCCCTTGGTTTCTAAAATTACCATACTACCCCGATTTCAACAACATTTTCTGATTTTGCAAAAATATCCCAAAACTTTATTGTTACAAAATACTAAGACACCTTGATTTGGAAAATTTATGAAATTACCCCTGTTTTACAAAATTACCAAAATGACCCCCGATTTCCAAAATCTTTGCAACAACACCGATTTGGAAAACAAATTCTCAAAAATAACCCCAAGTTTTTGCAAATTTTGAAATACCCTTGATTTCTAGAGACTTTTCAAATTGACCACGGTTTATTACCAAAATACCCCTGTAGGAAAAATGACAAAAATACCCTTGGGATAGGAATAAGACAAGAATTTTTGAATAGTGAATGTGTGTGATAGATGATACTGAATGAATGTTTAAATGAATGTGCTCCTCTGAACTAGGATAGAAGACCTAAAACTTTGATTGATCGAAAGAACTACTATTAAACTTCTCTCATAAAATTTCTTCGCGGATAATCAGTGAAACAATGACTAATGCATAAAATTTCTTAATCAGATTAAAACGCGAACGTCGACATGAGCTCTAGGGGACGTGGTCGTAATGTGCGTGTAACATCCCCAAACCCGGCCCATTCACTACGACCGAATCTGGTTATGTTATTGCGGAAAGACGGTTGAAAAACCTCGTTAACTTAGCAAAAAGCATGAAAGAATTCAATTTTGAAAACTATATCAGATATGTGAGTAAAACGAATTCCTCTTACTTAAAACTCATGTAATTTCTTTTGTTGTGTGAAAACATTTTTGAGTTAATAAGAATTTAAAATAACAAAACCATAATCAAGTAATACCAAATAATAAAATGGCCTTTATTACAACCCAATAATTCAAATAAAGTACTTATATCAAAACCAAACATAAAATATTAAATCATCATCTTCGGCATAGGCCACCTTGTCCTCTCCGATCCCGGTCTAGCCTTATGCAATACTGAAAATGGTTAAAGGAAAAAGGTGAGTCACCAAGACTCGGTGTCGCCTCCTTTTTCCTGGATTAGCAAAATATCATATGCAACATAAACATAACCATCATGCATCCAATCAATATGCACCCAATCCTAACCATCCATACACCTTTTCTACCCCGTGTGGTACCAAACCACCGGTGGTGCCAAACCACCGGTGACATATAGTCACAATGTGTTACCAAAACACCGTGTCCCAAAGACACGATATCCGTCAATGTGGTGCCAAACCACCGGTGTCCCAAAGACACGCTTGTGATACCAAATCACCGGTGACCAAAGTCACAAATCCGATGATGGGGCCAACCCATCGTGTGATACCAAATCACTAGCGACAATCCCGTATCTCTCAAGTGGGGCCAACCCACGGTGGTGTCCAACCACGGGGGACGAGTCGCAATGAGGTGCCAAACCTCGGTGTCCCAAAGACACAAATGTGGTACCAAACCACCGGTGATCAAGTCACAATAATCGGGTGATGGGGCCAACCCATCGTGTGATACCAAATCACCGGCGTCAATCCTCAATACCGCTTGTGGGGCCAACCCATGTGGTGCGAAACCACGGGGCGACGACGCGAGGTGCCAAACCTCCGGAGGTGCCAAACCTCTCGGTGACCCAAAGTCACAAAGTTGTGTTACCAAAACACTGGTGCTCGTCAAAGACAAAATATCACCGCCCCTCCTCTCATATCACCCATCATTATACCAACTCATGTATAGTATTCAAATCATGCAAACATGTTTAACGTTGCATCTCATAGCACATACATCATAAATCATGACATCATGTATCAATAACAATTACTCATAATGAAACGGACTTACACGATCCGTGCACATACCCCATAGGGTATCATATCACTCAACCATACTGCTTTGATTTTACCAATCAATCGCTTTATCAAACATATACAAAGCAAGAAGTGTGTTAGTTTACACACCGGTTACTAATACGACTATCAAATCCCTGAGATCAAGATCTAACGCACTAGATCCCCTTCCTTAACACTTTTCGAGCACTAGCCACAACTCGAGATATGCGAGATCAAGCCTTCCCTACAATCGGCCAAAACTAAACAACATAATCATGCTAATCAACCTCTAAGGGTATAATCGTAATTTTACCTACTAAGGGTATTTTCAGAAATTCACAAATCGAAATGGCCTTTCCAAGGCCTAATGTCACCACTAGCGACTCACCTACCATTTCCTGGTCATACCGACGATTGGGCCTAAAACCCGATTTCACCCATCCGGCCCACGTGCTCGTGTGGCCCACCTAGCACAAATCTAGCCACGTATATAACTTCCACCTAGTCTAGTTCAACATATACTAACCAATCATGCAATTTACTCATATAGGCCCACGGGCCTATTGGGCCCACTTCGCCCATCGAGGCCCAAGCACCCCCAACCCACGAGAATACTACATCGATGGCCTCAACTATCGCGTGAGAAGCCCCACACATGCGCCGCACGCTCGTGTGGCTACTAATGCCGTGTAACGGCATTTCGGCATTTTTGCCGCTCTACAACTAGAGTAGAGAGAGTTACACACCCGATAGGACTCTAGGGCTAATCCGCGCTTTCGGACCACTCTCTGTGCCCAAACGCCTCCAAGATGTGTTTACTCTCCTCCTAGGATGCTCCTTATATAGCTAGCTCTTCACCTTCATTCTTTGTGTCTTTCCGATGTGGGATCCTTCACAAGAGAGTTTAAATTCAATCAAACTCTTGCCGTCCAATCAAAAATAAATACTCCTTGCTTCTCATGAGATTCGAACCTGTGCTCCCTTGTAGCATAATCCACGCTGCTAACCACTTGGCCACAAGCTCCTCTTGTGTCTTAAACCATGCGCAACTAAATATAAACTATGGGCCAAATTCTAAGGTCCAAGCAAAAAGAAACCAAAATGCAAAAGCCAAGACTTGAACCTTGGACCTCCTTCCTTCCTTGTGGCGTCATTCCTTTGTCTCTTATGTGGCGTCACTTTGCCACTACACCACACACTCAACTTGTGTCATTTTTCTCCATATTTTATTCTTAAGGCCTATCTCGCCAACTTCCGTGGTTTTTTCACCTAAAACTAAAATTTCCCCAAAGCCAATAATTGATCCCGGGACTTCATGAAGCCCTCTAATCTTCCAAAATCACTTATCTAATAAGTCTAACTTGCATTTAAGCCGATCTCTTATTCTCTCGAAAATTTAAACGCTACTACGCCTAAGGCCCATTGGGCTCAATTCTCCTAGGCCCAATTTTGGGATGTTACAAATCTACCCTCCTTAAAGAAATTTCGTCCTCGAAATTTCCAACTAACTAACAATCGCATCCCTAACCTACCACACTACGCTCTTGCTGCAAGCACTCGATCTTAATAAAGTCGTCATTCCACCTTGACCACGTCCGCGACAACCACGTCCCCTAGAACTCATATCTAGCGTCGCGATTTAACTGATTAAAAGTTTTATGCATTAGAAATTTTGTTCCACTGCTTTATCCACAAGCAAATTTTATAAATGCAAGTTTCGGAAGTCGTTCTTTCGAGCAATCAAAGTTTCATCTCAAGTTCTCTGTTCTAATTCAAACATTCACATACTTCTCTAAAGACACATTCATTCATCCATGTCTCTTTCTTGAGCATTCCCAACCTGTGGGTAATTTAGACATTTTCCTATAAGGGTATTTCTTGTAATAACTCGTGGTCAATTTGAAAATAGTTTTCAAATTAAAGATATTTCAAAGTTTACAAAATCTCGTGGGTCATCTTGAAAAATTTGTTTTTCAAACCAGATGTGTTGCAAAAATTTCATAAATCTGGTTATTTCAGTAATTTTGGAAGTTAAAGGTATTTTCGTAAGTTTCCCAAATCAGATATCTCGATATTTGTAAAACAAAAGTTTTTGATATTTTCATAATCTAAGAACATTTTAGTAAAAATCGAGGAATTATGAAAATTTAGAAACCAAGGGCATTTCGATAATTTTGTTCATCGTGGTAATTTTGTAAATTTTCAAATCAGGTATCTTGAAAATAGCATTTTTGTATACTTTTGCAAAGTAGGGAAATTTTATTAAAATTGGAGTTAAACCAAAATCTTGAAAGTCGTGGCATTTTAGTAATTTTTAACACGTGGGTATTTTTGTAATTTCCCATACCAGGTATCTTAACATTTTGAAATTTCGAGATTTTGGTATTTTACAAAGTAAAATCATTTTAATGAAGTTGAGGGTAGTACCGTAATTTTACAATACAAGGGCATTTTTGTAATTTTGCCACTAGGGGCATTTTGGAAATTTTGGTAAATCGAGAAAACGTCTTTCAAAATCGATTTAGGGTTTACAACCCAAAGGGGTAAGTTTGAAAATTTTAAAACTAGGGGTTTTAAAACAAGAAGGCTAATCCCTTTCGGGTTTTAATACTTGGTTTAGCCTATGAACAAGTCTTCTTGGTTAAGGTGAACCGTAGCTACACACCGTAGGATTCGCGTAAAGAGGAGGTGAGTCGCTAGGGATCGCTTAAATACCAAGCTCTTCACTGAATACCAATCCTCGACATGCATGCAGTGGTTACCACACCTTAACTCGGTGACTTACTTCACGAGTTTGTTTAGTAGCCTTAAGTCTTATGCATGTGTTTAAGTAGACTAGTCCTAGGGTTCAACAGATCCTAGTTCACTAATCTACGCTCCCATAAAAGCCCATAATATTCACATATAAATCAATTCATACAAACAAATCACTTCAAGAAAGTCCAAGTACTTACACTGGTGGACTTCTGGTCTGAGGTACAAAGCCATGCCGTAATAACTCTGAAAGTTTCTTAAAAGCCCATATTTTGAAAAGCCCCTTTTTTTTTTTAAAGTGTTTTTGGGCCCAAAACCTCAAAGCCGAGTTTTGAACCAGGCTCTCGATACAAAATCAGAACATCCCCAAACCCGGCCCATTCACTACGAATCGAATCGGTTATGTTATTGCGGAAAGACGGTTGAAAAACCTCGTTAACTTAGCAAAAAGCATGAAAGAATTCAATTTTGAAAACTATATCGAGATATGTGAGTAAAACGAATTCCTCTTACTTAAAACTCATGTAATTTCTTTTGTTGTGTGAAAACATTTTTGAGTTAATAAGAATTTAAAATAACAAAACCATAATCAAGTAATACCAAATAATAAAATGGCCTTTATTACAACCCAATAATTCAAATAAAGTACTTATATCAAAACCAAACATAAAATATTAAATCATCATCTTCGGCATAGGCCACCTTGTCCTCTCCGATCCCTGGTCCCAAACTTATGCAATACTGAAAATGGTTAAAGGAAAAAGGTGAGTCACCAAGACTCAAGCAGTGTGCCCTTTTTCCCTGGATTAGCAAAATATCATATGCAACATAAACATAACCATCATGCATCCAATCAATATGCACCCAATCCTAACCATCCATACACCTTTTCTACCCGTGTGGTACCAAACCACCGGTGGTGCCAAACCACCGGTGACATATAGTCACAATGTGTTACCAAAACACCGGTGTCCCAAAGACACGATATCCGTCAATGTGGTGCCAAACCACTGGTGTCCCAAAGACACGTTTGTGATACCAAATCACCGTGACCGAAGTCACAAATCCGATGATGGGGCCAACCCATCGTGTGATACCAAATCACTAGCGACAATCCCGTATCTCTCAAGTGGGGCCAACCCACGGTGGTGTCCAACCACGTGGACGAGTCGCAATGAGGTGCCAAACCTCTGGTGTCCCAAAGACACAAATGTGGTACCAAACCACCGTGACCAAAGTCACAATAATCGGGTGATGGGGCCAACCCATCGTGTGATACCAAATCACCGGCGCTAATCCTCAATACCGCCTTGTGGGGCCAACCCACCGTGGTGCGAAACCACGGGACGAGACGCCGAGGTGCCAAACCTCTGAGGTGCCAAACCTCCGTGACCCAAAGTTACAAAGTTGTGTTACCAAAACACGGTGCTCGTCAAGACAAAATATCACCGCCCCTCCTCTCATATCACCCATCATTATACCAACTCATGTATAGTATTCAAATCATGCAAACATGTTTAACGTTGCATCTCATAGCACATACATCATAAATCATGACATCATGTATCAATAATAATGACTCATAATGAAACGGACTTACACGAATCCGTGCACATACCCCATAGGGTATCATATCACTCAACCATACTGCTTTGATTTTACCAATCAATCGCTTTATCAAACATATACAAAGCAAGAAGTGTGTTAGTTTACACACCGTTACTAATACGACTATCAAATCCCGAGAGATCAAGATCTAACGCACTAGATCCCCTTCCTTAACACTTTTCGAGCACTAGCCACAACTCGAGATATGCGAGATCAAGCCTTCCCTACAATCGCCAAAAACTAAACAACATAATCATGCTAATCAACCTCTAAGGGGTATAATCGTATTTTTTACCTACTAAGGGTATTTTCGTAAATTCACAACCGAAATGGCCTTTCCGAAGGCCTAATGTCACCACTAGCGACTCAATTTACCATTTCCTCTTATACCGACGATTGGGCCTAAAACCCGATTTCGACCCATCCGGCCCACGTGCTCGTGTGGCCCACCTAGCACAAATCTAGCCACGTATATAACTTCCACCTAGTCTAGTTCAACATATACTAACCAATCATGCAATTTACTCATATAGGCCCACGGCCCATTGGGCCCACTTTGGCCCATCGAGGCCCAAGCGACCCAACCCACGAGAATACTACCGATGGCCTCAACTATCGCGTGAAGCCCCACACATGCACTCGCACGCGCTCGTGTACTACTAATGCCGTAACCGCATTTCGGCATTTTGCCGCTCTACAACTAGAGTAGAGAGAGTTACACACCCGATAGGACTGGGGCTAATCCGCGCTCGGACCACTCTTGTGCCCAAACGCCTCTAAGATGTGTTTACTCTCCTCCTAGGATGCTCCTTATATAGCTAGCTCTTCACCTTCATTCTTTGTGTCTTTCCGATGTGGGATCCTTCGTCGAGAGAGTTTAAATTCAATCAAAACTCTTGCCGTCCCAATCCATAAAATAAATACTCCTTGCTTCTCATGAGATTCGAACCTGTGCTCCCTTGTAGCATAATCCACACTGCTAACCACTTGGCCACAAGCTCCTCTTGTGTCTTAAACCATGCGCAACTAAATATAAACTATGGGCCAAATTCTAAGGTCCAAGCAAAAAGAAACCAAAATGCAAAAGCCAAGACTTGAACCTTGGACCTCCTTCCTTCCTTGTGGCGTCATTCCCTTGTCTCTTATGTGGCGTCACTTTGCCACTACACCACACACTCCACTTGTGTCATTTTTTCTCCATATTTTATTCTTAAGGCCTATCTGCCAACTTCCAGGGTTTTTTTTCACCTAAAACCAAAATTTCCCCAAAGCCAATAATTGATCCTGGGACTTCATAGAAGCCCTCTAATCTTCCAAAATCACTTATCTAATAAGTCTAACTTGCATTTAAGCTGATCTCTTATTCTCTGAAAATTTAAACGCTACTACGCCTAAGGCCCATTGGGCTCAATTCTCCTAGGCCCAATTTTGGGATGTTACAGTGCGTGGACGCAGTCGAGGCCGAATGACTGTGTCGGAACCCGTTAGGTCGGGTCAAGGATCTGAGAATAAAGTACCACCACCACCACCACCGGCTATTGGTGCTGAACAGCAAGATCAGACGGAAGATGATGCTGTATCGTAGGTTGTGCTGCAAGTTCTTGAGTTGGTGGCTGGTGCAGGAGGAAATTCGGGAGCTTGAAAGTTTGTACCCGAGCGACTCCGAGCTAATGGAGCTGAGGTGTTCCGTAGAGTATCTGGTGTGGCACCCAGTACGGCTGAATATTGGTTGGAGGCAACCGAGCGAATTATGGATGAGCTCAATTTAACCCCCGAAGAGAAACTGAAAGGAATGGTGGCGCTGCTACGCGATGAAGCATATCAATGGTGGCTCACAGTTATGGATGGTGCCACAGCTAAGGATCTGACCTGGGAGTATGTTAAGACGGCATATCAGAAGAAGTATGTTGGCATACGTTACACTGATGCGCAGAGGAAGGCTTTTTTGGGGCTGGTTCAAGGGAACAAGTCCGTGGCGGAGTATGAGGCTGAATTCCTGAGGTTAAGCCGGTATGCTCGTGGAGTAGTGGCTACGGAGCATGAGCGATGTGTCCGGTTTGAGGACGGACTAAGGGATGAGCTGAGGTTATTGATAGCTCCACACCAGGAGCGGGAGTTTTCTACGTTAGTAGAGAAGGCTAAAGTGGCTGAAGGGATTAAGGACTCTGTAAGGCAGAACACTGATCGAAATAGGCAAAAGAGAGGTTTTGGATCATCAGGATCATCTGGAAATGTTTAAAAGAGGCCTAGAGTGGATGGGCCGCGAGGTCAGCAAGCTGCTTCAGGAGGGTAGTATCGTAATTGTGATCAGTGTGGGAAGAAGCACCTAGGTGAGTGTTGGAAGAAGACGGGAGGATGCTTTAAGTGTGGGTCCAAGGATCATATGGTCAAGGACTGTCCTATGAAACCAGAAGGGAATCGACCAGCAGCTCAGAATGTTAGTCAGGCTAGTAGAGGTGGACAGCAGCCTCAGCGAGGTCGTGGTCCGAATAACAGAGGAAATGGTACTAGCAGAGGACGTGGAACATCGGGAAGAGGTGTTGCTAATATTGAGGCAAGGCAGCCGGGTCTAGTGTACGCGGTTCGCCGTAGGGAGGATGGAGACGCGCCGAATGTCATAACTGGTACGTTCCTTGTATTCGGTAAACCGTATGTTGCTCTGATTGATGTGGGCTCGACCTATTCCTATGTTGCATGTAGTGTAGTGGAAACACTAGGCATAGCCTCTGAACTTTCTGCTAGGGAGATGACTGTAGTAAGCCTATTAGGTCAAACCGTAGTGGTGAATAAGATCTTTCGGAATGTACCTTTAGAAATTCAAGGCGTAGTATTTTCTACCGACTTGATGGAACTTCCTTTCGGAGAGTTTGATCTCATACTTGGCATGGATTGGCTAGTGGAATATTGGGTTGTATTGGATTGTGTAGCTAAGCGGATGGAATTAAGAACCCCGAAGGATGGGGTGGTAATTATGATAGGAGAGAGAAGAAACTACTTGTCTAACGTAGTTTCTGCTCTTAAGGCTGTAAAGATGGTTCAGAAAGGGTGCAAGGCTTTCTTGACTTTCGTTAGTGCGTTGGATGCAAAGGAAGAAGGTGTTAGTGGGGTTAGAACTGTAAGGGATTTTGAAGATGTGTTTCCGGAGGAATTACCTGGAATACCCCCAGATAGAGAAGTGGAGTTCGGAATTGACTTGCTACCGGGAACAGCTCCTGTGTTAATTGCCCCATATAGAATAGCACCAAAGGAGTTGGTTGAGCTTAAGGCTCAAATCCAAGAGTTGATGGATCGTGGGTTTATCCGACCCAGTGTGTCTCCGTGGGGAGCACCAGTCCTGTTTGTGAAGAAGAAGGATGGAACTATGCGTATGTGCATAGCTTATCGTCAGTTGAATAAGCTGACCATTAAGAACAATTATCTTTTGCCAAGGATAGATGACATGTTCGATCAGCTTAAGGGTGCGGCAGTATTCTCAAAGATAGATCTATGGTCGGGTTATCATCAACTTAAGGTGAAAGAGGCAGATATTCATAAGACAGCTTTCCGAGCAAGATACGGGCACTATGAGTTCTTAGTGATGCCGTTTGGTTTGACGAACGCCCCAGCCGCGTTCCTGGATATGATGAACCGGGTTTTCCAACCCTACTTAGATCAGTTCGTCGTTGTATTCATCGACGACATTCTAGTGTACTCCAAGTTTGAGGAGGAACATGATGATCATCTTCTGATTGTGTTACAAGTGTTAAGGGAGAAGAAGCTTAATGCCAAATTCAGCAAGTGTGAATTTTGGCTTAAGGAAGTTGCATTCTTAGGACATGTGGTATCTGCAGAAGGAATAAGGGTGGATCCTCGAAAGATTGAGGCAGTGTTAGATTGGAAACCACCTAAGTCTGTGGCTGAGATTCGTAGTTTCTTGGGATTGATAGGTTACTACAACAGGTTTGTGGAAGGATTCTCATCGATAGCCACGCCTCTGACGAAGTTGCTGAGGAAGGAAGTACCCTTCGTATAGACGGATAAGCAACAGAGAGCTTTGAGAAGCTTAAGAGGGTGTTGACTGAAGCTCCGGTCTTGATTTAGCCGGAGGCAGGGAAGGACTTCGTGGTGTATTGTGACACTTCTCACACCGGTTTAGGATGTGTATTGATGCAGGACGGAAAGGTTGTCACTTATGCGTCTCGACAATTAAGGCCACATAAGGTTAACTACCCGACTCACGATTTGGAATTGGCGGTAGTGGTCTTTGCTCTTAAGGTGTGGAGGCACTATCTTTATGGAGAAAAGTTGGTGATCTACACAGATCACAAGAGCCTTAAGTATCTGTTGACTCAGAAGGAGTTAAACTTAAGGCAGCGAAGGTGGGTGGAATTATTGAAGGACTACGATTGTTCCATAGAATATCATCCGGGCAAGGCAAATGTGGTCGCAGATGCTCTAAGTCGGAAGGTTGTGTCGGATCTAAGGGCGATGTTTGCACATCTGAGTTTGTATGACAATGGAAGTCTGTTGGCAGAGTTGCAAGTCAAACCGACGTTGTTGAATGAGGTAAAAGAGGGTCAGTTGGCGGATAAGGACTTAAGTGCTAAGAAGCGGCAAGTTTAGAATGGTGGTTTAGAGGATTACAGTATATCCAGTGATGAAGTATTATGTTTCAAGGGTAAAGTCTGTATGCCGAAGAATGAGGAACTTAGGCAGAGAATTCTTCAGGAATCGCATAGTAGCCCTTATGCTACGCATCCTGGAGGTACTAAGTTGTACAGAGATCTAAGGGAACAGTTTTGGTGGCCTGGTTTGAAGAGGGAAGTTACAGAATTTGTCGGCAAGTGTTTGACATGTCAGCAAGTTAAGGCTGAACATCAGGTACCGTCAGGATTGCTTCAGCCAATCAAGATTCCACAGTGGAAGTGGGAGAGAGTTACCATGGACTTCGTTAGTGGGTTTCCCCTTACGCCTACTAAGAAGGACTCGGTATGGGTGATAGTGGATCGGTTGACAAAGTTCGCACATTTCTTGCAGGTGCGAGTTGACTATCCTTTGCAGAGGTTGGCAAAATTGTATGTGGTAGAAATTGTAAGGTTGCATAGAGTGCCGGTATCAATCATTTCAGATAGGGACCCAAGGTTTACGTCTCGGTTTTGGAAGGCTCTACATCAAGCTTTAGGCACTAAGTTGGATTTCACTACGGCTTTTCATCCGCAGTCGGACAAGCAGTCTGAATGGGTAATCCAAGTGTTAGAGGATATGTTGAGAGGCTGTGTGATGGATTTCAGAGGAAGTTGGGAGGACTATTTGCCTTTAGCAGAGTTTGCCTACAACAGCAGCTATCAGGCTAGTATTCGGATGGCACCATATGAAGCGTTGTATGGACGGAAGTGTCGCACTCCTACGTGTTAGACTGAATTAGGGGAACGTCGAGTTTTGGGTCCAGAGATTGTGGCAGAATCTGAAGAAAAGGTTGAGGTAATTCGGGTACGGTTGAAGGAAGTATCTGATAGGCAAAAATTGTAGGCAGATCTCAAACGGAAGGAAATAGAATTTGATGTGGGAGATCAAGTATTTCTTAAGGTTTCGCCTTGGAAAAAGGTGATGAGATTTGGTCGGAAAGGGAAGCTAAGTCCAAGGTTTATAGGACCTTATCGGGTATTAAAGCGAGTTGGACCAGTGGCATATCAGTTAGAGTTGCCTTCGGAATTGAAGCAGATGCACGACGTATTCCATGTGTCTATGCTACGTCGTTATCGATCGGATCCATCTCATGTAGTTCCGGTTGAAGAGGTGGAGCTAAGACCAGATTTGTCCTACGAGGAAGAGCCGATTCAGATCTTAGAGCGAGATGTGAAAGTGCTACAAAGGAAATCGGTTCCCCTAGTCAAAGTGTTATGGCGCAATCATAGATCGGAGGAAGCTTCGTGGGAGCCAGGAGAGGCAATGCGACAGCAATACCCTCACTTGTTTTAGCCAGGTAATTTCGAGGTCGAAATTATTTTAAAGGGCGTAGAACTGTAATATCCTGAGATTGGGCTTATGCATTTTTGCTTAAATTATATGAGATAGCATGTCCTATGTGTGTTGAATGTGTTATGTGGATTTTTGGAACCTTGGAATGTAGAGAAATGCCTTAGAAAATATTAAGTTTAAAAATTAAAAGAGGGAACTGAAGAAAGGTGGTCTTAAGAGAAAATGTAGGGGAAATTTGACATGGAATTGGGCTTAGCAAAGTGGCTACAAGGCGCCACTTAAGGCTCTGGAAATGACGCCACAAGCTTGGTGCAGGTCTTGAGTTCGAGTCGCATGGGAAGCAAAAATTTTAAGGTTTTTATTTTTGCTTATTGACGTCAAAAAGAGGGGAGCAGTGGACGGCACTAAGGCTAAATTTTAGGAGTTTTTATCCTTTTATTTTTAAGAGATAAATGATGGATTATTTTTCTTTAATTTTAAATAAAGAGATAAAGAGAAAAGCAAGGAATTTGATAGTATTGGCCGAATAAGGGAGTCTTGGGGTAGTAATTTCGGCTGAAAGAGGAAAAGAGAGGCCAATTTTCATTCTTTCCTCCCTTGTTTATCTGCCGAAATTCTCTGGCAAAAATTCTCCTCTTCTCTTTTATTTCGTTAAGCCGAAATACTTCCTGTGCTAGCCGAATTTACATTCCACCATTGCCGAAACCCTCAAGCTTTTTCCTTCTCATCTTTGTTGAAGCCGAAACTCTCTAATATTCTTCAAATTTAATCATCAATGCACAATTAACTATGACTTATTCAAAAACATGTCAATAAAAATCATAAATTATTAGAATTTCATCCTAATTAGTAATATGAGGAAATTACTTAAAAACAAGACTAAATTCAGTGATTTGAGAATCATGCAAAAAGTTAGGCATTTTTATCCTCAGGGTTTGAGAATAATGAAGAAAGTTAGACATTTTCTCAGAATAATTATTCACCCCCCACACTTAAGAGGTACATTGCCCTCAATGTACAAAGATAGATAATGACATTAATATGCAAAACTAAAAGAGAGGGGAGAAAGTAACACTCCCTGAATTAATAGATGGTTTCCTTGGAGGATGGTAGAGGTCGTTTGTTTGATGACTTGTGTAGTGGTTTATTGCTCCTAGTGATGTTTTTGAAACTGCTAAGTCATCAGTTAGAAATCTTTTGGGGGCGTAATTAAATAGATGTTAGGAACACTCGAAAGTTAGATGTTGATGATAATCATAGAGAGTTGTCAATGTATGTTGAAAATGTTCAAACTTAAGACAAATTAAAATAACGAAAAATAAATAAAAATAAGAGAAAACTTAAAAATAAGAAAAAGAAAATCTAGATAAAAGGACTCAAAGGTCCTCATCATCGGCCGAGTCCTGCGGTGGTTCCGCTGACAAGATGTGGAGGTGTTGGCATATCTGTTTAAGGGTGGCCTCTATCCCATCAAAACGTCGAGTGTTGTCAATGAAATATTGCTTGAACCGGTCAAGTCGTGCAGAGATATCCGCCATTGAAGTTGCTGTATGGAATGACCATTGGCTCGGAATCGGTGCCTCCTGTGATGGTTGTAATATCCTGAGATTGGGCTTATGCATTTTTGCTTAAATTATATGAGATAGCATGTCCTATGTGTGTTGAATGTGTTATGTGAATTTTTGGAACCTTGGAATGTAGAGAAATGCCTTAGAAAATATTAAGTTTAAAGTTTAAAAGAGGGAACTGAAGAAAGGTGGTCTTAAGAGAAAATGTAGGGGAAATTTGACATGAAATTGGGCTTAGCAAAGTGGCTACAAGGCGCCACTTAAGGCTCTGGAAATGATGCCACAAGCTTGGTGCAGGTCTTGAGTTTGAGTCGCGTGGGAAGCAAAATTTTAAGGTTTTTATTTTTGTTTATTGACGTCAAAAAGAGGGGAGTAGTGGACGGCACTAAGGCTAAATTTTAGGTGTTTTTATCCTTTTATTTTTGAAGAGATAAATGATGGATTATTTTTCTTTAATTTTAAATAAAGAGATAAAGAGAAAAGCAAGGAGTTTGATAGTGTTGGCCGAATAAGGGAGTCTTGGGGGAGTAATTTCGGCTGAAATAGGAAAAGAGAGGCCAATTTTCATTCTTTCCTCCCTTGTTCATCTGCCGAAATTCTCTGGCAAAAATTCTCCTCTTCTCTTTTATTTTGTTAAGCCGAAATACTTCCTGTGCTAGCTGAATTTACATTCCACCATTGCTGAAACCCTTAAGCCTTTTCCTTCTCATCTTTGTTGAAGCCGAAACTCTCTAAGTGTTCATCCAAAAGCCGAAAACGAGTTCCCTCTAGCCATAGCCGAATTTATCTGTGGATACAAGCAAGGGAGTAGTCGACTACAACACTAAAGGTAAGATCCACTGCTATTTGATTTTCAATCTCTCTTTTAGCCGAAACTTTGAAGGGTCATTTTGGATTTCGGCGGTTGTTGACTACAAGGAGGAGATCATTTAGGATCTCAAGATCTACGCCAAGTGACTATTTCGGGATTTCAATATTCAAGGTAGGTGAATATAAGATTCAGCGAAAGGCCATGTATTGTGTTTTAATGTTAGATTAAATCTAACATGTGCTTATAGGAATCTCGACATCATTAAGGAAGCAAGGATTAATTTCGGGAAGTGAATCACAAGGTAAGTAGATATATGTAACCGGCCAAGGCCCTATCTTAGTACTTAGATCTATTTCTTATTTGTTTAAGCCGAAAACTAGCCAAGTAAATGGATCTAGTGATTAGCCGATTTCAAGGGGGAAAACCTACAAGTTTCGGGACTTGACTAGTAGTCAAATCGGCAACAAGGAATTAAGGATCTAGGACACTAGATCGGGTTTTCGAGTTTTCAGGAAAAGCATTAATACCAGGTGTGTACCCCACACTATTTCTCAATAGGTTTATGTTTGTGTTTCATTAAATATGTTAATAAGAATGTGAAAGCTATGGCTAAGGTACCATGTTATGGTACAAAGTGCTCAGGTACGTTGTCCTACTCCTACTATGAGTATGAGATGATAAATAACTGTTATGGCACATATGAGAAGCTATAAGAATGTGAATAAAGACTTTGGCATCATAATGCATGTTTTGTATGACATGGGCATATGGGTTATTATGAAAGGGGAAGTGAATGTGGTGGTTCTATACCACGATATCTGAATGTGGTGACTTCGGTCACATTATCTGAATGTGGTGACTCATGTCACGATTATTTTATCTGGTGGCTATGCCACAAATTTTATAAGGGTGATGAGCACGTCGACTGCAGCGACTGCCTTCGATGGTGTGTAGCGGATGGAGGGTTGATTTAGTAGTCCCCACGGTGTGCAGGTTGGTACGGGTGATGTGTAGCGGAAGGAATCTAGGTTTGGGTTCGGGTTGCATCACTATTTTTATCTCATTATATGTATATGTATGTGATATGATAATATATGCCCAATCGTTGAAACTTAGTGTTGGTTACACATTGAGTCTGTTTGACTCACTTCCGTTGGGAATATTTTCTTTCGTGACACACTCGGTGATGGACCTGGGTCAACAGGAACTTGATGGTGGCCATGCTCAGTTCGGGGTTTTATTTGATTTTGGGCATGTTTATATTTTAAATACTTTGAATTTATTTCGGGTTTTAAATTTTTATGTAATAAAGCCATAGTATGAACTATTTTATGCATGCTTCTTAATTGAATTTATGATGTTACAAACTTTTATCACATTAAAGATTAAGTAAATTTATTTAAAAAAAATGACTCTAAGTGTTTTGGACACTCTAAATAAATGGTTTTCAATTTATAGTAAACTTTAAAACAACTCGATATTTTCTCTGATTTAAAGTTTTATAAAAACTTGGATTTTAAAAATCAACTTATTTCCAACTCGAGCCCAACCCAAAGAAATTTTAAATTCTCCCAAAACCACACGAATTTTTCCTAAGTAACGAACAGACTTTCAAATGTTTTCTCGAGGATCATACCAAATCTGGTCAGGGCTCGTGGGCAGGGTTTGGGGTGTTTTAATGGTGGTGGGACATCATCAGTAATGTCCTCGGGTCCCTACTCATCTGTGCTAATCGATATTGAGGGGGGTCGGTCCCTCGATGTTGTTTAATCATCCTCATGTGCAGCATCGTATGGATGCTTTGAGGTACCATGTTGCCGATCAGTGTGAAGGAGGTGGTCTGAGCCTCAGTGTGGAGGAGGCCAAAGTGTCGAGCCAATCTTGTGATGTACGGCCCCATCGATAAGATCCCCTTCCTGTGCGGCTCTGTCTGATGTTGAATTGCACAGGCGATGAAATATGCCAGGTCAAAAACAGGTCAGACATGCATGATAGGTAGTAAACATCTTGTTTGTTTACCACGTTGGTGCACTATCGGTGACCTGTAATGGTATGAGCGAGGATGGCATGGACATACCGTAGAGGTGGGAGAAGGGATGTCGCCTTCGAGCGACTGGGGTCGTAGACATTCGTGACAGGTGCTAAGTTACGCCAGTAGTTGAGGGGATACAGTGGAGCTCACGATTCAACTCAGATAGTGGGTTAGCTTCTATGAATTCCGGTGTATAAAGTCCTAGTGCCAAACCGAATTGCGGTATGCTCAATCGACGCACCGTTCCCCCTAGGCGTAATTGGATGGTACCCGGATCGTCGAACTGCGCCATCACTGTCTGCAATGTGAAGGTTGCGCAGAACTCTAGTGTGAGCTCCAAGTATGTGGGCTCTATAATTGAGAAAAACTGCTCCCACGGGTCGGTTGAGATGAGGGCTCGAACATCGGGTGTGATCCCTACTTGTTCTACTGCGTTCCAGTTGATGCACCTACCAGTACCAAGGTGTCTGTCTCGGATTGTTTTGTAAAATTACCAGAATACCCTTGGTTTGTAAAATTACCAAAACATCCCTGATTTACAAAATTTCCATAGTACCTCTATTTTGCAGAATTACCTAAATACCCCTGTAGAGTAGATTTATAGAAATACCATTGGGTTGTAAAATGACGAAAATACCCTTATGTGATGAGTATGAGTTTTGTGGATGTTACTCATGTGCATGTTGCATACATATGATATTCTGATTAGGATGCATATGGGTGGGAATTATGGTAGGGAGGAAGATTTGAGGATCGCATAGTCGCTAGACGACCATGGATCCACCGGTGGCTTTAAGCCCATTATATGATTAGCAGCTTTGCTGCAACATTGAGTAGTGCCGCTGTGAGTGCTACCTTTGGTGTGTAGAGGATAGGTGGGTCGATTTAGAAATCCCCACAGGAGTGTAGGGTTGGAAGGGAAATAGTGTGTAGCGGATGGATTTTTAGAGAGGGTTTTTGCATTATCTTGTTTTACATATGATATGATATGATATGATATGATATGATATGATATGATATGATATGATATGAGGTCATTATGGGCCAAGGCCCAAGACCTCCGATTTTGATAGGGCTCAGGCCAATGTGATAATTATATATTGAATTGAATGCCATGGGGTGTACACACTGAGTTTCGAAACTCACACCCTTTATTTAATGTTTCAGGTGATCCTCAGTAAATGGCTCGACGTGGGAGAGGACTCGGAGATGGCCACACTACAAGATGATGTTTAAATTTTTATTTATTTACTTCAAAAGACATAGTTTTAATTGCTTATTTTCATTGGATGTAATAAGGCCTTGTACTCCTTTTTGACTTTAGACTTTTGGTTTTGTTCTTTCAACTGTTTACTTAATTATTAACCTAAGTAAATTTCTTATGTTTAAACTTGGTTTTCGAAGTACTTAAAATTATAAAATGGGTTTTTTTCATTACTTAACAAGACTCAAGGATTTTGGGCTTTTGGGCCTTAAATTTTTAATTAGCAAAATCTTTTGAATTATGCTTTTGATGTGACACGCCGGATTCGGGCCCAACTTCTAGGCCAGGTTTGGAGTGTTACACCATACCTACACATATACTCATTTAAACAAGTTTCATTTCAAGACCAAATATACTTCTTCTCTTGACACAAGTTTATGCGTATATGACCATATTGATTTGGACCATTTTAAGCATAAACAACACTGAAAGTACATCCAATTAGCATTCTTAAAAATACACACACATAACCAATCACTTAACTACATATTTGGTCATCCAAGATAACTTCAATACATAACATAAACCATATCACATTGTAACACCCTGGTTCTAGGGTTATGTGTTTGGTGCATAGCTCAGAGGTTGGCACACTTCAGTGTGTGGTTGGGTTAGTTTTAGGGGTCTTGAGAACCCTAAAGTGTAGTGGAATGCCTTGGAAAATTTTTAGTTTTAAGGGTTAAAAAGGGAGCTTGGATGGAGGAGGCCTTAAGAAATTTATTTGGGATAATTAGACATAAGAAATGGCTTGGCAGAGTGGCAAGGGAGATGCCACTAAGAGCATGGAGAAGTGACGCCTCAAGGGGGCTTTGGGGTCTCAGGATCGAGCTGCAAAGCCAGCATTTTCTTTTCTTTTTGCGTCATGAGCAAGGGGGAAGTGTTGGATTCGGTTTTGGCACCTTAAAAGTAGGATTTGACTTATTCAAATTATTTTAAATGGGTGGCTAGGAGGAAGGATGAGTTGGCTTAAGTTTGAAATTGTTTGAAAGGGTGGTGTAGAGTGTTTTTAGGAGGGAATCAAGGGACTGGGAGAGAGGCAAAGGTGTTGGACGGCTAGGGGGGTTCTTGTGTTGACATTTTCGTCCTTGAAGGTTGGGGAGGAGTAGCCAAACTCTATTTAAAGGGTGTGAGCCTCCTTGTTGCCGAATTTTAGCCTTACTCCCAAGCCTTCACTTTTGTGCTTCTCAAACACTACCTACACCAAAACGTAACACTACCTCTACTTGTCCTTTTGAAACCATTTCTCCTTTTGTGTATCTCTTGCTTTTCTCTTCTTTAACTATCAATAGCCGAACCTCTTTAAGCCATCAACATTTCTTTACTTTCCTATTTTCACCAAAGCCAAAGGTTCACTTAGCCGAAACTTTGATTTCCTCTTGTTATCTTGCTAAGCCGATTCTTGAGGCCGTTAAGTATTCTCTCTCAGTCTCTGCAAGCGTGATAGTAAGTAAGCTCTTCCCTAGTAATCGATTTTGCTTCTTTCTCTTGTGGGGTGCCGAAACCAAAAGATGGTTTTGGTATTATGGTGATGGCCGAATGTTATTGTTAGGGCCTTGATATTGTTTCTTTCTTGTGTAGCCATAGAAAGGGAGCACTAAGGATCTTTTAAGGTTCGATTCATCAAGGTAAGGGTGTGGTGAGAATTCGGCCAAGGGCCACAAAGTGGTATGTTTTAAGTGATGACCGATTCTTCTGTGGATTGTTTAGGAATTTCGACAAGGTTCTCAATCAAGTAACGTTCTCAGGATTTGATCAATTGTGCTAGTAATAAGGTGCGTAATCAACGCACTAATTCTCAGTTCTTTGTTTACTAATGTGTTTATATATGCATGATGGGTGGTAGCCAATCTAAATGGCTAAGTGGTAAATACCACGGTTTGGGTAATTGGACGCCAGGTGAGTATTTGGTGAAATTTATGTATTGTGATGTATATATAAATATGTTATGATAATTAAAATGTGATGTCCACTCTTATGTTATGATATGATCTGACATGTTGCATTTACATACATGGGAGGTGGATGGGATCAATGAAGGAAGAAGGTACATATAATGTACGTGGTCTAATGTTAGCCTCGGCTACATTAGCACTTGAGGGTTAGCTGGGTGCTACCTCAAGGGAGATGTTGGCTAGGTGCCCATCTCGGCGGTTGATGGCTATGTGCATCACCAGAGATACGCTTGTGATAATGGGATCACTTTGGTTGATCGGTGGCTCACCCACGGCCTTGAGCAAATGAAGTTTGCCAAGGTAAGGATTATGGATCACGATGTGATCAGTGGTGGTTCATCCACGGCCTTAGGCAGGGAGTTTGCTAAGGTTGGTGTACGGTTGGACAATGGGTTGGGCTGAGATGCATAGTTGCATGACTTGTTACGAGAATGGTATGGTATTGGGCCAAGCCCATACGTGTGGGAATCTGTGTTTTGATTATGCACTGAGTCGGTGGACTCACTCTTTTATTCGTAACCATTTCAGTGATGCGTGAGAGTCGGACCGGGATCGGAGAGGACACATGGTGGCCCATGCAGAAAGAAGAACTCAAATATTTTAAGTTTATTTATACTAAGTATTTGGGTTTAAATATTGATGTAATAAGGCCCTTTTGATTTTTTTCATTTATTTTGGGAATTACTTTATTATTAATTTTAAATTATGGTTTGATTACTTTGATTCACTATGTGAAAATGATTTAGATTTTAGCCACTTATTTTACTCAACAAATTTATAAGTTAATCAAGTGTTTTAATATGGACATTTCTATTTAATATCAAAGTCTAAAAGTATAGTTTTAAAAGTACACGGGTTTTACCAGAAAGATAGTAGATTTTCGTGTTTTAAATTCTAAGTAAAGGAAAATATTTTCACTAACATAACCAGATTCGGTCGTAGTGAATGGGCCGGGTTTGGGGATGTTACACACATACTCATTAATATGAGTCTAATACTTTAGCCAAATATACTTATATACATTATTCACCATTTCTAAACCATTTCACCAATGCAAGCATACCATTTCAAATTGACTCAAAGTAACCATATCAAATTGTCAAATATCCATAGTATAGCATAGTCCACAGATAACAAATACAACCAATTTCATTATTAACATATAACTAAACAATTAACTACATGATTAAATCACCATTGCTGAACCAGAAATTAGATTAAAACCATCATCGATATTTACAAATTAAGTTAATACATGACAAAAAATCACTATCATTAGCATTAAGATCTAGCCATTTTCGCATGGCTAAATATATACAAATTTCAAGACCAACCAAAACAAATGCTAGCTTATATATGCCATAGTTTTGAAGTTCAAGCTTTTAAATACCAAAATAGCAATCGATAGTGTGACAGATTTCCTTGACGATCCCCGAGCTCGAACTAGCTTCCAAAATCTATAAAACATCAAGCGAACACACACAGAGTAAGCTTGGATAGCTTAGTAAGTCATAAGCAAATATATCATCAAATGAACATTAGCATTATAATTTCAACTTAGCCGAATATAAACTATCTCATGTACACATAAATCACTCTTTTAACATACATAATTATATCATCATCTGAAGTACTATACTTACCTTATTTTCAAGAACATTTAACTTCACATGTACCTGAACCATTTAACTCGATTTCACATTTGATCTGAACTCGACATGCCCGTTAAACCATTTGGAATCAATAAGGATACTCGGATAGCTCGAAAAGCTCATACAATCCCAATATCCCAGACGAGCTCTTACTTGTAATAAAATATCGATGCCACTGTCCCAGACAGGGTCTTACACGAAATCATATATGATGCTAATGTCCTGGACATGGTCGTACACGTAAATCTCAATTCGATGCCAACGTCCCAGACATGGTCTTACACGAAATCATATACCGAAATCCTATGTCATGACATATGTATCCTAACAATTCCTATGGTTTGTACGGGGCTTTTGAACACCGTAATTCAATCAATTCATGCTCGTAACAAATCATTCCATGCTAAATTCAATTCGGCAATGTAGTTACACATATATAAAATTCAATTCAGCTATGTACAAAATAAATACATTCAATTTAACATCATTTATTCATTTACGAACTTACCTCGTACAGAGACAAACGGACTAGGACGACTATTCGACAACTTTTGTTTTCCCCCAAACCAAATTCAATTTCCTCTTTTCTTGATCTAAATAAATTAAAATTTAACTTATTTAATTACAAATTCATTCAATTTCATCCAAAAACACATAAATGGGCATTTTGCACTTTAGCCCCCAACATTTCATATTTTCACAATTTAGTCCCTGATTCAAAACAACACAAAATACTCAAAATTTCAATAAACCCATGTTAGGCTGAATTATCCTTAGGTCCCTAACAGCCCATTTATTTTATTTATTTCACAATTTGACACTTCAATTTGCAAATTCCGCAATTTAATCCTTAATAAGCATTTTTTTATCAAAAATCACTTAATTAAACTTAATAATCTATCAACAAATGTTTCTTTTTCAGCATCAAACAACAAATACATCAAGCTATCATCAATGGAAAATCATGAATACATCAACAAGTTCAAAAATTCAAGCATGGGCTAGCTAGTATTCAAAGCAACAATATCAAAAACGTAAAAATTATCAAAAACCGAACAAAATCCATACCTTAATTTAGCAAAATGAGTGTCAAACCTAAAACCACATTCAAAGCTTTCTTTTCTTCTCAAATTTCGGCAGTTAGAAAGATGAACATGCAAAATTTTACTTATGTTTTATTATATTAACTTATATTACTAATTTACAAAACTAACCTTTATACTTTAATATGAAAACCATATATTATAAACCCAAAATCGTCCACTCAAATAAATAAGGGTCAAATAACCACTTAAGGGCTTCATAATTAATTAATCATAGCAAATAAATACTTAAACAATTAGTATGCCACTTTTACATTTTACGCGATTAAGTCTTTTTATCAATTAAGCATACAAACGGTAAAATTAAATCACGAAATTTTCACACATATCAATTAACATGCTATAAACACCAAAAATAATATTAAAATAATTTCACGACTTTAGATTTGTGGTTTTGAAACCACTGTTCAAATTTAGCTAAAATCGGGTTGTTACAACTGTCCCCCTTTAGGGATTTTCGTCCTCGAAAATCTTACCGGCGAATAGGTTTGGGCATTTCTCCCTCATAGCATCCTCGGGCTCCTACGTAGCTTCTTCAACCCCATGTCGATGCCATAAGACTTTCACTAAAGAAATTTTCTTATTTCTCAATTCTTTAACCTCGCGATCTAAAATCCGGATCTGTTCTTCTTCATATGTCATATCAGGCTTAATTTCAATCTTAGAAGGAGAAATCACATGCGAGGGATCGGATCGGTATCATCGAAGCATCGATACATGAAAAACGTTGTGAATCTTTTCTAATTCAGGTGGCAACAACAATCTGTAAGCAACCGGCCCAATACGCTCAATAATTTCATATGGTCCAATAAACCTCGGACTCAATTTGCCTTTACGACCGAATCAGAGTATTTTCTTCCATGGAGATACTTTCAAAAACACTTTATCCCCGATCTGAAACTCAATATCTTTCCATTTCAAGTCTGCGTATGCTTTTTGACGATCTGACACTGCTTTCAGACTTTCACGAATCATTTTTACTTTTTGTTCAGTCTCTTTAATCAAATCGACCCCGTGAATCTTATTCTCGTTGATTTCAGTCCAGTACAAAGGTGTTCGGCATTTGTGACCGTACAAAGCTTCATAAGGTGCCATTTTTATACTCGATTGAAAACTATTATTATACGCAAATTCAATCAATGGCAAGTAGCGTTCCCACTTGCCTTCAAACTTAAGAATGCAACATCTTAACATATCCTCGAGTATCTGAATAATCTACTCAGATTGACATGGAAAATAGTAATGAAGTGTAGCTTCGTACCTATTGCATCTTGCAGTTTCTTCTAAAATCGCGATGTGAATCTCGGATCTCTATCTGAAATAATAGAAATAGGTACTTCGTGCAATCTCATAATTTATGAAATGTATAATTTTGCAAGTTTATCAAGTGAATGATCCGTACGAACTGGAATGAAATGAGCCGATTTAGTCAGTCTATCAACAACTACCAAGACCGTATCTTTTTTACTTGGTGTCAAATGCAAACCCTTAACAAAATCTATCATGATTCTATCCCATTTTCACTCGGGAATCATAATTGGCTGTAGTAACCCAGTCGGTACCTAATGCTCAGCTTTGACTTGCTGACAGATTAAACATTTCGAAACAAACTCAGAGATATCACGCTTCATACCAGGCCACCAATAAAGCTGTTTCAAATTTTTATACATTTTCGTACTTCCCTGATGTACAAATAACCGACTGCTATGAGCTTTATTTAAAATCATTTGAATCAACTCTGAGTTTCTCGAAACACAAATTCGGCTTATGAATCTCAGACGATCATCAACATCAATCCAAAACTCTAAATCAGTGTTCGAATCACACTGAGCTCGTTTTGCTAACAATTTATTACCAACTTTTTGAGCTTCGCAAATCTGCTGTATAAATAACGGTCTCGCTTTCAACTCAGCTACAATTGAGCCGTCATCAGACAGAGCCAATTGATCGCTAAAATCAAAGCTTTAAAAATTATAAAAGAATGATCAAACCTAGAAACTAACTATGACAACGATTAAAGGCAAGTGTACCTATCGAACAGTAGTATAGCTAAGGCAAGATTGAATTTGTCGAACCCAAAGGAACTGAAAGTACTAATACTAACTTTCTTTTTATTATTTAGCCTAAATATTTAGTGAAATTGTTTTAATTTAATCTACTACTAAGCTAAAGACACAAAGACAAAAAGAATGAATTGGGAAAATAACTTTAGGAAAAACTCAGGTGATCAAGACGATACCCTCAGGAAGAATCCACCTAGACTTCACTTGTTATTAAACCCTGAACCATGTAATTTATTTACTTAGTTTGATCCGTAAGACTCTCTAACGTATATTAAACCCTCTCTCGAGGTGAATAACGTTTAACCCTAGGTTAATTAGTGGAACTCTCGTTCTCTTATAATAACCCCCTAGAATAGCAGTAAATCGATTTATGGACTCCCATATTAGGCTTCACCCTAATCCGGCAAAATCTCGTCACCCTATCTCTAGGCGTGCTATCAACTTCGCTTAATTATGCTAGATCTACTCTTAAGTAGGGTCTATTCCTCCTCCACCTAAGCACATCAAATTTGGATTAAGCATGCATAATTAAGAATAAACTAAGTATTTATCATATAATTTAGAAAATAATAACAAGATCCATCGTGAGTTATTTCTTTGTTGGCTTGGGGTTCGTGTTTCGACTCAGGTTTGTATCCTTGTGGTGTTTCCTGCAGTGAAGGTTGAATAAATTGATTATCAAAGGAATTGTCTTTCTTACCTTCATTGATTGTTGTCCTGGCAGAGTCAAAAGCTTGAAGAGTGACTGTCTCGTCGCCTACACAAAGTATAACTTCACCTACATCAACATCAATTTTAGTTCTGGCGGTCGCTAAGAATGGCCTTCCTAATATTAAGGGAATTGAATTATCCTCTTCCATGTCTAAGACAACAAAGTCTACTGGGAATATGAATTTATCGATTCTGACAAGAACATCTTCGATAATACCTCTAGGAATTCTAACAGTTTTATCAGCTAATTGAATACTCATCCTAGTTTGTTTGGGCTTCCCTAGACCTAGCTGTTTAAAAAATTTATAAGGCATGACATTTATGCTCGCCCCTAAATCAGCTAACGCATTATCAATAGTTAAACTACCAATTAAACATGGAATTCTAAAACTCCCTGGATCTTTTTGCTTCTGTGGCAGTCTATTTTGTAGAATTGTTGAGCACTTTGTGTTGAGTTCCACATGTGGCTCTTCGTCTAATTTGCGTTTGTTTGTCAAGAGCTGTCTTAAAGTTTTCCTCGAGTCTAACATTTGAAAAAGAGCTTCAAGAAGTGGTAAGTTAATATGTAATTTCTTTAGAAGTTTAGGAAACTTACCGAGTTGTTCCTCTGTATCATCTCTTTTCATTGCTTCAGGATAAGGTATGCGAGGTTGATACTATTTGATTACCGGTTTTGGCTTTTCTTGTGTTACCTCTACTTTACCTTTGTCTACCTTGGTTTCTTGTATTGGATTGGATTCGTCTAACCCTTTACTGTCATGAGCTGTGATGGCTTGAATCTGCTCCCTTGGGTTAATCTCGGTGTTACTTGGTAGACGTCCTTGCGGTCGTTCTGACATTAGCTTTTTGAGTCGTTCGACTACATTGGTGACTTCTTTGACTGACTTAGTAACTTTTTCAACTGACGCTTGTTGGTCTTTACGTATTTTCTCATTTTCTTGGAAATGGTTTTCTGTGTCTGCCATGAATTTTGTCAGCATCTCTTCGAGGTTTGGCTTATTCTCTTGTGGATATAGCTGATTTTGGAAGTTTTGAGGAGGTTGTTGTCTTTGATTTCCTTGGCCTTCCCATAAAACATTTGGCTGGTTCCTTCAACCTGGATTGTAAGTATTACTATAAGGGTTATTATTAGATCTGAAATTATTACCTATATAGTTCATCTGTTCTATTTCTGCTCCCGGTTGGTAGGATGGGTACTCAGAATTCGCCACAGTTCCACTTGAGTCGTACTGCATTACTGGATGTACCTGCGAAGAACACAAATTGTCAAGCTTTTTATTTATTATCTCCATCTGTGCTGATAGCATGGTTACTGTGTCTATGTTGAAAGCTCCAGCTGATTTTGTTGGTTTCGTCCTTGTAACTTGCCACTGATAATTATTCAGTGACATCTCTTCAATAAACTCGTACGCTGCTTCAGGAGTTTTTTTGTTCAGGGTTCCACTGGCGACTGAGTCGATTACTTGCCTCGTTGAGGGGTTTACACCGTTATAGAATGTTTGGACTTGTAGCCACAAGGGTAAACCATGGTGTGGACACATTCTCAAGAGATCCTTGTATCTCTCCTATGCGTCGTATAATGTCTCTAAATCCATCTGCACAAAAGAAGAGATATCATTCCGTAATTTAGCTGTTTTGGCCAATGGGAAATATTTTAATAAAAAATTTTCGGTCATTTGTTCCCATGTAGTGATTGACCCTCGTGGTAATGAGTTTAACCACTATTTGAATTTATTCCTTAATGAAAAGGGAAATAACCGAAGACGTAAGGCATCATCAGAAACGCCATTTATTTTGAAGGTATCTTAGAACTCTAAAAAGTTTGCTATATGAGTGTTTGGATCTTTGTCCTGCAAACCATCAAATTGAACAAACTGTTGAATCATTTGTATTGTGTTAGGCTTTAATTCAAAATTATTAGCAGTTATAGCGGGCCTAACAATACTTGATTTTCCTCCTGTTAAATGTGGTTTAGCATAATCAAACATAGTGTGTGGAGCATTGTGTTCCCCCACATCATGGGGTTCTGGAATATTCTCCTCCATCCCTTCAGTAGGATTGGATCTGCCTTCTTGATTCTCTTCTGTGTAGTTTAGGGCTCGCCTGATTTCTCGGCGATTCCTACGAGCGGTAGCTTCAATATCACTGTCGTATACTAAAGGTCCTCTAGGGTTCCTTCTAGTCATAAACTAGAGGTACCTAAAAAGAAAAAGAAGGAAAGAAAAATTAGCAAAATTAAACTTTAACCTAAAAACAAAAATAAATTGGTAAATAAAAAAATAATGGCTAAAGTAATAAAAATTGAGTTTTCTTAATATTTTAGTTCCCCGGCAACAACGTCAAAAACTTGATCGCTAAAACTAGAGCTTTAAAATTTATAGAAGAATGATCGAACCTAGAAACTAACTCTGACAACGATTAAAGGGAAGTGTACCTATAGAACAGTAGTATAACTAAGGCAAGATCGATTTTGTCGAACCCAAAGGAACTAAAAGTACCAATACTAACTTCCTTTTTATTATTTAGCCTAAATATTAAGTGAAGTTGTTTTAATCTAATCTACTACTAATCTAAAGACACAAAGACAAAAAGAGCGAATTGGAAAAATAACTTTAGGAAAAACTCAGTTGATCAAGACGATACCCTCAGGAAGAATCCACCTAGACTTCACTTGTTATTAAACCCTGAACCATATGATTTATTTACTTATTTTGACCCGTAAGATTCCCTAACGTATATTAAACCCTCTCTCGAGGTGAATAACGTCTAACCCTAGGTTAATTAGTGGAACTCTCGTTCTCTCATAATAACTCCCTAGAATAGCAGTAAATCGATCTATGGACTCCTATATTAGGTTTCACCCTAATCCAACAAAATCTCGTCACCCTATCTCTAGGCGTGCGATCAACTCCGCTTAATTATGCTAGATCTACTCTTAGGTAGGGTCTATTCCTTCTCCACCTAAGCACATCAAATTTGGATTAAGCATGCATAATTAAGAACAAACTAAGTATTTATCATATAATTTAGAAAATAATAACAAGATCCATCATAGGTTTCATCCCCTTCAGGTATCTGAAGGGTTTAGTTCATAACAAAATAAGAAAACATCTCAAAAGAAAAGCTAAAACAAAACTTAAGAAATCCTTAAAACTCCTTGAAGGAATTGAAGGAGAAATCCATCGTCTTGAGTATAATTCTGGCTTCTTGGGATGGATCAACTGGCTAACTTCGAGCGATTCCCACAATTCTGACCTTTTCGGCATGGCTCCTTGGCCTAGCTCGACGTCTTTTCAAAGGTGGTACTTAGGGGGTATATATAGGCTCTTGAAATACGTTTCTTTCTCCCTAAGTATCCAAATCCGAGTGAAATTGCTCTTTCCAGCGTCAGGGACACGGCCATGTGAATCAGGAGAAGGTCGTGTTCTAGATGATTGGCATGGCATGGCCGTGTGGTCTCTGGGCCAGGCCGTGTCGATTTCATGATATGGCCCATTTACTCCATTTTGGGCCCTTTTTATGTTCTTTTCATCCTAGAGTGCTTTCCTGGGTATAACACTGAAAAGAAAGGATTAAGAGCACCTTTTTACATAAATCGAGGGATAAATCATCCAAAAGCATACTAAATGTGGGTTTAAAATATGTTACTTTTATGGTTTATCACCAATTGAGTATTCATCGCACGAAGAGCAAACAAAGATTTCCAACTTAAAGCATCAGCCACAACATTAGCCTTCCCGGATGGTAATCAATCACTAACTCGTAATCTTCTAACAGTTCTAACCATCTTCGCTGTCATAGATTCAGATCTTTCTGAGTCCTCAAATATTTTAAGCTTTTGTGATCCAAAGAGACATGACATTTCTCAGCAAACAAATAGTGGCGCCAAATCTTCAATGCAAACACAATAGCTGCTAACTCCAAATCGTGCGCCGGATAATTCTTTTCATGCGGCTTTAATTGTCTCGAGGCATAAGCTATGACTTTGCCTTCCTGCATCAAAATACAATCCAGACCATTCAACGATGCATCACTATAGATTACAAATTCTTTACCCACTTCTGGCTGAACTAACGCTGGAGCTTCGGTCAATAAAGCTTTTAGCTGATCAAAACTTTTTTGACACTTGTCCACCACTCAAACATAACATCTTTCTGAAGTAGTCTCATCAACAGAGTTGCAACCATTGAGAAACCTTTTATGAATCATCTGTAATAACCGACGAGTCCCAAAAAACTTTGGACTTCGGATACATTTCTCGAAGGCTTCCAATCCAATATTGCTGAAATCTTGCTCGGATCTACTCGAGTACCCGATGCCAACATAATATGCACCAGAAAACCAACTTCGCACAACCAAAAGTCACATTTACTGAATTTCGCATATAATCGTTTATCATGCAAAGTCTGTAACACAATTCTCAAGTGCTCAGCATGCTCAGATTCATCACGGGAATAGATTAAGATTTCATCATAAACACAGCAATAAATCGATCCAAATACGGCCTAAAGATTCGATTCATTAGATCCATAAAAACAGCAGGTGCATTCATTAACTCGAAAGGCATAACTAAAAACTCATAATGTTTGTACCTCATTCAAAAAGTAGTTTTCGACACATCAGAGTCTTTAACTCGCAGTTGATAGTAGCCTGACCTCAAACCTATCTTTGAAAACACTGTAGCCCCTTTCAACTGATTGAACAAATCGTCAATTCGTGGCAGAGGATATTTATTTTTGATGGTCACTTTATTGAGCTGTTGATGCAAATTCTCATAGTTCCGCATTTCCTTTTCACAAACAAAACTGGTGCACCCCAGGGAGAAAAACTCAATCGTGCAAAACCTCTATCTGTCAACTCTTGCAACTGAGCTTTCAATTCTTTTAATTTAGTTGGTGCCATTTTGTATGGAGCTATCCAAATTGGAGTTGTTCCCAGCACTAATTCAATACCAAACTCTACCTCTCAGATCAGCAGTAAACTCAGTAACTCTTCAGAAAACACATCCGAGTATTCACACACAACTGGTACTGATTCAATCTTCTTTTCAGTCACTTTAGAGTCAAGTACATAGGCAAAGTAAGCTTCGCAACCCTTTTTCACATATTTCTGAGCTAACATCGAAGAAATCACTGCCTGTAAACCATTCAGATCATTAGACTCAATCCAAATTATCTTTTCATTCTGACATCGCAAATCAATAGTCTTCTGTTTGCGGTTCACAATAGCATCATGTAACCTTAACCAATCTATACCCAGAATTATATGAAATTCATCGAATGGAAACAACATCAAATCGGCTGGGAAACATGAATCTCGAATCATCAACGGACAATTCATACATACTTTATCAACCAAAACACACCGGCCTAAGGGGTTCGATACTCTAATAAGAAACTTAGTAACTCTACAGGCAAAGTCTTACTAGATACTAAAGTCTCACATACATAAGAATGAGTCGATCTAGGATCAATCAATACAACAACACTAGTATCATAGAGAGTGAAAGTACCGGTAATAACATCTGAAGACGAAGCCTCTAACTACCACTCACATTACCCGTGTTTCTGGGTGGTCTACCTCAAGCTATAGTGTTACTCAGTCTCATATTCTACATTGTATCTTGTTCGGGCAACTCAGAACATTCACGGATGAAATGATCTAATGATCCACATTTGAAAAAAGCTTGATCATTCAGTCTACAATTGACGGAATGTCGTTTACCACAATTCTTGCACTCAGGTTGATTTGATCTGACATTTCCAACACTAGCTATAGAAGTGGCTTTCGAACTAACAGGTGGTCTGTCTCGATCTCATTTGGAATAACCCGCAGTAGTTTTTGAATGGCTAAAATCATCTCGGAACTTCTTTGATGGCGACTGAAATGACTTATTCGATGATCTTTTTCGTGAATCTCTAGTTTCAAAGTCAGCTTTTCTTTTCTCTTTCCCAAGTTCTTCAGCTTTGCATATTCCCTCAACGAGTACCACAAATTCTTTTTTTTCCAAATTCTCTACTAATAACTTGATGTCTTCATTTAAACCATCCTCAAATCTCTTGCACATAATAGTTTTAGTCGAAACACATACCCGAACATATCTACTAAGTTTCACAAATTCCCACTCATATTCTGTCACGGCCATGCGACCCTGTTTCAACTCAAGGAATTCTTTGTGTTTCTAATCTATGAATCTCTAACTGATATATTTCTTTCGAAATTCAATTTGAAATAACTCCCAGGTAACCCGTTCATTTGGAACCACCGTTACCAATGTATTCCACCAGTGATACGCAGTATCTCAAAGCAAAGATACGCCACATTTAATATATTCATTAGGAGTACAGGATAGTTCATCGAACACCCGAATCGTATTGTCAAGCCAAAATTTAGCTCGCTCAGCATCATCAATGGTAGCTCTGAACTCTTCATGTAACACCCCTAACCCGTAATCGTCGCCGGTCTAGGGTTAAGGAGCATTACCGATCAATCCGGATCATTCACAATCATTTTACAACACAAAGTATATCATCATCCAAACATATCAAAATATATGCATATACTCCCTTAATGAGGTCTACAAGACCTTAAACACGTGTTAGAAAGGGGTCAAGACTAAACCGAACACATACAAAATTTTCTAAAAATCAAACATTTTTCAAAGTTACAGAGGTCACACGCCCGTGTGTCCAAGCCGTGGCAAAACAGGGCATAAATACTGACTTGTCCACACGGCCTGAGACATTCCCGTGCCTCACCCGTCGTTGACACTGACTTGTTTCAATTTTGCAAACTCAAAAGACACGGTCGAGCCACACGCCTGTGTGCTCAACCGTGTGGGCAATTATAGGCCATTTTCAAGGCCAAATTACCATCCACACTTTGGGATCATCCACAAGCACCAAACCAATATCAAATCATGCCTCAAATGCAACCAAAACATACCAATATATGCACCAATTAATCATCAACCACACCATTTATTTCCATACTCAATTTCTACTCAAATAAGTTCATCTAAAATACAATTTTCACATCCCAAATCATATAAGTTAAGCATCATATAATTCATACCACAAGTTCACACTTAAACCATCATTCTCATCAACCAATTTAAGCATGAAACATACCATTTTCATCAATCATATAACCCACACATATATATACCAACATCATTCAACTTTCAAGCCATATCACATGGCAAGACTAAACAACTCAAAACATGCTTAATCACTAGCCTATACATGCCATATACCAAATATATACATCTTCCAAAAGTACCAAAAATAGATAGCTGATTGATAAACCGGAATAGTAACGTATTTTAATCCTACATTTAGCATACTTTTGGATGATTTATACCTTGATTTATGTAAAAAGGTGCTCTTAATCCTTTCTTTTCATGTTTTATACTCAGGAAAGCACCCAAGGATGAAAAGAACGAGAAACGGGCTTAAAACAGACCAAATTGGGCCAAGAGAGAAATCAACACGGCCTGGCCCAAAGACCACACGGTCGTGTCTCATTAAAAGTCTGAATACGGCCTTGCCACGATTCACATGGGTGTTTGTCATGGCCGTGTCCCTGTACCTGGAAAGAGCAATTTCATTCGGATTTGGATACTTGGAGGCAAAGAAACACATTCCAAAGCCTATTCAAACACCCTAGTAGGAACTCTACTCAGATTTGGATACTTAGGGACCAAGTAAGGCATCTCAAAGCCTATATAAACACCCAAGAGGACAACTTGAAAAGAGGAGTTCGGTAGAAGCTGAAACCGGCATCGAGCTAGGCCAAGGAGCCAAGCCAAAAAAGTCAGAATTAAGTGAATTGCTCGAAGCTAGCCAATTGATCCATCCCAAGAAGTCAGAATTATACTCAAGACGGCGGATTTCTCCTTCAATTCCTTCAGGGAGTTTTAGGGATTTCTTATGTTTTATTTTATCTTTTATTTTGAGATGTTTTCTTATTTTGTTATGAACTAAACCCTTCAGATACCTGAAGGGGATGAAACCTATAATGGATCTTGTTATTATTTTCTAAATTATATGATAAATACTTAGTTTGTTCTTAATTATGCATGCTTAATCCAAATTTGATGTGCTTAGGTGGAGGAGGAATAGACCCTACCTAAGAGTAGATCTAGCATAATTAAGCGGAATTGATCGCACGCCTAGAGATAGGGTGACGAGATTTTGCCGGATTAGGGTGAAACCTAATATGGGAGTCCATAGATCGATTTGCTGCTATTCTAGGGGGTTATTATAAGAGAACGAGAGTTCTACTAATTAACCCAGGGTTAGACGTTATTCGCCTCGAGAGAGGGTTTAATATACGTTAGGGAGTCTTACGAATCAAACTAAGTAAATAAGTTATATGGTTTAGGTTCTAATGACAAGTGAAGTCTAGGTGGATTCTTCCTGAGGGTATCGTTTTGATCAATTGAGTTTTTTCCTAAAGTTATTTTCCCAATTCATTCTTTTTGTCTTTGTGTCTTTAGCTTAGTAGTAGATTAGATTAAAATAACTTCACTTAGTATTTAGGCTAAATAATACAAAGAAAGTTAGTATTAGTACTTTTAGTTCCTTTGGGTTCGACAATTTGGTCTTGCCTTAGCTATACTACTGTTCGATAGGTACACTTGCCTTTAATCATTGTCAGAGTTAGTTTCTAGGTTCGATCATTCTTTTATAAATTTTAAAGCTCTGATTTCAGCAATCACCGATAGTGTGATTGAGTCGCTGACGATCCCCGAATCCGAGCTAGCTTTAAAGACACTGAAAAATAGAGAAACACTTCACACAATAAGCTTAAGAGCTTAGTAAGTTCGTCATATAACACATTTAAATACAATATCAAAATACCAAATAAACCATCACTTAGATAGATTCATAACTATTCACAAAATTATCATTAACCATATGTTCACACAACCATCCATTTATCCATAAATGATATCATCAATCACATAGGTTCCGAACATACCTTTGCCAACACTTAGTTATCAATTATCCTTGCAATTCAATGCTCGATACTGTACTTTGATCACTCTTCATTATTCATTTGATTTAATCTCACAATTAGTGCCAATTTCATAGTCGAAGCTTACATATCATCGCACACTTAGTGCCTTTACTTTAAACCGAATTTAACTCGCTATCGCACACACAATGCAAATCAAAATAGTCGATACTTTCTTTATTTCGCATACACAGTGTCGTTCTTTACTATATTAATTCTAATCCGCACACTTAGTGCCACATCTCTCAAAACCACAACTAACATTACTAATTCATCAATCATATAATCTTTCATTACATAGTAGACGAGCATAAGTTGAATAATTCGTATTATAAACGAACTTACCTTGGAAGTCGAAATAACAAAACAAGTCGATTAATCAAGCACTTTATCTTTGCCTCGATCTCGATCCAAATCTCTTTTTTCTTGATCTATACATATTCAAATTTAGCTCATTCAATCCTCAATTCATTCAATTAAGTCCAAAAACACATATTTAGGACATTTTACAAAATAACCCTCACATTTTTACATTTTGACACTTTAGTCCCTATTACATAAAATCACAAAATACACAAAATTTCTATTTACACGTGCTTAGCCGAATTTTCCCCTAGCTCACACAAGCCCACATATTTCATTTATTTCACATTTTAGTCCTCCAATTTCTCATTTTTACAATTTAGCCCATAATAGCCAATTTCATCAAAAATTCAAATACAAACTATGTTAATCCAACATCAAGCTTCCATATTTCACCAACTATCAACACAAAGCTCACAAATTCATCAATGGAACATCTCAAAATTATTATCAAATTCTAAAATTAAAGCATGGGCTTGATAGTACGCTAAGCAACAATCACAAAAACGTAGAAATTATCAAGAACTGAGCTCAAAACATACCTTGATTTAGACAAAGTCCTAGTCGAAACCTAACAAGATTATTTCCTTTATTTTTCTTTCAATTTCGGTGGAAGAAATATGAATATGGCTTTCTTTTTCTTATTTGTTTTATTTAATACATATTATTATGCCATTTACCATTTTACCCTTTGTTAAAACATTATTATTTCATTCATTTAATGCTTATATATGTCAATTTCCAATACCAAAGGTCTAATTACCACATAAGGACTCCTCATTTAAAAAGCCATGCCAAATAAGCACTTTAACAATCAGCACACAGCTTTTACATTTTATGCGATTAAGTCCTTTTTGCAAATTAAGCACACAATCGGTAAAATTTTCACATAGAATTTTCACAAATGCTTAATGAAATATTTTAAACACCAAAAATAATATTGAAATATTTTTTTGACCTCAGATTTGTGGTCTCAAAACCACTGTTCCGACTAGGGTCTGAACCGGGTTGTTACACTTCGGCCCCATATTTCCTAATTTTATCAACAGGAGGCTTATTCAATCGTATCGGATCGTTAACTTGAGGTATCACAGGTATTTGATGAGGATTAGATGGGGGTGGAGGTTGTTGAACAGCCAGATTTTTTGGGTATACTGTGTGAACCATTCGTTCATTATATGGAAGAAGGCTTATTTAGCCTCTCCCTCGTGACTACTTGTAATCGGCCTAGAATCAGCTGGCCCTGCCCCCTGAGCAAGAGTGGGCACATTACTTTCCACATCATTAGCTACAGCTCAACCAGGATCCATTACTATACGAAAACACATTTTAATAGTCAAGAATCATCACACCATCGCAGTTTATAAATATGGCATGTATAGCTAGACTCTCACGTGCTACGTTAGTCCAAGAGTTGACTAAACCGTAGCTCTGATACAAATCAAATGTAACACCCCAAACCCATATCTGTCATCAAATTAGGGTTACGAGGCATTACCGGTCATAACACAATTCATACAGATATTCATTACATTTCACAACTCGAATTCAATCACATCAATGCTCGTAACTTAATCAAATATTGAGTCTTAAAATCATAACATTCATAACATTGCATAATTAAAACATAATCCAACATATATCAAAACATATCATATACAGAACATATAACAAAACAACTATTCCATTAGTTAATTAATGACTATACCAATTCACATGTTATGCACATTAATCTAAGTTAAATTAACCACACGGCATATTAGCCATACCAACACATATACTCATTTAAACAAGTATCATTTCAAGACCAAATATACTTCTTCTCTGGACACAAGTTTATACGCATATGACCATATTGATTTGAACCATTTTGAGCACAAATAACACTAAAAGTACAACCGATTTGCATGCTTAAAAATACATACACATGACCAATCACTTAACTACATATTCGGTCATCCAAGATAACTTCAATGCATAACATAAACCATATAACATACTCATTAATATGAGTCTAATACTTTAGCCAAATATACTTATACACATTATTCACCATTTCTAAACCATTTCACCAATGCAAGCATACCGTTTCAATTGACTCAAAATAACCATGTCAAATTGCCAAATATCCATAGTATATCATAGTCCACACATAATGAATACAACCAATTTCATTATTAACATATAACTAAAAAATTAACTACATGATTAAATCACCATTGCCAAACCACAAATTAGATTAAAACCATCATCTGTATTTACAAATTAAGCTAATACATGACCAAAAATCACTATCATTAGCATTAAGATCAAGCCATTTTCGCATGGCTAAATATATGCAAATTTCAAGACCAACCAAAAAAAAATGCTAGCCTATACATGCCATAGGTTCAAAGTTTAAACTTTTAAATACTGAAATAGCGATAGATAGTATGACGGATTTCCTTGACGATCCTCGAGCTCATACTAGCTTCCAAAATCTATAAAACATCAACCGAACACACACAGTAAGCTTGGATAGCTTAGTAAGTCATAAGCAAATAAATCATCAAATGAACATTGGCATTATAATTTTAACTTAGTCGAATATAAACTATCTCGTGTACACATAAATCACTCTTTTAACATACATAATTATATCATCATCTCAAGTACTATACTTACCTTATTTTCAAGAACATTTAACTTCACACGTACCTAAACCATTTAACTCGATTTCATATTCGATCTTAACTCGACATTGCTCGTTAAACCATTTGGAATCAATAAGGATACTCGGATAGCTTGAAAAGTTCATACAACGCTAACGTCCCAGACGATGTAACATCCAAAAAATTAAGGGTTTGTGATTTTTTCATAGTTGCATGTGTTGGGCTTGCTTAGCTAGTATTTGAGGGTGCTTGGGGGTTCTAGGGAGGCCTGGGTTCAAGTCGGAGCCCTGGGAAAATTTTGGTTTTTGGGCCTTTTAGTAGAGAGGGGTGGTTGAGGTCGGACTTAAGTTTGTTGAGTGTGTTTTGCTAACACAAGATGGCCATGTGGCAGGATGGCTAGTGGGTGCATTATGTTACAAGGGGGCTTGGGTTCGAAACCCCTTGTATGCATAATGTAATTATTTTGATCAGGAGAAGACAAGAGGTTGTGTTGGAATCAAATACTGATGGAGAAGTGTTTGAATTGGTCAAGGTTGTTGGGTGAATTTGAATGGGAGGTAGAAAGAGAATTAAGGAGAGATTATGGAGGAAATAATGGGATTGAAGTGTGGGAAGAGGTTGCCGAAAATGGGGGTCTACCAAAAGGGAATTTCGGCTGAGTAAGAGTGTTTTGGGTAGCATTTTTGGTAGGAAAAAAAGGGAGAGGGTGACGAATGTTCTCTAGCTTCTTTTGTTAGAAGTTGTGCATTTTTAGTTTTCTTTTAACTATAGTGTTTCGGGTTTTTTTCTCCCCAATCTTCTTTACTGAATTCTCAGCTTCTCTCTTTCCATTTTTCACATTGTTTTTCATACGTTGTTTTCTTTGCTTGTTACCTAAACATCAGTTGGCCGAAACTCTCCTCTCCATCTCTTTTTATCTATTCTTTTCTATTTTTCTCTCATCTCTTTCTCTTGTCTTGCTCCATAGCTGAAACTTCTACCACTTTTCTTTTATTCTCCAATTGGTTTTATTTCTTTTCTTTCCTCATTATTAGATTTCCATTTTGGTTTAACTCTCATAGCTGAATCTATTCTTCTTGTTCTCTCTTTTGTAGTCTGTAATTGTTTCTTCTTTCTCCTGTCAACACCATTCAATCTTCTCTTTGTAGTTTAATTCTCTTAGCCGAATCATAGTCATGTTCTCTCCTAGAGTGATGCTATAAGGAGTTGGGAAATCGGTAAGTGGGGGAATTCTCTCTTTGTCTATAACTTGGTTTTATTTGGTTTTTGTTATGTTCTTCTTTCTCTCTCATTGGGCCTAAGATGCATTTTTGTATGATGGCCATCGTTGGGCTTAGGATTTTTACAAGGTGAAGAGGCACAAGGGATTTGAATTAATCAAATCTTCATCTTTAATTCATCAAGCAAGTGGGTAAGAATGTTGCCATAATTTCTTTAGTTTGGCTGAAAGTGGGATGATTGTTAATAACTCTCTTGTTCACCAATTATTGTTAGGGACTTGATAGCTAAGAGATAAGGCCGATTATTGGTGCACTGAAGGAGACGGTGTTCGTGGTAAGTAAAGTTAATCTAGTAATGCGCTTCAAGCTAAGGTTTTCAAGGTTGAGACTAACCACTTGATCAACTATCACCATAAGGGTTTTGAAGTGTTGGAAAACACAACTCGTATTCAGGTGTGTAATCTCACATCATTGTTGTGATAGTATGTACTGTTCTGTGAATCGACCAAAAGCTGAAATGCCAAAAAGCTAGATTATTGGCAACCGAGGACAATCGAGCGTGCGAGCACTCGTAATGTTAAATCGAGCCACTAAGCCATGGCGTTTGACTGTGGAGAGTGTCATGAACACTCTCAAAAAACTGAGGCCGTATCGGGCCTTGTTGAGCCGAAACAGATTAAATGGGCCCATCTGAGCGAAAATAATGAAAAGCGTAAATTGATCAATGCGGCTGCGAAGTCCGCAGAATCGCAGCTGAAAATGAACAGAGTGGGCCACACGAGCATGTCGGCCCGAATGGGCTGAAATCGAGTTTCAGGCCCAATAGCACTGTATTGACCGGAAAGGGAAATCGAGTCACTCAAGGCAACATTAGGCCTTTGGAAAGGCCGTTGTATGGGGTAAAAAATTACTGAAATACCCTTATTGGGTAAAATTGCCGAAATACCCTTAGTGGGTAAATTACTGAAATACCCTTGGCGGGTAAAGTTACCAAATACCCTTTATGGGTTAAATTACTGATATGCCCTCGTTGGGTAAAATTATTGATATACCCCTGAGGGGTAAATTACCGTTTCACCCCTACTGACGAAATTACCATTATACCCCTAGGGGTATGATGGTAAATTATTGCATACACTGAGTTAATATGTCACGGCATGTTGCATTGGGTTGGGTTATGTATTTGGAGGAAGTACTGTACTGGTGGCTATGCCACGTTATACTGATTTAGTGGCTCTGCAACGATATACTGATTTTAGTGGCTCAGCCACGTATACTATCTTGGCGCTTTTCTTTTGTCTTGATAATCGCAGACTCACCGTGCTCTTGGTGTATAGGGCTGGGTGGGTTGACTTGGTCCCCACATGGTGTGTAGGGTTTGTATGGGTGGTGTGATGGTTGGATTGGGTTGGGCCGCATTTTTGTTGCATTACCATGATTTTGGGGCTTAGGCCCGAACTGATACTGCATGGGCTTGGGCCAAGACTGTGACTGTAATGGGATTACACACTGAGTTCTTGTAACTCACCCTTTTCCTTTAACTGTGCTGGTAATCCCCAGCCTTAGAGGATTTAGAGTCGCGAGGGACTAGGAGGTGGCCACATGTACTGCAGGTTTTGATGGTGAATTTAGTATTTCAATTTGGGATTACTTTACTTTAATTTTTGGGTTTTATAATTGTTGTAATAAGGCCTTTGGAACTGTTTTTACTTTTATTTAGGATTTCTTTAAACACTGCAAATTTAATCAACACAGGGTTTTCAAAACAATAAACAACTGTTTTTCGAATATCACATTTTCGAAAATGTTAATACCAAACTTCTGTAACTGACACGATTTTTAATAAACAAGATAATACGTGCATTTTTGAAAGGGTATTAATTCGAGTAAACTCCTTTTGTGAATAAGCAATGAGAAACAAAATTTTGAATGTTTAAGTTGGGATTTGACAATGAGTTTTGCAACAACCATAAGGTTTTTCAAACATCACCTGATGTGGCATGTTAGATTCGGTCGTAACGTTTAGGCCGGGTTTGGGGTGTTACATTTAATGGTTTCAGAGCCAGGTTTACAAAACTCGGCTCTGGAATGGGTTTCAAAATTTTTCAAATCTATTTAAATTCTGGTTTAGGAAAGTAGTGATATCACTGAACGTGTGGCACACTGAGTCTCTGGCACCAAATCCGTAAGTTCCCTTACTCTATTCTTTGTTTTAGGCTGATATGACTGTACTACAGAAATACTAGGGATAGTGGTAGTACACTGAAACTTTTTAGCTATAGAAACTAAGACTATAGAGACTGAAACGATGGTAACTCGAGCTGCAAGAACAACTATAAATACTGTTTTCCATAAAACACTTGTTAATGATCATGAGAACTATAAACTGATTTATAAAACTCTTAAATAGATTAATCTGTTACATCTAGATCAGAACAAGAGGTCGCGAAAGGGGTACACGGGGCTGTGGTAGAGGCCGGGGTGCTGGGCTGGGTCCTTAGCATCGGGACATATGCCTGAAAGGGAAGCACCGGCATCACCAGTGACTGAAACAAGGTCTCATGATCGAGCCGGAGGGATGATGCTTTGTCCCAAGCACTGCTGTGAGTTCTAGAATGGGTTGCTAGAGCGGGTACTGGGTCGGTAGTCGAGGATTAATTTTTGAATGACTTCGGATAAAATCTTCAGGGGCATCTCTGGTGTAGCCTCGAATGCAGTAGAATACTGGTTCGAGGTGGTTGAGCGGATCATGGATGACCTGGACTACACAGTGGAGCAAAAGCTGAAAGGGGCAGTGTCCCTACTGTGAGATGAGGCATACCAGTGGTGGCTCACTGTGAGGGAAGGCGCATAGGCGGATCGATTAACATGGGATTTCTTTAAAATGACCTTCTTGGGGAAGTACGTCAAGGCAAGTTATGTGGACATCCGGAGAAAGTAATTCTTGAATCTTGTTCAGGGGAATAAGTCCGTGGCGGAGTATGAGGTGGAGTTCCTACGCTTGAGCCCGTACGCTCGGGGTATAGTTGCAACAGAATATGAGCGGTACATGCAGTTTAAGGATGGTCTTTGAGACGACTTGCAGGTACTGATAGCCCCGCAGAGGGAAAGAGATTTCGCTACTCTGGTGGAGAAGGCAAAGATTGCCAAGGATGTGAAGCGCTCTGAGCGTCAAAATCGTGAGAAGGAAAGGGGCAGGAATAAGAAAGATTTTAGGCCTTCAAGGTCTTTAGATAGATTTCATAAGAGGCCTAGATTTGATGGGCCGGTCTGAACTGGGGTTTCGATGGTTGCTGGCAGACCGCAGCCTTACACAGTATGCAGATTATCTCATCAGGGTGAATGTTGGAAGAGATCTGGGGCATACTTCAGATATGGGTCAAGAGACCACAGGGTTAAAGACTGTACACAGAGGCCGGGTCCAATGCTAGTTGCTGGTCAGGGATATGTTTAGCCAGGGAGAGGTGGTCAACAGCCACCGAGTGGTCGTGGTCTGGCCCGAGGGGGAAATGGGTTTGGACGAGGTCGCGGAGCATCAGGCAGAGGTGTTGGTAATATAGAGGCGAGACAACTAGGATTGGTTTATGTTGCTCGGCATCGAGAGGATGGCAATGCACTTGACTCATAACTGGTAGGTTCCTCATTCATAATGTACCATGTGTTGCTTTAATTGATATTGGGTCGAGGCACTCGTATGTTGCATGTACTGTGTCTAGAACTTTGGGTGTACAGTTTGAACTTGCTAATAGAGGAATATCGGTGATTAGCCCTTTAGGATAGTCGGTTGTAGTGAATAAGTTGTGGAGGGATGTGCCTTTAGAGGTTCAAGGGGTTGTATTTTTGGCGGACTTAATGGAACTGCGGTTTGGCGAGTTTGATCTCATTCTGGGCATGGACTGGTTAGTGAAACACCGTGCAAATTTGGATTGCGCTGCTAAGCGAATGGTATTGAAGTCTTCAGAGGATGAGGTGATAAGGGAGCGAAGGGATTATCTATCCAATGTAATCTCAGTGTTAAGGGCCGAGAAGCTGGTTCGATAGGGTTGTGAGGCGTTTCTAGCGTATGTCAGCACGTCTGAGGTTAAGAGTTTGTCTGTTGGGGATGTCAGGACCATAAAGTAATTCTTGGATGTATTCCCTAAAGAGCTTCCAGGATTGGCTCCAAATCGCGAGGTTGAATTTGACATTGAGCTGTTACCGGGAACGGCTCCAGTGTCTATCGCCCCTTATAGGATGGCACTAAAAGAGCTGGTAGAATTAAAGGCCCAGATCCAAGAGCTTCTGAATCGAGGGTTTATCTGACCGAGTGTGTCTTAATGGGGAGCACTGGTACTGCTCGTAAAGAAAAAGGACGATTCAATGCGCATGTGTATTGATTATCGTCAATTGAACAAACTGACGATTAAGAACAAGTACCCTTTACCAAGGATAGACGATCTGTTTGATCAGTTTCGAGGAGCCGTGGTTTTCTCCAAGATAGATCTTAGATCGGGGTGTCATCAGCTAAGGGCCAAGGAGGTAGATATATACAAGACTGCATTCCGAACTCGTTATGGACATTACGAGTTTCTGGTTATGCCATTTGGGTTAATGAATGCACCAGCTGCTTTCATAGATATGATGAATCGGGTCTTCCAACCCTACTTAAACCGGTTCGCAGTGGTATTTATAGATGATATTCTGGTGTATTCAAGAACTAAGGAGGAGCATGATTTACATCTCCGGGTGTACTGCAGATATTGAGGGAAAAACAACTCTATTACAAGTTCAGCAAGTGCGAGTTTTGGCTACAAGACGTGATATTTTTGGGGCATGTTGTGTCTGCCGAGAGGATTAGGGTTGATCTTCGAAAAGTTGAGGCCGTATTGGATTAGAAGCCACCAAAGACAGTATCAAAGATTCGAAGTTTTCTGGGCTTGGCCGGGTATTACAGACGGTTTGTTGAGAGGTTTTTATTGATTGCTGCACCCCTAACTAAGTTACTGCGTAAGGGAGTATCGTTTGTTTGGACGGACAAATACCAGGAGAGTTTTGAGAAGTTGAAAAAGATTCTGACTGAAACTCCAGTATTAATACAGGATGAGGTTGGAAAAGAATTCATTTTCTATTGTGATGCGTCGCACACGGGTTTGGGTTGTGTGCTGATGCAGGAAGGGAAGGTGGTGGCGTATGCATCTCGTCAACTTAGGCCGCACGAGGTGAACTACCCCACTCATGACTTGGAATTAGCCGCGGTGGTGTTCGCACTAAAGATATGGAGACATTATTTGTATGGGGAAAAGTCGATCATCTACACCGGCCATAAGAGTCTTAAGTATCTCATTACCCAAAAGGAGTTGAATCTTAGGCAACAAAGATAGATAGAGTTGCTGAAGGATTATGATTGCTCGATTGAGTATCATCCGGTAAAAGCTAACATGGTGGCAGATGCACTGAGTCGTAAGGTGGTACCTGATCTGAGAGCAATGTTTGCTCGTCTCAGCCTATTTGAAGATGGTCGTTTGTTGGCAGAACTGTAAGTAAAACCAACTTGGATTAGTCAGATTAAAGAGAAGCAGATGTTGGATGAGTCGTTGGGTTCTCGTTTCCAACAGGTGAAGAGGGGAGAGACTGTGGATTTTGAGCTGAATAGTGAAGGGGTATTATGTTTCCATGGAAGAGTTTGTGTACCGAGGGACTCTGAGTTAAGACAGTTAATTCTGCGGGAGGCGCATGGTAGTCCATACGTTATGCATCCCGGTGGAAACAAGTTATACCGAGATCTACATGAACTGTATTGGTGGCCCAGACTTAAGCGTGAGGTTACTGACTTCGTAAGTAAGTGTTTGACATGCCAGAAAGTGAAGGCTGAGCATCAATTACCTTCTGAATTACTGCAACCTTTGAAAATTCCACTTTTGAAGTGGGAGAGGGTAACCATGGATTTTGTTAGTGGGCTACCCTTGACACCAACGAAGAAAGATTCGGTGTGGGTAATTGTGGATCGACTGACTAAATCAGCTCACTTTATACCGGTTCACACGGATTACTCGTTCCAGAAGTTAGCCAAGTTATATGTGGGAGAGATTATAAGACTACATGGGGTATGATAAACCGTAATAGCAACATATTTTAATCCCACATTTAGTATGCTTTTGGAGGATTTATCCCTCGATTTATGTAAAAAGGAGCTCTTAATCCTTTCTTTTCATGTCTTATGCCTAGAAAAGCACCCGAGGATGAAAAGAACACAAAACGGGCCCAAAACAGAGTAAATGGGCCATATCACAAAATTGACATGGCCTGGCCCAGAGACCACACGGTCGTGCCATGCCAATCATCTAGAACACGGCCTTCTCCCGATACACACGGCCGTGGCTCATTAAAGAAGTCCGAGCACGGCTTGACCACGATCCACATGGGCGTGTGCCGTGGTCGTGTCCCTATCGCTGGAAAGAGCAATTTCATCCGGATTTGGATACTTAGGGAGAAAGAAATGTATTCCAAATATACCCCCTAAGTACCACCTTTGAAAAGGCATCGAGCTAGGCCAAGGAGCCAAGCCGGAAAGGTCAGAATTGTGGGAATCGCTCGAAGTTAGCCAGTTGACCCATGCCAAGAAGCCAGAATTATACTCAAGACGGTAGAATTCTCCTTCAATTCCTTCAGGGAGTTTTAGGGATTTCTTATGTTTTGTTTTATCTTTTCTCTTGAGATGTTTTCTTTATTCATTATGAACTAAACCCCTCAGATACCTGAAGGGGATAAAACCTAGATGAATCTTGTTATTTGATTTTTGAATTATATAATAAATACTTAGTTTGTTCTTAATTATGCATGCTTAATCCAAATCTGATGTGCTTAGGTGGAGGAGGAATAGAGCCTTCTTAAGAATAGATCTAGCGTAATTAAGCGGAGTTGATCGCACGCCTAGAGATAGGGTGACGAGATTTTGCCGGATTAGGGTGAAACCTAATATGGGAATCCATAGATCGATTTACTGCTATTCTAGGGGGTTATTATAAGAGAACAAGAGTTCCACTAATTAACCTAGGGTCAGACATTATTCGCCTCGAGAGAGGGTTTAATATACGTTAGGGAGTCTCACGGATGAAGCTAAACAAATAAATCATATGATTTAGGGTTAGGTAACAAGTGAAGTCTCGGTGGATTCTTCCTGAGGGTATCGTGGTGGTCAATTGAGTTTTTCTTCAAGTTATTTCCCAATTCGTTCTTTTTGTCTTTTTGTCCTTAGCTTAGTCGTCGTTAATTTAGATTAAAACAACTTCACTTTATTTTAGGCTAAATAATAAAAAGAAAGTTAGTATTAATACTTTTAGTTCCTTTGGGTTCGAAAAATCGGTCTTGCCTAAGCTATACTACTGTTCGATAGGTACACTTGCCTTTAATCATTGTTAGAGTTAGTTTCCAGGTTCGATCATTCTTTTATAAATTTTAAAGCTTTGATCATAGCGGTCAAGTTTTTGGCGCCGTTCTCGGAGAACTAAAATATTAAGAAAACTCTATTTTTATTACTTTAGCCATCTTTTTTATTATTTACCAATTTATTTTTTATTTTTAGGTTAAATTTTAAATTTGCTAATTTTTCTTTCTTTCTTTTCTTTTCAGGTACCTCTAGTTTATGACAGGAGGAACCCGACAGGACGTTTAGTATACGATAGTGATATTGAAGCTACCGCTCGAAGGGATCGCCGAGAAATCAGGTGAGCCCTAAACTATACAGAAAGAGAGGAAGAAGACAAATCCAATCCTACTGAAGGGATGGACGAGAATATTCCACAACCCCATGATGTGGGGGAACACAATGCTCCACGTACTATGTTTGATTACGCTAAACCACATTTAACAGGAGCAGAATCAAGTATTGTTAGGCCTGCTATAGCCGCTAATAATTTTGGATTAAAGCCTAACACAATACAAATGATTCAACAGTTTGTTCAATTTGATGGTTTGTAGGACGAAGATCCAAATACTCATATAGCTAACTTTTTAGAGTTCTATGATACCTTCAAAATAAATGGTGTTTCTGACGATGCCATACGTCTTCGGTTATTTCCCTTTTCATTAAGGAATAAAGCCAAACAATGGTTAAACTCGTTACCACGAGGGTCAATCACTACATGGGAACAAATGACCGAAAAATTTTTATTAAAATATTTCCCACCAGCCAAAACGGCCAAATTACGGAATGATATCTCTTCTTTTGTCCAGATGCATTTAGAGACATTATTCTATGCATGGGAGAGATATAAGGATCACTTGAGAAGGTGTCCACACCATGGTTTACCCTTGTGGCTACAAGTCCAAACATTCTATAACGGTGTAAACCCCTCAACGAGGCAACTAATCGACTCAGCCGCTAGTGGAACCCTGAACAACAAAACTCCTGAAGCAGCATACGAGTTCATTGAAGAGATGTCACTGAATAATTATCAGTGGCAAGTTACAAGGACGAAACCGACAAAATTAGCCGGAGCTTTCAACATAAACACAGTGACCATGCTATCAAAACAGATGGAGGAACCACCCAAATTTTTCATGGGGAGGTCAAGGAAATAAAAGGCAACAACCTCCTCAAAACTTCCAAAATCAACCCTATCCACAAGAGAAGAAACCAACCCTCAAGGAGATGCTGTCAAAATTCATGGCAGACACAGAAAAACGTTTCCAAGAAACTGAGAGAATAATAAGTCAGTCAAAGAAGTCACTAATGTAGTCGAACAACTCGCAAAGCTGGTGTCAAAACTACTGCAAGGACGTCTACCAAGTAACACCGAGATTAACCCTAAGGAACAAATTCAAGCCATCACAACTCAGGACAGTAAAGGGTTAGATGTACCCAACCCAATACCAGAAAATAAGGTAGAGGAAGGTAAAGTAGAGGTAACACAAAAAAAGCCAAAACCGGTAATTAAAGAGTACCAACCTTGCATACCTTATCCCGAAGCCATAAGAAGAGACGATACAGAAGAACAGTTCGGTAAGTTTCTTAAACTATTAAAGAAATTAACTTACCTCTTCTTGAAGCTCTTTTTCAGATGCCATACTTGAGGAAATTTTTAAGACAACTCTTGACAAACAAATGCAAATTAGATGACGAGCACCACGTGGAACTAAACGCAAAGTGCTCAGCAACTCTACAAAATAGACTACCACAGAAGCTAAAAGATCCAGGGAGTTTTACAATTCCATGTTTAATTGGTAGTTTAACTATTGATAATGCGTTAACTGATTTAGGGGCAAGTATAAATGTCATGCCTTATAAATTGTTTAAACGACTAGGTCTAGGGAAGCCCAAACAAACTAGGATGAGTATTCAATTAGCTGATAAAACTGTTAGAATTCCTAGGGGTGTTATCGAAGATGTTCTTGTCAAAATCGATAAATTCGTTTTTTCAGTAGATTTTGTTGTTTTAGACATGGATGAAAATAATTCAATCCCCCTTATTTTAGGAAGGCCCTTTTTACCAACTGCTAAGACTAAAATCGATATTGCCACAGGAGAACTCATACTTTGTGTAGGAAATGAGACGGTCACTCTTCAAGCCCTCGACTCAGCCAGGATATCGAATGAACAAGGTGAGAGAGAAAAATCCATTGATAACCATTCGATTAACCTCTCTTTTCAGGAACCACCAAAAAAGGACACGATTGAATATAATCCTCAGTTTGGTGCCAAAAAAGAAATAACTCACGAGGAACAAAGGATTCAAACCGATGACTTAGACAAGTGGAAAACACACTTCAAGGAAGAACCAGAGTTACACGTAGTAAAGCCGAAGGAGCACCCAGAAGAACTCGTAGGAACATCAAACCACTTCAAAATAGGAGACCAGGTACAGCTAGATAAATTAGATCATCACACCACCACAGCAGACCCACAAACATCTCCTCCTGATCCTATTACAAATAAAGAAATATCTTTCAAGGTAATCAACGTATTCCCACATGGGACAATCGAGGTGAGCACCCCAACATTCGACACTTCTAAGGTAAACACTTCCCAATTTGATTTTCATCAAGAAAATAAAACTGTAAGTATGAGGGAAGATATCCAAACCTTTAAAGCCCCCTGATTTTTTTTAAGGAAAAGTCTAGCTTAAAACTATAAACGAGCGCTTCTCGGGAGGCAACCCGAATGCTAACCTTACTTCTTTTTACAATTGTTTCCATTTTATTTTCTCTTTCTTTGCCTTTTCTATTTCTTTTTAAAACTAACTAGAAGTGCAGATTTCCAGGCCACACGGCCTTACACACAACCATGTCCGCAGCCGTGTGGACCACCAGAATCTTGGTACTTACATGGCAGGGGAAGTATAAATCAGACTCAACCAATTTATGAGTCACGGATCCAACCACTCCCCCACGGGCACCGAAGAAGCGCACGCTCGTGCCCAAGAACCATGTGAAGCTACTGACTTACAAACCACGGGTAGAACATACCCGTGCCTTCAACCCGTGCCAATATGTTGACTTGTCGAAAACGGGTATGGCATATGGAAGAACGAGCATGGAGAGCCAATACGCATAGGCACACGGCCGTGTGAAGCACCGTGTGAATCAACACACCCTCGGGCCACGGGCGTGGGAACATGCCAGATTTGAAATTCTAGTTAAACCCCACAGCCCTTCCCTTTCCCCCTATCTAATTTCATCTTGCTTCTCTTTTTCCCCCTTTTCCTCTTAGACTTTTCACTCCATTTACTAAAACTCTAGATCCTTGAGCCATCACACAACATGTCGAAGAAGCATAAAAGGCCAAACTCCTTAAAGGAGGATGATTTACATGAGTTCATGCCGGCAGCTTCATCCAACCAACAAGCCATGTGTCTTTGAGACCATTTAGTTTCTATTTTTCATTTCTCTTTCCTTTCATTCTCCTTTTCTTTGACAATCTTATGCATAATTTAGTCTAACTTAATTTGGTTTCGTAGTGACAGGTTTGTCAGGCTACTAGGGAATCACACCACTTCCGCCACCGCCAGCACCTCCCCAGCCTTAGAGGTCACACCCACCGATGATTTACATTTTTGTTCCCTCTTTCTTTATCTTTATTATCTTTAATTATATACTTAGATTATTTTAATTAGGTCTTAATAATTCCTGGCTACTTCTCAGAGCGCTACCCAATTTCTTCATCTAGCGCAGGTTAGTCATCCAGACCGACCATCACCACCACCAAAGACACTCCTCCGGGGAAACATCCAAAACTCAGGAAGTAATTCTTCCCCCTTTTCTTTTGATTTATCCCTTAAATGTTATTATCTATCTTTGTACATTGAGGGCAATGTACATCTTAAGCGTAGGGGGTGAATAATTATTTTGATAAAATGCCTAACTTTCTTTATTATTCTCAAACCCTGAGGATAAAAGTGCCTAACCTTTTGCATGATTCTCAAATCCCTGAATTTAGTCTTGTTTTTAAGTAATTTCCTCATATTACTAATTAGGATGAAATTTCTAATAATTTATGATTTTTATTGACATGTTTTTGAATAAGTCATATTTAATTGTGCATTGATGATTAAATTTGAAGAATACTAGGGAATCAAGCATGATAAGTCTAATTTTCAAAAATTTAAAATTTTAGGTTGTTAACCTGAATTTGAATGTTATCTTGAAGTTTGAAATTTATAAGGTTGATGGCAAAAACACCCATAATTTTTGTGAGACTTTGAGCCTTAGAGAGCATTTATTCTTTTTCTTGCTCATTTTTTTATTATGAGTGTGTCAACTATGAGCTATTATTCTAGAACTTGCCTTGATTATACATGTCAAGACCACAGTTATGATTTGATATACCGAAATGATGAAGACACTTAGGTTTTAACCCACTGACTCCACTAAAAGTCTACCTTCACAATTAACCCCTAGTGAACCCGTTGAGCCTAACAACCCTTTTATTGACTCACCCACTAATATTAACCCAAAACCCTTTGTATTTGTTATTACCATCCTTCTAATTACCCTTTTTCTCGAGATTTGATTTTGAGCAGTTACCTAACTATGTTTTATATTTAAGTTGTTATAGTTTGTTCTTAAACAAAAATTCAAATTCAAAGTATATTCAATATTAGTGTTAGGAAGAGTGAGCTTATACACTTAAAGTCTAATTATCAAAAGAAAAAGGTCATATTATCAGTATTATAAATTTTCAATTGATGTAAATTATCTTAGATCAGTATATTTATTCTTTTTAGGTAGGTACTTGTCAATTCAATCTTGATTCTAACCTTCTAATTCAGCCTTTATCCACACCTTTAAACCTAGCCCCGTTACAACCCTAACAAAGACCTCTTGATCTATTTATCATTTCATTTTACAGTGGTAGAGATTTGATTTTACAACAAGCCTATGGGATTAACTTTTTAGGTGATCTTTTAACTTTGAACCTTAAACACTTCTTGAGTGATTTGAGTGAATCTTTTGTGACGATGTCAATCCTTGTCAGTTTTGAATTAAAGGTAATTATTCAGATAAGGGGAGACACCTATATTTTCATGCTACAAATATATGACTTTGATTGTATGAATCTTTAGGACTCTTTGAGTTGAATTATCCATGTATAAATTATCTACGAATAATGATGAGACATTGTCAGTAGGAATTATGAATTATGGAAAGTTCGTTTTAATTGTAAGTTGAGAATTTTGCTTGAGGACAAGCAAAAGCTTAAGTGTGGGGGTATTTGATAAATCGTAAAAGCAACATATTTTAATCCCACATTTAGTATGCTTTTGGATGATTTATCCCTCGATTTATGTAAAAAGGTGCTCTTAATCCTTTCTTTTCATGTCTTATACCCAGGAAAACACCCGAGGATGAAAAGAACACAAAACGGGCCTAAAACAGAGTAAATGGGCCATATCATGAAATCGACATGGCCTGGCCCGGAGACCACACGGCCGTGCCATGCCAATCATCTAGAACACGGCCTTCTCCCGATACACACGGCCGTGCCTCATTAAAGGAGTCCGAGCACGGCCTGACCAGGATCTATATGGGCGTGTGCCATGGCCGTGTCCCTGTTGCTGGAAAGAGCAATTTCACTCGGTAAATGATGCTTAGGGATGAAGAATCGCATTCCAAGGAGCCTACATGACTGTGCCTTACGTTAGAAATCTGAACATGGTTTGAACTCGATCCACACGGGCGTGTGCCATGGCCGTGCCCCTGTCGCTGGAAAGAGCAATTTTAGTCAGAAAAGGATGCTTAGGGATGAAGAATCGCATTCCAAGGAGCCTATATATATCCCCTAAGTGTCACCATTGAAGGGGCATCGAGCTAGGCTACGGAGCCAAGGAGAAAAGGTTAGAATTGTGCGAATCGCTCGAAGTTAGCCAGTTGCTCCATCCCAAAAAGCCAAAATTATACTCAAGACGGCAGAATTCTCCTTCAATTCCTTCAGGGAGTTTTAGGAATTTCTTATGTTTCTTTTTATCTTTTCTCTTAAGATGTTTTCTTTATTCAATATGAACTAAACCCCTCAGATACCTGAAGGGGATGAAACCTAGATGAATCTTGTTATTTGATTTTTGTATTATATGATAAATACTTAGTTTATTCTTAATTATGCATGCTTAATCCAAATTTGATGTGCTTAGGTGGAGGAGGAATAGACCCTGCTTAAGAGTAAATCTAGCATAATTAAGCGGAGTTGATCGCACGCCTAGAGATAGGGTGACGAGATTTTGCCAGATTAGGGTGAAACCTAATATGGGAATCCATAAATCGATTTACTGCTATTATAGGGGGTTATTATAAGAGAACGAGAGTTCCACTAATTAACCTAAGGTTAGACGTTATTCGTCTCGAGAGAGGGTTTCATATACGTTAGGGAGTCTTACAGATCAAGTTAAGTAAATAAATCATATGATTCAGGGTTAGGTAACAAGTGAAGTCTAGGTGGATTCTTCCTAAGGGTATCGTCGTGATCAATTGAGTTTTTCTTCAAGTTATTTCACAATTCGTTCTTTTTATCTTTGTGTCCTTAGCTTAGTCGTTGTTAATTTAGATTAAAACAACTTTACTTTATTTTAGGCTAAATAATAAAGAGAAAGTTAGTATTAATACCTTTAGTTCTTTTAGGTTCGACAAACCGGTCTTGCCTAAGCTATACTACTGTTCGATAGGTACACTTGCCTTTAATCGTTGTCAGAGTTAGTTTCCAGGTTCAATCATTCTTTTATAAATTTTAAAGCTCTGATCACAACGACCAGGGTACCAGTGTCTATCATCTCAGACAGGGACCCTAGATTCACATCTCGGTTCTGGAGGGTGTTACATGAAGCTCTAGGTACAAGATTAGATTTCAGCACAGCGTTTCATCCGCAGACTGATGGTCAGTCGGAGAGCGTAATCCAGATTTTGGAAGACATGTTAAGAAACTGTGTGATTGATTTCAAAGGTAGTTGGGAAGATTGTTTACTGTTGGCAGAATTTGCTTACAACAACAGCTACCAATCCAGCATTCAAATGGCACCGTACGAGGCGTTATATGGTCGTAGGTGTTGTACCCCCATAGTTGGATAGAATTGGGTGAGCGGCGACTATTGGGTCCAGAGTTAATCTCTGAAACTAAAGAGAAAGTGAAATTAATTTGGGGCCGGTTAAAGGAAGCATCTGATAGATAGAAGTCATATACTGACTTAAAGCATAAAGAGATAGAGTACTCTATAAGGGATTATGTTTTCTTGAAGGTCTCACCTTGGAAAAAGATCCTGAGATTTGGTCGGAAGGGCAAGTTGAGCCCTAGATTCGTCGGACATTACCGGGTAATAAGGCGTGTAGGACCGGTAACCTATCAGCTTGAGCTGCCTTCTGAGTTAAACTGGATACATAATGTATTCCACGTTTCTATGCTGAGACGCTACCATTCAGATTCTTCTCATATAGTGCTAGTGGAGGAGATCGAGGTAAGACCTGACCTGACTTTTGAGGAAGAACTAGTGCAGCTATTGGATCGTGATGTTAAGGTGCTGAGAAGGGAATCTGTTTCCTTAGTGAAGGTGCTATGGCGTAATCATGGTTCAGAGGAAGCCACAGGGGAGCCTGAGGAGGCAATGCAACATCAATACCCTCATCTCTTTTGATTAGGTAAATTTTGAGGTCGAAATTTCTTTAAGGGGGTAGAGTTGTAACATCCCAAAAATTAGGGGTTTGTATTTTTTGCATAATTGCATGTGTTGGGCTTGCTTAGCTAGTATTTGAGGGTGTTTGGGGGTTCTAGGGAGGCCTGGGTTCGAGTCAGAGCCCTGGGAAAATTTTCGTTTTTAGTCCTTTTAGTGGAGAGGGCTGGTTGAGGTTGGACTTAAGCTTCTTGAGTGTATTTTGCTAACACAAGATGGCCATGTGGCAGGATGGCTAGTGGCGTGCATTATGTTACAAGGGGGCTTGGGTTCAAAACCCCTTGCATGCATAATGTAATTATTTTGCTCAGGAGAAGACAAGAGGTTATATTAGAATCAAATACTAATGGAGAAGTGTTTGAATTGGTCAAGGTTGTTGATCGTGGTTGTCGAGTCTTAAAATTTATAAAAAGAGAATGATCAAACGTAGAAACTAACTCTGACAACGACTTAAGGCAAGTGCACCTATCGAATAGTAGTATAGCTTAGGCAAGACCGGATTATCGAACCCAAAGGAACTAAAAGTACTAATAGTAACTTTCTTTTTATTATCTAGCCTAAAATAAGTAAAGTTTGTTGTTTAATCTAAGTTTATCTAACTACTAAGCTAAAGACGCAAAGACAAAAAGAATGAATTGGGGAAATACTGTTGGGAAAAACTCAGTTGATTAAAGTGATACCCTTAGGAAGAACCCACCTAGACTTCACTTGTTATCTAACACTGAACCAGACGATGTATTCACTTGACTTGATCCGTAAGATTCCCTAATTTATATTAAACCCTCTCTCGAGGTGAATAATGTCTGACCCTAGGTTGATTAATTGAAATCTCTTTCTAATTAAAACCCCTAGAATTGCATTAACTGGATCTATGGACTCCCATATTAGGTTTCACCCTAATCTGAAAAAATCTCGTCACCCTATCTCTAGGCGTGCAATCAACTCCGCGTAATTATGCTACATCTACTCTTAAGCAGGGACTTTTGCTCCACCACCTAAGCACATCATACTTGAATCAATATCCTAGAAATATCAACACAAGAATTAAGCATACATAATTAAGAACAAATCAAGTATTTATCATATAGTTCAGAAAACAATAACAAGATTCGTCTTAGGTTTCATCCCCTTCAGGTATCTGAACGGTTTAGTTCATAACTATAAAAGAAAACATCTCAAAAGAAAAGATAAAACAAAACCTAAGAAATCCCTAAAACCCCCTAAAAGAATTGAAGGAGAGATCCCCCGTCTTAAGTAAAATTCTGGTTTCTTGAGATGGATCAACTGGCTATCCTCGAGTGATTTCCCACAAATCTGACCTTTTCGGCTCCGCTCCTTAGCCTAGCTAACCGCCCTCCTTAAGGATACACTTAGGGGGTTTATATAGTCTTTTGAAATGGATTTCTTTGCCCCTAAGTATCCTTTTCTGAGTAGAATTGCTCTTCCCCACGACAGGGACACGACCATGGCACACACCCGTGTGAATCGTGGTCAGGCCGTGTTCAGATTTCTTTAATAAGGCACGGCCGTGTGGGCTTAAGTCCAGGCCGTGTCGATTTCCTCTTTGGCTCAATTTGGTCCATTTTAGGCCCATTTTGCGTTTTTTATATCCTCGGGTGCTTTCCTGAGTATAAGACATGAAAAAAAGGATTAAGAGCACCTTTTTACATAAATCAAATGATAAATCATCCAAAAGTATGCTAAATGTGGAATTAAAATATGTTACTTTTATGGTTTATCACATACCCCTACACTTAAGCTTTTGGTTGTCCTCAAGTAAAATTCTCAACTTACAATTAAAATGAACTTTCCATGATTCATTATTCCTATCGACAATGTCTCATCATAATTCATAGATAATTTAAACATGGATAATTTAATTTTGATCGCTGTAAAATCAGAGTTTTAAATATTTATAAAAGAATGATCAAACCTAGAGACTAACTCTGACAATGATATTAAGGCAAGTGTACTATCGCACAGTAGTATAGCTTAGGCAAGACCGAATATCGAGGCCAATGGAACTAAAAGTACTAATACTAACTTTCTTTTTATTATTTAACCTTAAAATTAGAGTGAAGTTGCTTTTGACGAAGACTAAACTAAGGACACAAAGACAAAAAGGACGAATAGGAAAATAACTTTGAAGAAAACTCAGTTGATTGCGACGATACCCTCAGGAAGAATCCACCTAGACTTTCCCTATTAATTAACCTTTAAATTATATGATTTCTTTTACTTAGCTTGATCCGTAAGACTCCCTAACCTATATTAAACCCTCTCTCGAGGCTAATAATGTCTAACCCTAGGCTAATCAGTGGAACTCTCGTTCACTTATAATAACCCGCTAGAAAAGCAGTAAATCGATCAATGGATTCCCATATTAGGTTTCACCCTAATCTGGCAAAATCTAGTAACCCTATCTCTAGGCGTTCGATCAACTCCACTTAATTATGTTAGATCTATCTTAGGCAGGGTCTATCCTCCTCCACCTAAGCACATTAGATTTGGATTTAAGCAACATAATTAAGAACAAACTAAGTAATTATCATATAACTTAAAGATCAAATAAAACGATTCATCTAGGTTTCATCCCCTTCAGGTATCTGAAGGGTTTAGTTCATAATGAATTAACAAAACATCGCAAGAGAAAAGATAAAACAAAACATAAGAAAATCCTAAAACTCCCTGAAGGAATTGAAGGAGAATTCTGCCGTCTTGAGTATAATTTCGGCTTTTTGGGATGGATCAACTAGCTATCTTCGCGTTATTCCCTAGTTTTGACCTTCTTGGCTTGGCTCCTTGGCCTAGCTTTGCCGCCCCCTTCAAGATGGTACTTAGGGGGATATTTATAGGCTCTTGGAATGTGATTCTTTCTCCCCAAGTATCCTTTTCCGACTGAAATTGCTCTGTCCAGCGACAGAGGCACGACCATGTAACACGCCCGTGCAAATCGAGCCCTGACCATGTTTGGATTTCTTTAATGAAGCACAGCCATGTGAGTCAAGATCAAGCCGTGTTCTTGATGACTGACACGGCACGGCCGTGTGGTCCTTGGCCCAGGCCGTGTCAATTTCGTGAAAAGGCCCATTTGCTTCGTTTTAGGCCCATTTTGTGTTCTTTTCATCCTCGGGTGCTTTCCTGGGTATAAGACATGAAAAGAAAGGATTAAAAGCACCTTTTTATATAAAACAAGGCTTAAATCTTCAAAAAGCATAATAAACATGGGATTAAAATATGTTACTTTTACGGTTTATCAAATACCCCCACACTTAAGTTTTTGCTTGTCATCAAGCAAAATTCTCTACTTTCAATTAAACGAACTTTCCATGATTCATAATTCTTATCAACAATGTCTTATCCTAATTCACAGATAATTCATACATAGATAATTTAATTCAAAGCGTCCTAAAGATTCAAATAAGATAAGTCATAATGCTATTCCTCGAAAACATAGGTGTCTTCCCTCTTTTAAATAACTACCTTTTCAATTCAAAATCGACAAGGATCGATGTCCTCGCTTAGGATTCACTCAAATCACTCGAAAGTGTTTAAGGTTCAGAAAAAAAAAAAGATCACTCAGAAGTCGAACCTGAAAAGTTAATCCCATAGGCTTGCTTGAAAATCAAATCTCTACCACTGTAATATGAGATGACAAATAGATCAAAAGGTCTTTGTTCGGGTTGTAACGGGGCTGGGGTAAAAGGTGTGGTTACAGGCTGAAATTAGAGGGTTAGAATCGAGATAGACTTGACAAGTACCTATCCTAAAACTTTTTCTGAAATTCTATCAACTGAAGAAATAATAAACTTACTAATACGAGCTTTTCTTTTTGGAAATAGTCTTTGTTTGTGTAAGCTCTCTTTTCATACTACTAATATTGAAAACTTGAAAATAATTTAAATTTTTTTAAGAACAAACTCTATCAAGAATAATACTTCGGCAACTGATCAAATCAAAACTCGATTAAGGGGTAGTCAAAAGAAAGGGTGATAACAAATACAAAGGCTGTGGGTTAATTTTAGTGGGTGAGTCAATAAAAAGGGTTTGTTAGGATCAAAGGGGTTTACTAGGGGTTAATTGTAAGGGTAGGCTATTTAGCGGAATTAGTGGGTTAAGACCTAGGTGCTTTATCATCTCTATATATCAAATCTTAACTGTGGCCTCGACATGTATAAACGAAGCAAGTTCTAGAATAACAGTTCATAGTTGACACACTCATAACCAAAGACTGAGCACGAAAAAGAATATATGCTCTATAAGGTTCAAATACTCACAAAAATTATGGGTGTTTTGACATCATCCTTATAAATTTCAAATTTCAAGGTAGAATTTAATTTTAGGTCAACAACCTAGCAACAATTTTAATGCCTGAAAAACAAACTTATCATGCTTGATTCTCTAGTATTCCTTAAATTAAACATCAATGTACAATTAACTATGACTGATTCAAAGACATGTCAATGAAAATCATAAATCATTAAAAATTTCATCCTAATTAGTAATATGACAACTTTGCTTTTAAGAACAAGACTAAATCAGGGATTTGAGAATAATGAAGAAAGTTCGGTGCAACTATTTACCCTCCCCCACTTAAGATGTACATTGCCCTCAATGTACAAAGATAAATAATGACAATTAGTGATCAATCAAAAAGATAGGAGGGAAAAGTTTTACTTCCTGTATATTCGGATGAGATCCTTGAGGATGTGGACAGTGAGTGGCATCAGGCATTTCACCTATTTGTGCTTTTGTGTAGGTGGAATATATATGGTTTATTCTGCAAAGTCACTTGTTAATGATCTTTTCGATGAAAAAGTTTGTTAGGGATGTTATGAAGAATTGAATAGCCAATGATAAAAAATTGTAAAAAAAGTTCAAATTAAACAGCATAAAATAGAATTTTAAAAATGAAGAAATCAAAATAAAATTAAAGTAAACAAATTAATTAATTAAAAAAAACTCAGAGGCCCTCATCATCTGTTGGATCCGATGGTGGTGCTGGTGACGAAATGTTGAGGTCCTGACATATTTGTTGGAGCGTCGCCTCTACTCCGTCAAAGCATCGGGCATTTTCAGCGAAATGCATCTCGAATCGATCAAGTCGAGTAGCGATGTCTGCTAATGATGTGGCCATACGGTGTGGATAGTGACTTTAGTATGCCTCCTCTGATGGTGGTGGGACATCATCAGGAATGTCTTCGTCCTCCTCCTCGGTGGATGGTGACTTTAGTATGTACTACGGCGGATTGGTCCCTCGATGTTGTTTTATCATCCTCATGTGTAGCATGGTTTGGATGCCTTGAGGAACCATGCTCCCCATCAGTGTGAGGGAGGTGATCTGCTCGTTGGAGTTGAGGAGGTTGAAGTGCTGAGCTAACCTCGTAATGTATGGTCCCATTGATAGAATTCCCTTCCTGTGGGCTTCAGTTTGATGCTGTATCGCGCATGCAATGAAGTATGCCAAGTCGAACACATGTCCTTCAAACATGCAGGACAGGAAGTAAATGTCGTGTTTGTTGACGACGCCGGTACTCTCCTTTCGACCGGAGATGGTATGAGTGAGTATGGCGTGAATGTACCGTAAGGCGGGAGGAAGGGTTGTCGCTTTAGATTTACTGGGGTTGTAGATGGCCGTCGTTGGTTTAAGGTTGAGCCAGCAGTTGTACGGGAGGCTGTGAGGTTCTCGGTTTAGACCTGCTAGCGGGTGTTCTGCGATGCATTCCGCCATGTAGAGGCCAAGGGCTGCTCCGAATTGGGGTATGCTCAATCGACGTACCTCACCTCCGAGACGGAATTGTATGGTGCCTGGATCGTCGAATTGAGCCATCACCGTTTGTAGCGTGAATATGGAGCAAAACTCTAGTGTAAGCTCGAGGTATGTAGGCTCATTAATTGCGAAGAAGGTTTCCCATGGATCAGTCAACAGTAGTGCTTGCATATCAGTAGCGAGCCCTACTTGTCTAATGGCTTCCCAATCAATTCGACGACCAATGCCTATTGGCCTATCCCTCATGGCTTTGTATCGATCTTCCTGAGCGTCTTGTGGAAAACGAAGAAACGAGTGTCGAAGTTCGGTGCTTGTAGAAGAGGATCTGGGTCCTTTACATTTCTTGCTTGGGATGGCTCTTTTAATTCGTGATGATGACATATTCCTGCAAATCAAATGCAAAATTTTCTAGTTCGACCAATATATTGCAAAATTTCCCAATTGCATTTTATCAATATCAAAGCATTATTTCAATAATTATGCAACAAACTATTCTAACATGTAATAAAAAGATGAATCAATCATTGAAAATCTTGCAATTTAAATAAGCATAATAAAGTAAAAATAAAGACAAAGAAAAATGAAAACAAAGAATATTAATCAAATTTCTGTAAACTAAACAAAGAATATCTGTAAACTAAACAAGAAATTAAACTAAACAATATTAATCAAATTTCTAAACACAAAATGGCATAAAGGATTAATATGCAAAAATGAGAGGAATACATTAAGAAAAAATGAACCAGCAGTGGTGGTGAATGACTGGCACGGGCGGCGCACACAGCGGTGTTGCTGGGTTTGAAGCATGGGTACGGCACTGTTAAGGGCGTGGGGCTTGGGCGCATGGTTGTGTTGTGGCCGTGTGGGTGGTTGGACTGAGATTTTTGAGGGGAAACGGTGGTGGGAATGGAGTAGATTGGTTGAGTGGCTGGATTTTGAGGTTTGGGGCAGAAAATTTTGATTGTAGGGTTTGTTTTTGGGGAAGATGACGGTTAGTTTCTATTTATAGGGAGGGGCACGGTCTTTCGACACGCCCGTGTCATATTTGAATTCGTCCGTGTTTTTCCTGTGTTTTAGGATTAGGCGCCTTCAGGATTCGTGGCATGGTCGTGTGTATATTTGGCACGCCCGTGCGTGATAAGGTAAACTGTAGGCACGGTGAGGTCCCACGGTCGTGTTTAGCCCGTGTATAACAAGTCAGTAACCTCTGGAATTTTAAATGGTTGTGTGGCACGGCCGTGTGGTGCCCGTGTGTTGTAAGTCAGTAACCTTAGTAATTTCACACGGTCACGGCTGTGTTCTGGAGGTGTAGCCCGTGTTATCGGAAAGAAATTCTACCCTTTTTAGGCACAGTGCTTGGCACGCCCGTGTGCCTTCCCCTATTTTCTACGTGGCCCGTGGCATGGTCGTGCTCAAAGGCGTGTGTACAATCCTACATTTTAATGCAATGTTAGGAAAATAAAAATGATGTTAGTATGTTAGTGCACGGGTTGCCTCCCGCGAAGCACTTGTTTATAGTCTTAAGCTAGACTCTCCCTGTTTTCTGTTCTAAAAGTCGGCTCATGGAGCGTAAGCTCCTCTCTTTTATCTCCAACATCTGTGGTATTATAAAGTTTAAGTCTGTGACCATTTTCCTTGAAAGTGCCTTTAGTGGGGTGGGTTACCTCGATAGTGCCATATGGAAATATTATTTTGATAAAGAATGGTCCTGACCATCTTGATTTCAGCTTTCCCGGGAATAGTTTAAGCCTTGAGTTGTACAGTAGGACTAAGTCCCCTACTTTGAATTACCTTGACCTCTTGAGACGAACATCACGGCGTCGCTTTGTTGCTTCCTTGTACAGTTTTGAGTTCTCATAGGCTTCCATTCTCCATTCGTCCAGCTTGTTCACATGCATCATTCTTCTCTTTCCTGCAATTTTGAGATCAGTATTCAAAAAATTTATTGCCCAAAAAGCTTTCTGGTCTAATTCGAATGGTAAATGACAGCTTTTCCCATATACAAGCTTGTATGGGGATGTCCATAAAGGTGTTTAAAAGCTGTTTTATAAGCCCATAACGCGTCATCTACTTTTAATGCCCAGTCTTTTCTATTCGTTTCAATGGTTTTTTCTAGAATGCGCTTAAGTTCTCGGTTTGCTACCTCAACTTGCCCACTGGTTTGAGGATGATATGGAGTTGCTGTCTTGTGATATACTCCATATTTTTTTAAAACTTTTTCAAACTGGGTATTGCGTATGTGCACTTCACACTGCCGCTAATGATTGCTCTCGGTGTGCCAAATCGAGAAAAGAGTTTCTTGAGAAATTTGACTACTACCCTAGCATCATTGGTAGGTAAAGCTTCCGCTTCTACCCATTTTGACACGTAATCGACTACTACTAGGATGTACTTGTCTCCAAATGAATTAGGGAATGGTCCCATGAAATTAATACCCCATACATCAAATATTTCACATGATACCATATATGTTTGGGGCATTTCCTCACGTTTAGAGATATTACCTATTCGTTGGCATCTATCACATGAGGTAACGTACCTGTTAACATCTTTAAATAGAGTGGGCCAGAAGAAACCTGATTCGAGTATTTTGTGTGCCGTCTTGATACCACTATAGTGTCCTCCTGATGGTCCTGAATGACAATGTTCCAAGATCTTGTTTGCTTCTGTCTTTGTAACGCATTTTCGAATGACCTGATCCGCACAAATGCAGAAAAGAAAGGGGTCTTCCCAAAAATAATTTTTCACATCAGCAAAGAATCGCTTCTTTTGGTGATGTGTTAATTTTCTTGGCAAGATGTTAGCTGCTAAATAATTCGCAATATTCGCAAACCATGGTATTTCAGAATGTGTTATAGAAAAGAGTTGTTCCTCTGGGAACGAGTCATTTATTTCACCTTCGTTGAGCTCTTTGGTGTGTGGATTCTCAAGTCTAGAATGGTGATCTACTGCAAGATTTTTAGCTCCCTTCTTATCTTGTATTTCCAAGTCGAATTCCTGTAAGAGTAAAATCCATCGTATGAGCCTGGGTTTAGCATCATGTTTGTTTAAAAGATAACGAAGAGCTGAGTGATCAGTAAATGACAACTTTGGACATTATTAGATACTGTCTAAATTTATCAAAAGCAAAAACTACAATTGATTTCTTTTACTCGTGGTGGTGTAGTTTTCTTGTGCGGGTGTTAGTGTACTGCTAGCGTAGTAAATTGGCTGAAAGTGCTTGTCTCTTCGTTGTCCCAAAACTGCAACTACTGCAAAATCACTTGCATCACACATTAGTTCAAAGGGTAAGTTCCAATCAGGTGCAATAATAATTGGCGCATTTATTAGTTTATCTTTAAGGATATTAAATGCAACTAAACATTCATGATTGAAATCAAAAGGAACATCTTTGTCTAGTAATTTTGTCAAAGGCTTAGCTATTTTAGAAAAATCTTTAATAAATCTTCTATAAAACCCTTCATGTCCTAAAAAGCTTCTGATAGCCTTGACAGAACTAGGGGGTAGTTTTTCTATAGCTTCTACCTTTTCTTTATCTACCTCGATCCCTTTACTAGAAATTTTGTGTCCTAACACAATCCCTTCTCTCACCATAAAGTGACATTTTTCCCAATTTAAAACAAGGTTTGTTTTCTCACATCTCATTATTTAAGGCAAAGATGGAAAGAATTACCGAATTCCGAGAAGTCATCCATAAATACCTCTATGATGTCTTCCACGAGTTCATCAAAGATTGCTAACATGCAACGCTGAAAAGTTGCAGGAGCATTACATAATCCAAAAGGCATTCTATGATAAGCAAACATACCGTATGGGCATGTGAATGTTGTCTTTTCTTGGTCTTCAGGAGCTATGGGGATTTGAAAGTAGCCAGAGAGTTCGTCCAAAAAGCAGTAGTACATATGCCCGGATAATCTTTCCAACATTTGATCTATGAAAGGTTGAGGGAAGTGATCTTTTCTGGTGGCATCATTCAACTTTCTATAATCTATGCACACTCTCCAGCCTGTGACTGTCCTTGTAGGAATCAACTCATTCTTTTCATTGGGCATTACCGTCATTCCTCTTTTCTTTGGAACTACCTGTACAGGACTTACCCAAGTGCTGTCAGAAATAGAATAAATTATTCCTGCATCTAGGAGTTTTATGTCCTCAGCTTTGACCACTTCCTTCATGTTGGGATTTAGCCACCTCTGAGGTTGCACACAAAGCTTGTATTCTTCTTCCATTAAAATTTTGTGGGTGCAGAACGCGAGGCTTATTCCCTTGATGTCAGAAATTTTCCATGCTATGGCTTTTTTGTGCTCATTTAGTACCTTTATCAGCTCCTCTTTTTCATCAGGTTCTAGTTCTACAGATATGATTATCGGTAATGTAAAATAGTCTCCGAGGAATGCGTATTCTAAATGTTTCGATAACTGTTTCAACTCCAACTTGAGTGGCTCTTCGATGGAGGGCTTCTATCTTGTTTCATCATCATTGTCAATGATTTCTTCTTTCATTTGTTTGGATGACGAAGTTTTCCAATTCAGCTCATCGTCTTCATCTTCTTCCCCCTCTTCTTGAGTTAGACACAGGCTTGTTTTCATTACATAATGGGGTCACATCCTCAATTCCCTTATCGCTTGCTTTGTTACTGTCTGTTGGGGAGTGTTTCTTCAATTCACTCAATTCTCTTCCACTTCTTAGTGTGATTGCTTTTACCTATTTTTTCCCCTTAGGAAAATTTTCTGTACGTGGTTCACCAATTATTTTGGAAAGCATCCCAACCATCTTAGTGGTTTCCCAAAATGTCTCGGTGAATTTTTCAATTGATGCTTATTGATCTTTAAGGATTCTCTCAATATCTTGTAGGTGTTTGTATGTGGTTGTTGATTTCTTTTTGTGTATTGGTTTCTTTTCTTGTGGATGAGGAGGTTGTTGCCTTTGTTTTCCTTGATTGCCTTGTCCTCCCCACGAAAAATTTGGGTGGTTCCTCCAACCTGGATTGTAAGTGTTACTAGAAAGATTATTATTAGATTGGAAATTATTACCCATATAATTCATCTGTTCATCTTCTGCTCCTGGTTTGTAGGGTGGGTACTCAGGATTCGCCATAGTTCCACTAGCACCGCACTGCATGACTGGATGTATCTGTGAAGAGCACAAACTATCAAGCTTTTTATTCATCATCTCTAGCTGCGTCGATAGCATGGTCATGGTGTCGACATTGAAAACTCCTGTCGATTTCATCGGCTTGGTCCTCGAAGCTTGCCATTGATAATTGTTTAATGACATCTCCTCAATGAACTCGTAGGCTGCTTCAGGATTTTTGTTGTTCCGCGTTTCACTGGCGGCTGAATCTATCAATTGCCTCGTTAAGAGGTTTACTCTGTTGTAGAAGGTTTGGACTTGTAACCATAGGGGTAAACCATGGTGTGGGCACCTTCTCAAGAGATCTTTGAACCTTTCCCATGCGTCGTATAGTGTCTCTAAATCCATCTGCACAAAGGAAGAGATATCATTACGTAATTTGGCCGTTTTGGCCGGTGGAAAATATTTCATCAGAAACTTTTCGGTCATTTGATCCCATGTAGTGATTGACCCTCGCTGTAACAAGTTTAACCACTATTTGGCTTTATTTCTCAGTGAAAAAGGGAATAACCGAAGACGAATGGCATCATCAAAAACGCCATTTATTTTGAAGGTATCACAGAACTCAAAAAAATTAGCTATATGCATGTTTGGATCTTCGTCCTGCAAACCATCAAATTGAACAAACTGTTGAATCAATTGTATTGTGTTAGGCTTGAATTCAAAATTGTTAGCAGATATAGCAGGCTAGATTCTTCTCTTGTTAAATGCGGTTTCGCATAATCAAACATTGTACGTGGAGCATTGTGATTTCCTACATCGCGTAGTGGTGGGTTGTTTTTGCCTATCCCTTCAGTAGGATTGGATCTATTTTCTTCCTCTCTTTCTATGTAATCTAGGGCTCGCTTGGTTTCCCTGTGATTCCTATGAGCGGTTGCTTCGACATCACTATCGCATACCAAAGGTCCTCTTGGATTCCTTCTAGTTATAAACTAGAGGTACCTAGAAAAGAGAAAGAAAAAAATGAGAGAAAAAAATTTAAAATTTAGCCTAAGAAAACAAAAGAAATAAATTGAAAATAAAGTAAGGGCCAAAGTAATAAAAATAGAGCTTTCTTAATATTTTAGTTCCCCGGCAACGGCGCCAAAAACTTGATCGCTATAAAATCAGAGTTTTAAATATTTATAAAAGAATGATCACACCTGGAGACTAACTCTGACAACGATATTAAGGCAAGTGTACCTATCGCACAGTAGTATAGCTTAGGCAAGACCGGATATCGAACCCAAAGGAACTAAAAGTACTAATACTAACTTTCTTTTTATTATTTAGCCGTAAAATTAGAGTGAAGTTACTTTTGAAGAAAACTAAACTAAGGACACAAAGACAAAAAGGACGAATAGGAAAATAACTTTGAAGAAAAACTCAGTTGATTGCGACAATACCCTCAAGAAGAATCCACCTAGACTTCCCTTATTAATTAACCTTTAAATTATATGATTTCTTTTACTTGGCTTGATCCGTAAGACTCCCTAACCTATATTAAACCCTCTCTCGAGGCGAATAACGTCTAACCCTAGGTTAATTAGTGGAACTCTCGTTCGCTTATAATAACCCACTAGGAAAGCAGTAAATCGATCAATGGATTCCCATATTAGGTTTCACCCTAATCCGGCAAAGTATCGTAACCCTATGCCTAGGCGTTCGATCAACTCCACTTAATTATGTTAGATCTACTCTTAGGCAGGGTCTATCCTCCTCCACCTAAGCACATTAGATTTGGATTTAAGCAACATAATGAAGAACAAACTAAGTAATTATCATATAACTTAAAGATCAAATAAAAAGATTCATCTAGGTTTCATCACCTTCAGGTATCTGAACAGTTTAGTTCATAATGAATTAACAAAACATCACAAGAGAAAAGATAAAACAAAACATAAGAAAATCCTAAAACTCCCTGAAGGAATTGAAAGAGAATTCTGCCGTCTTGAGTATAATTCCGACTTCTTGGGATGAATCAACTGGCTATCTTCACGTTATTCCCTAGTTCTGACCTTCTCGGGTTGGCTCCTTGGCCTAGCTTTGCCGCCCCCTTCAAGGTGGTACTTGGGGGATATTTATAGGATTTTGGAATGCGATTCTTTCTCCCCAAGTATCCTTTTCCGACTGAAATTGCTCTGTCCAGCGACAGAGGCACAGCCATGTCACACGCCCATACAAATCGAGCCCTGACCATGTTCAGATTTCTTTAATGAAGCACGGCCATGTGAGTCAAGATCAGGCCGTGTTCTTGATGACTGACGTGGCACGACCTGTGGTCCTTGGCCCAGGCCGTGTCAATTTCGTGAAAACTTCGTTTTAGGCTCGTTTTGTGTTCTTTTCATCCTCGGGTGCTTTCCTGGGTATAAGACATGAAAAGAAAGGATTAAAAGCACCTTTTTATATAAAACAAGTCTTAAATCTTCAAAAAGCATAACAAATGTGGGATTAAAATATGTTACTTTTATGGTTTATCAAATTCCAAGAGTCCTAAAGATTTAAACAATATAAGTCATATATTTGTAACACGAAAATGTAGGTGTTTCCCCTTATCTAAATAATTACCTTTAATTCAAAACCGACAAGGATTGACATCCTCACTAAAGATTCACCCAAATCACTCAAAGTGTTTAAGGTTCAAAATTAAGCACTCAAAAATCAAACATGAAAAGTTAATCCCATAGGCTTGCCTGAAAATCAAATCTCCACCACTGTAAAATGAGATGATACACAAATCAAAATGTCTTTACAGTGTTGTAACTGGGCCAGGGTTAAAGGTATGTATAAAGGCTAAATTAGAAGGTAAGAATCGAGACTGAATTGACAAGTTACCTATCTAGAGACGATAATAAACAATTATATCAACTGAAAATTAATAATCCTAATAATATGAGCTTCTTCTTTTGATAATTAGACTTTAATTGTATAAGCTCACTTTTCATAATACTAATACTGAATATACTTTGAATTTTTTAAGAACAAATGTAATATCCCGAAATAGGGGTTGCGAGTTTGGAAAATAACCCGAGTGTGTTAGGCCTCAAGAGTGGTTTTGATGTGTTTTTGGAGTCCCTAAAACTCCCGGATTAAAAAGGGACACTTTTGAAAATTTTGAAAATTTAGGGTTAAAAGTGGAAATTTGGGCAAGGAGGCCTTAAGAATAAATTTTGATAGGTGTGGCATAATAATCCCCACAGTAAAGTGGCTTTCAGTATGCCACTTAAGTCGTCAGCAAAATCTCAGTCGGGGTTCGAGTGGCATGGGCGCATAGCATTTTATTTTGCAAGCATGCGCTACTTTAAAGAAGGCTTTAAAAGAAAATGGGGCAGAGTTATGTCATAAAAAGGGCGCCTGGCAGAGTGGCTAAGAGCGCAAGGAGGCTTCAAGAGGTCATGCGTTCGAGTCACGATTGTCGCGCATGAGCATCCTATTTTTGCTTCTAGCGCTAAATCATAAAAAGGCTCAGAGTATGGTTTAAAAGAATTTTCAAGCAAAATTGGCAAGAAAGTCACATTAGCGAGAATTGGCGGGACGCATGGGCTTGATGCTTGTGTCTTGGGTTCGAGACCACCGGAGCGCAACATGGTTCTCGATTATTTTTGCTAACGTGAAAGGGTCTTGCATGGGCATTAAATGCAAGAGCACGCATGAAGCAAAGGATTCTCTTCTTTTTATTTTATTTGTTTTGGAAAGTATGGGGCTTAAACCACTATTTTATTTTTTATTTGTTTGCTTAGGATAATGGGATAATTTATATATATAATAATATTATTATTATTATTATTTTGAATATGAAAGGATGAGTAAGTTTAATTCATTATTGATAAATGATGGTTATTATAATATTATGTATGAAAGGTGATAGAAGATAGAATAAATAATGTATTTTTGAGCATGGGTCTTGGCCTTGGGGAATAGAAGCATGCGGCATAGGGGTTGTAAATATATGGCTGTTGGAAATTATGGAGTAGTTTAATTATGTTGTTATATTATTTGAAGGTGAGGGATGATAGGTTAGAATGAGGACTTTTATTAAATAATAATATTGAGATAGGTGATGGTCTTTTGGCGTGGGGAGCATGGCCGAATGGGGGAGCGAAGTTTCCTAGGCATCTCATGGACGGCCTCCTAGTAGCAAAGAGTGCCAAAATTTCTGATTTTTGCAATTGTTTTGACCAAATGAAGCTTTGGGGAGCTTTTGATCAGCCTTGAGCTTTGAAGAGCACAACTAAATCTTCCTAGTTTGTTTTCAGTTCTCCAAATGTGCATGGCTAACTTCTTGAAATGATTTTTCCTTAACTTTGCCTTGAGCATGGCCGGATTAGGGAGACTCCTAGGGGAAGCTTATTTTTTGTTCTCGGTTTCGAAAGGAGGAGGGGATTAAGTGCCGATCTTCCTCATTTATCTTTCTCTATGTTCCCTTTCAACCCTGAATCTATCTCTACCTCTTGAAGCCGAATGCCTCTCTGCCTTTGGAAACCATAACCGATTATATAACCATCTTTTGAAAGGTTAGCCGAAACCCCTCCACCATTACACCATTGCCGAATCTTGTGGTGAGTTTTAAAAGTTGAGATCTTGAATCTATTTCTCTTATGTGGCCGAATGGAGGCTTCTCTCATGGTGACTATTTTCGGCTTTGAAGAGTGTTAAGATATGGTAGCCAAAACCTAAATCTAATTTACTTGTGGCCGAACCTTCAAGGACTATATTGGTGTGCTCTTTTCTGTAGTTGAAGGAAGGAACTTTAAGAGAGCTCCCGGAATTTTGAACATCAAGGTAAATAAGTTGTAGTTTCGGCTAAGGGCCTTTGTTCATAAGTTTGTGTATTAGCCGACCCTAACCTTGTTTTTAATAGGACTATCGATACCTTGAGAGCTAATCGACAGGAGCAAATGGTGTTTCGGGATCAATAAGCAAGGTAAGGAAGTCTTATTTTCGGCTAAAAGCTATATTTTGGGTTGTGATGATAACCAAATATTGACCTTAGTTATAAAGGGTGGACGAATGTGAATAAGGCTACAGTGATGTACTCTGTTTGTGTGTAGATAGTGTTATGGAGCATCAAAGGAATCTTTCGGGAATTGAATTGCTCCAGGCAAATCGTCAGAAATGAGTCAAGTTTCGGGACTTTAGATTGTGTTAGATAAATCGGATAGCGCTATAGTCAAAAAGCGTAGCTATCGCCTTTCGCTCTTTGTTTGTTATTCATGTTATGTGTTGTTTTATGTAAACGTATATGTTATGCATGTTAGCCGAAATAAAGGCTAAGAGTAAGGATACCAAGGTAAGTGATCGACAAATCAAGTTAATGGTTATGATATTAACTTTTGGTGATGAGCAATTATAAATGGTTATCGATGAGTGTAAAATGAAGTGATGACATGTAATGTATATTGTTCGAATAACATGTGACCATGATAGATAAAATATACATATTTGTTTCAGATTTAATATTGTTATGGTACATATACGTACGCATGAGACTTGTGATGTGACTATTGGAGAAAAGGTGTACACTATGTGAGTGTTCTAATGCTAGCCTCGTGCTACATTCGTGATTGTTGATTTGTGAACCAATTGATATGTGAGATTTCTATGGGATCGGGGGCTTAGCCACGACCTTAAGAAATAATGTGTAAAAGAAGAATATGTGGATCACTTTGTGGAATGGACTTCGTAATTGTATTTTTGTAATCATATTTGTAATATTGTGTATTCAAAATTTCATATTTATAATTGTATGCTATATATATATGGATTGATTGGATATGGGCCAAGCCCATATGTGAGGACATGTGTCTAACTATGCACTGAGTCTTGGTGACTCACTCTATTTTTATTAAACCTTTCAGGTGGCGCGTAAAGCTTAGACCGGGTCGGAGAGGATACAAAGGTGGCCATGAGGAAATGGACTTTTATGAAAAGGGACGTTTTAATTGATTAATTAAATAATTATACTTTCCGTATTTTGATTAAGTGTGTATTGTAATAAGGCCCACTAAAGTATTTCAGTTCTCTTTTTAAGTATCTTTATTATGCCCTATTATGGATGGATGATTTAAAGGTTGATTGCAAATGGTTTTATTTTCTCAAGTAAAGCTTGAAACCGGTATGTTTATAACAAACTTCAATTTTTACTTAGAATATTACAAGTCACGAAAATGTTTTATTAAAGGAAAACAAATTTTCATCGGTTTCACTATTAAGTAAGAATGTTTTTCGAAAGTGTTCCGCAGTGGCATTCCAAATTCGGTCGGATTAAATGGGCCGGGTTTGGGGTGTTACAACAAATCATTAAGTAATAAAGGATAAATTTAACTACCAGAATAATATGATTAGGTAACTAATCAAATCAAATCTCGATTATAAGGGTAGTCAAAAGGAGTGGTGATAACAAATACAAAGGGTTTTGGGTTAATATTAGTGGGTAAGTCAATAAAAGGGTTGTTAGGATCAACGGGGTTCACTAGGGGTTAATTATGAAGGTAGGCTTTTGAGTGGAGTATGTAACAGACCGATTTTGACCCTAATCGGAACGGTGGTTTTGGGACCACGAATCTGAGTCTGAGAAATATTTTAATATTATATTTTGAGTCTATTATATGTGAATTGATGTGTGTGAAAGTGTCGTATGAAAATTTAATCGTTTATGTGTTTAATTTAGAAAAAGGACTTAATCGCGTAAAGTGTAAAAGTTGCCAACTACAGTGAAAAGTGCCTAATTGATTATGGCTTTTTAATTTGGGGTATTAAAAGGGCAAATAGCCCATTTTAGGAGTAAGTGGATGGTATATGACATACTTGTCCTTGATATTATGTTATTATTAAAACATTAATAAAGGTTAATATAGTAAATGATAAATTTTATATATATGTTAAATAAAACATAATGGAATGGCCATTATCATCTTCTCTCTTGCTTGGCCGAATGTTGAGAAAGAGGAAAGGGTTATGTTCTTTGATTTTCGGCAATTAGAAGCTTGATTTCAAGGTTAGTTTGAATTCGGTTTTTGTTAATTTTTACGTTTTTGAGATCGTTGCTTCGAACCGTAGCTAACCCATGTTATAATTTTTGAAAATAAGTATGTTTGATATTCGGCCATTGTAGTATTCATATGATTTTTGGTGTTTGATGATTTTAAATTATAGATATGAAAAAGATTAGCATGTTTTTGTATTGAAAGTTTTGGTGAAATTGAACAATTAAGGCTAATTTGCAAAAATAAAATTCTAGAGGGATCTATTTGCTAAATAAATGAAAAATATGGACTTGTATAGTCCCTAGGAGTATTCGGCCCTAAAGAATTATGTGCAAATTGTGTGTATTTTGTGTTTTGTGCAATTAGAACTAAAATGTAAAAATGTAAAACCCTGGGGGGAAAGGGTAATTTGCCCATTTATGTGATTTGGGACTAAATTGAAATGAAATGTATTTGAATGAGCTAAATTTTAATGTGTTTGGATCAAGAACAAAGAAAAATAGAATTGGATTGGGGAAAGACGAAGGTTATTGAATAGCCGGTCTATGCGGTTCGTTGACAGTCGAGGTAAGTCCTTAAGCTAGATTATATTAAAGAATGCATTATGAATGTATTTAATGACAATGTTTGATGAATTTGGGTATATTTTTATATGATAGCCGAATGTAAAGATATTACATTGAATTAGATATGTTTTGTTAATACAATGTGAATGTGTATAATTGATATGATAAGCGGGTTATACAATGATATAATGATTTTATTTGTGAAAGGTGAATAAGCTTAGTTGAATTTAAAATGTGATAGAATTATGAAATTTAAGTGATATAAGTGGTTATTGTATTATTGAAATGTTCAGTGAAAAGTTGAAATTGTTGATATTTCGGGCTTTAAGCCTAGCAGGCATAGTGCCGGTGACTTATTTCAGGCTTTAAGCCTAGCAGGCATAGTGCCGGTGACTTATTTCAGGCTTTAAGCCTAGCAGGCCTTGTGTCGGTGTTACTTATCGGGCTTTGATGCCTAGCAGGCTGGATGCCGGTGATGTGTTTTAAAAAAAAAAAGAAACCGAAATTATTCGAGGCAAAACATAGTTAATGGAGCTAGTTAAAGGCTCAGGTAAGTAGATGAGGTATGTTATGTTTAACATATGCGTATAAGTAAATTTCAAAGAACAATGCCTAAGGTTAGTTTATGTGAATTGAATAATTAATAAAAAAAAATGGCAATGCAAATGATATTACATGTATCGATGGCATATAAATTAAGTGTGTGCTTAGTATTCGGCTATGTGTATTTTATCATATTGAAATTATGCTTAATATTATAAGCTTATAGGTTAAATGTTACTCGTATGTTTATTACATTTATCATGGTTTGAGACTTACTAAGCTAGTGAGCTTACTTTGTGTGTTTTTGCTGCTCGCTTTATAGATTTTGGTTATCTTTGTGGGCTCAAGGATCATTTGTTGAAGTCACCACACTATCATCTTTTTGGTACTCTTTTATTTTAATCCACAAGATAAAGGCATGTATAGGAAATTGACAAGGGTTATGTTTAAGTTATGGACCTTGTTCATGTATATATATATTTTGGCCATGTGAATATGGTTTATATCTTTTAATGTGTGGAAATTAGGTGAATGGTTGAAATGAACAAGTGATGGTTATGTTCATGTCATGAATGTATTAGTTGTATGAAATCTTGACTAGGTTATATTCGGCAAAGGTAAAGGTGCTGATGATAGGATTAATTTTGTAACATCCTAGATTAGGGGTTATGCGTTTGTGCATAATTCATGAGTTAGTAGGTTTTGGCAGTGTTGGAAGTGTATTAAGGGTTTTTAGAATTTTAGGATGGAAGAAGAAAGCTTTGGAAAATTATTGGTTTTTAAGTAAAAAGGGGAGCTAGGTAAATGAGGCTTTAAAAGAAACTCCGTGTGAAGCATGACACAAGGAACCATGTGGTAAAATGGCATGTTTTATGAATTATGAATGTGTTATGTGAATTCTAGAAATAAGGAAATATGGAAATGTGAGGAAATGTCAGGAAACCTATGGAAATGTAAGGAAATGTAAGGAAATGTATGGAAATGTAAGGAAATGTAAGGAAATGTATGGAAATGTAAGGAAATATATGGAAATGTATGGAAGTGTATGGAAATGTGTGAAATGTGTGAAAAATGTATGGAAATGTAAGGCAATGTAGGGAAATGTAAGAAAATGTAAGGAAATGTAAGAAATGTATGGAAATGTAAGGAAATGTAAGGAAATGTAAGGAAATGTGAGGAAATGTATGAAAATGTAAGGAAATGCAAGGAAATGTAAGGAAATGTCTTGTCTTGGAAATGTAGGAAATGTCCTGAAAATGTAAAGGAATAAAGAGGAAAGTGAACATTTATGGAAACTAGGAAATGTAAGGAAATGATTCAAAAATGGTAAGTGAACATTTCTGAAACTTGAAATGTAAGAAAATGGCAAGTTTACTGAGCCGATCGAAAATTTTAGGAAACTTAGAAATGACTTAGAAATGTCAAGTTTTAAAGTTTAAAATAGGAAATTAAGGCAAGGTGGCCTTAAAAGAAAAAGTTGGTGAAATTTGACACACAAACAGGCTTGGAAAAGTGGCCTGAAGATGTCACTTAGGGCCTATGGAAATGGCACCATATGCAAGAGGAATGGGCCTGGGTTCGAGTCACTTGGGAAGCAAATAAGGGAGGTTTTATTTTTGCTTCCGGAAGACCGAGGTGGACGGCACATGCTTCTAGAAAGGAGGTGTTTTATTTTCATAAATATTCGATTAAAAAGGTGATAAATAAAGGATTTTTAAATTGGATTATTTTGAAGAGATAAATATTGGATTAAACTCTTTTATTTTTGATAATTAAAGGATAATGTTATCGAAATAGAAGAGTGGTGGCCAAGTAAAGGACTCTAGCCTAGTAAATTTGGCTATAAAAGGAAAAGAGAGGCCATTCAGCATTATTTACTCTTCCTTGATAACCTCTCACGAATTTTCTCTCGCAACCCCTATTCTTTTCTTCTTCATTCTTCTACTCTCAATATTCCAAAAGCCGAAAGCTTGCTAAGATCAAGGCCATAGCCGAAGGTTGAAGTGAAGGTGCAATCGATTTCTTCAAATAAGGGTAAGATCCAAGTTTGGTTTCCATTCTTTTATACTTTAGACTTATCGAAATCTAGGGCTAATTCCATTAATGTTCATGGTTGCCGAAACCTTGAAGAGATCTTTCGGGATTTACTAAGTGTCGACTACAAGGAAGGAGAAGTTCTTTTCCCGAAGGTACACCATAGGCCGCGTGTTCCCTAGTTATTCGGTGAATTTCGGGATTTAAGAATCTAAGGTAAGTCATATTTAACATTCGGCTAAGGGTTATTTGTTGTGAATAAATGTTAGAAATTGATCTAACATGTAGTTATAGGGATTTCGACAGAGGGATACAAGGATTTCGGGATTTGAGAGTTTCAAGGTAATTTTTAAGTATACTAATCCTACTAGGATTTGGATTTATAGCCGAATGGCTCTTTACTAAGTATTAAATGATTGAATGTAGAGAATTAAGATCTAAGGCATTAGATCAAGCTTTTCGGGATTTGGATTGGAAACCTGCGCGAATCGGTGTGTACTCACACTAACTTTCAATATATATATTATGGCAATAATTGTTTTAATATATGAATGTGTATAAGAATGAGAATGTGGCTAAGTACCACAAATGTGGCAAAAAGTACCCAGGTACGTATTCCTACTCTTGGTAGGATTATGAATGTATTATATTCTGAAAAGTGACATGAATGTGAATTTAAGTATGATATGAATGATATGTAATAATTGGGGCATTTGGGATATATGTGAAGGGAGAAAGTGAAGGTGATGACTACTACGGTCTCACCAACGAAGGTGTCTTGACTTCTGGTCTCACCAACGAAATATGGTGGCTACGGTCCCATTAATTGAATATGGTAACTTCGTTACATTATTCAATATAGTGTCTAAAGACACAACGTAAGTGGGCGATGAGCACGCATCGCAGCGCGATTGCCTTCGATGGTGTGTAGCGGATGGAGGGTCGACTTAGTAGTCCCCACGGTGTACAGGTTGGTACAGGTGGTGTGTAGCGGATGGACCAATAGGCTTGGGTTTGGGTTGCATCATCCTTTATTTTGTATGAACATGAAATTGATATGACTTGTATGCCTGATTTGTTGAAAATTAGTATTGTGTACACATTGAGTCTGTGGACTCATCCCGTTGGGGAATTATTTTTCGTGTGATGAGCAATGGGACCGGGTCGGCAGGAGCTAAAGGTGGCCATGCAACACTTGAAGAATTTATTAGAATTTGGACTCTATTTAAATTTAGTACTTTAAATTTTATTTTGGGTTTGAATGATGTAATAAGGCCATAAGGCCCAGTTGGATTTTCTTTACTTCATTTATTTTCATTTGATTATGATACAACTTATTTTTGATTAAAGTTAAGTAAATTTATTTCTTTTAAAATAATAAACCATAAAATTATTTTGTCACCTTATTTAAGTTAGATTTTCAAAAGTTATTAAATGGGTTCCAATTTAAGCCCAACCCAAAACGAATTTTTCTTAATTACACAAATTTTCTCTAAGTTATTCAGGACATTGAAAACCGATTTTCTTAAGGAACATACCAGATCCGGTTCAGGCTCGTGGGCCGGGTGTGGGGTGTTTCAAATTTAGTCTTGTAACTAATGGCGTTTTGAACTAGGATAATGAGTTGATGAGTTATGTAGGTAATCGGTCATGTTATTTAAATGATATGGATTGACTATGGGTGTTATGCTATATGTCCCTTAAATTCGGATGGAAAATGCGGAATGGTGATTATGTAATTATATATAAATATATATATATATATATATACATACATGCATTCATACAATTTATATTGAATGATGTAATCTTTGCCATATGCTAATAATGTGTATACTGGCACATTCGGCCCTTATAAATGATTTGGTAAATATGTAACATGTAGTTATATTAAAAATGTAATGTGCATGTTTAAATTATACTTGTGCTGGTTATGATTTAATTTTTATTTATATATATATTTTGTACTAATATGTTTCATGCATTAGATACCGTTTGCTTATAGGTATAGCATTATTTAATTATATATTATATTTTTATATACATATGAATTGTTTGTTTATAATTGAATGGTTGGAATAAGATATATTTTTTTAAGATACTTTTCATTAATAAAAGTTTTGACTTCCTAGAATAATCAGTAACCCTAATCCGCGACGGATATATGGTTAGGGATGTTACTGAGTAATCAAGTTAAAACCCTAGATGCCTTTATCATCTCTGTATGTCAAATCATAGATGTGGTCTCGACATGTATAATCAAGGCAAGTTCTAGAATAACAGTTCAATGTTACATTTTATTGGTATCAGAGCTTACGATTTAGTCGATTCTAGGACTACCGAAGCGCGTGAGGGTCTAGCTATACATGCCTTTATTGTATATTTGATAGTGTGGTGACTTCTGACGTTCTGAACTGTGTTTTATATAGTAAATGGACACTAATCCTGAAAGAGCCGTAGCGGATGATGTGGAGAGTGTAGCACCTGACCGTGCACGCGGATCAGTGCCGATAGACTCTCGACCAGTTTCGGGTAGCGACGAGAGGGAGGCTAAACAAGCCTTTTATCAGATGATGAACGAGTGGTTTACCCAGTTTATTCAGTCTAACCTAGCTGTACACCAACCTCCACCCCCGAATAATCCAACTTCGATACCTTCAACACCCCCGATGTTAGATCCGATGTGATCTAGTAGGCCTCCAGTTGATAAAATCAAGAAATTTTGGGGCCGAAGAATTCAGGGCCAATGATGATGATGATGCAGAGCGAGCCGAAATGTGGCTTGATAACACTGTTCGGGTACTTGATGAGCTATCTTGTACTCCAGATGAATGCCTGAAGTGTGCTATATCTTTACTTCGGGATACTGCATATCACTGGTGGAATACACTAGTATCAGTGGTTCCGAAAGAAAAAGTGACGTGGGATTTTTTCCAGAATGAATTCCGCAAGAAGTATATCAGCCAGAGGTTCATTGACCAGAAACGTAAAGAATTTCTTGAACTAAAACAGGGGCAAATGACCGTGACGGAATATGAGTGAAAATTTGTCAGATTGAACCGATATGCCCGAGAGTGTGTATCAAATGAAGCCATTATGTGCAAAAGGTTCGAAGACGGTTTGAATGAAGATATAAAGTTGCTTGTTGGCATTCTGGAAATTAAGGAGTTTGTGACACTAGTTGAGCGAGCTTGCAAAGCTGAAGAGCTCGGGAAGGAGAAAGGAAAGGCTAAGATAGAAGCTAGTGACACTCATAAGAGATCGTCGGGTAAGACTTTCCATTCTACATCTAAGAAGTTCAGAGATGACTTCAGCCGACATAAAGCTACTTCAGACTTACCTAGACGAGATCAACCTCCATGGGCTCCCGAGCTACCTCGATGGCCAGTATTGGTAACGCTCCACAGAATTGAGTTGAATGCAAGCGCTGTGGGAAATGGCATTCAGGGAGTTGTAGATTCCATGATCGATCTTGTTTTAAATGTGGATCGTCAGATCATTTTATTAGGGAATGTCAGATGTTAGTTGAGCGAGAATACGATTCGAAACATTAAGTCGAGCAACACGTCAGCGCGAGGTAGGCCACCCAGACATTCAGGCAATGTAGGTGGTAGTCAGAGAGGAACGAAGAACACTGCAGTTCGATCCGAGGCTAGAGCTCCAGCTAGAGCTTATGCTACACGAGCCAGGGAGGATGCTTCCTCTCCCGATGTCATTATCGGTACTTTCACCTTTTATTATACTACTGTGATTGCATTGATTGATCCTGGTTCGACTCATTCATATGTGTGTGAAACTCTAGTATTCGGTAAGACTCTGCCAGTTGAGTCTACTGAGTTTGTGATTCGTGTGTCCAACCCTTTGGGTAGATGTATGTTTGTTAATAAAGTGTGTAGAGGTTGCCCGTTGATGATTCGAGATTCTTGCTTCCCAGCCGATTTAATGTTGTTACCCTTCGATGAGTTCGATATAATTTTGGGAATGGACTGATTAACTTCATATGATGCAGTGGTGAATTGCAAAAGAAAGCTTATTGATTTGAGATGTCAGAACGGTGAGATCATCAGAATTGAATCCAGTGATTTAAGTGGGTTTCCTATAGTAATATCCTCGATGTTAGCTCAGAAGTATGTGAGAAAAGGGTGCGAAGCTTATTTGGCCTATGTACTAGACAATAAAGTGTCTGAAAAGCATATTGAATCTGTACCGGTTGTGTGTGAATACCCAGATGTGTTTCCTGAAGAACTACCGAGTTTACCACCAGTACGAGAGATTGAGTTTGGCATTGAATTAGTACCAGGGACGACTCCGATCTCGATAGCTCCGTATCGGATGGCACCTACTGAGTTAAAAGAGTTGAAAGCACAGTTGCAAGAGTTAACAGATAGGGGTTTTGCACGACCAAGTTTCTCTCCTTGGGGTGCACCAGTTCTTTTTGTGAAGAAAAAAGATGGAACGATGCGAATGTGTATTGATTATCGACAACTGAATAAGGTAACTATAAAGAATAAATATCCGCTACCTCAGATTGATGATTTGTTTGATCAGTTGAAAAGGGCTTTAGTATTTTTGAAGATAGATTTAAGATCGGGTTGTTATCAGTTGCGAGTCAGAGATACAGATGTGCCAAAGACTGCATTCCGGAAGAGGTACGGACATTTTGAGTTTCTGGTTATGCCTTTAGACAGTTTTTGGATCGGTTTGTAGTAGTGTTTATTCTTGATATACTAATCTACTCCAAAGATGAAACCGAGCATGCTGAGCATTTGAGATTAGTGCTACAAACTTTGCGAGATCAACAGCTGTATGCAAAGTTTAGTAAGTGTGAGTTCTGGATGAATGAAGTCGACTTCTGGTCATGTTGTTTCAAAGATCGTATTCGGGTGGATCCAAACAAAATAGCAGCTATACTCGATTGGAAACCACCAACGAATGTTTCCGATATTCAAAGCTTCCTAGGCCTTGCGGGATACTACAGACAGTTTGTAAAAGGTTTTTCTGTGATAGCTACACCTTTGACATAGCTACTACAGAAAGATGTCAAGTTTCAAAGGTCGAAAAAGTGTCGAAAAAGTTTCGAAAGCAAATTGAAAGCCCTTTTGACTGAAACTCAGTGTTAGCTCAGCCTGAATCGGGTAAAGAATTTGTCGTTTTTAGTGATGCTTCTTTGAATGGGTTGGGTTGTGTTTTGATGCAGGAAGGTAAAGTTATAGCCTACGCTTCGAGACAATTGAAGCCGCATGAAAGAAATTATCCGACTCACGATCTGGAATTAGCAGCCATTGTTTTTGCATTAAAAATTTGGCGTCACTATTTATTCGGCGAAAAATGTCACGTTTATTCGGATCATAAAAGTCTAAAGTATTTGATGACTCAGAAAGATTTGAACTTGAGACAACGTAGATGGTTAGAATTGTTGAAAGACTATGAGTTGGTGATTGACTACCATCCAGGGAAAGCTAACGTTGTTGCAGATGCGTTAAGTCAAAAATCATTGTTTGCTCTTCGTGCAATGAACGCACAGATGGTTATGTCTGATGATGGTTCGATCATAGCCGAGTTACAAGCAAGACCGATGTTTATTCAGCAAATTTGTGATGCACAGAAAGTTGACAAAGATTTGATTGCTAGTCGAATTCAGTGTGAAAAAGATGCGGAATCAGAGTTTCAAATTGATGCAAATGGCTGTTTGAATTTTAAAAGCTGAATGTGTGTTCCGAAGAACTCAGATTTGATTCAGATGATTCTGAGTGAGGCTCATAGTGGTCGATTATCGATACATCCGGGTAGCACAAAGATGTATAATGATTTGAAACAGTTCTATTGGTGGCCGGGCATGAAACGGGATATATCTAAATTTGTTTCGAAATGCTTAGTTCGTCAGCAAGTAAAAGCTGAGCATCAAGTGCCATCCGGACTACTTCAGCCAATCATGATACCTGAATGGAAATGGGATAAAATTACAATGGATTTTGTATTCGGTCTCCCTATGACACAGAGTAAAAAGCCGTCTGGGTTATAGTTGATAGACTGACTAAATCAGCTCATTTTGTGCCAGTTCGTTCAGACTATTCACTCGATAAACTGGCTGAATTGTACATATCACAGATTGTGAGATTGCATGGTGTACCGAGTTCCATTGTTTCAGATAGAGACTCGAGATTCACATCACGGTTTTGGAAGAAATTGCAAGATGCTTTAGGTACTAAACTTCATTTTAGGACAGCCTTTCATCCGCAGACAGACGGTCAGTCTGAGTGAACTATTCAGATACTTGAGGACATGTTGAGATGTTGTGTACTCGAGTTTGAAGGTACATAGGAACGATACCTACCTTTGATTGAATTTGCTTACAATAATAGCTTTCAATCTAGTATCAAAATGGCGCCTATGAAGCTTTGTACGATTGTAAAAATGTCGAACACCGTTGTATTGGACCGAGCTCGGTGAAAACAAAATACACGGATCGATTTAATCAAAGAAATCGAACAAAAAGTGGTCATGTCGGAGATACTTTGAAAGCTACCTCAGACCGACAAAAGTCTTATGCTGATTTAAAACGTAAAGATGTTGAATTTCAAGTCGGAGATCGAGTATTCTTGAAAGTTTCTCCGTGGAAAAAAGTACTCCGATTTGGTCGGAAAGGCAAGCTTAGTCTGAGATTCATCGGACCTTATGAAATCACTAAACGTATTGGGCCTGTTGCTTATAGGTTGAAGTTGCCCTCTGAGTTAGAAAAGATACATGACGTATTTCACGTTTCGATGCTTCGTAAGTACAGATCAGATTCGTCTCATGTGATCACACCGTCAGAGATTGAAATTCGATCCGATTTGACATATGATGAAGAACCGATCCGTATCTTAGCTCGGGAAATGAAAGAGTTAAGAAATAAGAGGATTCCATTAGAAAAAGTATTATGGAATAGACACGGAGTTGAAGAGGCTACGTAGGAGCCTGAGGATTCATTGATGCAGCAATATCCGAATTTGTTTAACGGTAAGATTTTTGAGGATGAAAATCCTTAAGGGGGGAGAGTTGTAACAGACTGATTTTGACCCTAATCGGAACGGTGGTTTTAGGACCACGAATCCGAGTCTGAGAAATATTTTAATATTATATTTTGAGTCTATTATATGTGAATTGATGTGTGTGAAAGTGTCGTATGAAAATTTAATCGTTTATGTGTTTAATTTAGCAAAAGGACTTAATCGCGTAAAGTGTAAAAGTTGCCAACTATAGTGAAAAGTGCCTAATTGATTATGGCTTTTTAATTTGGGGTATTAAAAGGGCAAATAGCCCATTTTAGGAGTATGTGGACGGTATATGACAAACTTGTCCATGATATTATGTTATTATTAAAATATTAATAAAGGTTAATATAGTAAATGAAAAATTTAATAATATATGTTAAATAAAACATAATGGAATGGCCATTATCATCTTCTCTCTTGCTTGGCCGAATGTTGAGAAAGAGGAAAGGGTTATGTTCTTTGATTTTCGGCAATTAGAAGCTTGATTTCAAGGTTAGTTTGAATTCGGTTTTTGTTAATTTTTACGTTTTTGAGATCGTTGCTTCGAACCGTAGCTAACCCATGTTATAATTTTTGAAAATAAGTATGTTTGATATTCGGCCATTGTAGTATTCATATGATTTTTGGTGTTTGATGATTTTAAATTATAGATATGAAAAAGATTAGCATGTTTTTGTATTGAAAGTTTTGGTGAAATTGAACAATTAGGGCTAATTTGCAAAAATAAAATTCTAGAGGGATCTATTTGCTAAATAAATGAAAAATATGGACCTGTATATTCCCTAGGAGTATTCGGCCCTAAAGAATTATGTGCAAATTGTGTGTATTTTATGTTTTGTGCAATTAGAACTAAAATGTAAAATTGTGAAACCGTGGGGGGAAAAGGGGTAATTTGCCCATTTATGTAATTTGGGACTAAATTGAAATGAAATGTGTTTGAATGAGCTAAATTTTAATGTGTTTAGATCAAGAACAAAGAAAAACGGAATTGGATCGGGGAAAGACAAAGGTTATTGAATAGCCGGTCTACGCGGTTCGTTGACAGTTGAGGTAAGTCCTTAAGCTAGATTATATTAAAGAATGCATTATGAATGTATTTAATGACAATGTTTGATGAATTTGGGTATATTTTTATGTGATAGCCGAATGTAAAGATATTACATTGAATTAGATATGTTTTGTTAATACAATGTGAATGTGTATAATTGATATGATAAGCGGGTTATACAATGATATAATGATTTTATTTGTGAAAGGTGAATAAGCTTAGTTGAATTTAAAATGTGATAGAATTATGAAATTTAAGTGATATAAGTGGTTATGGTATTATTGAAATGTTCAGTGAAAAGTTGGAATTGTTGATATTTCGGGCTTTAAGCCTAGTAGGCATAGTGCCGGTGACTTATTTCAGGCTTTAAGCCTAGCAGGCATAGTGCCGGTGACTTATTTCAGGCTTTAAGCCTAGCAGACATAGTGCCGGTGACTTATTTCAGGCTTTAAGCCTAGCAGGCCTTGTGCCGGTTTTACTTATCGGGCTTTGATGTTTAGCAGGCTGGATGCCGGTGAAGTGTTTTAAAAAAAAAAGAAACCGAAATTATTCGAGGCAAAACATAGTTAATGAAGCTAGTTAAAGGCTCAGGTAAGTAGATAAGGTATGTTATGTTTAACATATGCGTATAAGTAAATTTCGAACAACAATGCCTAAGGTTGGTTTATGTGAATTGAATAATTAATAAAAAAAAAAGGGCAATGCAAATGATATTACATGTATCGATGGCATATAAATTAAATGTGTGCTTAGTATTCGGCTATGTGTATTTTATCATATTGAAATTATGCTTAATATTATAAGCTTATAGGTTAAATGTTACTCGTATGTTTATTACATTTATCATGGTTTGAGACTTACTAAGCTAGTGAGCTTACTTTGTGTGTTTTTTTTCTCGTTTTATAGATTTTGGTTATCTTTGTGGGCTCGAAGGATCACTTTGTTGAAGTCACCACACTATCATCTTTTTGGTACTCTTTTATTTTAATCCACAAGATAAAGGCATGTATAGGAAATTGACAAGGGTTATGTTTAAGTTATGCACCTTGTTCATGTATATATATATTTTGGCCATGTGAATATGGTTTATATCTTTTGATGTGTGGAAATTAGGTGAATGGTTGAAATGAACAAGCGATGGTTATGTTCATGTCATGAATGTATTAGTTGTATGAAATCTTGACTAGGTTATATTCGGCAAAGGTAAAGGTGCTGATGATAGGATTAATTTAGTCTTGTAACTAATGGCGTTTTGAACTAGGATAATGAGTTGATGAATTATGTAGGTAATCGGTCATGTTATATAAATGATATGGATTGACTATGGGTGTTATGCTATATGTCCCTTAAATTCGGATGGAAAATGCGGAATGGTGATTATGTAATTATATATAAATATATATATATATACATACATACATGCATTCATACAATTTATATTGAATGATGTAATCTTTGCCATATGCTAATAATGTGTATGCTGGCGCATTCGGCCCTTATAAATGATTTGGTAAATATGGAAATTGTATTAACATGTAGTTATATTAAAAATGTAATGTGCATGTTTAAATTATGCTTGTGCTGGTTATGATTTAATTTTTATTTATATATATATATTTAGTACTAATATGTTTCATGCATTAGATACCGTTTGCTTATAGGTATAGCATTATTTAATTATATATTATATTTTTATATACATATGAATTGTCTGTTTATAATTGAATGGTTGGAATAAGATATATATTTTTTAAGATACTTTTCATTAATAAAAGTTTTGACTTCCGGTAATAACCGTAACCCTAATTCGGCGACGGATATGGGTTAGGGATGTTACAGAGTAAGTGGGTTAAAACCCTAGATGCCTTTATCATCTCTGTATGTCAAATCATAGATGTGGTCTCGACATGTATAATCAAGGCAAGTTCTAGAATAACAGTTCAATGTTGACACACTCATAATCAATAAAGTGAGCAAGAAAAAGAATATATGCTCTATAAGGCTCAAAATCTCTCAAAAATTATAGGTGTTTTAATATCAACCTTGTAAATTTCAAATTTCAAGATAACATTCAGATTCAGGTAGACAACTTAAAAAATTTTAATTTTGAAAAATAGACTTATCATGCTTGATTCTCTAATATTTTAAAATTTTAATCATCAATGCACAATTAACTATGACTTAATCTAAAACATATTAATAAAAATCATAAATCAACAAAAATTTCATCCTAATTAGTAATATGAGGAAATTACTTCAAAACAAGGCATGATTCAGGAATTTGAGAATAATGCAGAAAGTTAGGCACTTTCTTAAAGTAACTATTCACCCCCCCACACTGAAGTTGTACATTGCCCTCAATGTACAAAGATAGATAATAACATTTAATAGAGAATCAAAAGAGAAGGGGAGAAGTGAAACTTCCTGAATTTGGATGATTGCTTTGGAGGATGTGGAGAATACGGTGGAGGTGTCGTGGTAAAGGATGACTTATGTAGTAGTGAATTGCTCCTAGTGATTTGTTTATATGGAGTGTCCAATTGAACCTGCGAAGTTATTGGTTAGATGTCTTGGGGGCGTAAATAGATATATGTTAGGCATACTCGAAGGTTAAATAGCCAAAGTTCGGAATATAAAAGTTTAAATTATGAAAAATAAAAAATTAAATAAAAAACTTAAAATAAAGAAAAGAAAACTAAAAATAAGAAAAAAATGAAACGACTCAGAGGTCTTCATCATCACCTGGGTCCTGCGGTGGTGTCGATGATGAGATATGGAAGTCATGGCATATCTGCTGAAGGGTGGCCTTGATACCATCAAAACGTCAAGCGGTGTCAGTGAATTGCTGGGTACAATACTACTCAAATTGGGTGAGGCGTGCAGAGATATCCGACAAAGAAGCTGCTGTGTGGAAGGGCCGCTGGCTCGAGATTGGTGCCTCTTGTGGGACATCGTCAGTAATGTCCACGGGTTCCTCCTCGTCAATGGAGGGGGCTAATCGGTACTGAGGAGGGTCGGTCCCACGATGATATTTAATCATCTTCATGTGTAGCATCGTCTGGATGCCCTGAGGTACCATCTGGCCGATCAGTGTTAGGGAGGAGGTCTGAGCCTCGGTGTTGAGGAGGCCAAAGTGTCGAGCCAACCGTGTGATGTACGGCCCCATCGATAGAATCCCCTTCCAGTGTGGCTCTGTCTGGTGCTGAATCACACGGGCTATAAAGTATGCAAGGTAAAAAATGTTCCCATTCGACATGCACGATAAGTAGTAGACGTCGTGTGTATTCACCACGTCAGTGCTCTCACATCGACCCGTAATAGTGTGAGCTAGAATGGCATGGATGTACCACAGAGATGGGGCAAGGGTTGTCGCCTTGGAGCTACTGGGGTCGTAGATGCCCGTGTTGGTGGCTAGGTTATGCCAACAGCTGATGGGGGTGCAGTGGAACTGGCGGTTTAGCTCGGAGAGTGGATTTTCTGCTATAAACTCATCTGTATAGAGTCCGAGTGCTGTTCCGAATTGTGGTACGCTTAGTCGTCGTACTATGCCCCCTAGACGAAATTGAATTGTGCCTGGGTCATCTTATTCTTCCATCACCGTCTGTAGGGTAAAAGTGGAGCAAAACTCGTGGGTGAGTTCTAAATATGTGGGCTTGATGATGGAGAAAAATTGTTCCCACGGGTCGGTCGAGAGGAGTGCTCGAATATCAGCTACTAGCCTGACCTGTTCCACAGCGTCCCAGTCAATGCACCTACCGGTACGAAGAGGTCTTTCCCAAAATGCCTTGTATCATTCTTCCTAGGCTTCCTGAGTAAATTGGAGGAAGCGGTGTCGTATTTCAGAAGAGGCACTGGCTGAGGACGAGCCGGATCCCTTTCTTTTCTTAGTCGGGGTGGCTGTAGTTCGTTTTCCTCGCGATGATGACATTGTATCTAAAAATAGTGAGTATTCAAGTAATGTTTGTATCCAATTAAATCAAGTACTTTCATCTAAACCTGAGATATTTAAAGGCTAAATACAATTATTCTGACTATGAGCAACCAATTCTATCTAATGAATATGTAAAGCAAAATGTTCAATATAACAATCAATATGAGTTTGCAAAATAGAGTAAATAATACTAAAATTGAGAAAGAATCTTGCTATCATGAAAAATTGAAGCAAGTTCTAAAATTGTAATGAATTATTCTAAAAGGACATAACTAGTACTTAACACTAAAAGTAAACAAACGAAACAAAATATTATGAAATTTATCAAATAATCAGTTAAGAAGATGAAGTAATGGAGGGAACCACAGGTTGTGGTGGTGTGAATCGACTGGACACGGGCTGAGCACGGTGGTACTGAGATTTTTCTACAGGTACAAGGCTGTGGCGAAAGCGTGGGTTGCTGCAGCACGGCGGTGGCGAGGGTGTGGGCACGGTTTTTGTAAAGGTTTTGTAGAAAAGGGAAGGTTGAGGACGTGGGTGTGGTCGGATTTAGGAAAAAAAAGGCTGAGAAGTCGTTTTAGGGTTGATTTGGGGAAGATGAGCGGTTTAAGTTGCTTAAGTAGGGGTGGGGGCACGGGCAAGGGCTACGTCTGTTCTCGATTTTAATGAGCCCGTGTTTTTCATGATTTTGAATTTTAGGCGCGTTCAGGGTATTTGGCCACGGCCGTGGTTAGAATGGCAGGCCCGTGTGCTTCTTCACACTGTCATTTAATATGGGTGTGCTTCACCCGTGTTGACAAGTCAGTATGTTCACACGGTTTTATAGCACGGGCGTGTCCAGTCCGTGTTTGGCAAGTCAGTATAGTCCACGGTTGTAAGGCACGGGGGTGTTCTGCCTGTGGGTAGCAAGTCAGTATCTTCACACGGTCGCAAGGCACGACCGTGTTATGCTCTTGTTTCGTCCCTTGGCTTCCACACGGCCACGGGCACGTCCGTGTGGAAGGCCGTGTGGTCTAAAACCTGCGCTTTATTGGATTAATTAGTATGGAGTCAGATGCTTGAAAAATTTAAAGGTATAATGTTAATGAAGTTAGTACTCGGATTGCCTCCCGGTAAGCGCTCGTTTAAAGTCTTAAGCTAGACTTACTCTATTTTCGGTTCTAAAAGAAGGTTCACAGAGCTGAAGCTCCGCTCTCATATTCCTAAAATCTTCACCATTATAGAGTTTGAGTCGGTGACCATTTACCTTGAAGGTGCCTTGAGTAGGATGAGTTACCTCGACTGTGCCATAAGGAAAAATTGTTTTGATCATGAATGGTCCTGATCATCTTGATTTAAGTTTCCCAGGAAACATTTTAAGCCTTGAGTTGTATAGCAGGACCAAGTCCCCTAATTCGAATTGTTTCGATTTCTTTAGACGAGCATCATGGCGTCGCTTTGTTGCCTCATTGTATAGCTTTGAGTTCTCGTAGGTATCAGCTCTCCATTCGTCTAGCTCATTCATCTGCATAATTCTTTTCTTTCATGTAGCTTTAAAATCGTAATTTAAAAATTTTATAGCCCAAAAAGCTTTGTGTTCTAGCTCGAATGGTAGATGACAGCTTTTCCCGTAGACAAGTTTGTATGGGGATGTTCCTAGGGGGTTTTAAACGCTGTTCTATAGGCTGATAGGGCATCATTTACTTTTAATGCCCAATCATTTTTGTTTGATTCAATCATTTTTTCTAGGATGTGTTTAAGTTCTCAGTTAGCTACTTCAACTTGCCCACTGGTTTGAGGGTGATATGGGGTGGCTATCCTATGGTGTATTCCATATTTTTTTAAGACTTTGTCAAATTGAGTATTACAGAAATGAGTGCCCCTATCACTAATGATGGCTCTAGGTGTTCCAAATCAAGAGAACAGTTTCTTGAGAAACTTAACTACTACTCTAGCATCATTGGTAGGTAAAGCTTCAGCTTCCACCCATTTTGACATGTAATCAACTGCCACTAGGATGTATTTATTTCCAAATGAACTAGGGAATGGGCCCATAAAATCAATACCCCATACATCAAATATTTCACATGATAGCATATATGTTTGAGGCATTTCATCACGTTTAGAAACATTACCTGTTCTTTGGCATTTATCACACGAAGCAACATACATGTTGGCATCTTTGAATAGAGTGAGCCAATAAAAAACTAATTCAAGTATTTTATGTGTTGTCTTTATGCCACTGTAGTGTCCTCCTGAAGGTCCTGAATTGCAATGTCCATGATTTTTCTTGCTTCCGCCCCTGTAACGTATCTTTGGATTACCTGATCTGCACATATGTGAAAAAGAAAAGGGTCTTCCCAAAAATAGTTTTTTGCATCAGCAAAGAATCGCTTCTTTTGGTGATGTGTTAGTCTTTTTGGCAAGATGTTAGCGGCTAAATAATTCGCAATATCTGCAAACCATGGTACCTCAGAGTGGGTTATAGAAAAAAGTTATTCTTTGAGAAATAAGTCGTTGATCTCACTTTTATCGAGCTCTTCGATATGTGGGTTTTCAAGCCTAGAGAGGTGATCTACTGCAAGGTTTTCTCCTCCCTTCTTATCCTGTATTTCCAAATCAAATTCCTGTCAAAGTAAAATCCATCTTATGAGTCGAGGTTTTGCATTAGGTTTTATTAAAAGATAACGAAGAGCGGAGTGGTCGGTGTAAACAACAACTTTAGACAGTAATAAATATTGTCTAAATTTGTCAAAAGTAAAAACTACAGCTAGTAGTTCTTTCTCTGTGGTGGTGTAGTTTTCCTGTGCAGGTGTCAGAGTTCAACTAGCATAATAGATTGGCTGAAAATGCTTGTCTCTTCATTGTCCCAGAACTGCACCTACTGCGAAATCACTTGCATCAAACGTTAGTTCAAAGGGTAAATTCCAATCAGGTGCAATTATTGTAACATCCTAGAAATGGGCCTATGCATTTTTGATTTAATTATATGAAATGGCATGTCTTATGTGTTATGAATGTATGGTGAACATTTTTGGAAACTTGGAAATGTAAGGAAATGACTTGGAAATGTAAGGAAATGTCTTGTCTTGGAAATGTAAGGAAATGACTTGGAAATGGAAGGAAATATCTTGTCTTGGAAATGTAAGGAAATGACTTGGAAATGTAAGGAAATGTCTTGTCTTGGAAATGTAAGGAAATGACTTGGAAATGGAAGGAAATGTCTTGTCTTTGAAATGTAAGGAAATGACTTGGAAATGTAAGGAAATGACTTGGAAATGTAAGGAAATGCTTTAGAAATGTCAAGTTTAAAGTTTAAAAGAGGGACATGAAGCAAGGTGGTCTTAAGAGAAAATGTATGTGAAATATGGCATACAAATAGCCTTGCTAAAATGGCTACAAGGCGCCACTTAAGGGCCTAGCAAGTGACGCCACATACATAGGCAAATGGGCCAAGGATCGAGTCACATGGGAAGCAAATAAAGAATTTTATTTTTGCTACAAGGAACAGAGAGGTGGACGGCATTAAGGCTCTTAAAAGTGGAGTTTTATTCTCTTTAAAATTCGGCAAATAGATAGATAATGATGGGTTATTATTAGTATTATTTTCACTAAGAGATAAGAGATAATTGATGGATTAAATTCTTTTAATTTGAATATATTGATAATTAAAGAGATAAAGCTATCAAAATAGAAGAGTGATGGCCAAGTAAGGGATTCTAAGTTAGTAAATTCGGCTATATAAGGAAAAGAGGGCCATTCATCATTCTTTCTCTCAACCCTTCTCTCTCTTAAATTTCCTAGAGCATTTGTTCTTCTTCTTTTGTTAGCCAAAGCCAAAAATTCAAGATATCACCATTAGCCAATTTCTTTTCTTTCCAATCCATCAAAAGCCGAATCTTTGAGGGCTTCAAGCATAGTCACTGCGTCGATTTCTTCAAGAAAGGGTAAGAACAAGTTTTGATTTCTATTCTTTTCTTTTAGATTTGTCGAAATCTAGGACTAATCCCATCAATGTTCTTATTTGCCGAAATTTGGAAGGATTCTTTCGGGATTTTTGCCATAGTCGACTATAAAGGAAAAGATCTTCGAGATTTGACCATCAAGGTAAGTCATATCTAACATTCGGCCAAGGGCCATTGATTGTGATTAAAGGTTAGAAGTTGATCTAACATGTGGTTTTAGGGATTTCGACAGAAGCTATAACCAAGAGATAATTTCGGGATTTAAGATCTTTAAGGTAAGTGACTGTGAATATTCGGCCAAGGCCTATTTTAGTAGTTAGATCTATTTTTATGTGTTTTAAGCCGAAAACTAACCGATTCAAGGGATCTAGTGATTAGCCGATTTCAAAGGGGAAGAATACAAGTTTTCGAGATTTGATTAAATTAGCCGAATAGGCTTTTTCCTAAAATACTAAATGTGGCCAAATGTAGGGATTTAGGATCTAAAGCGATAGATCGGTTTTTCGGGATTTCAAGGAATTCGTTAAGCTAATTAGGTGTGTACCCCACACTATTTCTTAATAAGTTTTATGGCAATGTTTAATAAATATATGTATGTGATACTAAGAATGTGAAAAGTATGGCTAAGGTACCATACAATGGTACAAAGTACAAAGGTACGTTTCCTACTCCTACTAGGATTATGAATATATGTTATATGTAACATGAGAACAATGATAAGAATGTGAAATTTGGCATGTTAATGCATAATATGTATGATATGGGGCATATGGGTTATTGAAAAGGGGAAGTGAACGTGGTGAGATAAGACCACGAAATCTGAATGCGGTGACGTAAGACCGCGATATCTGAATGTGGTGACCTATGACCACGATATCTGAATGTGGTGACCTAAGACCACGATATCTGCACGTGGTGACCTAAGACCACGATATCTGAGTGTGGTGACCTAAGACCACGAATACTCATAAAGGCGATGAGCACGTCGACTGCAGCGACTACCTTCGATGGTGTGTAGCGGATGGAGGGTTGACTTAGTAGTCCACAAGGTGTGCAGGTTGGTACGGGTGAAGTGTAGCGGATGGCTAATTAGGTTTGGGTTTGGGAATGCATCATTAATTGTATTCTATGATTTGAATGTGTATCAATGGTATGCCTGATTCTATTTGGACTTAGTGTTGTGTACACATTGAGTCTGTTGACTCACCTCGTTGTGGGAACATGTTTCAGGTGATGAACAGTGATGGACCGGGACGGCAGAACTTGTGGTGGCCATGCTCAGCTTGAAGACTATTTTTATTTGGACTATTATTTTTAAGTACTTTGGTTTTAATTTTGGGATTTATTTAATGTAATAAAGCCGTAGTTGAACTATTTTACATTTAGTTTTATTTATTATGTTGCGAAATCTTTATCTATTAAAGTTTAAATAAATTTCTTCTAAACTAAACCCTAAATATTTTGTCACCATAAGTAAAGGGATTTCAATATAAAATGAACCTGTTTTCAACTCAAGCCCAACCCGACACAATCCTTCTTTCAAAACACACAAGTTTTTCCTAAGTAACAAAATAATTTGAACCGATTTTCATCGAGGAACATACCAGATCCGGTCAAGGCTCGTGGGCAGGGTTTGGGGTGTTTCAGTTTGGTATCAGAGCCCAGTTTTAAACTCTAGGCCTTGGGTTTAAGGCCCAAAACGTTTTCAAATCGAGCCCAAGTAAGTTTTATGAAAATATTTTTGGAAATAAGCAGGTTTTTCTGGCATGGCACCTAAGTCTCCGACCCGCAGTCCACCAGGTAAGTACCCTTAACCATTGTGTGATTTATATTATGATGTGTAGAAGGGTAGAAATGGAATGGAACGTAGATTAGCATGATAAGCACTTGAACCCTAGGACTAGTTACCCCAACACTTACATAAGACTTAAGTGCCTAACTAAACAACCGTATGACTAGTCGCCGAGTTAAGGTGTGGTAACCCCTGTGCGCATGTCTAGGATTGGATCCGGAAAAGCCTGGTACTTAAGCAGTCCTAGTGACTCACCTCCTCTTCGCAGGAATCCTACCTGGTGCGTAGCTTCGGTTCACCCTAATCAAGAGGACTCGGTCATAGGCTAAACAAAACAACTAAAACCCGAAAGGGAACTAGCCGTGTTTTTTTTTTTTAGAAAAACCCTAGTTTTAAAACTCTTAAAATTACCCTTTTAATTAGTGAGAACTATTTTTACAAAATTTTTCCGAAAAATTTTCAATTTATAAATTACCTAAATACCCCTGATTGTGAAATTACAAAAATGCCCTTGGTTTATAAAATGTCCAAACTACCCATAGTTTAATAAAAATTTCCTTACTTTATAAATTTTCAAAAACCCTAATTTTCAAAATATCAAAATACCTTGATTTTGGAAAATTACGAAATTGCCCCTAACTTACAAATTACCAAAATGACCCTAATTCCCAAAATTTTTGCAACATCACCATTTTGGAAAACAAATTCTCAAAAATAACCCTAAAGTTTTGTAAAATCTGCAATACCCTGATTTATTGAGCTTTACAAATTTACCCTGGTTTATTACCAAAATACCCCTCAATTTTAAAATTACCAAACGCCTCTCAGTTTGAAATTTCAAAAATACCAGGAACATAAAACTACCAAAATACCCTTACTGACAAAATTACCAAGGAACCTTATTTTGAAAAATTACGAAAATACCCCTGTAGGACAAATTACGAAAATACCCCTAGGATAGGAATAAGGCAAAGAGTGTTCGAATAGTGAATGTGGGTGGTAGATACCACTGAATAAATATGTCTATGTTGATGAATGAATGTTCCTCTATTGAGGAATGAAGGTGTCTCTGTTGATGAATGTTAATGTGATCCTCTAAATTAGAGTAGTCAACTTGAACTGAAACTTTGTGTGATCGAAAGAACTACTTCTAAATATCTTTATTTCATAAAATTGTTCGCGGTTAATAAGTGGAACAAAATTCTGATGCATAAAACTTTTTAATCAGATTAAATCGCGACGTTAGAAATGAGTTCTAGGGGACGTGAACTTAGAGATTGTGCCTAGGAAGTATGATGGTTCTATTAAGATCAGAGTGCGCAGCATAAGCGTAGTGCAGTGAGTTAAGATGTATGATTATTCGTTAGTAAGTAATTTCGAGGACTAAATTATTTTTAAGGGGGGTAGAACTGTAACATCCTGCAAATGGGCCTATGCATTTTTGATTTAATTATACGAAATGGCATGTCCTATGTGTTATGAATGTATGGTGAAAATTTTTGGAAACTTGGAAATGTAAGGAAATGACTTGGAAATGTAAGGAAATGTCTTGTCTTGAAATGTAAGGAAATGAATTGGAAATGGAAGGAAATGTCTTGTCTTGAAATGTGTAAGGAAATGACTTGGAAATGTAAGAAATGTCTTGTCTTGAAATGTAAGGAAATGACTTGGAAATGGAAGGAAATGTCTTGTCTTGGAAATGTAAGGAACTGTCTTGTCTTGGAAATGTAAGGAAATGTCTTGGAAATGTAAGGAAATGTCTCAGAAATGTAAGGAAATGCTTTAGAAATGTCAAGTTTAAAGTTTAAAAGAGGACATGAAGCAAGGTGGTCTTAAGAGAAAATGTATGTGAAATATGACATACAAATAGCCTTGCTAAAATGGCTACAAGGCGCCACTTAAGGGCCTAGCAAGTGACGCCACATACATAGGCAAATGGGCCAAGGATCGAGTCGCATGGGAAGCAAATAAAGAATTTTATTTTTGCTACAAGGAGCAGAGAGGTGGACGGCATTAAGGCTCTTAAAAGAGGAGTTTTATTTTCTTTAAAATTTGGCAAATAGATAGATAATGATGGGTTATTATTAGTATTTTTTTATTAAGAGATAAGAGATAATTGATGGATTAAATTCTTTTAATTTGAATATATTGATAATTAAAGAGATAAAGCTATCAAAATAGAAGAGTGATGGCGAGAATAAATCAGGATATCATCTATGAACACAACCACAAACTTATCCAAGTATGGTTGAAAAATGCGATTCATCATTTCCATAAAGATGGCAGGAGCATTAGTCAAACCGAAAGGCATCACAAGAAACTCATAATGTCCATATCTCGCTCTAAAAGCGGTTTTTGGCACATCTGACTCTTTAACTCTCAACTGATAGTAACCAGACCTCAAGTCGATCTTTGAAAACACTGTCGCCCCTTTCAGCTGGTCAAATAAATCATCAATTCTCGGCAACGGATACTTGTTCTTTATAGCAATAAAAAAATTGAGAGATTACAAAGTTAACTGTAATTTTCTATTCTTAATTTTTTAATCTTTCGCAACTATAAGTTAGTAAATTCGGCTATATAAGGAAAAGAGGGCCATTCATCATTCTTTCTCTCTACCGAATTTCCTAGAGCATTTGTTCTTCTTCTTTTTGTTAGCCAAAGCCGAAAATTCAAGATATCACCATTAGCCAATTTCTTTTCTTTCTAATCCATCAAAAGCCGAATCTTTGAGGGGCTTCAAGCATAGGTGCTGTCGATTTCTTCAAGAAAGGGTAAGAACAAGTTTTGATTTCTATTCTTTTCTTTTAGATTTGTCGAAATCTAGGACTAATCCCATCAATATTCTTATTTGCCGAAATTTGGAAGGATTCTTTCGGGATTTTTGCCATAGTCGACTATAAAGGAAAAGATCTTCGGGATTTGACCATCAAGGTAAGTCATATCTGACATTCGGCCAAGGGCTATTGATTGTGATTAAAGGTTAGAAGTTGATCTAACATGTGGTTTTAGGGATTTCAACAGAAGCTATAACCAAGGGATAATTTCGGGATTTAAGATCCTTAAGGTAAGTGACTATGAATATTCGGCCAAGGCCTATTTTAGTAGTTAGATCTATTTTTATGTGTTTTAAGCCGAAAACTAACCGATTCAAGGGATCTAGTGATTAGCCGATTTCAAAGGGGAAGAATACAAGTTTTTGGGATTTGATTAAATTAGCCGAATAGGATTTTTCCTAAAATACTAAATGTGGCCAAATGTAGGGATTTAGGATCTAAAGCGATAGATCAGTTTTTCGGGATTTCAAGGAATTCGTTAAGCTAATCAGGTGTGTACCCCACACTATTTCTTAATAAGTTTTATGGCAATGTTTAATAAACCACACTATTTCTTAATAAGTTTTATGGTAATGTTTAATAAATATATGTATGTGATACTAAGAATGTGAAAAGTATGGCTAAGGTACCATACAATGGTACAAAGTACTAAGGTACATTTCCTACTCCTACTAGGATTATGAATATATGTTATATGTAACATGAGAACAATGATAAGAATGTGAAATTTGGCATGTTAATGCATAATATGTATGATATGGGGCATATGGGTTATTGAAAAGGGGAAGTGAACGTGGTGACCTAAGACAACGAAATCTGAATGCGGTGACCTAAGACCGCGATATCTGAATGTGGTGACCTAAGACCACGATATCTGAATGTGGTGACCTAAGACCACGATATCTGAACGTGGTGACCTAAGACCACGATATCTGAGTGTGGTGACCTAAGACCATGAATACTCATAAGGGCGATGAGCACGTCGACTGCAGCGACTGCCTTCGATGGTGTGTAGCAGATGGAGGGTTGACTTAGTAGTCCCTACGTTGTGCAGGTTGGTACGGGTGAAGTGTAGCGGATGGATAATTAGGTTTGGGTTTGGGAATGCATGATTAACTGTATTCTATGATTTGAATGTGTATCATTGGTATGCCTGATTCTATTTGGACTTAGTGTTGTGTACACATTGAGTCTGTTGACTCACCTCGTTGTGGGAACATGTTTCAGGTGATGAACAGTGATGGACCGGGACGGCAGAACTTGTGGTGGCCATGCTCAACTTGAAGACTATTTTTATTTGGACTATTATTTTTAAGTACTTTGGTTTTAATTTTGGGATTTATTTGATGTAATAAGGACCTAGTTGAACTATTTTACATTTAGTTTTATTTATTATGTTACGAAATCTTTATCTATTAAAGTTTAAGTAAATTTCTTCTAAAGTAAACCCTAAATGTTTTGTCACCATAAATAAAGGGATTTCAATATAAAATGAACCTGTTTTCAACTGAAGCCCAACCTGACACAATCTTTCTTTCAAAACACACAAGTTTTTCCTAAGTAACAAAAGAATTTGAACCGGTTTTCATCGAGGAACATACCAGATCCGGTCAAGGCTCGTGGGCTGGGTTTGGGGTGTTTCAATTATAATCGGAGCATTTATTAGTTTATCCTTAAGGTTAATGAATGCATCTAGACATTCCTGATCGAAATTGAAGGGAACATCTTTTTCTGGTAATTTTGTTAAAGGCTTAGCTATTTAGAAAACTCTTTAATGAATCTTCTATGAAATCCTACATGTCCTAAAAAACTTCTAATATCCTTAACTGAACGAGGAGGAGGTAATTTTTCTATGGTTTCAATCTTTGCTTTATCTACTTCAATCCCTTTACTAGAAATCTTATGTCCTAATACAATTCCCTCTTGTACCATAAAGTGACATTTTTCCCAATTTAAAACAAGGTTTGGTTCCTCACATCTCATTAGAACTCGTTTTAATTTTTTAAGGCAAAGATGGAAAGAATTACCATATACCAAGAAATCATCCATAAATACCTTCATAATGTCTTCCACAAGTTCATCAAAGATTACCAACATGCAACGCTAAAAAGTAGCAGGAGCATTACATAATCCAAAAGGCATTCTACGATAAGCAAACGTGCCGTATGGGCATGTGAATGTTGTCTTCTCTTGATCTTCAGGTGCTATTGGGATTTGGAAATAGTCGAAGAGTCCATCTAGGAAGCAATAGTACATATGCCCAGATACCCTTTCTAGCATTTGATCAATGAAGGGTAAGGGAAAGTGATCTTTTCTAGTGGCGTTGTTCAGCTTCCTGTAATCAATGCAAACTCTCCAACCTGTGACTGTTCTGGTGGGAATTATTTCATTCTTTTCGTTGGCTACCACCGTCATGCCTCATTTCTTTGGGACAACCTGCACAGGACTTACCCAATTGCTGTCAGAAATAGGTTAAATTATTCTAGCATCTAGAAGTTTAATTACCTCAGCTTTCACAACTTCTTTTACGTTGGGATTCAATCGGCTTTGAGGTTGCACACATGGCTTGTATTCTTCTTCCATTAAGATTTTGTGGGTGCAAAACGATGGGCTTATTCCCTTAATGTCAGAGATTTTCCAAGCTATGGCTCTTTTATGTTCTCTTAGTACCTGTATCAACTCTTTTTTTTTTCCCTGGGTTCTAGCTATAAAAAGATAATTACCAGTAGCATAGAATTGTCCCCGAGGAATGTATATTATAAGTGTTTTGGCAATTGTTTTAATTCTACTTTGGGCGGCTCATCAATGGAGGGTTTTTGTTTTAGTTCATCATTGACTTTAGTGCTCTCTTCTCTCGTATGTCTAGATAAAGATGTATTCAAATTCAGCTCGTCAACTTCATCTTCTTCCCCCTCTTCTTGAGTTAGGCACAGTTCCATCATGTCGTCCTGTATGATTTCCTGTAATGAATTCTGAACAATATGATCAATAGTATCAACAAAATAACAGGAATCATCTTGTTCTCTAGAATATCGCATTGCATCATAGATTTGAAAAATAATTTCTTCATCACCTATCCTTAATGCAAGTTTACCATCACCTACATCGATAACAGCCCTGGCAGTAGCTAAAAAAGGGCACCCTCAAATTAAGGGAACCTCAATCTCCTCATCCATGTCAAGCACAACAAAATCAACAGGGAAAATAAATTTATCAATTTTTACAAATACATCTTCAATAACCCCTCTAGGATATTTAATAGATCTATTGACTAACTGAATACTCATTCTAGTGGGTTTTAGTTCCCCAAGACCTAGCTGCTTAAACATTTTAGAAGGCATTAAGTTAATGCTGGCACCTAGATCAGCTAACGCTTTCTTAATATTTAAATTACCAATTAGACAAGGAATAGTAAAACTTCCTGGGTCTTTTAATTTCGTTGGTACCTTATTTTGGAGGATGGCTGAACATTCTTTATTAAGCTCTACCGTCGATACTTCTTCAACCTTCCTTTTATTCGTCAGGAGTTCCTTTAAGAATTTTGCGTACGTCGGCATCTGTGGAATGGCTTCAACGAAAGGTAAGTTAATATGTATTTGTTTAAAGAGTTCAAGAAACTTACCGTATTGGGCATCTAATTGTTCTTTCTTCAATTTTGCTGGATATGGAATTGATGGTTTATTTTCTTTGCGCACTGGAGTTTCATCCTCAATTCCCTCCTCCTTTTCTTTGTTATCTTCATGTGGTAATTTTTTCTTTGGTTCGACTAACTCCTTTCCACTTCTCAGTGTAACTGCCTTTACCTGTTCGGTTCCTTTAGAAAAAAATCTCTAATAGAATTTCAGAAATTATCTTAATAAGTTGTCCAACTGACTTAGTAAGTTCTCCAACTTGGCTCTCAATCCCTTTGATTGATGCTTTTTGATTATCGAGCGTTGTCTCAGATTTTTGGAGACGGGTTTCTATGGCTGCCATGAACTTTGTCAGCATCTCTTCCAGGTTCGACCTCTTTTCCTGTGGATAGGGTTGATTTTGGAAATTTTGAGGAGGTTGTTGTCTTTGATTTCCTTGACCTCCCCATGAAAAATTTGGGCGGTTCCTCCAACCTGGATTATAATTATTACTATAGGGGTTATTATTAGATCTGAAATTGTTACCTATATAGTTTATCTATTCGCTTTTTGTGCCTGGTTGGTAGGGTGGGTACTCAGGATTCACCACAGTTCCACTTGCGTCACACTGCATTACTTCATGTACCTGCGAAGAACACAAAGTATTAATCTTTTTATTCATCATCTCCATCTGTGTTGATAGCATGGTTACTACATCGAGGTTGTAAACTCCGGTTGATTTTGTTGGTTTTGTCCTCGGAACTTGCCACTGATAGTTATTTAGTGACATCTCTTCTATAAACTCGTAGGCTGCTTCAGGAGTTTTATTGTTCAGGGTTCCACCGGCGGCTGAATCAATTTGTTGCCTCGTTGAGGGGTTTACACCGTTATGGAAAGTTTGGACTTGGAGCCACAAAGGTAAACCATGGTGCAGACACCTTCTCAAGAGATCCTTGTATCTCTCCCATGCATCGTATAATGTCTCTAATTCCATCTGCACGAAAGAAGAGATATCATTCCGTAATTTGGCCTTTTGGCCGGTGGGAAATATTTTAATAAAAAATTTTCGGTCATTTGGTCCCATGTAGTGATTGACCCTCGTGGTAACGAGTTTAACAACTGTTTGGCTTTATTCCTTAATGAAAAGGGAAATAACCGAAAACGTATGGCATCATCAGAAATGCCATTTATTTTGAAGGTATCACAGAACTCTAAAAAATTAGTTATATGAGTATTTGGGCCTTCATCCTGCAAACCATCAAATTGAACAAATTATTGAATCATTTTTATAGTGTTAGGCTTTAATTCAAAATTATTAGCAGCTATAGTAGGCCTAACAATACTTGATTTTGCTCCTGTTAAATGAGGTTTAGCATAATCATACATAGTATGTGGAGCGTTATTTTCTGCCACATCTTGTGGTAGTGGATTGTTCTTGTCCATCCCTTCAGTAGGATTGGATCTGCTTTCTCGCCCTTCTTCTGTGTAATTTAGGGGTCGCCTAATTTCACTATGATTCCTTCGAGCGGTAGCTTCAATATGACTATCGTATACTAATGGTCCTTCCGGGTTCCTCCTAGTCATAAACTAGAGGTACCTGTTAAGAAAAGAGAGAAAGAAAATTTAGCAAAGACAAAGCAAAAAATAAAAATAAAAATAAGAGTAAATTGCGGAAAAAATAAAAATAAAAATAAAAGAGTGGCTAGAGTAAAAAAATAGAGTTTTCTTAATATTTTAGTTCCCCGGCAATGGCGCCAAAAACTTGATCGTGGTTGTCGAGTCTTAAAATTTATAAAAAGAGAATGATCGAACCTAGAAACTAACTCTGACAATGACTTAAGGCAAGTGCACCTATCGAACAATAGTATAGCTTAGGCAAGACCGGATTGTCGAACCCAAAGAAACTAAAAGTACTAATAGTAACTTTCTTTTTATTATCGAGCTTAAAATAAGTAAAGTTTGTTGTTTAATCTAAGTTTATCTAACTACTAAGCTAAAGATGCAAAGACAAAAAGAATGAATTGGGAAATACTGTTGGGAAAAATTCAGTTGATTAAGACGATACCCTTAGGAAGAATCCACCTAGACTTCACTTGTTATCTAACACTGAACCAGACGATGTATTCACTTGACTTGATCCATAAGGTTTCCTAATTTATATTAAACCCTCTCTCGAGGCGAATAACGTCTAACCCTAGGTTGATTAATTGAAATCTCTTTTTAATTAAAACCCCTAGAATCGCATTAACTCGATCTATAGACTCCCATATTAAGTTTCACCCTAATCTGGAAAAATCTCGTCACCCTATCTCTAGGCGTGCAATCAACTACGCTTAATAATGCTAGATCTACTCTTAAGCAAGGACTTTTGCTCCACCATCTGAGCACATCATACTTGAATTAATAGCCCGGAAATATCAACACAAGAATTAAGCACACATAATTAAGAACAAATCAAGTATTTATCATATAGTTCATAAAACAATAACAAGATCCGCCTTAGGTTTCATCCCCTTTAGGTATCTGAAGGGTTTAGTTCATAACTATAAAAGAAAACATCTCAGAAGAAAAGATAAAACAAAACATAAGAAAGCCCTAAAACCCCCTGAAGGAATTGAAGGAGAGATCAGCCGTCTTGAGTAAAATTCCGGCTTCTTGAGATGGATCAACTGGCTATCCTCGAGTGATTTCCCACAAACCTGACCTTTTCGACGCTGCTCATTGGCCTAGCTAACCGCCCTCCTTAAGGATACACTTAGGGGTTTTATATAGGCTTTTGAAATAGGTTTCTTTGCCCCTAAGTATCCTTTTCCGAGTAGAATTGCTCTTCTCCATGACAGGGACACTACCATGGCACACGCCCGTGTGAATCGTGGTCAGGCCGTGTTCGGATTTCTTTAATGAGGCATGACCGCGTGAATCGGGGTCAGGCCTTATTCTAGTTGCTCAATGAGGCACGGCTGTATGGGCTTAAGTCCAGGCCATGTCGATTTCTTCTTTGGCCTAATTTGGTCCGTTTTAGGCCCATTTCTCATTCGTTATATCCTCGGGTGCTTTCCTGAGCATAAGACATGAAAAGAAATGATTAAGAGCACCTTTTTACATAAATCAAGGGATAAATCATCCAAAAGTATGCTAAATGTGGGATTAAAATATGTTACTTTTACGGTTTATCAATTTTTGGGTGAATTTGAATGGGAGGTGCAGAGTGAACTAGGAAGAGATTCATGGAGGAAATCATGGGATTGAAGTGTGGGAAGAGGTTGCCGAAAGTGGGGGTCTAGGAAAAGGGAATTTTGGCTGAGTAAGAGTGTTTTGGGTAGCATTTTCGGTAGAAAAAAAGGGAGAGGGTGCCGAATGTTCTCTAGATTCTTTTGGTAGAAGTTGTGCATTTTTTGTTTTCTTTTAACTATAGCGTTTCGGGTCTTTTTCTCCCCAATCTTCTTTGTCGAATTCTCAGCTTCTCTCTTCCTCTTTTTCATATTATTTTTCATACATTGTTTTCTTTGCTTGTTACCTAAACATCAGTTGGCCAAAACTCTCCTCTCCATCTCTCTCCATCCGTTCTTTTCTATTTTATTCTCATCTTTTTCTCTTGTCTTTCTCCATAGCCGAAACTTCTACCCCTTTTCTTTTATTCTCCAATTGGTTTTATTTCTTTTCTTTCCTCATCATTAGATTTCCATTTTGGTTTAACTCTCATAGCCGAATTTGTTCTTCTTGTTCTCTCTTCTCTAATGTGTAATTGTTTCTTCTTTCTCCTTTCAAAACCATTCGATCTTCTCTTTGCAGTTTAATTCTCTTAGCCGAATCATAGTCATGTTCTCTCCTAGAGTGGTGTTATAAGGAGTCGGGAAATCGATAAATGGGGGAATTCTCACTTTGTCTATAACTTGGTTTCATTTGGTTTTTGTTATGTTGTGTTCTTCTTTCTCTCTCGTTAGGCCTAAGATGCGTTTTTATGTGATGGCCATCGTTGGGCTTAGGATTTTCTACAAGGTGAAAGGGCACAAGGGATTTGAATTAATCAAATCTTCATCTGTAATTTATCAAGCAAGTGAGGTAAGAATGTTGCCATAATTTCTTTAGTTTGGCTGAAAGTGGGATGACTTTTAATAACTCTCTTGTTCACAAATTATTGTTAGGGACTTGATAGCTAAGAGATAAGGCCGATTATTGGTGCACTGAAGGAGACAGTGTTCGTGGTAAGTAAAGTTAATCTAGTAAGGTGCTTCAAGTTAAGGTTCTTAAGGTTGAGACTAACCACTTGATCAACTATCACCATAAGTGTTTTGAAATGTTGGAAAACACAACTCGTATTCAGGTGTGTAATCTCACATCATTGTTGTGATAGTATGTACTGTTCTGTGAATCAGCCAAAAGCCGAAATGTCGAAAAGCTAGAGTATCGGCAATCGAGGACAATCGAGCGTGCGAGCGCTCGTAATGTTAAATCAAGCCACTAAGGCATGGCGTTAGACTGTGGAGAGTGTCACGAACACTCTCGAAAAATTGAGGCTGTACCGGGCCTTGTTGAGCCGAAACAGGTTAAATGGGCCCAATGGGTTAATGGGCCCATGTGAGCGAAAATGATGTAAAGCGTAAGTTAATCGATGCGGCTGCGAAGTCCACAGAATCGCAGCTAAAAATGAACGGAGTGGGCCACACAAGCGTGTGGGCCCGAATGGGCTGAAATTGGGTTTTAAACCCAATAGCACTATATTAACCGAAAAGGGAAACTGAGTCGCTCAAGGCGACATTAGGCCTTCGGAAAGGCCGTTGTAGGGGTAAAAATTATTGAAATACCCTTATTAGGTAAAATTATTGAAATACCCTTAGTGTGTAAATTACTGAAATACCCTCGGCGGGTAAAGTTACCAAATACCTTTTAAGGGTGAAATTACTGATATGCCCTCGTTGGGTGAAATTATTGATATACCCCTGAGGGGTAAATTATCGTTTTACCCCTACCGACCAAATTACAATTATACCCCTAGGGGTAGATTTAGTGTGTTTGTGTGTAATCTGTTTAAATGCCATGATGGTAAATTATTGCATACACTGAGTTAATATGTCACAGCATGTTGCATTGGGTTGGGTTATGTATTTGGAGGAAGTACTGTACTGGTGGCTATGCCACGTTATACTGATTCAGCGGCTCTACCACGATATACCGATTTTAGTGGCTCAGCCACATATACTATTACTGGCAGCTTTGCTGCGTTGATATTGGCTGCTCGGCTGCGCTCTTCATGTGTAAGGCTGGGTGGGTTGACTTGGTCCCACATGGTGTGTAGGGTTGGTACGGGTGGTGTGATGGTTGGATTGGGTTGGGCTACATTTTTGTTGCATTACCATGATTTTGGGGCTTAGGCCCGAACTGATACTGCATGGGCTTGGGCCTAGACTGTGATTGTAACTGGGATTACACACTGAGTTCTTGTAATTCACCCTTTTCCTTTAACTGTGCAGGTAATCCCCAGCCTTAGAGGATTTGGAGCCGCGAGGGACTCGGAGGTGGCCACGCGTACTCAAGGTTTCGATGGTGAATTTAGTATTTCAGTTTGGGATTACTTTACTTTAAATTTTGGGTTTTATAATTGTTGTAATAAGGCCTTTGGAACTATTTTAAATTTTATTTTGGATTTCTTTAAACACTGCAAATTTAATCAACACGGGGTTTTCAAAACAATAAACAACTGTTTTTCGAATATCACATTTTTGAAAATGTTAAGACCAAACTTTTGTAACTGACACGGTTTTTAATAAACAAGATAATACGTGCATTTTTGAAATGGTATTAATTCTAGTAGACTTCTTTTGTGAATAAGCAACGAGAAATGAAATTTTGAACGTTTAAGTTGGGATTTGACAATGAGTTTTGCAACAACCGTATGGTTTTTCAAACATCACTTGGTGTGGCACGCTAGATCCAGTTGTAATGTTTAGGCCGGGTTTGGGGTGTTACAGACGAGGTCTTACATGTAATCAAATATCGATGCCATTGTCCAAGACAGGGTCTTACACGAAATCATATACGATGCCAATGTCCCAGACATGGTCTTACACATAAATCTCAATTCGATGCCAACATCCCAGACATGGTCTTACACGAAATCATAGACCGAAATCCTATGTCATGACATATGTATCCTAACTATTCCTATGGTTTTTACAGGGCTTTCGGACACTGAAATTGGATCGATCCAAGCTCTTAACAAATCATTCCATGCTAAATTCAATTTGGCAATGTAGTTATACATATATACAATTCAATTTGGCTATGTACAAAATAAATACATTCAATTTAACATCATTTATTCACTTACGAACTCACCTCGTACAGAGACGAGCGGACTAGGACGACTATTCGACAACTTTTGTTTTCCCCCGATCCAAATTTGATTTCCTCTTTTCTTGATCTAAATAAATTTAAATTTAACATATTTAATTAAAAACTCATTCAATTTCATCCAAAAACACATAAATGGGCATTTTGCACTTTAGCCCCTAACATTTTACAATTTAGTCCTTAATTCAAAACAACACAAAATACTCAAAATTTCAATAAACCCATGTTAGGCCGAATTCTCCTTAGGTCCCTAGCAGCCCATTTATTTTATTTATTTCACATTTTGACCCTTCAATTTGCAAATTCCACAATTTAATCCTTAATAAACATTTTTATCAAAAATCACTTAATTAAACATAATAATCTATCAACAAATATTTATTTTTCATCATCAAACAACAAAAACATCAAGCTATCATCAATGGAAAATCATGAATACATCAACAATTTCAAAAATTCAAGCATGGGCTAGCTAGTATTCAAAGCAACGATCTCAAAAACGTAAAAATTATCAGAAACTGAACAATATCCATACCTTAATTGAGCAAAATGAGTGTCGAACCTAAAACCACATTCAAAGCTTTCTTTTCTTCTCAAATTTTGGCAATTAGAAAGATGAACATGCAAAAATTTTACTTATGTTTTATTATATTAACTTATATTACTAATTTACAAAACTAACCTTTATACTTTAATATGAAAACCATATATTATAAACCCAAAATCGTCCATTCAAATAAATAAGGGTCAAATAACCACTTAAGGGCTTCATAATTAATTAATCATAGCAAATAAACACTTAAACAATTAGTATGCCACTTTTACATTTTACGCGATTAAGTCCTTTTATCAATTAAGCATACAAATAGAAAAATTAAATCACAAAATTTTCACACATATCAATTAACATGTTGTAAACACCAAAAATAATATTAAAATAAATTTACGACTTCGAATTTTTGGTTTCAAAACCACTATTCTGATTTAGCTAAAACCGGGATGTTACATTGATAGTGATTTTGGTTATTTGTAATGGCTTGTAAATGTATATGTTCTGAGTTGTAAATATAGCCATGAGAGTTGGCTTAATTTGGTGAATTTTTGTTATGTGAATATATGTGCATATATGGTTGATATCAGATGTGAGTTATGTTTGTGAATTGGTTCAGAATAATGTACGTTTAGTAAAGGTATAGTTAGTTGATTTGTATATGTGATTTGGTATGTTTTGATGAAGGATTTGAGGTTATAAGCATGTTGAATGTTGGTATTGAAAATGGTATGAATTAGCCTTGATTTTGGCAAAATTGAATGTTTATTTATTCTATGATTTGGTGCCATTTTTGGTTGTGTAGGTATATGAAAATGTGGGTGACAAATTGGCTTGGTAAATAGCCTATTTTTGTCCACACGGGCGTGTGTCTCAACTGTGTGTGACACACGGTCATGTTACACGGCCGTGTGTCCCATGTTGCTGAAATTAAAGTGAAGTCAGTATGCTCCAAACGGTCTTACACACAAGTGTGTGATTGGCCGTGTGGCAGAAGTCAATATACCCCTTAATTTACACACAGCCTAGCCCACGGGCATATGACTTGGTCGTGTTGCATAAGTCAATATACCCTACAGGTTTGGCACAGCCTAGCACACGGGCGTGTGTGGCCACTTCGAAGGGCACACTAGCTAGACACACGGGCGTGTGGTTGGCCGTGTGACCCAAGTCAGTAAGCTCACTTGTTTGGACATGGGGTAGGACATGGGCTGGGACAAGACCATGTGCTCCATTTTGAATGTCCACATGACCAGTGACACGGACATGCCTAGTGGTCGTGTGAGACTCATGGCCTGACCACACGGGCGTGTGTCCCATGTTTTGAGCAAAATTTACTTAGTGTTGAAAAATTTCCCGAGTTTTTAGTTTAGTCCTGAACCACTTCCAATGCATGTTTAGGCCTCATAGGCTCGTTTAAGGGACATTATGATTGACATTGACTGAATTGTATTTGAATTGATAAATTGTATATGAAATGTATGATTAAAAGTGTTGTAAGTCTGGTAATGCTCTGTAACCCTATTCTAGAGGTGAATACGGGTGAGCGTTGTTACATTTATTGGTATCAATGCTACGATTTAGTCGATTCTAGGACTAACGTAGCGTGTGTGTGAGTCTAGCTATACATGCCATATATATAAATTATGATAGTGTGATGACTCCTAACATTTTAAAATGTATTTTCATATAATAATGGATCCAAATCGAACTATAGCTAATGAGGTTGATAGCAATGCGCCCGCTCCTGCTCAAGGGATAGCGATTTGTGATTCTAAACCCATAACGGGCAGTCAGGTAGGAGAGGCTAAAGAAGCCTTCTTCCAAATGATGAACGAATGGTTAACTCAATATATTCGAATGAACCCAGCTACTCAACAACCTCTACCCCCTCCTAATCCCCAACCTGTACCCGTAGCTCCTCTATGAGTCGAGCGTTTTAGATTGAATAAACCTCCAGTTGATAAGATCCGTAAACACGGGGCTGAAGAGTTCAGAGCTATGATCTTGAGAGAGCCGAGTTTTGGCTTGAAAATACGATATGAGTGTTTGATGAGCTTTCTTGAACACCGATTGAGTGTTTAAAATGTGCTATATCACTTCTGAGAGACTCTGCGTATCAGTGGTGGAATAAATTAGTATCAGCGGTGCCGAGAGAGTAACTTTGGAGTTCTTTCAGACCGAGTTCCAAAAGAAATACATCAGTCAACGGTTTCTAGATCAAAAGCATAAGGAGTTTTTAGAATAGAAACAAGGCCACATGACTGTAACTGAATATGAAAGAGAATTTGTACGATTGAGAAAGTACGATCGGGAATATGTTTCTACTGAAGAGATTATGTGCAAGCGGTTCGTTGACGAGTTGAACGAGAATACTAAACTTCTGGTCGGGATATTAGATTTAAAATAATTTTTTGTGTTAGTTGATCGGGCTTGCAAAGCCGAAGACTTTAGCTGAGAAAAGAGCACAGTTGATTCAGAGGTTAGAGATTCAAAAAAGAGACCGATGAATAAACCTTATCATTCTTCATCAAAGAAATCCCATGATTCGTTTAGTTGATCGAATGCATCAGTGGGATACCAGAACAGAGATCGTGGAAATCAACATGTGAATCCTAAAGCTCAAGCTACTTCTATCTCGAGTGTTGGCAGTGTGAGAAACAACAAACTCGAGTGCCAACAGTGTGGGAGATGACATTTTGGATAATACTAGAATAAGAGTAGTAAAGCTTGCTTTAGATGTGGTTCACCAGATCACTTTATTCGAGACAGCCCAGAGTTATCTGAGAAAGAAAAAGTTCAGATGCAAGATAGAGCAATATGACTACGAGAGGGAGACCACCGAGAAATATTGGAAATGTATCCAGTGGTAGAGGTATGACTATGGACTGAGCTGTGAGATCCAAGGCCAGAGCACCTGCTAGAGCCTATGCTATTCGCTTTCATGAAGAAGCGTCATCCCCAGATGTTATTATCGATACATTTTCTCTTCACGATACTAATGTGATTATTTTAATTGATCCTAGACCGACACACTCGTATATATGTATGAATGTGGTGTTTAATAAGAGTTTGCATGTCGAGTTTACTGAGTTTGTGGTTAAAGTATTGAACCCCTTAGGCAAGTATGTTCTAGTTGATAAAGTTTGCAAGAACTGTCCTTTAATGACTTGGGGTTACTGTTTTTCAGCTGACTTGATGCTTTTTCCATTTGATGAGTTCGATGTAATTCTGGGAATGGATTGGTTGACTCTGTATGACACTGTTGTGAACTATAGACAAAAGATTATAGAATTTAAGTGTCAGAATAATGAAATTCTTTGGATTGAATCAAATGAATCGAATGAATTGCCTATTGTGATTTCGTCTATGTCAACTCAGAGATGTGTGGGAAAAGGTTTCGAAGCTTATCTTGCTTATGTTTCAGACACAAAAATGTCTGAATCAAAGATTGAATCAGTGCCAGTTGTCTTTGAATATCTAGATGTGTTTCCTGAAGAATTACTGGTGTTGCCACCTATCAGAGAGGTTGAATTTGCTATTGAATTTGCACCAAGAACTTCACCGATATCTATAGCTCCGTATAGAATGGCTCCAACAGAGTTGAAAGAGTTGAAAGCTCAGTTGCAAGAGTTAACAGATAGAGGTTTTACACGACTGAGTTTTTTTGCCCTGAGGTGCACCAGTTTTGTTTGTCAAGAAGAAAGACTGGTCCATGCGAATATGTATTGACTATTGTCAGCTCAACAAGGTTATGATAAAGAATAAGTATCCGTTGCTGAGAATAGACAATTTGTTTGATCAGTTGAAAGGCGCAACAGTGTTTTCAAAGATTGATTTGAGATCTGGTTATTATCAGTTGCGAGTGAAAGACTCAGATGTGCTGAAAAATGCATTCAGAACGACGTACGAACATTATGAATTCCTTGTTATGGCTTTAGGACTAACTAATGCTCCTACCATTTTTGTGGATTTGATGAATCTGATCATTAGACCGTATTTAGGCAGATTTGTTGTTGTGTCCATTGATGGTATTCTAACCTATTCACGAGATCAGTCTAAGCATGCCGAGCATTTGAGGATTGTGTTGCAGACTTTGAGAGATATGCAACAGTATGCTAACTTTAGTAAGTGTGAGTTTTGGCTCCGGGAAGTCAAATTTTTGGGACATATAGTCTCGGTGGATGGATTCGAGTTTATCCAAGCAAGATTTCTGCAGTTATTGACTAGAAACCACCTAGAAATGTTTCTGAGGTCAGAAGTTTTCTGGGATTACCTAGTTACTATCGATGTTTTGTAAAAGGGTTCTCGATGATTGCTACACCATAACCAAACTGCCCAGAAAGATGTCAAGTTTGAATGGTCCAATAAATGTCAACAAAGTTTCGATCAATTGAAAGCATTGTTAACGAAGGCACCAATGTTGGTTCAACCTGAGTCGGGTAAAGAATTTGTGATTTACAATGATGCATCATTGAACAGTTTGGGTTGCGTATTGATGCAAGAGGGAAAAGTGATAGCTTATGCTTCTAGACAATTGAAGTCGCATGAAAAGAACTATCCAACGTATGATTTAGAGTTGGCCGATATAGATTTTGCACTAAAAATCTGGCATCATCATTTGTACAGTGAAAAAAGCCACATCTTTACCCATCATAAAAGCTTAAAGTATATTATGACTCAAAAAGATTTGAATTTGCGACAACAGAGATGGCTTGAGCTACTAAAAGATTACGAGTTAGTGATTGATTATCATCCGGGGAAAGCAAACATTGAGAGCAATGAATACACAGTTGACATTATCTGATAATGGTTCAATTCTAGCTGAGTTAAAAGCTAAACCAGTATTTCTTCAGCAAATTTGCGAAGCTTAGAAATGTGATAGTGATTTGTAAGCTAAAAGAGTACAATGTGAGTCGACTAGTGATTCGTAGTACCAAATCAAATTCGATGATTGTTTAATGTTCCGAGATAGAATCTGTGTATAGAAAAATCTGGAGTTGATTCAAAAAATTTTACACGAGGCACATAGTGGTTGTTTATCCGTTCATCCTGGAAGTACTAAAATGTACAATGATTTGAAACAATTGTATTGGTAGTCGGGTATGAAATGAGACATTTCTGAATTTGTAGCGAAATGTTTAGTGTGCCAGCATATTAAAGTTGAACATTAAGTGCCTTTGGGTTTACTTTAGCATATGATGATACCAGATAGGAAATGGGACAGAGTTACAATGGATTTCATATCGGGATTACCTTTGTCTCCAAAAAAGAAAGATGTTATTTGGGTTGTCGTTGATCGATTAACAAAATCAGCACATTTCATCCCGGTACGTATTGATTATTCACTTGATAGATTAGTTGAATTGTACATTGCAGAGATCGTTAGATTGCATGGGGTGCCAGTTTTGATTATTTCGGATAGAGATCCGAGGTTCATGTCGCGGTTTTGGAAGAAATTTCAAGAAGATCTGGGTACGAAGTTGAATTTCTGTACAACTTTTCATCCGCAAACCGACGGTCAATCTGAGAAAGTAATTCAGGTTCTCGAAGATATGCTCCAATGTTGTGTTTTAGAGTTTGAAGGTAACTGGGAGAAATATTTCCCCCTGGTTCAATTTGCATATAATAACATCTTTCAATCAAGTATAAATATGGCACCGTATGAAGCATTGTATGGTCATAAATGCCGAACTCCATTGTACTGGACTGAACTTAACGAGAAACAGATCCACGGGGTTGATTTGATTAGAGAAACCAAAGAGAAAGTGAAAGTAATTCGTGACTGTTTGAAAGTAGCTTTAGATCATCAGAAATCGTACGCAAATTTGAAACGAAAGGATATAGAATTTCAAATCGGTGACAAAGTACTTTTGAAAGTGTCTACATGGAAGAAAATCCTTATATTTGGTTGCAAAGGCAAGTTAAGTCCGCGATTCATCGGGTTGTATGAGATCATTGAAAGAATAGGGCAAGTTGTAACACCCCTTACCCGTATCCTATGCTGGAACTGAGTACGAGGCATTACCAGACTTAACAATACATTCTGTCAAATTAATTAACACATATAAAAAATGACTTAGTCAAGTCCCTATACATGCCATAAGTTAAATCATTTATAAATAAAGATACCCATGATAGCTTGATAGTGTGAAGCGATCTCTGACGACCTCCAACCCGAGCTTGTTTAGTAGGACTCTATAACATGGGAAAGAAAAGGGGGTAAGCTTATAAAGCTTAGTAAGTTCACATGTAAAAATAATAAGTATTAGCAATGAATTTAGCTTACTACTAAGCTGTCATAACTTGCATAAATAATGCTAAGTTCTTACTTTCCCAACATACTCATTTGTAGCCTTATCAAAGCCTCAACATGAGAAATCCTCACAACAAGTTCTCAAATTGATACAATCATTAAATCACATGCTTATACCTTATTACTCATGTTCACATTAATCTGCCTACTTGAATCGTTGTCACTAAATTACTTATTTCTTGAGCTACAAAGCTCCAAATTTCAAACCAATAATTTTCCCCGAAACTAGACTCACATATCTTCATACCATAAAATTTCCAGAATTTTTGGCTTAGCCAATTAGTACAGTTTATTCATTAAAATTTCTTCTATTTCACTATTTGCCTATTCTAACCACTTTTTACTACGAATCAAATTTCTCCTTGTGCAGAATTCAAATGATGTTATAATTTATTTCATTTGAAACTAAACTCATTAAGGAATATATCCATATAAATTATGTCCTAAAAGTATTTGTTTACAATTTTTAATGATTTTTCCAAGTCAGAATAAGGGATCTCAAAATCACTCTGAACCAGTCTCACAAAAATCTAAATATCTCAAAGTACAGAATTTCTTTGCTTTCTCTGTTTCTTTCATATGAAAATAGACTCAATAGGCTTTAATTAAATATCTAATCCAACTTATAATTAAATTTCTACTATTTTTGGTGAGTTTTCAAATTCACGTCACTGCTACTGTCCCAAACAGTTTTATTGTAAATTTTTGCTCTCACTCACTTTAGTTGTATTCATTGCTTACCTATAACAATCTTTCCAATTTTCGATTACATATCGAGCATATTTCTCATATGTTAAACATGCATATACCTACACTTATCACTACAAGCCACACATAATTTCACTTAATCGATTTTCCCAGTGAACTCATCGGTAACCTTACCAAAGGCTCAGAATACAAAGGGCACCTTACTTAATAGCTTGGTTACATACCTGCAACATTCTCATTTAACACATGAGTACTCTTTCATAATATAGGCATATTGAAAATCATTTCATAAAGTGTCACAAGCATAACTGAAAACTCATCACTTACTTAATACTTGATAATCTCAATTACTTAGGATATCAATATTAAATAAGCCTTAAATACATACCTGTACTCTTTCTTCATGTTCTAACCTTGTCATTTCTTTGACTTAATCTTTGGACTACTCGGGAACCTTTTCCTTTTTGAACTTACCATTTCCATGTCTTGACATGGTCTTACGTGGTATCCTTGCCTTATGAACTCACCAATGCCATGACTTGGCATGGTCTTACATGGGACCTTTGCCTTATAAATTCACCAATGCCATGTCTTGACATGGTCTTACATGATTTCCTTGCCTTATAGAACTTATCAATGACATGCCTTGGTATGGTCTTACATGATATCCTTATCTTACCAAATGCCATCTTCCAAACATGGTCTTACATGGTATCCTTGTCTTACCAAATGCCATTGATAAACTGTAAAAGTAACATATTTTAGGCCCACATTTAGCATGCTTTTGGATAATTTAACCTCGATTTATGTAAGAAGGTGCTCTTAATCCTTTCTTTTCATGTCTTATACTCAGGAAAGCACCCACGGATGAAAAGAACGTAAAACAGGCTTAAAACGGGCCAAATGGGCCAATTCACGAAATCGACACGGCCTGGACTTCAAGCCACACGGCTGTGCCTCATTAAAAGTCCAAACACAGCCTGGCCACGATACACACGGGCGTGTGCCATGGCCGTGTCCCTGTCACTGGAAAGAGAAATTTCATTCGGGAAAGGATACTTGGAGGCAAAGAAACACATTCCAAAGCCTATTCAACACACTAGCAGGAATTCTACTTAAATTAGGAAACTTAGGGGCCAAGTAAAGCATCACAAAGTCTATATAAACACCCAATGGGGAAACTTGAAAGGAGAGTTCGGCAAAAGCCGAAACCAGAGGCGAGCTAGGCTAAGGAGCCAAGCCAGAAAGGTCAAAGTTGTGGGAATTGCTTGAAGTTAGCCAGTTGATCCATCCCAAGAAGCCGGAATTATACTCAAGACAGTGGAATTCTCCTTCAATTCCTTCAGGGAGTTTTAGGAATTTCTTATGTTTTGTTTTATCTTTTCTCTTGAGATGTTTTCTTTCTTAGTTATGAACTAAACCCCTCAGATACCTGAAGGGGATGAAACCTAGATGAATCTTGTTATTTGATTTATGAATTTTATGATAAATACTTAGTTTGTTCTTAATTATGCATGCTTAATCCAAATCTGATGTGCTTTGGTGGAGGAGGAATATACATTGCTTAAGACTAGATCTAGCATATTAAGCGGAGTTGATCGAACGCCTAGAGATAGGGTTACGAGATTTTGCCGAATTAGGGTAAAACCTAATATGGGAATCCATAGATCGTTTTACTGCTATTCTAGGGGGTTATTATAAGAGAACGAGAGTTCCACTAATTAACCTAGGGTTAGATCTTATTCGCCTCGAAAGAGGGTTTAGCATAGGTTAGGGAGTCCTATGGATCAAGCTAAGTAAATAAATCATATGATTCAGGATTAAATAACAAGTGAAGTCTAGGTGAATTCTTCCTGAGGGTATCGTCGTGATCAATTGAGTTTTTCTTCAAGTTATTTCCCAATTCGTTCTTTTTGTCTTAGTGTTCTTAGTCTAGTTGTCGTTAATTTAGATTAAAACAACTTCACTTTATTTTTAAGGCTAAACAATAAAAAGAAAGTCAGTATTAACACTTTTAGTTCCTTTGGGTTCGATAATCCGGTCTTGCCTAAGCTATACTACTGTTCGATAGGTACACTTGCCTTTAATCTTTGTAAGAGTTAGTTTTTAGGTTCGAACATTCTTTTTTTATAAATTTTAAAGCTCTGATTTCAGCGATCAAGTTTTTGGCACCGTTGCCGGGGAACTAAAATATTAAGAAAGCTCTATTTTTATTACTTTAGCCATTTTTTATTGCAATTTATTTTCATTATTATTTTTTATTTCTTCTTTTTATTTTTACTTTGCTAATTTTTCCTCTATTTTGCTTTTGGCAGATAATTTTAGTCTATAGAGAAGATGGCACTGAATAATTATCAGTGGCAAGTCATGAGGACGATTCCTACTAAAGCAGCCAGTGCTTTCGACCTTGACGTGTTCGCCAGGTTATCTACCCAGCTTGAGATGATGAATACAAAAATCGATGGTTTGTGTAGACTCTCGCAGGTACACCCAGTAATGCAATATGACTCGAGTCCAGGAGGCGTGGCGAATCCTGAGTACCCACACTACGAATATGGCATGGAGAGCGAACAAGTCCACTATATAGGTAACTACTCTAGACCTCAAAATAATTTTTATAATGTCACTTATAATGCAGGTTGGAGGTACCATCCCAATTTCTCGTGGGATGAACAAAATAGCCAAAGACTGGAACTTCGTCCAGATTTTCAACAACAACCTCACCAACAAGAAGAGGAGTCGAACATTGAAGAGATTCTGACAAAATTCATGGCAACCACAGATACCTGTCTCCAAGACACTGAGAAAACATTTAAAAGTCAACAAAAACCGGTTGAAGAGAACAAGAACCGATTAGAGGAAGTTTGAAACACCCCAAACCTGGCCCACGAGCCTTGACTGGATCCGATATGTTCCTAGAGTAAAGCGGTTCAAAACTTGTTTGTCTTTTTGGAAAACTTTGGGATTTTTCTTGAAAAACTTTAGTGTGTGTTGGGTTTAATTGAAAACCTTGTTTTTATAAATATATGGTACATGCCGAATTTGATTTTTAGTTTTATTTATACATTATAAAACATTTGTGTTTGAGTGTCAAAATGTTTAACATTCCTTTTTAAATAAGTTACTTAGTCTTTAATTTATCAATAATACTATCGTGATAAAAACAACTAAACCAACATAAAACAGTTCAATACTTACGGCCTTATTACATCAAAGCAAAACCCAAAATTAAATTCATAGTACTTAAAATAAAAAGTCCAAATAAAATAAATGCCTTGCTGAGCATGGCCACCCCTAAGCTTCTGCCGACCCGGTCCATCACTGATCGTCACCTGAAAAATAATCCCACAACGGGGTGAGTCAAACAGACTCAATATGTAACCATAACACTAAGTCCCAAAAGATCCAGGCATGTCATATCGTGTCATACAAATATATAATAAATAAAAAGTAATGATGCAACTCGAACCCAAACCTAGGTACCATCCGCTACACATCACCCATACCAACCTGCACACCATGGGGACTACTAAGTCAACCCTCCATCCGCTACACACCATCGAAGGCAATCGTTGCAGTTGACATGCTCATCGCCCTTATAAATATTGTGGCATAGCCACCAGATAATATTTCGTGTCATGAGACACCACATTCAGATAATGTGACCGAGGTCACCACATTCAGATATCGTGACATAAGTCACCACATTCACTTCCCAATTCATAATATCCCATATGCCCCATATGTCATTCATATCATGCAATCTCATGCCATAGGCCTTATTTCACATTCTTATCATTATATACACATGTACCATATTCTACTATTCATAGCACTTATTAACTCAAGGTTAATGTAACGTACCTGGGTACTTGTACCATTGCATGGTACCTTAGCCATATTTTACTCATTCTTATATACACATATATATTAAATAGGTGTCATAAATCTATTGAAAGATAGTGTGGGGTACACACCTGATTTACTTAGCAAGTTTACTACAAATCCCGAAAACCCGATCTACTGATTTAGATCTTTAATCCCTATATTCGGCCAACCCTGAACATGTCAGTGAAAAGCCATTCGGCTATGGAACCAAATCCTGAAGGATTAACGTAACCACTTTCTTACCTCGCTGTCGATTTGTCTACTGATCAAATCTCGAAAACTTGTAGTCTTCCCTCCTTGCAATCGGCTAACATTTAATCACCTGACTTAGTTAATTTTCGGCTTTTGAAAAAAATAGGAAATAGATCTAAGTTGCTAAATAGGCCTTGGCCGAATGGGTAGACACACTTACCTTTGCGAATCTAAAATCCCGAAAACACCACTTGACTATGGAGATGTCGACAATAGCAGAAATCCCGGGGAACCCTTCAAGTTTCGGCCAAAGATCACTATTAGGATTAATACCTTGATTTTGACAAGTCTAAAACTAAAGGAATGGAAACCGAATTTTGATCTTACCCTTACTTGAAGAAATCGACAACACCCTTGTCTGACACCACAGAAGATTCGGCTTTAGGATTCAATGAACAATCGGCTAGGGTCTAGCAAGTATTTAGTTTCGGCTTTTATGAACTTGCGAGAAGAAGGAGAAAAGATTTATGATGGAAACTCGGCTAGAACACAAGTTATTTCAGCTTGGCAAAAATAAAAGAGAAAAGAAAATATGGCTAGAGAATTCAGCAGAGGGAAAAGAAGAAAGAAAGAATGAAGAATAGCCACCCTTTTCCCCTTTCTGCCGAAATTAGTCTACCTAGAGACCCTTATTCGGCCAACTCTCCTATTCTGATAGCTTTATCTCTTCAATTATCACCTATTCAAATTAATAAAAATTTAATCCAATAATTATCCCTTGCTAGTCGAAATTTACAAGAGAATTTAAGCCTATCTAAAGCTCCTCCATCAGACTCCTATTGCAGTCCATTACCCTTCCTTATTGCCGAAAAAAATAAAACTTTCATTTGGCTCCCCACGCGACTCGAACCTTGGCCCATTTACCCCTGCATGTGGCGTCATTTCCAGAGGCCCTAAGTGGCGTTTCCAAGCCACTTTTCCAAGCCCATTTGTGTGTCATATTCTCCCTACTAATTCTCTTAAGGCCACCTTGCTTTAGTTCCCTCTTTTAAACTTTAAAATCGAGTAATTTCTAAAGTGCTCACCTACGTACTAAGGTTCACAAAATTCATAATGCACATTCACAACACACACACACAAGCATGCTATCTCATATAACTTTGTATTAATGCATAAGCTATAATCCAGGATATTACAAAGTTACTAAGTCAGTAAGGGAAGTCACTAAGGCAGTCGAACAACTTGCTAAGTTAATGTCCAAACGACTGCAAGGACGTCTACCAAGTAACACAGAGATTAACCCAAAGGAGCAAATCCAAGCCATCATAGCTTATGATAGTAAAAGGTTAGACGAACCCATCTCAAAACAAGAAAACTAGGTAGAAGAAGGTAAAGTTGAGGTGACGCAAGAAAAGCCAAAATCGGTAATCAAAGAATACCAGCCTCGCATTCCTTACCCCGAAGCATTAAAGAGAGACGATACAGAGGAACAGTTCGGTAAGTTTCTTAAACTTTTAAAGAAATTACATATCAACTTACCTCTTCTTGAAGCTCTTTCATAGATGCCAGACTCTAGAATATTTTTAGGGGAGCTGTTAACGACAAAGCAAAGGATAGACGAGGAATCACATGTGGAACTCAACGCAAAGTGCTCGGTAATTCTACAAAATAGACTACCACAGAAATTAAAAGATTCAGGGAGTTTTACGATTCCATGCATAATTGGTAGTTTATCTATAGAAAATGCGTTAGCCGATTTAGGGGCAAGCATAAATGTTATGCCTTATAAACTGTTTAAACAACTGGGTCTAGGGAAACCCAAACAAACTAGGATGAGCGTTCAATTAACTGATAAAACTATAAGAATTCCTAGAGGTATAAGAGAAAGTGTTCTAATCAAAATTGATAAGTTCATATTCCGAGTAGACTTTGTCGTTTTAGACATGGATGAGGACAATAATATTCCTCTAATAGGAAGACCCTTTCTAGCAACTGCCAGAGCTAAAATTGATATCTATGCAGGTGAACTCATATTTAGCGTAGGCAACGAGATAGTCACTCTTCAAGCTCTTGACTCAGCCAGAACATCAAGTGATAAAGAATATCAACCCTGTGTGCCATATACCGATGTAATAAAGAAAAACCACACAGAGGAAGAATTCGGTGAACTCACACTTCGTATAGACGACGAAACAATCACTCTTCAAGATCTTGACCCAACTAGGACATCGAGTAATAAAGGTACGAACGATAATTTTATTGATAACCATTTGGTTCAACCTTCTTTACAGGAATCATCACGAAATCACCTAGCTGAGCTAGATCTTAGACCTTGTGCCAACAAAGAAGAATTAGATGAGGAACAAGGACTTAGGGTCGACAAACTAGAAGAATGGACAACACAATTTAGAAAAGAACTGGAACCATACGAAGTGAAACCGACGGAAACCCCAGACGAGCTGATAGGAATAACAAATCACATCAAAATAGAGGATCAGGTATTGTCGAATAAGAAAGACCCTCGAATCACCAATTTAGACCTCAAGGCAAACAAAAAAATCACTTTTAAGGTACTTAATGTCTTCCTATACAGGACAGTCGAGGTAAGCAATCCTAAATTCAGCACTTTTGAGGTAAACACTACTCGACTGAAACTTTATATCAAAAATCAAGTTGAGCGCATGAGAAAGGATTTTCACCTCCTCAAACCACCTTGACCATACAAATAACAGGGAAAGTCTAGCTTAAGACTATAAACAAGCGCTTCTCGAAAGGCAACCTGAGCACTAACCCACTAATATTTTATTTTTATTTTTTCTAACACCACACTAAAATTAGTCTAATAGGAATGTAGGTTTTTAAACACGGCCTTTAACACGGGCGTGCCAGGAGCCGTGCACAAACAGGGAAAACTTTCTTTCAACAACACGAGCTACGATACCAGACCATGCCCGTGCTTCCTAACCGTGTGAAGCTACTGACTTACACACCACAGGTAGAACACGCCCGTGCTACCTAACCGTGCGAGGTTACTGACTTGTTAAGCACGGGCCAAATACGATTGTGCACATCGACTGTGCTTGCTGCATACGGGAAAGACACGCCCGTGCGTCCCAACTGTGCCAACATACTGACTTCACAAACACGGACATGGTGGGCTAAAACACGGGCATGGAAAACTAACACACTCCAACACACGGCTATGCAAGGCAGCCGTGTAAATTGAAACGGGCTTAGACCACGGCCGTGGAGATGTGCTAGAATTCAACACTATTTAAACCCCACAGCTTTTTCCTTCACCCCTTAACTTCCTCCATCCTCTTTCTCTTTAAAAATTTCCCTATTTTACTTAGAAAAAGTGTCCAAACTCTTTAGCCACGCAAGAACCATGCCGAAGAAGCGGAAGCAACCCAGCATAGTCTCCTTAACGGAGACCTTACACATAAGCTCATGCCGGCCGCTTCATCCAAACAACAGGCCAAGGGTCTTTGAGACCATTTAGTTTCTATTTTTCATTTCTCTTTCCTTTCATTCTCCTTTTCTTTAATAATCTTATGTTTAATTTAGTTTAACTTAATTATGTTTCTTAGTGTCAGGTTCGCCAGGCTGCTTGGGAATCAAGCCGACCACCACGATAACCACGCCACTTCTGCCACCACCGGCACCTCCCCAGCCTTAGAGGTCACACCCACCTTACGAGCCATCCAATAATAAGGACTCTTCGGTCTATTTATCTTTTATTTTCATTTTGTTTACATTTTTGTTTCCTCTTTCTTTATCTTTCTTATTTTTAATTATATACTTAGTTTATTTTAATTAGGTCTTAATAAATCCTGGCTACTTCTCAGTACGCTACCCAATTTCTTCATCTAGCATAGGTTCGTCATCAAGACCGACCATCACCACCACAAAGGCACTCTTCCGAGAAAATATACAAAACTCAGGGAGTAATTCTTTCCCCTTCTCTTTTGATTTATCCCTTAAATGTTATTATCTATCTTTGTACATTGAGGGCAATGTACATCTTAAGTGTGGGGGTGAATAGTTATTCTGAGAAAATGCCTAACTTTTTTCATTATTCTCAAACCATGAGGATAAAAATGCCTAACTTTCTGCATTGTTCTCAAATCCCTGAATTTTAATATTGTTTTAAAGTAATTTTCTCATATTACTAATTAAGATGAAATTTCTGATGGTTTTTGATTTTTATTAACATGTTTTTGAATAAGTCATAGTTAATTGTGCATTGATGATTAAATTTGAAGAATACTAGGGAATCAAGCATGCTAACTCTAATTTTCTCAAATTTAAAATTTTAGATTGTTAACCTGAATTTGAATGTTATCTTTAAGTTTGAGATTTACAAGGTTGATGTCAAAAACACCCATAATTTTTGTGAGATTTTGAGCCTTATAGAGCATAATTCTTTTTCGTGCTCACTTTATTGATTATGAGTGTGTCAACTATGAACTGTTATTCTAGAACTTGCCTTGATTATACATGTCAAGACCACAGTTATGATTTGATATACCGAGATGATAAAGGCACCTAGGTTTTAACCCACTTTCTCCACTAAAAAGCTTACCTCCACAATTAACCCCTAGTGAACCCCATTGAGCCTAACAACCTTTTATTGACTCACCCACTAATATTAACCGAAAAACCCTTTGTATTTGTTATCACCCTTCTTTTTGACTACCCTTTAATCGAGATATGATTTGATTAGTTACCTAAGTTTTTATGAATTATTATTATTTGAAGTTGTCTTTACTTAGTTCGTTCTTAAAAAAAAAAAGATATCAAAGTATATTCATTATTAGTATTATGACGAGTGAGCTTATACAAGTTAAAAGTCTAATTATAAAAAAAAAAGCTCGTATTAGTAGGATTATTATTTTGAGTTGATGTAATTATTATCTTAGAAATTTTTAGGTAGGTAACTTGTCAATTCAGTCTCGATTCTAACCTTCTAATTTTAGCCTTTATCCACACCTTTAACCCTAGCCCCGTTACAACCCTAACAAAGACCTTTTGATCTATTTATCATATCATTTTATAGTGGTGGAGATTTGATTTTCAGGCAAGCCTATGGGATTAACTTTACAGGTTCGACTTATGAGTGCTTAATTTTGACCCTTAAGCACTTTTTGAGTGATTTGAGTGAATCTTTTGTGATGATATCAATCCTTGTCGGTTTTGAATTAAAGGTAATTATTTAGATGAAGGGAAACACCTATGTTTTTGTGCTACAAAAATATGACTTATCTTGTTTGAATCTTCAGGACTCTTTGAATAGAATTATCCATGTATAAATTATCTATGAATTAGGATAAGGCACTGTTGATAGGAATTATGAATTATGGAAAGTTCATTTTAATTGTAAGTTGAGAATTTTGCTTGAGGACAAGCAAAAGCTTAAGTGTGGGGGTATTTGATAAACCGTAAAAGTAACATATTTTAGGCCCACATGTAGCTTGCTTTTGGATACTTTAAGCCTCGATTTATGTAAAAAGGTGCTCTTAATCCTTTCCTTTCATGTCTTATACTCAGGAAAGCACCCACAAATAAAAAGAACGTGAAACGGGCTTAAAACGGGCCAAATGGGCCAATTCACAAAATTGACACGGCCTGAACTTCAAGCCACACGGTCGTGCCTCATTAAATTACTAGAACACGGCCTGGACCCCGATAAACACGGCCGTGCCTCACTAAAAGTCCAAATACGGCCTGGCCACGATTCATACGGGCGTGTGTGTAACACCCCTATCCAGAGTCCGTTGTCGGATTAAGGTTAGGGGCGTTACCAGACAGATTGGAAACATTCGCAGACAAAATCATACATTCAATCATCATCTTCAGACATAATGTCCCTTAAACTGGTCCTCGAGACCTTAATCATACTTATAAGTCGAGTCGGGACTAAACTGAAACACATGTGAAATTCAATGAAAGTTTGAAACTTTTCTAAAATACATAGGGGACACGCCCGTGAGAGGAGACCGTGTGCCTTCCACGGCTTCTAGACAACCCCGTGTGTCCATCCTTATTTATAATAACTATACCAACACGGTCATTAGGCACGCCCGTGTGCCATGGCTATGTACTTTTAAGTCATATACTGACTTTCCCACCACGGCCACCAAGCACACCCGTGTCGAGGCCGTGTACTTTTATGTTAGCTACTGACTTGCAGACCACGGCCAGATGACACGCCCGTGTCGAGGCCGTGTGATGCTAAACTGCATCCTACAATTTACCCACGGTCGTTAGGCACGCCTGTGTGCCACAACCATGTGACATTATAGGTCATTTTGCAAGACCAAAATGCCAACCACATGGTTCAAACCTATAAGCATCATTTCCCAATACCTATCAAGCATATAAGGCAATTAAAAACATACAAAATAGCCATCCAAATCATGCACGTTTGACCACTAAGATAATCATAACTATACCTTAAATTTTCATTCAATCTATACATTCAAAACCAATTTAAAACATACCAATTTGCATAACTAAAACATATATTACACCAAAGATTTAACAAACCATCAAACATTAACATTTTAAACAAGCCAATTTCGCATGGCTTTTATACATTAACAAAATATCATTAGAACATTTAGCTAGCCTATACATGCCTTACGTTCAAAGGTCTAAACTCTTAAAGGTACCAAAATGGGGTGATAGTGTGGTTGACTCCTCTAACGATCCTCTGAGCCTGTAGCTTTACTGGAATCTATAAAACTAAACAATTAACACACATGAAGTAAGCTTACTAGCTTAGTAAGTCTTAAGCAATTACGATGGACAATCAAACATTCAAGCATTTACATAAAAATATATAAGTATCAACTTGTATATGGCATTGAATACAATAGTTTAACCAATAAATTTCACTAAGGCTGAATGCCTTTATTCTCATTTTTACTTTTAGTAAACACCTACCTTTAGTATACAACTCTCCAAAGTATTTAAATACCATAGATATTTGTATGTTCCAAAACTATTAACTATGACATACATTTTAGCCACATGATATTAGCCATACACATATACAAGCATATCCAATTGTTCTCACATTTAACAATTATACACATATCTGAATCTCAATAGCATAACCAAGCTTTTACTTCTATATACATATCATGCTCATTATTAATAAATTCAAATGCACACTTAAACACTTCACTAGAAGCTTTGACTACATCACAACTTACTTACTTCGAAAGGATATATATATATATAAATTAACTTACCTTATTCCTGGTATCTAGGCAGGAACTTATACTTACCTGAACATTTATCTTATTGCCAAAGCTACACTCCACTTTGTAAGTGATTCATGACTTCTTTAATTAAACATGTCACCGGTATTAAGCCTGCTAGGCACCAAAGCCCGATATAATTCACCAGCACAAGGCCTCCTAAGTATTAAGCCCGATATAGATCACTAGCACGAGGCGTGCTAGGCATTAAGCCCGATGTAGATCACCAGAACGAGGCCTGCTAGGCATTAAGCCCGATATAGATCACCGGCACGAAGCCTGCTAGGCTCGAAGCGCGAATGTCAACATAATTAACCATTCTATGCACATTTATTAATGCTAGCATCACAAGCATCTCATATAATTCATATTACCTTCCATATCAAACCGAACTTACTTATTCACATTTCATTAACTAAAATAAAGTTAATTCAATAATATTCCACCACATTCGGCACTCACATATATTTCTACTCAAAATTTTCAAATATCATCATTTACCATGTTCATAATTAATTCTTTAACATATATTTTCTTAAGGACTTACCTCGACTATCGACGGACAACGTAAACCAGCTATTCGATAACCTTCACCTTTCTCCGATCCAAATCCATTTTTTTTTTGTTCTTGATCTAAACACATTAAAATTTAGCTCATTCAAGTACATTTCATCTCAATTTAGTCCTTAAGCATATAAATTGGTAAATTACCATTTTACCTTTACTATTTCACATTTTTACAATTTAGTCCTAGTTGCACAAAACCTAAAATACACAAAATTTCAATATGGTACTTTAGGGCCGAATATTCTTAAGGACGATACTATTCCATATCTTTCATTTATTTGCAATTAGGCCCCTCTAAAAATTTATTTTTACAAATTAGCCCTAAATACTTAATTTCACCAAAATTTCCAAATGAAAACTTGTTAATCTTTAACATAACTTTAATATAAAATCATCAAACATCAAAAACCACATAAACATGTCAATAGCCGAATCTCACATACATACAAATCTCAAAAATTCTAGCATGGGGCGGATAATATACGAAGCAACGATCTCAAAAATGTAAAAATTATCAAAAACCGAAAATCACACATACCTTAATCAAGCAAATTGATTGCCGAATTTCAAAGCTCTCTAACCCTTATTCTTTTCTCAATATTCGGCCAACAATGTAAAAGATGATAGTGGTCTTCATTTTGTTTTATTTATGAATTACTAATATAACCTTTTAATAATATTTAAACTAACTTATAATATAAGGGTATTTTAGTCCTATGTCGTCCACTATATTATAAAATGGGCTAATTGCCCTTTTAGTGCCTCACATTAAAAAACCATTAACACTTGCGCACTTTTCACTATAGTATGTAATTTTTACCTTTTTCGCGATTAAATCCTTTTTAAATTAAACACATAAACGATTAAATTTTTCTACAAAACTTTTACACACATAAATTCACATATAATATGCATAAAATATAATATTTAAATAATTCTCGGACTCGGATTCGTGGTCCCGAAACCACCGTTCCGATTAGGGTCAAATTCGAACTGTTACAACTCTCCCCCCTTAAGGATTTTCGTCCCCGAAAATCTTACCGTTAAACAAAGTTGGATGTTGTTGCCTCATTGAATCCTCAGGTTCCCACGTAGCCTCTTCAACTCCGTGTCGATTCCATAGTATTTTCACTAATGGAATTCTCTTGTTTCTTACTAGTTAAAATACGGATCGGTTTCTCCTCATACGTCATATTGGATCGGATTTCAATCTCAGACGGAGCGATCACATGTGACAGATCTGATCTATATTTACGAAGCATCGAAACGTGAAACACATTGTGTATCTTTTCTAATTTAGAGGGCAACCTCAGTCTATAAGCAACAGACCCTATTCGTTCGATGATTTCATATGGTCCGATGAATGTCGGACTTAGTTTGCCTTTTCTACCAAATCGAAGTACTTTCTTTCACGGAGAAACTTTCAAAAACACTTGGTTTCCGACTTGAAATTCAATGTCTTTACGTTTCAAATCAGCATAAGACTTTTGACGATCCGAAGCAGCTTTCAAAGTATCCTTGATCACAACTACTTTCTGTTCAGTCTCTTTAATCAGATCAACCTCGTGTGTCTTGTTTTCATTGAGCTCAGTCCAATATAATGGTGTACGACACTTGCGACCATAAATAGCCTCGTATAGTGCCATTTTGATACTGGATTGAAAACTGTTATTAAAAGCAAATTCAACCAGAGGTAAGTATCTTTCCCACGTACCTTCAAACTTAAGAACGCAATATCTCAACATGTCCTCAAGTATCTGAATGGTTCGTTCAGACTGACCGTCTATCTGCGGATGAAAGGCTGTACTAAAGTGAAGTTTAGTACCTAAAGCATCTTGCAATTTCTTCCAAAATCACGATGTAAATCTCGGGTCTTTGTCTGAAACAATGGAACTCGGCACACCATGTAATCTCACAATCTGTGATACATACAATTCAGCAAGTTTATCGAGTGAATAGTCTGTACGAACTGGCATAAAGTGAGCTGATTTGGTCAGTCTATCTACTATAACCCAAACTGCATCTTTCTTACTCGGTGTCATAGGCAAACCGGATACAAAATCCATAGTAATTCTATCCTATTTCCATTCAGGTATCATGATTGGCTGAAGTAACCTAGAAGGCACTTGGTGCTCGACTTTTACTTGTTGACAAATTAAACACTTCGAAACAAATTCAGATATATCCCGCTTCATGTCAAGCCACCAATAGAACTGTTTCAAATCATTATACATCTTCATGCTACCTAGATGTACCGAAAATTGACTATTATGAGCCTCGTTCAAAATCATTTGAATCAAATCTATATTCCTCGGTACACACGTTTGGCCTTTGTAGTTCAAACAGTCATTTTTGTCAATTCGAAACTCTGACTCTGAATCATTTCTACACTGAGCTCGTCTGGCATCCATATCTTTGTCAATTTTCTGTGCATCACTGATTTGCTGAATAAACAACGGTCTAGTTTTCAACTCGGCTAAGATCGAACCACCACTAGTCACAACCATATGTGCGTTCAACGCATGAAGAACAAATAATGATTTTCGGCTTAAGGCATTTGCAACAACGTTGGCTTTCCCCGTATGGTAATCAATCACCAATTCATAATCTTTCAACAGTTCTAACCATCTACGTTGTCTCAAGTTCAGGTCTTCCTGAGTCGTCAAATATTTCAGACTTTTGTGATCTGAATAAACATGACATTTTTCACAAAACAAGTAATGACGCCATATTTTCAAAGCGAAAACAATGGTTGCTAGCTCCAAGTCATGAGTCGGATAATTTCTTTCATGAGGCTTTAATTGTCTTGAAGTGTAGGCTATGACTTTTGCCTTCCTGCATCAAAACACAACCCAACCCATTCAAAGAAGCATTACTGAGAACAATAAACTCTTTACCCGATTCAGGCTGAGCTAACACTGGAGCTTCGGTTAAAAGGGTTTCAACTGATCGAAACTTTTCTGACACTTTTCTGACCATTCGAACTTGACATCTTTCTGTAGTAGCTTTGTCAAAGGTGTAGCTATCATGGAAAAACCTTTGATGAATCGTCTGTAGTATCCCGCAAGTCCCAGAAAGCTTCGAATTTCAGAAACATTCTTTGGTGGCTTCCAATCAAGTATAGCCGATATTTTGTTCGGATCAACCCGAATACTGACAAAAAACCAGTGACCCGGAAGTCGACTTCATTCATCCAGAACTCACACTTACTAAACTTTGCATACAACTATCGATCTCGCAAAGTTTGTAGCACTAATCTTAAATGCTCGGCATGCTCGGTTTCATCTTTGGAGTAGATCAGTATATCATCAATAAACACTACTACAAACCAGTCCAAAAACTATCTGAAAACCCGATTCATCAGATCCATAAAAATAGCAGGTGCATTAGTAAGTCCAAAAGGCATAACCAGAAACTCAAAATGCCTGTACCTCATTCGGAATGCAGTCTTAGGCACATCAGAATCTCTGACTCACAGCTGATAATAACCTGATCTTAGATATATCTTTGAAAACACTGAAGCCCCTTTCAAATCATCTATTCGAGGCAACGGGTATTTATTCTTTATTGTCACTTTATTTAACTGCCGATAATCAATACACATTCGCATAGTCCCATCTTTCTTTTTCACAAATAGAACTGGTGCACCCCAAGAAGAGAAGCTTGGTCCTGCGAAGCCCCTATCAGTCAACTCTTGCAACTATGCTTTCAACTCTTTCAACTCAGTAGGTGCCATCCGATACGGAGCTATCGAAATCGGAGTCGTTCTCGGTACTAACTCAATGCTAAACTCAATCTCTCGTATTGGTGCTAACCCTGGTAATTCTTCAGGAAGCACATCTGGGTATTCACACACAACCGGTACTGATTCAATCTACTTTTCAGACACTTTATTATCCAACACATAAGCCAAGTAAGCTTCACATCCCTTTCTCACATACTTTCTAGCTAGCATCAAGGATATTACTGTAGGGAACCCGTTCAGATCATTTGATTTGACCCGGATAATCTCACCGTTCTGACATCTCAAATCAATAATCTTTCTTTTGCAATTCACCACTGCATCATGCAAAGTTAACCAGTCCATTCCTAAAATTTTGTCAAACTCGTCAAAAGGTAGCAACATTAGGTCAGCTGGAAAGCAGGAATCCCAAATCATCAACAGGCAACCTCTACACACTTTATCAACAAATACACATCGACCCAAGGGGTTGGACACACGGATTACAAACTCAGTAGACTCAACAGGTAGAGTCTTATTGGATACAAAAGTTTCACACACATATGAATGAGTCAAACCAGGATCAATCAATGCAATCACAGTAATATCATAAAGGGTGAAAGTACCAATGATAACATCTGGGGAAGAAGCATCCTCTCTGGCACGAATAGCATACGCTCTAGCTAGTGCACGAGCCTCCGATCTAACTGCACTGTGTTTAGTACCCTTTCTGACTGCCACTAACATTTCCCGAATGCCTAGGCAGTCTGCCTCGCACTTACTCATTGCTCGGTCTGATGTTCTGGACTGTATTCTACTCGGCTAACATCAGGCACTCTCTAATGAAATCATCTGACAATCTACATTTAAAGCAGGACCGATCACAGAAGCTACAACTCCCAGAATGCCATTTTCCATAATGTTTGCACTCAATTCGGTTCTGCTGAACATTACCAACACTAGCCATCAAAGTGGCTCGAGAAGTCACTGGAGGTCGATCTCGTCTAGGCAGGTCTGAAGTAACTTTATGTCGGCTGGAGTCATCTCTGAACTTCTTAGGCACTGAATGGAAAGTCTTACTCGATGATCTTTTACGAGTGTCTCTAGCTTCTATTTCAGCTTTTCTTTTCTCTTTTTCGAGCTCTTCAGCTTTGCAAGCTCACTCGACTAGTACCACGGAATCTTTGATTTCAAGAATGCCAACAAGCAACTTTATGTCTTCATTTAGATCGTCTTCAAATCTCTTGCACATAATGGCTTCAGTTGATATACACTCTCGGGCATAACGGCTCAATCTGACAAACTTTCGCTCATATTCCGTCACAGTCATACGACCCTGTTTTAATTCTAGAAATTCTTTCCTTTTCTCATCGATGAACCTCTGGCTAATGTATTTTTTTCGAAACTCGATCTGGAAGAAATCCCACATCACTTTTTCTTTCGAAACCACTGATACTAGTGTATTCCACCAGTGATATGCAGTGTCCTGTAATAGAGATATATCATATTTTGGCATTCATCTGGGGTACAGGATAGCTCATCAAGTACCCGAATAGTGTTATCAAGCCACATCTCAGCCCGCTCTGCATCGTCATTATCATTAGCTTTGAATTCTTCGGCCTCATATTTTCTAATTTTATCAATAAGAAGCCTACTAGATCTCATCGGATCTATCATCGGAGGTGCTGAAGGTACTGAAGTTGGATTATTCGGGGGGGAGGTTGTTGTACAGCCGGGTTAGTCTGAATAAACTGGGTAAACCACTCGTTCATCATCTGGTAGAAGGCTTTTTTAGCCCCCCTTGTGGCTACCCGAAACTGGTCGAGAGTCTATTGGCGCTGATCCGCGTGCACGGTCAGGTGCTACACTCTCTACATCATCCGCTACGGTTCTGTCAGGATCAGGATCCATTTACTATGTAAAACACAATTCAAAATGTCAGAAGTCACCCCACTATCAAATATACAATAAAGGCATGTATAGCTAGACACTCACGCACTACGGTTGTCCTAGAATCGACTAAATCGTAAGCTCTGATACCAATCAAATGTAACACCCCTATCCCGAGTCCATTGCCGGATTAAGGTTAGGAGCGTTACCGGACAGATTGGAAACATTCACAGACAAAATCATACATTCAATCATCATCTTCAGACAAAATGTCCCTTAAACGGGTCCTCGAGACCTTAAACATACTTATAAGTCGAGTTGGGACTAAACTGAAACACATGTGAAATTCCATGAAAATTTGAAACTTTTCTAAAATACAGAGGAGACACGCCCATGGGAGGAGACCGTGTGCCCTCCACGGCTTCTAGACACCCCCGTGTGTCCATCCTTGTTTATAATAACTATACCAACACGACCATTAGGCACGCCCATGTGCCATGGCCGTGTACTTTTAAGTCATATACTGACTTCCCCACCACGGCCACCAAGCACACTCATGTCGAGGCCGTGTACTTTTATGTTAGCTACTGACTTGCAGACCACGGTCAGATGACACGCCCATGTCGAGGCCATGTGATGCTAAACTGCATCCTACAATTTACCCACGGTCGTTAGGCACGCCCGTGTGCCACAACCGTGTGACATTATAGGTCATTTTGCAAGACCAAAATGCCAACCACATGATTCAGACCTATAAGCATCATGTACCAATACCTATCAAGCATATAAGGCAATTAAAAACATACCAAATAGCCATCCAAATCATGCACATTTGACCACTAAGATAATCATAACTATACCTTAAATTTTCATTCAATCTATACATTCAAAACCAATTCAAAACATACCAATTTGCATAACTAAAACATATATTACACCAAAGATTTAATAAACCATCAAACATTAACATTTTAAATAAGCCAATTTCGCATGGCTTTTATACATTAACAAAATATCATTCGAACATTTATCTAGCCTATACATGCCTTAAGTTCAAAGGTCTAAACTCTTAACGGTACCAAAATGGGGTGATAGTGTGGTTGACTCCTCTGATAATCCTCTGAGCCCGTAGCTTTACTGGAATCTATAAAATGAAATAATTAACACACACGAAGTAAGCTTACTAGCTTAGTAAGTCTTAAGCAATTACGATGCACAATCAAACATTCAAGCATTTACATATAAATATATAAGTATCAACTTGTATATGGCATTGAAGACAATAGTTTAACCAATAAATTTCACTAAGGCCGAATGCCTTTATTCTCATTTTTACATTTAGTAAACACCTATCTTTAGTATACAACTCTCCAAAGCATTTAAATACCATAGATATTTGCATGTTCCAAAACTATTAACTATGACATACATTTTAGCCATATGATATTAGCCATACACATATACAAGCATATCCAATTGTTCTCACATTTGACAATTATACACATATCCGAATCTCAATAGCATAACCAAGCTTTTACTTCCATATACATATCATGCTCATTATTAATAAATTCAAATGCACACTTAAACACTTCACCAGAAGCTTTGACTACATCACAACTTACTTAGTTCGAATGGATATATATATATAAATTAACTTACCTTATTCCTGGTATCTAGGCAGGAACTTATACTTACCGGAACATTTATCTTATTGCTATAGCTACACTCCACTTTGTAAGTGATTCATGACTTCCTTAATTAAACATGTCATCGGCATTAAGCCTGCTAGGCACCAAAGCCCAATATAATTCACCGGCACGAGGCCTGCTAGGCATTAAGCCCGAAATAGATCACCGGCACGAGGCCTGCTAGGCATTAAGCCCGATATAGACCACCGGCACGAGGCCTCCTAGGCTTGAAGCGCGAATGTCAACATAATTAACCATTCTATGCACATTTATTAATGCTAGCATCACAAGCATCTCATATAATTCATATTACCTTCCATATCAAACCGAACTTACTTATTCACATTTCATTAACCAAAATAAAGTTAATTCAATAATATACCACCACATTCGGCCATCACATATATTTCTACTCAAAATTTTCAAATATCATCATTTACCATGTTCATAATTAATTCTTTAACATATATTTTCTTAAGGACTTACCTCGACTATCGACGGACAACGTAAACCAGCTATTCGATAACCTTCGCCTTTCCCCGATCCAAATCCGTTTTCTTTGTTCTTGATCTAAACACATTAAAATTTAGCTCATTCAAGTACATTTCATCTCAATTTAGTCCCTAAGCATACAAATAGGTAAATTACCATTTTACCCTTACTAGTTCACATTTTTACAATTTAGTCCTAATTAGACAAAACACAAAATATACAAAATTTCAATATGGTACCTTAGGGTCGAATATTCATAGGGACCATACTAGTCCATATCTTTCATTTATTTGCAATTAAGCCCCTCTAAAAATTTATTTTTACAAATTAGCCTTAAATACTCAATTTCACCAAAATTTCCAAATGAAAACTTGTTAATCTTTAACATAACTTTAATGTAAAATCATCAAACATCAAAAACCACATAAACATGCCAATGGCCGAATCTCACATACATACAAATCTCAAAAATTCTAGCATGGGTCGGATAATATACGAAGCAACGATCTCAAAAACGCAAAAATTATCAAAAACCGAAAATCACACATACCTTAATCAAGCAAATTGATTGCCAAATTTCAAAGCTCTCTAACCCTTATTCTTTTCTCAATATTTGGCCAACAATGTAAAAGATGATAGTGGTCTTCATTTTGTTTTATTTAACATATAATATGTTTTATTTATGAATTACTAATATAACCTTTTAATTAAATTAAAACTAACTTATAATATAAGGGTATTTTAGTCCTATGCCGTCCACTATATTATAAAATAGGCTAATTGCCCTTTTAGTGCCTCATATTAAAAAGCCATTAACACTTGCGCACTTTTCACTATAGTATGTAATTTTTACCTTTTTCGCGATTGAATCCTTTTTCTAAATTAAACACATAAACGATTAAATTTTTCTACGAAACTTTTACACAAAAAATTTCACATACAATATGCATAAAATATAATATTTAAATATTTGTCGGACTCGGATCCATGGTCCCAAAACCATCGTTTCGATTAGTGTCAAATTCGGACTGTTACAGTGTGCCATGGCCGTGTCCCTGTCGCTGAAAAGAGAAATTTCATTCGGGAAAGGATACTTGGAGGCAAAGAAACACATTCCAAAGCCTATTCAAACACCCTAGCAGGAATTCTACTTAAATTAGGAAACTTAGGGGCCAAGTAAAGCATCACAAAGTCTATATAAACACCCAAGGGGGCAACTTGAAAGGGGAGTTCGGCAGAAGCCGAAACCAGAGGCGAGCTAGGCCAAGGAGCCAAGACGGAAAGGTTGGAGTTATGGGAATTGCTTGAAGTTAGCCAGTTGATCCATCCCATGAAGCCGGAATTATACTCAAGACGACGGAATTCTTCTTCAATTCCTTCAGGGAGTTTTAGGAATTTCTTATGTTTTGTTTTATCTTTTCTCTTGAGATGTTTTCTTTCTTAGTTATGAACTAAACCCCTCAGATACCTGAAGGGGATGAAACCTAAATGAATCTTGTTATTTGGTTTCTGAATTTTATGATAAATACTTAGTTTGTTCTTAATTATGCATGCTTAATCCAAATCTGATGTGCTTAGGTGGAGGAGGAATATACCCTGCTTAAGAGTAGATCTAGCATAATTAAGCGGAGTTGATCAAACGCCTAGAGATAGGGTTACGAGATTTTTTCGGATTAGGGTGAAACCTAATATGGGAATCCATAGATCGATTTACTGCTATTCTAGGCAGTTATTATAAGAGAACAAGAGTTCCACTAATTAACCTAGGGTTAGATGTTATTCGCCTCGAGAGAGGGTTTAGCATAGGTTAGGGAGTCTTACGGATCAAGCTAAGTAAATAAATCATATGATTTAGGATTAAAGAAAAAGTGAAGTCTAGGTGGATTGTAACACCCGAAACCCGGCCCAAACACTACGACCAAATTTGGTTTGCTACAGAGAAAACATTTTGAAATCCCTTTAAAAATAATTTAAAGTTTTGTCGGAAACCCTTCATTTTTCAAGTCCCTTGTTAAAAACCATACTTAGTGTTGTAAAAAAAATATTTATTGAGTCGGGTTGTTTATAGATTTCGAATGTGCCCGATGGCACTTAAAACATTTTTGCGTTTGATTTGGGAAAACATGTGAACCCATTTTATCATCATTAAATAATTTAGACAAATTATTCCAAAACATAAAATATGAAAAATTTATCTAGGAGGCCTTATTACAACTTGATGAAAATAAATCCAACAATAAAAATAAAATAAACTAAAAGTTAAAGTTCATTTAAATCATATGTCCACTGCATGGCCACCTCGAGTCCCTCCGGCTCCACATCCGTGATCTACGTGTCACCTGAAAAAGTAAAGGAGAAGGTGAGTCACCAGGACTCAGTATGTAACCCTTTCCCCGGTTTAATGCCACAACATACACAATTTATAACAATTAACATGCACTAAGTCATGCACCCAACCTAGCCATCCAAACGCCTTTCTCTACCCCATGTGGTACCAAACCACTGGTGGTGCCAAACCACTGGTGACTTAAAGTAACAATTGTGATACCAAATCACTGGAGGTGCCAAACCTCTGGTGTCCGAAGACACAAATCGAATGATGGGGCCAACCCATCATGTGATACCAAATCACTGGCGTCAATCCCATAATATCAACTGTGGGGCTAACCCACTGTGGTGCTAAGCCACTGGGACGGGACGCTATGAGGTGCCAAACCTCTGGAGGTGCCAAACCTCTGGTGACCGTAGTCACAATGTGGTACCAAACCACTGGTGTCCGTCGACACGAATATCAACTCCCCCTCCACTCGTATATCCCACATCAATCCATGGTATACAACAGATTTCATGCCAACATACATTTAAAACACATATACCAAATATGCCATCCTTCCCAAAAGCATCAAATAGTAATCAACAAGGACTTACCTGAATCCTTGCTTAAATCCAAATCTACACAAATCAGATTTAGCACACAACATGTATTTTAGTGCAGTTATTAATTATAAAGTGTGTATGTACACACCTGTCACCAACGATAGCCCTAAATCCTCAAAGAGAAATCAGCCACACAAGATTCCCTTGCCCTATATTCGGCCAAACATAAGGTTAGTGATATGGGCTATTCGGCCAAACCTAAACAACATAATCATGCTAATCAACCTCTAAGGGTATAATCGTAATTTTACCTACTAAGGGTATTTTCGTAAATTCACACCTGCAATGGCCTTTCCGAAGGCCTAATGTCGCCACTAGCGACTCAGCTACCATTTCCGGTCGTACCGGATGATTGGGCCTAAAACCCGATTTTGGCCCATCCGAGCCCACACGCTCGTGTGGCCCACCTAGCACGAATCTAGCCACGTATATAAGTTCCACCTAGTCTAGTTCAACAAATACTAACCAATCATACAATTTACTCATACAGGCCCACGGGCCCATTGGGGCCTCTTCGACCCATCGTGGCCCAAGCAGCCCAACCCACAAGAATACTACTGATGGCCTCAACTATCGTGTCGAAGCCCCACACGTGCACTCGCACGCTCGTGTGGCTACTATTGCCGTGATCGGCACTTCAGCATTTGCCGCTCTACAGCTAGAGTAGAGAGAGTTACGCACCTGATAGGACTCTAGGGCTAATCCGCGCTCCGACCACTCTTGTGCCCAAACGCCCTCCAAGATGTGTTTAATCTCCTCCTAAGATGCTCCTTATATAGCTAGCTCTTCACCTTCATTCTTTGTGTCTTTCCGATGTGGGATCCCTTCATCAGTAGAGTTTAAATTCAACTGAAACTCTTGCCATCTAATCCACAAAATAAATACTCCCTTGCTTTTCATGAGATTCGAACCTAGGCTCCCTTGCAACATAATCCCCGTCGCTAGCCACTTTACCACAAGCTCCTCTTGTGTCTTAAACCATGCGCAACTAAATATAAACTATGGTCCAAATTCTAAGGTCCAAGCAAAAAGAAAACCAAAACGCAAAAGCCAAGACTTGAACCTTGGACCTCCTTCCTTCCTTGTGGTGTTACTCCCTTGTCCCCTAAGTGGCGTCACTTTGCCACTACACCACACACTCCATTTGTGTCATTTTCCTCCATATTTTATTCTTAAGGCCTATCTGCTAACTTCCAGGGTTTTTTTCACCTAAAACTAAAATTTCCCCAAAGCCAATATTTGATCCTGGGTCTTCATAGAAGTCTTCTAACCTTCCAAAATCACTTATCCAATAGGTCTAACTTACATTTAAGCCGATCTCTTATTCTCTAAAAATTTAAACGCTACTACTCCTAAGGCCCATTGGGCTCAATTCTCCTAGGCCCAATTTTGGGATGTTACAAATCTACCCTCCTTAAAGAAATTTCGTCCTCGAAATTTCCAACTAACTAACAATCGCACATCCTAACCTACCACACTACGCTCTTGCTACGCACTCTGATCTTAATAAAACTAATATACTTCTAACTAGAATTTAAAACTCCTACCCATACTTAAAAACACCTAGCAATTAAAACAGATGAATATTTCATACGCTCCCAGCTCTATGTCTAATGTCTTGACTTATCTGATTTAGAAGTTTTATGCATTAGTAATTATTCCACTGTCTTTAAAAGCACAGTCTTATGAATGTTTCTTACTAAAGGAGTTTTTGTTTTCGCGAGTTCACAAAGTCCTATAGGTTTCAGTCTCTAGGGTAGTCTACTATCACTATTCATTCATATCATACATCATTAGAATCATATGCAAACATCAGTTAGGGGTACTTACCTGGGCGGATTGGTGCCGGAGACTCGGTGCCATGCCGTCTAAAACCAAAACCATTTTCAATAAGGCCTACCAAAATATTTTAGGCCTTGGGCCCCCACAGCCGAGCTTTGAACTGCGCTCTGATACCAGTTTTGTAACACCCCAAACCCGGCCCAAGCACTACGACCGAATTTGGTTTGCTACAGAGAAAACATTTTAAAATCCCTTTAAATATAATTTAAAGTTTTGTCGGAAACCCTTCATTTTTCAAGTCTCTTGTTAAAAACCATACTTAGTGTTGTAAAAAAAAATATTTATTGAGTCGGGTTGTTTATAGATTTCGAATGTGCCCGATGGCACTTAAAGCATTTTTGCGTTTGATTTGAGAAAACATGTGAACCCATTTTATCATCATTAAATAATTTAGACAAATTATTCCAAAACATAAAATATGAAAAATTTATCTAGGAGGCCTTATTACAACTTGATGAAAATAAATCCAACAATAAAAATAAAATAAACTAAAATTTAAAGTTCATTTAAATCATATGTCCACTGCATGGCCACCTCGAGTCCCTCCGGCTCCACATCCGTGATCTACGTGTCACCTGAAAAAGCAAAGGAGAAGGTGAGTCACCAAGACTCAGTATGTAACCCTTCCCCCGGTTTAATGCCACAACATACACAATTTGTAACAATTAACATGCACTAAGTCATGCACCCAACCTAGCCATCCAAACGCCTTTCTCTACCCCATGTGGTACCAAACCACTGGTGGTGCCAAACCACTGGTGACTTAAAGTCACAATTGTGATACCAAATCACTGGAGGTGCCAAACCTCTGGTGTCCGAAGACACAAATCGAATGATGGGGCCAACCCATCGTGTGATACCAAATCACCGGGCGCCAATCCCATAATATCAACTGTGGGGCCAACCCACTGTGGTGCTAAGCCACTGGGACGGGACGCTATGAGGTGCCAAACCTCTGGAGGTGCCAAACCTCTGGTGACCGTAGTCACAATGTGGTACCAAACCACTGGTGTCCGTCGACACGAATATCAACTCCCCCTCCACTCGTATATCCCACATCAATCCATGATATACAATGATTTCATGCCAACATACATTTAAAACACATATACCAAATATGCCATCCTTCCCAAAAGCATCAAATAGTAATCAACAAGGACTTACTCAATCCTTGCTTAAATCCAAATCTACACAAATCGATTTAGCACACAACATGTATTTTAGTGCGCTTATTAATTATAAAGTGTGTATGTACACACCACACCAACGATAGCCCTAAATCCTCAAAGAGAAATCAGCCACACAAGATTCCCTTGCCCTATATTCGCCAAACATAAGGTTAGTGATATGGGCTATTCGCCAAACCTAAACAACATAATCATGCTAATCAACCTCTAAGGGTATAATCGTAATTTTACCTACTAAGGGTATTTTCGTAAATTCACACATGCAATGGCCTTTCCGAAGGCCTAATGTCGCCACTAGCGACTCAGCTACCATTTCCGGTCGTACCGGATGATTGGGCCTAAAACCCGATTTCGGCCCATCCGGGCCCACACGCTCGTGTGGCCCACCTAGCACGAATCTAGCCACGTATATAAGTTCCACCTAGTCTAGTTTAACAAATACTAACCAATCATACAATTTACTCATACAGCCCACGGGCCATTGGGGGGGCCACTTCGCCCATCGTGGCCTGCAAAATTTCAACCCACAAGAATACTACTGATGGCCTCAACTATCGCGTCGAAGCCCCACACGTGCGCTCGCACGCTCGTGTGGCTACTATTGCCATGATCGGCACTTCGGCATTTGCCGCTCTACAGCTAGAGTAGAGAGAGTTACGCACCTGATAAGACTCTAGGGCTAATCTGCGCTCCGACCACTCTTGTGCCCAAACGCCCTCCAAGATGTGTTTACTCTCCTCCTAAGATGCTCCTTATATAGCTAGCTCTTCACCTTCATTCTTTGTGTCTTTCCGATGTGGGATCCTTTCACAAGAGAGTTTAAATTCAACCAAACTCTTGCCATCCAATCCACAAAATAAATACTCCCTTGCTTTTCATGAGATTCGAACCTAGGCTCCTTGCAACATAATCCCCGCCAGCTAGCCACTTTACCACAAGCTCCTCTTGTGTCTTAAACCATCATGCGCAACTAAATATAAACTATGGTCCAAATTCTAAGGTCCAAGCAAAAAGAAAATCAAAATGCAAAAGCCAAGACTTGAACCTTGGACCTCCTTCCTTCCTTGTGGCGTCACTCCCTTGTCCCCTAAGTGGCGTCACTTTGCCACTACATCACACACTCCATTTGTGTCATTTTCCTCCATATTTTATTCTTAAGGCCTATCTGCCAATTTCCAGGGTTTTTTTCACCTAAAACCAAAATTTCCCAAAGCCAATATTTGATCCCGGGTCTTCATAGAAGCCCTCTAACCTTCCAAAATCACTTATCCAATAGGTCTAACTTACATTTAAGCCGATCTCTTATTCTCTAAAAATTTAAACGCTACTACTCCTAAGGCCCATTGGGCTCAATTCTCCTAGGCCCAATTTTGGGATGTTACATGGATTCTTCTTGAGGGTATCATCGTGATCAAATGAGTTTTTCTTCAAGTTATTTCCCAATTCGTTCTTTTTTTCTTAGTGTTCTTAGTCTAGTTGTCGTTAATTTAGATTAAAACAACTTCACTTTATTTTTAAGGCTAAATAATAAAAAAGTCAGTATTAATACTTTTAGTTCCTTTTGGGTTCGATAATCCGGTCTTGCCTAAGCTATACTACTGTTCGATAGGTACACTTGCCTTTAATCATTGTCAGAGTTAGTTTTCAGGTTTGATCATTCTTTTTTATAAATTTTAAAGCTTTGATTTCAGCGATCATCCATGTTCCAAACATGGTCTTACATGGTATCCTTGTCTTAGTGCCAATGCCACATCTTGATGTGGTCTTACATGGAGTCCTTAATCAATGCTGATGCCATGTCTTGACATGGTCTTACACGGGATCCTTGCCTTACCAATGCCATGTCTTGACATGGTCTTACATGGTATCCTTAACCGTCAATTCCTCCTCAAATGCCATGTTATGAGCATGGAGTTTTCCGTCAATTCTTCCTTAATTGCCATGGTATAGCCATGGACTTTGAAATATCAATGCCTTGTCAAGTCATAGCTGAAACATACTTGCTCAAATTCTCAAGGTTAGTCGCATAACTCAATAATAACATTACTAATAACAATAATTGCATAATAATAAAATGCTACTCAACTTACATACTTACATTTTAAATCTTGTCATATCATCAACTTAACTTATTCTCATCAAACTATGCTAGTCAATACTTTATTGTTATCATACACAGCCATAATACAAAATATGGTCTAACATATAAATTATACAAGTTCTATTTCCAATATCGAATTATTATCGAACATTAATCATTATATCTGAAACTCAATAGTATAGTATTTATGGCCAAAATATCAATTTATTATTCAAATATGTATAATAAAATGCTTATTAAACATATGAACTTACCTCGATACCAAAACGGCCATTTTACCAACTTTTTCGATTTTCAATTTTCCTCCCGTTCTAGGTCCAAATTTCATTTTTCGGGGTCTAAAACATCACATTTCACTTATTTAATTAATGTACTATTCAAAACAGTCCTTAACTCAACTTTTGCAAAATTACAATTTTGCCCCTAAACTTTTACATATTTACACTTTTTCTCCAATACTCGAAAATTAAACTTCAGCCCTTGTTCTTATGTTTTATAACATTCTGATCATTTTTCTCTTGTATGGCAACATCAAATTCTCACTCTAACATGTACTTATGAACATTAGATATTTTTACCGATTATGTCGATTTACTCGTTTTCACGTAAAATCGCTTAGTAAAAGTTGTTTAACATTATTTTAGCCTTCATATTCTATCATAAAACATCAAAATAAACACATTTCACCTATGGGTAGTTTTCCAAATATGAACCCTAGGTTAAATTATTGCTAGAATAAGCTAAATCAAGTTACCGGGACTCCAAAAATGTAAAGAACATTAAAAATGGGGCTTGGAATCACTTACTGTGGAGCTTGGAAGCTTGAAAAAAACCCTAGCTATGGAGAACCCTTGTAATTTCGTCCTGATGAAGAAGATGGACATATTTGGCATTTAAATTTTGTTTTTAATTCATTTAATTCACTAAATTACCAAAATGCCCCTTAAAAAATCTTTTAAAACATGCCCATTCAAGTCCATTTTTGTCCACTAACTTAACCAATGGTCTAATATCATTTAAGGACCTCCAATTTGAAATTTCATAATAATTGGACACCTCTAACACGTAGAACTCAACTTTTGCACTTTTTACAATTTAGTCCTTTTGACTAAATTGAGTGCCCAAACGTCAAAATTTCTGAATGAGATTTTCACGAAATCATTCCTTGAAATTGTAGACCATAAAAATATAAATAAAATAAATTTCTCAACATTGGATTGGTGGTCCCGAAACCATTGTTCTGTTTAGGCCTTATTTCAGGATGTTACACAAGTGACATATCGACTAGCTTTACCATCAGTTACAAAAGATCCATAATGTGTTTCACATATCGATGTTTCATCGATATTGATTGGGTCCCTCACATGTGATTTCTCCGTCAGAGCTTAAGATTCAGCCTAATATGACGTACAACAAAGAACCGATCAGAATTTTGGCTCGAGAGATCAAAGAATTGAGAAATAAACGCATAGCTTTAGTGAAAGTCTTGTGGCAATGTCACGGAGTTGAAGAGGCTACGTGGCAACCCGAGGAAGCAATGAGAAAACAGTACCCTAACCTATTCACTGGTAAGATTTTCAAGGACGAAAATCCCTAAAGGGGGAGAGTTGTAACAGTCCGTTTTTGGTCAAATCAGAATAGTGGTTTCGGGACCACAAATCCAACGTCAAAATATTTTTTTTATTATTTTAATTTCTACAGTGTGATTTAGTGATTGTGTGAAAATTTCGTTAAGAAATTTTATCATTTGAATGGTCAATTTGATAAAAAAGACTAAATCGTGTAAAGTGTAAAACTTGAGTTCTAATAGCTAAAGGTGTCTAATAGCTATAGAACCTTAAATTTAAGGTCCTTATGTGGTAAATATACAATTTTTAATGTTAATGGACTTTTATGGACATGTATTAAGTGTTTATAATGGTTTAAGGTTAAGATTAATTTGGTAATTGTTAAATACATGTTAAATAAATAAAACAAAACATGTGTTTTATGTTCATCTTCTTCAAAAGTGATAAACCGTAAAAGTAATATATTTTAATCCCACATTTAGCATGCTTTTGGATGATTTATCCCTCGATTTATGTAAAAAGGTGCTTTTAATCCTTTCTTTTCATGTCTTATACCCAGGAAAGCACCCGAGGATAAAAAGAACGAGAAATGGACCCAAAATGGAGTAAATTGGGCCAAGGAAGAAATTGACACGGCCTGGGCCAAAGCCCATACGGCCGTGCCTCACTGAGCTACTAGAACACAGCCTGACCCCCGATTTACACGGCCGTGCCTCATTAAAGAAATCTGAACACAGCCCAAAGAAGATTCAGACGGGCGTGTGACATGGCCGTGTCCCTGTCACTGGAAAGAGCAATTTCACTCAGATTTGGATACTTTGGGAGAAAAAAAATGCATTTCAAAAGCCTATATAAACCCTCTAAGTGTCAGCTGAAAAGGGGGCGGTGAGCGAGGCCAAGGAGCCAAGCCAAAAAGGTTAGATTTGTAGGAATCACTCGAAGATAGCCAGTTGATCTATCTCAAGAAGCCGGAATTCTTAATATGGCGGATCTTTCCTTCAATTCCTTCAGGGAGTTTTAGGGATTCCCTATGTTTTGTTTTATCTTTTCTCTTGAGATGTTTTCTTTATTTGTTATGAACTAAATCCTTCAGATACCTGAAGGGGATAAAACCTACGATGGATCTTGTTATTATTTTCTGAAATTATATGATAATTACTTAGTTTGTTCTTAATTATGTGAGCTTAATCTAAATTTGATGTGCTTAGGTGGAGGAGGAATAGACCCTGCCTAAGAGTAGATCTAGCATAATTAAGCGGAGTTGATCGCACGCCTAGAGATAGGGTGATGAGATTTTGTCGGATTAGGGTGAAACCTAATATGAGAGTCCATAGATCGATTTACTGCTATTCTAGGGGGTTATTATAAGAGAACGAGAGTTCCACTAATTAACCTAGGGTTAGACATTATTCGCCTCGAGAGAGGGTTTAATATACATTAGGGAGTCTTACGGATCAAACTAAGTGAATAAATCATATGGTTCAGGGTTTAATAACAAGTGAAGTCTAGGTGGATTCTTCCTGAGGGTATCGTCTTAATCAACTGAGTTTTTCCTAGAGTTATTTTCCCAATTCGTTGTTTTTTTCTTTGTGTCTTTAGCTTAGTAGTTCTTTAATTTTAGATTAAAAACAACTTCACTTATTTTAGGCTAAATAATAAAAAGAAAGTAAGTATTAGTGCTTTTAGTTCCTGTGGGTTCGACAATCTGGTCTTGCCTTAGCTATACTATAGTTTGATAGGTACACTTGCCTTTAATCGTTGTTAGAGTTAGTTTCCAGGTTCGATCATTCTCTTTTTATAAATTTTAAGACTCTGATTCTAGCGATCAAAAAGCCATAACAAACCGATTTTCTTGAGAAAAATTAGAGCTAGGGTTTGCCACACTTATCTTCTTCAATTCGGTATGTATTTTTAATCCGTTCTTGCATTTGCAACTAGTACTATTTTGCAAAACTGTTAAATATTTTGAAAGATGCCATTGATAAATATATATGATTTTTGATGATTGATGATAGATTTTGAATGTTTATTGATATTTAAACAAGTTTTGTAAAGTGATTTTGAGTAAAAATGCAAAATAAGGATTTATTTGTGAAAATGTGAAAATGTGTGGTTAAATGTGTGAATAAATGAAAAATATGGGCTGTTAGGGGTATTATGGTAATTTGGCTAGCATGGGTATATTTGGAATTTCATTAATTTGTGATTTTATGTAGTAAGGACTAAATTATGAAAAATGTGAAATATGTGGGGCAAAAGTGTAAATATTTTTTAAAGTGTATTTTGTAATGAATTGAATAAATAGTTGATTAAATAAGTCAATTTTGAATATATTTTTAGATCAAGAAAGGAGAAATATGGACTTAGATCGGGGAAAGAATAATGTTATGGAATAGTTGGTTCGATACGTCGTTTTAGCATTCGATGTAAGTTTGTATATTATAATTTCATTTCAAATGTATTCTATATGCTTTGGTATAGCATAAATTATGGTTATGTGACTACATACAACTTTGGAAATGATTCAACAATGATTCAATAGTTGAAATCCTGGTTGAACCTTAGGAATAGTTTAGCATATTAGTGACATGTCATTAGGTGAGATAGTGAGTTGGCTTCGGGCCATGATATAGCACTTTGTGTGCGAGAAAAACCGATTTGGCTTCGAGCCATGCATATTGGCTGGTTTGGCTTCAGGCCATGATATCAGTATTTCGGATAAGTTACCTTGATTTGGCTTCGGGCCATGGTATAGGTACTTATCGTGTGAGACCCTTAAGTATCTAACTTCTATTCTGAATGGTTCAACGGGTAAATAAAATATGAGAATGTATATGAGATTGGTACGAAATGGTATAGGTATGTGTATAGACCATTTTAGCTTTGAATGGGAGAAATGATGACGAATGTATATGGTTTTGTGAATGAGCATTTCAAAGGTTTGATAGTTAAGGAAAGTTATATATTGACATATTGAAATTATTGAATCATGTCTAAATGATTTCATTAAGTTTATCTCATACGAGCTTACTAAGCTTTATAGCTTACTTTGTTTATTTTTTTGTGTTTTATAGTGTTATCAAGCTAGCTCGGATACAGGGATCGTCAGAGATCGCTTCACACTACCACTTATAACTTGGTACCTTTGAATTTTGGTATTTTGAGTATATGGCATGTATAGGTATTTTGGTGCCATTATGATTATGGGTTTATAGTGATTTTGGTTATTTGTAATGGCTTGTAAATGTATATGTTTTGAGTTGTAAATATAGCCATGAGAGTTGGCTTATTTGGTGAATTTTGGCTATGTGCATATATGGTTGATATTTGATGTGAATTATGTTTGTGAATTGGTTCAAAATAATGTACGTTTAGTAAAGGTATAGTTAGTTGATTTATATATGTGATTTGGTATATTTTGATGGAGGATTTGAGGTTATAAGCATGTTGAATGTTGGTATTGAAAATGGTATGAATTAGCCTTGACTGTGGCTAAATTGAATGTTTATTTATTGTAACAGTGGTTTCGGGACCACGAATCCGAGTCTAAGTACGTGATATATGACTAAGTACGTGATAAATTTTTGTGAGCTAATTTGACTGTCTGTGTGTTTAATTTGACAAAAGGAATCAATTGCATTAAATGTGAAAGTTGCTTGCTACTTTTTAAAGTACCGAAGTATTGTGGCTTTGTAAAGTTGAAGGCCTTAAATGGCAATTAAGCCATTATCATGTTAGTGGTTGGCTAAGGTCATGAATAACCTTGATATTATATGTTTTGTATATTATTATGAAAGGCTAGTTTAGTAAATAGATAAATATTATGTTATAACCTAATAAAACATGAAAATGGGCATGAATCATCCATCCTTCCACCGAAAAACAAAAAGAAAAGAAGAAAGGTTTAGCTTTGCTATATTTGGCCATTGTTCAAGCTTAAATTCAAGGTTCGTTTTTGATCAATTTTTAATAATTTCTATGTTTTTATAATCGTTGCTTCGCCTACTACCAAACCCATGTTTCAATTTTGTGTATTGGTGATGTTTGAAAGTTATGACATTGATGCTATGTTGAGTTTTGTGATGCTTTAAGGTGTTAAATGATAGATTGGTAGTAGATGGATATGTTTTGTTCTTGAAGTTTTGATGAATTTAGCTAAGTAGGGCTAAATTGAGAAAATGTTATTTTGGAGGACTAAATTTTCATTTTGATGAAAAGTATGGGCTTGTGTGATGTATATATGTATTCGGCTAAGCTTGGTTGAATATTGAATTTGTGAATTTGATGTTTTAAGAAAAATGGACTAAATTGCTAAGTTGTGCAAATGTGAGGGCTAATTTGCAAACTGCCCTAAATATGTGTCTTTGGATTGAATTGAATGAACTAGTGAATAAAAGGGTTAATTCTGAATATGTTTAGATCAAGAACCGAGGAAAATGGATTTAGAACGCGGGAAAGTGAAAGTTATCGAGTAGCCTTTTTCTATTCCGATAAACCGAATCTGAGGTAAGTCACTATACAAATAAATGAATTTGTATGCATTTGAAATTGTTCATATGTTTAATGATGATAATGAATGCTTATGAGAAATTCTGTAATTGAATTCCGAGATAAGTTTGGTATATTGGCTAAGTCTGAGAAGCCTCGTACGAACCTTGACATAGGTATCTGTTCTGTCTTATCATGTAAGACCACGTCTGGGACGTTGGCATTGATTTGAGATTCGTGTAAGACCCTGTCCGGGACAGTGGCATCGACATCAAATTATGTGTAAGACCATGTCTGGGACGTTGGCATCAATATAAACGTTACGTATAAGACCACATCTGGGACGTTGGCATCATTATGTCACTTACGTGTAAGACCATGTCTGGGACATCGACATCCTTCTGATTCGCATAAGACCATATCTGGGTCAGTGGCATCGATATCCGAGTGCATGCAAGACCTCGTCTGGGATTTGGCATTGTATGATTATTCTGAGCTTTCTGAGTATCCCATTGGATTTATTACTGTTCAACGGGCAAGTCTATGATACTAATTTCAAATCCGAGCTATGAACAAATGTGTGATTGTAAATCCAATTTAGGTATGTTGATTATAAACTAATTGTGTATACAAGGTAAATATCAATATGATCTTACTATGATGCTATGAATATGGAATTGATGATGTGTTATATGAAGTTTTGGTGAAATGAGATATGTGTTTATATGATCTTTGAATTGGGAATATGGCTAATGTGGTCAAAAGTGTATGAATCAAAGTAAATATATGCATTTTATGTTAAGTTGTTGTATATTGACTTACTAAGCTTTTGGAAAACTTACTCTGTGTGTGTTTAATCTGTTCTATAGGTCGTCAAAGCTACTAAAGGCTCGGGACTATCTTGGATCGTCATCACGGTATAGAACTTATTTTGGTACAATTTGATATTGTATAAAGCTAGATATGGCATGTATATGCTAGCAGGTTGGTATAAATACTTATGTGATCTTAGCCATGTGATTTGGCTATTTAAGAGTTGAAACTTTCCTTAAATGAATGTGTTGTAGAATGTATCTTTTAGTATGGTGAAAGGATATGGAATGACCGAGTTTGAGTGAGCAATTGCATGTATTAGTCTTGTAATGATATGAGCTTTAATCCTTGAGATTGCCATAGTGGGAATTGGTTTTGAATGTAAGGTTTGACTGGTTATTTTGGTATGCATTTGATGGTTTATGTGTATGAATTACCTTGTTGTATATGGCTTGTAGGTATGAACTATTTGGTTGGCATTTTGGTCTTGCAAAATGACATATAATGTCACACGATTTTGGCACACGGGCGTGCCTAACGATCGTGGGTAAATTGTAGGATACAGTTTAGCATCACACGGCCTCGACACGGGCATTTCATCTGGCCGTGGTGTGCAAGTCAGTAGCTAACATAAAAATACACGGCCTCGACACGGGCGTGCTTGGTGGCCGTGGTGGGGAAGTCAGTATATGGCCTAAAAGTACACGGCCATGGCACACGGGTGTGCCTAATGATCGTGTTGGTATAGGTTGTAAACAAGGTTGAACACGGGTGTGTCTAGAAGCCGTGGAGGGCACACGGTCTCCTTCCACGGGCGTGTCTCCCCTGTATTTTAGAAAAGTTTCAAATTTTCATGGAATTTCGTATGTTTCAGTTTAGTCCCGACTCGGTTTATAAGCATGCTTAAGGTCTCGAGGACTTGATTAAGGGAGATTACGTCTGAGAATGATGATTGAATGTATGATTTTTGTCTGTGAATGTTTTCGATTTGTTCGGTAATGCTCCTAACCCTAATCCGGTGACAGACTCGGGATAGGGGTGTTATATTTGGTTGGTATCAGAGCTGCAGTTTAGCTGATTCTTGGACTAACGTAGCGTGTCAGAGTCTAGCTATACATGCCATATATCTGAATTGTGATAGTGTGATGAATCCTGACGTATAAATGTGATTTTTGTATAGTAATGGATCCTGAAAGAGCCGTAGCTGACAACGTAGAAAGTAATGCTTCTGCTCCGGCGCAAGAGACCGCGCCCTCTGAATCGAGACTGGCTACGAGCGGTCAAGAGGGTGAAGCTAAACAAGCTTTCTTCCAGATGATGAGTGAGTGGTTCACTCAGTTTGTAAAGAATAACCCGACCGTTTCACAACCCCCGCCCCTGGTTAATCCCCCTCAGACTACAGTTGTGCAACTGGTTATGCATCCGAATCTGTTGAATAAGCCTCCTATTGACAAGATCTGTAAGTATGGGGCCGAAGAATTCCGAGCTACTAAAGATGATGATACTGAAAACACGATCCGGGTATTTGATGAAATGTCTCTGACTCCAGAAGAGTGTGTAAAATGTGTTGTATCATTACTTTGATATGCAGCATATCAATGGTGGAAAACTCTGATTTCTGTTGTTCCGAGAGAACGAGTTACATGGGACTTCTTTCAGATCGAGTTCCAGAAGAAATATATCTGTGAGAGATTTGTTGATTAGAAACGAAAGGAATTTCTGGAGCTAAAGCAGGGCCGTATGTCTGTTTCAGAATACGGACGAGAATTTGTGAGACTGAGTCAATATACTCGAGAATGTGTATCATCTGAAGCTATAATGTGCAAAAGGTTCGAAGATGGCCTTAGTGAAGACATTCGTCTGCTAGTCGGGATCTTGGAAATAAAAGAGTTTGTTGTAATTGTTGACAGAGCTTGCAAAGCTGAGGCACTCGGGAAAGATAAGAGAAAAGCTGAATCTAAAGCCCGTGATATGAGAAAAAGATTTCTAAGCAAATCATTTCAGTCATCTTCGAAGAAATTCAGAGATAACTAGAGTCGTTCTAGAGATAATATGGGACATGCGAATAAAAATCAACCTAGACCACAAATGAGTTCTAAAACTCCAGCAACTTCAGTGGCCAGTGTTGGTAATGTTCTATCCGAGAGACCTGAATGTAAACATTGTGGAAAAAGGCACCCGGGAAGCTGTAGATTAAACGATAGAGCTTGTTTTAGATGTGGATCGCTTGATCATTTTATACGTGATTGCCCTGAGTCTGTCGAACCAGAGACTGTTCAGAATTTGAGATCTGATAATGCACCTGTGAGAGGTAGGCCATCGAAAAATGTCAAAAATGTTAGTTGTAGTCAAAGAACTACGAGAGACAATGTTGTCAGATTCGAAGCTAAAGCGTCAGCCAGAGCATATGCTATCCGTGAGGAAGCTTCTTTACCAGATGTTATAACGGGTACTTATACTCTTCATGATACTTCTATGATTGCTTTGATAGACCCTGGTTCTACGCATTCATATATATGCATGAATTTAGTATTCAGTAAGACTTTGCCTGTAGTGTCTACTAAGTTTGCTATAAAAGTATCGAACCCCTTAGGTAAAAGTGTTCTGGTTGTCAAAGTATGCAAGAACCGTTCTTGTTTGAGAGATATCTGCTTTCCTAACGATCCGATGCTCTTGCCATTTGATGAATTTGATATTATTTTGGGTATAGACTGGTTATTTATGCATGATGCCATTGTGAACTGCAAAAGAAAGACTATAGATTTGAGATGTCCAAATGATGAGATTTTACGAGTTGAGTCTAATGATTTGAATGGATTGCCTACTATGATATCTGTTTTGAAAGCTCAGAGTTGTTTGAATAAGGGTTATGAGGTATATTTTGCTTATGTGATTGATTCGAAAATGTCTGAAAGGAAGATTGAGTCAGTGCCTATTGTCTGTGAGTTTTCTGATGTGTTTCCTGAAGAGTTACCGGGTTTACCTCCGATTCGAGAAGTTGAGTTTGGTATTAAATTGTTGCCTGGTACTACACCTATTTTGATAGCTCCGTATAGAATGGCACCACCGAGTTGAAAGAATTAAAGTCACAGTTGCAAGAATTGACTGAGAGAGGGTTTGCTAGACCGAGTTTCTCGCCTTAGGGTGCTCCTATTTTGTTTGTGAAAAAGAAAGATTGCACGATGAGAATGTGCATTGATTATCGTTAGTTGAATAAGGTGACAATAAAGAATAAAAACCCGTTGCCCAGAATTGATAATTTGTTTGATCAGTTGAAAGGAGATACTGTGTTTTCCAAGATTGATCTGAGATCGGGATATTACCAGTTGAGAGTAAAAGATTCAGATATTTTGAAGACTGCTTTCAGGATGAGGTACAGGCATTACGAATTTTTAGTTATGCCATTTGGACTAACCAATGCTCCTGCTACTTTTATGGATCTGATGAACAGAATTTTTAGACCGTACCTAAATCGATTTGTTGTGGTATTCATAGATGACATTTTAATTTATTCTCGTGACGAGGCCGATCATGCTGAACATTTGAAAGTTGTTTTGCAAACCTTGAAAGAAAAGCAATTGTATGCGAAATTTAGCAAATGTGAATTCTGGATGCACGAGGTTGGTTTTCTGGGACATATTGTGTCAGCATCTGGGATTCGAGTTGATCTGAGCAAGATTTCTGCTATTTTGAATTGGAAACCTCCGAGAAATGTATCTGAAGTCCGCAGTTTTCTGGGTTTAGCTGGTGATTACCACAGATTTATAAAAGGCTTTTCGATTATAGCTACTCCGTTGACTAGACTGCTTCAGAAAGATGTCAGATTTGAATGGTCAGATAAGTGTCAGAAAAGTTTTGATCAGTTGAAAACTCTATTAACTGAAGCTCTAGTGTTAGTACAGCCGGAATCAGGTAAAGAATTTGTTGTATACAGTGATGCTTCGTTAAATGGTCTAGGATCTGTTTTGATGCAGGAGGGCAAAATGGTAGCTTATGCCTCGAGACAGTTAGAGCCTCATGAAAAGAATTATCCGACGCACGACCTTGAGTTAGCTGCGATTGTGTTTGTGCTAAAGATTTGGTGTCATTATCTATACGGTGAGAAATGTCACGTGTTTTCAGATCATAAAAGTCTGAAATACCTGATGACTCAAAAAGATTTGAACCTGCATCAAAGAAGATGGTTAGAGCTGTTAAAAGATTATGAGCTTGCGATAAATTATCATCCGGGTAAAGCGAATGTTGTTGCTGATGCTTTGAGTAGAAAATCATTGTTTGCATTATGTGCTTTGAATGCTCAGTTAGATTTATCTGATGATAGTTCTGTGTTAGCTAAATTAAAAGCGAAACCGTTGTTCTTACAACCGATATGTGATGCTCAGAAATCTGATAATGAATTGCTATCGAAATGAGCTCAGTGTGAGGTAAATTCTGAATCTGAATTTCAAATTGTTGATGATTTTTTGAGATTCCAGGATCGTATCTATGTTCCGAGAAATCCAAAGTTGGTTTAGTTGATCTTGAATGAAGCTCATAACAATTGTCTATCTGTCCATTCGGGAAGCACGAAAATGTATTAGGATTTGAAACGACACTACTGGTGGTCTGGAATGAAACGAGACATTTCTAACTTTGTTTCAAAATGTTTAGTTTGTCAGCAAGTGAAAGCCGAACATCAAGTTCCGTCTGGGTTGTTGCAACCGATTCTGATTCCTGAATGGAAATGGGATAAAGTAACCATGGATTTTGTTTCTGGTTTACCTCAGACTCCGAGAAAGAAAGATGCAATATAGGCCGTGGTTGATAGATTAACGAAATCTGCCCATTTCATTCCAGTAAGATCTGACTATTCACTTGACAAATTAGCCGAGCTTTATATCTCTGAGATTGTGAGATTGCACGGGGTGCCACTGTCTATTGTATCCGATAGAGATCCGGGATTTACGTCGAGATTCTGGAAGAAATTGCAGGAGGCTTTAGGCACGAAACTCCATTTCAGGACAGCTTTTCATCCGCAAACTGATGGTCAGTCCGAACGGACTATTCAGATTCTTGAAGACAAGCTAAGATGCTGCATACTAGAGTTTAATGGTTCATGGGATCAGTATTTGCCACTGATTGAATTTGCGTATAATAACAGTTTTCAGTCGAGTATTAAAATGGCACCTTATGAAGCTTTGTACGGACGTAAATGTTGTACACCTCTATATTGGACTGAGCTTAGTGAAAATAAGCTACATGGGGTTGATCTGATTAAAGATTCAGAACAGAAAGTGAAATTGATCCGAGATTGTTTGAAAGCAGCATCTGACTGTCAGAAGTCTTTTGCAGACTTGAAACGAAAAGATATAGAATTTGAAATTGGCGACAAAGTATTTCTGAATGTGTATCCGTGGAAGAAAGTGCTTCAATTTGGACGTAAAGGCAAATTAATTCCGAGGTTCATCGGACCGTATGAGATCATTGAACGTGTCGGGCCTGTTGCATATAAGTTGAAGTTACCTTCTGAATTAGAAAAGATACACAATGTATTTCATGTTTCAATGCTTCGTAGATATCGATCCGATCCGTCACATGTGATTGCCCCATCTGAAATTGAAGTCCGATCTGATATGACATATGAAGAGGAACTGATCCGTATCTTAGCTCGTGAAATGAAAGAGTTAAGAAATAAGAAAATTCAGTTAGTAAAAGTACTGTGGACTCGACACAGAATAGAAGAGGCTACGTGGGAGCTTGAAGATTCAGTGAGACAACAATATCCGAACCTGTTTAACGGTAAGATTTTTGGGGACAAAAATCCCTAAGAGGGAGAGTTGTAACAGTCTGGTTTATACCCTAGTCGGAATAGTGGTTTCGGGACCACGAATCCGAGTCTGAATAATATTTTTAATATTATTTTCTGTGCCTATGATATATGACTAAGTAAGTGGTAAATTTCCATGAGCTAATTTGACTGTCTGTGTGTTTAATTTGACAAAAGGATTGAATTGCATTAAATGTGAAAGTTGCTTGCTATTTGTTAAAGTACCGAAGTGTTGTGGCTTTGTAAAGTTGAAGGCCTTAAACGACAATTAAGCCATTATCATGTTAGTGGTTGGCTAAGGTCATGAATAACCTAGATATTATATGTTTTGTATATTTTTATGAAAGGCTAGTTTAGTAAATAGATAAATATTATGTTATAACATAATAAAACATGAAAATGGGCATGAATTATCCATCCTTCCACCGAAAAACAAAAAGAAAAGAAGAAAGGTTTAGCTTTGCTATATTCGACCATTGTTCAAGCTTGAATTCAAGGTTCGTTTTTGATCGGTTTTTAATAATTTCTACGTTTTTGTAATCGTTGCTTCGTCTACTACCAAACCCATGTTTCAATTTTGTGTATTGTTGATGTTTGAAAGTTATGCCATTGATGCTATGTTGAGTTTTGTGATGCTTTAAGGTGTTAAATGATAGATTGGTAATAGATGAATATGTTTTGTTCTTGAAGTTTTGATGAATTTAGCTAAATAGGGTTAAATTGAGAAAATGTTATTTTGGAGGACTAAATTGTCATTTTGATGAAAAGTATGGGCTTGTGTGATGTATATATGTATTCGGCTAAGCTTGGTTGTATATTGAACTTGTGAATTTGATGTTTTGAGAAAAATAGACTAAATTGCTAAGTTGTGCAAATGTGAGGGCTAATTTGCAAATAGCCCTAAATTTGTGCCTTTGGATTGAATTGAATGAACTAGTGAATAAAAGGGTTAATTCTGGATATGTTTAGATCAAGAACCGAGGAAAACAGATTTTGATCGCGGGAAAGTAAAAGTTATTGAGTAGCCATTTTCTATTCTGATAAACCGAATCCGAGGTAAGTCACTATACAAATAAATGAATATGTGTGCATTTGAAATTGTTCATATGTTTAATGATGATAATGAATGCTTATGAGAAAGTCTGTAATTGAATTCTGAGATAAGTTCGATATATTGGCTAAGTCTGAGAAGCCTCATACGAACCTTGACATAGGTATCTGTTCTGTCTTATCATGTAAGACCATGTCTGGGACGTTGGCATTGATCTGAGATTCATGTAAGACCACGTCTGGGACGTTGGCATCATTATGTCACTTACGTGCAAGACCATGTCTGGGATATTGGCATTGTTCTGATTTGTATAAGACCCTGTCTGGGACAGTGGCATCGATATCTGAGTGCATGTAAGACCTTGTCTGGGACGTTGGCATTGTATGATTATTCTGAGCTTTCTGAGTATCCCATTGGATTTATTACTGTTCAACGAGCAGGTCTATGATACTAATTTCAAATCCTAGCCATGAACAAATGTGTGATTGTAAATCCAATTCAAGTATGTTGATTATACACTAATTGTGTATACAAGGTAAGTATCAATATGATCTTACTATGATGCTATGAATATGGAATTGATGATGTGTTATATGAAGTTTTGGTGAAATGAGATATGTGTTTATATGATCTTTGAATTGGGAATATGGCTAATGTGGTCAAAAGTGTATGAATCAAAGTAAATATATGCATTTTATGTTAAGTTGTTGTATATTGACTTACTAAGCTTTTGGAAAGCTTACTCTGTGTGTGTTTAATCTGTTTTATAGGTCGTCAAAGCTACTGAAGGCTCGGGACCGTCTTGGATTGTCATCACAGTATAGAACTTATTTTGGTACTATTTGATATTGTATAAAGCTAGATATGGCATATATATGCTAGCAGGTTGGTATAAATACTTATGTGATCTTAGCCATGTGATTTGGCTATTTAAGAGTTGAAACTTTGCTTAAATGAATGTGTTGTAGAATGTATCTTTTGGTATGGTGAAAGGATGTGGAATGGCCAAGTTTGAGTGAGCAAATGCATGAATTAGTCTTGTAATGATATGAGCTTTAATCCTTGATATTGCCATAGTGAGAATTGGTTTTGAATGTAAGGTTTGAATGGTTATTTTGGTATGCATTTGATGGTTTATGTGTCTGAATTACCTTGTTGTATATGGCTTGTAGGTATGAACCATTTGGTTGGCATGTTGGCCTTGTAAAATGGCCTATAATGTCACACGATTGTGGCACACGGGCGTGCCTTAGACCGTGGGTAAATTGGCAGGATGTAGCCTACAATCACACGGCCTCGACACGGGCGTGTCATCTGGCCGTGGTGTGCAAGTCAGTAGCTAACATAAAAATACACGGCCTCGACACGGGCGTGCTTGGTGGCGTGGTGGGGAAGTCAGTATATGGCCTAAAAGTATACGGCCATGGCACAAAGGTGTGCCTAATGACCGTGTTGGTATAGGTTGTAAACAAGGTTGAACACGGGTGTGTCTAGAAGCCGTGGAGGGCACACGGTCTCCTTCCACGGGCGTGTATCCCCTGTATTTTAGAAAAGTTTCAAATTTTCATGGAATTTTGTATGTGTTTCAGTTTAGTCCCGACTCGGTTTATAAGCATGCTTAAGGTCTCGAGGACCTGATTAAGGGACATTATGTCTGAGAATGATGATGGAATGTATGATTTTTGTCTGTGAATGTTTCCGATTTTTCCGGTAATGCTCCTAACCCTAATCCAGTGACAGACTCGGGATAGGGGTGTTACATTTATGCTATGATTTGGTGCCATTTTGGTAGTGTAGGTATATGTAAATTTGGGTGACAAATTGGCTTGGTAGATAGCCTATTTTTGTCTACACGGGCGTGTGTCTCAGCTGTGTGTGACACACGGTCATGTTACACGGTTGTGTGTCCCCTAGTGTTGAAATTGAAATGAAGTCAGTATGCTCCACACGGGCGTATGATTTGCCGTGTGGCACAAGTCAGTATACCCCCTAATTTGCACACGGCCTAGCACACGGGCGTTTGACTTGGCCTTGTTGCATAAGTCAGTATACGCTACAGGATTGGCACAACATAGCACACTGTCTGGCTTACGAGCGTGTGTGGCCACTTCGAAAGGCACACGGGCTAGACACACGGGCGTCTGATTGGCCGTGTGACCCGTGTCAATAAGCTCGCTTGTTTGGACACGGGGTAGGACACAGGCTAGGACACGGCCATGTGCTCCCATTTCGAATGTCCACACGGCCTGTGACACGGACCACACGGACGTGTGTCCTCTATTTTGAGAAAAATTTGCTAAGTGTTGAAAAATTTGCTGAGTTTTTAGTTTACTACCGAACCACTTCCAATGTATGTTTAGGGCCTCGTAGGCTCGTTTAAGAGACATTATAATTAGCATTGATTGAATTGTATTTGAATTGATAAATTGTATATGAAATGTATGATTAAAAGTGTTGTAAGTCCGGTAATGCTTCGTAACTGAAACACCCCAAACCCGGCCCACGAGCCAAGATCGGATACGGTATGTTCCTCGATCAAAACGGTTCAAAACTTCTTGATTACTTCAGAAAATTCGGATGAATTTGAAAGAAGTTTTACGTTGTGTTGGGCTCGAGTTGAAACCAAGTTTATTTTACATTGAAAACCATTTGTTTTAGGGTGTCCATAACATTCAGAGTTTATTTTTAAAATAAATTTACTTAATCTTTAATTGATAAAAATTCGTAATATAATAATTCAAATAGAAAGCATGCATAAAACAGTTCATACTATGGCCTTATTACATCAAAATTTAAAACCCGAAATAAATGCAAAGTATTTAAAATATCACATGTCCAAAATTAAATGAAATCCCGAACTGAGCATGGCCACCACTAAGCTCCTGCTGACCTGGTCCATTACTGAGCGTCACCTGAAAAATATTCCCACAACGGGGTGAGTCAAACAGACTCAATGTGCAACCAACACTAAAACTCAACAATTCAGCATGTCATGTAATATTATACAAATATATAACAGATAAAAGTCGTGATGCAAACCCAAACCCAAACCTAGATGCCATCCGCTACACATCACCCGTACCAACCATCACACCGTGTGGACTACTAAGTCAACCCTTCATCCGCTACACATCATCAAAGGCAGTCGCTGCAGTCGATGTGCTCATCACCCTTATAAAATTTGTGGCATAGCCACCAGATAAAATATTTGTGACATGAGTCACTACATTCAGATAATGTGACCGAAGTCACCACATTCACTTCCCCTTTTATAGTAACTCATATGCCCATGTCATACATATCATGCACAGATTATGTTACATTCTTTATTTCACATTCTTATAATTTCTCATATGCCATAACAGATCATATCATACTCATAGTAGGAGTAGGAAAAACGTACCTGAGTACTATGTACCATCGCATGGTACCATTGGCCACATTCACATTAACATAACATATATATTATGTCTATTGCCTTAAGTCTATTAAGAGATAGTGTGGGGTACACACCAGATATATTTAGCGAGTTTATTGAAATCCTAAAAATCTGATCTACTGCCTTAGATCCTTAATCCCTACATTCGGCCAACACTTAGTACTTCCACAAAAGCCTATTCGGCTATAATACCAATCCTGAAGGATTATTGCTCCCAAAACTCTTACCTTGTTGCCGATTTGATTACTAATCAAATCCCAAAACCTTGTAATCCTTCTTCCTTGTAATCGGCTGACACTAGATCAATTGACTCGGTTAGTTTTCGACTTTTAAATAAACAAGAAATAGATCTATGTCAATAGATGACCCTTGGCCGAATATACACATAACTTACCTTAGATCTTAAAAGTCCTGGAAACCTTCTCCCTTGAAGTCGACACTAGCAAAACTCGAAAGGTCTCTTCAAAGTTTTGGCAAACAAGATTATCTATGGATTAGTCCTTAAGCTTCTGTTAAAAGAAAAAGATAGGAAATCGAACAACACTCAGTCTTATCCTTGATGTTGAAATCGGCAACACCTCTCTTGCACCCACAGAGCTATTCGGCTATGGCCACCAACATATGAGATTCGACATTAACAAGGAAAAGAAAAGAAAGGGTATTGAGGCTTAGAGAAAATCGGCAATGATGGATTTTGAGAAGGGAATATTCGGCTTGTGGAGATGAATAGCAAAAAGGAACAAGAAAGAAAGAACTCAAGTTGCTTTCTCTTTGGGAAATTTCGGCACAAAAGAACAGATGAGAAAAGAATTAGAATTTTCGGCACACCTATACTATGATTAGCCGAAAATACCATCCAAATACTCCCTTGGCCGGCCAACTCTCAATTCTTATCAGCTTCCTCCTTTTTCTCCTCCTTTCCCTCCTACTACTCATTCAAAAATAATTCAAATAAAATCAATGATTATCTCCTAGCCTTGCCGAATTTTAAAAGGATTACAATCTCATCTTAAACTCCTCCCTTAGACTCCCCATGCCGTCTATCTCTTCCCCTTATTGTCGCAAAAATAAATGCTTTATTTAGCTCCCCATGCGACTCGATCCTAGGCCCTTCCTCATAGCCCATGGCGTCATTTCCAGAGGCCCTTAGTGGCGCCTCCAAGCCACTTAACCAAGCATATTTGTGTGTCATAATCTCCCCTATATTTTCTCTTAAGGCCCCTCTGCTTCAGTTCCCTCTTTTAAACTTTAAATCGAATAATTCCTAAGGCATTCACTACACTCTAGGGTTCACGAAATTCACAGAACACATTATAACACACCAAGGCATGCTTTTTCATATAATTAAGCAAAATGCACAAGCTCAATTTCAGGATATTACAGTGCTACCCCCTTAAAATAATTTTGACCTCGAAATTACCTGGCTGAAATAAGTGAGTGTATTGCTGTTGCATTGCTTCTTCTGGCACCCACGAAGCTTCTTCCGATCCATGATTTCGCCATAACACTTTGACTAGGGGAACCGATTTCCTTCGTAGCACTTTCATATCTCGCTCCAAGATCTGAATCGGCTCTTCCTCGTAGGACAAATCTGGCCTTAGCTCCACCTCTTCAATCGGAACCACATGAGATGGATCCGATCGACAACGACGTAGCATGGACACATGGAATACATCGTGCATCTGCTTCAATTCCGAAGCCAACTCTAACTGGTATGCCACTGGTCCAACTCGTTTCAATACCCGATAAGGTCCTATAAACCTTGGGCTTAACTTCTCTTTGTGACCGAATCGCATTACCTTCTTCCATGGCGAAACCTTAAGAAACACTTGGTCTCCCACATCAAATTCTATTTCCTTTCGTTTGAGATCTGCATACGACTTTTGCCTATCCGATGCTTCCTTCAACCGTGCCCGAATTATCTCAACCTTTTCCTCGGATTCTGCCACAATCTCTGGGCCCAAAACTCGACGCTCCCCTAATTCGGTCCAACACGTAGGAGTTCGACACTTCCGACCATACAACACTTCATATGGGGCCATCTGAATACTGGCCTGATAGCTGTTGTTGTAGGCAAACTCTGCTAGAGGCAAATATTCCTCCCAACTTCCTCTGAAGTCCATCACACAGCCGCTCAGCATATCTTCTAACACTTGGATTACTCGTTCAGACTGCCCGTCAGACTGTGGATGAAAAGCCATAGCGAAATCTAACTTGGTGCCTAAAGCCTAATGTAATGCTTTCCAAAACTGAGACATAAACCTTGGATCCCTATCCGAGATGATCGACACCGGCACTCCATGTAACCTTACAATTTCTGCCACATATAACTTTGCCAACTTCAGCAATGAATAATCAACTTGCACTGGTAAGAAATGCGCTGACTTTGTCAATCAATCCACTATCACCCATACCGAGTCCTTCTTAGTAGGCGTAAGGGGAAGCCCACTAACGAAGTCCATGGTAATTCTCTCCCACTTCCACTGCGGAATCTTGATTGGCTGAAGTAACCCTGACGGAACCTGGTGTTCAGCCTTAACTTGCTGACACGTCAAACACTTGCCGACAAATTCGATAACTTCCCTCTTAAGACCAGGCCACCAAAACTGTTCCCGTAGATCTCTATACAACTTGGTACCTCCGGAATGCATAGCATAAGGACTACAATGCGATTCCCAAAGAATTCTTTGCCTTAACTCCCTATCCTTAGGCATACAGACCTTACCCTTGAAGCACAACACTCCCTCGCTGGGCATATTGTAATCCTCTAAACCACTATTTTGAATTTGCCGCCTCTTGGAACTTAAATCCTCATCTACTAACTGACCCTATTGTACCTCATTTAACCACGTTGATTTGACTTGCAATTTTGCCAGCAGACTTCCATCATCATACAAGCTTAGATGTGCGAACATCGCCCTCAGATTCGACACCACTTTCCGACTTAGGGCGTCTGCTACTACATTCGCCTTGCCCGGGTGATACTCTATAGAACAATCGTAGTCCTTTAGTAATTCTACCCACCTTCGCTGTCTTAGATTCAACTCTTTTTGAGTCAACAGATACTTAAGACTCTTGTGGTCTGTGTAGATCACCGACTTTTCCCCGTAAAGGTAGTGCCTCCATACCTTAAGGGCGAAGACCATTGCCGCCAATTCCAAATCATTCGTTGGGTAATTAACCTCATGTGGCCTCAGTTGTCGAGACGCATAAGCAACTACCTTTCCGTCTTGCATCAACACACACCCTAATCCCGTGTGAGAAGCATCACAGTATACCACAAAGCCCTTCCCTGCCTCAGGCTGAATCAATACTAGTGCTTCAGTCAAAACCCTCTTAAGCTTCTCAAAGCTCTCTTGTTGCTTATCCGTCCACACGAAAGGTACCTCCTTCCTTAACAACTTCGTCAACGGTGTAGCTATCGATGAGAATCCTTCCACGAACCTTCTGTAGTAGCCTGCCAATCCCAAGAAGCTACGAATCTCAGCCACAGACTTAGGTGGTTTCCAATCTAACACTGCCTCAATCTTCCTGGGATCCACCTTTATTCCTTCAGCATACACCACATGCCCTAAAAACGCAACTTCCTTAAGCCAAAATTCACACTTGCTGAATTTGGCATAAAGCTTCTTCTCCCTTAACACTTGCAACACAACTCGGAGATGCTCATCATGCTCCTCTTCCGACTTGGAGTACACTAGGATGTCGTCGATGAATACCACGACGAACCGATCCAAGTAGGGTTGAAAGACCCGGTTCATCATATCCATAAACGCGGCTGGGGCATTCGTCAACCCGAACGGCATTACCAAAAACTCGTAATGGCCGTATCTTGTCCGAAAAGCTATCTTTTGGATACCTACCTCCTTCACCTTGAGCTGATGATATCCCGACCGTAGATCTATCTTCGAAAGTACTGCTGCCCCCTTCAGTTGATCGAACAAGTCATCGATCCTTGGCAAAGGATACTTGTTCTTGATGGTCAGTTTATTCAACTGACGATAGTCTATGCACATACGCATAGTCTCGTCCTTCTTCTTCACGAACAAGACCCGTGCTCTCTATGGAGACATACTGGGTCGGATAAACCCACGATCAAGCAGTTCTTGGATCTGGGCCTTGAGCTCCACCAACTCTTTCGGTGCCATTCTGTATGGGGCAATTGACACAGGAGCTGTTCCCAGTAGCAAGTCAATTCCGAATTCCACCTCCCTATCCGGGGGTATTCCAGGTAATTCCTCCGAAAAAACGTCCACAAATTCCTTCACTGTCCTTACTCCATTGACTCACCCTTCCTTAGCATCCAACGTACTAACGAAAGTTAAGAAAGCCTTGCACCCTTTCCGAACCATCTTCTCAGCCTTAAGAGTAGAAACTACGTTAGACAAGTAGTTTCTCCTCTCTCCTATCATAATTACCACCCCATCCTCTGGGGTCCTTAATTCCATCCGCTTAGCTGCACAATCCAATACAGCCCGATGTTCCACTAGCCAGTCCATGCCGAGTATGAGATCGAATTCTTCGAAGGGTAGCTCCATCAAGTCGGCAGGAAAGTTCACTCCCTGAATTTCTAGGGGGACACTCCGAAAGATCTTGTTCACCACTATAGTTTGACCTAGTGGGCTTACTACCGTTATCTCCCTACTAGAAAGTTCAGAGTCTATGTTTAGAGTTTCAACTACTCTACATGCAACAAAGGAATGGGTCGAGCCCACATCAATCAGAGCAAAATAAGGCTTGCCAAAAATAAGGAACGTACCGGTTATAACGTCCGGTGCGTCTTCCTCCTCCCTCCGGTGAACCGCATAAACTAGACCTGGCTGTCTTGCCTCTGTACTACCACCACCTCGGCCCGGTGTTCCACGCCCTCTTCCATCACTGTTACCTCTACCATTCGGACCACGACCTCGCTGAGGCTGCTGTCCACCTCTACCAGCCTGATTAGCGCCTTGGCCTATTGGTCGACTTCCATCTATCTTTATTGGACAGTCCTTAATCATATGATCCTTCGATCCATACTTAAAGCATCCTCCCGTTTTCTTCCAACACTCCCCTAAGTGCATTTTCCCGTATTGATTACAAGTACGATACTGCCCCCCTGAACCAGCTTGCTGACCTCGCGGCCCATCAGCCCTAGGCCTCTTTTGTACATTCCCTGACGATCTAGACGACCTAAAACCTCTCTTCTATTTATTTCAATCAGAGTTCTGCCTTATCGAGTCCTTGATCCCTTCAGCTACCTTAGCCTTTTCTACTAATGCGGCAAAATCTCGCTCCTGATGTGGGGCTATCAACAACCTCAGGTCATCCCTATGTCCGTCCTCAAATTGGACACATCGCTCATGCTCAGTAGCCACCACACCTCGAGCATATCGGCTTAATCTTAGAAATTCAGCCTCATACTCCGCCACGGACTTGTTCCCTTGAACTAGCCCCAGAAAAGCCTTCCTCTGTGCATCAGTATATCTGGTTCCAACATACTTCTTCTGATATGCTACCTGAACATATTCCCAGGTAAGGTCCTCCGCTGTGGCACCATCCTGAACCGTTAACCACCATTGATATGCTTCATCGCGTAACAGCGCCACCATTCCTTTCAGTTTCTCCTCAGGGGTCAGATCCAACTCATCCATAATTCATTCGGTTGCTTCCAACCAATATTCAGCTGTACTGGGTGCCACACCAGATACGCCACGGAACACCTCAGCTTTATTGGCTCGGAGTCACTCGGGTACAGATTTTAGAGCTCCCATATTTCCTCCAGTACCAGCCACCATTTCAAGAACTCGTAGCACAGCCTGCGATACAGCATCATCTTCCGTTTGATCTTGTTGTTCAGCACCAACAGCTGGTGGTGGTGGTGGTACCTCATTCTCAGATCCTTGACCCAATCTAACGGGTTCCGACACGGTCATTCTGCCTCGACCGCGTCCTCGCACATTACGACCACGTCCCCTAGAGCTCATGTCTACGTTTACGTTTTAATCTGATTAAGAAATTTTATGCATTAGTCCTTGTTCCACTGATTATTCGCGAAGAAATTTTATGAAAGGAGTTTAATAGCAGTTCTTTCGATCAATCAGAGTTTTCGTTCAAGTTTTCTATCCTAATTCAGAGGAGCACATTCACTCAAACATTCATTCAGTAGTATCTACCACACACATTCATTATCCTAACATTTTTGTCTTATTCCTATCCTGAGGGTATTTTAGTCGTCATTTTTCCTATAGGGTATTTTGGTAATAAATCGGGGTAACTTCCAAAAAAATTCCTTATAAATCAAAAGTATTTCAAAGTTTGCAAAACTTGGGGATCCTTTTGAGAATTTGTTTTCCAAATCGGTGTTGTTGTAGAAATTTTAGAAATCGGGGGTCATTTTGGTAATTTTGTCAAACAGGGGTAATTTTGTAAATTTTCCAAACCAAGGTGTCTTAGTATTTTGTAACAATAAAGTTTTGGGATATTTTTGCAAAATCAGAAAATGTTGTTAAAATCGGGGTAGTATGGTAATTTTAGAAACCAGGGGCATTTTAATAAATTTACCACTAGGGGTATTTAGGTAATTTTGGAAATCAGAAATATTTTGAAATTTTTTTTCAAAATAGTTGGTCCACAATTAAAAGGGGTAGCTTGGTGATTTTAAAACTAGGGTTTTCATGAAAATACGGCTAGTCCCTTTCGGGTTTTAATTACCGAGTTTAGCTTTGTGGATCGAGTCCTCTTGGTTAGGGTGAACCGTAGCTACGCACCAGGTAGGATTCCAGCGAAGAGGGGGTGAGTCACTAGGACTGCTTAAGTACCAGGCTCTTCCGGATCCAATCCTAGACATGCACACAGTGGTTGCCACACCCTAACTCGGTGACTTAGTCACAGGTTTGTTTAATTAGGCTTTAAAGTTTTATGTAATAGTTGGGGTAAACTAGTCCTAGGGTTCAAGTACTTAGTATACTATCTACGTTCCATTTCTACCCTTCTACAAGTCATACTATAATTCACACAATGGTTAGAAGTACTTACCTGGTGGACTTCGGGTCGGAGACTTGGGTGCCATGCCTGAAAACCTGCTCTTTTCATAAAAGTTTTTCTCAAAACTGGTTTGGGCCTTATTTTAAAACATTATGGGCTTTAATCCCAAGGCTGAGAGTTTAAAAATGAGCTCTGATACCAAGCTGAAACACCCTAAACCCGGCCCACTAGCCAAGACCGGATCCGGTATGTTCCTCGATCAAAACGGTTCAAAACTTCTTGATTACTTCAGAAAATTCGGATGGATTTGAAAGAAGTTTTACATTGTGTTGGGCTCAAGTTGAAAACAAATTTATTTTACATTGAAAACCATTTGTTTGAGGGTGTCCATAACATTTAGAGTTTATTTTTAAAATAAATTTACTTAATCTTTAATTGATAAAAATTCGTAATATAATAATTCAAATAGAAAGCATGCATAAAACAGTTCATACTATGGCCTTATTACATCAAAATTTAAAACCCGAAATAAATCCAAAGTATTTAAAATATCACATGTCCAAAATTAAATGAAATCCCTAACTGAGCATGGCCACCACTAAGCTCCTGCCGACCCGGTCCATTACTGAGCATCACCTGAAAAATATTCCCACAATGGGGTGAGTCAAACAGACTCAATGTGCAACCAACAATAAAACTCAACAATTCGGCATGTCATGTCATATCATACAAATATATAACAGATAAAAGTCGTGATGCAAACCCGAACCCAAACCTAGATGCCACCCGCTACACATCACCCGTACCAACCATCACACTGTAGGGACTACTAAGTCAACCCTCCATCTGCTACACATCATCGAAGGCAGTCGCTGCAGTCGACATGCTCATCGCCCTTATAAAATTCGTGGCATAGCCACCAGATAAAATATTTGTGACATGAGTCACAACATTTAGATAATGTGATCGAAGTCACCACATTCAGATACTGTGACCGAAGTCACCACATTCACTTCCCCTTTCATAGTAACCCATATGCCCATGTCATACATATCATGCACAGATTATGTTGCATTCTTTATATCACATTCTTATAATTTCTCATATGCCATAACAGATCATATCATACTCATAGTAGGAGTAGGAAAAACGTACCTGAGTACTTTGTACCATCGCTTGGTACCGTTGGCCACATTCACATTAACATAACATATATATATTATGTTTATTGCCTTAAGTCTATTAAGAGATAGTGTGGGGTACACACCTGATATATTTAGCGAGTTTATTGAAATCCCGAAAATCCGATCTACCGCCTTACATCCTTAATACCTACATTCGGCCAACACTTAGTACTTCCACAAAAGCCTATTCGGCTATAATACCAATCCCGAAGGATTATTGCACCCAAAACTCTTACCTTGTTGACGATTTGATTACTAATCAAATCCCTAAACATTGTAATCCTTCTTCCTTGTAATCGGCTGATACTAGATCAATTGACTCGATTAGTTTTCAGCTTTTAAATAAACAAGAAATAGATTTATGTCAATAGATGACCCTTGGCCGAATATACACATAACCTTAGATCTTAAAAGTCCTGGAAACCTTCTCCCTTGAAGTGGACACTAGCAAAACCCGAAACATCTCTTCAAAGTTTCGGCAAACAAGATTATCTATGGATTAGTCCTTAAGCTTCGATTAAAAGAAAAAGATAAGAAATCGAACAACACTCAATCTTACCTTTAATGTTAAAATCGGCAACACCTCTCTTGCACCCACAGAGCTATTCGGCTATGGCCACCAACATATGAGATTCGACATTAACAAGGAAAAGAAAAGAAAGGGTATTGAGGCTTAGAGAAAATCGGCAATGATGGATTTTGAGAAGGGAATATTCGGCTTGTAGAGATGAATAGCAAAAAGGAAGAAGAAAGAAAGAACTCAAGTTGCTTTCTCTTTGGGAAATTTCGGCACAAAAGAACAGATGAGAAGAGAATTAGAATTTTCGGCACACCTATACTATGATTAGCCAAAAATACCATCCAAATACTCCCTTGGTCGGCCAACTCTCTATTCTTATCAGCTTCCTCATTTTTCTCCTCCTTTCCCTCCTACTACTCATTCAAAAATAATTCAAATAAAATCAATGATTATCTCCTAGCCTTGCCGAATTTTAAAAGGATTACAATCTCATCTGAAACTCCTCCTTTAGACTCCCCATGCAGTCCATCTCTTCCCCTTATTGCCGCAAAAATAAAAGCTTTATTTAGCTCCCCATGCGACTCGATCCTAGGCCCTTCCTCATAGCCCATGGCGTCATTTCCAGAGGCCCTAAGTGGCGCCTCCAAGCCACTTAACCAAGCCTATTTGTGTGTCATAATCTCCCCTATATTTTCTCCTAAGGCCTCTCTGCTTCAGTTCCCTCTTTTAAACTTTAAATCGAATAATTCCTAAGGCATTCACTACACTCTAGGGTTCACAAAATTCACAGAACACATTATAACACACCAAGGCATGCTTTTTCATATAATTAAGCAAAATGCACAAGCCCAATTTCAGGATATTACAGTGCTACCCCCTTAAAATAATTTTGACTTCGAAATTACCTAGCTGAAATAAGTGAGGGTATTGCTGTTGCATTGCTTCTTCTGGCTCACCACATTTTCCTAGGGTCCTACCTGGTGTACACTATCTATACACTTCTTTATTTCCGTTCTCTTTATTGGTTTTAACAATGAGGACATTGTTCATCTTAAGTAGGGGGACCAAAATTGAAATTATTTTCTTTTCCAGAATACATTTTTCTTATAATTATGATTAAGTTATATTTTGTTCAAAAATTTGACTTTTTGTTAATTATGCTAAACTTTAGTATAAAAAGGTTTTATTATCTCAAGAATAGCTATGTTAGCTTAACTATGGCATAAATGTTACTCTAAATAAAGGTTGTAAATCATACCATAAAATTTTAATTTCTTAGGAGAGCTAAGCATGCATGAAAGTTTAAGTCTCTAGAATTGACTTAGTATTTTCTTGCGGCAAAATCCTAGGAAGCATGGAATTTTGCAAATGGTTTAGGCAAACTTTGTTTGGACCGTTTGAGCCTTTCAAGCCAACCTCAACAAATATTTATCCCTTGAAACCCAACTTTGAGATTATATGGTCTGTTTTTATTTGATCGTTTGCAATAATTTGTCATCCATTCTCTCATAATTATCTCTAAATTGTCCCAAACACTAGACTCAGTTTATCCAGAATGTTCTCTAAAAATAAGTTTGAAAGAATTGAGAAAAACTATCAAATGCTCAAAATTGTAGTACATACAGTAATTCATGTTAAAAAAAAGAGCATATGTACTCAAAAAAATAGATGTAACACCCCTAACCCATCTCCGTTACCGAATTAGGGTTACGAAATTTTACTAAACAAAACTTGACATTTCACTTCATTTCAGAACATTTAAACAAATAATTTATAAACATATAATAAACAAAATCAATTCATGATATAAATACACTTATGAGGCTTAAATCGGGCTTAGGGGGCCCTAAAAATAGTTTAGAAACAATCTGGGGTCAAAATGAAAAGAAATAGAAAATTTTAAGAAAACTTGAAAATTTGAAAACTATGGGTCACACGACCGTATGGCCAAGACATACGACATCGATCAGACTGTGTGAACATTCGAAGTCAGGACGCACGATCGTGTCCCAGCCCGTGTGTCCACCCATGTGAGTATTTGAAATAGAGCCAGACGACCGTGCCGTAAGTCATATGCCAAACTGTGTGTGTCGTGTGCTAGGCTGTGTGGATACTGCACCTAAAATCAATAATTACACATGGCCGTGTGTGGTGACCGTATGTGACACACAGCCATGTGACAGCTCGTGTCCCAGGCCATGTGCACCATTTTTGACCCCAATTTAAGAAATTTCATACACTATTCCTTGCACAACAAGACATGCCATATCTAGATCAATTCCTAAGTTCAAAAACACATTTAAACCATCAATTACATGCCAAAATTTCATTCATCTACCCTAGATAAAGAAGAACATAACATTAACTTTCCATTTATGCACAAACCATCAACCAAATTGGCCAAACATAAACACACCCATAATTTAACCATACCAAAACATTATCACCTAGTTTTGACCATTAAGAATCAACTAACCAAAAACACTATAAACATGTACATTCAAAACCAAGCATATCACTAAGAACACCATTATGGCCTAACATTTCATATTTACAACAAAACACCTATATACAAGCCACATTCCAAAACGAAATACAAAGCTAACAAAGTGGTTGGATAGTGTGAGCGTCTAATTGATCCGTCCGGTTAGTTTGCAAATTTGGTAAATACAAAAGAACATAATGAAACAAGTAAGCTAATGAAGCTTAGTAAGTTCATACTTTTAAACTTCAACTTAACTTACCTTAATTGACATAAAAACATAAATAGTTAATTTAAAATTCCTGATAACCAAACACATTCACAGACCACATTAGTTCTTATTCACATATCAAAATATACCATGATAATTCTCTTCTCAAATAACTTATAAATTCCATAACAACATTTCATCAATATAAAAGTACTCATTTGTAAACAAATAGTTCATTGAACATTTAACACTTTCTAATATCTTGTAAATGCATCAACATTTAAACACATAAGTAAACTGTAAATTTCCGTAACACCCCGTACACATATTCAACGCCAGAACAGGGTACGAGGTATTACCGGACTTACAACACAAGCATTCACACAATTTCGAGTCATAAATTTTGCATCCAAATTAAAACGATTCATATTCGATCATAAAGTCCCTAATACAAGCCTACGAGGCCCAAAACGTGCATTGGAACTGGTTTGGGACTAAACTGAGAACTCAGGAAATTTTTAGAAAACTTAGAAAATTTGTGCTAACTGCAGGGCTCACACTCCCATGTGGTCCAAGGCACACGCCTGTGTGACCCTGGGACACGCTCGTGCTTTAGACTGTGTTCAATTTAGGGTGTTCTTTGACTTGTGCCACATGCTCGTGTGCTAGGCCGTATAGCACACACGGCTGAGGCACACGCCCGTGTCTCTGCTCGTGTGCCCAATTCTAAGCATTCTATTTCTCAAAATTAAGGTGTAGGGGACACACGGCCAATATACATGCCCGTGGGGCAAGCCATGTGTCCCACACGGCCTAGACACACGCCCGTGTGTCTAACTATATGGACAAAATAAAGGCTATTTACCAAGCCATTTGCCACCCATATTCACACATATACTTACACCAATTCAAAGGCACAAAACATAACATACTTAGGCAACCAAAACATACAGAACCAAGACATTCACACACCATTCACATGCTACATCTATCATACATCAACATCACATACTTATCAACTCAAATCATGCAAGTTTCCACATTCATGAAAGGCATCATCATATGAATATACTTATACGAATATTAGCCAATTTCAAATGGCCTTATACAAAATGAACTTTCAACCAATACAAGACAACATATTTGGCCAAATCAATTATGACACATAACAAAATTACCAAGTCTTCTATACATGCCATAACGCAAAATGTTGAATTTATTTATACCAAATAAATGTTGATAGTGTGAATGGATCTCCGACGGTCTCTGATCCTCGAGCTAGCTTGGTGACACTATAAGACAAGGGAAAGAAAGGAGAGTAAGCTATATAGCTTAGTAAGTTCTTGTGCAAATAATAAGAATTATAACCACACATTTAACACACAATTAACATAATGTAAGTTAACATAAATGCTAATAAAATCTCATAATCATAAATATGCTCAATCACAACCTTACCAAGGGTTCATCACATATTGAGCTCATTACTTATGAATTTTATGTACATACCTCTACCAACTCGCAACATAACCATATCCTTTCACAACTTTGACATTCCCGTTGAACACTCAGAATATTAACGGATACTAAGAAATCCTGCACATAAGTGCCATTTATGTAGCCAAAGCTACCTCTTATCTCATAATACATATATGCTCGCTTTCGAGCTATTCATGGGCCTGCTCACACAAGCTGTCAATCCGGACATAGCTACACAGTGCTGCTCACACAAACTGTCAGGTATCCGCAACATATGCCAAAATACCCAGCCACTAATAGGATGTACAAGACCAACACCCGGATCACATAAACACATGGGTTCCTAGTGACATGTCACTCGTATCCTATTCTATTCCTAAGGTTCAACCGAGATTTCTCGCTTGTCGAAACTTTGTCGAATACGTCCAAAGAGTCAATAACACTTCATACAATATTAAAGCATTTAAAACATAAGTATAATAATGCATTATTTACATACGAACTTACCTAGGTACAAAAATAGTAGAATTGGACCTAATCGTGAAACACTTTGTTTTTCCCCCGATCTAGGTCCGAACCTCATTTTTCTTGATCTATAATAAAAAAATTAACTCATTTAATACTCACATTATTCAATTTAGCCAAAAAATCATATTATGGCAAAAATTACAATCTTGCCCCTAATGTTTCACATTTTTACGATTTAGTCCCTAGGCTCATAAATTTGAAATGTATTCCATTTCTTCAAAACCCAAGCCTAGCCGAACCATTTTCATACTCATACCAACCCACATTTTCCATTTAATCACACTTTTACCATTCATTTTATAACTTTTACAAATAAGTCCTTTTTGACATTTTCATCAAAAATCACCTAGTAAATGTTGTTTATCTAACACCAAACATACATTTTCTACCATTAAACATCAAAATACACAAATATGTATCATGGGTAAAATTTTAGACTTTGATTTTCTTTCAAATTGGTCCCTAGAATAGCTAGATTAAGTTACAAGGATATCAAAAACATAAAAATCATTAAAAATTGGGCTAGAATGGACTTACAATCGAGCTTGGAAGTGGCCAAAACCCTAGCTATACCTTCCTTGAGAATTTTGGCTATGGGGGGACTAATTTGAGAAGATGAAGACTTTTATTTTAGTTATTTTGGCTTTATTTACTAGATTACCAAAAGGCCCTTAATGCCAAACTTTGAAATTTCACCTAACCATGTCCATTTTTGTCCATACTAAAGTATAATGGTCTAATTACAATTTAAGGACCACTAATTTAAGATCACATAGCAATTAGACACCTCTAGCTTCTAGAACACACATTTTGCACCTTCATCAATTTAGTCCTTTTAACTAAACTGAGTGCCCAAACATCAAAATTTTCGAACGAAACTTTCACGAGATCATTCCATAAAATTTTAGACCATAAAAATATAATAAAAATAAATTCTACTACATCAGATTTGTGGTCCCGAAACCACTGTTCCGACTAGACCTAAAATCGGGATGTTCCAACTCTCCCCCTTAGGAATTTTCATCCTTGAAAATCTTACCAGAAAAGAGGTTTAGGTATTGTTTTCTGATCGCTGTAAAATCAGAGTTTTAAATATTTATAAAAGAATGATCAAACCTGGAGACTAACTCTAACAACGATATTAAGGCAAGTGTACCTATCGAACAGTAGTATAGCTTAGGAAAGACTGGATATCGAACCCAAAGGAACTAAAAGTACTAATACTAACCTTCTTCTTATTATTTAGCCTTAAAATTAGAGTGAAGTTGCTTTTGACGAAAACTAAACTAAGGACACAAAGACAAAAAGATGAATAGGAAAATAACTTTGAAGAAAAACTTAATTGATTGCGACGATACCCTCAGGAAGAATCCACCTAGACTTTACTTATTAATTAACCTTTAAATTATATGATTTCTTTTACTTAGCTTGATCCGTGGGACTCCCTAACCTATGTTAAACCCTCTCTCGAAGCGAATAATGTCTAATCCTAGGTTAACTAGTGGAACTCTCGTTAAACATAATAACCCCTAATAAGCGATGAAACCGATCAATGGACTCCCCTATTAGGTTTCACCCTAATCCAAAAAAATCTTGTAACCCTATCTCTAGGCGCTCGATCAACTCCACTCAATTATGTTAGATCTACTCTTAGGCAGGGTCTATTCCCCCTTTACCTAAGCACATTAGATTTGGATTAAACAACATAATTAAGAACAAACTGAGTATATTATCATATAACTTAAAAATCAAATAAAAAGATCCATCTAGGTTTCATCCTCTTCAGGTATCTGAAGGGTATAGTTCATAACTAAACAAGAAAACATCTCAATAGAAAAGATAAAACAAAACATAAGAAAATCCAATAATCCCTTGAAGGAATTAAAGGAGAATTCTGCCGTCTTGAGTAGAATTTTAGCTTCTTGGGATGGATCAACTGGCTATCTTTGCATTATTTCCCTAACTCTGACCTTCTCGGCTTGGCTCCTTGACCTAGCTTTGACGCCGGTTTCGGCTTCTGCCGAACTCCCCTTCAAGTTGCCCCATTGGGTGTTTATATAGACTTTGAGAAGCCTTACTTGGCCCCTAAGTATCCTAATTTAAGTAGAGTTCCTAATAGGGTGTTTGAATAGGCTTCAGAATGTGTTTCTTTGCCTCCAAGTATCCTTTCCCGAATGAAATTGCTTCTTCCAGCGACAGGGACACGGCCATGGCACACGCTTGTATAGATCGTGGCCAGGCCGTGCTTGGACTCCTTTAATGAAGCACGGCCGTGTAAATCGGGAGAAGGCCATGTTCTAGGAATTTAATGAGGCACGGCCGTGTGGCTTGAAGTCTAGGCCGTGTCGATTTCGTGAATTGGCCCAATTGGCCTGTTTTGGGCCCGTTTCTCGTTCTTTTTATCCTCGAGTGCTTTTCTGGGTATAAGACATGAAAAGAAAAGATTAAAAGCACCTTTTCACATAAATCGAGGGATAAATAATCCAAAAGCATACTAAATGTGGGATTAAAATATGTTACTTTTACGGTTTATCAAATACCCCCACACTTAAGCTTTTGCTTGTCCTCAAGAAAAATTCTCAACTTACAATTAAAACGAACTTTCCATGATTCATAATTCCTATTAACAATGGCTTATCCTAATTCATAGATAATTTATACATGGATAATTCAACTCAAAGATTCCTAAAAATTCAAACAAGATAAGTCATAAATTTGTAGCACGAAAAACATAGGTGTTTCCCTTCATCTAAATAATTACCTTTAATTCAAAACCTACAAGGATTGACATCCTCACAAAAAGATTCACTCAAATCACTCAAAGTGTTTAAGGGTCAAATTTTAAGCACTCATTAAGTCGAACATGAAAAGTTAATCCCATAGGCTTGCCTAAAAATCAAATCTCCACCACTGTAAAATGAGATGATACACAAATCAAAAGGTCTTTAATAGGGTTGTAACGGGGCTAGGGTTAAAGGTGTCGATAAAGGCTGAATTAGAGGGTTAGAATCGAGATTGTCTTGACAAGTTACCTATCTAGAAAAATAACTAATCTTAAATAATTACATCAATTGAGAAATAATAATACTAATAATACGAGCTTTTTCTTCAAGAATTTTGAATTTTAATGTGTAAGCTCACCTAATCACAAATTAATAATGAATATACTTCGGGTTTTTTTTTTAGAACAAACTACTTGTTACAATAATAAGAAGGAACTTTAACAACTGAAATATAGAACATAGTTAGGCAACTACTCAAAATCAAATCTCGACAAAAAAAAGGGTAGTTAAAGAAATGGTGATAACAAATACAAAGGGGTTTTTTTTTTTTGGTTAAAATTAGTAGGTGAGTCAATAAAAATGGTTGTTAGGTTTCAGTGGGGTTCACTAGGGGTTAATTATGAAGGTTGGCTTTTTAGTGGAGTGAGTGGGTTAAACCCTAGGTGCCTTTATCATCTCTGTATATCAAATCATAACTGTGGTCTTGACATGTATAATCAAGGCAAGTTCTAGAATAACAGTTCAATGTTGACATACTCATAATCAATAAAGTGAGCATGAAGAAGAATGTATGCTGTATAAGGCTCAAATTCTCACAAAAATTATGGGTGTTTTTTACATCAACCTTGTAAATCTCAAATTTCAAGATAAGATTCAAATTCTGGTTGACAACCTAAAATTTTAATTTTTAGAAAATTAGACTTATCATGCTTGATTCCCTAGTATTCTTCAAATTTAATTATCAATGCACAATTATCAATGACTTAATCTAAAACATATCAATAGAAATCATAAATCAAATCTAAAACATATCAATAGAAATCATAAATCAAAGAAAATTTCATTCAAATCATAATATGAGAAACTTACTTTAAGATCAAGACATAATTCAGGGATTTTCAGATAATACTATAATTAACCCCCCCACACTTAAGATGTACATTGCGCTCAATGTACAAAGATGGATAATATCAAAATAATCATAAAATCATAAAATAGGGAGAGAAGTGAAACTTCCTGAGTTTTTGGATGAAGTCAATGAAAAGAAACTGGATAGGATTGGAGGTGAATGTGGGGAAGTGTCTCGAACCATTTGAAATTGAATCCTCGAAGCAGCCAGTCTGATTTTATTTTATCTTAAGCTAAATCTAAATATCATAAACAATAAGTAGAAGAAAATGAAATAAAATAAAGTAAAAAAATAAAATAAAATAAAAACAAAAATAAATAATGGAAAATGAAAGACAATTAGAAAAAGGGAGAATGAGGTTTAAATAGAGATGTAGCCTGTGTTCTGGGATTTTGACTTTTTTGGTGCGTTCAGGTGAGGTAGCCACGGCCGTCTTATAGCTAACACGCCTGTGCTCAACAAATCAGTAATTTTGCTCGGGTAGGTAGCACAGACGTGTTTAGCCCGTGGTATACAAGACTGTGAAGTTACACGATCGTGGGGCACGGGCGTGTGTACCCCGTGTTTGACAAGTCAGTAACTTCGCACGGGTAGTTAGCACGGGCGTGGCCTAGTATCGCAGCCCGTGATGTGAAAAGAAATTATTCTCTGGTTGTGCACTCTTGTGCACGCCCATGGTTCATCCTCGCTTCCACACGCCACGAGCACGCGCGCGTGTGTAGGTCGTGTGTCCTAGAAATCTGCTTTTTGGTTAGTTTATGGTTAGGTGCTTAAAAGGAAAAATAAAAGGAAAAGAATAAAAAATAAAAAAATAAAAAAATGTAAAAATAGGGTTAGTGCTCGGGTTGTCTCCCGAGAAGCACTCGTTTATAGTCTTAAGCTAGACTTTACCTTTCATTCTATGGTCATGGTGGTTTGAGGAGGTGAAAATCTTTTCTCATGTGATCACTTTGGTTATGGATATATAGTTTAAGTCGAGTAATGTTTACCTCAAAAGTGTTGAATTTAGGATTGCTTACCTCAACTTTGCCGTATAAGAAGACATTAAGTACCTCAAAAGTGATTTTTTCATTTGCCTTGAGGTCTGAATTGGTGATTCGAGGGTCTTCCTTATTCAGCAATACCTGATCCCCTATTTTGAAGTGATTTGTTATTCCTATCAGCTCGTTTGGGGTCTCCTTCGGTTTCACTTCGTGCGGCTCCTGTTCCTCTTTGATTTGTGTTTCCTCCTCTTTTAGTTTGTCAACCCTAAGGCTTTGTTCCTTAGGTATTTCTTCTTTGTTGGCACTAGGTCTAAGATCTGGCTCAGCTAAGTGATTTTGTGATGCTTCCTGTAAAGAAGTTTGAACCAAATGATTATCAATAGAATTAACGTTCGTACCTTTATTACTCGATGTCCTAGCTGAGTCAAGAGCTTGAAGAGTGATTGTTTCGTCGTCTTCACGAAGTGTGAGTTCACCGGATTCTTCCTCTGTGTGGTCTTTCTTTATGGCATCAGGATATGGCGCACGAGGTTGGTATTCTTTATTTACCGGGTTTGGTAAATCATGGCTTACCTCAATCTTACCTTTATTTACCACAGTTTCTTGCCTTGGGTCAAATTCCACTAACAATTCACTATTATGAGCTTGTACATCTTGGGGCCCATAATTCGACTCAGGTTTGTAGCCTTGTGGTGTTTCCTGTGGTGAAAGTTGAACAATTTGATTATCAACTAAATTTACTTTCTCACCTTCATCACTTGATGTCCTGGCCGAGTCAAAAGCTTGTAGACTGATTGATTTGTCACCTACACGAAGAATGAGTTCTCCTGTACCAACATCAATTTTAGTCCTGGCAGTTGTTAGAAAGGGTTTTCCTAAAATTAAAGGAATCGGATTGTCCTCATTCATGTCTAAGACAACAAAGTCTACTGGGAATACGAATTTATCAATTTTGATTAGAACATTTTCTATTATACCCCTAAGAATTCTGATAGTTTTATCAGTTAATTGAACGCTCATCCTAATTTGTTTGGGTTTCTGTAGACCTAGTTGTTTAAATAGTTTATAAGGCATAACATTTATGCTTGCCCCTAAATTGGGTAACGCATTTTCTATAGATAAACTACCAATTATGCATGGAATTGTAAAACTCCCTGAATCTTTTAATTTCTGTGGTAGTCTATTCTGTAGAATTGCCAAGCACTTTGTGTTGAGTTCCACATGTGATTCCTCGTCTATCCTTTGCTTTTTTGTTAACAGCTCCCCTAAAAATTTTCTAGAGTCTGGCATCTGCGAAAGAGCTTCAAGAAGAGATAAGTTGATATGTAATTTCTTTAAAAGTTTAATAAACTTACCGAACTGTTCTTCTAAATCGTCTCTTTCTAATGCTTCGGGGTAAGGTATGCAAGGTTGATACTGTTTTATTACCGGTTTTGGCTTTTCTTGCGTTACCTCTATTTTTCTTTTGTCTACCTTGTTTTCTTGTTGCAAGATGGATTCGTCTATCTCTACATTTTCCTGAGCTGCTATGGCTTGAATTTGCTCTTTTGGATTAATCTCGGTGTTACTCTGTAGATGTCCTTGCTGTTGTTCTGACATGAGCTTTGCGAATTGTTCGACTGCCTTAGTGGCTTCCCTTACTGACTTAGTAACTTCCTCTAATCGGTTCTTGTTCTATTTAATCGGGGTATCTGTGGTTGCCATGAATTTTGTCAGCATCTCTTCAATATTCGACTCCTCTTTCTGTTGGTGAGATGGTTGTTGAAAATCTGGATAAAGTTCCTGTCTTTGGCTACTTTGATCATTCCACGAGAAATTGGGATGGTACCTCCAACTGCATTATAAGTGTTATTATAAAAATTATTTTGAGGTCTAGAGTAGTTACCCATATAGTGGACTTGTTCGTTTCTCCATGCCATATCCGTAGGGTGGGTACTTAGGATTCGCCACGCCTCCTACATTCGAGTCATATTGCATTACTGGATGTATCTGCTAGCGACTATACAAACCATCGATCTTTTTATTCATCATCTCTAGCTGGGTAGATAACCTGGTGAACACGTCGTGGTCGAAGGCATTGGCTGCTTTAGTAGGAATTGTCCTCTTGACTTGCCACTGATAATTATTCAGTGCCATCTTCTCTATAGACTAAAATTATCTACCAAAAGAAAAATAGAGGAAAAATTAGCACAGTAAAAATAAAAATAAAAATAAAAATTAGAAAATAATAATGAAAATAAATTGCAATAAAAAAATGGCTAAAGTAATAAAAATAGAGCTTTCTTCATATTTTAGTTCCCCGGCAACGACGCCAAAAACTTGATCGTTCTAAAATCAGAGTTTTAAATATTTATAAAAGAATGATCAAACCTGGAGACTAACTCTGACAACAATATTAAGGCAAGTGTACCTATCGAACAGTAGTATAGCTTAGGCAAGACCGGATATCAAACCCAAAGGAATTGAAAGTACTATTACTAACCTTCTTCTTATTATTTAGCCTTAAAATTAGAGTGAAGTTGCTTTTGACGAAAACTAAACTAAGGACACAAAGAAAAACAGACAAATAGGAAAATAACTTTGAAGAAAAACTCAATTGATTGTGACGATACCCTCAGGAAGAATCCACCTAGACTTCACTTATTAATTAACCTTTAAATTATATGATTTCTTTTACTTAGCTTGATCCGTGAGACTCCCTAACCTATGTTAAACCCTCTATCGAAGCGAATAACATCTAATCCTAGGTTGATTAGTGGAACTCTCGTTCGCTTATAATAACCCCTAGAAAAGTAGTAAATCAATCAATGGACTCCCCTATTAGGTTTCACCCTAATCCGGCAAAATCTCGTAACCCTATCTCTAGGCGCTCGATCAACTCCGCTCAATTATGTTAGATCTACTCTTAGGCAGGGTCTATTCCTCCTCTACCTAAGCACATTAGATTTGGATTAAACAACATAATTAAGAACAAACTGAGTAAATTATCATATAACTTGTATATCAAATAAAAAAATCCATCTAGGTTTCATCCCCTTCAGGTATCTGAAGGGTTTAGTTCATAACTAAACAAGAAAACATCTCAAGAGAAAAGATAAAACAAAACATAAGAAAATCCTAAAACCCCCTGAAGGAATTGAAGGAGAATTCCACCGTCTTGAGTAGAATTTCGGCTTCTTAGGATGGATCAACTGGCTATATTCGTGTTATTCATTAACTCTGACCTTCTCGGCTTGGCTTCTTGGCCTAGATTTGACGCTGATTTCAGCTTCTGCCGAACTCCCCTTCAAGTTGCCTCTTTGGGTGTTTATATAGACTTTGAGATGCCTTACTTGGCCCTTAAGTATCCTAATTTAAGTAGAGTTCCTAATAGGATGTTTGAATAGGCTTTGGAATGTGTTTCTTTGCCTCCAAGTATCCTTTCCCGAATGAAATTACTTCTTCCAGCGACAGGGACACGGCCATGGCACACGCCCGTGTGGATCGTGGCAAGGCCGTGCTCAGACTTCTTTAATGAGGCAAGGCCATGTAAATCAGTAGAAGGCTGTGTTCTAGTAATTTAATGAGGCACGAATGTGTGGCTTGAAGTCCAGGCCGTGTTGATTTCGTGAATTGGCCCATTTGGCCTGTTTTGGGCCCGTTTCTCGTTCTTTTTATCCTCGGGTGCTTTCCTGGGTATAAGACATGAAAAGAAAAGATTAAAAGCACCTTTTTACATAAATTGAAGGATAAATCATCCAAAAGCATACTAAATGTGGGATTAAAATATGTTACTTTTACGGTTTATCATTTTCTCGTAGCTTCTTCAGCTTCCCACATAGCCTCTTCGACCCCATGTCGTTTCCATAAAACTTTAACTAGGGATATGCTTTTATTTCTCAACTGTTTGACTTCCCAAGCCAAAATCTTGATCGATTCTTCACCATAAGTCATATCGGGTCGAATCTCAACCTCTGTCGGAGAAATCACATGTGACAGGTCTGATCGATAACGTCACAAAATCAACACATGAAATACATTGTGAATCCTTTCCAACTCTGTCGGTAAAGCTAACTAATATTCCACTGGCCCTATTCTTTCAATAACCTCATACGGCTTAATAAAACGCAAACTCAACTTGCCTTTGTGATGAAATCTTAGAATTTTCTTCCATAGATATACTTTCAGAAATACTTTATCACCAACTTGAAACTTAATCTCTTTTCTTTTCAATTCCGTGTACGATTTTTTTCTATTCGAAGCTATTTTCAAACATTCGCAAATTACCTTCACTTTTTCTTCGGTTTCTCTAACCAAATCAACCTCGTGAATCTACCTCTCATTGAGCTTAGTCTAGTACAATAGAGTTCGATACTTGCGGCCATACATTGCCTCATACGGTGCCATCTTAATACTCGACTGAAAACTGTTGTTATATACAAATTCAACTAAAGGTAGATATTTTTCCCAACTACTTTCAAATTCTAAAACACAACATTGGAGCATATCTTCAAGAACCTGAATCGTTCTTTCGGATTAATCATCGATTTGCGGATGAAATGCAGTACTAAATTTTAACTTTGTACCCAAAGCTTCTTGGAACTTCTTCCAAAATCTCGACGTAAACCTTGGATCTCTATCTGGAATAATAGAAATAGGTACCCCTTGCAATCTAACGATTTCAGCAACATACAATTCGGTCAGATTATCAAGTGAATAGTCGGTACGTACCAGAATAAAATGAGCCAATTTTGTCAATCTATCAAAAATGACCCAGACACATCTTTCTTTTTCAGAGTCAAAGTTAAACTCGTTACAAAATCCATCGTAATTCTATCCCATTTCTATTTAGGTACCATCACTGGCTGAAGTAAACACGAAGGTACTTGGTGTTCGGCTTTTATTTGTTGACAAATCAAACATCTTGAAACAAACTCTGAAATATCTCGCTTCATACTTGACCACCAACACAATTTCTTCAAATCATTATACATTTCCGTACTACCCGGATGAACAAATAAACAACCATTATTTGCCTCATGGAGAAATTTTTGAATAATCTCATCATTTTTCGGTACACATACTCTATCTCGGAACATTAAGCAATCATCAGAACCGATCTGAAAGTCTAAATCACTACTCAATTCACACTGAGCTCTTTTCGCTTACAATTCAATATCACATTTCTGAGCTTCACAAATTTGCTGAAGAAATACTGGTCTAGCTCTCAACTCAGCTAGAATCGAACCAATCTCAGATAAATTCATCCTCGTATTCATTACTCTCAAGGAAAATAATGGCTTTCTGCTCAAAGCATCTGCGACTACGTTCACCTTTTTGGGATGGTAGTCAATCACTAACTCATAATCTTCTAGTAGCTCGAGCCATCCATGTTGTTGTAAATTCAAGTCTTTCTGAGTCATCAAATATTTTAAGCTCTTATGATCGGTAAAGATACGACACTTCTCATTGTACAAATGATGTCTCCAAATCATCAAAGCAAACACTATGGCAGCCAATTATAGATCATGCATCAGATAATTCTTCTCATGCGGTTTCAACTGTCTCGAGGCATAGGATATCACTTTACCCTCTTGCATCAATACACATCCTAACACGTTCAGTGATACATCGCTATATATCATAAACTCTTTTCCCGATTCAGGTTGTACTAAAATCGTACCTCAATCAATAATACTTTCAATTTCTCAAAACTTTGCTAACATTTTTCGGACCATTCAAATTTAACATCTTTTTGCAACAACATGGTCATAGGAGTAGCAATCATCAAAAAACACTTAAAAAATCACCGATAATAGCCGGCTAAGCCCAAAAATCTTCTAAGCTCTGATACATTTATTGGCGGCTTCCAATCAACAATTGTCGAAATCTTACTCGGATGAACCCGAATACCATATCCTGAAATAATATGTCCCCAAAATCTGACTTATCGGAGCCAAAACTCACTTTTACTGAATTTAGTAAATAATTTCTTATCTCTCAAAGTCTGCAATACAGTTCTTGAGTACTCAGCATGCTTAGTCTCATCACGAGAGTAAATCAGAATATCGTCAACAAACACGACCACAAATTTATCTAAATATGGTCGGAAGATTCGATTCATCAAGTCTATAAAAATAGCAGGAGCATTAGTTAGTCCGAAAGGCATGACAAGAAATTCATAATGCCCGTACCTTGTTCTGAAAGCGATTTTCGATACATCTGACTCTTTAACTCTCAACTGGTAATAGCCAGATCAATATTTGAGAACACTGTTGCCCCTTTTATTGTTGTTTTATGCGATGTCAAAGTCTTAAATTTTATATAAAGAATGATCGAACCTAGAAACTAACTATGACAACAATTTCAGGCAAGCACACCTATCAGACAATAGTATAGTTAAGGCAAGACCGAAATGTCGAACCCAAAGGAACCAAAAGTACTAATACTAACTCTCTTTTTGTTATTTAGCCTAAGAATTAAGTGGATTTTTATCTAATCTAAAATTAACTTTCTACTAAACTAAACTAAAGACTCTAAGAAAAAAAAGAATGAAATAGGGAAAATAACTTTGAGGGAAAACCAATTGATTAAGACAGCACCCAAGAAAGAATCCACCTAGACTTCACTTGTTATCTAACTCTGGACCAAACGATTTATTCATTTGACTTGATCCGTAAGATTCCCTAAGTTATATTAATCCCTCTCTCGAGGCGACTAACGTCTAACCATAGGTTGATTAATTGAAATCTCTTTCTAATTAAAACCCCTAAAATTGCATTAACTCGATCTATGGACTCCCATACTAGGTTTCACCCTAATCCGGCAAAATCTCGTCACCCTATCTCTAGGCGTGCGATCAACTCTGCTTAATTATGCTAGATCTACTCTTAGGCAGGGACTTTTGCTCCTCCACCTAAGCATATCATACTTGAATTAATACCCCGAAAATATCAATACAAGAATTAAGAACACATAATTAAGAAGAAGTCAAATATTTATCATACAGTTCAGAAAACAATAACAAGATTCATCTTAGGTTTCATCCCCCTTAGGTATCTGAGGGTTTAGTTCCTAACAATAAAAGAAAACATCTCAAAAGAAAAGATAAAACAAAACATAAGAAATCCCTAAAAGCCCCTAAAAGAATTGAAGGAGAGATCATCCGTCCTGAGTATGATTCCGGTTTCTTGAGATGAATCAACTGGCTATCTTCGAGTAAATCTCCACAAATCTGCCCTCTTTGGCCTAGCTGGACACCCCCTGACTAAAGCCTTAGGTTCCGGCTTCTGTCAATCTCCCTTTTAGGTTGTCCCCTAAGGTGTTTATATAGGCTTTGAAATGCCTTATTGGCCCCTAAGTATCCTAATCCAAGTGGAATTCCTACTAGGGTGTTTAAATAGGGTTTGGAATGTGTTTCTTTGCCTCCAAGCATCCTATTCTGAGTGTAATTCCTCTTATTCACGTCAGGGACATGCCCATGGCACACGCCCTCGTAAGTCATGGCCAGGCCGTGTTCAAAGCTGTTGGATGAGGCACGGCCGTGTGGTCTTGGGCCCAGGCCGTGTGAATTTTGTGATATGGCCCATTTACTCTGTTTTGGGCCCGTTTTTCGTTCTTTTCATCAGTCGGTGCTCTTCTAAGTATAAAACATGAAAACAAAGATTAAGAGCACCAAATTACATAATTCAAAGCTTAAATCGTCCAAAAGCATGCTAAATGTGGGCTTAAAATATGTTACTTTTACTGTTTATCAAATACCCCCACACTTAAGCTTTTGCTTGTCCTCAAGCAGAATTCTCAACTTACAATTAAAACGAACTTCCTCGATTCATAATATTCATCAATAGTGTTTCATCCTAATTCAAAGATAATTCATACATTGATAATTTAACTCAAAGAATCCTAAAGATTCAAACAATCAAAGTCATACATTTATGGCCCGAAAACGTTAGGTGTTTCCCCTTACCTAAATAATTACCTCTAATTCAAAATCGACAAAGGTTGACATCCTCACTAAAGAATCATTCAAATCACTCGAAGTGTTTAAGGTTCAGAATTAAGCACTTAAAAGTCGAACATGAAGAGTTAATCCCATAGGGTTGCATGAAAATCAAATCTCCGCCACTATAATATGAGATGATACACAAATCAAAAGGTCTTTAACAGGGTTCTAACGGGGCTTAGGTTAAAGGTGTGGATAAAGGCTGAATTAGAGGGTTAGAATTGAGACTGACCTAAGAAATTACCTAACTAGAAACACGAACTAATAATAAATAATTACATCAAATGAAAACTTGTACTACTAATATTAATGACATGAGCTTCTTCTTCAACAATTGGAAATTAAACGTATATGCTCATTTAATCGCATAACTCATAATGAAGATACTTCGATTTTTTTTAAGAACAAGTCAAGTAATAATAAAGGATGAATTTACTACTGAAAAAAATAATTAGGCAACCGATCAAATCAAATCTCGATATAAGGATAGTCAAAAAGAATGGTGATAACAAATACAAAGGGTTATGGGGGAATATTAGTGGGTGAGTCAATAAAAAGGGTTGTTAGGATCAACGTGGTTCACTAGGGGTTAGTTATGAAGGTAGGCTTTTTAGTGGAGTAAGTGGGTTAAAACCTAGGTGCCTTTATCATCTATGTATATCAAATCAAAAGTGTGGTCTTAACATGTATAATCGAAGCAAGTTCTGGAATAACAAATCAATTTTGACGCACTCATAATAAAAAGTGAGAACGAAAGAATGTATGCTCTAAAAGGCTCAAAATCTCACAAAATTTATGGGTATTTGATGTCAACCTTGTAAATTTCAAACTTCAAGGTAATAATTAGATTCAGGTAAACAACCTAACAAAATTTTTAATTTCTAAAAAAGAGACTTATCATGTTTGATTCTCTAGTATCCTTCGAAATTAATCATCAATGCACAATTATCAATGACTTAATCTAAAACATATCAATAGAAATCATAAATCAAAGGAATTTTCATTCTAATCATAATATAAGAAAATTACTTTAGAACAAGGCATAATTCAGGCATAATTCAGGGATTTTCAAATAATACTATAGTTAACCCCCTCACACTTAGGATGTACATTGCCCTCAATGTACAAAGGTAGATAATGATCATATAGTAAGAAAATCAAAAGAGAGGGAGAGAAGTGAAACGTCCTGAATTTTGGATGAAGAGAAACGCAGGGAATGCCTCGAGCCGTTTGACTTGAATCCTCAAAGTAGCCGGTCTGATTTTATTGTATCCTAAGCTAAATCTAAATGCCATGGAGAAAAAGAAGAAAGTAATAACAATAAAAATAAGAATAAAAGTAAATAATGAAAAATGAAAGAATAAGATAACATGAAAAAGAAAGGAAGAAGGGGGTTTAAATAGAGATGCATCCCACGCCCATGTTCCTTCCTGTGGTGCCCACACAGCCACGACCACAGCCGTGTGCAAGGTCGTGTGGGTATGGAAACCTATGCCTAAATACGAAAAGAATTAAAACGAAACTAATTAGTATAGTTAGTGCTCAGGTTGCCTCCCGTGAAGCGCTCGTTTATAGTCTTAAGCTAGACTTTCCTCTCATTCGCATATTCATGGTGGTTTGAGGAGTTAAAAGTCCTTCCTCATGCTATCAATCTTATTATCATGGTGAAATTCAAGTTGAGTAGCATTTACTTTAAAGGTACTGATTGTAGGATTACTTACCTCGACTGTTCCATATGGGAAAACATTGAGTACCCTAAAAGAGATTTCTTTGTTTGTATTAGGGTGTGGAGGAGGTATTCGAGGGTCTGCTTTATCTAACAGTACCTGATCTCCAATCTTGAATTTGTTTGTTCCTTGGAGTGGCGTTGGTTATGCTTTGTGTATTCCTAATTTTTCCTTGAAGTGTGTCTTCCACTAGTCTAGTTCATCGATCTAAAGCCTTCGTTCCTTATGGGTTATTTCCTTGTTGGCATGAGGTCTAGGATCTATCTCAATTGTGTAGTTCCGTGGTGCTTCCTGAAAAGAAGGTTTTACCGAATGGTTATTAACAGAATTAATGTTCTCACCTTGATTACTCAATGTCCTAGTTGAGTAAAGAGCTTGAAGACTGATTGACTTGTTACCTACACAAAGTATGAGTTCACCTGCACTGACATCAATTTTAGTCCTGGCAGTCACTAAAAAGGCCCTTCTTAAAATTAGGGATACTATTGTCCTCATCCATGTCTAAAATGACAAATTCTACTGGGAATACGAATTTATCAATTTTCAATAGCACGTCTTCAATTATACCCCTAGGAATTCTAATAGTTTTATCAGCTAATTGAATGCTCATCCTAGTTTGTTTGGGTTTCCCTAGACCTAGTTGTTTAAACAATTTATAAGGCATGACATTTATGCTTGCCCCTAAATTAGCTAAAGCATTATCAATAGATAAATGATAAACCGTAAAAGTAGCATATTTCAATCCCACATTTAGCATATTTTTGGATGATTTATCCCTTGATTTATGTAAAAAGGTGCTCTTAATCCTTCCTTTTCATGTTTTATACTCCGGAAAGGACCAGAGGATGGAAAGAACGAGAAACAGGCTTAAAACAGACCAAATTGGGCCAAAAGAAAAATCGACACGGCCTGGCCCAAAGACCACACGACCGTGCCTCATTAAAAGTCCAAACACGGCCTGGCCAAGATTCACACGGGCGTGTGCCATAGCCGTGTCCCTGCAACAGCCAAGAGGAGTTTTACTCGGATTTGGATACTTGAAGGCAAAGAAAAACATTCCAAACCCTATTTAAACACCTAAATAGGAATCTTATTCGGATTAGGATACTTGGAGGCCAAGTAAGGCATCTCAAAGCCTATATAAACACTTAAGGGGGCAACTTGAAAGGGGAGTTCAACAGAAGCCGGAACCCAAGGCTTTAGTCAGGGGCCGGTTAGCTAGGCCAAGGAGCCGAGCCGAAAAGGTCAGATTTATGGGAAACACTCGAACATAGCCAGTTGATCCATCTCAAAAAGCCAGAAATCTACTCAAGACGGAGGATCTCTCTTTCAATTCCTTCAGGAGGTTTTAGGGATTTCTTATGTTTTGTTTTATCTTTTCTTCTGAGATGTTTTCTTTTATGGTTATGAACTAAACCCTTCAGATACCTGAAGGGGATGAAACCTAAGACGGATCTTGTTATTATTTTCGAAACTATATGATAAATACTTGATTTGTTCTTAATTATGTGTTCTTAATTCTTGTGTTGATATTTCCGGGATATTGATTCAAGTATGATGTGCTTAGGTCGAGAAGCAAAAGTCCCTGCCTAAGAGTAGATCTAGCATAATTAAGTGGAGTTGATCGTACGCCTAGAGATAGGGTGATGAGATTTTGCCGGATTAGGGTGAAACCTAATATGGGAGTCCATAGATCGAGTTAATGTAATTCTAGGGGTTTTAATTAGAAAGAGATTTCAATTAATCAACCTAGGACTAGACGCTATTCGCCTCGAGAGAGGGTTTAATATAAATTAGGGAATCTTACGGATCAAGTCAAGTGAATACATCGTCTGGTTCAGTGTTAGATAATAAGTGAAGTCTAGGTGGATTCGTCCTAAGGGTATCGTCTTAATCAACTGAGTTTTTCCAACAGTATTTCCCCAATTCATTTTTTTGCCTTTGCATCTTTAGCTTAATAGTTAATTAAAATTAGATTAAAACAACAACTTCACTTATTTTAGGCTAGATAATAAAAAGAAAGTTAGTATTAGTACTTTTAGTTCCTTTGGGTTCGACATTCCGGTCTTGCCTAAGCTATACTACTGTTCGATAGGTGCACTTGCCTTAACTCGTTGTCAGGGTTAGTTTCCAGGTTCGGTTATTCTCATTTATAAATTTAAAACTCTGAAAAATAGCAATCAAGTTTTTGGTGCCGTTGCCGGGGAACTAAAATATTAAGAAAGCTCAATTTTTTTTACTTCAGTCATTTATTTTTATTTTTATTTTTTATTTTACTTTGCTAATTTTTCTTTTATTTGATTTTGGCAGATAGGTGAGATGGCACTGAATAACTACCAGTGGCAAGTTATGAAGACAAAGCCAACAAAGGCAACCGATATCTACAACCTCGACCCAGTAACCATGCTATCAAACCAGATAGAGCTTTTAAGTAAAAAGTTTGATGGTTTGTATAGTCTCTCGCAGGTACACCTAGTAGTGCAATATAACCCAAATCTAGGAGGCGTGGCAAATCCTGAGTACCCACCTTACGGATATGGCATGGAGAACGAACAAGTCCATTATATGGGTAACTATTCTAGACCTCAAAATAATTTTTATAATGACATTTATAACGCAGGTTGGACGTACCATCCTAATTTCTCGTGGGATTATCAAAGTAGCCAAAGACCAGAACTTCCTCCAGATTTTCAACAACCACCTCACCACCAGGAAAAGAAGCCGAACCTCGAGGAGATGCTGACAAGATTCATAGCAAACACCAAAATAGTACTCAAAAATCAAGAAACATCGATTCAAGGGATCGAGGATCAGTTAGGTCAGTCCGCTAAGCTGATCTTAGAACAACCATAAGAAAGCTTGCCAAAACTAACCCAAAAGAGCAAATTCAAGCCGTAACAGCTCATGACAGTGAAAGGTTAGTTGAATCTGACCTGAGGCAAGAACCTGTGGTAAGTGAAGGTAAGCTTGAGGTGAGCCATGAAATACCAAGACCGGCAATTACAGAGTACCAACCTCGTATACCATATCCCGAAGCAATGAAGAAGAACAACATAGAGGAACAGTTTGGTAAGTTTCTAAAAATTTTAAAGAAATTACATATTAACTTACTGTTTCTCGAAGCTCTTTCGCAGATGCCCGATTATAGAAAAGTTTTAAAAGAGCTGTTGACAAACAAACAGAAGCTAGACGAGGCATCGCATGTGAAGCTAAATGCAATGTGCTCAGCAATTCTACAAAATAAACTGCCACGGAAATTAAAAGATCCAGGGAGTTTTACAATTCCATGTTTAATTGATAGTTTATCTATTGATAATGCTTTAGTTGATTTAGGGGCAAACATCAATGTTATGCCTTATAAAATGTTTAAACAATTAGGTCTAGGGAAACCCAAACAAACTAGGATGAGCATTCAATTAACTGATAAAACTATCAGAATTCCTAGGGGTATAATAGAGGATGTTCTAGTCAAAACTGATAAATTCATATTCCCAGTAGACTTTGTAGTTTTAGACATGGATGAGGCCAAAGCTAAAATTGATGTCGACGCAGGTGAACTCATACTTCGTGTAGGTAACGAATCAATCAGTCTTAAAGCTCTTAACTCAGCTAGGACATCAAGTGATAGAGGTGAGAAAGTAAATTCAATTGATGACCAAATTGTTCTACCTTCTTCACAGGAAACACTACGAAGCTACAAAACTGAACCTAATCCTGGATCCCGTGCCAATAAAGAAGTAATTCATGAGGATCGAATGCTTCATACCGATGAATAGACGAACGGAAGACACATTTTAAAGAGAAATTAAAAATACACGAAGCAAAAATGAGGCAACTCCACGACAAACTTAACGATGGGACAACCCAGCTTAAGATAGGAGATCAGGTACTCATAATCTTCCCAGATGGAACAGTCGAGGTAACTAGTCCCAAAATCAGCACCTTTAAGGTAAAGAATACTCGACTTAAACTTTATATCAGTAACCGAACTGATCGCATGAGAAAGGATTTTCACCTCCTCAAACCACCATGACCATACGAATGAGAGGTAAAGTCTATCTTAAGACTATAAACAAGCGTTTCTCGGGAGGCAACCCGAGCACTAACCCCATTAATTTTTACTTTTTTTTTTACTTTTATTTTTCCTTTTAGCACCTAACCATAAACTAACCAAAGTACATATTTCCATACCACACGGCCTTGCACATGGCCGTGTGGCCAGCACAGGAAGGTACAAGGGCAGGGCCAACTACCAAATCCATAATTTCTATTTAACCCCCTTATTCCCTTCCATTTCCTGTTATCTTTCTTCTTTCATTTTCCTTTATTTACTTTTACTTTTACTTTTATTTTTATTTTTATTTTTATTTATTTTATTTATTATCTCCTTCTTATTCTTCGTACCATTTAGATTTAGCTTAAGATACAATAAAATCAGGACGGTTGCTTCGAGGACTCAATTTCAAACAGTTCGAAACGCTTCCCCACGTTCACCTCCAATCCTATCCGGTTTCTTTTCATTGGCTTCATCCAAAATTCAAGAAGTTTCACTTCTCTCCCCATCTTATGATTTTATGATTATTTTGATATTATCTATCTTTGTACATGAGGACAATGTACATCTTAAGTGTGGGGGGTGAATAGTTATTTATTCTCAAATCAATGAATTATGCCTTGTTCTAAAGTAAGTATCTCATATTATGATTAGAATGAATTTTCCTTTGATTTGATTTTTATTGATATGTTTTGGATTAAGTCATTGATAATTTTGCATTGATGATTTAAATTTGAAGGATACTAGGGAATCAAGCATGATAAGTCTAATTTTCATTTAATTAAAAAATTTTCTAGGTTGTCTACCTAAATCTAATTATTACTTTGAAGTTTGAAATTTACGAGGTTGACATCAAATACCCATAATTTTTGTGAGATTTTGAGCCTTATAGAGCATATATTGTAACACCTCAAACCCGGCCCATGAGCCACGGCCGAATCTAGGATGCCACTGCGGAAAACGTTTGAAAAAAATATTTTGACTTAGAGTGAAAACATAAAAATTTATTTGTTTTTCATAAAGCAACATGGGTTTAAAATGCAAAATAAAGTTAAGTTGTTACGAAATATTCGGTTGAAAACTTTAATACAAGTATTTATAATATCACTTGATTATCAAAATCATTTCCAACTTTAGCTTAATAATAACATAACCTCAAAACCATAAATAAAGTCTCCAAATAGTTTAAGTGGCCCTTATTACAATAAATAATCATTCGAAAATACTGATAATATAAAATGCATAAATTAAGTGAAAACATCTTATGCATGGGCCACCTTGTATCCACTCCAACCCGGTCCAAGCTTTATGCATCACCTGTAAGGTTTGAGAAAAATTGGGTGAGTCACACAGACTCAGTGCATAGTTATTACACATGTCCCCACATATGGGCTTGGCCCAAATCCACACAATCACATATTAGATGATAAGGTAATATATCCACATAATTTCACATGTTGGGATTGACCCATATCCACATTGATGAACATAATTAGTCATGCAAAATGCATAAATATGCAACATGAAGCCCAACCCAACCTAGAGTCCATCCGTTACTCCTACCTTAGCAGACTCCTTGCCCAAGGCCGTGGCTAATCCACCGATCACATAGTGATCCCACATATCTTACCTTAGCAGACTTGCTGCCCAAGGCCGTGGCTAAGCCACCGATCAAATAATGATCCTCATATCTTACCTTGGCAGACTTGCTGCCCAAGGCCGTGGCTAAGCCACCGATCACATAGTGATCCACATATCTATATCCACGAGGTGACTCGAGGTCATCCTCAATCTACGGTGATGTACATAGCTATCGTCCGCCGAGATGGGCACCTAGCCAATACCTCCCTTGATGAAGCACATAGCCACCATCAAGCGCCAATGTAGCACAAGGCTAACATCAGACCACGTACATAAAGTACACCCTTTCTTTCGATAGTCACATCCCAAGTCCCATGCATATATGTGTATCATGGCAACATATCACTTGAACAATAATGCATCACATGCCATCACATTTCATATATTCATCAATGATCATTTATTATCGTAAAACTGACCTGAGTATTCGATCACCCACCACGGGTATTCACAATCTTAACCCTTAATTCGGCTACCATTAACATCATATAACATATACATAAATATAACACATACACACAAACAAGAGACAGTGCGATAACTACGCACCTGTTTTGGTACAATCGATCAAATCCCGAAATCGTCACTTGCTTAAGAACTTTGTCGAAAATTCCTTAAACAACCCTTATTAGAATCGGTCAACACTTAAAATACTCATAACATGGCCTAAGGTCGAAAGCTACATTTCACTTACCTTGATCACTTCAAATCCCGAAAGACTTCCTCCACGATGGCACTTCTCGCTGCTTACCACTAACGCCTACTAGAAGAGACTTCAAGAAAGAAGTCGACAACACCTCTCTAGAAGTTTCGGCCTTAAAGATTTGCAAAATAAAAGAGAGAATAAAATATTGAAGAATTCGGCAAATAAAGAACAATGATAGGGAGGGTTCGGCTATGGTTTTGAAAGAAGAAAGCAAATGATATGTGGATAAAAGAAATGAAGTACGTGAGTAGAAAAGAGAATAAAAATAAGAGAGGGAGGATTCGGCTTAAGCAACAATGGAAGAAAAGAAAAGAGAGTTTGGGGAAGAAAGAGGTTCGGCCAAAAGAAAGTAAAAGCAAATTTGTAAGTGTTAACAAATATGAGAAGAAAAGAATAGGAAAATGAGAACCAAAAGAGGTTCTTTTCAGTTACAATGAATTAAAAGATGAGAGGGAGGTTCCAAATGAGTTTCGACCTAATTCCTAAGAGGAAAAACAACAAACACCTAAGGACATTCGGTTTATGGTTCACTTTGGTGCACTAAGGAGAATTCGGCATACACAAGAAGGTTTCGAAAATGACACAAAACAAAGATTGAAAGCTTACCAAACTAGCCGAAAATGACCACCTAACCAAAAGAAATTTTGGGCACCAACTAGCAACCAACAATACGAAATTTGGCCACTCCCCCCCTAGGCTCCAAAACCATCCAAATACATGGACTTCAAAGTCAAACGTATCCACACAAAACTTTTCATAACAACACACCTTATATCATGCCTTATGTTCTCACATCATCCTTTAATCAATTGATTTCTTTTCCAAACATCAAACTTACCTAAACTATCATTCAACTTACCAAAGCCTTCAACAAAATCGGTCAACCCTCCCCCTAGACCAAAATGCCGTCCACATACATGGACTAATGGCCATAGAAGAGTTTCCAAAACATCACCCCATACTTCAAGCCTTATGTCCCCTTTATCCTACCATAAATAAGTACTTGCCTTTTTGCTTTAGTCTACCATCCAAAAATAACAAAGTCTATCCTTACCATAATTAAAACTTGAGCAACACATAATGTAAGGATGAATAAAAATAAAGTCCTCAATATGCCTTCCATGCTACTCGAACCACTTCCCTCAAGCAACCTTTCATGTGCCTTATCCACTATGCCACAAACTCCTCTTGTGCTTGAATTTAACACTTAATTTAACTTAAGTGTCAAGTTCACTTAATCCACTTCACTAAATTTTTAATACTAATAATTATTCTAGCTTAGCTAATAATTCCAAGCCTTCACAAAACTATACTAAGCACACAATAAACATCCTATCCGAGCTAACACAAGTAACAAGTTGATACTTTAATTTTTCCTTAAGCCCAAAGCCCAATCGGCCCAATCCTACTAGGCCCAATTTCGGGATGTTACATATATCCTTTTTCATTCTCACTTTTTGATTATGAGTGTGTCAACATTGAACTGTTATTCTAGAACTTGCCTCGATTATACAGATTGAGACCACACCTTTGATTTCATATACAGAAATGATAAAGGCACTTAGGATTTAACCCACCTACACCACTAAAAGGCCTACCTTCATAAAGTAACCCCTAGTGAACCCTGTTTAATCCTAACAACCATTTTTATTGACTCACCTACTAATTTTAACCCAAAACCATTTGTATTTGTTATCACCATTCCTTGATTACCTTTTTTTATCGAGATTTGATTTTGAGCAGTTACCTAAATATGTTTTATATTTCAGTTGTAAAAGTTCTTTCCTAATATTATTTAATTTGTTCTTTAAAAAAAGTTCAAAGTGCATTCCTTATTAGTTCTATGATTAGCTGAGCTTATATTTGTAAATTTCAAACCTTGAAGAAAAAAGCTCGTATTATTAGTTTTCAATTGATGTAATTATTTAAGACTAGTTCATTTTTCTAGTTAGGTAATTTATCAGGTCAATCTCGATTCTAACCTACTAATTCAGCCTATATCCATACCCTTAACCTAGCCCCATTACAACCCTGTAAAGACCTTTTGATTTGTGTATCATTTATTTTTACAGTGGTGGAGATTTGATTTTCGGGCAAGCCTATGGGATTAACTTTTCAGGTTCGACTTATGAGTGCTCTTTTCCTGAACCTTAAACACTTCGAGTGATTTGAGTGAATCTTTTGTGAGGATTTCAATCCTTGTCGGTTTTGAATTAAAAGATAATTATTCAGATAAAGGGAGACACTTATGTTTTCGTGATACATATGCATGTCTTATGTTGGTTGAATCTTTAGAACTCGTGGAATTAAATTATCCATGTATAAATTGTCTATGAATTATGATGAGACATTATCGATAGGAATGTTGAATTATGGAAAGTTCATTTTAATTGTAAGTTAAGAATTTTTCTTGGGGACAAGGAAAAGCTTAAGTGTGGGGGTATGTGATAAACCGTAAAAGTAACATATTTTAATCCCACATTTAGCATATTTTTGGATGATTTATCCGTTGATTTATGTAAAAAGGTGTTCTTAATCCTTTCTTTTCATGTTTTATACTCAGGAAAGCACCAGAGGATGGAACGAACGAGAAACAGGCTTAAAACAGACCAAATTTGGCCAAGAGAAAAATTGACACGGCCTGGCCCAAAGACCACACGGCCGTGCCTCATTAAAACTCCAAAGACGGCATGGCCACGATTCACACGGGCGTGTGCCATGGCTGTGTCCCTACCGTGGCCAAGAGGAGTTTTACTCGAATTTGGATACTTGAAGGCAAATAAACATATTCCGAAGCCTATTCAAACACCCAAATAGGAATCCTATTCGGATTAGGATACTTGGAGGCCAAGTAAGGCATCTCAAAGTCTATATAAACACTTAAGGGGGAAACTTGAAGAGGGTGTTCGGCAGAAGCTGAAACCCAAGGCTTTAGTCAGGGGGCGGTTAGCTAAGCCAAGGAGCCGAGCCGAAAAGGTTAAATTTGTGGGAAACACTCGAAGATAGCCAGTTGATCCATCTCAAGAAGCCGGAAATCTACTCAAGACGGAGGATCTCTCCTTCAATTCCTTCAGGGGGTTTTAGGGATTTCTTATGTTTTGTTTTATCTTTTCTTCTGAGATGTTTTCTTTTATGGTTATGAACTAAACCCTTCAGATACCTGAAGGGGATGAAACCTAAAACGGATCTTGTTATTGTTTTATGAACTATATGATAAATACTTGATTTGTTCTTAATTATGTGTTCTTAATTCTTGTGTTAATATTTCGGGGATATTGATTCAAGTATGATGTGCTTAGGTGGAGGAGCAAAAGTCCCACCTAAGAGCAGATCTAGCATAATTAAGCAGAGTTCATCACACGCCTAGAGATAGGGTGAGGAGATTTTGCCAGATTAGGGTGAAACCTAATATGGGAGTCCATAGATCGAGTTAATACGATTCTAGGGGTTTTAATTAGAAAGAGATTTCAATTAATCAACCTAGGATTAGACGTTATTCGCCTCGAGAGAGGGTTTAATATAAATTAAGGAATCTTACGGATTAAGTCAAGTGAATACATCGTCTAGTTTAGTGTTAGATAACAAGTAAAGTCTAGGCGGATTCTTCCTAAGGGTATCTGTAACATCCTTAAATCGGGGTCTCTGTATTTTGCATTTGGTTGCATGTGAGGTTATGTTTGCTGTGTTTGGTTGGTATGTTTTAGGGTCTAGGCATGACCTTGGGTTAGTCGTGGGTCATAGGCAAATTTTTTTCTTTTAGCACTTAAGAGAAAGGAGCTAGAGGAAATAGGGATTAAAAGAATTTATTTGAGGTTTTAGACACAAGAATCCAAGTGGTAAAGTGGCAAAGGAGGCGCTACTTAGGTGCAAGGGAGGTGACGCCACAGGGAGCAAGGAGGACCTTGGTTCGAGCTGCAGAAATCCCCCTTTGTGTCTTTATTTTTGACGCCACAAGCTAGAGGAGAAGTGCTCAGGATGGACTCTCGGGGATAAGGATGGAAGGAGTCAACCTATTTGAAATGGATGGAAGGGAGAAAAATTTGGTGTTTGACTCATTCAAAATTGTTTGAATGAGTGGATGAGAGGAATTCAAGGAGAAGTGAAGGGGACGGCAAGTGTTTGGTGTTTAGCCGAATTGTGAGTGGTGGTGTGAGTTGGGAAGCAATCGGTTTTGGTCCTTTTGGGGTGGTGGCCGAATGTGCTTATGTTGGTAGCTAAAAATCGGCAAAGCTTGGAAGGTCTTGCTCTTTTTTTTGTGTTTATTGTCTAGCCGAAACCTCAATTGCACCCCTCTCAATCTCTCTTTTCTCTTTTCGGCATATTAGGTGCTTGGCCGAACCATTTTTGTTTTCTTTGTAAAAGCCGAAACTCAAGTGGCATTCTTCCTCTTTTCTTTGGGTTGCCTATTGCCAAAACCCTTCTTTTCTATTTCATTCATCTTCTCCATCTTCACCATCTTCAAGAGCCGAAACTTGCTTGCATCTTCTTCTCTTTATTTTGTTCAAAAGTCGAAAGCAATACTCCCTTCTCTATTCGATTTCTCTTCTCAAAATACTTGTGCCGAAATACCCAACTTTCCTCTCTTCTCCCTTGGATTAGTCAGTACCCCTAGTGAAGGTATTATGGTGGAACCATGGCACGGAGGAGGCCACGTGGGAACCAGAGGATGTGATGCGGCAGCAATACCCTCAACTCTTCTGACCAGTAATTTCGAGGCCGAAATTATTTTTAAGGGGTAGAACTGTAACATCCTTAAATCGGGGTCTCTGCATTTTGCATGTGGTTGCATGTGAGGTTATGTTTGCTGTGTTTGGTTGGTATGTTTTAGGGTCTGGGCATGACCTTGGATTAGTCCTGGGTCATAGCCAAAATTTTTTGTTTTAGCACTTAAGAGAAAGGAGCTAGGGGAAATAGGGGTTAAAAGAATTTATTTGAGGTTTTAGACACAAGAATCCAAGTGGTAAAGTGGCAAGGGAGGCGCTACTTAGGTGCAAGGGAGGTGACGCCACAGGGAGCAAGGAGGACCTTGGTTCGAGCAACAAAAATCCCCTTTGTGTCTTTATTTTTGACGCCACAAGCTAGAGGAGAAGTGCTCAGGATGGACTCTCGGGGATAAGGATGGAAGGAGTCAACCTATTTGAAATGGATGGAAGGGAGAAAATTATGGTGGAACCAGTGGTTTTGACCACACGGGGTAGATAAAGGAGATCAGACGGTTAGGTTATGGGTTGCATAATCTGCATGTTTTACTGATGATCTGTGTAAGTGCTTAAACCATCGGGTTGGGGATTTATACACTGAGTCTCAGTGACTCACCTCTTCCCTTATATTTTGCAGATGAGGCATAGATCGCGGATATGGAGCCGAGGAGGACTCGAGGTGGCCATGCATCTTAGTTTGGTTTTAGACTTTAAACTACTATTTCGATTTTATTAATTTTCTTTTAATTTGGTTTTGGGTTTGTAATAAGGCCGCTAGTATTATTTTGGGTTTTAATTACTTGCTTTTATTTTGATTATAATATACATATATTGGATTTATGGACTTGTTAAATTAACCGGTACAAAGCAATGTTTTCAAAACTATAACTCTTTCGGGTTTTTAAAACGTTACTATCGGGTAACACAACTTATAAGATGACAACAAAGGCAACTTGAATGTTTTAAACTTAAATTTTCAAACAACTTCAAATGTAAAAGGTTTTATACTTGATAATACTAGTCACATCCCGTTTTTAACAAGTATCGTATGTTTTCTAAAATATGTAACAACCAATAGATTTTCAAATATGGGTTTTCAGGTAACCATCACACGATTTCAATACCATCTTAAACAAGCATTTCAACACTTTTAAAACTACAAAAGGGTTTTCTAAGAAGATTATCCGACAGGCTTTTGGTTTAAAAATGTTTTCACTCCGTAGCATGCCAGATCCGGTCGTGGTGTGTTGACCGGGTTTGGGGTGTTACAGTATCGTCTTAATCAAATGAGTTTTTCTAACAGTATTTCCCCGATTCATTTTTTTGTCTTTGCATCTTTAGCTTAGTAGTTAATTAAAATTAGATTAAAACAACTTCACTTATTTTAGGCTAGATAATAAAAAGAAAGTTAGTATTAGTTCTTTTAGTTCGTTTGAGTTCGACATTCTAGTCTTGCCTAAGCTATACTACTGTTCGATAGGTGCACTTCCCTTAAGTCATTATCAGAGTTAGTTTCCAGGTTCGATCATTCTCATTTATAAATTTAAAACTCTGAAAAATAACAATCAATAAACTACCAATTAAACATGGAATTGTAAAACTCCCTGGATCTTTTAATTTCTGTGGTAGTTTATTTTGCAACATTGATGAGCACACTGCATTTAGTTCCACATGTGATGCTTCGTCTATCTTTTGTTTGTTCATCAATAGCTCCCTTAAGAATTTCCTAGAATCTGGTATCTACGAAAGAGCTTCAAGTAATGGTAAGTTGATATGTAATTTCTTTAAAAGTTTAAGAAACTTACCGAACTGTTCCTTTGTGTCGTCTCTTTTTATTGCTTCGGGATATGGTATGCAAGGTTGGTACTCTTTGATTACCGGTTTTGGTTTTACCTCGACCTTTCCTTATTCTACCAAATTCTTTTGCCTTAAATTGGGCTCGTCTAACCCTTCACTATCTTGAGCTATTATGGCTTGAATTTGGTCTTTTGGGTTAGTCTCGGTGTTGCTCGGTAGTCTTCCCTGTGGTCTCTCAGAGATCTGCTTAGCAAGTTGCCCGATTTGATCCTTGAGCTCCTGTGTTGATTTTTCAAGTTGATTTTTAAAGGACGTCTCAGTATTTTGAAAACGTGTTTCTGTGGCTGCCATGAATTTTGTCAGCATCTCCTCGAGGTTTGGCCTTTTTTCCTGTGGGTAGGGCTGTTGTTGGAAGTTTTGGGATGGTTGTTTTCTTTTATTTCCTTGGCAACCCCATGAGAAATTGGGGTGGTTATTCTAACCTGGATTATAAGTATTACTATAAGGTTATTGTTAGATAGGAAATTGTTACCCATATAGTTCATTTGTTCGCTCTCCATGCCCTGTCCGTAAGGTGGGTACTCAGGATTCGCCACTCCTTCACTTGCGTCACACTGCATAACTGGATGTGCCTGTGAAGAACCATATACACCATCAAATTTTTTATGTAACAACTCGCTTTGATTTGATAGCGCGCATATCTTGTATCGAGGTTGAAAACTTCGGCTGCTTTGGCTGGCCTTGTCCTTGTAACTTGCCACTGATAGTTATTCAATGACATCTCCTCTATAAACTCGTAGGCCACTTCAAGTGTTTTTTTGTTCAGGGTTTCGCCGGCGGCTGTATCGATTAATTGCCGTGTTGAAGGGTTCAGACCATTGTAAAAAGTTTGGACCTGTAGCGACAAAGGTAATCCGTGGTGTAGGCACCTCTTCAACAAATCTTTGTATCTCTCCCATGCATCGTAAAGTGTCTCTAAATCCATCTGCACAAAGGAAGAGATATCATTCCTCAACTTGGCCGTTTTGGCTGGCAGAAAATATTTTAATAAGAATTTTTCGGTCATTTGATCCCATGTAGTGATTGACCCTCGTGGAAGAGAATGCAACCACTGTTTGGCTTTATTTCTCAAAGAAAAGGGAAATAACCGAAGATGGATGGCATCATCAGAAAAGCCATTTATTTTGAAGGTATCACAAAATTCTAGAAAATTTGCTAGGTGTGTGTTAGGATCCTCATCCTGCAAACCATCAAACTGGACAAACTGTTGTATCATCTGTATAGTGTTAGGTTTCAGTTCAAAATTATTTGCAGCAATAGTAGGACTAACAATACTTGACTCAGTTCCTATTAAACTAGTTTTAGCATAATCATACATAGTGCGAGGAGCATGATTTTCGACCATCTCTGGTGGTGGCGGATGATTTTCAGCCATCTCTTCTATAGTATTTATTTCGGCTTCTTGCTCTTCTTCTATGTAGTTTAGGCTTCGCCTTTTTTCTCTGTGATTTCTGCGAACGGTACCTTCAATATCGCTGGCGTAACGTAGGGGTCCTGTCGGGTTCCTTCTAGTAATAAACTAGAGGTACCTGAAAGGAACGAAAGAAGGAAGAAAAATTTAGAAAAGTTAAAAATAAAAAAATTGCAAAAAAAATAAAAATGGTTAAAGTAATAAAAATTGAGCTTTCTTAATATTTTAGTTCCCTAGCAACGGCGCCAAAAACTTGATCGTTGTTTTATGCGATGTCAAAGTCTTAAAATTTATATAAAGAATGATCGAACCTAGAAACTAACTATGACAATGATTTGAGGTAAGCACACTTATCGAACAATAGTATAGTTAAGGCAAGACCGGAATGTCGAACCCAAAGGAACCAAAAGTACTAATACTAACTCTCTTTTTATTATTTAGCCTAAGATTTAAGTGGATTTTTATCTAATCTAAAATTAACTATCTACAAAACTAAACTAAAGACTCTAAGACAAAGAAGAATGAAATTGGGAAAATAACTTTGAGGAAAAACCAATTGATTAAGACGACACCAAAGAAAGAATCCACCTAGACTTCACTTGTTATTTAACTCTGAACCAGACGATTTATTCATTTGACTTGATCTGTAAGATTCCCTAAGTTATATTAATCCCTCTCTCGAGGCGACTAACGTCTAACCCTAGGTTGATTAATTGAAATCTCTTTCTAATTAAAACCCTTAAAATTGCATTAACTCGATCTATGGACTCCCATATTAGGTTTCACCCTAATCCGGAAAAATATGTCACCCTATCTCTAGGCGTGCAATCAACTCCACTTAATTATGCTAGATCTACTCTTAGGTAGGGACTTTTGCTCCTCCACCTAAGCACATCATACTTGAATTAATACCTCGGAAATATCAACACAAGAATTAAGAACACATAATTAAGAACAAGTCAAATATTTATCATATAGTTCAGAAAACAATAACAGTTCATCTTAGGTTTCATCCCCCTCAGGTATCTGAGGGTTTAGTTCATAACAATAAAAGAAAACATCTCAGAAGAAAAGACAAAACAAAACATAAGAAATCCCTAAAACCCCCATGAAGGAATTGAAGGAGAGATCCTCCGTCTTGAGTATGATTCCGGCTTCTTGAGATGAATCAACTGGCTATCTTCGAGTAAATCCCCACAAATATGCCCTCTTTGGCCTAGCTGGATGCCCCCTGATTAAAGTCTTAGGTTCCGGCTTCTGCCGAACTCCCTTTTAGGTTGCCCCTAAGGTGTTTATATAGGCTTTGAGATGCCTTACTTGGCCCCTAGGTATCCTAATCCAAGTGGAATTCCTACTAGGGTGTTAAAATAGGCTTTGAAATGTGTTTCTTTGCCTCCAAGTATCCTATTCTAAGTGTAATTCCTCTTATTCACGTCAGGGACACACCCGTGTAAGTCGTGGCTAGGCCATGTTCGAAGCTGTTGAATGAGGCACGGCTGTGTGGTCTTGGGCCTGGGTCGTGTAGATTTTGTGATATGGCCCATTTACTCCGTTTTGGGCCCGTTTTCCTTTCTTTTCTTCATCCAGTGCTCTTCTGAGTATAAAACATGAAAACAAAGGATTAAGAGCACCAAATTACATAATTCAAGGCTTAAATAAACCAAAAGCATGCTAAATTTGGGTTTAAAATATATTACTTTTATGGTTTATTACCCTTTCAACTGGTCAAACAAGTCATCAATTCTTGGCAAATGATACTTGTTCTTTACCGTTACCTTGTTGAGCTATCGATAATCGATACAAAGTCTCATAGATCAGTCTTTCTTCTTTACAAATAATACCGGTGCACCCCAGGGAGAAAAACTTGGTCTTGCAAAACCCTTATCTGTTGTAACACCCCTTACCTGTATTCAACGTCGGAATAGGGTACGAGGCATTACCGGACTTAACTCTCTTGAACATACAACTTTGGGTTTAAAATTTCATTTCCAACTTAAGACTTCTCATGCATATGCATAACATCCTTATCATGGGCCTACAAGGCCTTAAACATACATTCGGAAGGTCTCAGAATTTAACTGGAAACTTTCACGCACTTAGAAAAATTTTGCCTCAACAGAGGCCACATACCCGTGTGGGCAGGCGTATGGGCAGACGTGTGGTCACACACGCCCATGTTGCTAGCCAATGTGGAGTTTATTTTCACTTCAAGCCTACAAGGGTTTTCACATGGCTGGGCACACGCCCATCTCTTTGGCCCGTGTCCTCCATACGGCCTAGACACGTCCGCACCCTCACCCGTGTGTGAAAAACCTTATAAGGGGCACACGGCCTAGGTACACACCCGTGTGTCTAGCCCGTGGTCGACACTGAATTGCAACATTAACATGCAGGGGGCACACGGCCTAGTCACACACCCGTGGGACTAACCATGTGTCACACACGGCCTAAACACACGCCCATGTGTCTACCCGTGTGGAACAATTCAAGGCTATTTTCCAAGCCATTTAGCCACCCTAACTTGCACACATTCACACATCATCACATATCATTCTCAAACCATCAGTTATAATACTTCAATTTTCACATTTTAACCATGAAAACCAAACTATCTTCCCATATACGAGAAAGCGTTCTCGCTAGCAAAAATACAAACGACATAAGCCATCATACGTGTCTATACACACTTGATCCATCAATCGTTTTAGGCCAACACATTTGGCTACATTAACTATGATTCAATTAAACAAAAGATAAGATCCCTATACATGCCATATCTCAAGAAGACCTGAAAACTTATACCCAAGTGGCTGCTCGATAGTGTGACAGCATCTCCGGCGGTCTCCAACCCGAGCTAGTTAAGTTAAACTATAAGAGATAGGAAAGGAAGAGGAGTAAGCAATAACGCTTAGTAAGTTCATATGCAAATATAAATCAACTATTGACATTCATTTATTTTACTCCACAACAAAGGCATGGTTACTCATTCCAAACCTTCACATATCACAAATACATAACGTAAAACATTGTTCACCTTTACTAGCATTTATACCCTGCATTTATCACCACAAAGCCACATGCAAAGTTTCACTTAGTCAAGTTTCTTGAAATCACCTCGGAATAATAATAAATAAGGTGGTACAGCACATAGCCCACCATTAATACTAAACACGATGGCATCGCACACAGCCCATCGATTACATCAATAAGGTGGTATTGCACATAGCCCACCATTGATAATGAATACAATGGTATCGCACACAGCCCATCGTAAATAAATATTAAAGGGGTATCGCACACAACCCACCATTTAATTACACATTCATAGATATTTATCCACATCCATTTTCCTATTTCGAATGCTCATCTACAATAATCGTTCGCATTCACACAGTGCATTAATAAGTATAACATATGAAATCAAGAGACATCGTTTACACATGAACTTACCATGGGTTCATCACATACCGGATTCACTTCAAATGAGTTCTGGGCACATATATGTACCACTCATGACATGTCCACCTACTTTCTCATTTTCAACATAACTGTTGAATCATTCAAAATGCTAAAGGATACTCTCGAGTATCATACATTTAGTATCATATCAACATCATATCCCCGATAGGGACTTACATGAAATATCATATCGATGCTATGTCCCTAACATGGTCTTATACAAAATCTCACACCAAGGCCATAGTCCAAATATGGTCTTACACGGGACATTAATTATTGTAGTATTATGATATTTGCCTTCCATTCTATACTAAAGTTAAATTGGAGATTTTCATTTCTTGACATATCGTCAAAAATTATTTAATATATATTTGTAAAGACAATACACAATTCATTCAACATTGAAATATTAAATACCTCACATAAGATTGCATTATTTGCACACGAACTTACCTCGATTCCAAAAAAGGTAAAAAGGGACTTATTTGTCCACGTTTCTCTTTTCTGCTGTTCTAGGTCTGAATCTCGTTTGCTTTGATCTATAACAATAAAATTTACCCATTTGATCACCACACTAATCAATACATTTTAAAATTTCTGCTTTGGCAAAATTACCATTTTACCCTTGGACTTTGGCAAAATTACAATTTTACCCCTAGGCTCGTATGTTGATTTTCATCCAACTTATTTGTTAATGAAGCCTATCCAGTTCATATTCCCTCCTATAGCAACTCAAGATTTCAACTATTACACATTTACCACTTATTTCACAACTTTTACACAAAAGTCCTTTTAAGTGTTTTCATGGTAACACCTTTCACAAAAGTTGTTCATCTAACAACTAAGACTCATTTTCTTCCATAAAAATACAAAAAAAGACTTAATTGATCTCATGGAAAAACCCTAGACTCTTAACCATTTTGCAAAATGGTCCCCTTATTAGCTAACTTAAGCTTTAGGGGTTCCAAAAGTATAAAAATTTTCAAGAAAGACCACCAAAATCACTTACTTACAAGGAAGAAAGCTTGGCTAAAATTTTGAGTTCTCAACCCCCATTTTTGCTGCTAATTTTCGGTGGAGAGATGGAGAGAAAAGGTGATATTTTCTTTTCTTTATTTTATGATAAAATAAATTTTTATCACCAAATTTCACCTAACCAAATGACAAAGTCTATTTTTTGTCTCCTATGGCTAGCCATCACTCCCCCCATGGTCTATTTGCACTATAAGTATCTCCAATTAATATTCTATGGCTATTTGGCACCTCTAGCAAATAAAATAGAACTTTCGCATTTTATGCGATTTAGTCCTATTTCGCGATTAAGCCTGAAATTGCTAAAATTAAAGCACCAAAATTTTCATACACCCTTATAATAATGCTATAACTCATAAATTAAAATTAAAATAATTTTCTCTGACCTCGAATTAGTGGTCTCAAGACCACTGTTCCGACTAGCCCCTAAATCAGGCTATTACATCTGTCAACTCTTGCAACTAAGCTTTTAATTCTTTCAATTCAGTCGGAGCCATTCTATACGGAGCAATCAATATCGATGAAGTCCCTGGCACTAAATCAATACTAAACTCAACTTCTCTAATCAGTGGCAACCCAGGCAACTCTTCTAGAAAAACATCCAGATATTCATAAACTACCGGCACTGATTCAATTTTCAATTCAGTTTTTTTGTATTCAACACATAAGCTAGATAAGCTTCACAACCTTTTTTTACATATCTTTGGCCAGACATCGAAGAGATCACAACAGGTAACTCACCCGACTTATCTGAATCAATCCGAAGAATTTCACCATTTTCACATTTCAATTCAATAATTTTCCGTCTACAATTCACTACCACATCATGCAGTGTCAACCAATCCATACCCAAAATAATGTCAAACTCATCAAATGACACAACATTAAATCAGCCAGAAAACAGTGACCTCAAATCATCAAGGGACAATTCTTGCAAACTCTATCAAATAATACATGCTTTTCTAAGGGGTTTGATACTTTAATGACAAACTCAGTAAACTCAACAGGCAAGCTCTTAATAGTTACCAATTTCATGCAAACATAAGAATGAGTTGATCCAGGATCAATCAATGCAACTACATTAGTATTATAGAGAGAAAAAGTACCAGTGATAACATCGGGAGATGTCGCTTCTTCGCGAGCAAGGATAGCATAGGCTCTAGCAGGTGCTCTAGCCTCGGATCTTACAGTTGAATCTTTGGTGACACCTTTACAACTGGCCACATTCCCCGTATTCCTCGGGGGTCTCCCTCTAGTGGCAGTGTTGCCTGATCTTGCATTCTGAATTCTGTCTTTCTCAGCCATCAAGAGGCAGTCTCAAATAAAATGGTCATGTGAGCCACACTTAAAGTAAGCCCGATCATTCATTCTACATTCACCGGGATGTTGCCTACCACAGTGTTGACATTCAGGTCGATTGTGTCTAACATTACCAATACTCGCTATCGACGTAGTTTGGGCTTTAGAACCCGAATATTGTTTCTCACGATCTCTGTTGGCATACCCAGCTAAAGCACTCGAACGAGCATACAAATCTCTCAATTTCTTAGACCAGGATTGAAATGACTTACTCATCTGCCTTTTTCTTGCATCTCTAGCCTTAGACTCAGCTTTCCTCTTCCCCTTGCTTCAGACTTACAAGCTCGGTCGACTAGCACCACAAATTCTTTCAGCTCAAGAACTCCAACTAAAAACTGAATATCCTCATTCAACCCCTCTTCGAACCTTTTACACATGATAGCCTTGGTGAAAACACACTCTGTAACATCCTTAAATCAGGGTCTCTGCATTTTGTTTGTGTTGCATTTGATGAATTGTCTATTATGGTTATTTATCGTGTTTTGGGGTCTAGGTATAACCCTGGGTTAGGCCCGAGTTAGGGTTAAAATTTTGTTTTAGTGATTTGACAAGAGGGAGCTAGGGGTGTGAGGTGTTAAAAGAATTTATTGGAGGAATTAGACACAAGAAGTGCCTTGGTAAAGTGGCAAGGAGGCGCTACTTAAGGCTTGGAGGAGGTGATGCCACAGGGAGCAAGAAGGACCTTGGTTCGAGCTGCAGAAATCCCCCTTTGTGTATTTATTTTTGACGCCACAAGTAAGGAATGGAGTGCTCAGGATGGACTCTAGAAGATAAGGATGGAAGGGGTCAAACAGATTTGAATTGATGGAGGAGAGGAAATTTAGGAGTTTGGATATTTTCAAACTCATTTGAAGAGAGTTGGCCGAATTTGAACTCTGGGGAAGGGGTGTTCAGCCGAATTTGGAAAGGTGATTTGGGGGAAGTGTGCAATCAGTTTTGGAGTAAAGTTTGGGGGTGTGTCGAATTTGAGTGGCTTGTTAGAGTCAAACCGAAGCTTCTTTTGCACTATTTTCTTTTCTACATTCGACATTTGGGGAGGGGAGTGCTTGGCCGAATCATTGAATGTTATTTCTTGAAAGAGCCGAAACTTGCTTGCATCTTCTCTTCTTCTTTTTACTCAAAGCCGAAACTCAATGCCCTCTCTTCTTTTCTATGCCTTTTTGGTCATTCATTGTTAGTCGAACCTGTTCCTTGCCGAATCCATCTTTTGCTCACTTTTTTTCTTCTTCCTATTTTGATCATAGCCGAAACTTCATCCACTCTTCCTTGTCGAAATCAATCCTATTCCATCTTATTCGATCTTTTCCTTGTTTGAAAAGCCGAAACCGTGGGAATCTCTTCTTTTCCCTTCTTTCAGTGTTTGGCCGAATACTTTGCTCATTGGCCCCCTTCTCTTGCGTTTTCTTTTTGTCATATCAAGTGCCGAAATCAAGTTTACTTTTGGGGATATAGCCGAATCTTCTGGTAAGGGATCTGTTCTTTTCTTCTTGACCGATTTGAGTAAGGCCGAACCTTTTCTGTCTTTCTTTTAATATTTCTTCAATTGTGGTAACTTAGATCTTAACTTCACTCTTGTCCTATGTTGATAGCCGAAACCCTTAAACATTAGTAAGGGGTGCCGATCTGTGGTGGTTAGGAGCCGAATCAATTGTCAAGGTAAAGGGCGACTAACTCATGTGGTCTCAGGTTTTATGTTATGGTCGAATGGCCTTTGGTCTCTAAATGGAATGTTAAAACTAATTGCAGGGAGGGCTATAGTCGAATATAGTGAGCCTTCGAGATTTGGTGGTCTATCTAGGTAAAGGTGTTATCATTTCAAGACCTCTTTCGTAATCGTTCAAAAAGTCGAAGGCTAACCATTTATGTATATTAAGGTTTAGCCGATTGCAAGGGAGATCATCACTTGGTTTTGGGATTTGGTTGGAAACCAAATCGGCACTAAGGTGAGAAATTATTTTCATGCGTTGTATTTTCGGGATTTTTTGGATAAGCCGAATGGCTTTAGACCTAAAGGTATATGTGTGTTGGCCGATTGTAGGAGGAAAACAACGTCTCAGGATTTCACTAGTTTCATATAGTTTCGGGATTCGTACTTAGATCTGCGATTAGACAGGTGTGTAAATGCTTACACACTTTATTAGTATAATAATGCTTATTATGTTACTATTATAACCATTGATATTAGAGACTTTGCCTTGTGGGCATGAGCTTGGAAACCGGGTAAGTCCCCTGTTATGTGATTTTTGGTATACATCATCATGATCTGTTAAATGCTATGTTATATGTTATTTGCATGATCATTCGATATTATGACACGTATGTTATGAACATGATGATGGGTTTGATGAGAGGAGGGGGATGATTCATTATGGACTGTCACCAGTGGTTTTGACCACAAGATGGGTTGGCCCCATCATTTGATATTTGTGACTACGGTCACCAGTGATTTTGACCACACTATTATCATTATTTGTGACTAAGTCCCAGTGGTTTTGACCACACGATTGATATTTGTGACTACGTCACCAGTGGTTTTGACCACACATGGATTATTGTGACTCGTCCTAGTGGTTTGGTACCACAGTGGGTTGGCCCCACCTAATATATTACGGAATTGTCATCAGTGGTTTTGACCACACGATGGGTTGGCCCCATCACTTGATTTGTGACTTCGGTCACCAGTGGTTTTGACCACACCGATATATATTTGTGACTTCGGTCACCAGTGGTTTTGACCACCAGTGGTTTTGACCACACGGGGTAGATAAAGGAGATCGGATGGTAAGGTTATGGGGTTGCATGATTTGCATGTTTTGCTAATGATCTGGGTAAGTGGTTGAATTATTGGCTTGGGGATTTATACACTGAGTTTCGGTGACTCACCCCTTCCCTTATATTTTGCAGATGAGGCATAGACCGCAGATATGGAGCTGGGGAGGACTCAAGGTGGCCATGCATCTTAGTTGGTTTTGGACTTTAAACTGCTATTTTGATCTTATCGATTTTCTTTTAATTTGGTTTTGGGTTTGTAATAAGGCCGCTAGTATTATTTTGGGTTTTTAATTACTTGTTTTTAATTTGATTATTTTATACAGATATTGGATTTATAGACTTGATAAATTAACCGGTAAAAAGCAATGTTTTCAAAACTATAACTCTTTCGGGTTTTTAAAACGTTACTATCGGGTAACACAACTTATAAGATGATAACAAAGGTAACCTGAATGTCTTAAACTTAAATTTTCAAACGACTTCAAATGTAAAAGGTTTTGCACTTGATAATACTCATCACATCCCGTTTTTAACAAGTTTCGTATGCTTTCTAAAATTTGTAACAACAAGTGGATTTTCAAACATGGGTTTCAAAGCTACCATCACACAATTTCAATATCAGCTTTAGCAAGGATTTCTGAACTCTTAAAACTATGAAAGGGGTTTTTATAAGAAAATTTTCTGACAAACTTTTGGTTCAAAAATGTTTTCACTCCGTAGCATGCCAGATTCGGACGTGGTGTGTTGACCGAGTTTAGGGTGTTACAATTTTGGTATCAGAGCCAGTTTCAATAGCTCGGCTGTGGGCTGAGGCCCAAAAATGTTTAAAAAGGGATTGTGAAAGGCTGTTAAGGGAAAAAGAACAGTGGTGAAAGCATGGCACCGAGTCTTCGGCACCAATCCGCCCAGGTAAGTACCCCAAATTATTGCTTTTGATGATATGATTATATGATTATGATGATGATGGCATGACTGAATATTAGTAGGAACGATTGTAGAGACATGAACCATAGGATGATGTGTACTCGCGAAACAATTCTTTACGAAAACTTCTCATAAGACTGTGCTTTAACAGACAGTGGAATAAAAGTCTAACGCATAAAACTTATAATCAGCTTGAATATATCGGTAGACATGAGTGCACGTAGACGTGGGCGTAACACTCGTGGACGAGGTAGGGGTAGGATGATTGTCTCGGAACCAGTAGGGTCCGGACATGGTTCAAAAAATGAGGTACCACCGCTGTCAGCTGTGGGCGCGAAATATCAGGATTAGACGGGTGGTAATGATGCAGTGTCGCAGGCTGTGCTGCGAGTGCTGGAGAGGGTTGTGAGTGCAGGAGTTGGAACAGGAGCTCAGAAATCTGTGACCGAGCAACTCAAAGCTAATGGTGCAGAGGTATTCGGAGGTGTGTCTGGTGTGGCACCTAGTACGGCGGAGTATTGGTTGGAGGCGACAGAACGTATCATGGATGACCTAGATTTTTCAGCTGAGGAAAAGCTGAAGGGAATTGTATCTCTGCTTCGGGATGAGTCATATCAGTGGTGGCTCACAGTTAGGGATGGAGCGATGGTAGATGACCTCACTTGGGAATTCTTTAGGGCAGCTTATCAGAGAAAGTACATAGGGGCTAGGGGCTAGTAATGTTGATGCGCAACGCAGAGCTTTCTTGAGCTTGGTCCAAGGTAATAAGACTGTAGTAGAATATGAGGCGGAATTCCTTCGGTTGAGTCAGTATGCTCGGGGTATTGTGGGTACCAAGCATAAGCGCTGTGTTAGATTTGAGGATGGGCTGAGAGACGAGCTGCGGATAATAATTGCGCCACAGCAGGAACGAGAGTTTGCCGTTCTAATGGAGAAAACTAAGGTTGCTAAAGGGGTAAGACAGTCTGTATGGCGGAATCAGGATAGGGGTTGGAATAAAAGGAGTTCTGGATCATCTGGGTTTTGGGAATCGCAGAGAAAGGGTTAGATATAGTGGGCGAATCAAGCTAGGCCTCTGCTTTGCTAACACTCGCGGCCGCTTACGGTGTGCTTGGTGTGGAAAGTCTCACACGGAGAGTCTTTGGGTCTGGTAATAGAGGATGCTTTGAGTGTGGCTCGATGGGGCATCGAGTTAGAGATTGTCCACAGAGATCAGCTAGGCTGCGATCGAGGAAACAGAATCGCATACGATTTAGGAGAGATAATCGCAGCGCAGCAGAGGCCGTGGTTCGAGCGGGGAGGTAATGGATCTAGTAGAGGCTGTGGAGCACCGGGCAGAGGTGCAGGTGGTACAGAGGTGAGACAGCCTGGGTTGGTCTACGCTGAGAGGCGTCGAGAGGAGGGCGACGCACCGGACGTCATAACCGGTACGTTCTTAATATTTGGAGTACCTTATAATGCTTTAATTGATGTTGGTTCGACGCACTCGTATGTTGCTAGTAGCATAGTGGAAACCATGAACTTAGACTCTGAGATTACTTCTAGGAAGATGATAGTGATAAGCCCTCTAGGTCACTTTGTAGAAGTAAGTAAGCTACATAGGGATGTACCCCTAGAACTTCAAGGGGTCGTATTTTTGGCTGATTTGATGGAATTGCTGTTTGGGGAGTTCGATCTGATTCTCGGGATGGATTGGCTGGTAAAGTATCAATCTAGCTTTGATTGCGCAGCTAAGCGCATGGTGTTGAAGACCATGGAAGGTGATGAGGTGATAATGATAGGTAATAGGAGAGATTACTTATCTAATGTTGTCTCTGCACTGAAGGCTGAGAAAATGGTTAGGAAGGGTTGTGAATCATTTTTGGTGCATGTTTGTGCTTTGGAAGCTAAGGATACAGCAGTGAAGAATGTCTGAACTGTAGGGGAATTTGCTAATGTTTTTCCAGAGGAACTCCCGGGTATACCTCCTGACCGTGAGGTTGAGTTCGGTATAGACTTGTTACCCGAAACTGCGCTAGTATCTATTATTCCTTATAGGATGGCGTCGAAAAAATTGGGGGAGTTAAAGGCTCAGATTCAGGAATTGTTGGACAGAGGTTTCATCCGGCCGAGTGTATCACCTTGGGAGCTCCAGTGCTTTTTGTTAAGAAGAAGGATGGTACGATGCGGATGTGTATAGACTACCGCCAGCTGAACAAGTTGACAATCAAGAACAGGTATCCTTTGCCCCGGATTGACGACTTGTTTGATCAACTCAAGGGTGCATCAGTTTTCTCTAAGACTGACCTTAGGTCAGGGTATCATCAGCTCAAAGTGAAGGAGGCTGATATTCATAAGACGGCATTTCATACTCAGTATGGGCACTACGAATTTCTGGTAATGCCTTTCGGTTTGACCAATGCACCGGCAGCATTCATGGACATGATGAATCGGGTGTTTTAGCCGTATTTAGATCAGTTTGTCGTAGGGTTTATAGACGACATTTTGGTGTACTCAAAGTCTAAGGAGGAACATGACGCGCATCTTCGAGTGGTTTTGCAGGTTCTGAGGGAAAAGCAGTTGTACGATAAGTTTAGTAAGTGTGAGTTCTGGCTTAATGAGGTAACTTTCTTGGGTCATGTTGTATCAGCGGAGGGGATTAGGGTGGATCCTCAAAAGATTGAGGCAGTGTTGGATTGGAAACCACCTAAGTCGGTTGCAGAGATTCAGAGATTTCTGGGTTTGGCAGGATACTATAGAAGGTTTGTAGAAGGGTTTTCCTTGATTGCAGCACCGTTGACTAAGCTGTTGAGAAAAGGGGTTCCATTTGTATGGACTGAGAAACAACAAGAGAGTTTTGATAAGTTGAAGAAGATTTTGACTGAAGCTCCGGTTTTGATTCAGCTTGAGGTAGGGAAGGAATTCACGGTTTATTGTGATGCATCGCATACTGGCTTAGGGTGTGTGCTGATGCAAGATGGAAAAGTGGTTGCTTATGCATATCGGCAGTTGAGGCTTCATGAAGGTAACTATCCGACACATGACTTGGAATTGGCTGCAGTGGTTTTTGCCTTGAAGATTTGGAGGCATTACTTATATGGAGAAAAGTCAATAGTTTACATGGATCACAAGAGTCTGAAGTACCTCTTGACTCAGAAGGATTTAAATTTGAGGCAGTGAAGGTGGATCGAACTGTTGAAATATTACGACTGTTCGATTGAATACCATCCGGGTAAGGCTAACGTAGTAGCTGATGCATTGAGTCGTAAGGTGGTAGCGGACTTGCGAGCGATGTTTGCTCATCTTAGCCTGTATGATGATGGGAGTCTTTTGGAAGAATTGCAGGTTAAGCCATCTTGGATTGATTAGGTTAATGAGAGGCAGCTGACAGATGAGGTTTTGAGTTCTCAGAGGTTACAAGTGCAGAACGGTGAATCCGAAGGTTACAGTTTGGGCAGTGATGGAGTACTATGTTTTCAGGGGAAGGTATGTATGCCTAAGGATGTTGACTTGAGACAGCGGATTCTTCAGGAAGCTCATAGCAACCCATACGCTATGCATCCTAGAGGCAATAAGATGTATCATGATTTAAGGGAATAGTTCTGGTGGCCAGGCCTTAAGCGTGAAGTAACTGAGTTTGTGGGCAAGTGTTTGACATGCCAGCAGGTCAAGGCTGAGCATCAGTTATCGTCAGGGTTGTTACGGCCGGTAAAGATCCCACAGTGGAAGTAGGAAAGGATTACGATGGATTTCGTCAGTGGGCTTCCCCTTACGCCTAGTAAGAAGGACTCAGTCTGGGTAATTGTGGATCGTTTGACTAAGTCAGCTCATTTCATACCAGTAAGGGTTGATTATTCACTTCAGAAGTAAGCCAAGTTGTATGTGGCAGAGATAGTACGATTGCATGGAGTGCCTGTGTCAATTATTTCGGATAGGGATCCCAGGTTTACGTCGAGGTTTTGGAAAGCTTTACATCAGGCTTTGGGTACAAGGTTGGATTTTAGCACGGCTTTTCATCCGCAGTCTGATGGACAGTCTGAAAGGATAATCCAGATTCTGGAAGATATGTTAAGGGGCTGTGTTTTGGATTTCTGTGGTAGTTGGGAGGAGTACCTACCTTTGGCAGAGTTCGCTTATAACAATAGTTATCAAGCGAGTATTCGGATGGCACCATATGAGGCACTATATGGGCGAAAATGTCGTACTCCTACGTGTTGGACAAAACTGGGTGAACGACAGATGTTGGGTCCAGAATTGGTGGCTGAAACAGAGGATAAAGTTAAGGTAATTCGGGCTCGTCTTAAGGAAGCGTCGAACAAGCAAAATTCTTACGCCGACCTTAAGCGCAGGGATATTGAGTATGAAGTGGGTGATAAGGTCTTTCTGAAGGTATCGCCCTGGAAGAAAGTGTTGAGATTTGGTAGGAAGGGCAAGCTAAGCCCTAGGTTCATCGGGCCATATACAGTGTTGAAGCGAGTGGGACCGGTAGCTTATCCGCTCGAGCTACCAGCAGAGTTAAGTCAGATTCATGACGTCTTTCATGTTTCAATGCTTAGGCGCTATCGATCAGATCCGTCACATGTGGCACCAGTTGAGGAGATAGAGGTGAGCCCTGATTTGTCTTTCGAGGAGGAGGTAGTATGGATTTTGGATCAGGATGTCAAGGTTCTGCGTAGGAAGTCTGTACCCTTAGTAATAGTATTATGGCGGAACCATGGCACGGAGGAGGCCACGTGGGAACCAGAGGATGTGATGTGGCAGTAATACCTACAACTCTTTTGACCAGGGAGTTTTGAGGCCGAAATTATTTTTAAGGGGGGTAGAACTGTAACATCCTTAAATTAAGGTCTCTGCATTTTGCTTGTGTTGCATGTGATGAATTATCTATTATGGTTATTTATCATGTTTTGGGGTCTAGGTATAACCCTGGGTTAGGCCTGAGTTAGGGTTAAAATTTTTTTTTAGTGCTTTGACAAGAGGGAGCTAGGGGTGTGAGGTGTTAAAAGAATTTATTGGAGGAATTAGACACAAGAAGTGCCTTGGTAAAGTGGCAAGGAGGCGCTACTTAAGGCTTGGAGGAGGTGACGCCACAGGGAGCAAGGAGGACCTTGGTTCGAGCTGTAGAAATCCCCCTTTGTGTCTTTATTTTTGACACCACAAGCAAGGAGTGGAGTGCTCAGGATGGACTCTAGAAGATAAGGATGGAAGGGGTCAAACAGATTTGAATTGATGGAGGAGAGGAAATTTAGGAGTTTGGATATTTTTAAACTCATTTGAAGGGAGTTGGCCGAATTTGAACTCTGGGGAAGGGGGTGTTCAGCCGAATTTGGAAAGGTGATTTGGGGGAAGTGTGCAATCAGTTTTGGAGTAAAGTTTGGGGGTGTGTCGAATTTGAGTGGCTTGTTAGAGTCAAACTGAAGCTTCTTTTACACTATTTTCTTTTCTACATTCAGCATTTGGGGAGGAGAGTGCTTGGCTGAATCATTGATTGTTATTTCTTGAAAGAGCCGAAACTTGCTTGCATCTTCTCTTCTTCTTTTTACTCAAAGCCGAAACTCAATGCCCTCTCTTCTTTTCTTTGCCTTTTTGGTCATTCATTGTTAGCCGAACCTGTTCCTTGCCGAATCCATCTTTTGCTCACTTCTTTTCTTCTTCCTATTTTGATCATAGCCAAAACTTCATCCACTCTTCCTTGCCGAAATCAATCCTATTCCATCTTCTTCCATCTTTTCTTTGTTTGAAAAGCCGAAACCGTGGGAGTCTCTTCTTTTCTCTTCTTTCAGTATTTGGCCGAATACTTTGCTCATTGGCCCCCTTCTCTTGCGTTTTCTTTTTGTCATATCAAGTGCCGAAATCAAGTTTGCTTTTGGGGATATAACCGAATCTTTTGGTAAGGGATCTCTTCTTTTCTTCTTGACCAATTGGCGTAAGGCCGAACCTCTTCTGTCTTTCTTTTAATATTTCTTCAATCGTGGTAACTGAGATCTTAACTTCACTCTTGTCCTATGTTGATAGCCGAAACCCCTAAACATCAGTAAGGGTGCCGATCTTTGGTGGTTAGGAGCTGAATCAATTATCAAGGTAAAGGGCGACTAACTCATGTGGTCTCGGGTTTTATGTTATGGCCGAATGGCCTCTGGTCTCTAAATGGAATGTTAAAACCGATTGTAGGGAGGGCTATAGCCGAATATAGTGAGCCTTCGAGATTTGGTGGTCGATCTATGTAAGGGTGTTATCATTTCAAGACCTCTTTCGTAATCGTTCAAAAAGCCGAAGGCTAACCATTTGTGTGTATTAAGGTTTAGTCGATTGCAAGGGAGATCATCACTTGGTTTCGAGATTTGGTTGGAAACCAAATCGGCACTAAGGTGAGGAATTGTTTTCATGCGTTGTATTTTCGATATTTTGTGGATAAGCCGAATGGCTTTAGACCTAAAGGTATATCTGTGTTGGTCGATTGTAAGAGGAAAACAACGTCTCGGGATTTCGCTAGTTTCATATAGTTTCGAGATCCGTACATAGATCTGTGATTAGACAGGTGTGTAAACGCTTACACACTTTATTAGTATAATAATGCTTATTATGTTACTGTTATAACCATTGATATTAGAGACTTTGCCTTGTGGGCATGAGCTTGGAAACCGGGTAAGTCCCCTGTTATGTGATTTTTGGTATACATCATCATGATCTGTTAAATGCTATGTTATATGTTATTTGCATGATCATTCGATATTATGACACGTATGTTATGAACATGATGATGGGTTTCTTTGAGAGGAGGGGATGATTCGTTATGGATCATCACGATGGTTTTGACCACAAGATGGGTTGGCCCCATCATTTGATATTTGTGACTATGGTCACCAGGGGTTTTGACCACACTATTATCATTATTTGTGACTAAGTCCCAGTGGTTTTGACCACACGATTGATATTTGTGACTATAGTCACCAGTGGTTTTGACCACACATGGATTATTGTGACTCATCCCAGTGGTTTGGTACCACAGTGGGTTTGCCCCACCTGATATATTACGGGATTGTCATCAGTGGTTTTGACCACACGATGGGTTGGCCCCATCACTTGATTTGTGACTTCGGTCACCAGTGGTTTTGACCACACTGATATATATATTTGTGACTTCGGTCACCAGTGGTTTTGACCACCAGTGGTTTTGACCACACGGGGTAGATAAAGGAGATCGGATGGTTAGGTTATGGGGTTGCATGATTTGCATGTTTTGCTAATGATCTGTGTAAGTGGTTGAATTATTGGGTTGGGGATTTATACACTGAGTCTCGGTGACTCACCCCTTCCCTTATATTTTGCAGATGAGGCATAGATCGCGAATATGGAGCCGGGGAGGACTCGAGGTGGCCATGCATCTTAGTTGATTTTGGACTTTAAACTACTATTTTGATCTTATCGATTTTCTTTTAATTTGGTTTTGGATTTGTAATAAGGCCGCTAGTATTATTTTGGGTTTTTAATTACTTGCTTTTAATTTGATTATTTTATACATATATTGGATTTATGGACTTGATAAATTAACCGGTAAAAAGCAATGTTTTCAAAACTATAACTCTTTCGGGTTTTTAAAACGTTACTATCGGGTAACACAACTTATAAGATGATGACAAAGGTAACCTGAATGTCTTAAACTTAAATTTTCAAACGACTTCAAATGTAAAAGGTTTTACACTTGATAATACTCATCACATCCCGTTTTTAACAAGTATCGTATGTTTTCTAAAATTTGTAACAACAAGTGGATTTTCAAACATGGGTTTCAAAGCTACCATCACAAAATTTCAATATCATCTTTAGCAAGGATTTCTGAACTCTTAAAACTATGAAAGGGGTTTTTCTAAGAAAATTTTCCGACAAACTTTTGGTTCAAAAAGGTTTTCACTCCGTAGCATGCCAGATTTGGTCGTGGTGTGTCGACCAGGTTTGGGGTGTTACACACTCTTGAGCATATTTACTGAGCTTGACAAAGTCTTATTCATACTCGGTTACAAACATTTGGCCCTGTTTCAGCTCTAAAAACTCCTTTCGTTTCTGATCAATGAACCGGTGGCTAATATATTTCTTCCTAAATTCATCTTGGAAGAATTCCCAGTTAACTCTCTCTCTCGGTACTATGACACAAGAGTTTTCAACCATTGGTATGTTGAGTCTCTCAGAAGGGACACAGCACATTTTAGACATTCATCCCGTGTGCAAGACAGTTCATCAAATACCCTGATGGAGTTTTCGAGCCAAAACTCGGCTCTCTCGGGATCATTATCAACATTGGCCCTGAAATCTTCGGCCCCATGCTTTTGGATCTTATCAACCGGAGGCTTATTCAATCTTACAAATTCTATACCTTGTGGAGCTACGAGAACCGACTGAGGAATAGGTGGGGGTGGAGGGGGTTGAGCAGTCGGATTTGTTCTAACAAACTCCGTATACCACTCATTCATCATGTGGAGGAAGGCTTCCCTAGCCCTTTCTCCTCCTCCCTGACTAACCGTGGGAGGTCTACTTTCAGACGGCGCTGCCCCTTAAGCGGGAGCTGATCCATTACTTTCTACGTCATCAGCATCAACTCAATTGGCATCATTTTCTAACACCCCTTACCTGTGTTCCGCGCTAGAACTGGATACGAAGCATTATCGAACTTAACTTGCTTAAACATACAACATTGGGCTATAAAATTTCATTTCAACTTAAAACTTTTCATTCATATACATAATATCCTTATAAATGAGCCTACGAGGCCCTAAACATACATACGGAAGGTTTCGGAACTAAATCGAAAACTTTTAAGCTCTTAGAAACTTTTACCTAAACAGGGCCACACGCCCGTGTTAAATGGAACACGCCTGTGTGGGCAGGCCGTGTGGTCACACACGCCCATGTTCCTAGGTTGTGCAAAATTTATTTTTCATTTCAAACCTAAAGGGATTTTCACACGGCTGGACACACGCCCGTGCCGATAGCCCGTGTCCCTTACACGGCATAGACACGCCCATGTCCTCACCCGTGTGTGAAAAACCTGGGTATTCTGTTTATGACGTCAGCAACCTCTTAAGGGCACACGGCCTAGTCACATGCCCGTCTGCTGGCCCGTGTGACAAATTAAATTCTCGTAATTTGATACAGGGGACACACGGCCTATTAATAGGGCTGACACACGGCCTAGACACACGTTCGTGTGTCTACCCGTGTGAATAATTAGAAGGTTATTTTCCAAGCCATTTGCCACCCTGAAACATAAACACAAAAATACCACCACAAGCAACGCATAACATGGCATTAATACACTATGAGAAAACCCTAAATCATCATTCATACAAACCACATTTTACTCCATCAATTTCATGAACTTTCACTTCATAAAACTCATCATTTTTAAAAATAAGAAACCTGACAATTATTATACAATTCCTAATGGCCACTTACAAAATGAGTGTATAACATTAGTAGCCAACACTTTGGCTTTCAAATATGACATAACACAAGATGACCAAGTTCCTATACATGCCATACCCAAAATAAATCAACTTTACTATACCAAAAGAATGATTGATAGTGTGATCCGAGCGCCGACGTGCTAGGATCCCCGAGCTAGCTTGGCGATACTACAAGGAAAAGGGAAAAGAAAAAGGGGTAAGCATATAGCTTAGTAAGTTTGCATGAATTAAGATAACAACATAAGTACTCATAGTAAAATCCATTCATCACATAGAACTATAACAACACAAGTTCTCAAGTACTTTGACGTACTTACTCATACTTACGCTTACCCATCACATATCACATTACGGTTTTCATAACTCATATTTTACTCATGGTACATGTATCATTTCAGCACATAATTTAGCACTTATGCTATTCTGAACGTAAACTTAAATCATTATCATCCTTATATAACTTAGCTCTTTATCATATTTACATACTTAGCTCTTTTGCCTGTTGAACAACTCAGAATATCGGAGGATACTCAAACTCATCATACATGTAACGTGATGCCAATGCCATATCCCAGATATGGTCTTACATGGGATCACCTCTTGATGCTGACGCCATATCCCAAATATGGTCTCACACGGGATCCCTTAACTCGATGTTGATGCCATGTCCTAGACATGGTCTTATACGAGATCATACATAGATGTCGATGCCATGTCCCAAACATGGTCATACACCATATCTTCCTTTGGTGCCGAAGCCATGTCCCAGACATGGTCTTATACGGGATCTACGTTCGGTGCCGATACCATATCCCAGATATGGTCTTATACGGGACTTACATCCGATGCCGATGCCATGTCCCAAACATGGTCTTATACGGGACCTTCCTTATCTCTTTTCGTGACATAGGTATCCTCGTTATTCTGAATCTTCAACCGGGACTTCAACTTGTCATATTCTCATCATTTCTCATCAAAGCATCAATTAGTTGATTTTCATGATATGATATTCACCATCATAAGATCAATTAATTTAAAAAATAAAAACACTATGAAACTTTAATTTCACACAAACTTACATCGGTACTCAAAATAGGTGTAGACGTTCGATTTAGTCCATAACTTTTTTCTTACCTCGATTTCGGTCTGGGCTTCATGTTTCTTGATTTATAATAACAATTTCACTTGTTTAATACTCACATTGATTAAATTGACTCATGAATCATATTTTGGTAAAATTACTATTTTGCCCTTAAACTTTCACATAATTACACTTTTGCCCCTTGGCTTCTAAATGATTTTTATTCAACTTTCTTGTACTTTAAGCCTAGCCGAATTATTTTCTTAACTACAACAGCCCCCAATTTCCACTATTTCACTCATGTATGGCCATTTTTATAACTTTTACGATTTGGTCCTTTTTTTGCATTTTTCATCAAAATCACTTGGAAAAAGATGTTTATCATACATCAAACTTTCATATTCTTCCATAAAACATCAAAATACATGCATGTCATGCATGGGTAAATTTTTGAACATAAACCCTAGCTCAAAATATAGTTAGAAACTGCTAAATCGAGCTACAAGGATCTCAAAATTACGAAGAACATTAAAAACAGGGCTAGGGTACACTTACTATCAAGCTTGGAAGTTGAAGAAACCTTAGCTATGGAGAGCTTGGAATTTTTGGCCCTAGCTTGAAGAAGTTGAGCAAATTTTTGCTTCATTTTTCCCTTTTTAATCTTTTATTAACCAAATGAGTAAAATGCCCTTAAGTCCCTTTCTTGAGATATTTTCTTCCCATGTCTATTTTTGTCCATCTTGACATTTAATGGTCTAATTGCTAAATAAGGGCCTCTAGTAATTTTTATAATTCTATTTCATACTTAAATGTTCTAGAATCTCATATTTTCTAATCTTTGCAATTTAGTCCTAATGGATAAATTGATCACTAATAAATAAATTTTCCTCATGAAATTTTCACACAATCATGGAATCACATCATAAGCCTCGTAAAAATCATAAAACACATATTTCTACTTTAGATTTGTGGTCTCGCAACCACTATTCTGACTAGGCCCTAAATCGAGCTATTACAATTCTCTCCCCCTTAGGGATTTTCGTCCCCTAAAATCATACTGGTAAAAAGGTCTGGTGATAAACCGTAATATATACATATTTTAATCCCACATTTGTCATACTTTTGGATGATTTATCCCTTGATTTGATTAATTTGATGCTCCTAATCCTTTAATTTCATGATTTATACTTAGGAGAGCATAGGAGGATGAAAACAACCAGAAACGTGCCAAAAACGGAGAAAATGGGCCAAAGAAATCCACATGGCCTGGAGTTCACCACACAGCCATGCCACTTTAGCAGACTCGAACACGGACCAAGGCTCGATTCACACGGGTGTGCCACATGGGCATGTCCCTGCCGTAACCTGTTTTAATTCCACTCAGAAAAGGATACATAGAGGCAAAGAAAGACATTTTGAAAGCCTATATAAACACCCTAGAGGGCAAACTTAAAGAGGGTTGGATAGAGGTCGACAGAAGGCCTCTGTCAGGGCTTTTGACAGGAGCAAAGCCAGAGAGGGCCAAATTGTGGGACTTACTCGACAGCCAGTTGATCCATCTCAAGAAGTTGGAATCCTAGTCAAGACGGAAGATCTTCCCTTCAATTTTCTTCAGGGGATTTTAAGGTTTTTCTTATGTTTTGTTTCATACTTTATTCTGAGATGTATTCTTTTATAAACATGAACTAAACCCCTCAAATACCTGAGGGGGATGAAACCTAAGACGGATATTGTTATTGTTTTTTGAACTATAGGATAAATACTTGATTTGTTCTTAATTATGTGTTCTTAATTCTTGCCTTGATATTTCAGAATATTGATTCAAGTATTGATGTGCTTAAGCAGTAGAGCAAAAGTCCCTATTTAAGAGTAGATCTAGCATAGTGAAGCGGAGTTGATCGCACTCCTAGAGATAGGACGACAAAAATCTACCGGATTAGGGTCAAACCTAATATGGGAGTCCATAGATCGAGTTAATGCAACTCTAGGGGTTTTAATTAGAAAGAGATTTCAATTAATCAACCTAGGGTTAGACGTTAGTAGCCTCGAAAGAGGTATTAATATAAATTAGGGAATCCTACAGATCAATTCAAGTGAATAAATCGTTGGGTTCAGAGTTAGATAACAAGTGAAGTCTAGGTGGATTCTTCCTCGGGTATTGTCTTAATCAATTGGTTTTCCCAAAAGTATTTCCCTAATTCATTCTCTGTGTCTTAGCATCTATAGCTTAGTAATAAGTTAGATAAATATCAATCCTCTTTATTTTAGGCTAGATAATAAAAAGAAAGTTAGTACTAGTACTTTTGGTTCCCTTGGGTTCGACATTCTGGTCTTGCCACTAAGCTGTACTACTGCTCGATAGGTGCGCTTGCCTTAATCGTAGTGATAGTTAGTTTTTAGGCTCGATCATTCTTATTATAAATATTAAAGCTTTCGAACCACGATCATGTTTTTGGCGCCGTTGCCGGGGACTAAGATATTAGGAACACTTGACTTTGATTACTTTAGCCATTCTTTATTTTAGCAATTAATTTTTTTTTACTTTTCTAAATTTTCTTCTTTGCTCCTGGCAGGTATTCTAGTTTACAATACATACAAGAAGAGTAAGAAGACGAACTAATACTACCGAAGAGATGGCTGATAATAATCCGCTACCTCCGATGGTGGGCGAAAATCATACTCCTCGAACTATGTATGATTATGCTAAACCTAATTTAGTAGGAACTAAGTCAAGTATTGTTAGACCTGCTATTGCTACAAATAATTTTGAACTAAAACCTAACACAATTTAGTTGATACAACAATTTGTTCAGTTTGATGGTTTGCAGGATGAAAATCCAAATAATCACTTGGTGAATTTCCTAGAATTTTGCGATACTTTCAAAATAAATGGCGTTTCTGATGATGCCATTCGTCTTCAGTTGTTTCCTTTTTTGTTGAGGAACAAAGCTAAGCAGTGGTTGAACTTGTTACTGATCGTGTGTCAGAGTCTTAAAAATTTATAAAATGAATGATTGAGCCTAGAAACTAACTATGACAAGGATTGAGGCAAGCGCACCTATCGAACAGTAGTATAGTTTAGTGGCAAGACCGGATTGTCGAACCCAAAGGAACCAAAAGTACTGATACTAACTTTCTTTTTATTATTTAGCCTAAAATAAAAGTGAATTGTTTATTTAATCTAAAATTAACTAATTATTAAGCTAAAGATGCTAAGACAAAAAGAATGAATTTGGGAAAATTATTGTGGGAAAAACCAATTGATTAAGACAATACCCGAGGAAGAATCCACCTAGACTTCACTTGTTATTTAACTCTGTACCCAGACGATTTATTCACTTGACTTGATCCATAGGATTCCCTAATTTATATTAATACCTCTCTCAAGGCTACTAACGTCTAACCCTAGGTTGATTAATTGAAATCTCTTTCTAATTAAAACCCCTAGAATTGCATTAACTCGATCTATGGACTTTCATATTAGGTTTGACCCTAATCCGGCAGATTTTTGTCATCCTATCTCTAGGGTTGCGATCAACTCCGCTTAATTATGCTATATCTACTCTTAGACATGGCCTATTCCTCCTCTGCCTAAGCACATCAATACTTGAATCAATTTCCTAAAATGTCAAAAAAATAATTAAGAACACATAATTAAGAACAAATCAAGTGTTTATCATATAGTTCAGAAAACAATAACAATATCCGTCTTAGGTTTCATCCCCCTCAGGTATTTGAGGGTTTAGTTCATAATTATAAAAGAATACATCTCAGAAGAAAATACAAAACAAAACATAAGAAAAACCCTAAACCCCCAGAAGGAAATTGAAGGGAAGATCCTCCATCTTGGGTATGACTCCGGCTTCTTGAAATGAATCAACTGGCTTTCTTCAAGTAAATTCTACAATTCTGGCCTCTCTGGCCTGGCTCTTCGACCTAACTGCACGCCCCTTGAAGGTTGGCCTTTAGGGTGTCTATATAGGCTCTTGGAATGGCTTTCTTTGCCTCTAAGTACCCTAATCCGAATGAAATTCCTCTTTGTCACGGTAGGGACACACCCATGGCACACACCATGTGAATCGTGGCTAGGCCGTGTTCGGGTCTGTTAAGGAGGCACGGCCGTGTGGCTTGGGCCCAGGCCGTGTTGATTTCGTGATTTTGCCCATTTACTCTGTTTTAGGCCCATTTCTCTTTCTTTTCATTCTCTGGTGCTCTCCTAAGTATAAAACATGAAAACAAAGGATTAAGAGCACCAAATTTCACAATTCAGGGAATAAATCATCCAAACGTATGCTAAATGTGGGATTAAAATATGTTTATATTACGGTTTATCAGTTACCACGATAATCAATCACTACATGGGAACACATGACTGAAAAATTTTTGTTAAAATATTTTCTGCCTGCTAAAACGGAAAAGTTGAGGAATGATATCTCTTCTTTTGTGCAGATGGATTTAGAGACACACTACGATGCATGGGAGAGATACAAGGATCTATTGAGAAGGTGCCCACACCATCCTTGTGGTTACAGGTTCAAACCTTTTACAATGGTGTGAACCCCTCAACTAAGCAGTTGATCGATTCAGTCGCCTGTGGAACCCTGAATAACAAAACCCCTAAAGCGGCTTACGAATTTATTGAAGAGATGTCACTGAATAACTATCAGTGGCAAGTCATGATGACAAAGCCGACAAAAGCCGCTAGTGTTTTCAACCTCGACGTAATGACCATGCTATCAAACCAGGTAGAACTGTTATGTAAAAAGATTGATGGTTTGTGTGGTTCTTCACAGGTACATCTAGTTATGCAATGCGATACGAATAGTGGAGGGACAAATAACACAGAATATCCACCTTACAACCCGAGCGCTGAAAACGAGCAAGTTCACTATATGGGTAATAATTCTAGACCTCAAAATAACCCTTATAGTAATACTTACAATCCAGGTTGGAGGAACCACCCCAATGTCTCATGGGGTAGTCAAGGAAATCAAAGACAACAACCCCTCCCAGGCTTCCAATAGCAACCCTACCCACAAGAGAAGAAGCTGAACCTTGAAGAGATGCTAACGAAATTTATCGCGGTGTCAGAAACCCGTTTCCAAAACACTGAAACAGCACTCAAAAATCAAGAAGCATCGATTCAAGGGATCAAGAACCAATTAGGAAAACTTACTAAGATTATATCTGAACGACCACAAAGTGGCTTGCCAAGTAACACAGAGACTAACCCAAAGGAGCAACTTCAAGCCATAACTGCTCACGACAGTGAAGGGTTAGATGAACCCAAAGTAAGGCAAAAAATGTGGTAAAGGAAGGTAAGGTTGAAATAAGTCATGATAAGCAAGAACCGGTAATTACAGAGTACCAATCTCGTGTGCCATACCCAATTGCGATGAAGAAAGACTACACAGATGAACAATTCGGTAAATTTCTTAAACTTCTAAAGAAATTACATATTAACTTACCATTTCTTGAAGCTCTTTTGTAGATGCCAGATTCAAGGAAATTTTTAAAAGAGCTTTTGACAAACAAACAGAAGTTAGACGAGGCGTCGCATGTGGAGCTAAACGCAGTATGCTCAGCAATTCTACAAAATAAACTACCATGAAAATTAAAAAGATCCAGGGAGTTTTACGATTGCATGCTTAATTGGCAGTTTATCTGTTGATAATGCTTTAGCTGATTTAGGGGCAAGCATCAATGTTATGCCTTATAAAATGTTTAAACATCTAGGTCTAGGGAAACCCAAACAAACTAGGATGAGCATTCAGTTAGTTGATAAAACTATTAGAACTCTTAGGGGTATAATCGAAGATGTCTAGTCAAAATTGAAAAATTCATATTCCTAGTAGACTTTGTCGTTTTAGACATGGATGAGGACAATAATTTTCCTTTAATTTTAGGAAGACCCTTTTTAGCAACTACCAGAGCTAAATTTGATGTTGGTACAGGTGAACTCATACTTCGTGTAGGTGACGAAACAATCACTATTCAGGCTCTTGACTCGGCTAGGACATCAAGTAATCAAGGTGAAAACATAAATTTTATTAATGACCACTCGATTAAACCTTCTTTTCAGGAAGCACTACGGAACTACACAACTGAGCTAGATCCTAGACTTTGCCAACAAGGAAATAACTCATGAGGAATGAAGGCTTCAGATCGATGAACTAGACGAGTGGAAGACACATTTCAAGGAGAAATTAGGAACACACGAAGCAGAACCAAAGCAAAACCATGTCAAACTTAAGGATGAGCCAAACCAATTTAAGATCGAAGATCAGGTATTGTTGGATAAAACAGACCCTCGGATCGCCACTTCAGACCTTGATACAAATGAACAAATCCCTTTTGAGGTACTGAATGTCTTCCCATATGGAACAGTCGAGGTAACTAATCCTAAGTTTGGTACTTTTAAGGTAAACACTACTCGACTTGAACTGTATAATGATCATAAAACTAATAGTAGGGGTGAGGAGTTTCAACTCCTCAAACTACCATGAATACACGAATGAGAGGTAAGTCTAGCTTAGGACTTTAAACGTGTGCTTCTCGGGAGCCAACCTGAACACTAACCCCACTAATTAGTTTCCTTTCACGTTCGTTCATGTTTTAAAACGCAGATTCCCATACCACATGGCCTTGCACACTGGCGTGGCCATGGCCGTGTGGACACTACGAATAGGTACATGGGCATGGCGGAAATCGTACAGAAACAGGACAAAAATTTTCCCCAAGACACGGGCTTCAACTAAACGCCATGACCGTACGACGCGGCCGTGGTCGAAACTGCCCAAAAAAACACGGGATGAGATAAATCCACACGGCTGTGTGAGGTGGCCGTGGTCGATATTATTAGCTTTTTCACATATCGCCGCCACCACCACCTCGAGATCACTCCGACGATGAGGACCTTTGAGTCCTTTTATTTTCTTTATTTTTATTTTTATTTTTATTTTTTATTTCATTTTCCTTTGTTATTAAACTCTTTAAATTTTTAAATATAATTTGATTTATTTTATCTCTGTCCGTTTAACTCTCGAGTAACTATACCAAACGTCCATTAAATAAGAACTCCTTAAAAACTTTACTGATGACTTCACAGTTTAAAAAGGTTCAAGATGCCACTCAAGGAATGAACACACCACCGAAGTATTCCCCACCACCTTCACCAATGCCTAGTCATCATGTTCATCATTAATCATCTTCCAAGGATTTCATCCATAATTCAGGAAGTTTCACCTCTCTCCCTCTCTTATGACTTTCTTACTAATCATTCTCTATCTTTGTACATTGAGGACAACGTACGTCTTATGTGTGGGGGGTCAACTATAGTATTATTTGAAAATCCCTGAATTATGCCTTGTTCATAAGTAATTTTCTCATATCACTAATTAGAATAAAACTTTTATTGATTTATTTTTGTTGATATGTTTTGGATCAAGTCAGAGGTAATTGTACAATGATGATTTAAACTTTAAGATACTAGAGAATCAAGCATGATGAGTTTATTTTCAGAATTTAAAATTTGTTAGGTTGTCAACCTAAATCTAAATATTACTTTGAAATTGAAATTTGCAAGATTGACATCAAAAACCATAATTTTTGTGAGACCCTGAGCCTTTTAGAGCATACATTCTTTTCTTGCTCACTTTATTGATTATGAGTGTCTCAACATTGATTTGTTATTCTAGAACTTGCTTCGATTATACATGTCGAGACCATATTTTTTATTTGATATACTGAAATGATAAAGGCACCTAGGTTTTAACCCACTTACCCCCAAAAGGCCTACCTTCAATTAACCCCTAGTGAACCCTTTTGATCTTAATTAACTGTTTCTTGATATACACTTAATATTAACCCAAAACTCACTCTTTTTTATTCTTTAAAGAATTTCTCCTATTGTGTAAAACCCTTTTTGCCAAGATTTGATTTGAGAAGTTACCTAACTATGTTCTCTACTTCAGTTGTAAATTCTTTCCTATATTCGTATGATTTGTTCCTAAAAATAATTATTATTATCTGGAGCATGTTCATTTGAGCTTACACATTTAATTTCACATTTTGAGAAGAAGTTCGTGTTTTAGCAATTGATGTAATTATTCATTATTAGTCTATTTTTCTAGTTAGGTAATTTATCAATTCCATCTCGATTTTAACCCTCTAATTCGGCCTTTATCCATACCTTTAACCCAAGCCCCATTACAACCCTTTAAAAAACCTTTTGATCTGTGTATCACATCATTTTATAGTGGTGGAGATCTGATTTTCATGCAAGCTTATGGGATTAACTTTTCATGTTTGACTATTGAGTGCTTAAATTTATTGTCCCTTAAACACTTCGAGTGATTTGAGTGAATCCTTAGTGAGGATGTTAACTCTGTGATATTTTGAATCAAAGGTAATTACTTAGATAAGGGGGAATACCTATGTTTTCATGAATAAAATGCTCAACTTGGATTGTTTGAAACTTTGAAGTTCTTTTAGTTGAATTCTCATTGTACGATTACCTATGGATTAATTCGAAACATTTTTTGATAGGAGTTATAAGTTGAGAAGAATGAATTTTAATTGTGAGTTGAGGATTTTGCTTGAGGACAAGCAAATGCTTAAGTGTAGGGGTATTTGATAAACCGTAATATATACATATTTTAATCCCACATTTGGCATACCTTTGGATGATTTATCCCTTGATTTGATGAATTCGATGTTCTTAATCCTTTAATTTCATGTTTTATACTTAGGAGAGCATAGGAGGATGAAAAGAACCAGAAACGGGCCAAAAACGGATAAAATGGGCCAAAGTAAGAAATCCACACGGCCTGGAGTTTGCCACATGGCCGTGCCACTTTAGCAGACTCGAACACGGCCCAGGGCTCAATTCACACGGGCGTGCCACACGGGCGTGTCCCTACCATGACCCGTTTTAATTCCACTCGAAAAAGGATACTTAGAGGCAAAGAAAGACATTCTAAAAGCCTATATAAACACCCTAGAGGGCAAACCTAAAGAGGGTTGGACAGAGGTCGACAGAAGGCCTCTGTCAGGGCTTTTGACAGGAGCAAAGGCAGAGAGGGCCGAATTGTGGGATTTACTCGATGAAAACTAGTTGATCCATCTCAAGAAGTCGGAATCATACTCAAGACGGAAGATCTTCCCTTCAATTTCCTTCAGGGGGTTTTAGTGTTTTTCTTATGTTTTGTTTTATACTTTCTTCTGAGATGTATTCTTTTATAAACATGAACTAAACCCCTCAAATACCTGAGGGGGATGAAACCTAAGACGGATCTTGTTATTGTTTTTTGAACTATATGATAAATACTTGATTTGTTCTTAATTATGTGTTCTTAATTCTTGCTTTGATATTTTAGAATATTGATTCAAGTATTGATGTGCTTAGGCAGTGGAGCAAAAGTCCCTGTTTAAGATTAGATCTAGCATAGTTAAGCAAAGTTGATCGCACTCCTAGAGATAGGATGACAAAAATCTGCCAGATTAGGGTCAAACCTAATATGGGAGTCCATAGATCGAGTTAATGCAACTCTAGGGGTTTTAATTAGAAAGAGATTTCAATTAATCAACCTAGGGTTAGAAATTAGTAGCCTCGAAAGAGGTATTAATATAAATTACGGAATCCTACGGATCAAGTCAAGTGAATAAATCGTCTGGTTCAGAGTTAGATAACAAGTGAAGTCTAGATGGATTCTTCCTCGGGTATTGTCATAATCAATTGGTTTTCCCAAAAGTATTTCCTCAATTCATTCTCTGTGTCTTAGCATTTTTGGCTTAGTAATTAGTTCTATAAATATCAATCCTCTTTATTTTAGGCTAGATAATAAAAAGAAAGTTAGTACTAGTACGTTTGGTTCCCTTGGGTTCGACATTCTGGTCTTGCCACTAAGCTATACTACTGTTAGATAGTTGCACTTGCCTTAATCATAGTGATAGTTAGTTTTTAGGCTCGATCATTCTTATTATAAATATTAAAGCTTTCAGACCACCATCATTTGGGTATTAGTTTCTCATAGCCTCCTCGGGATCCCATGTGCCTCGTCTACCCTATGTCTTTGCCACAATACTTTCACAAGAGCTATACTTTTATTCCTTAGTTGTTTGACTTCCCGTGCTAGAATCTTAACCAGTTCTTCGCCATATGTCATGTCGGGTTAAATTTCAACCTCTATCGGTGTAATCGCATGTGAAGGATCTATACAGTAACGATGTAACATCGATATGTGGAACACATCATGAATCTTTTCCAATTTAGACGGCAATGCCAAACGATAAGCTACTGGCCCTATTCTCTCGGTGATATCATATAGTCCGATAAAACGCGGACTCAATTTGCCCTTCCGACCAAATCTAAGAACCTTCTTCCACGGTGACACTTTTAAAATACCTTATCTCCAAATTGAAACTCGATTTCTTTTCATTTCAAATCCGAGTAGGACTTTTGTCTATCAGAAGTGGCTTTTAAACAATCACTGATTATTTTCACCTTCTCTTTGGTTTCTCTAACCAGATCGACCCCGTGAACCTGATTTTCCTTGAGTTCTGTCCAATACAAAGGCATTCGGCACTTACACCCATACAAAGCCTCATAAGGCGCCATTTTCAAACTTGACTGAAAATTGTTAACATAGGCAAACTCTATAAACGGTAGGTACTTTTCCCAGTTGCCCTGAAACTCAAGAACACAACACCGGAGCATATCCTCATGTATCTGTATTAATCTCTCCATCTGTCCGTCGGTTTGGAGGTGAAAACTTGTACTAAAACTCAACTTTGTGCCCAAGGCCTCTTGCAACTTTTTCCAAAATCGGGATGTGAATATTGGATCTCTATCTGATATAATCGACAATGGCACTCCATGAAGCCTTACAATCTCAGAAACATACAAGTCTGCCAACTTATCAAGTGAATAATCGATGCGTACAGGTATGAAATGGGCTGACTTCGTAAGTCTCTCGACCACCACCCATACGACGTCTTTCTTGCTCGGTGTCAACGATAAACCCGTTACAAAGTCCATAGTAACACGGTCCCATTTCCACTCGGGAACCATAATAGGTTGAAGTAAACCCGAAGGTACTTGGTGTTCAGCTTTCACTTGTTGACAAATCAAGCATCTTGGTACAAACTAAGAAATATCTTTTTTCATACTCGACCACCAATACCATTTCTTCAAATCATTATACATTTTTGTGCTGCCCGGATGTACAGATAGACATCTGCTATGTGCCTTGTGTAAGATCTTTCGTACAAGCTCATCATTTCTTGATACACAGAATCTGTCTCTGAAAGTCAAGCATCCTCCAAAATTAATCTGAAAGTCAGACTCAACACCTGACTCGCACTGAACTCTTTTGGTTTGCAAATCACTGTCATCTTTCTGAGCCTCGTAAATCTCTTGGAGAAACATAGGTCTAGCCTTCAACCAGCTAGAATGGAACCAATGTCTAACAAAGTCACTTATGTATTCATAGCTCTCAATACAAATAAGGACTTTCTGCTCAAAGCATCGGCGACTACATTCGCCTTTCCCGGGTGGTAGTCAATGACTAACTCATAATCCTTTATCAACTCCTTAAGTTCAATTCCTTCTAAGTCATCAAGTACTTTAGGCTCTTATGATCAGTGAATATTCGACATCTTTCACCATACAATGGTGTCTCTATATCTTCAAAGTAAACAAAATGGCAGTCAACACTAAATCATGTGTCAGGTAATTCCTCTCATACGACTTTAACTGTCTAGAGGCATATGCTATCACATTTCCTTCTTACATAAGCACACAATTCGAGGATGCATCGCTATAGATCACAAATTCTTTTCCCGATTCAGGTTGCACTAGAATCGGAGCCTCAGTCAATAATGCTTTTAGTTTCTCGAAACTCTGTTGGCACCTTTCTGTCCATTCAAACTTCACCTCTTTTTGTAACAACCTCGTCATCGGAGTAGCTATCATAGAAAACCCCTTGACTAACCTTCTGTATTAGCCAGCTAGGCCTAAAAAACTTCTAACCTCTGATACGTTCCTCGATATTTTCCAATAAAAAATAGCTGAAATCTTGTTTGAGTCAACTCAGATTCCATCTCCTGAGACAATGTGCCCCAAAAATCCAACCTCTTTGAGCCAAAAGTCACTTTTGCTAAACTTGGCATACAACAGGTTATCTCGTAAAATCTGTAAAACCGTTTTCAAGTGCTCGGTGTGCTCATTCTCATCACGAGAATATATTAATATATCATTAATAAAAACCATAACAAATTTATCTAGGTACGGTCGGAAGATACGATTCATTAAATCCATAAACACAGCAGGGGCATTTGTTAAACCAAAAGGCATAACTAAAAATTTGTAGTGCCCATACCTCATCTGAAATGTAGTTTTCGACACATCTGAGTCTTTTACCCTCAACTGGTAATATCCCGACCTCAAGTCTATCTTGGAAAACACAGTGGCTCCCTTCAATTGATCGAACAGATCATCGATCCATGGCAATGGGTACTTGTTCTTTAAGGTTACCTTATTAAGTTGTCAGGAATCTATACATAATCTCATGGAACCATCTTTCTTTATCACAAACAATACTGGAGCACCCCACGGAGAATAACTTGGTCTTGCAAAACCTTTGTCCGTCAACTCTTGCAACTGTGCCTTCGAATCCTTCAACTCAATTGGAGCCATTCTGTATGGAGCAATCGATATTGGTGCAGTACCATGAGTTACCTCAATGCCAAATTCAACCTCTCTAATAAAGGCAAACCTGGCAATTCTTCTATGAATACATCTGGCTACTCACACACTATCGGCATGATTCAATCTTTAACTTAGTTTCTTTGGCGTTCATCACAAAGGCAAGATATGCTTCGTACCCCTTTCTTATATATTTCTGGGCAGACATATGAGAGATCACTACAAGCGACCTGTCATGTTCATCTGATTCAACACGAAGAGTATCCCCATTTTCACATCTCAATTCAATGTATTTCTTTCCACAATTTACTGTCACATCATGAGTAGTTAACCAGTCCATACCAAGAATTATAATAATTCATCAAATGGAAATAGCATGAGATTTGCCTTAACTAATGACCTCTAATCATCAATGGGCAATCTTTGCATACCTTATCAACTAATACACATTTGCCTAAGGGATTGGATACTTTTATCACAAACTCTGTAGACTCTACAGGCATGCTTAAATTAGATACCAATTTCATGCAAATGTATGAATGGGTAGATCTCGGATCAATTAAAGCAACAACATTAGTATCATGGAGAGAAAATGTACCCGTAATTACATTAGGGGATGATGCCTTTTCACGAGCGCGAATAGCATAAGACCTTACAGGTGCTTTTGTAACACCCCTTAACCGTAATCAACTCTAGAACCGGGTATGGGACATTACCGGACTTAAAATACTTTAACATACAACTTTGGGCTATCAAAATTCATTCCAATATAAAATCTTTCATTCACATTCATAACATTCTTATTATGGGCCTACGAGGCCTTACACCTGCAAACGGAGGGCCTCGGAATCAAACCGGGATCTTTTGTATACTTAGAAAAATATTGTCTTAACAGGACCACACGCCCGTATGGGTAGGTCGTGTGGTCACACATGCCCATGTCCCTAGTCCGTGTGGAATTTATTTTCTCTTCGAACCTACAGGGGTTTTCACATGGCCAGACACACATCCGTGTCCTTGGCCCGTGTCCTCCACACGGCCTAGACACGCCTGTGTCATCACCTGTGTGTGAAAACCTGGGTATTCTGTTTATGACTTCAACAACAAAATAAGGGGCACAGGGCCGAGGCACACACCCATGTCTCTAGCCCGTGGTCGACACTGACTTGTATCACTAACATGCAGGAGACGCACGACCTGGTCACACACCCATGGGACTGACTGTGCGTCACACATGGCCTAGACAGACGCCCGTGTGCCTACCCGTGTGGACAAGACCAAGGCTATTTGCCAAGCTCTTTTTATCACCCTAACTCATACAACATCAATCACATTCAACCATTTACCAAGCAACTCAATTATGTATCATCCACATTCATGAATAACCTCATCTTTTCATAGATATATATAATGATAATGAGCCATTAAATATGGCCATTTACAAAAGTGTTCATCTTTAAAAGAGCCAACACACTTGGCCAAAACAACAAAACATTTCACTATGTCTAGCCCCTATACATGCCATACTCAAAATGCTAAGTCTAATATACTGAGATGAGCTGATAGTGTAGATGATCTTCAAATTATCTTCGTATCCCGAGCCAGCTTTTTGACACTATAAAACAAGTGAAAAGAAAGGGAGTAAGCTTTAACCTTAGTAAGTTTAGACGTAAACAATAAGCATCATAGCATGTTCGAATCAGTCAATAACATTTCATACCAAACAAGAATAATTCACATTTTCATAACCATGCTTACTCATTTCATCTCTTACCACCTTCCAACCGTATAACATTTATATTGCTCACATATCCTGTGCTCATCACCACAAAGCCACATGAAACATTTACATAGACAGTTTCTAGATGAACCATTTGGAATAATACTAAGTACCTGGTGGTTTTGCACACAGCCCACCATTAATCAATAATTAGGTGGTATCGCACATAGCCCACCAACAAGAATATTTACGCTGGTTACGCACATAGCCCACCAAATGATAATACAAACGATGGCATCGCACACAGCCCATCGTGAATGAATAATAAGGTGGTATCGCACACAACCCACCAAAAAGAATAATTACAGTGGTATCGCACATAGCTCACCTATAAGAATATTTACGGATATTTTTTCGCACTTACATATCTATTCCGAGGTTCATATGAAAATTACTCGCTATCTATCATTTTCAATCAATCCCAATCATAATTGGTCTCATTCATACAATGCACCAATAAGTAACAACATATGTATTAAAGATGTATCATTTACACATAAACTTACCTCGGTGCAAAATGTATTAATCGGCTATTTAGTCTGTAACCTTGCCTTTTACTCGATCAAGGTTGTTTCCGCATTCTTCTTGATCTATAATAATACAATTCATTCATTCAATCACTTTATAATTCATGATACATCAAAATGTCTACTTAGGCAAAAATGATCATTTTGCCCTTCTACTTTGGCAAATTTACGATTTTTCCCCTAGGCTCATAAACCGTTTTTCATCACATTTTCTCATTAAACAAGCCTAGTTGAACATTTATTTCTCTTAAAACAACTCACAAAACCAATTATTCCATGCATTTATTACACAAATTCAACCTTTACTAATAGGTCCCATTTAGGTGCTTTCATGGTAACACCTTTCACAAAAGTTTTTCCTTAACTCACTAACATTCATTTTCTTCCATAAAAACTCAGCAAACAATATGAACACTCTCATGGAAAGTCCTTAATATTTCAACCATTTTGCAAAATAGTCCCCTCATTAGCTAGCTTAAGCTTTAGGGGTTCCAATAGTACAAAAATTATCAAGAAAGACCTCTAAAATCACTTACTTGCAAGAGAATAGCTTGGCTGAAAGTTTGAACTCCAAAAACCTCTAATTTCTCTTCAATTTTTGGTGGAAGAAGAAGGATGAATAGTGAAAGATGATATCTTCTTTCTTTGTCTTATTTTATTCATTTTTGGTCACCTAATTTAACCAAAATTTTGACCAAATTAATGTCTTTGTCCCCCTTGGCCAGCCATCACTCTTAAGGTGGTCTATTTTTACTTTAAAGACCTCTAATTTAATATTCCATAGCTATTAGGCACTCCTAGATTGAAAAATGGAACTTTTGCACTTTATGATATTTTGTCATATTTCACAATTAAGCATACAATCATTAAAATTAATGCATCAAAATTTCCATGAAACCTTATAATCATGTTATAACACATAAAATAATATCAAAATAATTTTCTTCAACCTTAAATTAGTAGTCCCGAAACCAATGTTCTGACTAGCCCCAAAATTGGGTTGTTACAACTCTCTTCCCCTTTAGAGATTTTCGTCCCCGAAATTCTTACCGGTAAAAAGGTTTGGCTATTGTTCCCTCATGGCTTGATAAACCGTAATATGTTCATATTTTAATCCCACATTTAGCATACATTTGGATGATTTATTCCTTAAATTGTGGAATTTGGTACTCCTAATCCTTTAATTTCATGTTTTATACTTAGGAGAGCCTCGGAGGACCAAAAGAACGAGAGACGGGCCAAAAACGGATAAAATGGGCCAAAGTACGAAATCGACACGGCCTGGGTGATAAACCGCAAAAGTAACATATTTTAGGCCCACATTTAGCACGCTTTTGGATAATTTAAGCCTCGATTTATGTAAAAAGGTGCTCTTAATCCTTTCTTTTCATGTCTTATACTCAGGAAAGCACCCACGAATGAAAAGAATGTAAAATGGGCTTAAAACGGGCCAAATAAGCCAATTCACAAAATTGACACGGCCTGGACTTCAAGCCACGCGGTCGTGCCTTATTAAATTACTAGAACACGGCCTGGACCCCGATAAAAGTGGCCGTGCCTCATTAAAAGTTCAAAACACGGCCTGGCCATGATTCACACGGGCGTGTGCCATGGCCGTGCCCCTGTCGCTGGAAAGAGCAATTTCATTCGGGAAAGGATACTTGGAGGAAAAGAAACACATTCCAAAGCCTATTTAAACACCCTAGTAGGAATTCTATTTAAATTAGGATACTTAGAGGCCAAGTAAGGCATGACAAAGTCTATATAAACACCCAATGGGGCAACTTGAAAGGGGAGTTCGGCAGAAGCCGAAACCGACGTCAAAGCTAGGCCAAGGAGCCAATCTAAGAAGGTCAGAGTTAGGGAAAAACTGCGAAGATAGCCAGTTGATCCATCCTAAGAAGCCGGAATTATACTCAAGACGGCGGAATTCTCCTTCAATTCCTTCAGGGGGTTTTAGGATTTTCTTATGTTTTGTTTTATATTTTCTCTTGCAATGTTTTGTTTATTCATTATAAACCAAATCCCTCAGAAACCTGAAGGGGATGAAACCTAGATGAATCTTTTTATTTGATTTCTAAGTTATATGATAATTACTTAGTTTGTTCTTCAATTATGTTGCTTAATCCAAATCTAATGTGCTTAGGTGGAGGAGGAATAGACCCTGCCTAAGAGTAGATCAAACATAATTAAGCGGAGTTGATCGAACGCCTAGAGATAGGGTTACGAGATTTTCCCGGATTAGGGTGAAACCTATATGGGAGTCCATTGATCGATTTACTGCTATCCTAGGGGGTTATTATAAGCAAACGAGAGTTCCACTAATTAACCTAGGGTTAGACGTTATTCGCTTCGAGAGAGGGTTTAATATAGGTTAGGGAGTCTTACGGATCAAGCTAAGTAAAAGAAATTATATAATTTAGGGTTAATTAATAAGTGAAGTCTAGGTGGATTCTTCCTAAGAGTATCGTCATAATCAACTGAGTTTTCCTTCAAAGTTATTTTCCTATTCGTCCTTTTTGTCTTTGTGTCCTTAGTTTAGTCTTCGTCAAAAGCAACTTCACTCTATTTTTAAGGCTAAATAATAAAAAGAAAGTTAGTATTAGTACTTTTAGTTCCTTTGGGTTTGATATCTGGTCTTGCCTAAGCTATACTACTGTTTGATAGGTACACTTGCCTTTAATCATTGTCAGAGTTAGTTTTCAGGTTTTGATCATTCTTTTATAAATTTTAAAACTCTGATTTACAGCGATCAAGTTTTTGGCGCCGTTGCCGGGGAACTAAAATATTAAGAAAGCTCTATTTTTATTACTTTAGCCATTTTCTTATTGCAATTTATTTTCATTATTATTTTCTAATTTTTATTTTTATTTTTATTTTTACTATCTGGTGGCACCGTCCCTTCTACGGGAGCGGGCGCATTACTCTCTACATCATCTGCACCAGCTCGTTCGGGATCCATAACTATAAAAGAAAAATATTTTAAAATAGTCAGGAGTCGTCACACTATCAAAATATAAGTATGGCATGTATAGTTAGACTCTTACTCATACTGAATAGTCCGAGAACCAACTAAACTCTGGCTCTGATACCAATAAATGTAACACCCCTTACCCGAAACCATTGACAGAGTCAAGCATGAGGCATTACTAGACTTAACTTACTAAATCAGGGCATAAAAATTGAAACTGTCCATCTGTGTCATGTTCACTAAATTGACTATAACTCGAGTTACGAAACTCAAAATTTAGATCCGTAAATTTTCATTGAAACTAGACTCATATATCTTCTTACTATAATGTTTCCAGAATTTTTGGTTTATCCAATCAATACAGTTTATTAGTTAAAGTCTCCCCTATTACACAGTTCGATAGTTCTGACCCCTCTGACAAAATATCAATTATCTCATAAAATAAAACTCTTTTGCCTACACCATTTCTTTCATATGAAAATAGACTCGATATGCTTTAATTCTATACCTCATTCACTCCATAATTCCATTTATACTATTTTTAGTGATTTTTCAAAATCACGTCACAGTTGCTGTCCAAACTGTTCCCCTGCATATAATTGCATGATTTCTCTATAATAACTATCCACTAGGCATTACAAAACATCCAAAACATGCTCTTAATTATCCACTTTAATAGCTAATTATTACCAAGCATTTACAAGCCAATCTTAAGCCATATCATAAGGTTATACACACAAAATGGCTAAGTCCCTATACATGCCATAACTTAAAACATTCGAGTCACAAAATACAAATATAATCCTTTGATAGTGTGTAACAATCTCCGACGTCCTTTCGATCCCCGAGTTGGCTTGTAATACTATAAGCTTAGTGAGTTTGCATGTAAATAAATAACAACATTCATAATAAATTATTTTATTCTTTTCTTATCAAGATCACTTAAGCTTTTAACTCAATGTACTTAAAATTTCATTCTTACCTGTACCTTTTAACATGAACTTGTCTTACCTTTCCTTTGGTATACTCTTTGAAATTTCCCGTTGAACCACTTGGAATACTAAGGATACGCGAGTACCTTTCCTTATGAAACTTAACCATTGCCATGTCTTGACATGGTCTTACGTGGTATCCTTGCATTATGAACTTACCAATGCCATGCCTTGGCATGGTCTTACATGGGACCTTTGCCTTATCATAACTTATCAATGCCATGTCTTGACATGGTCTTACATGATTTCCTTAAACCCTAATGTCATGACATTTGTATCCTACACATTCCTAAGGTTCAACCGAAACTTTCTGAGATAGCTTTTCCGTCAATTGATACTTGAGTCTTTGAATGATAAATTTATAAAATAAATATGTAAATGCTGGAATTTAATAGTATTAAATGTAAAATAATAGAATATTGCATTTATTTACCGCAAACTTACCTCGAAACAAAATACGATAAACTATATCGATTTAGTCCACTATCTTTTTCTTTCCCCGATCTAACTCTGGATTTCATTCTTCTTGATCTATAATAGCAAATTTAGCTTATTTAATACTCACATTTACCAAAACAGTCCTTAACTCTAACATTGGCAAAATTATGATTTTGCCGCTAAACTTTTACATACTTACACATTTGCCCCAAAGCTCGAAAATTAAACTTTATCCCTTATTCTTATGTTTTATGACATGATGATCATTTTTCCCTTCTATGACAACATCAAATTCTCAGTCTAACATGTACTTATGAACATTAGGTATTTTTATCGATTAAGCCGTTTTACTCGTTTTTACTTAAAATCACTTAGCAAAAGTTGTTTAACATAATTTTAGACTTCATATTCTATCATAAAACATCAAAATAAACACATTTCACCTATGGGTATTTTTCCAAATATGAACCCTAGCATGAATTATTGATAGAATAAGCTAAACCGAGCTACCGGGGCTTCAAAAATGGAAAGAACATTAAAAACGGGGCTTGGAATCACTTACTATAGAGCTTGGAAGCTTGAAACAAACCCTAGCTATGGTGAACCCTTGAAAATTCAGCCTAATGAAGAAGATGAGCATATTTTGCCATATTTTTCCCTTTTAATATCTTTTTATTACTAATGACTAAATTACCCTTCTTTAAAAACTTTGGTTCTTTCTACCTATATATGTCCATTTTTGTCCATGAAAGCCTAATGGTATAATTACCATTTAAGGGCCTCTAATTCAATTATGCTCTTCAATTAAATCCTTTAACATCTAAAACTCATATTTATCAACTTTTGCAATTAAGTCCTAACAGGCAAATTAGACATGCAATTCATGAAATTTTCTATCGATATTCTAACACATGCATTTAATCACTCGATAAATCATAATAATTAATCGTAATAAACTTTTCTATCTCGAATTCATGGTTTCGCAACCATTGTTCCGTTTAGGCCCTATTTCGGGATGTTAAACTAGTAGGATTGGGCCCAATGGGCCTTGAGCGTAGTAGCGTTTAAATTTTTGGGAGAACAAGGGATCGGCTTAAATTCAAGTTGGAGCTATTAGGTGAGTGATTTTGGAAGATTAGAGCGCTTCTATGAAGTCCCAGGATCAAACTTTTGCTTTGGGGAAATTTTGGTTTTAGGCGAGAAAAACCGTGGGAGTTAGTAGGTAGGCTTTAAGAATAAAATATGTAGAAAATTGACACAAGTGGAGTGTGTGGTGTAGTGGCAAAGTGACATCCTAGATTAGGGGTTATGCATTTAGTGCATAATTCAAGTGTTAGCATGCTTTAGTGTATGCTGGGATGTATTTGTAGGGGTTCCTAAAATTCTAGGATGGAAGGGAAAGCTTTGGAAAATATTGGAATATTAAGTGAAAAGAGGAAACTAGGCAAATAGGCTTTAAGGAAATTTAAGTGGGATTTATGACACAAGGAAGTCATGTGGCAAAGTGGCCTGGGACGCCACCTTGGGGCTTGGAAGGCTTGCGTCAAAGGGAGTGCTAAGGGGAAGGGGTTCGAGCAACGTGGGAAGCAAATGGGCTTTTATTTTATTTTTGGCATTAAAAAAAGAGAATTGGGCTAAGGAGGCCTTAAGGGAAGTTATAGGCGCTTTTGGACACAAAGAGCGCCTTCGTAAAGTGGCTGCAATGCGCCATTTAAGGGCCTGGAAATGACGCCTGGACAAGGGCCTTGGTTCGAATCTCGTTGGCGGCATGGGCATGTTTTTATTTTGCTTTGGCGTTAAGACAAGGGGGAGCTAGGGAAAGAGGCCTTAAAAGAAATTCCGGGTGAATCATATCACAAATAGCGCCTTGACAAAGTGGCTGGGGCGTTATCTGGAGCATGCATCCAAGGGCTCCAACAGGTCGCGGGCTTGAGGCTTGTGAGCAGCAATGAGGGGTGGTTTTATTTTTTCTTTTGCGTCAAGGCAAGGAAGGGAGAGGTTGGGTGGCAAATGGACTTCTAATTGGGTGAGGATTAAGCTTGTTTCTCCTCTTAAATTTCGGCTAAGAGTAGGATAAGTGTAGTTTTATTTATTTATTTTAAGTTGGTAGATATAAGATAATTGTAGCTTTATTTATTTATTTTAATATAGGATAATTATGGTTTTCTTTAGATTAAATGAGTATTTTTATTTATTTTAGGAGATAGGATAAGAGATTAAATGGGATATTAGTAAGGGATATTGTTGTGATAAAGAGATAATATTGGAGAGAATTTTGGGATGTGATAAGAGGGAGAGGTAGTGGCCGATTGAGGGGCTCTTGGTGTTGGTAAATTCGGTCATAAGGAGGGAGTTAAGTGCTGAAAATTGTTAGTTTTTATTTAGTGTTGCTTTGCCGAAATTCCTTTACTCCTCTCCTCTTCTTTTCTTTTTATTTTCTTTCAACCACAAATCCTTTCTTTTTCTTTCTTGAATAGCCAAATACCCCATCTTCTTTTGAGAGCCATAGCCGAATGTGTAGTCATTATTTAGAGCATAAGCCGAATCTCTAGTGAGCCTCATCAACATCTCTTTTTCTTCTCTTGTGGTCTCAAAAGCCGAATCATCAAAAAAGGTGCCTTCGACTACTTTTTTTTAGTCTCTCTAAACAAACGTTGGTAAGTAATCCTATTAAGTAGTTGGTTTCTTCTCTCTTTCTTTTGGTATGCTGAAATCAAGGGTAGGCCTTGATTTCTAAGAATGGCCGAATATGCTTAAGGCCATATTAATGTGTTTCTCTTGTGCCAACGTTAGGGAGCATTAAAGGAGTCTTTCAAGATTTGTAGAGATTAAGGTAAGGTGATATGTACTATTCGGCCAAGGGCCATTTTTATGGATTAAGTGCCTAAAACTGATTCCAACAGTGGTTAATAGGGATTTCGACAATCCAAGAGCAAGAAGTAATTTTTCGGGATTTGGATAAATAAGGTAAGTGGTTGCTAGTATTCGACCTAAGGCCATATTTTATTTTATAAGTGTGACCGATTTGACTATGATGGTATAGGGGCAAATCGACAGTGGTTAAGAGGAGCTTTCGGGATTTCTATTCATTTTGGGTAAGATTATTCGATAAGCCCTTGGATTCGTTATGTTAGATTTTAACATAGATGTTTAACCGTTTGATCTAATTAAGTGTTGTCGATGGATTCGAATGCTAGTCAAGGAGGACAAGGGATAGTCCCTATCCCAAAGTTCAAAAGGAGATCAGTTTCTGCAGTTAGGGATTGGCCACCGGGGTATAGACCAGCGTCAGAGCAAGAAAGTAGGCAAATAGCAGTAGTGTCGCTTAGTGATAGCATCGGGATCGAGAGCGTAGTTCTTCACGTTATAAGGTGTGCGATTAACCCACTGTTTTCCGGGTATATGATATGTATGTGATATGTGTATGTGTTATGATTGTGCTAACTAGTGCAGTGGAAATTGTGATATGGATACCCTCAAGGGGTATGTCGATAATCCGGTAAGCACAAAATCTGATTATTAATATGAATATGTGTTATGACTATGCTTGATAAACATGCTCATGCATCATTATATTATATCATTATTTTATGTTGCATGTGCATGGGGTGGGATATGATATGAAAGAAGGTACGGGTGTACTTCGAGTACGTGGTTTGATGTTAGCCTTGAGCTACATCGTGGATTGACGTTGACTGAGGTCACGTTGTGGATTAATTGCGATTTAGTTCGCGTGGCTTGATGAGTGGCTATGTGCCTCATCGTGGTTGATATTGGCTATGTGCCATATCGTGGTTGATGAGTGACTATGTGTCCCATCATGGTTTTGGTGTTAGCTACGGCTACATCGTGGATTGGCGCTGACTGAGGTCGCATTGTGGATTATTGTGCTTAATTGCACGTGGACGACATTGATTGCCTTTTGGAGTGAAAAGGAGAGGGTGATTTAATAATCCCCTGGTGTGTAGTAGGCTGGATACGGGGGTGTGTAGAGGATGGACCCTAGGTTGGGTTGGGTGCACTTTGCATAATTTTCAATTGATATGTGGATTTGAATAAGAAAAGGGCCAAGCCTAGTATATGAATATGGATCAGTGTGGAAATAGGCTAAGCCCGGTATATGGAAATTATGTGGTTAATTACCCTGTTACTTGATAAGTGATTTGAACATGGGCCAAGCCCAGAAGGTGATAATATGTGAATATGTTATTTTGTTATCTGATATATGTGGTTAACATGTGGGTGGAATTCAGTGGATTAATTACACACTGAGTCTGTATGACTCACCCAACTTTTTACCAACATCGCAGGTGATGTATGATGATCGGACCGGGTTGGAGTGGATACAAAGGTGGCCATGCAGAAGCAAATTTTCATGCAGAAAGATATTTTAATTAATTAAGGATTTATATTTTCAGTATTTTGATTAAGTGTTTATTGTAATAAGGCCCATTAAAGTATTTAAGGTTGTTTAAGTATTTTTCATTAAGTTTATTATTCTATTTATTATGGATTGACAATTGAAATACCATTTGCAAATGATATTATTTTCTTAAATATATACCTAATAAAGTTTTAATCCGGATACTTTTATAAACACCACACTTTACTTAAGATTTTTAAATGGACGCTGTTTTACAAACCCAACAAGTTTTCATGATTTTATCTTAAAGTCGAATATTCTCAAACGTTTTTCCTCAGTGACATACCAAATTCGGTCAGGGCTTGTGGGCTGGGTTTGGGGTGTTACAGTTTGGTATCAGAGCCCAGTTCAAAACTCGCCTTTGAGGTTTTGGGCCCGAAAACATTTTCAAAAATGGGCTTTTCAAAATATGGGCTTTTAAGAAATTTTTCAGGTTATTCTGGCATGGCACCTGTATCTCCGGCCTGAAGTCCACCAGGTAAGTACTTCTGATTACTGAAGTGAATTATGTATATGTGAAATTGTATGGGCATTTATGGAACGTAGATAGAAGATTAGGGCCATTGAACCCTAGGACTAGTCTACTCAAACACAAGTGCATAAGACTTAAGGACCATTAAACAACCCTGTGACTTAGCCGCCGAGCTAGGGTGTGGCAACAGTTGTGTGCATGTCTAGGAGTGGATTCAGTAAGAGCTTGGTATTTAAGCAGTCCTAGCGACTCACCTCCTCTTTACTCAAATCCTACCTGGTGCGTAGCTACGGTTCACCCTAACCAAGAGGACTTATTCACGGGCTAAACCCGATAATTAAAACCCAAAAGGGACTAGCCATGCAGTTTTATAATCCTAGTTTTAAAATCCCTAAATTACCCTTTTAATTGTAGTAAAAGATTATTGTGAAAATTTTTCCAAAATATCTCCGATTTACAAAATTACAAAAATGCCACTATATTGTAAATTACTAAAATATCTTTAGTTTTTAAGATTTTCAAAAATACCCTCGACGTTTGCTAAAATATTCTTACTTTACAAAAATATCAGAAAATTTTATTTTTGCAAAATGTAAAGATACCCTGATTTGGAAATTTACAGAAATACCTCTGACTTACAAAATTTCTAGAATGACCCGATTTCTGAAATTTCTGCAACACCGCTGATTTGAAAAAAAAATTCAAGATAACCTCGAGTTTTTGTAAATTTTGAAATATCGTTGATTTGTAGGGATTTTCAAATTGGCCCTGATTTATTACCAAAATACCCTTATAGGACGAATGACGAAATTACCCCTGGAGTGGGAAAGGACTGAAATGACCATAGAAGTGTAGTGAACGAATGTGTCTCTGCTTATGAATGTGAATGTAATACTCTGAGCTAGATTAGTGAACTTGAACTGAACCTTTGTTTGCTCGAAAGAACTACTTCTAAATATCTCTTTTCATAAAATTGTTCGCGGTTAATAAGTGGAACAAAATTTTGATGCATAAAACTTTTTAATCTGATTAAATCGCGACGTTAGAAACGAGTTCTAGGGGACGTGAACTTAGAGATTGTGCCTAGGAAGTATGATGATTCTATTAAGATCAGAGTGCGCAGCGTAAGCGTATTGCGGTGAGTTAAGATGTACGATTATTCATTAGTAAGTAATTTCGAGGACGAAATTATTTTTAAGGAGGGTAGAACTGTAACATCCTAGATTAGGGGTTATGCATTTAGTGCATAATTCAAGTGTTAGCATGCTTTAGTGTATGCTGGGATGTATTTGTACGGGTTCCTAAAATTCTAGGATGGAAGGGAAAGCTTTGGAAAATATTGGAATATTAAGTGAAAAGAGGAAACTAAGCAAAAAGGCTTTAAGGAAATTTGCGTGGGATTTATGACACAAGGAAGTCATGTGGCAAAGTGGCTTGGGACGCCACCTTGGGGCTTGGAAGGCTTGCGTCAAAGGGAGTGCCAAGGGGAAGGGGTTCGAGCAACGTGGGAAGCAAATGGGCTTTTATTTTATTTTTGGCGTTAAAAAAAGGGGATTGGGCTAAGGAGGCCTTAAGGGAAGTTATAGGCGCTTTTGGACACAAAGAGCGCCTTGGTAAAGTGGCTGCAATGCGCCATTTAAGGGCCTAGAAATGACGCTTGGACAAGGGCCTTGGTTCGAATCCCGTTGGCGGCATAGGCGTGTTTTTATTTTTCTTTGGCGTTAAGACAAGGGGGAGCTAGGGAAAGAGGCCTTAAAAGAAATTCCGGGTGAATCATATCACAAACAGCGCCTTGACAAAGTGGCTGGGGCATTATCTGGAGCTTGCATCCAAGGGCTCCAACAGGTCGCGGGTTCGAGGCTTGTGAGCAGCAAGGAGGGGTGGTTTTATTTTTGCTTTTGCGTCAAGGCAGGGAAGGGAGAGGTTGGACGGCAAATGGACTTCTAATTGGGTGAGGATTAAGCTTGTTTCTCCTCTTAAATTTCGGCTAAGAGTAGGATAAGTGTAGTTTTATTTATTTATTTTAAGTTGGTAGATATAAGATAATTGTAGTTTTATTTATTTATTTTAATATATGATAATTATGGTTTTATTTAGATTAAATGAGATTTTATTTTTATTTATTTTAGGAGATAGGATAAGAGATTAAATGGGATATTAGTAAGGGATATTGTTGTGATAAAGAGATAATATTGGAGAGAATTTTGGGATGTGACAAGGGGGAGAGGTAGTGGCCGATTGAGGGGCTCTTGGTGTTGGTAAATTCGGTCATAAGGAGGGAGTTAAGTGCCGAAAATTGTTAGTTTTTATTTAGTGTTGCTTTGCCGAAATTCCTTTACTCCTCTCCTCTTTTTTTCTTTTTATTTTCTTTCAACCACAAATCCTTTCTTTTTATTTCCTAAATAGTCGAATACCCCATCTTCTTTTGAGAGCCATAGCCGAATGTGTAGTCATTATTTAGAGCATAAGCCGAATCTCTAGTGAGCCTCATCAACATCTCTTTTTCTTCTCTTGTGGTCTCAAAAGCCGAATCATCAAAGAAGGTGCCTTCGACTACTTTCTTTTAGTCTCTCTAAACAAACGTTGGTAAGTACTCCTATTAAGTAGTTGGTTTCTTCTCTCTTTCTTTTGGTATGCCGAAATCAATGGTAGGCCTTGATTTTTAAGAATGGCCGAATATGCTTAAGGCCATATTAATGTGTTTCTCTTGTGCCAACATTAGGGAGCATTAAAGGAGTCTTTCGAGATTTACAGAGATTAAGGTAAGGTAATATGTACTATTCGGCCAACGGCCATTTTTATGGATTAAGTGCCTAAAGCCGATTCCAACAGTGGTTAATAGGGATTTCGACAGTCCAAGAGCAAGAAGTAATTTTTCGGGATTTGGATAAATAAGGTAAGTGGTTACTAGTATTCGGCCTAAGGCCATATTTTGTTTTATAAGTGTGACCGATTTGACTATGATGGTATAGGGGCAAATCGACAGTGGTTAAGAGGAGCTTTCGGGATTTCTATTCGTTTTGGGTAAGATTATTCGATAAGCCCTTGGATTCGTTATGTTAGATTTTAACATAAATGTTTAACCTCTTGATCTAATTAAGTGTTGTCGATGGATTTGAATGCTAGTCTAGGAGGACAAGGGATAGTCCCTATCCCGAAGTTCAAAAGGAGATCAGTTTCTGCAGTTAGGGATTGACCACCGGTGTGTAGACCAGCGTCAGAGCAAGAAAGTAGGCAAATAGCCGTAGTGTCGCTTAGCGATAGCATCGGGATCGAATGCGTAGTTCTTCACGTTATAAGGTGTGTGATTAACCCACCGTTTTCCGGGTATATGATATGTATGTGATATGTGTATGTGTTATGACTGTGCTAACTAGTGCAGTGGAAATTGTGATATGGATACCCTCAAGGGGTATGTCGAGAATCCGGTAAGTACCAAATCTGATTATTAATATGAATATGTGTTATGACTATGCTTGATGAACATGCTCATGCATCATTATATTATATCATTATTTTATGTTGCATGTGCATGGGGTGGGATATGATATGAAAGAAGGTACAGGTGTACTTCGAGTACGTGGTTTGATGTTAGCCTTGAGCTACATCGTGGATTGACGTTGACTGAGGTCACGTTGTGGATTAATTGCAATTTAGTTTGCGTGGCTTGATGAGTGGCTATGTGCCTCATCGTGGCTGATATCGGCTATGTGCCGTATCGTGGTTGATGAGTGACTATGTGTCCCATCATGGTTTTGGTGTTAGCTACAGCTACATCGTGGATTGGCGCTGACTGAGTTCGCGTTGTGGATTATTGTGCTTAATTGCACGTGGACGGCATTGATTACCTTTTGGAGTGAAAAGGAGAGGGTGATTTAATAATCCCCTGGTGTGGTAGGCTGGATACGGGGGTGTGTAGAGGATGGACCCTAGGTTGGGTTGGGTGCACTTTGCATAATTTTCAATTAATATGTGGATTTGAATAAGAAAAGGGCCAAGCCCAGTATATGAATGTGGATCAGTGTGGAAATGGGCTAAGCCCGATATGTGGAAATTATGTGGTTAATTACCCTGTTACTTGTGATTTGAATATGGGCCAAGCCCAGAAGGTGATAATATGTGAATATGTTATTTTGTTATCTGATATATGTGGTTAACATGTGGGTGGAATTCAGTGGATTAATTACACACTGAGTCTGTATGACTCACCCAACTTTTTACCAACATCGCAGGTGATGTATGATGATCGGACCGGGTTGGAGTGGATACAAAGGTGGCCATGCAGAAGCAGATTTTCATGCAGAAAGATATTTTAATTAGTTAAGGATTTATATTTTTAGTATTTTGATTAAGTGTTTATTGTAATAAGGCCCATTAAAGTATTTAAGGTTGTTTAAGTATTTTTCATTAAGTTTATTATTCTATTTATTATGGATTGACAATTGAAATACCATTTGCAAAAGATATTGTTTTCTTAAATATATACCTAATAAAGTTTTAATCTGGATACTTTTATAAACACCACACTTTACTTAAGATTTTTAAATGGACACTGTTTTACAAACCCAACAAGTTTTCATGATTTTATCTTAAAGTCAAATCTTCTCAAACGTTTTTTTGCAGTGACATACCAGATCCGGTCAGGGCTTGTGGGCCGGATTTGGGGTGTTACATAAGAGGCAAGGGGATGACGCCACAGGGAAGGAAGGAGGTCCAAGTTTCAAGTCTTGGCTGTTGCATTTTGGTTTTCTTTTTACATGGACTTTAGAATTTGACTATAGATTTATATTTAGTTGCGCATGGTTTAAGACACAAGAGGAGCTTGTGGCCAAGTGGTTAGCGACGTGGAAAGGGAGCCTGGGTTCGAATCTCATGAAAAGCAAAGGAGTATTAATTTTACGATCTAGACGGAGAGAGTTTAAGTTGGACTTAAACTCTGCTGATGGAAGGATCCCACATCGGAAAGATACAAAGAAGGAAGGTGAGAAGCCAGATATATAGAGAGCATCCTAGGAGGAGGATGAATACACCTTGAAAGGCGTTTGGGCACAGGAGTGGTTGAAGCGCGGATTAGCACCAAATTCCTATCAGGTGTGTAACTCTCTCTACTCTAGTTGTAGAGCGGCAAATGCTGAAGTGCCGGTCACGGCAATAGTAGCCACACGAGCGTGCGAGTGCACGTGTGGGGCTTCGACGCGATAGTTGAGGCCACCATTAGTAATCTTGTGGGTTGAGGCTGCTTGGGCCGCGATGGGCCGAAGTGGGCCTAATGGGCCCGTGGGCCAATATGAGTAAATTGTATGATTGTTTAGTATAAATTGAGCTAGACTAGGGAATCTCATATACGTGGCTAGATTTGTGTTAGATAGGCCACACGAGCGTGTGGGCCCAAATGGGCCAAAATCGGGTTTTAGGCCCAATAGTTCGGTACGACCGGAAATGGTAGTTGAGTCACTCGGGGAGACATTAGGCCTTCAAAAAGGCCATTGTAGGTGCGAAATTACTGAAATACCCTCGATAGGTAAATTATGAAAATACCCTTGGTAGGTACAATTACTGTTATACCCTTAGAGGTTGATTAGCTTGATTATGTTCTGATTATGATGGTAATTCATGTTGTACATTATATTTGATATATGTTTTGTATACATGACATACTGCATACACGAATTATTATGTCATATTGCATGGGATTTGGGATATAAATGATTTAAAGGGGAAGTGTATATTGGTGACTTTGTCACGATTAATGATGGCGTGGAGCCTCATTGTGGATTTGGTGATTTAATCACGTGTGGATTCAGTGGCTAGACCACTTATGTGGACTTTAAGCAGTGTGTCTGTCAGCATGACTGCCGAAGAGGTGTGTAGCGGATGGAGGGCTGATTGTAGAAATCCTCAGGTGTGTATGAGGATGGATGTACGGAGCGGTGTGTAGAGGATGGAATATTAGGTTGGGTTGGGATTGCATTGCACTCATTATTTGATATGCCATGATATTAGGGCTAAGGCCCAATCTGCTTCTGTGGGCTTAGGCCCAGTTATCGCTCGTAAGGGGAATTGCACACTAAGTTTTCGTAAACTCACCCCCTCTTTTTAAATGTTTTAGGTAATCATTAGATCGCGAATTGGGAGCTGAGGCGGACTTGTGGTGGCCATGCAATGTTTTCTCGTAAACTCGTTTCTTTTATTTGGACTTATTTTTATTTGGGTTTTTGTTATGTAATAAGGCCACTATAACTTTAATTTTGGTATTTTATTTGGTTTAGCTTTTAATTTGATTACTGCCTATTATTATTAAAAGTTCAATACGAGAATTTCCTAAACCCTTAATAATCGTTTTCTAAGAATGTTAACAAAAGGATAACAAGTGAATAAATAGTTAAACTCGAAATTTTTAACAAATGCGCAGTTTTTAAACAACCCTTTTATGTGACATGCCAGATCCGATCGTAACGTTTAGGCCGGGTTTGGGGTATTACAATTGTGGTATCAGAGCCTAGGTTCAAAAACTCGACTGTGGGTTTAGGTTCAAAAATGTTTTCAAAGGATGGTTTGGAAAATGGTTTAAAAAAATATATATCTATTTTTTTTTTGGAAGTATGGCACCCGAGTCTCCGACACCAATCCGCACTGTAAGTTCTTGATACATTGCTTTGTTATATGCTGTATTTATGGTATCTATTCTTTGTGTTTGGTTTGGATGTGATGTTCAGATATAGATTTGGTTGTGTATGAAATATTTGTCTGCTTTAATGGCTAGGTGTTTTTAAGTATGTGTAAGAGTTCTAAATTCTAGTTAAAAGTATATTAGTGTTATTGGAATCAGAGTGCACAGCGTGAGCGTAGTGTTGTAGGTTAGGATGCACGATTGTTAGTTAGTTGGAAATTTCGAGGACAAAAACTCTTTAAAGAGGGTAGATTTGTAACATCCCGAAATTGGGCCTAGTAGGATTGGGCCCAATGGGCCTTGAGCGTAGTAGCGTTTAAATTTTTGGGAGAATAAGGGATCGGCTTAAATTCAAGTTGGACCTATTAGGTGAGTGATTTTGGAAGATTAGAGGGCTTCTATGAAGTCTCGGGACCAAACTTTGGCTTTGGGAAAATTTTGGTTTTAGGCAAGAAAAACCCTGGGAGTTAGTAGGTAGGCTTTAAGTATAAAATGTGGAGAAAAATGACACAAGTGGTGTGTGGTGTAGTGGCAAAGTGACGCCACATAAGAGGTAAGGAGATGACGCCACAGCGAAGGAAGGAGGTCCAAGGTTCAAGTCTTGGCTCTTGCATTTTGGTTTTCTTTTTACATGGACCTTAGAATTTGACTATAGATTTATATTTAGTTGCGCATGGTTTAAGACATAAGAGGAGCTTGTGGCCAAGTAGTTAGCGGTGTGGATTATGTGACAAGGGAGCCTAGGTTCGAATCTCATGAAAAGCAAAGGAGTATTAATTTTGCGGTTTGGACGGAAAGAGTTTGAGTTGGATTTAAACTCTACTGATGGAAGGATCCCACATCGGAAAGATACAAAGAAGGAAGGTGAGAAGCCAGCTATATAGAGAGCATCCTAGGAGGAGGATGAATACACCTTGGAGGGCGTTTGGCCACAGGAGTGGTCGGAGCACGGATTAGCACCAGATTCCTATCAGGTCTGTAACTCTCTCTACTCTAGCTGTAGAGCGGCAAATGCCAAAGTGCCGGTCATGGCAATAGTAGCCACACGAGTGTGCGAGCGTGCGTGTGGGGCTTCGACGCGATAGTTGAGGCCACCATTAGTAATCTTGTGGGTTGAGGCTGCTTGGGCCGCGATGGGCCGAAGTGGGCCCAATGGGCCCGTAGGCCCATATGAGTAAATTGTATGATTGTTTAGTATAAATTGAGCTAGACTAGGGAATCTCATATACATGGCTAGATTTGTGTTAGATGGGTCACACGAGCGTGTGGGCCCAAATGGGCCAAAATTGGGTTTTAGGCCCAATAGTTTGGTACGACCGGAAATGGTAGTTGAGTCGCTCGGGGCGATATTAGGCCTTTGAAAAGGCCATTGTAGGTGTGAAATTACTGAAATACCCTCGATAGGTAAATTATGAAAATACCCTTGGTAGGTACAATTACTGTTATACCCTTAGAGGTTGATTAGCTTGATTATGTTCTGATTATGATGGTAATTCATGTTATACGTTATATTTGATATATGTTTTGTATACATGACGTACTGCATACACGAATTATTATGTCATATTGCATGGGATTTGGGATATAAATGATTTAAAGGGGAAGTGTATATTGGTGACTTTGTCACGATGAATGATGGCGTGGAGCCTCATTGTGGATTTGGTTATTTAATCACGTGTGGAATCAGTGGCTAGACCACTTATGTGGACTTTGAGCAGTGTGTCTGTCAGTATGATTGTCAAAGAGGTGTGTAGCGGATGGAGGGTTGATTGTAGAAATCCTCAAGTGTGTATGAGGATGGATGTACGGAGCGGTGTGTAGAGGATGGAATATTAGGTTGGGTTGGGATTGCATTGCACTTATTTTTTGATATGCCAAGATATTAGGGCTAAGGCCCAATCTGCTTCTGTGGGCTTAGGCCCAGTTATCGCTCGTAAGGGGAATTGCACACTGAGTTTTCGTAAACTCACCCCCTCTTTTTAAATGTTTCAGGTAATCATTAGATCGTGAATTGGGAGCTGAGGCGGACTTGTGCTGGCCATGCAATGTTTTCTCGTAATCTCATTTCTTTTATTTGGGCTTATTTTTATTTGGGTTTTTGTTATGTAATAAGGCCACTATAACTTTAATTTTGGTATTTTATTTGGTTTAGCTTTTAATTTGATTACTGCCTATTATTATTAAAAGTTCAATACGGGAATTTCCTAAACCCTTAATAACTGTTTTCTAAGAATGTTAACAAAAGGATAACAAGCGAATAAATAGTTAAACTCGAAATTTTTAACAAATGCGTAGTTTTTAAACAACCCTTTTATGTGACATGCCAGATCTGGTCGTAACGTTTAGGCCGTGTTTGGGGTGTTACAACTTGCTAAACTGATCTCAGAACTACCACAAAGAAGCTTGCCAAGCAATACTGAAACTAACTCGAGAAAGCATAATCAAGCCATTTACGATAGTGAAGGGTTAGACGAACAAAACCCAAGGGAAGAACCTGTGGTAAGAGAAGGAAAGGTTGAGGTGTGCCATGATATACCAAAACTGGCAATTACAGAGTACCAACCTCGTGTGCCATATCCTGATGCAATAAAGAAAGTCCATACATAGGAAGAATTCGGTGAACTCACACTTCGTGTAGACGACAAAACAATCACTCTTCAAGCTCTTGACTCAGCTAGGACAACGAGTAATAAAGGTACGAACGTTAATTCTATTGATAATCATTTGGTTCAACCTTCTTTATAGGAAGCATCACGAAATCACTTAACTGAGCTAGATCTTAGACCTCGTGCCAACAAAGAAGAAATACATAAGGAACAAAGCCTTAGGTTGACAAACTAAAAGAGCAGGAAATACAAATCAAAGAGAAACAGGAACTGCACGAAGTGAAACCGAAGGAGCCCCCAGACGAGCTGATAGGAACAACAAATCACATCAAATTAGGAGATCAGGTATTGTTGAATAAGGAAGACCCTCGAATCACCAATTCAGACCTCAAGGCAAACGAAGAAATCACTTTTGAGGTACTTAATGTCTTCCAATATGGCACAGTCGAGGTAAGCAATCCTAAATTCGACACTTTTGAGGTAAACATTACTCGACTTAAACTATATATCCATAATCGAAGTGATCGCATGAGAAAGCATTTTCACCTCCTCAAACCACCATGACCATACGAATGAGAGGTAAAGTCTACCTTAAGACTATATACGAGCGGTTCTCGGGAGGCAACCCGAGCACTAACCCTATTTTTACATTTTTTATTAATTTTTTTCTTCTTTTCTTTTATTTTTCCTTTTCGCACCTAACCATAAACTAACCAAAGAGCAGATTTTTAGGCCACACGGCCCTACACACGGGCGTGCCCGTGGCCGTGTGGAAGCCAAGTGATGAACCATGGGCATGCCAGTAGCCGTGCACGACATAGAAAAATTTCTTTTCCCAACACGGGTGGCGATAATAGTCCACGCCCGTGCCGATGCCCCGTGCGAGGTTACTGACTTGTTAAGCACGGGCTAAACACTATCCTGCCTTCCAACCATGCCAACATTCTGCCTTATCGAACACGGAAGGAGCACACCCGTATTAAATGATCGTGTGAAGAAAGACACGGGCCTGCCACTACACCCACAGCCGTGCTCGAACACCCTGAACGCTCTCAAAATTCAAAATCCCAAAACACGGGCTATATCTCTATTTAAACATCATTCTCCCTTTTTCTAATTGTCTTTCATTTTCCATTATTTATTTTTGTTTTTATTTTAATTTTATTTCATTATTATTATTTTTTACTTTATTTTATTTTATTTTCTTCTTATTCTTTATGATATTTAGATTTAGCTTAGGGCACAATAAAATTCAACCGACTGCTTCGAAGATTCAATTTCAAACGGTTTGAGAGCTTCCCCACAATGACCTCCAATCTTATCCGATTCCTTTTCATTGACTTGATCCAAAAATTCAGGAAGTTTCACATCTCTCCTATCTTTTGATTTTCTCACTATATTGTCATTTTATCCATCATTGTACATTGAGGGCAATGTACATCTTAAGTGTGGGGGGGAGAATAGTTATTTTAAGAAAATACCTAACTTTCTGCATTATTCTCAAACCCTAATGATAAAAATGCCTAACTTTTTGCATGATTCTCAAATCCCTAAATTTAATCTTGTTTTAAAGTAATTTTCTCATATTACTAATTAAGATGAAATTTCTGATGATTTAGGATTTTTATTGATATGTTTTTGAATAAGTCATAGTTAATTGTGCATTGATGATTAAATTTGAAGAAGACTAGGGAATCAAGCATGATAAGTCTAATTTTCTAAAAATTAAAATTTTAGGTTGTCAACCGGAATTTGAATGTTATCTTGAAATTTGAGATTTACAAGGTTGATGTCAAAAACACCCATAATTTTTGTGAGATTTTGAGCCTTATAGAGCATACATTCTTTTTCATGCTCATTTCTTGATTATGAGTGTGTCAACTATGAACTGTTATTCTAGAACTTGCATTGATTATACATGTCAAGACCACACCTATGATTTGATATGCAGAGATGATAAAGGCACCTAGGATTTAACCCACTTACTTCATAAAAAGCCTACCCGCATAATTAACCCCTAGTGAACCCCGTTTAATCCTAACAACCCTTTTTATTGACTCACCCACTAATATTAACCCAAAACCGTTTGTATTTGTTATCACCCTTCTTTTTGACTACCCTTTGATCGAGATATGATTTGATTAGTTACCAAACTTTATTATGTTATGAGTTGAATTCATTATTAGTTTGTTCTTAAAAAAAAGTATATTCAGTATTAGTTCTATAATTAAGTGAGCTTATATGTTTAAATTCCAATTATTGAAGAAAAAGCTCGTCTTAGAGTATTGGTACTTCAAATTTTCATTTACTAATCATTAGTTTGTATTTCTAGATAGGTAATTTGTCAGGTCAATCTCGAGTCTAACCTTCTAATTCAGCCTTTATCCATACCCTTAACCTATGCCCCGTTACAACCCTGTTAAAGACCTTTTGATTTGTGTATCATCTCATTTTGCAGTGGTAGAGATTTGATTTTCATGCAAGCCTATGGGATTAACCTTTCATGTTTGAGTGCTTAATTTTGAACCTTAAACACTTTGAGTGATTTGAGCGAATCTTTAGTGAGAATGTCAACTCTTGTCAATTTTGAACCAGAGGTAACTATTCAGGTAAAGGGAAACGCCTATGTTTTCATGCTATAAATGTATGACTTCGATTGTTTGAATCTTTAGGACTCTTTGAGTTGAATTATCCATGTATAAATTATCTCTGAATTATGATGAGACATTGTTGATAGAAATTTTGAATCATGGAAAGTTAATTTTATTTGTAAGTTGAGAATTTTGCTTGAGGACAAGCAAAAGCTTAGTGTGGGGGTATTTGATAAACCGCAAAAGTAACATATTTTAGGCTCACATTTAGCACACTTTTGGATAATTTAGGCCTTGATTTATGTAAAAAGGTGCTCTTAATCCTTTCTTTTAATGTCTTATACTCAGGAATGCACCCACGGATGAAAAGAACGTAAAACAGGCTAAAAACGGGCCAAATGGGCCAATTCACAAAATCAACATGGCTTGGGCTTCAAGCCACACGGTCGTGCCTCATTAAATTACTAGAACATGGCCTGGACCCTAATAAACACGGTCGTGCCTCATTAAAAGTCCAAAACACGGCCTGGCCACGATTCACACAGGTGTGTACCATGGTCGTGCCCCTGTCATTGGAAAGAGCAATTTCATTCAGGAAAGGATACTTGGAGGTAAAGAAACACATTCCAAAGCCTATTCAAATACCCTAGTAGGAATTCTATTTAAATTAGGATACTTAGGGGCCAAGTAAGGCATCACAAAGTCTATATAAACACCCAAGGGGGCAACTTGAAAGGGGAGTTTGGCAGAAGCCGAAATCGGCGTTAAAGCTAGGCCAAGGAGTCAGGCCGAGAAGGTCAGAGTTAGGGAAAAACCGCGAAGATAGTCAGGTGATCCATCCCAAGAAGCCGGAATTATACTCAAGACGGCAGAATTCTCCTTCAATTCCTTCAGGGGGTTTTAGGATTTTCTTATGTTTTGTTTTATCTTTTCTCTTGCAATGTTTTGTTTATTCATTATGAACTAAACCCCTCAAATACCTGAAGGGGATGAAACCTAGATGAATCTTTTTATTTGATTTCTAAGTTATATGATAATTACTTAGTTTGTTCTTAATTATGTTACTTAATCCAAATCTAATGTGCTTAGTTAGAGGAGGAATAGACCCTGCCTAAGAGTAGATCTAACATAATTAAGCAGAGTTGATCGAACGCCTAGAGATAGGGTTACGAGATTTTGCCGAATTAGGGTGAAACCTAATATGGGAGTCTATTGATCGATTTACTACTATCCTAGGGGGTTATTAAAAGTGAACGAGAGTTCCACTAATTAACCTAGGGTTAGACATTATTCGCCTCGAGAGAGGGTTTAATACAGGTTAGGGAGTCTTACGGATCAAGCTAAGTAAAAGAAATCATATAATTTAGGGTTAATTAATAAGTGAAGTCTAGGTGGATTCTTCCTAAGGGTATCGTCATAATCAATTGAGTTTTCCTTCAAAGTTATTTTCCTATTCGTCTTTTTGGTCTTTGTGTCCTTAGTTTAGTCTTCGTCAAAAGCAACTTCACTTTATTTTTAAGGCTAAATAATAAAAAGAAAGTTAGTATTAGTACTTTTAGTTCCTTTGGGTTCGATATCCAGTCTTGCCTAAGCTATACTACTGTTCGATAGGTACACTTGCCTTTAATCGTTGTCAGAGTTAGTTTTTAGGTTTTGATTATTCTTTTATAAATTTTAAAACTCTGATTTACAGCGATCACTGGGCCCAAGCCACATGGCCGTGCCTCCTTAGCAGACCCAAACACGGCCTGGCCTCGATTTACACGGGCGTGTCCCTGACGTGACCTGTTTTAATTCTATTAGGAATAGGGTACTTAGAGGCAAAGAAAGACATTCCAAAAGCCTATATAAACACCCTAGAGGCCAACCTTCAGGGGGTAATTCAGCTAGGCCAAGGAGCCAAGCCAAAGAGGCCAGAATTGTGGGATATACTCGAAGAAAGCCAGTTGATTCATTTCAAGAAGCCAGATTTATACTCAAGATGGAAGATCTTCCCTTCAATTTCCTTCAGGGGGTTTTAGGGTTTTTCTTATGTTTTATATTATATTTTCTTCTGAGATGTTTTCTTTTATGATTATGAACTAAACCCTTCAAATACCTGAGGGGGATGAAACCTAAAACGGATCATGTTATTATTTTCTGAACTATATGATAAATACTTGATTTGTTCTTAACTATGTGTTCTTAATTCTTGCTTTGATATTTCAGGATATTGATTCAAGTATTGATGTGCTTAGGCAGTGGAGCAAAGTCTCTGTTTAAGAGTAGATCTAGCATCGTTAAGCGAAGTTGATCGCAACCCTAGAAATAGGATGACGAAAATCTTTCGGATTAGGGTCAAACCTAATATGGGGGTCCATAGATCGAGTTAATGCAATTCTAGGGGTTTTAATTAGAAAGAGATTTCAATTAATCAACCTAGGGTTAGACGTTAGTAGCCTCAAAAGAGGTATTAATATAAATTAGGAAATCCTACGGATCAAGTCAAGTGAATAAATCATCTGGTTCAGAGTTAAATAACAAGTGAAGTCTAGGTGGATTCTTCCTCGGGTATTGTCTTAATCAATCGATTTCTCCCGCAAGTATTTTTCCAAATTCATTCTCTGTGTCTTAACATCCTTAGCTTAGTGATTAGTTAATTTAGATTAAACAACAATTCCCTTAATTCTTAGACTAAATAATAAAAAGAAAGTTAGTATTAGTACTTTTGGTTCCTTTGGGTTCGACATTCCGGTCTTGCCACTAAACTATGATACTATTCGATAGGTGTGCTTGCCTCAATCGTTGTCATAGTTAGTTTCTAGCATCGATCATTCATTGTATAAATTTTTAAGGCTTTGACACATGATCATGGCTTCTTCTGGTTTCCACGTAGCTTCTTCCACATTGAGCTTTTACCACAACACTTTCACTAAGGCTATGCTCTTGGGCCAAAATCTTGATTGGTTCTTTTTCATAAGCCATGTCCGATCGTATCTCAATTTCCGTTTGAGGGATCACATGCGAAGGATCGGAACGATATCACTGTAACATTGACACATGAAACACGTTGTATATTCTCTCTAATTCTGTCGGCAAAGCCAATCGGTATGCTACTGGCCTAATCCTTTCAATAACCTCATACGGCTCTATGAATCGTGAATTCAATTTGCCCTTTCAACCAAATCTCAATATTTTCTTCCACAAGGATACTTTCAGAAATACTTTGTCACCCACTTGAAACTCGATTTCTTTCTTTTTTAAATCCACGTATGACTTTTGTCGATCCAAGGCAGCTTTCAGACTATCACGAATCACTTTTACTTTCTCCTCGGTCTCTTTAACTAAATCGACCCCGTGAATTTGCTTCTCACTAAGCTCGGTTCAATACAAGGGAGTCTGACACTTGCGACCATATAAAGCTTCGTACGGTGCCATTCATATACTCGACTGATAACTGTTGTTATAGGCGAACTCAACCAAAGCTATATATTTTTCCCAACTACACTCGAACTCTAACACACAGCATCGGAGCATATCCTCAAGAACTTGAATTACACTTTCAAATTGGCCATCAGTTTGAGGATGGAACACTGTACTAAAATTCAATTTTGTACCCAAAGCTTCTTGCAACTTTTTCCAAAACCTCGAAGTAAATCTTAGATCTCTATCCAAGATAATAGATATAGGCACTCCATGTAATCTCACCACCTCAGCAATATATAACTCAGCCAACTTGTCAAGTGAATAATGAACTCGCACCGGTATAAAGTGAGCTGACTTCGTTAATCTATCCACAATAACCCACACAACATCTTTCTTTTTCAGAGTCGTAGGTAACCCCGTCACGAAATCCATTATGATCTGATCCCACTTCCACTCGGGGACCACCACCGGCTAAAGTAATCCCGAGGGTACTTGATGCTCGGCTTTCACTTGTTGACAAATTAAACACCTTGTAACAAACTCAAAGATGTTTCTTTTCATACAAGGCCACCAATACAATTTCTTCAAATCATTGTACATCTTCGTACTACCTTGATGTATTAACAGGCAACCACTGTGTGCTTCATGTAAAATTTTTCAGATCAACTCATCATCCTTAGGTACACAAACCCTGTCATGAAACATCAAAAAACTATCTAAACTCACCCGAAAATTAGAGTCATTGCCAGATTCACACTGAGCTCTCTTAGCTTGCATCTCACTATCATTCTTTTGAGCTTCACATATCTGCTGAAAAAATAATGGTCTAGCCCTCAACTCGGCCAATATAGCACCATCATCAGACGACACTAAGCTCGTTCTCATAGCTCTCAAAGCATACAGGGAATTTCTGCTCAAGGCATTCGCAACCACATTCGCTTTCCGTGGATGGTAATCAATTATTAACTTATAATCATTCAATAATTCGAGCCATCGCCATTGTCGCAAATTCAAATCCTTTTGGTCCATCAAATACTTCAAACTCTTATGATCGGTGAAGATTCGGCACTTCTCACCACGCCAAATCTTCAAAGCAAAAACGATCGTAGCCAACTCCAAATCGTGAGTCAGATAATTCTTCTCATGCGGTTTTAGCTGTCTCGAGGCGTAAACTACTACCTTACCTTTTTGCATCAACACAAAGCGAATGCCATTTAATGGCGCATCACTATAAACCACAAACTCTTTCCCCGACTCTAGTTGTACTAAAATCGATGCTTCAGTCAATAATGCTTTCAATTTCTCGAAACTCTGTTAGCATTTCTCAGTCCATTCAAACTTAACATCTTTATGCAATAGTTTTGTCATCGAGGTAGCAATCATGGAGAACCCCTTTACGAAACGTCTGTAGTACCCCGCTAAACCCAAAAAGCTTCTAATTTCTGATACATTCTGATAAACCGTAATATAAACATATTTTAATCCCACATTTAGCATACTTTTGGATGATTTAAGCCTTGAATTGTGGAATTTAGTGCTCTTAATCCTTTTTTTTTCATGTTTTATACTTAGGAAAGCACCGGAGGATGAAAAAAATGAGAAACGGGCCTAAAACGGAGTAAATAGGCCATATCACGAAATCAACTTGGCCTGGGCCCAAGACCACATGGCCATGCCTCATTAACGAATCCGAACACGGCCTGGCCATGATTCACATGGGCATGTGCCATGGGCGTGTCCCTGTCGTGACAAAGAAGAGTTTCATTCAGATTAGGGTACTTAGAGGCAAAGAAAGCCATTCCAAAAGCCTATATAAACACCCTAGAGGCCAACCTTCAAGGGGGAGTCCAGTTAGGAGTCCAGTCAGGCTGAAGAGCCAAGCTGGAGAGGCCAGAATTGTGGAATTTACTCGAAGAAAGCCAGTTGATTCATCTCAAGAAGCCGGAGTTATACTCAAGACGGAAGATCTTCTCTTCAATTCCTTCAGGGGGTTTTAGGGTTTTTCTTATGTTTTTTTTTTATATTTTCTTCTGAGATGTATTCTTTTATCATTGTGAACTAAACCTCTCAAATACATGAGGGGGATGAAACCTAAGACGGGTCTTGTTATTGTTTTCTGAACCATATGATAAATACTTGAGTTGTTCTTAATTATGTGTTCTTAATTCTTACTTTGATATTTCAGGATATTGATTCAAGTATTGATGTGCTTAGGTAGTGGAGTAAAAGTCCCTGCTTAAGAGTAGATCTAGCATAATTAAGTAGTTGATCGCACACCTAGAGATAGGATGACAAAAATCTGCCGGATTAGGGTCAAACCTAATATGGGAGTCCATAGATCGAGTTAATGCAATTCTAGGGGTTTTAATTAGAAAGAGATTTCAATTAATCAACCTAGGGTTAGACGTTAGTAGCCTCGAAAGAGGTATTTATATAAATTAGGGAATCTTACGGATCAAGTCAAGTGAATAAGTCGTCTGGTTTAGAGTTAGATAACAAGTGAAGTCTAGGTGGATTCTTCCTCGGGTATTGTCTTAGTCAATTGGTTTTTCCCACAAGTATTTCCCCAATTCATTCTCTTTGTCTTAGCATTTTTAGCTTAATAGTTAGTTAATTTTAGATTAATTAATAATTCACTTTTATCTTAGGCTAAATAATAGAAAGAATGTTAGTATTAGTAATTTTAGTTCCTTCGGGTTATACAATCCGGTCTTGCCACTAAACTATACTACTGTTTGATAGGTGCGCTTGCCTCAATCGTTGTCATCGTTAGTTTCTAGGCTCAACCATTCTTTTTATAAATTTTTAAGAATCTGACATAGCGATCAAGTTTTTGGCGCCGTTGCGGGGGAACTAAAATATTAAGAACGCTCAATTTTTATTACTTTAGCCATTTTTATTTTTGCAATTTATTTTTATTTTTTGCTTTTAACTTTACTAATTTTCCTTCTTTTATTTGTTCTTGATAGGTACCTCTACTTTATGACTAGAAGAAACCCGATAGGACCCCTGATTTACGACAGTGATATTGAAGGTACTGTTCGCATAAATCATAGAGAAATAAGGCGGAGCTTAAACTACATAGAAGAAGAGCAAGAAGTTGAAACCAATACCACCGAAGTGATGGCTGAGAATAATATGCTACCTCCAGAGGCAGCCGAACACCATGCTCCTCGAACTATGTATGATTATGCTAAACCTAATTTAATAGGAACTGAGTCAAGTATTGTTAGACCCGCTATTGCTGTAAATAATTTTGAACTGACACCTAACAGTATTCAGATGATACAACAGTTTGTTTAGTTTGATGGTTTGCAGGATGAGGATCCTAACACACACTTAGTGAATTTTCTCGAATTCTGTGATACCTTCAAAATAAATGGCGTTTCTGATGATGCCATCTGCCTTCGGTTATTTGCTTTCTCATTAAGGAATACAGCTAAACAGTGGTTGCATTCTCTTCCACGATGATCAATCACTACAAGGGATCAAATGACCGAAAAATTTTTGTTAAAATATTTTCCGCCGGCCAAAACGGCCAAGTTAAGGAATGATATCTCTTCTTTTGTGTAGAAGGATTTAGAAACACTTTACGATGCATGAGAGAGATACAAAGATCTATTGAGAAAGTGCCCACACCATGGATTACCTTATGGCTACAAGTCCAAACTTTTTACAATGGTGTGAACCCTTTAACTAGGCAATTAATCGATTCAGCCACCAGCGGAACATTGAATAACAAAACACCTGAGGCTACCTACGAATTCATTGAAGAGATGTCACTGAATAACTATCAGTGGCAAGTCACAAGGATAAAGCCAACAAAAGCAGCCAGTGTTTTCGACCTCGACGCAGTAACAATGCTATCAAATCAGGTAGAGATGTTAAATAAAAAGGTTGATGGTTTATGTGGTTCTTTGCTGGTACATCCAGTCATACACTGTGACACAAATGGAAGAGGGATGAACAACACAGACTATCAACCTTACAACCCGAGCGCTGAAAATGAGCAAGTTCACTATATGGGTAACAATTTCAAATCTCAAAATAACCCTTATAGTAATTCTTATAATCCAGGTTGGAGGAACCACCCCAATTTTTATGGGGTGGTCAAGGAAATCAGAGACAACAACCTCCTCCAAACTTCCAACAACAGCTCTACCTATAGGAAAAGAAGCCGAACCTTGAAGAGATGCTGAAAAAATTCATAGCATGTTAGAAACACATTTCCAAAACACTGAGACAACACTTAAAAATCAACAAGCATCAATTCAAGGGATCGAGAACCAATTAGGGCAACTTGCTAAGCTGATCTCAGAACGACCACAAGGCAGCTTGCTAAGCAACACTGAGACTAACCCAAAAGAGCAACTTCAAGCCATAACAGCTCAGGATAGTGTAGGGTTAGATGAACCTAAATTAAGCCAAGAGAAGTCGGTAGAGAACAATAAGTTTGAGGTAAGTCACGAAAAGCCAAAATCGGTAATTAAAGAGTACCAACCTCGTATACCTTATCCTGATGCGATGAAGAAGGACAACACAAACGAACAATTCGGTAAATTTCTTAACTTTTAAAGAAATTACATATTAACTTACCGTTTCTTAAAGCTCTTTTGCAAATGCCAGATTCAAGGAAATTTTTAAAAGATCTTTTAACAAACAAACGGAAGTTAGATGAAGAATCGCATGTGGAGCTAAACGCAGTGTGCTCAGCAATGTTGCAAAACAAACTACCACGAAAATTAAAAGATCCAGGGAGTTTTACAATTCCATGCTTAATTGGTAGATTATCTATTGATAATGCTTTAGCTAATTTAGGGGCGAGCATCAATGTTATGCCTTATAAATTGTTTAAACAACTAGGTCTAGGGAAACCTAAAAAAACTAGGATGAGCATTCAATTAGCTGATAAAACTGTTAGAATTCCTAGGGTTATAGTTGAAGATGTTCTTGTGAAAATTGATAAATTTGTATTCCCAGTAGACTTTGTCGTTTTAGACATGGATGAGGACAATAGTATCCCCTTAATTTTAGGAAGACCCTTTTTAGCAACTGCCAGGACTAAAATTGATGTCAGCGCAGGTGAACTCATACTTTGTGTAGGTGAAGAATCAATCAGTCTCCAGGCTCTTGACTCAGCTAGGACATCGAGTAGTCAAGGTGAGAACATAAATTCTATTAATAACCACTCGGTTAAACCTTATTTTCAGGAAGCACCACGAAACTACACAACTAAGCCAGACCCTAGACCTCATACCAACAAGGAAATAACTCATGAGGGACAAAGACTTCAGATCGATGAAATAGACGAGTGGAAGACACACTTTAAGGAGAAATTAGGAATACATAAAGCAGAGCCAACACCAGTTTGTGGGACAAACGAATTTAAGATTGGAGATCAGATATTGTTAGATAAGGCAGACCCTCGAATACCTCATCCTGAGCCTAAAACAAACGAAGAAATCACTTTTAGGGTACTCAATGTTTTCCCATACGAAACAGTAGAGGTAAGTAATCCTATATTCGGCACTTTTAAAGTAAACGCTACTCGACTCGAATTACATACTGTCAAAAGGACTGATAGGATGAGGAAGGATTTTCAACTCCTCAAACCACCATGATTGTACAAATGAGAGCTAAGTCTAGCTTAAAACTATAAACAAGCGCTTCTCGGGAGGCAACCCGAGCACTAACCCCATTAATTTTCACATTTTTATTTTTACTTTTACTTTTCATTTTTTAGCACCTAACTATAAACTAACCAAGTGCAGATTTCCCTACCACACGACCTTGCACACGGCTGTGGCCGTGGTCGTTTGGAGGCTACGGATATACGTACTGACATGGCAGAGATAGTGCGACACAGGACAAAAAATATCTTCAAGTCACGGACCCCAACTGAACACCACGGCCGTGCGATGCGGCCGTGGCCGACATTGTTTCAGCTACACGGGTGTGGCGACCTGGACATGGGCGTGGGAGAAACAAACGAAGCATAACACGGCCGTGCGACACGGACGTGTGACTCGACACACCCACGGTACACGGGCATGGGGATGTACTAGACATGAAAAATCTATTTAAACCACCCCTCTCTCCTTCTTACCCACTCCCCACCCTTCTTCTTCCTTTACACTTCCCTTCTTTTTCATTCTCATTTCTCTTCATTCACCCTAACTTTAGATCTAACCACATCCATGTTGAAGAAACGGAAGGATTCTAGCACAGTCTCCCTCTGTGAGACCGATCTACATAAGTTCATGCCGGCTACTTCATTAATTCGACTGGACAAGGACCTTTGAGTCCATTTAACTTTTGTTCTTAGTTTCCCTTCCCCTTTATTTTCCGTTTTGTTATTTTTATTTTACTTAGTTTAATCCTTTTTTTTTGTTTTCTTTGATTTAGGTAAAGGCTGCTAGGGAATCACCACACCACGACCATAGCCACCCCACCACAGCCTCAGAAATCACACCCACCTCACGAACCCTCTAACAATAAGGACTTTTCGGTCCATTAATCTTTTCTTTTAATTTTATTTTACTTTCTATTTTTTTCTCTTTATCTTTCTTTTCTTTAAATATATATTTAGTATATTTTGAATTATTATCATTATTTCCTGGCTAATTCTTCACGAGCTTCCCAATTTCTTCATCTAGCGCAGAGATTGTCGGCGACCACCACACCACGACACTCCCAACTCAAGGAAGCCATCCAAATTCAGGAAGTTTCACCTCTCCCTATCTCTTAAATTTCATATATATCTTTGTACATTGACGGAAATGTACATCTTAAGTGTGGGGGGTGAATATTTATTTCGAGAAAGTGCCTAACTTTTTGCATTATTCTCAAATCCCTGAATTACGCCTTGAATTATACCTTGTTCTTAAGTAATTTTCCCATATTATGATTAGAACGAAATTTCTTTTGATTTATGATTTTTTTTTTTTTTTGATATGTCTCAAATTAAGTCATTGATAATTGTGCAGTGATGATTTAAATTTTAAGAGACAAGAGAATCAAGCATGATGAGTCTATTTTAAAATTAAAATTTGTTAGGTTGTCTACCTGAATTTAGTTATTACCTTGAAGTTTGAAATTTACAAGGTTGATATCAAAAACCCATAATTTTCGTGAGATTTTGAGCCTTTTAGAGCATACATTCTTTCGAGCTCATTTTTTGATTATGAGTGTGTCAACATTGAGCTGTTATTCTAGAACTTGCTTCAATTATACATGTCAAGACCACATTATTGATTTGATATACAGAGATGATAAAGGCACTTAGGATTTAACCCACTCACTCCACTAAAAAGCGTACCCTCACAATTAACCCCTAGTGAACCCCTTTGATCTTAACAACCTTTTCTTTTTTTTTACTCACACACTAATATTAACCTAAAACCCATTATGTATTTGTTATCACTATTCTTTGACTTTCTTTTTGTTGAGATTTGATTTTGAATAGTTTCCTAACTATGTTCTATATTTTAGTTATTAAGGTTCTTCCTTATTATTGTTGTGATTTGTTCTTAAAAAAATGAAGTATATTCAATATCAGCTCTATGTTATTGAGCTTATACGTTTAAATTCCACATCTTGAGGAGAAGCTCATGTTATTAGTATTTCATGTTTTCAATTGATGTAATTATTCAAGATTAGTTCATTTTTCTAGTTAGGTAAATTATCAATTCAATCTCGATTCTAACCCTCTAATTCAGCCTTTATCCACACCTTTAAACCAAGCCCCATTACAACCCTTTTTTAAAGACCTTTTGATATGTGTATCATCTCATTTTACAGTGGTGGAGATTTGATTTTCATGCAAGCCTATGGGATTAACTTTTCATGTTCAACCTTTGAGTGCTTAATTGTGAACCTTAAACATTTTGAGTGATTTGAGTGAATCTTTAGTGAGGATGTCAACTCTTGTCGATTTTGAAATTAAAGGTGATTATTTAGGTAAGGGAAAACGCCTATATTTTTCGTGCTACAAAAACTATGACTTTGATTGTTTGAATCATTAAGATCCTTTTACTTAAATTATCAATGTATAAATTATCTTTGAATTATGATGGAACATTATTGATGAATATTATAAATCAAGGAAGTTCATTTTAATTGTGAGTTGAGAATTTTGCTTGAGGACAAGCAAATGCTTAAGTGTGGGGGTATTTCATAAATCATAATATAAACATATTTTAATCCCACATTTAGCATAATTTTGGATGATTTAAGCCTTGAATTGTGGAATTTGGTGCTTTTAATCCTTTATTTTCATGTTTTATACTTAGGAAAGCACCGAAGGATGAAAAGAACGAGAAACGGGCCTAAAACAGAGTAAATGGGCCATATCACAAAATCAACACGGCCTGGGCCTAAGACCACACAGCTGTCCTTTATTAACGGACCCGAACACAGCCTGGCCATAATTTACACAGCCGTGTGCATGGGCGTGTCCCTGTCGTGACAAAGAAGAGTTTCATTCGAATTAGGGTACTTAGAGGCAAAGAAAGCCATTCCAACAGTCTATATAAACACCCTAGAGGCCAACCTTCAAGGGGGAGTCCAGTTAGGCGTCCAGTCAGGCCGAAGAGCCAAGCTGGAGAGGACAGAATTGTGGAATTTACTCGAAGAAAGCCAATTGATTCATCTCAAGAAGCTGGAGTTATACTCAAGACGGAAGATCTTCTCTTCAATTCCTTCAGGGGGTTTTAGGGTTTTTCTTATGTTTTGTTTTATATTTTCTTCTGAGATGTATTCTTTTATCATTATGAACTAAACCTATCAAATACCTGAGGGGGATGAAACTTAAGACGAATCTTGTTATTGTTTTCTGAACCATATGATAAATACTTGAGTTGTTCTTAATTATGTGTTCTTAATTCTTGCTTTGATATTTTAGGAGATTGATTCAAGTATTGATGTGCTTAGGCAGTGGAGCAAAAGTCCCTGCTTAGGAGTAGATCTAGCATAATTAAGAGGAGTTGATCGTAAGCCAAGAAATAGGATGACGAAAATCTGCCGGATTAGGGTCAAACCTAATATGGGAGTCTATAGATCGAGTTAATGCAATTTTAGGGGTTTTAGTTAGAAAGAGATTTCAATTAATCAACCTAGGGTTAGACGTTAGTATCCTCGAGAGAGGTATTAATACAAATTAGGGAATCCTACGAATCAAGTCAAGTAAATAAATCGTTTGGTTCAAAGTTAGATAAAAAGTGAAGTCTAGGTGGATTCTTCCTTGGGTATTGTCTTAATCAATTGGTTTTTCCCACAAGTATTTCCCCAATTCATTCTCTTTGTCTTAGCATCTTTATCTTAATAGTTAGTTAATTTTAGGTTAATTAATAATTCACTTTTATCTTAGGCTAAATAAAGAAAGAAAGTTAGTATTAGTACTTTTAGTTCCTTTGGGTTCGACAATCCGGTCTTGCCACTAAACTATACTAATGTTCAATAGGTGCGCTTGCCTCAATTGTTATCATAGTTAGTTTCTAGGCTCGATCATTCTTTTTATAAATTTTTAAGAGTCTGACATAGCGGTCACATTCCTTGGTAGTTTCCACTCCACAATAGCCAAAATCTTACTCGAATCAACTCTAATGCCATCACCCGACACAATGTGTCCTAAGAATCTGACCTCTCGGAGCCAAAACTCACTCTTGCTGAATTTAGCATACAATTACTTGTCTCTTAAAGTCTACAAAACAATTCTCAAGTGCTCTGCATGCTCATTCTCACCCCGAGAATAAACTAATATGTCGTCAATAAAGACAACTACAAACTTATCCAAATACGGTTGGAAGATGCGGTTCATTAAATCTATAAAAATCATAGGAGCATTTGTTAAGCCAAATGGCATGATAAGAAACTCATAATGGCCATATCTCGTCTGAAATGCAATTTTTGGTACACCAGACCTTAGGTCTATCTTAGAGAATACCGTAGCTCCCTCCAATTGGTCAAATAAAGCATCTATCCTTGGCAAGGAATACTTATTCTTCACTATCACCTTGTTCAGTTGTCTGTAGTCTATGCACAATCTCATCGACCCATCTTTCTTTTTCACAAAAAGTATCGGAGCACCCCACGGTGAATAGCTCGGTCTTGCAAAACCCTTATCCGTTAACTCCTAGAACGGAACCTTCAATTCTTTCAACTCCAATGGTGCCATCCTATACTGAGCAACCAAAATAGGCGTCGTACCTAGAACTAACTCAATCTAAAACTCGACCTCTCTAATCGGAGGTAATCCGGGTTACTCTTTCAGGAACACATCTAGGTACTCGCATACCACTGGCACTGATTCAATCTTTACCTCTGACTCTTGAGTATTTAGCACAAAGGCGAGATCGGACTCATACCCTTTTCTTAAGTATTTCTCAACTACCATAGATGAAATCATTACAGGCAAACTATCCGACTTACCTAATTCAACCCGAATGACATCTCCATTTACACATCTCAATTTAATAAATTTACTACCACAGTTTACTAAAACATTATGAGTAGTCAACCAATCCATACCAAGAATCAGGTCAAATTCATCAAACGGCAACAACATGAGATTTGCCAGAAAATAATGACTTCTAATTGTCAAAGGACAATTCCTACACACCTTGTCAACTAGCACATGTTTGCCTAACGGGTTTGACACTTTTACTACAATAAACTTAATAATCATACTCATGCTAGATGCTAATTTCATGCAAATGTAAGAATGGGTAGACCCCAGGTCAATCAAAGCAACTACAGAGATATCATGAAGAGAAAAAGCATCTGTTATCACACCTGGAGATGATGCCTCTTCACGAGCGCGAATGGCATAAGTCCTTGCAGATGCTTGACCTTTCGATCTCACAGTAGAGTTTCTAGGCACACCTCTACTACTAGCCCCACCTCTCGGGTTCTTTTGTGATCTACCCCTCGAAGACACATTGCTTAATCTTATTTCTTGCTTTCTTTCCTTTTCATCCCTCTCAAGGCAATTCTAGATAAAATGATCGGGTGAACCACACTTGTAACAATTACGGTTATTCCCCCAATACTCCCCAGTGTGTTGCCTACCACAATTTGGACACTCTGATTTATTAGACTTTGGATTGCCCACACATGCCATCGAGATGGCTTGAACTCTCGAACCCGAGTAAGTATTACCTCGATCTCGATGTGAATATCCAACTGACGCAGTTGTCCGAGGGTTCATTTCCTTAGACCTCTTTGATTGAGTTTGGTACGATTTACTCATTGACCTCTTTCTTGCATCTCGGGCCTCACTCATGGCTTTTCTCTTTTCCTTATCCAGCTCATCGGCCTTGCATGCCCTATCAACCAACACCACAAATTCTTTCAATTCTAAAATCCCGACTAGAAGTCTGATATCCTTATTCAGCCCGTCTTCGAACCTCTTGAACATAATAGCTTCTGTGGACACACACTCTTGTGCATACTTGTTGAGCCTAACAAACTTGCGCTCATCTTCTGCCACAGCCATTTTGCCTTGCTTTAATTCAAGGAATTCTTTCCGTTTCTAATCCACAAATCTCTGACTTATGTACTTCTTTCGGAACTCTTCCAAAAAGAAGTCTCATGTCACTCTCTCTCTTGGAACTACCAACATCAATGTTTTCCACCAACGATATGCCAAGTCCTTCAGCAATGACACGGCACATTTCAAGCTCTCCTCTGGTGTGCAGGAGAGTTCATCAAATTCTAGCATTGAGTTCTCAAGCCAAAACTCTGCCCTCTCGGGGCCATCATCTATATTAGCTCCAAGTTCCTCGGCCCCTTGCTTCTGAATCTTATCTACCGGGGGTTTGGTCATTCTCACCAAATCTATACCTTAATGAGCCATAGGAACCGGTTGAGGATAGGAGGGGATGGAGGAGGTTGAGCATTAGGGTTCGCTCATACATACTCCGTATACCAATTACCCATCATTTGAGGAAAGGCTTCCCGAGCCTCTTCTCCTTGACCCATAGTCTCGGGTTACTCGTTACAGGCCCAGTCCTTTGTGCGGAAGCCTGCGCGTTACTAGCAGCGTCATCAGTAGCCGCTCGGTCGGGATCCATTTACTATATAAAAAACAAAGTTTAATATTGTCAAAAGTCACCATACTATCAATACGTTTATGGCATGTATAGCTAGACTCTTACACATGCTACGGTAGTACGGGAACCAACTAAACCATAGCTCTGATACCACTAAATGTAACAACCTTTACCCGTAATCAACTCTAGAACCGGGTACGGGGCACTACCGGACTTAACTTACTTTAATATACAAATTTGGGTTATCAAATTTCATTCCAATATAAAATCATCCATTCACATTCATAACATTCTTATTATGGGCCTACGAGGCCTTACACCTACAAACGGAGGGCCTCGGAATCAAATCGAGATCTTTTGTATACTTAGAAAAATTTTGTCTTAACAGGGTTCACACGCTCGTGTGGTCACACACGCCCATGTCCCTAGTCCGTGTGGAATTTATTTTCTCTTCGAACTTACAGGGGTTTTCACACAACCGGACACATGCCCGTGTCCTCCACACGGCCTAGACACACATCCGTGTGCCTACCCGTGTGGACAAGAACAAGGCTATTTGCCAAGCTCTTTTTATCACCCTAACTCATACAACGTCAATCACATTCAACCATTTACCAAGCAACTCAATCATGTATCATCCACATTCATGAATAACCTCATCTTTTCATATATATATAATGATAATGAGCCATTAAATATGGCCATCTACAAAAGTTTTCATGTTTAAAAGAGCCAACAAACTTGGCCAAAACAACAAAATATTTCACTATGTCTAGCCCTTATACATGCCATACTCAAAACGCTAAGTCTAATATACCGAGATGAGCTGATAGTGTGGATGATCTTCAAATTATCTTTGTATCCTGAGACGGATCTTTGGCACTATAAAACAAGGGAAAAGAAAGGGAGTAAGCTTTAAGCTTAGTAAGTTTACACGTAAACAATAAGCATCATGGCATGTGCTAATCAGTCAATAACATTTCATACCAAACAAGAATAATTCACATTTTCATAACCATGCTTACTCATTTCATCTCTTACCACCTTCCAACCGTATAACATTTATATTGCTCACATATCCTGTGCTCATCACCACAAAGCCACATGAAACATTTACATAGACAATTTCTCGATGAACCATTCAGAATAATACTAAGTACCTGGTGGTTTCGTACACAGCCCACCATTAATCAATAATATGGTGGTATCGCACATAGCCTATCAACAAGAATATTTATGATGGTTATGCACATAGCCCAGCAAATGATAATATAAACGATGGTATCACACACAGCCCATCGTGAATGAATAATAAGGTGGTATCACACACAGCCCACCAAAAAGAATAATTACAGTGGTACCGTACATAGCCCACCTATAAGAATATTTATGGATATTTTTTCGCATTTACATATCTATTCCGAGGTTCATACGAGAATTACTCACTATCTACCATTTTTAATAAATCCCAATCATATTTGATCTCATTCATACAATGCACCAATATGTAACAACATATGTATTAAAGATGTATCGTTTACACATAAACTTACCTTGATGCAAAATGTATTAATTGGCGGTTTAGCCCGTAACCTTGCCTTTTCCTCGGTCAAGGTTGTTTCCGCGTTCTTCTCGATCTATAATAATAAAATTCATTCATTCAATCACTTTATAATTCATGATACATCAAAATTTCTACTTAGGCAAAAATGATCATTTTGCCCTTCTACTTTGGCAAATTTATGATTTTTCCCCTAGGCTCGTAAATCATTTTTCATCATATTTTCTCATTAAACAAGCCTAGTTGAACATTTATTTCTCTTACAACAACTCACAAAACCAATTATTCTATGCATTTATTACACAAATTCAACCTTTACTAATAGGTCCCATTTAGGTGTTTTCATGGTAACACTTTTCACAAAAGTTGTTCCTTAACTCACTAATATTCATTTTCTTCCATAAAAACTCAGTAAAAAATATGAACACTCTCATGGAAAGTCCCTAAAATTTCAACCATTTTGCAAAATAGTCCCCTCATTAGCTAGCTTAAGCTTTAGGGGTTCCAAAAGTAAAAAAAAAATATTAAGAAAGACATCTAAAATCACAAACTTGCAAGAGAATAGCTTGGGTAAAAGTTTGAACTCCAAAAACCTCTAATTCCTCTTTAATTTTTTGTGGAATAAGAAGGGTGAATAGTGAAAGATGATATCTTCTTTCTTTGTCTTATTTTATTCATTTTTGGTCACCTAATTTCACCAAATTTTTTACCAAATTAAAGTATTTGTCCCCCTTGGCCGACCATCACTCTTAAGGTGGTCTATTTTTACTTTAAAGACCTTCAATTTAATATTCCATAGCTATTAGACACTCCTAGCTTGAAAAATGGAACTTTCGCACTTTATGCGATTTTGTCCTTTTTCACAATTAAGCATACAATCATTAAAATTAATGCACCAAAATTTCCATGCAACCTTATAATCTGTTATAACACATGAAATAATATCAAAATAATTTTCTTCGACCTCGGATTAGTGGTCCCAAAACCACAGTTCTGACTAGCCCGAAAATCGGGCTATTACGGCTCTAGCCTCAGATCTCGCAGCCTGCTCTCTAGGTGTTTTCTTACTACTCGTTCCACTTCTTGGGTTTCTCTATTGTCTCCCTCTAGTAGTGCTTCCCAATATTGCACTCTGTATTTTCTTTTTCTCAACCATCTCAGGGCATTCTCTAATAAAATGATCCTTGAAACCACACTTAAAACAGGCCCCCTCATGTGCTCAGTACTCACCAGGGTGATGTCTGCCACACTGTGGACATTCCAGTCTATTAGGTCGAGTGTTCCCAACACTAGCAACTGAAGTAGTCTGAACTTTAATCCCCGAGTACTATTTACTCTTACTTCTGTTTGAAAACTCGGCTGAAGTATCTGATCGGGTAGGGAAGTCTCTTGACTTCTTAGATAAAAATTGAAACGACTTGTTTATTTGTCTCTTTCTTTAGTCACGAGACTCCATCTCAGCTTTTCTTTTCTCTTTAACCAACTCCTCGGCTTTACAAGTTCGGTCAACTAACTCAACAAATTTTTTCAACTCTAGAACGCCAACAAACAATCGGATGTCTTCATTTAATCTGCCCTCAAACTATTTACACATAATGGCTTCAGTGGATACACATTCTCGAGTGTATTTGCTGAGTCTTACAAATTCACACTCATACTCAATTATTGTCATCTTACCTTATTTCAGATCAAGGAATTTCTTTCTTTTCTAGTCGATAAACCTCTGGCTAATATACTTCTTCCGGAACTCTTCTTGGAAAAATTCCCATGTGATCTTTTCCTTTGGTACAATTGACACAAGAGTGTTCCACCATTGATAAGCAAAATCTCTCAAAAGAGACACTACACATTTCATGCACTCTTCATGGGTGCAAGATAATTCATCAAATACCTTGATGGTATTTTCAAGCCAGAATTCTACTCTTTCCGGATTGTCATTTTTAGTAGCCCAGAATTCCTCGACTCCTTACTTCCGGATTCTATCAACTGGAGGCTTTTCTCTTCTTACCACTTCTACCACTTGGGGAGCTACTGGGTAGATTGAGGAATAGGTGGGGGAGGAGGGGGTTGTCCATTCGGGTTCACACGAATGAACTCCATATACCATGCATTCATCATGTGGAGAAGGCTTCCCTAGCCACTTCTCCTCCTCTCTGACTCACAATCGTTGGTATATTCTCATTTTCATTCGGCATCGTCCCTTCAGTGGGAGCCGGCGCGTTACTTTCTACATCATCCGCCACAGCTCTATCGGGATCTATTTACTATATGAAAACACAATTTAAATTGTCAGGAGTCATCACACTATCATAATGTAACTACTCATGTGTATGGCATGTACAGCTAGACTCATGGATACGCTACGTTAGTCTGAGAATTGACTAAATCGTAGCTCGGATACCACTAAATGTAACACTCCTTACCGGTGTTCGATGCTAGAACCGAATACAAGGCATTACCGAACTTAACTTGCTTAAACATACAACATTGGGCTATAAAATTTCATTTCAACTTAAAACTTTTCATTCATATACATAATATCCTTATAAAGGGGCCGACGAGGCCCTAAACATACATACGGAAGGTTTTGAAACTAAACCAGAAACTTTTGCGCTCTTAAAAGATTTTTGCCAAAACAGGGCCACACGCCCATGTGAAATGGAACACGCCCGTGTAGGCAAGCCATGTAGTTATACACGCCCATGTTCCCAGCCCATGCGGATTTTATTTTTCATTTCAAAACTACAGGGGTTTTTACACGGAGCTGACCGTGTGTCACTCATGGGACACTCAACCTATTAACACACCCATAGAGCTGACCGTGTGTCACTCATGGCCTAGATACACGCTCGTGTGTCTACTCGTGTGAACAATTAGAAGGCTATTTTCCAAGCCAGTTGTAACAGCCAGGTTTAAACCCTAGTCGAAACAGTGGTTTCAAGACCACAAATCTGAGGTCAAAAAAATATTTTAATATTATTTTTTATGTTTATAATATGTGATTAAGCAAGTGTAAAATTTTATCGATCGTGTGTCGAATTATGAAAAAGGACTTAATCGCGTAGAATGCAAAAACTGTGTGCAAATTGTTAATGTACTTAAATGGGTTGGCTTTTGAATGTATTGGCCTTAAATGGTAATTATACCATTATAATTGATAGTGAACTAAAGTGGACAACCATTATATGTTTTAATGGTTAATTTATTAAGGGTAGAATTGGAAATTAATTATTAATGTTAATATAATAAAACAAAAAGAAATTAAATGGTCACTTTTATCATCTTCTTTGGCCGAAGGTTGAAGAAAAAGAAAGAAAGAAAGCTTGTTAGGGTTCGGCTAGCTTTAAGCTTGATTAGAGGTTAGTTTTTGTTCAGTTTTTGATAATTTGTACGTTTTTATGATCGTTGCTTAGTGTATTATCAAACCCATGCTTACATTTTTTGAATTTATGGTGATTTTGAGATATGCCATTGATGAAAATGTGATTTTTATGATATTAGTTGGTGGAATATGAAATCTTAGTGTTAGATTAACATAGTTTGTATTTGAATTTTTGATGAAATTGAGTAATTTGGACTAAATTGTGAAACTATTATTTTGAGAGACTAAAATGTGAAATAAATGAAATATATGGGCTTGTATTAGCATGGGGAAAATTTGGCTAGGCATAAGTGAAGAGAAATTTTGTGTATTTTGTGATTTTGTAAAATAGGGACTAAAATGTCAAAATGTGAAAATATAAGGGCTATTTTGTAAAATGCCCTAAATATGTGTGTTTGCATTAAATTGAATGAATTGGTGATTGAACGAGCTAATTTTGAATATGTATAGACCAAGAAATGAGAGATTCGGATCGAGGTCGAGGCAAAGACAAAGTACCCGATTAATCAGCTAGTTTTGATATTTCGACGCCCGAGGTAAGTTTGGATATAGTACAAGTTGTTAAATTTATATTATGTGATGTGAATTAAATGAATGTATAGTTATTGAATTAGAAATGTTAAATATGAAATTGAGAAATGTAGCACTTATTGTGAGTAATTGAAGTTGAGACAGAGATTGTATAGCACTAAGTGTGCGATGAAATGAAAGATTCAGCTTTACTGATACCAAATTTGAGTTCAGTTTATATTGAGGCACTAAGTGTGCGATGTTATTTAAGTTTCGGCTAAGAATTGGGCACTAAGTGTGCTATTGAATCAAAAAGATAAAGAAGATTGATTGGAATGTGGCATCGAGCATTGAACGGTAAAATTGTTTGCAAACTAGGTGTTGGCAAAGGTATGTATGAAACCTAAGTGGTTGGTAAATTTGAAAGTAGATGAATGGATGGCTATGTGAGTATTGGATATAGTTGAGCTTACGTATTTTTGTTAAATTATCTATGTGATTGTTTAAATTGCAGATTGATTTAATTCAATGAGTTAACTGTATTATATTAAGAACTTACTAAGCTTTGAAAGCTTACTATGTGATTTGTTTCTCTGATTTACAGTGCCAGTAACGCTAGCTAGGGTCTAGGGATCGTCAGCGACTTAATCACACTATCTGCTATCTATTTCGGTACTTTTGAAAGATGTACATATTTGGTATATGGCATGTATAGGCTAGAAGTTATGGTATGTTTTGGTAATTGTGGACTTTGCCATGTGATATGGCTAGATGGTTGAATGTTGATGGTGCATATATGTAGGCTGTGAAAATGATGAATGACTCATGAAATAGTGAGAATGGAAATGGTATGTTTTATAGTTGAATTGGTTGATAAGAATGATGGATAAAATATGAACTTGTAGTATGAATTACATGATGCTCGGCTTATAAGTTTTGAGTTGTGAAAATGGTGTTTTGGATGGATTTAATTGAGTAGGAATTGAGTGTGGAAGTAAATGATCTAGATGATGATTAAATGGTACATATATTGATATGTTTTGGTTGCCAATTATGGTATAAATGCATATGATTTGAGACTTGTAGGTGATTCAAAGTGTGGGTGGCATGTTTGGCCTTAAAAATGGCATATAATTGCCCACACGGTTGAGCACACGGGCATATGGCTCGACCGTGTCATGCAGGTTTGTATTTTAGTGCAAAACAGACTCAACCATGGGCTAGACACACGGGCGTGTGACTGGCCATGGGGTGCAAGTCAGTGGCAACCACGGGTGAGGCACACGGGTGTGTCCTCAGCCGTGTGAGATAAGTCAGTTTCGACCACAGGTGCATTACACGGGCATGTCTCAGGCCGTGTCGACAAGTCAGAATGTATGCCCTGTTTTGCCATGGCTTGAATGCACGGGCGTGTCCGAGGCCGTGTGAGGCACACGGCCTACCACATCGGCATGTGACCTCTATAACTTAGAAAAATGTTTATATTTCAGGGCAGCACTGTGTAGCTACGTCCAGACTGACAACTTGTGTGAACAGGCCCGTGAATAGCTTGAAAGCGAACATATATGTATTATGAGATAAGAGGTAGCTTTCGGTACATAAATGGCACTTATGTGAAAGATTTTTGAGTATCCGTTAATATTCTGAGTGTTTAACGGGAATGTCAAAGTTGTGAAAGGATATGGTTATGTTGCAAGTTGGTACAAGAATGTACGTAAAATTTATAAGTAATGAGCTCGATATGTGATGAACCCTTGGTAAGGTTGTGATTGAGAAAATTTATGATTATGAGATTTTAATAACATTTATGTTAACTTAAATTATGTTAATTGTGTGTTAAATGTGTGGTTACGATGCTTATTATTTGCATAGGAACTTGCTAAGCTATATAGCTTACTCCCCTTTCTTTCTCTTGTCTTATAGTGTCACTAAGCTAGCTTGGGGATCGAGACCGTCGGAGATCCATTGACACTATCAACAATTATTTGGTATCAATGAATTCAACATTTTGAGTTATGGCATGTATAGGGAACTTGGTCATTTTCTTATGTGTCATAATTAATTTGGCCAAATATGTTGGCTTATATTGGTTGAAAGTTCATTTTGTACAAGGCCATTTGAAATTGGCTAATATTGGTATAAGTATATTCATATGATGATGCCTTTCATGAATGTGGAAACTTGCATGATTTGAGTTGATATGTATGTGATGTTTATGTATGATAGATGTAGCATGTGAATGATGAGTGGATGTCTTGGTTGTGGATGTTTTGGTTGCCTAATTATGTTATGTGTTGTGCCTTTGAATTGGTGCAAGTATATATGTGAATATGGGTGGAAAACGGCTTGGTAAATAGCTTTGTTTTGTCCACATGGTTAGACACATGGGTGTGTGTATAGGCCATGTGCGGCACACGGCTTGCCCCACGGGCGTGTGTACTGGCCGTGTGTTTTCTACACCTTAATTTTGAGAAATAGAATGCTCAGGATTAGGCACATGGGCAGAGACACGGGCGTGTGCCTCAGCTGTGTGTGCCACACAGGCGTGTGTCTTGGCCGTGTGAAACCTGCACCTAATTCGAATTAATTTAATTAACCACACGGCCTAGTACAAGGGCATGTGGCACGGCGGTGTGGCACAAGTTAGAGAGCACCATAAATTGAATATGGTCTGAAGCACGGGCGTGTCCCAGGGTCACATGGGCGTGTGAGGCCTGTAGTTAGCAAAAATATTAAAGCTTTGTAAAAATTTTCTGAGTTCTCGGTTTAGTCCCAAACCACTTCTAATGCATGTTTTGGGCCTTGTAGGCTCGTATCAGGGACTTTATGATTGAATATGAATGGTTTTGTAACATCCGGGATTTAGGGGCTTTGCATTTAGTATGTTTCTGCGTGTTGGTGCGCTCTGTTTATTATTTTGTTATGTTTGGGGGCCCCGGAAAGGCTCGAGGTTAAGCCGAGGTGTTGGCCAAGAATTCAATTTTAGGCACTTGAGGGGGGAGTTAGCTGATGCAGGTTAGAAGTAGTATAGTTTGGGTTTGATGACACAAGAAGGATAGTGGTAAAGTGGCAAAGTGACGCCACATCAGGAGAAGATAGGTGACTCCATAGGGGAGTAAGAAGGGAGCAGGTTCGAGTCATATAGTTTGCATTTTGGGAGTTCTTTTTGGCTCAGGCAAGGGGAGGTGGTTGGATGGTAATCAAACTCTGGAGGAGAGAGGTAAGACTTGGTCAAGATATTCAAACAAGTGGTGGAGAGGCATTTGGAGAGTTTGAATTATTCAAACTCATTCAAGTGATAGGTGGAGAGTGAATGCAGGAGACGATCAAGGGATTTGATGGCTTATTGGAGGTTATTGGCCGAATGTGGTATGGTTGAAGGGGGAAGTTTCGGTTTTGTGCTTAGTGAGGGGTGTACAGAAAGTCATTGGGAATTGTGGGTACTGAAAATCCTTTGAGTTTTAGGCTTTCCATTCATTTCTTTTATGCATTGTCGGTCATAAGGGTGTGTCGTCCCTTAAAGTGATTTTTTGGGGAGATTTTAGTTAGCCGAATCAGCCTTAGGAGTTCTTTCTTTTCTCTCTTGTTTTGATGAACATTTTGCTTCTTTTCTCATCTACTCAAAGCTGAAAGACTTTCTTGTTTTCTATATCTTCCAATTGTTTACTGGCAGCCTAAACTTATCCTTTCTCTGAGTTTGTTCTTATTTTCTTGTTAGCTGAATCTCCTCTACTCCATTTGCTAGTGGTTCTCCTTCAAAGTCGAAATATCTGTCTGCTTCACTTCTTCTTCATTCCTTCTAAAGTTGAAACTTATTCCATCTATCTTTTCTCTTAATTTTCTTGGTAGCCGAATCCCATTGGGTGTTTAAACCTCTTCATTCGTTCTGGTTTCAGTGGATTTCAGTCACTCACTCTTCTAACATTCCCAATCGGTTCCTTCTCATCTGGTAGTAAATGTTCTTTTCTCTTTCGATTCTTTCTTCTTCCTTTACTGGTCGTTAAACTGAAGATGTTAACCTTGCACTTTGGTATATTGGCCAAATGTGGGGATTGTGTAGGGACTCAGTCGAATTCTTGGTGCAAGTTTGTTGGCCTTCGGGTTTTGTCGATCTAGGTAAAAGACTTCTTCGCTTGAGTATCTATTCTTTCGTTCTCGTCATTTCTTAACCTGGTTCTCTGATTAAGATCCGTCATGGATTCAAATGCCAGTCAAGGGAAAGAGGGGGTTGGACTCGTAGTCCCTACCCCTAAGTTTAAGCAGCGTGCGGTTTCAGCAGTGCGTGACTTTTCACCGGGTTGTGGGCCGGCATCGGAGAGGGATAAGCAGATTGCTGTGATCCCTACGAGTGAGAGCGCTAGCAAGATTGATAGCGTAGTTTTGTGTGTTTACAGGTGTGTAATTTTCAAACCATTTCTGGTTGTTCCTGTTTATTATATGTATATGCTATGTTAAATGCCAGAATTCGGTATGGGCTGCTGGATTACCCATGGAGGGTAAAAACGAGATGCCAAGTTAGTGATTTTGACTGTGCTATACGAGTGTTTATGATGACATGTTTCCATGCAAAATCTGAATGTCTAATACGTGTATGCCAAAACTTGCTGTATACATACATCATGACTATATGTTTGCATGGGGATGGGCATATGATATTGATGAAAGGGGAAGCGTTCTGTTCTGGTGGCTTTTGCCACAATCTGTTCTGGTGGCTCTGCCACATTCTATTCTGGTGGCCATGCCACATATCTGGTGACTCTGTCACAATCTGACGATGAGCAGCTAACTGCAGCATGACTGTCATCGATGGTGTGTAGCGGTGAGGGTTGATTGTAGAAATTCCCATTTGTGTGATTGGCAGGTATGGGTGGTGTGTAGCGGATGGAAATTTAGGCTGGGTTGGGTTTTGCATCATCTTGCATATGATATCTGCTATCCTATACTGTGTGGCTAAGGCCCAGATTGATTCCGAATGGGTTTGGGGGCCCAGTGATGGTGCTTGGAAATTGCACACTGAGTCGTTGGACTCACTCTGTTTGTTTAACATTTTTACAGGTAATACATAGTACAGTGGACCGGGCCGGAGGGGACTACGAGGTGGCCATGCATGATTTATTTAATAGAACGTTATATTTCTTAAATTTTCGAGATTTTGTTATGTAATAAGGCCACTAATAACTAAGCTTAACTTTGATTTAAATTTTAGACGTTTTGAATTGCAAATCTTTGACAAGATGTTCTTACAAAATGTAAAAGTAAGTTTTCTTATGATTTAATTACACGAGTTTATAAACAGGTTTCTACGACAAACTTCTAGATTAATCTAATATAACAATATGTGTTTCCAAATGTCACCTAAACATACGAATAATGAATAACAGTTTTCTAATGAAACAACTAACTTGGAGTTTTAAAGCGAAAGGGGACTTAAAATTTTTCTGAAGTTTGCGAGGTTTTATAAATTCTTTCCAAGTAACATGCCAGATCCGGTCGTAGTGTTTGGGCCAGGTTTGGGGTGTTACGATTGTGGTATCAAAGCCTGGTTTAAAAGCTCGGTCGTGGGTTTTTGGGTTCAAAATGTTTTCTAAAATTTTGGGTTTAAGATGGTTAGAAAGAAAAATGCATATGTATCTATTTTCTGAAGTATGGTACCCGAGTCTCCGGCTCAAGTCTGCAAGGTAAGTCTTCTGACTATCTGGGTGATTTGCATGAAGTGAATATGTTATGTGTATATATTGTTATGGACAATAGAATTAAGAAACTCTACTGTAGAGATGAAAACCTTTAGGTATACATGTGCTTACAGAAGAACTACTTAAAGCTATATTCTCATAAAACTACTCGTTAACAAACAGTGAAAAGAAACACTAATGCATAAAATTTGTAAATCAGATTAAGACGAAACATTAGGCCTGAGTGCTAGAGGACGTGGACATGTTACACGTGGCTGTGGTAGAGGCCGGGGTGCTGAGGCTGAACTCTTGAAAGCGAGGCATGAGCCTGAAGGTGAAGCGCCAAAGATCACCGTGGCGTGGCTTTCGGTCACAAGATAGAACTGGTGGGGATGATGCCCTGTCTCAAGCAATGCTGCGTGTATTAGAGCGAGTGGCTGGGGCAAGCACAGGGACAGCATCTCGAAAGTCTATTCCTGAACGACTTCGAGCAAACAGAGCTGAAACGTTTAGGGGTGTTTCTGGAGTGGCTCCAAATGTGGCTGAATATTGGCTGGAGGCGGTCAAAAGGATTATGGATGATCTAGACTACACGGCAAAGGAGAAGCTAAAAGGAGTGGTGTCTCTACTTCGGGAGGAGGCATATCGGTGGTGGCTCACTGTAAGAGAGGTACTCCGGTGGATCAGATTGATTGGGAGTTCTTTAAAATGGCATTTCAAGGGAAGTACATTGGCCCAGTTATGTGGATGCTCAGAGGAAAGCATTCTTGAATTTGGCACAAGGAGGCAAATCTGTGGCTAAGTATGAGGCAGAATTTCTGCGCTTGAGTCGTTACGCCCGAGGCATTGTGGCGACTGATTATGAACGCTACGTACGGTTCGAAGATAGGCTGCAGGATGAGTTAAGGGTATTGATAGCTCCGCAGCGAGAAAGGGACTTTGCCGTTCTGGTTGAGAAAGTTAAAATAGCCGAAGAGGTAAAGCGGACTGAGAGGTAGAATAGGGATAAGGATCGGGGTAGGAACAAGAGAAGTTTTGGGTCGTCAGGATCATCTGGGGGATTTCAAAAAAGGCCTAGGTTTGATAGGCCAACTCGTGTTCCGACGCCTGTTGAAGGGAGTCAGGTTCGATTATGTGCTTTGTGTGGGAAAGTGCATTTTGGTGAGTGTAGGAAGAGAACAAGTGGATGTTTTAGGTGCGCATCTATGGACATGGTTAAGGATTGTCCACAGGTGGATCAGATGCGGCCAGTTGGACAAGGTTTTGATCAGTTCAGGACGGGTGGTCAGCAATCGCTGAGATGTCGTGGTCCAACTAGAGGAGGAAATGGTTTCGGTCGGGGACGTTGAACACACAGCAGGGGCACTGGTAGTGCAGATGCAAGATAGCTGGGTTTAGTCTATGCAGCTCATCGACGAGAGAATGGCGATGCTCCGGACATCATAATCGATACGTTTCTTATAGCTGATAAGCCATTTCTTGCTTTGATTAATATTGGATTGACCCACTCTTATGTTGCATGTTCTGTATCTGAGACTTTAAGTATAGAATCTAAACTAGCTGCTAGAGAGATGACGGTAGTTAGCCCTTTAGGACAAATTATGGTAGTGAACAAACTGTTTAGGGATGTGCCTTTAGAGATTTAGGGAGTAGTGTTTCCGGCAGACTTAATGGAGTTACCATTCGGGGAGATTGATCTTATCTTGGGCATGGATTGGTTGGTGAGACATCGGGCTAAGTTGGACTACGTGACTAAACGAATGGTGTTGAGTACCCTAGAAGGTGAAGAAGTGGTTGTGATCGGAGAAAGAAGGAATTATTTGTCCAACGTAGTTTCTGTGTTAAAGGCTGTTAAGTTGGTTCGGAAGGGTGGTAAAGCATTCCTAGCTTTTATCAATACCTTGGATGCAAAGGAAGTGACTGTTAATGAGGTTAGAATAGTAAAGGAGTTCGTGGATGTATTTCCTGAGGAACTTTCAGGGTTGCCTCCGGATCGTGAAGTGGAGTTTGGAATTGAGCTACTTCCAGATACAGCTCCGGTGTCCATCGCTCCTTATAGAATGGCACCGAAGGAGCTGGTGGAACTTAAGGCCCAAATCTAGGAGATGTTGGATCGTGGTTTTATTCGACCAAGTGTGTCTCCGCGGGAGCGCCGATGCTGTTTGTGAAGAAGAAAGACGGATCAATGCATATGTGCATTGACTAACGTCAGTTGAATAGGTTGACGATTAAGAACAAGTACCCGCTGCCGAGGATTGACAATTTGTTTGATCAGCTCAAAGGGGCTTCAGTCTTTTCAAAAATAAATTTAAGGTCAGGTTATCATCAGCTTAAGGTCAAAGAAGCGGATATTCAGAAGACGGCGTTTCGAACTCGCTATGGTCATTATGAGTTCTTAGCGATGTCGTTTGGGTTGGCGAATGCGCCAGTTGCGTTCATGGATATGATGAACCAGGTATTCCAACCCTATCTGGACTGGTTAGTTGTGGTAATCATAGACGACATCCTGGTTTGTTCCAAGACAGAAGAAGAGCACGACTCACATCTTTGGAAGGTTCTACAAATTTTGAGGGAGAAGCAGCTGTATGCCAAATTTAGCAAGTGTGAATTTTGGTTGAAAGAAGTTACCTTTCTGGGTCATGTTGTATCTGCAAAAAGGATTAGGGTAGACCTTCGGAAGATTGAAGCTGTGTTGGACTAGAAACCGCCTAAGTCTGTGGTGAAAATTCAAAATTTCTTGGGGTTGGCAGGTTATTACAGGAGGATCATTGAGGGTTTCTCCTTAATTGCAGCACCCTTAACCAAGCTGTTGAGGAAAGGGGTGTCATTTGTTTGGACTGTCAAGCAGCAGGAAAGCTTTGAGAAGCTAAAGAGGATCTTGACGGAAGCTCCGGTGTTGATTCAGCCTGAGGCTGGTAAAGAGTTCATAGTTTATTGTGATGCTTCACACACGGGATTAGGGTGTGTGTGTTAATGCAAGATGGGAAGGTTGTTGCGTATGCGTCTCGGTAGTTAAGACCGTATGAGGTAAATATCCCACGCATAATCTGGAGTTGGCGGCAGTAACGTTCACTCTGAAGATCTGGAGACATTACCTGTATGGTGAGAAGTCTGTTATCTACACTGACCACAAAAGTTTGAAATATCTTCTAACTCAGAAGCAGTTAAATTTAAGGCAGCGAAGGTGGATTGAGCTGTTGAAGGACGACGACTGCTCGATCGAATATCATCCGAAAAAAGCTAACGTGTTGGCGGATGCGCAAAGTTGGAAGGTGATATCGGACTTAGGAGCGATGTTTGCCCATCTCAGCTTGTATGACGACGGAAGTTTGTTAGCTGAGCTCCAAGTGAAGCCATCTTGGGTGGATCAGATTAAAGAGAAGCAATTGTTGGAGAATGTCTTGAGTGCTCGACTTTTGCAGGTACAGAACAGTGAAGTAGAGGATTATAGTTTGAACAGCGATGGGGTTTTGTGTTTCCGTGAGAGGGTTTGCATGCCGAAAGATGTTGAGTTAAGGTGGATGATTCTTCAGGAGGCGCATAGTAGCCCTTACGCTATGCATCCTAGAGGGATTAAGTTGTATCGGGACCTGCGTGAACAGTTTTGGTGGCCTGGATTAAAGCGGGAAATTACTAAGTTAGTGGGGAAGTGTTTAATGTGTCAGCAGGTGAAAGCAGAGCATCAGTTGCCTTCGGGGTTATTACAGCCAGTGAGGATTCTGCAGTAGAAATGGGAGAGAATCACGATGGATTTTGTTAGTGGGCTACCTCTTACGCCTACTAAGAAAGATTCGGTATGGGTGATTGTTGATCGACTGACGAAGTCCCCCATTTCATACCTGTTCGTGTCGACTATTCTCTGCAGAGGTTGGCTAAGTTGTACGTGGCGGAAATTGTGAGGCTGCATGGGGTACCATTACCAATTATATCGAATAGAGACCCGAGGTTTACATCCCATTTCTGGAAGGCGTTGCATCAGGCATTGGGTACAAGGCTAGACTTCAGCACAGCTTTTCATCCATAGACTGATGGTCAGTTTGAGAGAGTGATTCAGATCTTGGAAGATATGTTGAGGGGTTGTGCCATGGATTTTAGGGGTAGTTGGGAGGAATTTTTACCGTTGGCGGAGTTTGCGTACAACAACAGCTACCAGACCAGTATCCAGATGGCGCCTTATGAAGCGTTGTATGGACGAAGGTGTCGTACCCTTACTCGTTGGACAGAATTGGGAGAACGGCAGATCTTGGGTCTAGAATTGGTTATGGAGGTAGAGGAAAAAGTTAAGTTAATTCGAACTCGATTGAAGGAAGCGAGTGATAGGCAGAAATCATATGCAGATCTGAAGCGTAAGGAGATAGAGTTCGCAGTGGGTGATCAGGTTTTCTTAAAGGTTTCTCCGTGGAAGAAGGTGATGAGGTTTGGACGGAAGGGTAAGCTAAGTCCCAGGTTTATCGGACCTTATCGGATTTTGAAACGTGTGGGACCAGTGGCATATTAGCTCGAGTTACCTTCAAAATTGAATCGGATACATAATGTATTCCATGTCTCAATGCTAAGGTGTTATCGTTCAGATCCATCTCATATTATGCCGGTAGAGGAAATTGAAGTAAGACCAGACCTATCCTTTGAAAAGGAACCAGTGCATATCTTGGATCGAGACGTTAAGGTGCTGAGAAGGAAATCAGTCCCGTTGGTCAAAGTTTTATGGCGGAACCAAGGTTCAGAGGAGACGACGAGGGAGCCAGAGGAGCTTATGCGTCAGCAACACCCTCACCTCTTTTGACCAGGTAATTTTGAGGTCGAAATTTCTTTAAGGGGGTGGAATTGTAACATCCGGGATTCAGGGGCTTTGCATTTAGTATGTTTCTGCGTCTTGGTGCGCTCTATTTCTTATTTTGTTATGTTTGGGGGCCCCGGAAAAGCTCGGGGTTAAGCCGGTGTGTTGGCCAAGAATTAAATTTTAGGCACTTGAGGGGGGAGTTAGCTAATGCAGGTTAGAAGTATTATAGTTTGGGTTTGATGACACAAGAAGGACAGTGGTGAAGTGGCAAAGTGACGCCACATAACGAGCAGGTAGGTGACGCCATAGGGGAGCAGGAAGGGAGCAGGTTCGAGTCGCATCGTTTGCATTTTGGGAGTTTTTTTTGGCTCAGGCACGGGGAGGTGGTTGGATGGTAATCAAACTCTGGAGGAGAGAGGGAAGACTTGGTCAAGATATTCAAACAAGTGGTGGAGAGGCATTTGGGGAGTTTGAATTATTCAAACTCATTCAAGTGATGGGTGGAGAGTGAATGCATGAGACGATCAAGGGATTTGGTGGCTTATTGGGGGTTGTTGGCCGAATGTGGTACGGTCGAATGGGAGAGTATCAGTTTTGTGCTTAGTGAGGGGTGTGCCAAAAGTCATTGGGAGTTGTGGGTGCCGAAAATCCTTTGAGTTTTAGGCTTTCCCTTCATTTCTTTTGTGCATTATCGGTCATAAGGGTGTGCCATCCCTTAAAGTGATTTTTTTGGGGAGATTTTAGTTAGCCGAATCAACCTTAGGAGTTCTTTCTTTTCTCTCTTGTTTTGGTAAACATTTTGCTTCTTTTCTCATCTACTCAAAGCCGAAACACTTTCTTGTTTTCTATATCTTCCAATTGTTTATTGGCAGCCGAAACTTATCCCTTCTCTGAGTTTGTTCCTATTTTCTTGTTAGCCGAATCTCCCCTACTCCATTTGCCAGTGGTTCTTCTTCAAAGCCGAAATATCTGTCTGCTTCACTTCTTTTTCATTCCTTCTAAAGCCGAAACTTATTACATCTATCTTCTCTCTGAATTTTCTTGGTAGCCGAATCCCATTGGGTGTTTAAATATCTTTATTCATTCTGGTTTCAGTGGATTTTAGTCACTCACTCTTCTAACTTTCCCAATCTGTTCCTTCTCATATGGTGGTAAGCGTTCTTTTCTCTTTCGATTCTTTCTTCTTCCTTTGCTGGTCGGTAAACTGAAGATGTTAACCTTGCACTTTGGTACATTGGCCGAATGTGGGGATTGTGTAGGGACTCAATCGAATTCTTGGTGCAAGTTTGTTGGCCTTCGGGTTTTGTCGATCTAGATGGGAGACTTCTTCACTTGAGTATCTATTCTTTCGTTCTCGTCATTGCTTAACCTGGTTCTCTGATTAAGATTTGTCATGGATTCAAATGCCAGTCAAGGGAAAGAGGGGGTTGGACTCGTAGTCCCTACCCCTAAGTTTAAGCGACGTGCAGTTTCAGCAGTGTGTGACTTTCCACCGGGTTGTGGGCTGGCATCGGAGAGGGATAACCAGTTCGCTGTGATCCCTGCGAGTGAGAGCGCTAGCGAGATTGATAGCGTAGTTCTGTGTGTTTACAGGTGTGTAATTTTCACACCATTTCTGGTTGTTCCTGTTTATTATATGTATATGCTATGTTAAATGCCAGAATTCGGTATGGGCTGCTGGATTACCCATGAAGGGTAAAAACGAGATGTCAGGTTAGTGATTCTGACTATGCTATACGAGTGTTTATGATGACATGTTTCCATGCACAATCTGAATGTCTAATACATATATGCCAAAACTTGCTGTATACATACATCATGACTACATGTTTGCATGGGGATGGGCATATGATATTGATGAAAGGGGAAGCGTTCTGTTCTGGTAGTTTTTGCCACAATCTGTTGTGGTGGCTCTGCCACATTCTGTTCTGGTGGCCATGCCACATATCTGGTGACTCTGTCACAATCTGACGATGAGCAGCTAACTGTAGCATGACTGCCATCGATGTTGTGTAGCGGTGAGGGTTGATTGTGGAAATCCCCATTGGTGTGATTGGAAGGTACGGGTGGTGTGTAGCGGATGGAAATTTAGGCTGGGCTGGGTTTTGCATCATCTTGCATATGATATCTGCTATCTTGTACTGTGGGGCTAAGGCCCAGTTTGATTCCGAGTGGGTTTGGGGGCCCAGTGATGGTGCTTGGAAATTGCACACTGAGTCGTTGGACTCACTCTGTTTGTTTAACATTTTTTACAGGTAATACATAATGTAGTGGACCGGGCCGGAGGGGACTACGAGGTGGCCATGCACGGTTTATTTAATAGAACATTATTTTTCTTAAATTTTCAGGATTTTGTTATGTAATAAGGCCGCTAATAACTTAGCTTAATTTCAATTTAAAATTTGGACGTTTTGAATTGCAAATCTTCGACAAGATGTTTTTACAAAATGCAAAAGTAAGTTTTCTTATGATTTAATTGCACGAGTTTATAAATAGGTTTCTACGACAAACTTCTAGATTAATCTAATATAACAATATGTGTTTCCAAATGTCACCTAAACATACGAATTAGGCTAATTAAAATTTTTCCTTAAATGAATAACAGTTTTCTAATGAAACAACTAACTTGGAGTTTTAAAACGAAAGGGGACTTAAAATTTTTCTGAAGGTCGCGAGGTTTTATAAATTCTATCCAAGTAACATGCCAGATCCGGTCGTGGTGTTTCGGCCGGGTTTGGAGTGTTACAGGTTTTAATTTGGACGCAAAATTTATGACTCAGAATTTTGTGAATGCTTGTGTTAATACCTCGTACCTTGTTCCGACGTTGAATACGGGTAAGGGGTGTTACATTTAGTTGTATCAGAGCTAGGGTTTTGTCGATTCTTGGACTATCGTAGCGTGTGTAAGAGTCTAGCTATACATGCAATAAATGAATTGTGATAGTGTGATGACTCCTGGCAACTTTAAATTATGTTTTTATATAGTAAATGTGTAATAGCCCGATTTAGGGCCTAGTCAGAATAGTGGTTGAGAGACAACAAATTCGAAGTAGAAATATGTGTTTTATGATTTTTATGAGGCTTATGATGTGATTGCATGATTGTGTGAAAATTTCATGAGGAAATTTTATTTATTAGTGATCAATTTGCCCATTAGGACTAAATGGCAAAGATTAGAAAATATGAGATTCTAGAAGATTTAAGTATGAAATAGAATTATAAAAATTACTGGAGGCCCTTATTTAGCAATTAGACCAATGTCAAGATGGACAAAAATAGACATGGGAAGGAAAAATCTCAAGAAAGGGACTTAAGGGCATTTTAGTCATTTGGTTAATAAAAGATTAAAAAGGGAAAAATGAAGCAAAAATTTGCTCATCTTCTTCAAGCTTGGGCCGAAAATTCCAAGCTCTCCATAGCTAGGGTTTCTTCAACTTCCAAGCTTGATAGTAAGTGCACCCTAGCCCCATTTTTTAATGTTCTTCGTATTTTTGAGATCCTTGTAGCTCGATTTAGCTATTTCTAGGTATATTTTGAGCTAGGGTTTATGTTAAAAAATTTACCCATGTATGACATGCATGTATTTTGATGTTTTATGAAAGAATATGAAAGTTTGATGTCTGATAAATACTTTTTTCTAAGTGATTTTCATGAAAAATGCAAAAAAAAAAGGACCAAATTGTAAAAGTTATAAAAATGGTCATACATGAGTGAAATAGTGGAAATTGGGGGTTGTTGTAGTTAAGAAAATAATTCGACTAGGCTTAAAGTACAAGAAAGTTGAATAAAAATCATTTTACGAGCCTAGGGGTAAAAGTGTAATTATGAGAAAGTTTAGGAGCAAAATAGTAATTTTGCCAAAATATGATTCATGATTCAGTTTAACCAATGTGAGTATTAAACAAGTGAAATTGTTATTATAGATCAAGAAACACGAAGCCTGGACTGAAACTGAGGTAAGAACAAAGTTGTGGACTAAATCGAAATCTACACCTATTTTGAGTACCGAGGTAAGTTTGTGTGAAATTAAAGTGTCATAGTGTTTTTTGTATTTTAAATTACTTGATCTTATGATAGTGAATATCATATCATGAAAATCGACTAATTGATGCTTCAATGAGAAATGATGAGAATATGTCAAGATGAAGTCCCGGTTGAATATTTGGAATAACGAGAATACCTATGTCACGACATGAGATAAGGAAGGTCCCGTTTAATACCATGTCTGGGACATGGCATCGGCACCGAATGTAGGTCCCGTATAAGACCATATCTGGGATATGGCATTGACACCGAACGTAGATCCCGTATAAGACCATATCTGGGACATGGCATCGACATCAAATAAGGAAGGTCCCATATAAGACCATGTTTGGGACATGGCTTCGGCACCAAAGGAATATCTTGTGTAAGACCATGTTTGGGACATGGCATCGACATCTATGTACGATCTCGTATAATACCATGTATGGGACATGGCATCGACATCGAGTTAAGAGATCCCGTGTAAGACCATATCTGGGATATGGCATCGGCATCAAAAGGTGACCCCATGTAAGGCCATATCTGGGATACGGCATTGGCATCATGCTACATGTATGATGAGTTTGAGTATCCTCTGATATTTCGAGTTTTCAACGGGAAAAAGAGCTAAGTATGTAAAAATGATAAAGAGCTAAGTTATATAAGGATGATAATGATTTAAGTTTATGTTCAGAATAGCATAAGTGCTAAATTATGTGCTGAAGTGATACAGGTACCATGAGTAAAATACGAGTTATGAAAACCGTAATGTGATATGTGATGGGTAATCGTAAGTATGAGTAAGTAAGTTAAAGTACTTGAGAACTTGTGTTGTTATAGTTCTATATGATGAATGGATTTTACTATGAGTACTTATGTTGCTATCTTAATTCATGCAAACTTACTAAGCTATATGCTTACCCCTTTCTTTTCCCTTTTCCTTGTAGTATCACCAAGCTAGCTCAGGGATCGTAAAACGTCGGGGCTCGGATCACACTATCAATCATTCTTTTGGTATAGTAACGTTGATTTATTTTGGGTATGACATGTATAGGAGCTTGGTCATCTTGTGTTATGTCACATTTGAAAGCCAAAGTGTTGGCTACTAATGTTATACACTCATTTTGTAAGTGGCCATTAGGAATTGGCCAATAATTGTCAAGTTTCTTATGTTTCATGATGATGAGTTTTGTGAAGTGAAAGTTCATGAAATTGATGGAGTAAAATGTGGTTTGTATGAATGATGATTTAGGGATTTTTCATAGTGTATTAATGCCATGTTATGTGTTGCTTGTGGTGGTATATGTGTGTTTTTGTTTCAGGGTGGCAAATGGTGTAACACCTCTAACCCGTAACCGTCGTCGGACTAGGGTTAAGAGGCATTACTAATCAATTCCGACCATTTCATATCATTTTCAACTGAAAGTCATTCAAACAACATAATTTACAATCATATAGTCCCTTAATGAGGTCCACGAGACGTGTTTTAGAAAGGGGTCCGCAACATATGCCGGAATACCCAACCCACTGGTAGGACGTACAAGACCAGCACATGGATCACATAAACACATGGGTTCCTAGTGACATGTCACTTGTATCTTATTTTATTCCTAAGGTTCAACCGGGATTTCTCGCTTGTCGGAACTTTGTTAAATAAGTCCAAAGAGTCAATCACACTTCATACAATATTAAAGCATTTAAAACATAAGTATAATAATGCATTATTTACATACGAACTTACCTCGGTAAAAAAATAGTAGAATTGGACCTAATCGTCAAACACTTTGTGTTCCCTCGATCTAGGTCCGAACCTCGTTTTTCCTGATCTATAATAACAAATTTAACTCATTTAATACTCACATTATTCAATTTAGCCCAAAAATCATATTATGGCAAAAATTACATTTTTGCCCCTAATGTTTCACATTTTTACAGTTTAGCCCTTAGGCTCGTAAATTGAAATGTATTCCATTTCTTCAAAACCCAAGCCTAGCTGAACCCTTTCCGTATTCATACCAGCTTACATTTTCCATTTACTCACACATTTACTACTCATTTTGTAACATCATGATTTAGGCTTAGTCGGAACAGTGGTTGTGGGACCAAAAATCTGACATCAAAAAATTTATTTTATTATTATTTTGATGTCTACAGTATGATACTAAAGTTGTGTAAAATTTTCATAAAGAAATTTCCTCGTTTGACTGCTCAATTTGATAAAAAGGACTAAATTGTGTAAGGTGCAAAACTTGAGGTCTAATTGATAAAGGCACTAAATAGCTATAGATTGAAAAGCATGAGCAATTGCATGGTAATTATACCAATATAAAAGTGAGGAGACAAAGATGGACATGTAGTAGGTGAATTTGGTGAAGATATTAAAAGGTTAAATTGGTAAATAAGTTAATAGGTGTAATAAGACAAAATAGCAAAAAGCTACCATCTTTTTTATTTCTCTTTCTTCTCCGTCGATTCTTACCCAAGGAAATGGCCATGGAAGCTTGAAAATTCAGCAACTTCTAACTCTCACAAGTAAGTGATTTTGATGGTCATTTTTTATGATTTTTGTATTTTTGGAACCCTTGTGTAGCTTAATCTAGCTAACGAGGGAACTATTTTACAAAATGGTTGGAAGTCTTGGGTTTTTCCATGAGAATATTCATGTTGTTTTCTGCATTTTTATGGAAGAAAATGAATCTTGGTTGTTAAATAAACAACTTTTGTTAAGTGATTTTCATGAAAACACCTAAAATGGACCATTTTGTAAAAGTTGTAAAATAGGTAGTAAAGGTGTGAAATAATGGAAAATGTGGGCAGCTATAAGCATGAAAAAGGTTCGGCTATGCATGGGTAGTAAAGAAATTGGACACATTTCATTTAACGAGCCTAGGGGCAAAAGTGTGAATATGAAAAAGTTTAGGGGTAAAAATATAATTTTACCAAAAATGTGAAATTGGGCTAATTTGAGTAGCATGATAAAATAAATAAATTAAATGTGTTGTTATAGATCAAGGAAGATAAGATTCATAATTAGAATGGGGAAAAAGCAAGATAATCGAGTAATTGACTTATTTCGTCGTTTCATACCGAGGTAAGTTCGTATGTTAATCATAAATGTTTATTTGATAAATTGATGAATAATTTGTGAATTTAATTATATTATTTGTTGTACAATGAAATCCGATGTTCGAGACTAGCGAACGCAAAGTTGAACACTTTCATTCAGTACTAAAAGATGAATTGACGGAAAAGACCATGAATGAGTCATGGCAAAGTGTGACTAAGTGAAATCATGTAAGACCATAGTCAGACTATGGCATCGAAATATGGTTCTATGTGAGATTATGGAATAAAATAGCTATGGTCACATGTGTAGTACTAAGTGCAGGCTACTATGTGCACCGGATAGCATCTATTATTATTGGTGGGCTGTGTGCGATACCACCATGAATCTGTTAATATTGGTAGGTTATGTGCGATACCACCGTGTATCTGTTATTATGGGTGGGCTATGTGCGAAACCACCGTATATCTGTAATTACTTCGAAGTGTTCATCGGGAAAATTCAACTAAGTGGAATTTCCTGTGAGCAATAAATTCGATATGTGATGAATTTTGGTGAGCATTAAAATGATTAACTGAAGTGATAAAGTTTTGTATTATTCATGCTAATCAAATTATGTTATTGAATGTGAGCATATTGTTATGATGTTTCATGAAAGAGTGAAATTTGAAATAAAATAGTTTTGGACCTCAACAATTTTGTAACTTTGAAAAATCACCAAAAATGGTGGAAATCGGTTGTGAGGATGAATGAGATATGAAATTAAAGACTATTGAGTCTATTTCTACATAAAAGAAACAAAATAAGAAAAATAATTTCATATGGTGAGATAATTGGATTTTAGTGAGACAGGGTCAGAATTATTTCGGAATCCCCTTTTCTGACTTGGGAAATTCATTAAAAATTGTAAAAAATAATAATGGGATAAAATTTATATGCTTTAAATTCTTAATGAATCTATTTCAAGAGAAACAAACAGAAATGTCATTCGAGTTTTGTACAACGAGATAACTAATTTTTAGTGAAGAGGGGTCGGAACTGTCGGACAGTGAAACAGGGGAGAATTTAGAGAATAAAATGTATTGATTGGCTGAACCAAAAATTCTGGAAATTTTATATTAAGAAGATATGTGAGTCTAGTTTCAGGAAAAATTAGTGGATCTTAATTTGGAGTTCCGTATCTCCAGATAAAAATAATTTAGTGGCTGTAACTCAAGTAAACAACTCAAGATGAACATAAATGAATTTTGAAATTTAATGCAATAATGATGGTATTATCTTGAGAGCTTATAATGAGGATTGTTAAAAGCATGGTAATCAATTGTTTATTATTTACATACGTACTTACTAAACTTTATAGCTTACTCCATTATTTTTCGTGTTTAAAATGTACTCAGGTTAGCTCGGGTTGGAAGTCGCAGGAGAACCTATCACACTATTGAGCTTACAATTTAGGTATCAATGATTTTATACTTAAGGTTATGGCATGTATAGGGAACTTGGTCATGTGTATATGTTACTATGAGTTGTCCTAGAACAATGACCCACGATATTCGGAGTTCATTGTTGTACAAAGCCATTTAATGTGGCCAATAAATTGGTTAAGCTATAAACTCATGATGATGCATTCTACGGTTGAGTAAATTGTTTACTATGACTTGTTATGTGTGTGTAGTGGATGTTTTGGTAGCTTTAATATGTCATGAAATGTGTCATTCAAGTTATACTCAAGTATGGGCAGGATAGGGTAGAAATTGGCTTGGAAAATAGCCAACTTCTTGACCACACAGGCAGAGACACGGGCGTTGTCTCAACCGTGTGGAGGACACGGTCTGGCACACGGGAGTGTGACTTGGTCGTGTGATCCAAAAAGAATGATGACATCATAAATAGAGAGTTACACGGGTGGAGGAAAAAGGCGTGTCCTGGGCCACACGGGCGGGTGTAACCACACGGCCTGCCGCATGGGCGTGTGACTCTCCAAAATAAGAAACTTTTCTAAATGTTCCAATAGTTTTAACTCGATTCAGTCCCGAATCGCTCCCAAAGCATGTTTTGGGCCTCGTAGGCCCATTTTAGGGACTTGATGATATAAGATAAAAGTTTTAAATTTTAAATGAAAATTTATTGTAACATCCTGAAAAGGGCCTATGCATTTTCGGTTTAATTGTACGAAATGACATGTCTTATGTGTTATGAAAGTATTTTGAACATTTTTTTGGAAACCTAGAAATGTATGGAAATGTTAAGTTTAAAGTGAGCATTTTTGGAAACCTGGAAATGTATGGAAATGTTAAGTTTAAAGTGAACATTTTTGGAAACCTGGAAATGTATGGAAATGTTAAGTTTTAAGTGAACATTTTTGGAAACCTAGAAATGTAAGGAAATGATTTAGAAATGATTCAAAAGAGGAAAGTGAACATTTCTGGAAACTTGGAAATGTAAGGAAATGACTTAGAAAATGTCGAGTTTTAAAGTTTTAAAGTTTAGAAAATGTGGAGCAAGGGAGTCGGACGGCACAAGGCTTTATTTTAGGAGTTTTATTCTCTTTAAAATTCGGCTAAATGATGGATAAATAAGGGATTTATTTATCATTATTTTCAAGAGATAATTGTTTGATTAAATTCTTTTAAATAAAGTGATAATTCAAGGATAAAGCTATCAAAATAAGGGGGAGGGGTGGCCAAGTAAGGGACTCTAGCTAGTAATTTCGGCTACTAGACGAAAAGAGACCATTCATTCATTCATTCTCTTTCTCCTCTTCCCTCTGCCGAAACTCTCTAGCAACCATCCTCCTCCTCTCTTTCATTTGTTAAGCCGAATCTATAGCCCATCAGTGCCGAAACCCTCAAGTTTTCTTTTCTTTATTTTTTGTGGAAATCAAATACTCTAAAAGAGCCCTAGCCGATTTCTCCATTGAATCCCAAAAGCCGAAACCGTGAGATTATCATCTAATCATCAAAGCCGATTTCTTTAAGGGGCTTCAAACAAAGGTGCTGTCGATTTCATTGAGTAAGGGTAAGATCCAAAACTTGGTTTCCATTCTTTATATTTTAAGACTTGTCGAAATCTAGGACTAATTTTACTAAGGTACTTTGGCCGAATCTATGAAGGGTTTTTCCCGGATTTAGTGGTTGTCAACTACAAGAGGAGATCTGTCAGGACTTTCAAAGATCTAAGGTGAGTAATCGGTCTAAGGCTATTTCTTATGTTTAAGTGATTGAAAATCAGATCTAATATATAAGTCTATAGGGATTTCGACAGAGGTATACAGGGATTCCGAGATTTGGAAATCGCAAGGTAAGTGCCTAAATACAATCGGCTAAGGCCATGTATGGTATTCTAGATCTATTTCTTATATGTTTTAAAAGCCGGAAACTAACTAGTTAGGAGTTTTGGTGACTAGCCGATTACAAGGGTGTGCATCACAAAGTTTCGGGACTCGATTCGTAAGTCAATCGGCAGCAAGGTAGGTTTTAAGTGTACAAATCCTACTAGGATTTGGTTTTATAGCCGAATAGGCTTTATGCTAACATATTAAGGTTACCGAATGTAGGAATTGAGATCTAAAGCAATAGATCGGTTCTTCGAGATTTCAAGGAATTCGTTAAGCAAATCAGGTGTGTATCCCACACTAACTTTTAATAAGATTTATGGCAATATTTAATATGTGCATGTGTATAAGAATGTGAATATGGCTAAGGTACCGTGTTATGGTACATAGTACTCAAGTACGTTTCCTACTCCTACTAGGATTACGGAATATGTTATATTTAACATGTGAAAGGTGACATGAATGTGAATTTAAGTATGATATGTATAATATGAATAATATGGGGCATTCGGGTTATATGAAAAAGGGGAAGTGAATGTGGTGACCTCGGTCTCACTATCTGAATGTGGTGACTTCGATCACATTGTCTGAATGTGGTAACTTCAGTTACATTATCTGAATGTGGTGTCTTATGACACAATTATCTGGTGGCTATGCCATGAATTTTATATGGGCAATGAGCACGTCGACTGCAGCGACTGCCTTCGATGGTGTGTAGCGGATGGAGGGTTGACTTAGTAGTCCCCACGGTGTGCAGGTTGGTACGGGGATGTGTAGCGGATGGCATCTAGGTTTGGGTTCGGGTTGCATCATTATATGATCTGTATATGGATATGCATGTGATATGATAAGGAATGCCTGATCTATTAAATTTTAGTGTTGGTTACACATTGAGTCTGTTGACTCACCCCGTTGTGGGAACATGTTTCAGGTGATGAACAGTGATGGACCGGGGCGGCAGAACTTGTGGTGGCCATGCTCAGCTTGAAGTTTTATTTAAGTACTATAAAAATTTTATTTTGGGTTTTGTCTGATGTAATAAGGCCATAGTGATGATTTTATTTCTGTTTTATTTACTATGTTACAAATTTGTGATAATTAAAGAATAAGCCAATTTAATTTAAAATAAACTTTAAAAATTTTGACACCTGAAATAAATGGGTTTTCAATATAAAGTAAACTTGTTTTCAACTTGAGCCCAATCCACAAACAAACTATCATCAAAACACACAGTTTTTCAAAGTAACAAACGATATTTTGAACCGGTTTACATCGAGGAACATACCAGATCCGGTCCAGGCTCGTGGGCCGGGTGTGGGGTGTTTCATTTATGCCTTGAATTTGTTCAGTTGCAAGTGTTATTGTCCGGTAACGCCTCGTACCCTGTTCCGAGGTTGAACACGGGTAAGGGGTGTTACACATTTTATAACTTCTACAAATAAGTCCTTTTTGACATTTTCATCAAAAATCGCCTAGTAATTGTTGTTTACCTAACACCAAACATACATTTTCTACCATTAGACACAAAATACACAAATATGTATCATGGGTAAAATTTTAGACTTTGATTTTCTTCCAAATTGGTCTCTAGAATAGCTAGATTAAGTTATAAGGATCTAAAAAATATAAAAATCATTAAAAACGGGGCTAGAATGGACTTACAATCGAGCTTGGAAGTGGCCGAGACCCTAGCTATGCCTTCCTTGAGAATTTCGGCTTTGGGGGGACAAATTTGAGAAGATGAAGACTTTTATTTTAGTTATTTTGGTTTTCTTTACTAGATTACCAAAATGCCATTAATGACAAACTTTAAAATTTCACCTAACCATGTCCATGTTTGTCCATACTAAATTATAATGGTCTAATTACCATTTCAGGACCTCTAATTTAATATCTCATAGCAATTAGACACCTCTAGCTTCTAGAACACACATTTTGCACCTTTTTCAATTTAGTCCTTTTAACTAAATTGAGTGCCCAAACATCAAAATTTTCGAACGAAACTTTCACGAGACCATTCCATAAAACTGTAGACCATAAAAATATAATAAAACTAAATTTTACTGCGTCAGATTTGTGGTCCTGAAACCATTGTTCCGACTAGACCAAAAATCAGGCTATTACAATTTCATTAACTTTTAGCCCGATGAACTAATTAACTCGACTCAGATACTCAGGTAACTACATCACACCAAAGGCACCGAAGTGCAGACAGAGGCACAAATGTACAATCAGGGGCACCAAAGTGCAAATAGAGGCATCGAAGTGTAAATCTCGTACAAGCGCGCATACTAACACCATTGGCATGCCAATCGTATCCTACGCGATTACTATGTTCAATCGGGCATCACACTTAAACTCATTACTCAAATACATTTCCATCATTCAAAGACACTTCATCATTTCTGTACACATACCATAAATTCATTAGTTTCAAAACTTTAATATGCAACCTCAAGAAATACTACTATCAATTTCTCGACTTCATATGTACTAATTTGCAATACTCCGATATATATATAAATAACTAATAGAATTTCACATATATACTAGAAACTAAATAAAAACAATAGTGTAATCACAATTAACTTACATTTACATAACAACTCACTAGCAACTTGCCTACTATTCCTTCCAATTGCAAAGAAGGGACTACTCCGCAATTTTCCTTTTTTTCTCGATCATTGTTTTTTTATTCAAATCTTAATCTATATAATAACTAAATACAATCCATTAATTTTACATACATTTCACATCAATTCAATGCATATGACCTTTTACTTTTTGTTAATTATACATTTTCCCTAAACTTTTACGTTTTTAATAATTTAGTCCCTAAACTTAAGATTTCCAAATTTAACAAAATTTTCCAAATACCCATGCTAGCCGAATATATTCCCAAATTATTACAGTCTACAATTATTCCAAATTTCATGTCAATTTTATTATTTTATCAAATTAATCATTTACTCAAAAAATAACAAAATTACTTAACAAACTAATTCAAATCAACAACTATAACTTCCATTTCATCAATTAACATCTATAATAACAACAACTCATCAATGATACATTTGAAAATTCTTAACAGTTTCAAAAACGAAGCTATGGTTAGTTGGACCTAGTTGCAACGATTCCAAAAACATAAAAATTACAAGAAACAAGCTTAAAATGGAGTTACATGCAACACCACAACTTAACCGAAAGCTCAAGTTATTTCCATGGTTTCTTTCTCTCTCAATTTTGGCCAAACACTAGGAAAAGAGATGATAACATTATTTGTTTTGTTTAATTTCACCTTATTAGCTATTGAACAATTTGCCCTTAATCATAAACTTACAATTAACAATTTAAAAGGCCACTAATCGTCCATTTATAAATTTAACGGACTTATTACATCATAAGTCCTCTTTCTTTTAATAATTAAACCACTTAATCCATATAATTCAATTATGACATGATTTTCTACCTTATTGCAATTTAGTCCTTTTTCTTAAATTAACTAGGTAAACATTAAAATTTCTTCGCCAAAATTTAATACGGTCGTAATAAAACTTTATAAACATTAATTAAATAATAAAACACAACCTGACATATCAGAATCGCGGTCTAAAACCACTATTTTTGACACCACTAAAAAACAAAATATTACAACTCTCCCCCTAAAGAAATTTTCATCCTAAAAAAATCTTACCTGAGAAAAAGTTTGGATACTGAGATTTCATGTTTTCTTTCATTTCCCACGTCGCTTCTTCTATTCCATGTTAATGCCACAAGAATTTAACTAATGGTACACACTTATTTCTCAACTCTTTTATTTCCCGAGCTAAGATTTTCATCGATTCCTCATTGTAAGTTAAATTGGGCTGCATCTCAATTTCATCCGTAGTTAAAACATGTGACGGGTCATAATAGTAATGTCGACGCATCTAAACGTGAAAAAAATATGAATTCTATCAACTTCCAAAGGTAATGCCAAGCGATACGCTACGGGTTCGATTCTCTAGCACTTCGTATGGTCCGATAATCTGGGATTGAGTTTTCCTTTTCTACCGAAACGTAACACTTTCTTCCAGGGCAAGACTTTTAGGAACACTTTCTTACCGAAAGAGAATTCTATATCTTAACGTTTCAAATCAGCATAAGATTTCTGACGATCAAAAACAGCTTTCGAATTATCTCGAATAACTCAAACTTTTTCTTCAGTTTCCCTAACTAAACCAACCCCAACTATCTTTCTTTCAATCAATTCAGACCAATATAATGGACTTCTACATTTACGCCTGTATAAAGCCTTGTACAAAGCCATCTTTATGCTCGACTGATAGTTGTTATTATATGTGAATTTGGCTAACAGCAAATACTTTTCCCAGCTGTCTCCGAACTCAATAATACAACACTATAATATATCTTATAAATTTTGTATTATTTGTTAAGACTATACATCTGTTTACGAATGAAAAGTAGTACTGAAATTCAACCTTGAGCCTAGAGCATCATGTAATTTACCCCAAAATTTGGAAGTAAATCACAGATCACGATCAGCTATAATCGACAATGGTACACCGTGTAATCTCACAATTTCTGAAATATACAATTTCGCCAATTTCTCAAGCGTATAGTCAGTTTGAATAGGTATAAAATGAGCTGATTTCGTTAATTTGTCAACGATAATCTAGATCGAATCTTTTCATTTCGGAGTCAAAGTAACCCTGAAACAAAATCCATTGTCAATCGCTCCCACTTCCATTCTGGAATCATCATAGGTTGTAACAAACCTAACGGAACCTGATGTTCAGCTTTCACCTGCTAACAAATTAAACATCTGGACACAAATTCTGTTATTTCATGTTTCATTCCAGGCCACCAGTAACGTTGTTTGAGATCGTTATACATTTTAGTACTCCCAATGTGAATCAAATAAACACTACTATGGGCTTTATTCAACAATTCTTGATTTAACTCGGAACCATTCAGTACACAAATTTGATCTCGAAAATATAAACAATCATCATTCCCAATATGAAAATTAGATTTCTGGCCACTTTTTGTTAGATTTGTAAAATAAATCTGAAATAAAACTTAATAAATCAGGATCTATCATGTCAAATCATCAAGAATAAATTAATAATAAAACTAGATGTGGAAACGTACCTGAATCCATGAATTCCTTGAAGTTGTATCGAATCTTGGGGATTTGATCTTCCAAATTAGCACACAAGAAATTCAGAGAATATCTGCTCTCTCTCTTTCCTAATGATGGGATATTGAAAAGATATCTTGTGTATAATTTGGAGACCATAACCCTAATATTTATAACATTGGCATATTAATTCTAATCAAATTCTAATTAGCCCGTCATTAATTAGAATTTGATTAGAACTCAATTACTAGAGTATCTACACATATTTGACCCATACTTTATTTAATAATTAAATCCCAATAAAATTCTAACCAAATTAGATCATTTTTAATTTAGGCTAACCGATCATGATAGTAAATAATAACATGTAATTACCCTTATTATATATGTGATGTTCATATTTTCCAACACTTTTTACTAAATTGAGCCTCAACAACAATTCTAAATCAACTTTCTAAAGTTCTTGAATCTTTGATAAAAACAATGGCTTTACTATGAACTATGCCAATATAGAACCATCATGCTCCAAAGTTAAATTTATATTCATAGCTCTCAAAGCAAACAAAGATGTCTGACTCAGTTAATCTGCAACAAACCTATTTTATTATTATTATTATTATTATTATTATTATTATTATTATTATTATTTCAACTCGATCTGCTTCAAATCTAATACAACATTCAACCCCAAAATTGATTTCAAAATTATTTTTCTCGTACTCCTAAAATTTTATAAAATATTTTATGTTAAACTCTTTCATCCCAATAAAAATTTCAAAATTCACTTTTTTTATATCAATTTTTTTAAATTGGATAAATTACAGATTTAATGACTTATATATGATTTAATTTACTTTTGAGTCACTGAACTTCAATATGTTATGAATGATTACTAATGTTATCAATTTGTTACTAATGTTAGCTTATTAAATTAAAGATGAGCCAGGAAATTAAAAAGCCCATTCAAGGACATATTATTTAAGATCAGGTTTAGATGATACATATTTGCTAAAGAAAACTATATTCTTAAGAGTTCATTTATCATAATTTTAAAGCATTGCATTTATAAAAATCACAAGTTTTGGAAGGAAGTCATAGTTTAAGTTTCCAGGTTCTCATTCCCCTACACAAAAAACAAAAAAAAAAAAAAAAAAACAACAACAACAACAACAAAAAGCTCATATATTAGGTATTTTACTTATAGTTGAAAAATGCATAAATAATTTCTTGCTTATTGAAAATTCAGTCTGTAATTCTCTTTCTCTTATTTGATGCTCCATAGGTAATTGATTCTGTGAAGAACAAAACAAAAAAATTTGTTCAGTTTCATGCTTAACAAGTTCATGCATTGGAGCTTTATTTTCAAAACCAAAATTTTACACTTCAGTAACATATAATACATATTAAAAAGAAATATTGTACCTTCCTATTTCTGAGTCCATTAAGAGATGAAATGAAATGATCCTCCATCATCTTTATTTGGTTAAAGTCCTCAACATTATTTGGGTTTCTCCCCTCTCTATTATTACAATATCACAAATTTTATTATTAGAATATTTCATCATCTATTATATCGCGATTCATATGTTGATATGTGCTTAAATCTTGACATGTAACGTTTGTGTACAGAATTAAAATCGATTCATACAATGACCTGTACATAAATATCAACACATGTCATTTACATATACAATCAAAATAAATGCCGACAAATGACATTTATATACAGAATCAAAATCGATTTATGTATTAAATTCTGCATCAATCTTGAATCTTAAAATTTACATAGAGAATCAAAATAAACCTAGACACGTGATATTTATATACACAATCACAATAATTTTCAACATGTGATATTTTCAAACACAATTAAAATCATTTTATGGATTAATCTAAGTGTAAATCTTGACACGTGACATTTGCATACACAATCAAAATTAATTAATATGTTGATCCATGCATAAATCTCAACATATAACATTTACGTGCAGAGCCTAAATAAATCTCAAGACGTGACATTCACATACTCAAATCAAAATCTTTAAATATTAGAATATTTCAAACCTTAGTATCTTGCTCTTTTCCAAAAGTTTATCATTTAGCTCTTGCAGCTCATCTCCATATAACTAAAGCATAATAAAATAAAATAAAAAATCTAGATTTCAAATCCAATAAAAAAAGAGAAAAAAATCATTATTTTTTCAACCTTAGGGAACCCATTTACCCTGAGCATATCAGCATTTATGTCATAGGACAAGCTTAATGGATTAAACTTTGACTCCGAATTTTCATAAATTTTCTTCAACATCTTCATTTTTAAAAATTAATTTTAATTTTTAAAAAATAATTTTATAATTTATAATTTTAAAACATCGCTAACTATGTGTTGGAACATACCTCTATTGTATAGACCCTCCTAGTGAAAAAAACTTACCTATTATTTTTTTTAAAAAGGGGGGTAATATAATATTTTATTAATATTATTTACCTTTTTTGCGTTCCTTAAATGACAAATTTGACAGTCTCTTAAGAATACTACTTAACCCACTAGTTTGACCATTTTAAAAAATTTAAAAAAGAAAATTAAAAATAAAGATAAAATAAGAAAGATGAAACTAAAATTTTAATTGTAAAATAAAATAATATTATTAATATAGATAATGAAAAAAAAAAGAATGAAATAATTTACTTGAAATTTTGATCAACAAAAAGGATTGGTCTACTAGAGGGGGAAGAAAATAGAAGGGCAACATCAACATCACACAATATAGAAAGTTCTTTTGCTTTCTTAAGAATCCCTATTTTACGCTATGAATATTTTGCTTGTTGCTTGGCTTGCTTTTACGTCTTTTAATCTTTGGATTTTTAGTTTTTTTTCCCATCTCTGTTTTCTTTGTACTTTTGTAAATTCATTTTTCTAGTTTTCAAAGGAAAAATCAATGGTGTTTATATATGTAAATAAGAGTTATAATAATTTATGATGTAATTATTATGAGAATCTAAGCTTATTTAAACCAATTAAATGCCATTTGATTTTCCAGATTTGTTAAAGCATTTTTGTTCAATTCAATAACCCATATTTATCAACCTACTAAAATGTCTTCTCTCTGTGATAACTCTGGTTCTGAAAAATCCATTACGGAGGAGTTGATACCTAAAAAGGTTCGATTTAGAGGAAAAGATGATGATACGGGTAGTGACATGATGGTTGATTTATCTTCGGAACAACCTATTTTGTGGAAAGACAAACTCATCGGACAGTCTCCAAATGACACTCTCAATAGATCGAAAGGAAGAGAAGATCTTGACATACTAGAAGGAGATATCCAGAAATCAGTTGTGAATGGAGTGCCTGCCATAACTTTCTCGAGTAGGATTCATCAAATCCTTATTCAAGGTATGGAGAACACTGTAATTTTAAAACTACTTGGTCGTAATATTGGATTTTAGGTCTTGCAGAACAAAATTTATAACTTGTGGAGACCTGTTGAGCCTTTGCATATGATGGATGTTGAAAATGGGTACTTCCTGGTCAAATTTCAAAATAAATTGGATTGTGAAAGAGCCCTTTCTGAAGGTCTTTAGACCATTTTTGGTCAATATTTGACTGTCCAATCCTGGACGTTAGCCTTTGACCCTACACAAGCTTTTCCAAGTGTTGTGATGGCATGGATCAGATTTCCTAGCCTACCTGGTTATTTGTATAACCATAAAATCATTACTGAGATAGGGGGAATGGTTGGAAAAGTAGTCAAGTTGGATATGAACACCGACAACAGGGCGAGGGGACGCTTTGCTAGAATGGTTGTTTACATAGACTTGGATAAACCTTTGGTTTCCCAAATCCTGATTAATGGTCAAAAACAAAATGTGGATTATGAACATTTACCTACTATTTGCTTCTACTGTGGGAGATATGGGCATGTGGAGAATTTTTGTAATTTTAGAAACCATATTTCCACTGGTGAAAAGAATATTAACTCACCGGAAATGCCATTGGAAAGTTGAAATAAGGTCGTGGACGGGTCGAAGAAGACGAACGAAATTTACTAGTCGTGGATGATTGTTGAAAGGAAATCAAGGCAGAAGTTTAGAGAGAATGGGCAAAACTCTTCAAGAAATCAGGAGAAGGATAAGGAAGGTTCCCGTTTTAGGATCCTTAACAATAGGGATTTGTCCAAAGAAAATGAAGAAGGAAATTTGCCAGATTCCTGGAGATTACAGGGAAATAAATTGTAATTGGAAGTTTCCATAAAAAGGATTCTGACTTCCAACACAACGGTCAGACTGTTTCAAATAAAAAAAACTAGCTCTAAAGATAAACTCAAGGAAGTGGGCCTTAATATTGACCTTGGCCTGTCTTCCAAAGAAAGCATAAGACCAAAGGGGGGGCCCAATTTAAAACTGGACGAGAATTGTAACAGCTTACACTTTTCTAAAGAACCGTCTAAGCACCTGGGCTTTGGGGCCTCTCCTGATTTACAAGCCCACAATATGTGGAACAAGGTTGGCCCGAAGCCAGCGGCCCAACTTAACCCCGATATGGCCGGCAATTGCAGTAGGCTTCCGGCGGCGGTCAAATCGCAAAGGAATTTTCATTCTGAGGTAGTTCTCTATCTTGAAGGCGGGGATTTAATTGTTCGGGTTGAATCAACAGCTGCTACACACGACCAAAACAAAATCCTGGTGGAAGTTGGAGGTCTCGACTTCGGCAAACATTCGGCTGTGATGTTCCCTGAAAATAAAAATCTAAGCACTAACAGCAGTGACCATTCTCTTAAAAGCACTGTGGGCCCGTCTATAATGGCTTTATCCGGCATGGGGAAAGGAATGAGAAACAAGCAAAGGGGAATTACCAAAAAAACAAAGTACAACCTTCCATGGTAACAGTACCCGATTCAAAAACTTTGGCTCACACCGAGTGATGTTGAAAGAGTCTATAGCACAATTGGCTGAGAGTTTTTCAAATTTATCCAGAGGAGATCTTGATTTTTGAAATGGTGCCTTTTTCTGATGAACAACCAGTGGGAGCTGGTCTCCTTGAACAGTAAAATTGGTTTTATCTGATCTTTTAGGGATTTCGATTTTTTATTGTTATTTGGGATTTGTTTTGTTTTAAAGTTTTGTTGTCTTAAATTTTTTTTTTATGGTTTCTTTCTTATCTTTTTATTTATTTTTTATGGGACAAAATTTAAACATTTTTACATGGAATTGTTAAGGATATGCTAGTAGAAATTTTTTTTTAGCTTTTCGGGAATACAATGTGGAACATTGGCCTGATATTGTTTGTTTGGTTGAACCGAGAGTGAGTAGTATTAAGGCTAACTCTTTATTGAGAAACTGGGTTTTAATTACTCACATCGGGTTGAAGCTGTTAGTTTTTCAGGTGGTATCTGGGTCGGGTGGAAGGAGTCTATTCAAGTTCAAATCATATGAAATCATCCTTAATTTATTTTTTTACGTATTGATAATTTTATCCTTAATAAGTTCCTATTTATTTCTTTTGTTTACGGCAGCCCAGATAGATCGAAACGTAAACTTCTTTGGGAGGGGTTAAAATTTGTTATCCCTGACCATTCCATCCCTTGGATTATTATGGGGGACTTCAATGCCATCTTATCACCTGCGGATAAGAAAAGTCCATTCACCGTAGGTAAGCGATGTGATTTATTTGGACATTTCGTTGATTCTTGTGAGTTGTAGGATTTAGGGTATAGTGGTCCATCCTACACTTGGCAACGAGGTGGCACTTTTGTCAAACTCGATCGGGCCTTAGCAAATGACGCTTGGATGACAACCTTCCCACAGTGCTTAGTTCATCGGCCTCTCTTATTGTCTACTAGACCTGATTTTCGTATAAACAGATGCAGACCCTTCAGATTCTTAGTAGGATGGACGAAGCACAATGATTTCCCTAATTTTGTCAGAGATAAGTGGAAATTTGTAGGTAATATGGTTGATTCATTAACCAATTTTACTTATTCTGTCAAAGATTGGAACAGGAATGTTATGGCTTTTTGGGTATTCGCAAGCGGAACCTCATAGATCGCTAAATAGTATTTAAAATGCCTTAGTCAACTCTACCTCTACCTGTTTAGCTAGAAAGGAGATGGAGATTTGGGATGAGTTGGAAAATGTTCTGGACCATAAAGATTTACTCTGGAGACAAAAATCTCGGTGTGATTGGCTTCAATTGGGTGATCGCAATACTAAATTTTTCCATAGTCGTACGATGAGGAGAAGGAATTTTAACCGAATCACATCCTTACGTATTGACAATGGAGAATGGTGTTCTGATCAAGATACTATGCAATCTAAGGCGTTGGAATTCTTTGAAAAACTTTATGGTGAGGTACCCCCTGTCTTGAGGGACATTCTTAATTTTGGGTTTCCTTGTCTCAATCTTTCAGAGACTTCTTTATTGGAAGCTACTATAACTAACGAGGAGATTAAAATAATGTTATTCAACATGGCTCCTCTAAAAGCCCCTGGTAGTGATGGTTACCATGTCGATTTCTTCCAAAGCCAGTGGGATATCCTTGGAAATGATGAGTGTCAATGGGTTAAGGAAGTTTGTGTTGGTAGGCCTATTGATCAGGGCTTGAATAATACGTTGATTGTTCTCCTTCCTAAAAAAGAGAATCCTGAGGACTTCAGCCAATTTAGGCCCATTAGTTTATGTTCTGTTCTATATAATTTGGTGATGAAAGTGATTGCAAATCTGTTTAAAGTGGTGTTTCCTAAACTGATATCCCAGGAGCAAGCTGGTTTTATAGATGAGCGCAACATTTACGACAACATTATTTTGGCTCAAAAAGTCATCCATTCTATGAGGTGCAATAGGAAAGAGAGGAATTGGATGGCTATTAAGCTGGATTTGGAGAAAACTTATGACAGAGTCAGTTGGGAATTTATTAGTGCCTCCTTGGTTGCGGCTGGAGTACCTGTTTTTTTACGAAACGTGATTATGTCAGCTATCTCTCCTACTTCTATAGAAATCCTTTTAAATGGGGTGCCTACACAGAAGTTTAAACCGATTAGGGGGATTCCCCAAGGATGTCCTCTATCGCCCTATCTCTTTGTGCTCTGCATGGAATGGTTGGGATATCTCATTCGGGCTGAAATGGATAATGGTAATTGGGACCCAATTCCTTTATCTCGCAATGGCCCTGCATTATCTCATTTATTCTTTGCAGATGACTTGGTGATTTTTTGCAAAGTTCAACTTCCTCAAGCACGGCTTTTGGATAGCATCCTCTCTTAGTTTTGTGAAATTTCGGGTCATAGAGTCAGTGTGGGGAAAAGCAATATTTTCTTTTCCAAATCCATTGGAGTTGATATCTGTAGTCAAATTAGCCAACTTTTCGGATTTTAGGAGGTTCAGAATTTGGGCACTTACTTAGGAGTCCCTCTTCTCCATCATAGGGTGACCAAAAGTACCCTAAGTTTTGTTGTTGATAAGGTAAGGCAGAAATTGCAGAACTGGGATATGAGGAAGCTTTCCATTGCAAGAAGAATAACCTTGGCTCAATCAGTACTCCTCTCCATTCCTAATTATTTTATGAAGTCTCTAATGATCTCGAAAGGTGTTTGCGATGAGATTGAAAGACTAGTTAGACAGTTCATTTGGGGATATGCTAATGGTCACTCTAAGATGTCCCTAGTGGGCTGGGATTCTTTATGTTAGCCACGGACTCAAGGTGGCCTTGGATTTAGACATCTGAGCGACCAAAATTTGTCCTTTCTTATGAAGATTGGTTTTAACCTTGTTTCTAAAAGTAATGCTCTTTGGGATCGTGTCCTTCATGTTAAGTATGGTTGTAAAGAGTAGTTTCCTGATTCTATTGGTAGGAATCAGTGCTCTCATTTATGGTGATCTCTTTCTAGGATTTGGCCGCTTCTTCGTGAAAATTTAATTTGGTCTATCGAAGATGGTGCCAGCGTCTGATGCTGGAAAGATCCTTGGATTCCAGGTATGGGCCCCTTGATCTCTAAAATTCCTTCTTATACTAACCTTGATTTGGATTGTTCTGTTAGGGAAATGATTAACTCAGATGGGAGCTGGAACTTGGAGATGTTTCATATTTGGCTTCCTAATGATGTCATTAGTAGGATTACTAGTATTCCCCCTTCACACCCCGGTTCCAGTTCAGATAAAGTGATTTGGGCTCCTTCAGCGTCAGGAGTCTTTTCAGTTCGCAGTGCTTATTGGACTCTAAAAGAGGATTCTTGGAATCCTCAAGAGGGGTTTTAGAAGACTACTTGGAAATATTTGGGTCTACAAAGAGTTAGAGTTTTTATTTGGTTAGCTTTTAAACAAAGACTTCTCACTAACTCGGAACGAACTAGGCAAGGTATCGACCACAATAACTCGTGTACCTTATGTGGGCATGATTTTGAAGATTTGGGGCATGTTCTTAGAGATCGTCCTACAGGGAAAGACTTGTGGATGCTTATGATCCCGGAGCAGCTAAAACAAAGGTTTTTCTCTGTCTCTTTTCAGGATAGGCTTTTACTTAACCTTTGTTTTCATGAAAGATTGCAGAATAGTGGACTCACTTGGTCATGTCTCTTTAGACTAATCGCTTGGCGCTTATGGAAGAATAGGAATTTTTTCATATTTCAGAACATTTCCTGGGAAGCAACGAAAGTGGTTAAAGTCTCTAGTTGTTGGGCTCGCCAATACAAAGCCTATATTTGTGGACAAAAAAGCAACATTCCCAGTTTCAATCCCACTATTAACCCAGATGAAACCTAGGTGTTTTTATCCAATGATGGGGCTGTGACCGAAGGTTCTGGTTTTGCGGCAACTGGAGGAGTAGTTTAGGACCATGATGGAAAGTGGATTGTGGGATTCACGTCAATTTTTAAAAACGCGTCCACTTCAGCGTGTTTTCAGGAGATGCAGTAGGAAAACGCGTCCACGAGGGAGCCTTTTCTGCCACATCAACAAAAAAGGCTTCCTTGAGGGCGCGCTTTGCTAATGTGGCAAAAACGCTCCCCGAAGGACGCGTTTTAGCCCGTGTTTTTTTCTTAGAAAAAACTATTCTCGAATTAAATTTTCAAAAAAGGTCATTTTTTAGATATTATAAAATAGACCAAATTTTTTAAAAATTCACGAGAATAAACCTTTATAAAGGCTCAAAGTGACAACACCATTTTTTTTTAAGGTGTCCTCAATTAATATGAAAATATAACTTACAAAGGAAATCTTTATATAGACCCAAAGTCTCATTTCCCTTGTTTTCTTGAGCAATGTGGGATATGAGATATGTGTATATATAGACTCATGAATAGTTTTGCAGCTTGTTCCTAAACAGTGTGGGATTCCTTCCTCTTTTAACTAACAACATGAGATTAAAGGCTACACTATATTTGATATTTTTTTTACAAAACAGTTTTTTTATATATTTTGTCAATATTTTCTTATATTATAAAATTATATTTTGAGATCTTTAATCTTGTTGCATTTTAGAATTGTTAACATATACAAAAGAACTATTAAAAAAAAGAGAACAAATTGCACATATGAAACTTGTACATACAATAATCTTCTATTCAATTTTAAATGTTTGAAGTTAATATCAATGCAATTCTAATTTTTAAAATAATTTTCCATTATCTAAATTTAGAAGTTATACTTTTAATTTTTTTATTATTTATTTTATTTTATATTATAAATGTTTGATTAATAAATAAATGGAGAGTATTTGGTACTCAAATAGTTTTTTTTTTGTAATTTTAAAAAATTGATATATCTTTTTAAATATTTATTTATTTTTAATATTTTACTATACCAATTAATTTTTTAAATTCTAATTTAATTTAATTTTCATCACCTAATGAATGTCGATAAATTTATTTCAGATATATTTTGACTAGACAGATAATCTATTTAAATATAGTATATAATTATGTTAAATAAGTTTTTTTTATAGAAATATATAATATACATAAATATAATAATTATTTTTCATATTTTATATCTAGATTAAATTACATTAGTAGTCACTTAACTATATTTTTTAGCTATCGAATTATAAAAACTTACAAAATGATCACTCAACTATTAGTAATTTTTTAAATATTTATTTTTTTAATATTTTACCATACTCATTTTATATTTTATATTTTTTTTACTTATAGAGTTTAAAAGTTTTATTTATAATGTAACAAATGTTAACTTTTTGTAAAAAAATTTAAACTCTAAGTAAAAAAAATCAAATATAGTGTAGCCTTTCATCTCATGTTATTAGTTAAAAGAGGAAGGAATCTCACATTGTTTAGAAACAAGCTGCAAAACTGTTCATGAGTCTATATATACACATATCTCATATCCCATATTGCTCAAGAAAACAAGGGAAATGAGACTTTGGTTCTATATAAAGGTTTCCTTTGTAAGTTATATTTCCATATTAGTTGATGACGCCTTAAAAAAAATAGTGTTGTCACTTTGAGCCTTTATGAAGGTTTATTCTCGTAAATTTTTAAAAAATTTGGCCTATTTTTATAATATCGAAAAAATGACCTTTTTTAAAAATTTAATTCGAGAATAGTATTTTTTTTAGAAAAAAAAAGGGACTAAAACACGTCCTTGGGAGAACATTTTTGCCACATTAGCAAAGCGCGCCCTCAAGGAAGCCTTTTTTTGCTGATGTGGCCGATAACGCTCCCTCGTGAACGCGTTTTTCTGCTGCATCCCTGAAAACGCGCTAAAATTGATACATTTTAGAGAGAAATAGCCCTTTCCAGTAAATAATTATTTTTTCAGACATTTTCTGTAAATATTTTTAAAAAATTAGTATTTTCTGGTAAATTACCCACATTCAACTTCATAATTGATTTAATAATAATTTTTCCGCGCTCATAAAATTTTACAAAATATTTTTATTTTATGTTAGACTCTTCCATCCCAATTTAAAATTAGATGAATTATAGATTTAATCACTTATATATTATTTGAATTACTTTTTAGTCACTTAGATGAATTATAGATTTAATCACTTATATATTATTTGAATTACTTTTTAGTCACTAAACTTCAATATGTTATGATATGATTACTAATCTTATCAATTTGTTACATTTTGGAATCTAAGATGTCAATACTGTAACAGTAAACTGACATGATACGATATATCACCATTTCAAGAAACAAACTTGTATGCAAAATAATGTTAAACTGTCCAGCATGAGGAATATAACAGCTGAGAAAATTTTAACACAACAATACCGGAAAATTTTAAGTTAGCTTTATGTCTCGTAGAAGTCGGGCAGCCATCGAGCCGTATCTTCTTGCGTACCATTCACTAAGCTTCCCATCAGGGAGTCTTGTCACCTGGAGATCATCAACCAAAGAACTACTTTCAGTCTCGTTAACTTGGTCGTCAATTCCCCAATCCGTTTTCTCCTGCTTCTCTGTGCTAACAGCACTGTCTACCGTAACAGGTGGGGGCTTTAGTCCCATAATGAAGAGTTGAATACTCGGATGTTGGTACTTACTGTCCATCTGCATGAAATAAGTAAGAGTTCCGAAACAAACAAAGTTAGAAGAATATCTTATCCGAGGCTCAAACCTGTCGATAGAATCAAGAATAGAAGAGTTTTGACATGCTTCGCTAGAAAATAAATGTTTCGCTAGAAAATAAAAGGGGGGGGGTCCTTGAATTGGTCATCAGAATATCAATACACATTTATTAACCAAAAATGATCGTGCCGGCTGTTCACAGAAGTGGTCTCTGAGTTGACATCAAGAACGACAGAAAACAAATCTTGTGCGTTTCATTTCACATTCAAAAAGTGGATAAATTGTGAACCTTGGCTTTTGAGACAATCTTCACTTCAAAGAAATTTTTCCAGGTCAGAAGCATCTGCTCGTGGACACTAGTAGAACGGATCTCATGACCCAACTAACAGAACGTTTAAAGCAACAATGAGTTCCATCGCTGAATAAATCAATTTCAAACGGAAAATCAGAAAAGGTATCATACCATAATTGTGGTTTTGGGGCCTGATAATGCGATTATTGTCTGCAATAAAGGTCCCACGAGATGCTCCGCGTAAACCTTAAAAGGCAAAATCAGTACACCACATTTGCAACTATTCCACAAAAAGCGTTACGTTACTACAAGAATATATGCATCTGGAGAACTTACAACATCTGTACCAATAACGTAGTCAAATGGTGGACCAACAGCTTTTATATGATCTTCATTTCCCCAATCCAACTCCGCAACCTTAATTGATCCAAATGAATCTAAAATAATCATGCTACCAATGTGAGATAAAGAGTACAACCTGTCATTAATTTCTACAATAGCATTGCTAGGTAATTGTCAAATAATTCCGCTATTACTTAAGCCAAATTGTTCAGTCAAGATTTGTTATGGCACATTGGTGGGCAAAAGAAAAATTATATACGAAAAATAAATCGTGTAAACTAAATTAGAAGAGCTGAAAAAAGGGCACCTGAACAAGAATTCATCTGCAATATCCTTGAAGTATTGCGTTCTACATTTCTCCTCAACAATGGCACAACCTCGATTTGATCTGTAGAAACTACATCACATCCCAGCAATGCCATTCCTGGAAATCACAGTGGAGTCAGATTCAGCACGGTCTGAACAAATAATGCAGAATCATAAAAGACCTCCCCTATAAATATAACCTGACCACGAGTGTTAAATGTACAGAATTAAAAACTTACCAAACCCCGCTACTCCACAACCTGCTCCAAGTTCAATAACGCGCTTTCCTTTAAGTTTAGATGGGCAAAACCTTCCCTTTCTGCAATTCTTTTCCTAAACAATGAAAGAATTTTGCACCATGAGTTTCAATACAGAAGAATAGTTGGAAAAATTTTAAAAATACCTTTTGTGGTGTAAAACTGTGAGACTTTCGGGTCAAAACAAGCAAAACCTTATAAACTAGGTACAATTTTTCACAATTGGTACTAGATCTATATCGCCAACATGAAATGTGAAAGCTAAGTGCTGTACCATCGGAAATATGGGTATTTAACTATCAACATCAACTTAAACTCAATTCAAAAAAAGGCCTCAGCATCAACAACTTGAATATCACTAACATAGTTAAAGAGCCACAATAAAGATTAAAATGAATACCAGAAATTTGGCAAACACCATTGATGTGTCCCAAACTGTTGTTCCTAAATGTTTGGAATTAGGATCCTGCCACAATTGTAGGAGACAATATGATAACTACAACTAAAAACCTCAAAAAAGAAAAAAAAAAAAGTACTGCACAATAGAAAAGAAGAAAAATTACCTGAGAGAAGTGTAGTTGATGACCCAATACTTCAAAAGTAATTACGGATGTACTTGGAGAATTCAACCTAACATAAAACATTAACTCTATATTTAAAAATTAAAAAAAAACCCAAAATTTCTTTTTATTACAACAGATTGCGGGAAACTAATGATAAATGGTATTTTTACCTTTCAGCCTCCATTTGATCGACGATAAGCAAAATTTCAAGACTCGAACTTTTAACTCAAGACAATTTAAAACTTCCAAAAGCTTGCTATTAACTAAATTAGTTCTTGAATCCTCGATTGCCGTATGAATCAAAGTTCCTTTCTTTCTGGGTGCGTGAGAGTTTGAGTTTCAGACTGCTATGCAATGAAAATCGGAAGCCTTTCCCCTTTTACTCCATGGTTATGGATGGGGCTGGCTGGCTTTGTTTTAGCCAACCCCAGGCTAAATCAGCCCACTCATTCAACTAACAAATAATTTGGGTTCCTTATTGCCCATGGAATTTGTGATCTACCAGCCCATAGCTGTACTTTGTCTCTAAAACAAAAGTAATTGCAGCATATGTTCACAAATTATAATCTTGATTTTAAAATGATTTTTAAACTTTAAAAAATTTTAATTTATTTGTAAAGCATTCGTACCTTATCAATTAGAACTTTTCATCTCTCTAGCAGAAACATTGAATGCTACATTGAATATGATATAAAACATTTTCAAAATGCTTGAATCAAATATTGAATGCTGAGTATGATATAAAACATATTCAAAATACATTAATCAAATTTTAAATGCATGCACTTATCACATAATTCAATATTTAAAGATAATTTTAGGATAAAATAAAATATGAAGTTTATATTTCGTATCACAACTCGAGCTTATTATGATTTGAGCTTGCTTATACCTCAACGCTATGAACTAATAGAATTTATTTTTCTTTTGCCCATTCTATTTCTATATGCAAAATATAGCAATAGATAAGATAGGTATCTACCGTTGCTAAACACAAACATTCAATTACGACATAAATATTATCATATAATTTGAGTCACATGCATTAGTGTATTGCTATTGATATTGGTAACAACAAGGAGAAGAAGAAGGAGAAGAATGTGGAGGAGGTAGGTCCAGTTCACTCGTACAAGGGAGAAAGTGGTAATGGAAAGGTAGAAAGAATAAAGATAGGATGGTAAAACTAACTTCAGGAATAAGATCCTTTTTCTCTCGTATACTTATGTAACACCCCTCGCTCCACCCGATCGCCGGGTCCAATCTACAGAATGCTACAATTGTTGCCAAAGCAACTACAATCAAATAACATGTAATGTAAACATAAATAATACAAACACAACCAATACATATCATAAGTCATCATATACAACCTTTCTCGGGTCTATACGAGCCTACGTATACTCTAGAATTAACCCGGAATCACATTAGGATTAATTTGCAACATTTTCAAAATTTCAAAATGATGTCACAATGTGAGGGGTTCCTCATTACACCGTGGCCCAAAACTCAGATCTCGTCGCGACAACCATCGCTTGACGTCATGACGTGAACTCTGTTTTTGGCACAAAATAAACCTTTTGGCACCTACTTCAACCAACCAAATCATTTTTCACATTTGGTGCATTTAGCACAACATTCCACCTTCATAAAACATGCCATAATACATACCAAAGAACCCACAACATCATTTCAATTCAATCTATCCGACATGTATTCATTTGAACAACAAAACATAATAAATTTGCTTAATCAATTCAATATAATCAATAACGATTTTTACCATTTCTTACCATCAAATTTACTACCTCATTTCATACTCATCTTATAATTTTAAATGTCAAAGACAAAGTCACACAAGTTACCAAAACATACATTCTCACATTTGAGCATTAACACTTTATGTTTCAAACATTAACTAAGTCCAAAGCGACTATTCATCCAAAGTAAACTCATATAAATATAACACCTATGTACATGTCACATAACCGAACTTTAGAACGTTTAAAGGATTACCAAATTAACAATGGGATAGTGTGAGCTTCTCGACGATTCGCTTGACACGTTCCGCAAGTTAGCAATCTATAGAGAAAAGAGAAAACAATGAGGTAAGTATATCAAATACTTAGTAAGTTCTTAGGCATTAAACCATAACTTATTTCAATAACAATTTAATACGATAAGCTACTGGCTTGACAAGTTTGCCTAAACATGGAAGCCACAATTCAACAAGGTGAGTTGAACATATATCGTATCATATAGTGATTCAAACATGCAATATTCCAATCCACTTATAATCAAGATTTCACTGTCATTCATGAAATCAAACAACATTTCATTAATTTAATATCAAATTCATACCATTTCACCTATTTATCAATAATACATCTAATTTCGATATAATGGAAATCACTATTTTGTTTCATTGTTTAAATTCTGAATCGAATTTCTAGATTCGCCACATTTTCATATCGACCCTCCGAGCTTGTATATTCAGTTTGCATGATCTTTCACATGCTATCGATATTCATATATTGTAAATCAGATTTGTATTACCAAGTCACATTATCAATTTAATTTATATATCATTTATCAAATATCACATTTTATACCCCTATTAACTTGAATCGAACTCGAACCGATACATGGATCCAACCAACACACCAATTTGGCACCCAGTGCCTCATCAGACAATGTCGAAGTAAATAGTTTGTGCCCCACGCTCATCGATATAACCAAAATAAAAGTTGTGCCCAGCACTCATTAACACGTAGTCAAAATAACTCGTACACAATCTATATCCTATGGCATGAAAACTATTTGTGACTCTACCCGAACAGTTAATAAGGTAATCAATAATCCATTTTCATTATAGGTTCAACTCTCATTTTTTTTATTTTAATATCACCAATTCATTAATTAAGTTATCATGTCATACATATATAGTATAATTTATCTCAATTTCAAGCTAATTTCACCAAGTTATATTATTTTCAATTTTATTCAATTTAGTCCTCTTTCTAGATAATCATTCAACTATCAATTCATTAAATAACTCAATTTATTAGACAATTTATCATTTCTTTACAATTTAGTTCATATCTCACCTTTTGTACCAAATTACAAATAATTTAAATTACTATCTAGTATACAAAAATTCATAATTCAAGTATATAATAATTTAAACACAATCATACCATATGAACTTACCTAGTCAAAACAAAAAATAACCAAATCTTTAAGGACAAAACAATAATTTCGCCTTTTCCCCGATTATCCCTGGTTTTGTTCAATTCTCGATCTATACAATCATTCAATTCAAATTATCAATTACAACCCTCTTATTTCATCAAATTATAAGCATATCTCAACTCAATTTCATTATTTGAAAGCCCCTACAGTTTTGTATTCTATTCAATTTAGTTCTTAAAACCGAAATTATCATAACTTTCAAATTTGAGCTTCAATTTCGAAATCAAACCCAATTACATTCTTCTATGACCCTCTTCAATCCATAATTATAGAAAATTTATACCAATTTCAAATTATTTACATTTTAGTCCCTATGTTCAAAACTAACAATTTTCACTTTACAAATTAGTCTTTTTTCATATCTAAGATCAAAATCTAACAATTTAACACCAATTTTATCAAAAAATCATCAATGGTAACTTTAGAAACTTTAACAGTTTTGCAAATTGATACATGATCTAGCTAAATCAAGCTCCCACGACCTCAAAATATAAAAATTACAAGTGACTAAATTGAACTTACCAATTTAGAGCCAACAGTTTGAGCTTCAAAACATCATTTTCTTTTTTGGTTTCATGGAGAAGATGAAGATGACCATAAAATGTTTGTTTTCTTTCTTAAGTTGTCTTATGTACTAGTATTAATATATTAATTAATCCTAAATACTTTAATTAAAGATAATTAAGAAATTCTTAATAGTAATTAGCTAATTTGGTGGGTTCCAACTAATGTCCACTATCGTTTGGTAATATTATTTTGGTCCAATTGCTTAATTGGTCCTTCCGTTAATTAAAAATTCATAGAGATTAACTTTTACAACTTTACAATTTAGTCCTTAAACCTTAATTAACTATCCATTTGACACAATTAAGGGACCAAACTTTAATATAGTTTTATTCTAACCTAGTAAATATTAATATTTACGAGCTCGAAAATTGGAAGTGGGGTTCTGAACCTGCATTTTTCGGCACCACTAACTTTTAGGTCGTTATAGCTTAGGCATATATAGGGGTTATCCCTTGTCTCATAGCGCCACATGGTGAGTTGTATGGTTGTGCGGACAAGTTAGAGGTCATGTTCCAAATGTGCACTGTTGTTGCAAGTTGGTTGTCATTATGGTACATGTTGTGTGTCCCACCTGTTTCGTAGATTGTGTTACTCTATCACTGTCGTACTTAGGGCGCTAGGTGATAAGTGGGCATATGCATTGTTTGGCGATGGGTCCTAAGTAAGCAGGTCAAGGAGTGAGTTGTCTTGGAGGGGTTCAAGTGGAAGTGCTTGCTGGTTTGCCATGTGCCCCGTGGTAATGGGTATAACAATTGCCTCCTCTCGATCGAGGGGTAGGTTATAAAATGACTTACCTCAAGACCTTCATGAGGGTTGAAGGATATGTTAAAGGTAAGGTCGATCTTAAACTTATGAGGGCTTACGGAGGGGTTCCCAAAGAGTTTGGTGCTCTAATGATTTGTGAGGTGTTGTGTGGTGCCCCAAACCCGACCAGGACAATCCGACTCGAGTCTGAAACATCACATTAGTCACTTATGTGACCATACCGCAAACCACCATTCACACCACAACATTTTCATGCATAATTAGCAACAAAACAGTTCAGGATGATCATACAGACCTTAGAAACATGCTTATAACAAAATCATCCAAAAGTCATCCAAAGGCAAAATCATCATTTTACATTTAACATACAAGAACATTTATAAACACAAAATTAAGCATATAATCAGCTCTTAAAATTCTATAAAAATAAATATTTGAAAGAATCAGTTTAATCTGATAAATAAAGCTTGATTAGTTTTAAAAATAAAGGTTTTAGGGACTAAATCATAAAGGTAGTAAAATATTCAAAAATACCATTTTATAAAAAAAATGTAAATGTATTTAAGAAATTAAACATCCGAAACCTAGTCATGTAATTCATAACATTTCAGACATCCAAATTCATTGCATACAACCTAAAACTAAATTGCAAAGAAAACAAAAACAAGGCATAATCACTCAATGTGCCATGTTGTGATGATGCGATCGCCACATCGCCACGTGATCTGGAAGAGGTCCCTCATCGTGATCATCATGATGATACGAATTCTGGCGTCCCGACATCGATCCCTCGTTGCGACGACACTTACATTTTCTAGAAAAACAGCCTAGTGACCTGGAATAGTTAAGTTTAAACACTACCTAGCATATCATTTCATGCATTTAGGCCTATCTCTCTATACTAACATGTCATATAATGTACATGCAACATTTACAACATGCTCAAATTCATTTAAACATTCACTAGCAAAATTTGGCATCCTAAGTACTTGATCATGCTATTATGCAGGTGCTATCACCATAATCATTTACTCAACGTGCTATATTTACATATCATGCATTTCTAGGAGTCTTATATGTTCATTTTATGTCAAATGATAAACTAGTCACAACCTTCAGAATGCAATTCAAACATCTAGGCTTCAAACATCACCATGCATATTCGAAATCATTACTCACTAGCATCAATCATACAAAAAACAAAATTCAAAGCCTTTAACAATAGTCCATATAGTCCTTTTCTTTTTTGCAATACCAAATAGAAAAGTCTATATCCCTCAAAAACAACCCACATTGCCTTTATTAGAGAGTTTAAAACCATACACATACACAATTAATTTTCCTTGAATGGATCACTTTGCTTGCCCACTTTTCCCTCCTCGATTGAGATATTTCTCTACAAAATTTTCATGTACGAGTGTGAGCTTATCAAAGCCCAGTGACTGCTCAAGAATACCACAATTAAACACAATATCAGAGGTTAAAAGAAAACATACTAAGAACAATCACTCGTGACACCTTCAAGCATATTCAAACATTTCCACATTGATATATTGGTTTATTGAGACTCATAAAACACATTTAAACAAAATTTAAACACATTGGATAAATGGATCTCCAACACACCAATGACTCAAACAGTCTAATATGTCTCATATAAGTGTAACATAAAGCTAACACTCTTCAACACACTAATATTTCCCAATGAATGGAGCTTAGCTTAACATTCCATTATCTCTCCAACATGTAACACCCCTAACCTGTATCCATCGGCGAAACGGGGTTACGGAGTATTACCGGAGTTCACAGAACATTCACATGCAAATTGTATCAAAATACTATGCATACTCAAATTTTTTCTTATTGTCCCTTGAATGGGCCCTTGAGGCCCAATATGAACATTAAATTGATTCGGGACTCAATCGGGATCTCATTAAATTTTTCACAAAATTTCCAAATTTCTCTTATGAACAAAATTTCCAAATTTCTCTTATGAACAGTGCCCACACGCCCGTGTGGTTTAGGGACACGCCCGTTTGATCAGGCCGTGTGGTCACACAACATATCCCGAGGCCTCAACACCCATACACAAAACACATATGCAAGTACTCAAATCCTATGGCTTGCCACTAAATCTAATGGTTTTAGAAAAATTACAAGGCCAATATATCCATATATACACAATTTAATTACTGTTACATGTTCATGTTCACAACACTATCATATTCGCATTTAATGCACTTACAAGTGCCATTACAATTCTTAATGAGCCACAATCACATTCAATTTCATATGTGTGTATAGAACCAGCAAAGCTCATCATATACTGACATATACACATAAAACTTGCTTTAATTGCTCATCATGTATTACATATCGCATCACATATGCATTATTTGCTAATTAAGGTAGGATCGAGTAAAAAGGCTTACACTTAGAACTTAGGATAGGTGTTTAGGCTAACCTAAGCTCTCAATTAACACATTGAATTGTGCTTACAAGCAGTAATCCCGGATCACTCATTAATTAGCTTTCATTCGATTACTAAAAGCTTAAACGAGCTACTCCTTGCGCTTCGCCTTACTCGTAGAAGTCTTCGTGATCTACCGTAATTTGATACGTCAACTTAGGCTCTTCATTACACTTAAAGAGTTTATTCTCAAGTAAAATAGATGTTTTTCTTTACTTTTTTATTTTTTTATTTTTGTTGTTAATAAATTATTTTTATTAGTTTTAAGCCATTTTTTAGACCCAAATTGACTAGTCGTGCCATTAGGAACATAACAAGTGGATTGAGTGTCGTAGGGAGTCGACGATGTCCCAAACATGAAGAAAATATCACCTAGAAGGGTGTATCATGATATTTAAGCATAAGTTGTGATACCCCTGACAATGTTGAAATGAAGAGAATCAAGGCCCGCTACAGTGATATTGTGATACCAAGTAATCAGTATCGCGATATCGAGACATCCAAAGACCACTCATTTCAAGAATGTCGTGGGTATCGCGATACCCAAGCCTAGGTATCATGATACTATTGCCTTAAGAGTGAAAAAAAAAAACTGCATGGACAATTTTATGTCCAAACAAGCTTAAGTTTATTTTTCACTTAAGGGCAAAATGGTCATTGTTCGGCTAAATGTTAGTAGGCTATAAATACAACTTTATAAGCTTCTCATGAGAGATTTTTTTGGCTAATAGTTTCCTTTAGTTTTCCATAGTTTTAGGGTTAGGTTTTCTTTTCTTTTCATTTTTAGATTAGGTTTTCTCTTTTCTTTTTAGGTTATATTTTAGTTTTGTTGTTTACTTTCTTCCTTATTGTTAAAGATTTTGTAAACAAGGATGGACAAACTCTTAGACTTCAATGGAACTTCATCAATTGAATGAACATTTTCTTAAACCCTTTGATTTCATTTTATGCTTACAATATGTTTGATAAAATGCTTGTTTGGAATTTGAGTTTGAGTATGTGTTAAATTTGTTCGAAGGATGATTGTTTAGTTGTTTGTTTATTAGCTTAAGTTGATGTCTATTCATGATTGATTGGTTGTTCGATTATATTGAAATGCTCAGTACATTAGAATTGACAGCTCTAGCGGAAAAACTAGATAAATGAGACCAAAGTTGAGGTTATCCTAAAATAGTTTGATATAATCGTGCCAAGTAGTGAGGCTGTGAGGTAATATATATACCTAGGTGAGACCAACACATTTAACAATTTCGCAATCCTTTGGGTTTGAACCTTGGGACACTCGAGTGCCCTATTGACACTACAAATATTACAACTGATATTATACGCTTACAGTTAAAATCGCTCTTCAAAAAAATGTTTCCAAAATCTTTGGTTTTAACGTGCACATGCGGGCGATCACTCCAATGGATCCGACACTTTACAAATACATTGAACACAATAAAATATGGTCATTTATAGCCACAAACACAGCCAAATATTAACAAAAATGCAGATACATCCACTCCTTTTTTAAACCGAAATTTTGCCTAATTTATCAAAACTTCTGGTTTTCTTAACCGATTCTTGTTTCTATTGCTTAAACATGCTTCTAAATATCTTATATATAGATTTAGAATATATATAAATCAATTTTAACACTTATAATATCATATTACGATTTTCCAAAAAAGCGTCTTTCATGAGCATTCAAGAGGGAAAACCATCAATTCTCAAAAATCCTTTAATGATCTATCAATTTGTGTTTAAAAGCATTTTTAATCATGTCAAAATAAGTTGAAAATCATTTAAAAATAGTGATTCACCTTAGAAATCTGAATTTTACCATTTTCAAGTTCAATTCCAGCTTAAAACTTTAGATCCATAGAGATCTCATTATAAGTGATCAAATATTTATTTGTAAAGGAAACAAGCAGAAATATTGTAACATCCTAAAATCTAGGTGATAAACCGTAAAAGTAACATATTTTAATCCCACATTTAGCTTACTTTTTGATGATTTATTCCTTGAATTATATAAAAAGGTGCTTGTAATCCTTTCTTTTCATGTTTTATACCCAGGAAAGCACCCGAGGATGAAAAGAACACAAAATGGGCCCAAAACAGAGTAAATGGGCCTTAGCAAGAAATTGACATGGCCTGGCCCAAAATCCACACAGCTGTGCCTCGACGAACACCTAGAGCACGGCCTCAACTCCGCCTCACATGGCCGTGCCTCAAGTTAGAAATCCGAACACGGTCTGGTCTTGATTTACACGGGCGTGTGCCATGGCCGTGCCTCTGTCGCTGGAAAGAGCAATTTCAGTCGGAAAAGGATACTTAGGGAGAAAGAACCGCATTCTAAGAGCCTATATATATATCCCTTAAGTACCACCTTTGAAAAGGCGTGAAAGCTAGGCCAAGGAGCTAAGCCGAGAAGGTCAGAGTTAGGGAATAAAGCGAGGATAGCCAGTTGATCCATCCCAAGAAGCTGGAATTATACTCAAGACGGCGGAATTCTCCTTCAATTTTTTCAGGGGCTTTTAGGGTTTTCTTATGTTTTGGTTTATCTTTTCTCCTGTGATGTTCTTTTTATTCATTATGAACTAAACCCTTCAGATACCTGAAGGGGATGAAACCTAGATAAATTTTGTTATTTGATTTTTAAGTTATATGATAATTGCTTAGTTTGTTCTTAATTATGTTGCTTAATCCAAATCTAATGTGCTTAGGTGGAGGATGGATAGACCCTGCCTAAGAGTAGATCTAACATAATTAAGTGGAGTTGATCGAACGTCTAGAGATAGGGCTACGAAATTTTGCCGGATTAGGGTGAAACCTAATATGGGAGTCTATTGATTGATTTACTGCTATCCTAGGGGGTTATTATAATCGAACGAGAGTTCCACTAATTAACCTAGGGTTAGACGTTATTCACCTCGAGAGAGGGTTTAATATAGGTTAGGGAGTCTTACGGATCAAGCTAAGTAAAGAAATCATATAATTTAGGGTCAGATAACAAGCGAAGTCTAGGTGGATTCTTCCTAAGGGTATCGTCGTAATCAACTGAGTTTTCCTTCAAAGTTATTTTCCTATTCATCCTTTTTGTCTTTGTGTCCTTAGTTTAGTCTTCGTCAATATAGTTTAAAGCAACTTCACTCTATTTTTAAAGCTAAATAATAAAAAGAAAGTTAGTATTAATACTCTTAGTTCCTTTGGGTTCGATATCCGGTCTTGCCTAAGCTATACTACTGTTCGATAGGTACACTTACCTTTAATCGTTGTCAGAGTTAGTTTTCAGGTTTTGATCATTCTTTTATAAATTTTAAAACTTTGATTTCAGCGATCACTAGGGGTCTGTAAAATTTGTGTTATTGGATGTTGTGCTGGGTCTGTGTGTTGTTTAAGGGTGTTTTGGGGCCCTAAGGAGGCCTGGGGTCGAGTTTGATCCCTGGTAAAATTTTTTTTTTGGGCATTTTAGGAGGGAGGGCTATTGAAGGTAGGGCTTAAGTGAAATTATTGGTAAATTGCTAACATAAGCTGAGCAAGTGTAAAGGTGGTGTGGCGTCACTTGTAGAAGCAAGAGAGGATGGGGTTCGAATCCCACATGCTGCAAAATATGGTTTTTATTTTGTGCCCAGGATGGAGAAGAGGTGGAGTTGGCGTGGGACTCTACCGGGGAGGATTTGAATTAGTCAAAGCGGTTTGAAGAGATGATGGGGAGTGAATGGTGGAGTAATTTGGGGAGAGAATCATGGGATTCAAAGTGTAGGAAGAAGTGGCCGAATGTGGGAGTCTAGCAGAGGAATGTTCGGCTGGGTAAATGAGTTTGGGGGGTAGCATTTTCGGTTTTGTGTAGGGGAGAGTGCCGAAATCCTTGAGAACTTCTTTTGCTTTTATTTATGCATTTCGGGTCTTTTTCTCCAAAAAATCTTCTTTATCGAATTGATAGTTTTTCTCTCCCTCTTTTCCTTATTTTGTATTCATGCTTTTTCTTTGTTTGTTACCTAAACATCAGTGAGCCGAAACTCCTCTGTACCTCTCTTTTCATCTACTCTTTTCGACCTTCCTCTTACCATTTGTTCTCTCTTGTGTCACCATAGCCGAACCTCTTGTATCACTCCATCTCTGTTCTCTAGCTGAATTATTACTTCCTCTCTTGGTCAGATTTGTCGATTACTAGGTAGTTTGAATCAGGGTGTTTTTTCTCCTTGGGTGCCAAATCTTCTTGTATTCCATTCGGCTTCTCTCTGTTCAAGCTAATGTTTCTCCTTTTTTTTATTCTTTTTCATCTCCCTTACTTCTCCTCAAAACTGAGGCACTCAATCTTAATTCTAATAGTAGGTCGAATCCACTCACCCTCTGCCATCTCCAATCCCTCTTGTTGTGGTAAGTGCCGAATCTTCTAAGGTGCTTCGTGGTGCAAACTGCTTCGTGGTCTTTTCCAAGTGTTGGTAAGTGGAGCATGGCCGGTTACATATGGAAGGCCCTTTTATCTCGTCGAGTTGTTTGGCTTGCTTTGTTGAGTTTTCTAATGTGATCTTTTGTTAGGGGCACGGATCTTTGAGTGGTGAAGGAGGACCGAGTACCCTCGTGAGAAGGGAGGCTAATATTGGTTGGTAAGTTAAGCCTATGGTCATAGGTATTCTCATTTTGGGACTTTCTAGCGAGAAGATTAACTGATAGTTTATTATGCTTTAGATGCTTCGGAGAGTATCGTGGTACATTTTCTAAAGCATGTGTGTAATCCCACAACCCTTTCCTGAACGTTTGCTCATGGTGTTGTGCGAATCGGCCAAAAGCCAAAAAGATGAAAAACCGACATCTATGACCTCACGAGGGTGCGAACGCTCATAGTGGTAGTTTGAGAAACCAATCATTGCGTTAAGTTGAAGGGAGTGTCATGAACACTCTCGCGATACCGAGGCTGTAACGGGCCTAACCGGGCGGAAATGGGCCAAATGGGCCCAATGGGCTCTTCGGGCCATTTGGGCCAAATTGTTGGGAAAGTATCAAAAGATAGATCTGAATGCGAAATCGGCATATCCGGAACCGAAACCCCGCGTCATGGGCCACACGAGCATGTGGGCCCGTTTGGGCTTAAAACGGATTTTTGGCCCAATAGCTCCGTAAAGACCAGAAAGGGTCCCGTATAGCTTGAGGCGACCGTAGGCCTTCGAAAAGGCTGTTAAATGCAAAATTACTAAAATACCCTTAATGGGTAAATTATCGAAATACCCTCGGTGGGTAAAATTACTGTTATACCCTTAGGGGCAGATATGGTTTGTTATGTACACTTTGATTAATTTGCCATGATAAAACATTAATGCATACACGAAATTATTATGTCACTACATGATGCACGGGGTTGGGTTATGTTAATGGAGGAAGTGTCTCATTCGATGGCTTTGCCACATATATCGTCTGAGCTCCAGCTCCACATCAATCACTGCTACTAGTGGCTCGCCACATATATCTCGATCTTGACGACTTTGCTACATTTATACTGGCAGCTCGACCGCATTTTTGAAGTGTAGCGGATGGGTGGGTCGATTTAGAAATCCCCACAGGAGTGTTGGGCTGGTACGAGTGGAGTGTAGCGGTTGGACTGTTAGGTTGGGGGCTGCATTTACTGTTGCATTACCATGATTTTAGGACCATGGGCCCAGATTGATACAGTATAGGGCTAAGGCCCAGGTTGTTACTGCATAGGGCTTCGGCCCAATTTGATTTCGTATGGGCTCGGGCCCAATTAATAACCGATTGGGGGAATTACACACTGAGTTCTCATAACTCACCCTGTTGTTTCAACCTTGCAGGTGATCCCCAGCGTTAGTGGATTTGGCGCTGTGGAGGACTCTGTGGTGGCCATACACCGGGAATTAATCTCGTAAACTTAGTAAACTTACGTTCTGCTTTATTTTAGCTTAATTATTGATTTGGGTTAATGTTTTTGTAATAAGGCCATTGGTATAATTTCTTTTAATTTTGCTTTAATAACTGCTAGATTATAAATACATAGTTTTCTTAAAACGACGATAATTGTTTTCAAAATTACCACATCTTCGTAATCTATTGAAACTGATTTCTTTTATAAACAAGGTTTTCAATAAGTATAATAACAACATTTTTACGATAACACTATAAAAGCAAATATGAATCACAACAACAACAAAGCTCGAAGTTTTCCAAGAAAGAACATGAAGTTTTCAACGAAAACGCGGTTTTAAACAACTTATCCATGTGACATGCTAGATCCGGTCGTAACGTCTAGGCTGGGTTTGGGGTGTTACAAATATCATCAAAAGTCAGAATTTAACATTGATTGAAGAAGAAAAATGCGTTGTAGCTTTAATTCGTTGAAAAACCTTTAAAGAAGAATAGGAAAATTGATGAGAAAAATGAGTATTTTTTGTAAAATTGAGACAAAGTTTTGTGTTTAGGAGGTGATAAAATCAATAAAATCTATTTGTTTTGGGAGAAAATGTATAGATTTAGATTCAGAAAAATTTTCAAATGAGAGAATTATGAGAGGGAAAAAGAACGTGAGTTGGTTTATAAAGGCATGGAAAAAAAACTATTTTTTTAAAACTTGGTGAAATTACTTTTGGGCAATTTTCAAGTTTGACCATTTTTTTAAATTAGTCCTTTTTCAATTAAAACACCTTTTTCTTAATTATTTTTAAATCTCATTTTATTTTTAAAATTCGTTTTAAGGCGATTACTTTTCAAACACTTAATTCTAATTTTCCAACCTAATTTTAGACTCTATTATTATAATATTTTATACTTATTAGTCATTTCGGTTTTAAGTCCGAGACCTGAATCGGCTTCCCGAACCACTAACTCGAAACTACTAGTAGGTCAAATTTTGGGATGTGACATGTTATGAAGTTGAAAAGGTAGCTTCTTGCGCATATTACGTGGTCGGATCATAATACGGAAAGACGACTTGTATTAGTAGATGAACCTAAACATGTCCTTAGTCTAATCGAAAATGAGCAAACTAATTGAAAGACTAATATATCATATACCTAGTCCAATTAGATAGATGCTTTGTCTTGAGTATCGGAGCGGATGACTCCCAAATGATAGAAACATAATGTAGTTGTCTAAACTGGCAGTACACTGGACAAAACCCAAGAAGAATAGATCCTAGATTCATTTGTGGATTTATTCACTTGTGGCATTCATAAGTATTGTCACATCCCGAAAACTGGGATAGGAGAATCGAGTAAGTAAATCGGGGGTTAGTGAACCAAAAACCGTAATTAGATTAGATAATTAAATAATTAGGATTTAATTAAATAAAATATTAAAATAATTAGAATTAATAATTTTAGGTTAAGAAATTAAATTTAGGTGTTCGGGAACTAATTTAGTTAAAACGGATTTTAAAAACGAGGTTTTTGGAGGTAGTTAAATGGGCAATAACTCAATTTTTAAAAAATGGGTTGTCTATTTAACAACCCCCACATCTCCTACCCTCCCATTCCTCATCTTCTTCAAAAATTTGTCAAACACTAAATTAAAGCTTTTCTCCCAAAATTAGTTCATCCTTTTTTATTCCTAAGCTCGCTAAACACAAAATCTCTTTTCAATTTTGAAGAACTCATGTTTTATCCTTAAAATCCTCAAGAGATCTTCATACATTTTAGCTTGAATTAGCTCCATAGCTCGTCAATTTTGCAAAATTGAGGTGAGATGCTAACTTTTTATGATTAAAATAAGTGAGTTGTTATTTCAATTCGAGATTTAAATGATTTAATCAAGATCTCAATATATCAATTGATTTTCAGTTGATTTTTGGCTTGAAAATGGTAGATCTCATATTTCTTGGCTAAGCTTTGGTTTTAAAGTGATTTCTAACTCATTTTGATCTATTTATAAGGTATTTAATCTTAATTTAACAAATCCTTAATGAATTTAAGCAAATTGAATGTTTTCCCGTTTTTAAAAGATCATATAAGCTTGTTTTTTCGAAAAAATTAAATCGATGAAATTGGGTAAAATTAATGGTTTAGATATGTAATCAGATGATATTTAGGATGTACGAAGTTGAAATTCAAGCTTAGAAATGAGATTTGAGTGGTTAAACACCTATTTCGGTAAAACTAGTTAAATTTTTGGTATAGGGGTTAATTGGCTTTAATCTATGATTTTGGAATGATTTAATGTTGGTTTTTTTTTATGTTAGTAATGCCTTTATAATGTGTTTGATGTGTATGAAAAGTGTCAATTCATTTGGGAGCCTCTACAACCACGGCTAAAGGCAAATAAAAGCTTACTTGAGCATGATAGTCGAAGCAATAGTTGCTAAGGTGAGTGGTCTAATATACTACATTTAAACTCCATTTCGCAGGCTAAGGTGACATATGTGAACTCCTACTTAATTAATATGCGAACCTTGATTTCTTCTGGTGCAAACCATTGCAATTTTGTTTAAGTGTAGGGTATGCATGCTGTGCAATTTTAATGAGCCAAAGCATGAATTTAAAATGTGCAATGTAATTATAGGAATACAATAGGCAAGTCGTAACTATAAACTATGTAATTTGATGTGACAAGTGTGTGAAATTGTGCACTTAAATGTTACATGTGTGTAAAAAATATCTACGTTCCTGAGATGTCCGCCCTCTGTGGAAAACTCGACCTTGGCAATTCTAGCACTGAAGAATTGATTCCAAAAAAGGTAAGATTCCGAGAAGAAGAGAGTGAAAAGAATAACGATATGTTGGTAGATACGGCTTCGGAACAAACCATCTCGTGGAAAGACAAACTCGTAGGCCAACCTTCAAAGAATGATATCAACGGCTCGAAAAGAAATGAAGTGTTCGATATACTAGATGGTGATATTCAAAAATCAATTGTAGATGGAGTTCCTTCCATAAACTTCTCAGATAGTATCTTCCAAATTCTTATCCAAGGTATGGAGAATACAGTAATTCTAAACTGCTTGGTCGTAACATAGGTTTCTCGGTTTTGCAGAACAAGCTATATAATTTGTGGAAACCTGCAGCAACTATCCATATGATGGATATTGAAAATGGCTACTTTCTAGTCAAATTACAGAACAAATTAGACTGTGAAAAAGCGCTCTCTGAAGGGCCCTGGATCATCTTTGGACAATATCTGCCGGTCCAACCATGGACGCTATCTTTTTATCCCAAGCAGGCCTTTCCAAGTGTTGTGATGGCATGGATCAGATTTTCGGACTACCAAGCTACTTGTACAACCATAAAATCATTACAGAAATAGGAGGGATGGTTGGAAAAGTGGTTAAACTGGATATGAATACTGATAATAAAGCTAGGGGGAGATTCGCCAGAATGGCAGTATATGTCGATCTGGAAAAGCCTTTGGTTTCCCGAATTTTGATTAATGGTCAGAAACAGAATGTCGAATACGAATCATTATCGACAGTACGTTTTCAATGTGGGCGTTATGGTCATGTAGAAAATGCATGCCCTTCTAGCAAACCTGATTTAGTCGGAGGAAAGATAGCCGATCAACAAGAACAGGAAACGGAAAACCAAAGTATGGCCATAGACAGTTCGGGGAAGAAGACCGACAACTTCGGCCCATGGATGTTAGTGTAAAGGAAATCGAGGTAAAAATTCAGTGAGAATGGACAAAATACTTTAAGAAACAATAATGGAAAGGAAGGATCCCATTATAGGATCCTTAACAATCGGGTTGATCATGAAGAAGATAGTGGAGACATGTCTATTGGGGAAGAATTTTATAATGGGAATAATCCCAAAGCACTTACTGGCTCAAGTTCCAACGGCCAACTTGAGGTAATGGGAAAAAACATTAAAAAACACACCATCCAACATGCAGCTCATGAGAGAAATGCTAACCTTAAGCAGATTGGGCCAAATTCTGAGGCCTTGTCCAAGGTGAACAAAAACAACGGAAACTTACCTGGCCCCAGTAAGCAGACCAGCAACGTGGACCTTGAAGCAGGTCAGGCTCAAGCGTCAGAAAATCAATTCGGAGTGGCTCCAACGACCCAGCAAAATTTAGCTTATGCTGACAGCAGTAGCAGATCATACGAGGAGGAACCTGGAGATGGTGGCTCACAAAAAGCAATGGGTAAACAAATCGAAAGGAAAGCAGCATTTTTCCAGGTAAACCCGACACATGGTGAGCCTAGTAGAAAAGAAATACATGTAGAAGTAGGCGGTCTGGACTCAGGGAAACACTCAGCAGTGGCGTTCCATGAGAGCAAAATTCGAAAGCACACAAACCCCTTCCTAAACAGCAACATGAAAAATTTCAACAACAAAGGTACAGGGATCGTCAAAAAACGGAATAAAGCTCTACAGCAAAGCACACGTCTCAAAACTATTGGTGTCCAACGGGTGTCTTTAAAAGAATCAATGGAGAAAATTGCTGAGAGTTTATCAGTCCTTTCAAACAGCAATTTTGACTTGGCTTTGACCAATAAAGTGGGTGGGCAAAAAGAGGAAGGTAACCCTCCAACGCAGTAAGTTTATAAGGTCTCACAATTCCTTTAGCGTTTATTGCTCTCTGTGATTAGAATTTACTGTTATTATTATTTTCTTAAAAACTCAGACCGGTTGATTATTTTATTATGGATTCAAACATTAAAATTTTTATGTGGAACTGTCAAGGGAGTGTGAGCAGGAATTTTCTATGTGCCTTTCGAGAGTATAACACGGAACATAGACCGGATATTATTTGTCTGGTGGAACCCAGAGTAAGTGGTAGCAAGGCTAACATTATTATAGGAAAGTTGGGGTTAAACTACTCTTACCGGGTTGAAGCAGTGGGTTTCGCTGGAGGCATTTGGGTGGGGTGGAAGGATTTTATTCAAATAAATATTATTCAAAACCACCCCCAGTTTATTTTTTTACGTGTTGATAATTATACTCAAGATAAAAGTTTTTTTATTTCATTTGTGTATGGTAGCCCAGATAGATCAAAAAGGAAACTTCTTTGGGAAGACTTACGATCTGTAGACCCTAATAACTCAATGCCGTGGCTAATTATGGGAGACTTCAATGCCATCTTATCCCCTGAAGATAAAAAGAGCCCTACTACAGTTGGTAAGCGTTGCAATCTATTTGGCAATTTTGTCGACTCGTGCAATTTACAGGATTTGAGGTTTACTGGGCCCCCATTCACGTGGCAAAGAGGTGAGACCTTAGTCAGGCTAGATCGAGCTTTAGTAAATGACGCTTGGATGACCACCTTTCCACAAATTCTTGTACATCATCTCACACGCATCAAGTCAGACCACCGCCCCCTTCTCTTATTCACAAGCCCGAACATTATTAATACTAAAGGTAGACCCTTCAGATTTCTAGCAAGATGGACGCTTCATAATAACTTCTCCAACTTTGTCAAAGGTAAGTGGGCTTTTAATGGCAATATGACTGATTCCTTAAATAATTTTACTGCTTTAGTTAAACATTGGAACAGGGATGTGTACGGCTTTCTAGGAAATCGCAAAAGGAAGCTCATGAAATCTCTCAATAATATACAGAAGGACCTGGAACATTCTAGTACCATTCACCTAATCAAAAAAGAGGAAGAAATTCGAAATGACTTGGAAAATATACTCGAACATGAAGATCTTCTGTGGAGACAAAAAGCTCGATGCGATTGGTTAAAATTGGGAGACAGAAATACTAACTTTTTCCATAGTCGTACGATCAAAAGAAGAAAATTTAACCGCATCATGACTCTCCGAGTAGACAACGAAGAATGGTGTTCAGACCAAAACACACTTTAGAATAAGGCGATGGAATTCTTTGGAAAATTTTATGGAGAAGTCCCGATCGTCTCGAGAGATGATCCCAACAATGGTTTTCCTTGCCTTAAGCCTCCAGAGATAACCTTCCTTGATACCGCTGTTTCGAATGAAGAAATCAAAAAGGCGCTATTCGACATGGTACCATTAAAAGCTCCTGGAAGTGATGGATTCCATGCCCTTTTCTTTCAAAGTCAATGGGATACCCTTGGGGAGGATGTGTGCCAATGGGTTAAAGGCATTTTTGAAGGCAAAATGATTGAACCTGAGTTGAATAATACCTTGATTGTGCTTATTCCAAAAAACGTTAGTCTTGAGGATTTCAGTCACTTTCGACCCATTAGCTTATGTTCCATACTATATAAATTGGTAATGAAAGTGATTGCGAACAGATTTGAGATCATATTTCCTAAGTTGGTATCTCAAGAATAGGCTGGTTTCATAGCGGGGTGCAATATCTTCGACAATATCATAGTAGCACAAGAAGTTATTCACTCTATGAGGTGTAACCGAAAAGGAAGAAAGTGGATGGCTGTTAAGCTGGATTTGGAGAAAGCATACGATAAGATAAGTTGGGATTTCATCAATGTCTCCTTAATCGCGGCTGGGATTCCATCATCCTTGCGTAATGTGATCATGGCAGCTATTTTGACATCGACCATGCAAATTCTTTGGAATGGGGTCCCTACGCAGAAGTTCAAACCAAACCGAGGAATAAGACAGGGATGTCCTCTATCTCCCTATCTTTTTGTGCTTTGCATGGAACGGTTAGGACATTCTGAAATGAAAGTTGGTACCTGGGACCCTATTCGACTTTATCGATTGGGACCCCCTGTATCACATCTGTTCTTCGTAGATGATTTGGTAATCTTCTGCAAAGCCCATATTGATAAAGCTCGGCTACTGGATAACATCCTCTCACGATTTAGTAAAATTTCGGGACATAAAATTAGCACGAGAAAGAGTAGTATCTTCTTCTCCAAGAACATTGGTAATGACACTCGAAACCAAATAAGTCAACTGATGGGATTTAAAGAAGTCCAAAATCTAGGCACTTACCTCGGCGTTCCTCTTCTCCATAAAAGGGTCACCAAGAGTACCTTAAACTTCGTTGTAAACAATATTAGAAGGAAACTACAAAGCTGGGATGCCAGAAAACTGTCCTTCGCAGGAAGAGTTACCTTAGCACAATCGGTACTCATTTCTATCCCCAATTATTTTATACAAACAATGATGATTCCGAAAGGAGTGTGTGATGATATTAAAAGATTGGTTAGACAATTTATCTGGGGCTGCACTGAAGGAAACTCTAAAATGGCCTTAGTAGGACGGGATACTATTTGTCAACCAAGGGCTCGGGAAGGTCTTGGAATCAGGCATCTGAATGATCAGAATTCTTCCTTTTTCATGAAGATTGGGTTTAATCTAGCCACCAAAAGTGATGTGCTGTGGGTATAGGTTCTCCGGTCCAAATATAGTTGGAAAGATCATATCCCAGAGAATATTAGCAGAAATCAAGGATCACACTTATGGAGGTCGCTCTCCAAACTATGGCCTTCTATCCGAGAAAATCTAATATGGTCTACAGGGGATGGAGCCCATGTACACTGTTGGAAAGACCCGTGGATTCCAGGTACGGGCCCTCTAATCTCTAAAATTCCATCATCTTCTAATCTTAATTTAGATTGTTGTGTTAGGGACATGGTTAATAGGGATGGGAGTTGGAATTTAGACCTGTTTAGAGTCTGGGTTTCTGAAGAGATGATAAGTAGGATTACTAGTATCCCTCCTCCACACCCAGATTTCGGAGCAGATAGAGTGATATGGGCCCGTTCAGAAACAGGAATATTCTCAATTCGCAACACGTACTGGCATCTGAAAGAGAATACCTGGCATCCTCAAGAGGCATACTGGAAACTGCCGTGGAAGTATCAAGGTCCGCAAAGAGTAAGGTTATTCCTTTGGCTGGCCTTTAGGCAAAGACTTCTCACTAATTCCGAACGAGCCAGAAGAGGACTTAGTCACAACAGCTCTTGCACCATCTGTGGACACGAGTTAGAAGATCTACTGCACGTCCTTCGAGATTGTCCTGCTGCAAAAGATGCGTGGATGCTTACGCTTCTTGAGCAATTAAAACAAAGGTTTTTTACTATTCCTTTTCAAGATTGGTTTATTGCTAACCTTAACTTCCATGATAGCTTGCAGGGAAATGGCATTACTTGGTCTTGTCTCTTTGGACTGATCACATGGCGTTTATGGAACAATAGGAATTTACTCATATTTCAGAAAATATCATGGACAGCTACTGAAGTAGTGAAAGTATCTAATTACTGGGCCCGATAATATGAATCACAGCGAGGTGACCACAAGAATATTCAACAAAGTTTAAGACTCACTAATAACTCAGATGGCAACTGGGTCTACCTATCGACGGATGGGGCGGTTAGCAGCAATACAAGGGATGCTGCAACGGGAGGTGTAGCTCGGGACCATAAAGGAAATTGGCTAATGGGCTTTAATAGATTTCTCAGGACTTGCTCCCCATTCGAAGTTGAACTCTGAGGTATCATGGATGGAATACGCATCCTCTTAAACAAAGGATACAGAAGGATTGTCATTGTGACAGACAACCTTGAAGCTGCACAGAATTTAACCACTCTACGACCGGAAGATTCAGGGATTGCCATTCTCAGAAGAACTCAACGCATCATACAATCAGAAGGCGAATGGAAGATCAAACATGTCTCAAGAAACATGAATATGGTAGCAGACTGCCTCGCTAAATTGAGCCTAAATTGGAAGAATAGTCTTCAAGTCATGGCAGAGGCCCCTAAAGAGATTGCAGATTTACTTCAAGCTGATAAAGCTAATGGTTATTTCATGTAGTTGACATTTGTACTTTTCTTTTCACCAAAAAAAAAAGTTACATGTGTGTGCATATTAGTAGGTGTGAGCAGTTGCATGAGCTATTGTACTAATAAATTGGTGTATATATATAATATAGATATGTGTACATGGTCTTGTTATAAGTATATTATATAAATATGAGTAAAAGGGTCCTGTTATATACATTATACCTATATATGTGTGGGTTTTGTTATATATAATATATGCGTGGATTTTGTGTTATATATAAAATATATGCGTCTATGGTTTTATTATATATACATTGTATATGCATGTAGGGTCATATTTTATAATATATATATGTGTGTGTTTAATGATTATATATGTGTATAGGGGAATTGATTTATATAATATATATACACATATATGGCACTTGGAATGTGCTGAAATTTGATGTGACAATAGGGTTTTAAATAGATATGTATATTATATATATAATATATATGTTTTTGGGTCATAAAATAATATATATATGTGCGTTTGAGGGTCATGTTTTATATAATATATATGTGTAAAAGGGTCTTGTTATATATATAACATATATATGTGTGGATGAGTTTTGTAATGTTTGCGAATTAATATAAAAATAATATAATTTGCCATGAAAGTTATATTATTTACGAACCATGCTCTATTGTGAATTGTGAATTGTGAACTATGTTATAATATGTGATCTCTACTTAATTGCGAGCCCTATTATATTGAATATTCTAAATGTGTTAAAGATATATGTTGGCATTGTGACCGTATGGAACCATTGGATATAGTTGGCATGCCATAGGATTATGAGTCCTCACCCTCATTATTGGGATGGGCATTGTGCCTAGAGATAGCATTGGAGAGATACTGGAATGTCAAGCATAGCTCCATTCGACGGAAATAGTGTAAGGCTCTATGAGTCAAGAGTGTTGGAAAGGGTAAAAGTTGTGATCTAATTAGTTATGTGTCAAATTGACATGGGTTATTAATTATGAAGTCCTTATTATGTAAATGAACTATTAATATGGTTAATGGACATTAATAGCCTTGATTTATATATGTTTTATATGTTTATTAAAGGCTAATTTGGTAAATGAATTAGTAAAGCTATTATAATTAAAACAAAACATGAAAATGGTCATTATATTCATCCATTATTGCCGAAATTAAAGAAAGAAAAGCTAGGGCTCATATGTTTTGATATTCGGCTATTTCCAAGCTTGATTAAAGGTATGTTTTGTTTCGGTTTTCGATAATTTCTACGTTTTTTTATCATTGCTTTTAGTACTACAAAGCCCATGTTTTAATTTTTTATTTCGATGATGAATTTGTGTTTTGCCATTGATGATAACTTATGATTTTTGTTGTTTGATGATAGGAAATAAAAGATATGTGATAGATTATAATGTTTTGTCTTTGGATTTTTGATGAATTTGAGTAATTTAGGCTAAATTATGAAAATAATATTTTGAGGTAGTGAAATATGAAATAAATGAAATGTATGGACTTGTATGAGCATGAGGAAGATTCGGCCTAATCATGAAATAGTGAAATTATGTGTATTTTGTGTTTTGTGAAATAAGGACTAAATTGTAAAAGTAGGTAATTATAAGGGCTAAAGTGTAAAAAAGGCTAAATATGTGTTTGTGGATTAAATTGAATGAATGTGTGATTAAATTAGTTAAATTTGAATTTATTTAGATCAAGAACGAAAGAAATCGGAATTAGATTGGGGGAAGTCGAAAGTAGTCGAGTAGTCGATTTCATCCGTGAATATCCGAGGTAAGTTCATAAGTAAGTAAATGTTGTTATATTCTATTGTATCTATTTTATTAGTACCGAATTGAATTGTTATTTTTGTGAATGAATATACTAAAATGAATTGAGCATAGGAAAACTATTACGAGCTTGAAATGTTCTAGATACGACGTCCGAAAGCCCCGTACGAACCTTAGGAATAGTTAGGATACATATGTCATGACATAGGATTTCCGATATGTGTTTACGTGTAAGACCATGTCTGGGACATTGGCATCGTATTTGATTCGTGTAAGACCTTGTCTGGGACAATGGCATCGATATGTGATTACATGTAAGACCACGTCTGGGACGTTGGCATTGTACAAGCCTTCCGACTATCCGAGTATCCTTATTAATTCCGAATGATTCAACGGGCATTATTGAGATGAGATTAGATGCAAAAACGAACTAAAAGACTCAGGTATGTGTTGTGTAATATGTACATGAGAATAAGGTAAGTATATGAATTTGATGGATACATGAATTAGAAATGGTGAATGATAAATTTATATGTGCTTATGAGTATATATGAGTTTGAAAGTTGTTGTTATATAGATATTATAAATGTGATGATATTTGAGTTGTAAACATATTAATTGAGTAATTGGTTAATGTATATGCAATTTTGGTTAGTTGATTTAAATGCAAATGTTTATTTATTCTTTATTTGCTTATGACTTACTAAGTTATGAAAGCTTACTTTGTGTGTGTGTTTGTTTGATTGTTTTATAGATTATTAAAGCTATGAGAAGCTCGAGGATCATCAAGGATCATCACCACACTATCGAACTATCTTTTGGTACCTTTTGAAGTTGTATATATTGAAGTATGGCATGTATAGGCTAGAGTATTTGGATGATGTTTTGAGTTGTGTAAATATAGCCATGTGATATGGCTTGGTAATGAATATGTTTATGAATGAGTAGTTCAAGCTATATGATGCATGATTTGGTATGGTTTTATGTGCATAATGTTATACTAATGAATTGATATATAAACAGGTGAGTTCATGGTTGATTTAGATATTTAATTGATGAGGAATTGCTATGAGTTGAAATGGTTTAGATAAATTATTAGTAATATGTTTTGAAGGAAAGTTGATGTTTTGAATTGGTATATTTGAGTAGGAATTGTCTATGCAAATGTATGATGTCATTAAAGGTCAAATTTTGCATGTTTTGAATTGTTTTTAATGCTTTTGGAGTATGAATTTAAAATGGTTTGATGTTTGTAGGTATGACCCAAAGTGTGGGTGGAAAATTGGCCTTGCAAATGGCTTATATTTGCCCACACGGTTGAGCATACGGGCATGTGCCTCGACTATGTCTCTTAAGTTTGCAAATTGAAATAAGTCAGACTCACACACGGGCTGGACACATGGGCGTGTGACTGGCCGTGTGAAATAAGTCAGTATCAACCACGGGTTAAGCACACGGGCGTGTCTTCGGCTGTGTGGACAAGTCAGTATGTATGCCCTGTTTTGCCACGGCTGAGACACACAAGTGTGTCTGAGGCAGTGTGAGGCACACGGCCTGACCACACGGGCATTTGACCTCTGTAACTTTGAAAAATGTTTAATTTTCAAAAAAAATTGTATGTGCTTGGTTTAGTTCCGACCCCTTTCTAATGCATGTTTAAGGTCTCGTAAACCTATTTAAGGGACTCTATGATTATGAATTGTTAGGTTAAGATGTGAAATGATTATAAATGTTCCAAATGTTCGGTAATGCCTCTTAACCCTATTTCGACGACGGTTACTGGTTAGAGGTGTTACACTAACTACGTAAATAGTTAGTTGCTTACAAACTAATTAAATGTCAAATTTTATGAAATTGTGTGTAATGTTTTAATTGATCTTCTGAAACAAGACTTATATGTAAAATCCTATAACACTATTTTCAAACCTTGTGAAATGGAGATTTTTTGATATTTTACTATATTATGATTTAAATCTAATTATACGTATTTAAACAAAATGGTTTTTCAAGTCGCTACAAATAAAGCCCTTTTAAAAATACCCTACTACATACATGTATGTTTAACTGAAGTTTTCAAGGTAATTGTCTATTAAATATTAACTTATGAATTAGTTGTTGATTGTTGATCAAAATAGTGCAACAGAAGCTTGATATTATGTTTTTATTAAATATTCCATGATTAATTGTCTGGTGTGATTGGTCGATTGGTGTGTTTTGTAGTGGTTCAAACGGAAAGTCACTTCGGTGGCCAATGTAACGTTAGAAATTCAGGTTGGACCGTTCCGACCGGGTTTGGGGCGCCACAAGTATGACATACCTTAATCTTGAGTGGATGATGGACTATGTGCTCGTGACTTGTATAGTTTGATGTAAGTAAAAGCCTAAGTTCAAATACATAATAAATTGAAAGCTAGTGCATGAGGTATACAATTTCTGTAGTATGTAACATCATTCACAATAAAGGAATTCATAGCCCAACTAATGGGTAAATGATATCATCTCATTGACATTACATGATACATGAAAATTAAATATGGTCATGAGTCATTTGTCCTTGTGATAAATGACGCAATGACTATTTAATAGTAATTAACTTTTTTTGTGAAGATGTAACAGCCCGTTTTGGGGCTAGTCGGAATAGTGGTTTCGGAACCACTAATTCGAGGCCGGAGAAATTATTTTTAATATTATATATCATGATTATATGAGTGCATGAAAATTTTGGTGAATTAATTGTAGTGATTACATGCTTAATTTTGAAAAAAAAAAACTAAATCGCATAAAAGAGGAAATTTGTATTTTACTAATTTGAAGTGTCATATAGCTAGAGATGTAACACCCCTTACCCATGTCTGACGCCGGGACAGGATACGAGGCATTATTGTACTTAACCTTCCTAGAACTTGCATTATTGGGCTATAAAATTTCTTTACAACTTAAAACTTTTCTTTCTTAATCATAATGTGCACATTATGGGCCTACGAGGCCTTAAACACACATCCGGAAGAATTCAGAGTTCAACTGGAAACTTTTACACTCTTTGAAAAAAACTTTTTCCTACATTAGGGTCACACGCCCATGTGACATGAGACACGCCCGTGTGGGCAGGCCGTGTTGTAACACCCCACACCCGGTTAACACGCTACGACCGAATCCGGCATGTCACAGGGTAAAATATTTTGAAGAAACAAGTTGTAGGAAAAGAAACGTTATAGAAAACATTTTTGTCGTTTGAAGTTTGGACAAAAGAAGAACTCCTTCGGGAAAAACCATTTGTCATCTCTCATTTTAGAAAACCGTTTGATTTTAAGAAAACCCGACTTCGTTTAAGTGTAAAGTTAAAAATCATTTCGCATTTGGACTTAAAGTAAAACCGAGTTTTGAAAGAAATTGAGTTAGCCTGTTATCACCACTTGTTTGTTGTTACCCGATGGCAAAGTTTTTAGAAAACTCGACAAGACGTGTAAATTAAGAAAACATTGATTTTACAGGTTATTTAGGCATGCCATGTTGTTTAACTTAAGCAAAATTTAATAAAACTTAAAGCAGATAGATAAACCCCAAAAGTAAAAGTTAGTGGCCTTATTACAAACCCAAAAAAACAAATTTAAAGAAAGTATAAACCGAAATAGCAATTTAAAATAAAACCCGAAAATAATGCGCATGGCCACCTCGAGTCTGCCCCGGCTCCGCATCCGCGATCTACGAATCATCTGCAAAATGTAAGGGAAGGGGTGAGTCACCGAGACTCAGTGTATAAATCCCCATCCCAATAATATTAAAGCACTTACACAATTTCATAAGCCAAAATACAAGTCATGCAACCCAAACCTAACCATCCGAACTCATGTATCTACCCCGTGTGGTCAAAATCACTGGTGGTCAAAACCACTGGTGACCGTAGTCACAAATAATATATATGTGGTCAAAACCACAGGTGACCTTAGTCAAAAAAATATGGGTGGGGCCAACCTACCTTGTGGTCAAAACCATAGATGACAATCCCATAATTAACATGTGGGGCCAAACCCTCGGGATGAGCCACAATAATCCATGTGTGGTCAAAACCACTGGTGACCGTAGTCACAAATAATATACGTGTGGTCAAAACCACTGGTGGTCAAAACCACTGAGACTTAGTCACAAATAATATGGAATGCGGGGCCAACCCACTGTGTGGTCAAAACCACTGGTGACAGTCTAGAATCATGCCTTCCCCCTCCTCTCATCATACCTAACATTATGAACATACTTTCCATGGCATATTATCATGTTTAACATATAAATATCACATGGCATGACATAATCAAATGATATAGCAGCATTTATCGATAACCAATCAATAGTGGACTTACCCGGAGTCCTCGCTCTTACCCACAAGGGTAACATACCGATTTCAACAGTTATTCCGGCTTTTAACCACATACATAATAAGCATATTAACTAATGAAGTGTGTAAGAGTTGCACACCTGATTACCCGCAAGACTACGCTTTCTACGTCGGTACTGTCGTTAAGCAACACTACCGCTATCTGCCTATTGTTTTGCTCAGATACCGGTCCACACCCCGGTGGCCAATCACGAATAGCCGACACCCTCTTTTTGAACTTAAAGGCTGGGTTTACCGATCCAACCCCTCCAACCGCTTGATTAGCCTTCGAATCCATAACACACCTTATCACTAAATCAAGTTAAAGCAGAGAAATAAATGAAAGGAATTAACACTTAAGGATAAGGCCCTTACCGAGATTAACAAATCCCGAAGATCAAGATCTAACCCACGAATCGAGCAAATACCGGGAATCCAAACGTTTGATCACTCCCTTCCTATATTCAGCCACACAACACTATTAGGCAAATAGCCATTCGGATTTGATCATGAAATCGTGAAGGAGATAACGCAAGAAGATAATCCCCCTTACCTTGGTACCCTTCGATCACCAAGCAAGAGCCGAAGCACGCGAAGACGAGCCCCCTCCTACAATCGGCCAAAACTACCAACATAGGATTAATACCTTCAGCATTTTAACATAATAAAAGATGTCGAAGCGATAGAAGCATTTACCCTACACTAACGAAACCGATTTGAAATAACGGCAATCCCTCGTTAAAGATCTACTGCAACAAAAGTCCAATAAGAAAGTTTGAGTGACAGAGATTCCGGCTTTTTCTCATCATAGAAACCAAGATAGAAAAAGAAATAGGGATGTGAATATGTCAGGGAGATTCGGCCATTAGAGACATAGGAGAAGAAAGAAAGAAAAGAATGGAATCTTACCTGACTATGGGTTGATATTCGGCTATGAGAATCCAAAGGAGAGAAAAGGATTTCGGCATCCCAAGAAGATGAGAAAACGCGAGAAGAGAAAGAGAATAGGTCCAAGGGTATTTGGTCAAAGTACTCAGAAGAAAAGAGAGGAGAGTAGCAAGGTTTTCGGCTTATCAAGAATGAAGAAGATGGAAAGGAGAAATGGAGAATAGGGTTTCGGCTCTTTAAAAAAATAGCAAGAAAATGCAACACGAATGGCGAATGGCAAGCAAGTGGGTTCGGCCAACAAAAGAAGTAAAAGAAAAAACAATATGAGAAGAAGTTTGGGAGAGGTTTCGGTTTTGGCACAAAGGAGAAAAAGAGATGCAACAAGATGCTCAAGGTAATTAGATTTTGACCAAAAGAAATGAAGCAAAAGAAAACCAATCCCCTAAGCTCCACTATAGAAATTCGGCACCCCCTAAAGGACCCCCAAAACCAAATGCTCCCCTTACCCAAACTATCTTCAAAAATTCGGCTAAACTCACTCCCTTCCCACTCCCTACTTTTCCTCCTTATTTTTCTCTTGACCACCTATTCAAACAAGTTTGAATAGCTCAAATTCCTACATTTTCTCTTCTCTATCCTTTCAAATGTGTTGACTCCTTCAACACATATCTATCAGAGTCCCACTTGAGCACAACTTCCCCTAGACCTAATGTCAAAAATAAATGCACAAAGAGAGATTCCTGCAGCTCGAACCAAGGCCCTCTTAACTCCCTGTGGCATCACTTCTCCAAGCCTTCAGTAGCGCCTCCCTTGCCACTTTTCCACAGGTACTCTTGTGTCAAAACACTCCAATAATTTCTCTTATCACCTAACTCACTCAGCTTTCCCTTCCAAGTACCCAAAACAGAAATTTTTGCTATGGCTCAGGCCTACCCCAAGCTCATGCCTGGACTCCAAAACACCCTAAACTAGCACAACAATCATACTATCACATACAACACACAAAAATGCAGAGACCTCGATTTAAGGATGTTACAGTTCAACCCCCCTTAAAAATAATTTCGGCCTCGAAATGACCTGGTCAAAAGTGTTGAGGGTATTGCTGCCGCATCAAATCCTCTGGTTCCCACGTGGCCTCTTCCGTACCATGGTTCCGCCATAATACCTTCACCAAAGGAACTGACTTCCTACGCAAAACTTTGACATCCCGATCCAAAATCTGCACTGGTTCTTCCTCAAAAGACAAGTCCGGGCTCACTTCTATTTCCTCTACTGGCACAATATGCGACGGATCTGAACGATAGCGCCTAAGCATGGAGACATGAAACTCATCGTGAATCTGACTTAATTCTGATGGCAACTCAAGCTGATAAGCTACCGGTCCTACCCGCTTCAACACCTTGTAAGGCCCGATAAACCTAGGGCTCAGCTTGCCCTTCCGACCAAACCTCAGCACCTTCTTCTATGGCGACACTTTCAGAAAGACCTTGTCACCCACGGCAAACTCTATATCCCTACGCTTAAGATCAGCATAAGGCTTCTGCCTGTCCGAAGCTTCTTTCAGACGAGCTCGAATCACCCTAACTTTATCCTCTATTTCAGCAACCAACTCTGGACCCAACATCTGACGTTCACCCAGTTTTGTCCAACACGTTGGGGTACGACACCTACGTCTGTATAATGCTTCATATGGTGCGATCTAGATACTTGCCTGATAACTGTTTTTGTACGCGAACTCTACCAATGGTAGATATTCCTCCCAACTACCGCTGAAATCCAGAACACAACCCCTTAACATATCTTCCAAGATCTGTATCACCCTTTCTGATTGTCCGTCTGACTGCGGATGAAAAGTCGTGCTGAAGTTCAACCTTATACCCAATGCCTGATGCAATGCTTTCCAAAATCTTGACGTGAATCTGGGATCCCTATCTGAAATAATTGACACTGGCACTCCATGTAACCGCACTATTTCCACTACATACAACTTAGCCAAACTTTAGAGTGAATAATCAACCCGAACTGGTATGAAATGAGCTGATTTTGTCAGACGATCAATAATTACCCAGACTGAATCCTTCTTGCTAGGTGTAAGGGGTAGCCCACTGAAAAAATCCATCGTAATCCTCTCCCACTTCTATTGCGGAATCTTTACCGGCTGCAACAAACCCGACGGTAACTGATGCTCAGCTTTGACTTACTGACACGTCAGGCACTTACTTACAAATTCGGTTACTTCCCGCTTCAGTCTCGGCCACCAGAACTGTTCTCGTAAATCTCGGTACATCTTGTTACCTCCAGGATGCATAGCATATGGGCTGCTATGAGCTTCCTGAAGAATCCTCTGTCTTAACCCAACGTCCTTCGGCATACATACTTTCCCTTGGAAACACAACACTCTATCGTTGCTCAAGCTGTAACCCTCCAATTCACCATTTTGCACTTGTAACCTTCGAGCACTCAGAACCTCATCCACTAGCTGTTTCTCCTTAACCTGATTTACCCAAGTCGACTGTACCTGCAATTCTGCTAACAGCCTCCCGTTGTCATACAGACTAAGGTGAGCAAACATTGCTTTCAGGTCCGCTACCACCTTACGGCTCAACGCGTCAGCCACTACGTTAGCCTTGCCCGGATGGTATTCAATCGAGCAGTCGTAGTCCTTTAACAACTTGATCCACCTCCGCTGCCTCAAATTCAATTCCTTCTGAGTCAAGAGATACTTTAGAATCTTGTAATCTGTGTAGACTACAGACTTCTACCCATACAAGTAATGCCTCCAAATTTTCAGGGCGAAAACCACTACAGCCAACTCCAGATCATGTGTCGGGTAGTTAACTTCGTGAGGTCTCAACTGCCGAGATACATACGCCACTACTTTCCCCTTTTGCATCAGCATACATCCCAAACCAGTATGCAACGCATCACAATAAACCGTAAACTCTTTCCCCGCTTCAGGCTGAATCAAGACCGGAGCTTCTGTCAAAATCCTCTTTAGCTTGTCGAAACTTTCCTGCTGCTTATCCGACCACACAAATGGAACCCCTTTTCTCGGCAACTTGGTCAATGGTGCTGCAATCAAAGAAAACCCTTCCACAAATCTTCTATAATATCCTGCCAAACCTAGAAAACTCCGAATCTCTGCTACCGACTTAGGTGGTTTCCAATCCAACACTGGCTCAATCTTCCGAGGGTCCACTCTAATCCCTTCAACTGACACCACATGACCCAAGAAGGTTACTTCCTTAAGCCAGAACTTGCACTTACTAAACTTTGCGAAAAGTTACTTCTCTCTCAGAATCTACAAAACCACCCGTAGATGAGCATCATGCTCTTCCTCAGATCTCGAGTACACTAATATGTCGTCTATAAACACCACGACGAATCGGTCCAAGTACGGCTGAAACACCCAATTCATCATGTCCATGAACGCTGCCGGTGCATTGGTCAACCTGAACGGCATTATCAAAAACTTGTAATGCCCATAACGAGTGCGAAACGTCGTCTTATGGATATCGGCCTCCTTTACCTTACGCTGATGATACCTCGACCTTAAATCAATCTTAGAGAAGACTGATGCACCCTTAAGTTGATCGAACAGATCATCTATCCTTGGCAACGGATACTTGTTCTTGATCGTCAACTTATTCAGCTGACAGTAGTCTATACACATCCGCATTGTACAGTCTTTCTTCTTAACAAAAAGCACAGGCGCTCTCCAAGGTGATACACTCGGCCGGATAAAACCCCGGTCCAACAATTCCTGAATCTGTGCCTTTAGTTCCACCAACTCCTTCGGCGCCATCCTATATGGGGCAATAGACACTGGCACAGTTCCGGGTAACAGAGCTATGCCAAACTCAACTTCACGGCCTGGAGGCAGACCCGGAAGTTCTTCTGGGAATACATCGGTAAATTCCTTCACCGTGCGGACATTCCCCACAGTTGATTCCTTGGCCTCCAAAGCACAAACATGAACCATGAACGCCTCACAACCCTTCCTCACCATTTTCTCAGCCTTCAGAGCAGATACAACATTGGATAGATAATCTCTTCTATTACCTATCATCACCACCTCTTCACCCTCAACTGTTCTTAATACCATGCGCTTAGCTGCGCAGTCCAAACTTGCCTGGTACTTCACTAGCCAGTCCATCCCAAAGATCAAATCGAACTCCCCGAATGGCGATTCCATCAAATCGGCCAAGAACACTACCCCTTGAAGTTCTAGGGGTACATCCCTATATAGTTTGTTTACTTCTACTGAGTGACCTAGAGGGCTTATTACTATCATCTCCCTAGAAGTAATCTCAAAGGCTAAGTTCATAGTTTCCACTATACTACTAGCAAAATACGAGTGCGTCGAACCCATATCTATCAAAGCAGTATAAGGCAGTCCAAAAATTAAGAACGTACCGGTTATGACGTCCGGTGCGTCGCCCTCTTCTCTCTCGTCTTGCTGCATAGACCAACCCAGGCTGTCTCGCCTCTGCGCTCCCAGCACCTTTACCCGGTGCTCCGCGGCCTCGTCCAGAAACATTACCTCCTGGCCGCCGAACGCGACCCTCTCGTGGTTGCCGACCATCTCTCCGATCGTACCGGCCACGACCCTCGATCGATCCTCGGCCGTCGCTGCGCGGCGGACGTCCCTTACTCGGTGCCCCATTGACCCACACTCGAAGCACCCTCTGTTTTCAGTCCAACATTCTCCCGTATGAGACTTCCCACACCGAGCACACCGTGGTGGCCAGTAAAAAGTAGCAGCAGGCCTCGCAGCTTGATTCGGCCCACCATATCTAGTCCTTTTCTACTGATTCCCGGCAGACCCTGATGACCCAGCACTCCTCTTAGTCCAATTCCTATCCTGGTTCCGTCTCACTGACTATTTCACCTCCTCCGCAACCTTGGCCTTCTCTACCAAGACCGCAAATTCTCTCTCCTGCTGTGGAGCAATCAACATCTACAACTCATCTCTCAACCTGTCCTCAAATCTGACACAGCACTCGTGTTTCGTAGCCATAATACTCCGAGCATAGCGACTCAACTGAAGAAACTCCGCCTCATACTCCGATACTGACTTACTCCCCTGGACCAAATTCAGAAACGCCTTACGCTGTGCATTGATGTAACTAGCCCCGACATACTTCCTCTGATAAGCTGCCTTAAAGAAATCCCAGGTGATGTCATTGGCCATTGCTCCTTCCCTGACCGTAAGCCACCACTGATATGACTCATCTCAGAGAAGAGACACTATACCCTTCTGCTTCTTTTCAGCCATCAAATCCAAGTCATCCATGATACCTTCCGTCGCCTCCAGCCAATACTCAGCCGTATTGGGAGCCACACCAGATACACCTCTGAATACCTCTGCGCCATTAGCACGGAATAGTTCAAACACAGATTTCTGAGCTTTCGTTCCGACGCTTGCACCCGCGACTCTCTCCAGAACCCGCAGTATCACCTGTGACACTGCATCATCACCACCCGTCTAATCCTGAAACTCCGCGCCCACAGCTGGCGGCGATGGTACCTCATTTTTCGACCCATGGCTAGACCCAACCGGTTCAGACACAGTCATCCTACCTCTATCAAGTCCACGTGTATTACGCCCACGTCTTCGAGCACTCATGACTACCGTTCACGATTTAATCTGAGTTAAAAGTTTTATGTGTTAGACTTATTCCACTGTTATTACAGCACAGTTTTATGAATAGTTTATTACGGGGATTGTTTTCGAGGTTCACATGATCCTATGAGTTTCAGTCTCTAGAGTAATCTACTAGTGCTATCAGTCATATCACCATCATTACAATCATATAAACAATAGTTAGAGGTACTTACCTGGGCGGATCGGTGCCGGAGACTCGGTGCCATGCTTTCCCAACCATGCATTTCCAATCAAAACCTTTTCATAACCTATTTTTAAAATATTTTGGGCCTCGAGCCCACAGTCGAGCTTTTGAACTTCGCTCTGATACCAAAATTGTAACACCCAACACCCGGTCAACATGACGTATTTCACGTATTTCACCCAACACCCAACACCCAACACCCAACACCCGCTTATAGATTGAAATTGCCCTCTGAGTTAGAAAAGATACATGACGTATTTCACGTTTCGATGCTTCGTAAGTACGGATCAGATCCGTCTCATGTGATTACATTGTCTGAGATTGAAATCTGATCCGATTTGTCATATGATGAAGAACCGATCCGTATCTTAGCTAGGGAAATGAAAGAGTTAAGAAACAAGAGAATACCATTAGTGAATAGTATTATGGAATCGGCACGGAGTTGAAGAGGCTACGTGGGAGCCTGAAGAGTCAATGAGGCAACAATATCCGAACTTATTTAACGGTAAGATTTTCGGGGACGAAAATCCTTAAGGGAGGAGAGTTGTAATGAGACCAATTTTGACCCAAATCGGACGGTGGTTTCGGACCACGAATCCGAGCACGAGAGATATTTTTAATATTATATTTTGTGTTTGTTATATGTGATTTAGTGAGTGTGAAAATTTCAGAGAAAAATTTAGTCATTTAAGTGCTCAATTTGATAAAAAGGATTTAATCGAGAAAAGCGAAAAAGTTGCATGCTTAAGTGAAGAGTACTAAATTGATTGTGGCTTTTAAGTGGGTGTACAAAAGGGCAATTAGCCCATTCACCATAGTAAGGGACGGCAATGGGCCTTTATAAGTCCAAATTATATGTTAAATTAGCTTATTAGATAGTTATATTAAGGTGTTAAAATAATGTTAATAAAAATGTGTTTGTTTTATCATTAAATAATAAAAACAAGTGGGATGAAAGAGAACCTTACCTTACTCATCTTCTTGGCCGAAACTTGGATGAAGAGCTCCATTGTAGGAGCTTGAAAATTTCGGCACTTTAGGGCTTAATTAAGGGTATGTGTTTTATTTAGTTTTTGAAAATTTTTGCATATTTGGAATGCTTGCTTTAAATCCTATACAACCCATGTTTAAATTTTTGAAAATACTATGTATTTAAGATTCGGCCATTAACATGCTTGGATAGTTTTGATGTTTGATGGTTTTAAATTGAATGTATGTTAAAGATTATGTTATAATTGTTTTATAATTTATAACTATATTATAATTAAACCAACATGAAAGTGGGATTTTATTCATCCTTTCTTCAACCGAATAACAAAGAAAAGCAAAGAGTGTTGGAGCTTTGTACATTCGGCTATTTGCTAGATAAATTAATGGTTAATGATTAATAGTGCCAATTAGAGAATGACTTATTAATTATGAGTCCTTAAAGGACAAATATTCCAATTCCTATTGTAGTGGACTGCACTAGGCTTTAAATTAGTGTTTTATAGTTTGTTTTATTATTAAATAAGGAATGTCATAATATATATGTATATTTTATAATATCATTAAAATAATAAAACATAAGGGAAATGGAGGATCATCTTCTTCCACCTATTTTTGACCGAAAATAAATGGAGAAGAGAAGTGCTAAGCTTCCAACCATTTTCGGTATATGCATGCTTCATTCGGGTAAGTAATTTAACTTAGTTTTTGTTATTTTTGATATTTTGAGGTTATTGTCATGTAAATTAGATAGCCCATACTCAAATTCTTGAATTGGTAGTGAAATTCGAAAGTCACCATGGATGAAAACTTAGTGTTTGTGTGATTAATGGTAGAATATGCAATAAGCATCCAAGATTATCAATAAATTCTTTAGAGTTTTTGGATAGAGTTTAGTATATGGATGTATTAAAAAAAAAAAAAAGAAGAAGAAGAATTTTGAATGTACCAAATAGAAAATAAATGGAAGAAACGAATTGAAAGAGGGGCTATGAACATTCGGCCCTTCATGGATGAGGTTAAATTAATGATATTTGTGTTTTGAGATATAAGGATTGAAGTGATGATGTTTTTGTAATTTGGGGGTTTTAAATAGCAAATTGACCATAAGTGAAGTGAGTGCAAGTCATGATTATGCATGTAATAGTAACCTAAATTTTTTTATACTTTATTATATTTATTATGTTAAAAATGTTATATTGATAATAATAAAATAAGAGATGAAAAGTGTTCATCTTCCTAAGGGAGTTCATAGCCAAACTTGAGAAAGAAAAAGAGAAAACATTCCATTAGATTCGGCACTTGGGGAAATCAATTAGGTATGTGTTGTTTTAAATTTTTGACTAATTAGTGAGTATGGTATTAGGGACTAAATTGTATAGATTGAAAAAGACGAGGTAAATTAGTAAATTGCTAAATTATGCATTTTTTTATTCAATGGAATAGGAATGTAATTGAATGAGTTTAAATTTAATTTTATTTAGATCAAGAATAAAAGGAAATCGGATTGAATCGAGAAAAGCAAAATTTAACGAATAGTCGGAAAGCGTAATTCGTCAAATTTTGAGGTAAGTTTTAAACAATTAAGCTAAACTGAATGTCTCCTATACATGTAGCTATGTAATGAAATTTTATACAAGAAAATGGCACATGGCCGAATGTGAGAGTGAATTTTTAAATACAATAGCTTGGCATGATAATTCATGGTACTTGGATATGATTTCATGAGATAAATTTTTATTTATAAAGGTGTAATTGGATTGAGAATTATTGAATTATGACATGAGTATACCTACTGGAAATTTGGTTACATATTCTCAGTTTGGCCGAATGTAATATTTTATTTGGGGCATAAGTTATTGAATGGTGTTTATAAGTATACAGTTATGCTCATGGTGATGAATGTAATTTTTGGTTATATATATATATACATATATATATTGGACTAAATGTGTTTTGATTGTGGAACAAAAACTAGTACATGTAATATGATAGTTGATTGTGGTGTACGTACATGAATTAGAAATAATATAAGTGTTAAGATTTTTAAGTTGATGAAATATTCGGTGTGTTATTCGGGCTTTAAGCCTAGCAGGCCTTGTGCCGGTGATTTAATTCAGGCTTTTACGCCTAGCAGGCCTTGTGCCGGTGATTTAATTCAGGCTTTTACGCCTAGCAGGCCTTGTGCCGGTGATTCTTATCGGGCTTTTACGCCTAGCAGGCCTTGTGCCGGTGATTCTTATCGGGCTTTTACGCCTAGCAGGCCTTGTGCCGGTGATTCTTATCGGGCTCTTACGCCTAGCAGGCTTGATGCCGGTGATGTATTTTACAAAATAGAAATCGAAATTTATGTTCAAGGCGAATTAAAGCAAACTTATCGAGTTAATGGCTCAGGTGAGTATGTGAAGTAGGAATGAATTTCTTACTTATATAAGACAAGGAAAATCAGTAATTTATTTCAAATGGCATGTGTTACGAGTGTGGAATATATACATATATAAATATGGTTATAATATGTGTTCTCGGTTTTACTAATGAATGATATGATTGTGGTATCTTGGTCTTCTAACATGAGGATACATGACTAGGCATATTCGACCACATGAGTGGTTGTGTAATTGATGCCATGTTATAGTAATTGACATTTAAGTATAAAAATGCATGTACCTATGATCATACGATGACATTTTGGGTTTGAAAGGTTGGTTTATAAACAAGTATTTTGATCATAAGCATGTGGGTGAAGAGATATCGTTTCTCACGAATTCATACTTGTTAATATGGGTATGAAAATTAAAGTTTGAAAATAAGTATGAGTACAAGTCCACAAGTTGAATTATAGTAATTTAATTGTTGAAATTCAAATGTTATTTTTATGAAATTAGGACTTACTAAGCTAGCAAGCTTATCGTGTGAAATGTTTCCTTTGTTTTATAGATTAGGTGCAAGCTACAAGCTCGTCGGGATCGTTCGGAAAGTCACTCACACTATCAATCTACATTTTGGGTACTCTTTCATTTTGGTTTTAAACGAAGGCATGTATAGGAAAGACTTGGTCTTTGTTTGATGAAATCTTAAGGTTCTTGTATATAATGACCATGCGAATATGGCTAAATATTTGGTTATGTATGTTTTTGGGGTTTTGTCATAAATGTGGGTAATAGTGATACTCCTTTAAATCGATGATGTTAGAATATCATGTGAATGTTTTAAGTACAAGCTATCTTCGTAAGTGATTAAAAATGCATGGAGAGTATGAATTGTATGTGAGTATATCCGGTTATAAGCTAGAAAGCATATTTAGTATAGAAACAGTCTTTAGTTACAGCAGTGATGTGAGTTAGAAAAATCACCAAAAATAGGATAAATTGAATTAGATGGTGAATGAAGTATAGAATTAAACCTTATTGTGTCTATTTTTATATGGAAGAAACAGAGTAGGCAAAAGATTTATATATTATGAGATAATTAAGTTTTAGTGAGACCTGCCCTGAATGCATTCGCGAGTCACTGTTCTGTTTTGGAAAAATTGTCAAAAATTGTAAAAAATAATTAGGAAGCATGGGTTATATGTGTAAAACCCTTATTGAGTCTATTTTTCATTGGTATAAACTAGAACAGTATATGAAAATTGTGCAATGAGATAACTGTATTTTTGTAGAGACAGGTCAGAATTGTCAGACAGAGTAATAAGGGTAACTTTGATGAATAAACTGTACTAATTGGCCACATGAAAAATTCTGAAAAAAATTATGGTGAAATGTTATATGAGTCTAGTTTCAAGGAAAATTTACGGATCTAAATTTCGAGTTTTATAACTCGAGTTATGGTCGATTTAGTCAGCATGACACAGTTGGACAGCTTTAAAATTTTACACCTTAAGTTAATAGTCAAGTCTAGTAATGCCACGTACTCGATTCCGATAAGGGTTTCGGGTAAGGGGTGTTACAGTTTAAGTGTAAAGTTCAAAACCGTTTCGCATTTGGACTTAAATTAAAACTGAGTTTTGAAAGAAATTGAGTTAGCCTGTTATCACCACTTGTTTGTTGTTACCCGATGGCAAAGTTTTTAGAAAACTCTGATTTCACAGGTTATTTAGGCATGCCATGTTGTTTAACTTAAGCAAAATATAATAAAACTTAAAGCAGATAGATAGACCCCAAAAGTAAAAGTTAGTGGCCTTATTACAAACCCAAAAAAACAAAATTAAAGAAAGTATAAACCAAAATAGCAATTTAAAACAAAACCCGAAAACAATGCCCATGGCCACCTCGAGTCCGCCCCGGTTCCGCATCCGCGATCTACGAATCATCTGCAAAATGTAAGGGAAGGGGTGAGTCACCGAGACTCAGTGTATAAATCCCCATCCTGATAATATCAAAGCACTTACACAATTTCATAAGCCAATATGCAAGTCATGCAACCCAAACCTAACTATCCGAACTCCTGTATCTACCCCGTGTGGTCAAAACCACTGGTGGTTAAAACCACTGGTGACCGTAGTCACAAATAATATAGCCGGGGCCAACCCACCTTGTGGTCAAAACCACTGATGACAATCCCGTAATCAACATCTAGGGCTAACCCACTGTGGTACCAAACCACTGTGACGAGTCACAATAATCCATGTGTGGTCAAAACCACTGGTGGTCAAAACCATGGAGACTTAGTCATAAATAATATGAAAAGCGGGACCAACCCACTGTGTGGTCAAAACCACTAGTGATAGTCTAGAATCATGCCTTCCCCCTCCTCTCATCATACCCAACATTATGAACATACTTTCCATGGCATATTATCATGTTTAACATACAAATATCACATGGCATGACATAGTCAAATGATATAGCAGCATTTATCGATAACCAATCAATAGTGGACTTAGGTGGAGTCCTCGCTCTTACCCACAAGGGTAACATACCGATTTCAACAGTTATTCCGGCTTTTAACCACATACATAATAAGCATATTAACTAATGAAGTGTGTAAGAGTTACACACCGACACCGCAAGACTACGCTTTCGCGTCGATCGCGTCGTTAAGCGACACTACCGCTATCTGCCTATTGTTTTGCTCAGATGCAGGCCCACACCCCGATGGCCAATCACGAACGATCGACACATCGCCTCTTTTTTGAACTTAGAAATGGGGGTTTACGATCCAACCCTCCAACCGCTTGATTAGCCTTCGAATCCATAACACACCTTATCACTAAATCGAGTTAATGCAGAGAAATAAACGAAAGGAATTAACCCTTAAGGATAAGGCCCTTACCTAGATTAACAAATCCCGAAGATCAAGATCTAACCCACAAATTGAGCAAATCCCGAGAATCCAAATGTTTGATCACTCCCTTCCTATATTCGACCACACAACACTATTAGGCAAATAGCCATTCGGCTTTGATCATGAAATCCCGAAGGAGATAATGCAAGAAGATAATCCCCCTTACCTTAGTACCCTTCAATCACCAAGCAAGAGCCGAAGCACGCGAAGACTAGGCCCCTCCTACAATCGGCCAAAACTACCAACATAGGATTAATGCCTTCAGCATTTTAACATAATAAAAGATGTCAAAACGATAGAAGCACTTACCCCACACTAACAAAACCGATTTGAAATAACGGCAATCCCTCGTTAAAGATCTACTGCAACAAAAGTCCAACAAGAAAGTTTAAGTGACAGGATTCCGGCTTTTTCTCATCATAGCAACCAAGATAGAAAAAGAAATATGGATGTGAATATGTCAGGGAGATTCGGCCATTAGAGACATAGGAGAAGAAAGAAAGAAAACAATAGAATCTTACCTGTCTATGGGTTGAGATTTGGCCCAAAGGAGAGAAATGGATTTCGGCACCCCAAGAAGATGAGAAAACGCGAGAAGAGAAAGAGAATAGGGCCAAGGGTATTCGGTCAAAGTACTTAGAAGAAAAGTGAGAAGAGTAGCAAGGTTTTCGGCTTATCAAGAATGAAGAAGATGGAAAGGAGAAATGGAGAATAGGATTTCAGCTCTTCAAGAAAATAGCAAGAAAATGCAACACGAACGGCGAATGGTAAGCAAGTGGGTTCGGCCAACAAAAGAAGTAAAAAAAAAACAATATGAGAAGAAGTTTGGGAGAGGTTCTGGTTTTGGCACAAAGGAGAAAAAGAGATGCAACAAGATGCTCAAGGTAATTCGGTTTTGACCAAAAGAAATGAAGCAAAAGAAAACCAATCCCCTAAGCTTCACTATAGAAATTCGGCACCCCCTAAAGCACCCCCAAAACCGAATGCTCCCCTTGCCCAAACTACCTTCAAAAATTTGGCTAAACACACTCCCTTCCCACTCCCTACTTTTCCTCCTTGCTTTTCTATTGACCACCTATTCAAACAAGTTTGAATAGCTCAAATTCCTACATTTTCTCTTCTCCACCCTTTCAAATGTGTTGACTCCTTCAACACATATCCATCAGAGTCCCACTTGAGCACAACTTCCCTTGGACCTGGCGTCAAAAATAAATGCACAAAGAGAGATTCCTGCAGCTCGAACCAAGGCCCTCTTAGCTCCCTGTGGCATCACTTCTCCAAGCCTTCAGTAGCGCCTCCCTTGCCACTTTTCCACTGGTACTCTTGTGTCAAAACACTCCAATAATTTCTCATATCACCTAACTCACTCAGCCCTCCCTTCCAAGTACCCAAAAAAGAAATTTTTACTATGGCTCAGGCCTACCCCAAGCTCATGCCTGGACTCCAAAACACCCTAAACTAGCACAACAATCCTACTATCACATGCAACACACAAAAATGCAGAGACCCCAATTTAAGGATGTTACACGTGTGATCACACACGCACATGTCCCTATACCGTGTAGAAATAAATTTTCAAGTCGAACCTTCAAGGGTTTTCACACGGCCGAACACACGCCCATGTCATTGGCCCGTGTCCTTCACACAGCCTCGACACGCCCGTGTCCATGCCCGTATGTGAAAACTAGGGGTATTCTGTTTATGACGTCAGCAACCTCTTAATGAGCACACGGCCTAGGCACACGCCCATGTGCTGGCCCGTGTGACGAATCAACTTCTCGTAACTAAATGCAGGGGACAGATAGCCTATCAGCACACCCATGGGGTTAACCGTGTATCGCACATGGCCTAGACACACGCCCGTGTGTTTGTCTGTGTGGAAAACTAGAGGCTATTTTCCAAGCCTTTTTGCCTCTCTGAAACATAAACTCACTCATTTCACCACAAGTAGCACATACATAGAAATATTAAACTTTGAAGAATCCTTAAAATTATCATTCATTCCATCCATATTTTACTCAATAACTTGTATGAGCATTCATTTCATTATACTCATCAACTTTATACCCCGAACTTGGCAATATTGGCCAATTCACTATGGCCATTTAAAAAATGAGTGTAAAACATTAATAGCCAACCTTTTGGCCTTCAAACATGACATGACACAAAATAATCAAGTTCCTATACATGCCATACTCAAAATGAAGTGACTTTACTATACCATAGAACAGTTGATAGTGCAATCCGAGCTCCGACGTTTTACGATTCCCGAGCTAACTTGGCGAAACTACAAGGAAAAGGGAAAAGAGAGGGGTAAGCATATAGCTTAGTAAGCTTGCATTAAATTCTAAAGCAACATAGTTGCTCAAACTAATTTCATCCATTTCATGATACAATGGCAACATATGTCTCAAATGCTTAAACATATCTATTCATACTTACTCATACTTGTTCTTACCCATCTCATATCACATTATGGGTTCATAACTTGTACCTACTCATGGTACCTGTATCACTTATCACTTAACTCAGCACATATACTAACATGAGCATAATTCAAATCTTCATCATTCTTAACATGAATGAAACACAAGGTCATCCATAAATAGTTTTGGCTCTATACCATTTTTACACACTTAGCTCTTTTGCCCGTGAACTAATCAGATTATCGTAAAATATTCAAACTCATCATGCATAAATCTTGACGCTAATGCCATATCTCGGATATGGTCTAACATGGGATCACCTCTTGATGCCGATGCCATATCCCAGATACGGTCTTACACGAAATCTCATATCTCGATATTGATGCCATGTCGCAGACATAGTCTTATACGAGATCTTCCTTTTAGTGCCGAGGCCATATCCCAGACATGGTCTTACACGAGGCTTTCTTTATTCAATGATATAACATGAATATCTTCATAATTCCTAATCTTTATCCGGAATTTCATCTAGCTTATTTTCACCATTTCCTCATCGAGGCTTTATCACTTGATTTCCATAGCAATACATACATTGTCATAATATTAAGTAATTTCAAATATCGAAACATTATGAAACTTTAACTTCATACAAACTTACCTCGATTCTCAAAATGTGTATTAATGCTCAATTTAGTCCTCGATTTTATTCTTGCCTCGATTTCAATCCGGGCTTCGTGTTTCTTAATCTATAATAATAATTTCACTTTTTAAGCACACCCAATGACCAAATCGTCTCATAATTCATATTTTGGAAAAATTATGATTTTGCCCCTAAACTTTTACATAATTACACTTTTTCCCTTAGGCTCGTAAAATGATTTTTATTCAACTTTCTTACATTTCAAGCTTAGCCGAATCATATTCTCAACTATGGAAACCTTCAACTTCCACTATTTCACTCATGTATGACCATTTTTACAACTTTTACAATTTGATCCTTTTATGCATTTTTCATGAAAATCACTTAGAAAAAGATGTTTATCCTACATCAAACTTTCATATTCTTCCATAAAACATCAAAATACATGCATGCCATACATGGGTAAATTTTTGAACATGAACCCTAGCTCAAAATATAGCTAGAAATAGCTAAACCGAGCTACGAGGGTTTCAACAATACGAAGAACATTAAAAACGAGGCTAGGATGCACTTACTATCAAGCTTGGAAGTTGAAGAAACCCTAGCTATGGCTTCTTGTGATTTCTGGCCAAGGGGGAAGAAGATGGACACCATTTTTGACTTGTTTTCCATTTTTATTCTTTTATTAACCAAATGACTAAAATGCCTTTAATGATCCTTTCTTGAGATTTTTCTTTCCCATTTCTATTTTTGTCCATCATCAAATATAATGGTCTAATTGCTAAATAAGGACCTCTAATAATTTTTATAATTCTATTTCACACTCAAATCTTCTAGAATCTCATATTTTTTATCTTTGCAATTTAGACCTAATAGACAATTTATTCACTAATTAATAAAATTTCTTCATCAAATTTTACACAATCATGCAAACACCTCATAAGCCTTCTGGAAATCATAAAACTCGTATTTCTACTTCGGATTTATGGTCTGGCACCACTATTCTGACTAAGCCCTAAATCGGGCTGTTACAAGAGAACCTTAAATTAGAGGTCCTTAATGTGCAAATAGGCCTTAATTAGGGTGATGGTCGGCCATAGGGACAAAGAAATGAATTTGGTCAAGGTTTGGTGGCATTAGGTGACTAAATGAATAAAATAAAATAAAAATAAAGAAAAACTATCATCTTTTCCATCATCTTCTTCTTCCACCGAAAATATCAACAGGAATAGGGGTTTGGAAGCTTGAAATTTTCAGCAACTTACACTCCTTACAAATCAAGAAGAACGTGGAATCAACCTTGACCGAGGAAAAGGCAAGGTTTCAGACTAAATTGCAAATTGACATGTTTTGTATCGAGGTAAGTTTATATGCAAATGATACATCCTTTTTACTTATGTTTTTACATATCAATGTATTATGTGAAATGTGAATGAATATTATTGATATCTATTAAAATGATAGAAAGTGAGGAAATTCTCAGATGAACCTTTGGAATAGGAAAATGATACAGATAAACACCGTGAATAAGTGATTATTGGTGGGATATGTGCGATACCACCGTGGATATGTGATTATTGGTGGACTGTATGCGATACCACCATGCTATTTATTAATGGTGGGCTGTGTGCAAATCCACCGTGTATCCGGTATTATTCCGAAGTGTTCATCGAGAAATTTGACTAAGTGAAATTGCGTGTGACTATGTGATGACAAGTGCAGGGTATAAGTGCATGTAAATGTGAGCAATGTTTATGATATGTATTTGGAATGTGGTAAGATTTGAAATGAGTAAGTACATCTACAAGGTTCTAAATTGTTCTTGATTTGTATGTAATGTTCTTGATGGATAAGTATGAGGTATGATGTTCATTGTTTACATATAGACTTACTAAGCTTAAAGCTTACTCCCTTCTCTTTTCCCTTCTTTTATAGTGTCAAAAAGCTAGCTCGGGATACGGAGACCGTCAGAGGATCACCTACATTATCCACACATTTTGGTATATTGAGACTTACATTGAATTATGGCATGTATAGGGACTTGGTCTTTTTGGTTATATGTCATATTGGTTTAACCAAATATGTTGGCTTATGATGATATTTGATTCATTTTGTATAAGGCCATAAGATGTGGCTCATAATGATTATTGGATGTAAATCTATTCATATATGCATGTATGTGCCAATGCTTTTATGATATGGCCTATCGTTATTGATGGTTGAATGATGATATGTTGCATGTGATTATAGATGTTTAATGATGGTGAAGCACTTAGTTATACTATATTAAGTGCCTTGAATTTATATATATATATATATATATTTGGACTGGTGTGGTTTTGATGTTCTGTAGGTTGGTGCAAGTATGGGTGGCAAAAAGGCTTGGTAAATAGCCTTGTTATTGCCTACACGGGTAGACACACGGGCGTGTGTCTACACGGCCTAGCCCATGGGTGTATTGTTCGGCCGTGTGTCCCCCTGCATTCCAAGTTGGCAAAATAGAAGGCCCAGTAGTAACCACACGAGCTGAGGCACGGCCGTGCGTCTCAATCGTATGGAAGACACAGCTATAGAACATGAGCATGTGTCTAGGCCGTGTTAAGTAACAATTTTAACACAATTCATAATTAAAGATATCCATGCATCAGCAAAACCTACCCATTTTTTGTATGACTCTCTCAATGAATTCTCATTCCACTTTATCATATGCTTTACTCATCAAGTTTTAGAGCAAGATTTTCATTTTGACCCAATCTTCTTTGTTTAAGAGAGTGCATTAATTTGTATGCGAGTAGAATATTGTCTATAATAAGTCTCTCAGGTACAAATGCACTTTGTGTTTTGTCAATACAAGCATCTAAAACTTATAGGACGAAAGTTTTTAAGATTGACAGGATTTGCTACTTTTGTGATGAGGACAATAGATGTCATATTAATCTCCTCAATCGAAATGTTCCTGTTTAAAATATTAAGACAAAAAATACCAACCTCCTATCCCGCGATGTGCCAATACTTTTGATAGAAGAGTGTTGGAAATCCATCTCTTTCGAAAGCTTTAGCCGGCCTCATATTTTTAAGAGCATAAACAATTTCTTCCAAAGTAAATTTTTCCATCAACATACTATTCATTGATTCTGATATGCAACTTGAAAATATACTCGGGATTACTAATATCTCATAATGAAAAAAGCTCTTGAAAATATTCTTTTGCCACATTGGTCATCTCCTTTTTGTCTATAACAAGGTGCCCTTTCCTTTTTTCCAATTCCTCAATTCTATTAGCTCTTTTTCTTTGAGAGGCAAATGTATGGGAAAATTTTGTATTCTTGTCACCTTCTTTTAGCCAATTCATTCTCGCTCGTTGTTCCCAATATCTTTCCTCTTTATTAATTTCCATATTTAAATGAATTTTTGTATCAACAAGCTCCTCTAAATTTTCTTCCATTCTTTCCAATTCATCTGATTCTCCAATACGAGTAAGAAGTTTCATTGATAGCCCTTTAAGAGATCTCTTAATTTTCCATGACCATCTTTGTAGACCTTTTCTTATATACTCTAAATTTTCCACAACTCCTCCTATGCTTGTTTCCCATAGAGCTCTAAATTTTCCACAACTCCTCCTATGCTTGTTTCCCATAGATGCTTTACTTCCTCCTCACATGATTGTTCCATGACCCACCAAGATTTGAATCTAAACACTTTCATTCTTTTTCTTAACTTTTTTTGCTTTGTTTGAAAAAATAAAAGGCAGTGATCCGAAAAAGAATGTGTTAAATGGATAGTATAATTAGGAAAGAGATGGAGCCATTCTGAATTAGCCACTCCTCGGTCAAGACGTTCTTTGATGTTTGTTTCCGAAAGATTCCCTCTTTCCCACTTAAACCATTTGACTGAAAAACCTACATCTTCAAGTTGACAAGAATAAAAAGTGTTACAAAACTTCTCCATACATCTTTCATTTCTAGGTAGATCGCCTTCCTTTTTAAAAGAGTATAAAATCTCATTGAAGTCTCCATATACTAACCAATGCGTGATTGGCTCTCTACCCAACATCTTCAAAAGATCTCGTCTCTTCTCTTCCTCTTGTCTCTGGGGCTTAGTAAAATCTTGTCATTCGCCATTTAGCTCTAACCTCAAGATCCTCGATGTCAACATCAATATGGTTATTCGAAAAACTTCTTAATGTTACTGATATTTCCTCTTTCCACCCTAGACTCAACCCTTCTCGTGTTCCAACTGTCGGTACATCAATGCCAAATTGGAATCCACAGCGTCATCTAATTCTTTCCATTCAGTGCTTGTCAATTTTTGTCTCCATAATGAAGACTATTTGAGGATTAATAAACTTCAACACATAATGAAGCCTTCTAACCCCCCATGGACTCCCTAATCCTCGAACGTTCCAACTTAAGATTTTTATTGTGGTTGGTCAGCTACCCTATTGGCAGCCGTCGATATCTGATTTCTGCAAGTAATTTCTTGTTGGTCTATTAATCTACCCTCTTCTTTTGATAAAATTTGACCAAAATTATTGGCATTTGATTGATATCTTTCTTTCCTTCATCTTTCACTAAAGATATTTCCTCACCATCTTTGTCTATATCTTCACCCAAATACTCATTATTCCATACTATTCCCTTTCCTTTATCACATCTAATCCCCCTTCTAAGTTAATTCCTAGGGTTTCGGTAATAAAACCCTTATTATGCCGCATGCCCATATTGTATTCCCCATTATTGTGCTTCATGGTTGTTAGTTTGCCTTCGATTTCCTTTAAATTCCCTTCCATCTTATCATCCCTCAACCATTTGCTGGGAATAACATTGGCTCTTCGTGATTGAACCTTCAAAGAAATATCCCATCCATATTCTACTTCTTTTAGACCTAAATTAATCCGTTTTTGACAAAATTTATCTCCATGCCCCAAGCACCCACACAGGAAACAGAATAAAGATAATTTTTCATAATGGAATTTAACATAAATAAAACTCGATTGGGAAATCATGATTTTTTTTTCTTTTAATGGCTTTCTAACATCAATCTGGGTTCTAATACGCATATAATTCAAATAACCTTGACTAACCTGTTTTCTGTCATGTTTCAGGAACTTCGCAATGAAATCCCCCAATTGTTTTGCCACACAATCAGAGAAAAAACCCAGATGGTAGATCGTGGACTTGCACCCAAAATTTAGCATAACACAAAGGTACCAAATTTGGATCATCACCCTCTTGTAATCTATGGAATAGAAGAAGATTATTAAAATTCCATGGCGTTCCACTCATTACCCTCTCCACATCAACCTCATAAAAAAACCGGAATAAATATCGTTTATCTCCCAAATCAGAGATTTGAATTCCTCCCAATGGATGCCATAGATTTGCTGAAGTATTTTTTAATGTCAGGAAATTGACTACACTTGCAGTGAGACCAGCCCACCAAACACATCTCAAAAGCAGATTTTTGTGGCCTAATCTCCATCGTAAGTTGCATCCCTTCATCTTCTTCTTCTTCAAGACTTAATTTTTCCAACTCTTTTTCCATCGATTGCTCTTCCGTCATGATTCCCCAAATCAACTCTTTGATTTTAATTTTAACAACCCAAATCAGGAAATCAGAACCTAAAACATGAAGAACCTAACTAATTTAAAGGAGTTTTATTTGTCAGCTGTAGAATTCACTTGCAGGATCGAGAATAATAAGAATAAATTGCAGGATTTCAATCGGTAAACCCTAAACTTATGCTAGACAAAAAGTGCCAGTTTAGGGCAGACTATTAGTAAAATTTTAAAATTTATTATTAAAATAAAATTGAAATATCAAATAATTTATTATTTTAATAAATTATATTTATTATATTAATAATTTATTATATGACTAAATATAAATAATTAAATATGTATGTTTAATAATATTGAAAAATATAATATTTTAAATATTTTTAAAAATAAAAATAAAATTTTATTATCAATATAATAATATCAAGCTTGATTTAAGTTAATTTTTATATAAAAATAAAATTATCTATAGATGATAAGCTCTTTTCCGAAAAATGACTTACGCTTTTCAAAATGGTAAGTCATTTTACAGGAAAAATGACTTATTTTACCTTACCCTATCAGTCATTTTCCATTGACCAAACTATTTTTTGTGAAATAAAAACAGGAAAATGCAGAAAATATTTTTCGTAAAACTTTTTATATGTAAACAAACGGACCTTAAAATACGTGAAAAAAATAGATTTATTAAATTTTTTATTATTTAAATATTAATTAATTATTTTAAATTAATTTATATTTATATTTAGATGTTAGCTTAGTAATATGATTGAAAAAAGGTAAATATTATGTAACACCCCAAACCCGGCCCATGCGTTATGACCGGATCTGACATGTCACATGAGAAAAACATGTTAAATCTTTTTTATTCGCACTAAAATAGGTATTGATTTGTTAAAATCCAGAAAACATGATTTGAAATATACGATAAAATACAAATATTTTCGAGAGATTGTTTGATGAAACAAAAATCGAGGTAGTAAATTTTAAAACCGTGACTTTTGAAAATGTCGTTGATAATTTGAAAGAAAGTCCGAGTTAAATCATTTGTAATAATTTGTTATAAAATCCATTTATTAATCAACTTTGGAAAAACATTGGTTATGCTTTTAGAAAATCCCCATTTAAAAATAATTCAAGTAAAATGATAAATACATCCAAACATAAAGCAAATTAAAGTTTATCCCAGAGGCCTTATTACAACTTTAAAACCCGAAATAGTAAAGGTAACGAAATAATACGGAAAAGTAATTTACTAATGTTTGCAAACGTCATTTATGAAGTATGGCCTCCACCGAGTCATCCATGGCCCCAAGTCCTCGTCACTGAGCGTTACCTACAGGGATTAAAAAAAGAAAGGGGGAGAGTTACAAGAACTCAGTGTATAATCCCCTTACCGTTGTTCATTGGGCCTAAACCCATTTAGCAAAAACTTGGGCCTGAGCCCATAAAACAATAACTTGGGCCGAAGCCCATTTACAATAACTTGGGCCGAAGCCCATTAACATAATAATGTATCAAATAAATCAAATGAATGTAATGCAATCCCAATCCAAACTAATAATCCATCCACTACACACCACCCGTACCATCCATCACACCTGTGGGGATCAAGTCAACCCACCCCGCCAACACACCAATCGCAGGCATTTTGCCATTTATAATATTTGTGGCTGAGCCACCAGAATCAGAATTACGCGTGGCATAGCCACTATACAAATTGTGGCAAAGCCACCAGAATATCATATACGGTAATATAGTCGGCACACAGCCTTAGGTAAATATGATCGACACAAAGTCATTGATTCATATGTTAGGCACATAGCCATTATCAGAATATGTGGCAAAGCCACCAGAATATGTGGCAGAGCCACCAGAATCAGATTAACAAATATTTTTGTGGCAGTGCCACCGGAATTACTTCTCTTCAACATTTTCCCATCCCATGCAAAATTATGCATATGTAACATACATAGTAAATGATATTACAAATATAAACAACAATTAATAACTCATAGATTCATTACAAACAATTTGGCCCATTAACACTTTGCAAATTGGCCCATTAAGGCAATCAATCAAATCGGTCCTTTTTGACAATATTTTAAACCGGCCCATTAAGGCAATATATCTAATCGGCCCATTAAGGCATTATAACAATTCAGCCCATTAGGGCAATATAACAATTCAGCCCATTAGGGCAATATATCAAATCGGCCCATTAGGGGCATTTCCATAATTCGGCCCATAAGGGCATTTTCGGGCCCATTAGGGGCATTTCCATAATTCGACCCATTTTCGTAAATCGGAAGTTCTACCCACTAAGGATAATTCGGTAATCTCGCAATCCAGGGGTATTTCGGTAAATTTCGCAAACCAGACTTAACTACTAATTTGGGCATAAAAATTTAAACTGTCCATTTGCATCGTACTAACTAAATTGACTATAACTTGAGTTAGGAATCTCAAAATCTAAATCCGTAAATTTTCCTTGAAACTAGACTCATATATCTTCTTACTAAAATTTTTCCAAAATTTTTGGCTTAACCATTTAGTACAGTTTATTCCTTAAAATTTCCCTTGTTCCACTGCCCAACAGTTCTGACCTCTCTTAACTTAATTTCAAATATCTCTTTGTACGGTTTTCATATATTGCTCCCACTTGTTTCTAATGAAAAAGGCTCACTAAGGAATGCATACATATAAATTATAACCCATAATTCACTTTTTACAATTTTATATGATTTTTCCAAGACAGATCAGGGAACCACAAAGTCATTCAATACCAGTCTCACTAAAATTAAGATATCTCAGAATATAAAAATCCTTTTCCTTCTCCATTTCTTCCTTATCAATAGACACAGTAAGCTTTAATTTGATATCTTATTCACTTTCTAATTCCTTTTCTCCTATTTTTCGTGATTTTTCAAAAACACGTCACTGCTTCTAACTGAAACTGTTTTATTACAAAATACGATTACCACTACGATCATACGCACGCCCAATGATCACGGATGCCGGTTTTCAGTTTTCTTCGGTATTTCAACCGATTCACAGAATATTTCATACAAACTTTCAGAGAAGTATGAGATTACACACCATTTCAGATATGTATACGGAAGGTACGGGATCACACACCTGATTTTGATTTCCTAAAGAACCACTCGTCGTTGACCTAGAACAATACCAACCAAAAGTTAGCCTTGGATTTCCAAAGATTTCATATCACTTACACTTGAATCACTTACCACTATGTCCGAAGGTAGAATATATCGAGTGATTTGTCCCTAAAACATATAGTCGATTATTTCAAATTATTACTCCGTTAGCAACCAATCGAATATTGAATAATATTAATAATCCATAAGAACTCCTTACCTTATTAATATTGGATCCGATTTCTCCGTTCAACTTAAGGCTAGAATGATGTTCGGCCTCCCACTAGAATACTACAAAAGGGAGAGTGATCTCGTTTGAGGGAGTAGAATAAAATGATTGTCTCGGTCAAAATGACCATTCCAAACCAAGGCATAAATTCAGCATTAAGAGGAAGAAAATAAAATATTTGAAAAAAAACCACTTACCGATTGATCAAAGAAGTGAGTGATAACTCGAATGAGAAAGGAAGAATAATGAAGAGATGAAAGTTCAGTTATAGAGGAAAAGGTATATTGATATTCGGCTATAGGGGATAATCAAACAAGAAGATGTGATCTTATGGTGGTGTCGATTTAGAGAAGAGGAAAGATAGAAGGAATGTTTAAAAGAAAAGAATGGAAGGTTGGATGGAGGCTAGGTGATTCGGCTTTCAAAGGAAGATGAACAAGAGATGAATGTTTTGACCAACAAAAGAGGAGAAAAATGCACAAATGTGCTAGGAGGATTCGGCAAAGAGAATAGCAATTGGAGAAAATGACACAATTGATGCTAAAGGAATTTGACCAAAACAAGCACTAAAGCTTTACCAAAACACCAAGAAAAATTCGGCTACCTCTCTTACACCTAAAACCATCGACATTCATGACAATAATGGTCAAAAATTGGCCAACCACACTTTCCATAAACTTCCCTTGAAAAAAGCCACATGTTCCCCTTACTTGCCCTTTTTCTTTTGATTCCTTACCTTACCTTCACCCTTTCCTTATTTCCTTAGCCACCTTGCCAAAAATAAAAAGTCCACCTTGCCTTATTTGCTAGCTTGGCAGACACTTAGGGAATAATACAAAAAAAATTTGTCAAAAATTTGCACATTATGGGATTTGAACCTCTTCCCTTAAAGTCCTTCATGTGGCATTATATCCTCTTTACCAATTACTCATTTATGCAAGCAAATTACCCACCTATTTCCGTAAGCCTTGATGCCACTTACTATCTCTCTTTAATAGGCTTAAACACAAAATTTATACTAAGGCCCAACTTGAACCCGGAACTTCCTAAAAACCTCGTAACTTTCCAAAATCACCTTCCTAATTAGTCCAATCTTGAAATAATGCCATTCTCTTTTTCTCAAAATTTTAAACACTCCTAAGCCCAAGGCCCAATGGGCCCAATCCTACAAGGCCCAATTTCGGGATGTCACATGTTAAACAATTATTTTAAATTAAATTATATTTATATTTAAATGTCAATTAAGTAATATCACTCGTCTATTCAAAAAAATTTCTAAACTCATTTATATATATATTAACAAATGTTATTAGTCAAATATTAATTCATTTCGCCCTTAGTGAACTCCAGTAAAAGATGACTCAGACACTTGAAACTCTACCCAAACTCTTGACCTATTGCACTAAATGTGCACCCAGCCTTAACACCACACATATATTAAAGTATGCCCAAAGACCAATCAAAAGATAATTATAAGAACATATTTATTTACCTAGTTTATTAATCAAGGCATTGCCATTATTGTTTTCAGTACTTATTCTTGTGTTAAAACAAATTGTATAACGATAAAGTCCTAAGAACATATCATTCCCAAATGTCTTTAGTTAAGTATTATTGTGGGCTTGGACAAAAGTAATGCATTGAGACTAATATGTGTTTGATTGATGACAAATGTTGTTATAGATATGTGATAATAAATCAAGACATAAGTATATGTTAGAGAACAATATACTAGACTAACCCACCATGATAATTCTTATTGGATTATTATGTAATAGTCACAGCATTTCTCATAGTGATAATTGTGTGTATGATCCTTAAACTTGAGATCTTCATAATCCCAACATCGTGAGTCATGTGCTTTGACACAATTAAACGTATTCATAATCACAACAATATTATCGTGACTGAGTTCTCCCTAATTACAAACTATTACGAAAGCTACTTAATAAGTTTTCATTTGATGACCTTATCATAAGTATGCTACCCTCATAGGATATCCTTAATCTCTTTGGGATAAATTCGTTCTCCTAATATGATTCTATTTTATCTCATGGCAATCATTATATTTTCCTCTATGAAAAGTCAATTACTATCAAAAAGAAATTAAGTCATTTATCCCAAAGACATACGACCAATGGCCATGTTTACTTTTCATTTATCATGTAATGTCGATGAGAGGATATCATTTACCCATTAATTGGGATATTAATTCCACTATTGTGAATGATGTTACATATTGCAGAAGTGTATACTCAATGCACCAACTTTCGGTTCTTTATCTATTTTAACTCAAACATTTACTTACATCAATGTACGAGTCATACATACATAGCTCATCACCCACTTAGAATTAAGGTATGCCACACTATGAATGTCACAAGTGAATAAATCCATAAAAAAAGTATTCTACTTAGGTCTTATATGATATACAGTCAATTCAGTCATTCACATCCATGTCTCTATCTTCTAGGAGTCATCTGCTCTAACGTTAAAGACAAAACATCTCCCCAATTGGACTTCATAGACGACATATTAGTTTTTCAATTGGTTTTCTCATTTCTAATTAGACTAAGCACATGTTTAGGTTCTTCTACAAGTACAAGTTGTCTTTCCATATTACAATCTGACCATGTAATACCACTTAGTATTAGTTAATGTTAGATAACCAGTGAACCAATATTTGCTTCCATTTCGCTCTACGTGCAAAACCAACAAGGAAAAATATAAAAAGGGTATTAATGTAATTAAGGGTGGTATTACTGAACCAATTTGTTTAAAAAATACAAGTATACAAAAAGAATATACTGCACTTAAAGCATCAAATCCAACAGTCTCTCACTTGACCTAGTGAAGTAGATGAGTTATATTTTGCATTCTCATGCTCTTTACATGTTTCTCAAAACTCCTAGTTGTTAGAGTTTTTGTAAAAGGGTCTACAAGGTTGTCCTCTGATGCGACTTTGACTATATCTACTATTCTTCTTGCTACTGCCTCCCTTGTGATGTGATACTTTCTATTTATTTGCTTCATCATTTTGTGGTTTCTGGTTTCTTTGGTATTAACTACAGCCACATTATTATCACAATAAAATGTGATAGTTTTTTTACATACAAGGAACGACTTCAAGATCAATAAGAAACTTTCAAAGTCATATTGCTTATTTTTTTGTTTTTCTATACACTTTTCCACACTATGGACCCATCGCCTAGGCAAAGACATAGCCCAATTTTGAATTCCTCGAATCTTAACACGTTTGGAAGTCAAAATCAGTATAGCCGATAGGAGCAATATCCCTCTGAAATACACAAGCATATAATCCCTCATTCTCCGTAAATACTTGAGTATATGCTTAACTGCTTCTTAGTGTCTTGGACCGAGATTCACCTGATATAAACTCACCAATCCTACTGCGAAATAAATATCTAGACATGTACATTTTTGGAAAAAATATAGTTTGAATATGGTTTTCTTGCACAGCGGAAAAATAAAAATTCTAAAAACTAAGTCAATTTGTGATATTTAAAGCAATATTTTTTTCCCGAAATAGTACTTGTGCTTTGAACGTGCGGATTCTAGATGTTCCTGGCTTTCAATCGAACAATCTTCTTCGCTATTCTCGTACCATGAACTACCTCGAGTGTAGGCTCGAACAATTTTGAATCAAAACACAAAATCAGAACAAATTTTCTGACTTTTAGTAGGAAAGTAAATCTCTCCCATATAGAAACCAATAGAATTTTTATTCCTGGAAATGATACGGATGTGTGCGGAACAAGATCGTAAAATTTATACAAAGTGAATTTGACTTAGGGCTCTAGACGGTCAGAAAGAAACTTTGACTTTGACACAACTTGAAACACAATTGAATCCAAGTCAGATAAAATAATTAAAGTAAATAACTAAGATAAATAAAATAGAACAATAAATCAAAGATTAGAACAATCAAGAAGAAAATAAAGAAGATATATAGAAAAGATAGAACGTGGTGTGTATAAGTCCTAAGAAACCTTGGAAATAAGAAGAATCTACAACCCCCTTCAAGTGACTCTAATTTCCCCTTCAAGAAATAAAACTTAGCAAGAAAAATTTTGAAGATGATCCCCACAATATAAAAAGATTGTTAAAACTCTTCTAAAAAAAACTCAAGAAAATTTATTCAAAAGAAAAATTCAAAGAGAAATTATTAACTCAAAGAAAAGTTAAATAATAATCAATTTTTCTTTGTGTACAATGTAAAGGCATTTATATAGGCTACCTAAATAAATTTAAATAAAACTCTTAAGTATACTAGAACTCTAATTAACCTAAACAAGAAGTAATTTTAAACTAAACTTTCTTGTTGACATAAAACTCCTAAATAACTTAAAATAATTAATAATTATAAAAATTTAGAATAAAAAATTAATAAAATAATAAGAATTGATAAATACAATATTGGGCTCGTATATAAAAATTAAGCCTAAAACACAAATCCAATATGATTTAAACTCAAATTAAAAGCACAAAACTCGTAATTCCCATCACAATCCTGTCCAGAAATTCTACTCACGCAGTCTTAACTAAAACAGTCATAACTTGAGCTCCTAAACTCAAAATCAAGTGATTCAAAGTGCGTTCGAAGCTAAGAGATAAATTCTCGAACATCGTACAGACATCTTAACCAAGAAATGCCTAGATCCCATCCAAAAAGTAGTTGCAAATCTATTGATTCCCCAAACTTAAAAATTGGCAGCTTCGATGAATGGAATTTAATAAATTTCACCCATTTCATGCATGTCTCATTCCTCGTTTCCTCAAAAAAGATTCATCCTCACATATTCCCTTTGATCGAATCTTGGTTTGATTTTTTTTGGCCCTTGATCTTATTATTGGGCCTTGAGGTAGTGTCAACCCATCACATCCATAGGTCTGGAATTGAGCCTTGAAACTTGCATCAGGAAAATAGAATTTATACTTAGAAATGAAATCTGACTTATTTTTACACATAATAATAATATCTCAAAGTTGTATATCTAGCCCTACCAACGTCATCAATTTATGGAGAGAGATAGAGAAACCCTAATTGAATTAGTATAACACAAATAATATTTTTTAATAGAAAAATTAATCATCTAGTTGAACTAGGAGAGAGGGGCGGATAACCCTAATTAATAATACTAGGATTGATGCCCTTCATACATAATATGAATGTAACAGCTCATTTTTGGTCAAATTGGAACAGTGGTTTCGAGACCCGTTTTTGGTCAAATCAGAATAGTGGTTTCGAGACCACAAATTTGAAGTCAAAATATTTATTTTATTATTATTGTAATGTCTACATTATGAATATATGATTGTGTGCAAGTTTCATTTAGAAATTTTATCGTTTGATTGGTCAATTTGATAAAAAGGACTAAATTGCATAAGGTGTAAAATGCATGTTCTACTAGTTAAAGGTGTTAAATAGCTTTCATTTTTTAATATGGTGGCCTTAAATGGTAATTAAACCATTTGAAACTTGAGTGGACATTCTTGGACAAGGTTAGGTAATGTTTAAAGGTTAATATTAAAGGTTAAAACGGTTAATTAAATGATAAATAATTAAACACAAATGGATATCATCTTTAATGTTCTTCAATCGAATTTGAGAAAGAAAATAGGCCATGGTTAGGGCATGATATTCGGCCAAGCTTTCCTAGCTCATTAAGGTACGATTTTTGTCCCGTTTTTAATGATTTCTATATTTTTTAGATCGTTGCAGCTAGTACTAGCTAGCCTAGGGACTAATTTGTAAAATTGTTAAATATTTTGAATGATTTCATTGATGAAAAAGCATGTGTTTTTAAGTTTCTTGATAGATTATGAATGTTTGTTATTAGATATACAAGTTTTGTTAAGTGATTTTTAGTGAAAATACAAAATAAGGGTTAAATTGAGAAATGTGTAAAGTTAGTGGTTAAAATGTAAAATAAATGAGAAATATGGGAAAATATGAGTACTAGAGAAATTCGGCTAGCATGGGTGGTGACTATATTGCATGAATTTGTGATTTTATCAAATAAGGACTAAATTGTGAAAATGTGAAAGTTTAGGGCAAAAGTATAAATCTACCTTAAAGAGTGTTTTGGACTAAATTGAATGAATAGACGATTAAATACAGACTTGGATCTAGGAAAAGATAAAGTTATTGACTAATCGACCAGATTCGCCGTTTTCGCATCCGAGGTAAGTTCGTATGTAATAAGCATTATTATAATTATGCTTTAAATGCTTTGATATTGCATAAATTGTGTATATGAGATTATAGTCATGTTTGACAACGATTCGGAATAGCTTTGACTATTTGTGGCACTTAGTGTGCGATTCGGAATAGCTTCGGTTATATATGGCACTTAGTGTGCGAGACCGAGATAGCTTTGGCTATGTAAAGCACTTAGTGTGCGAGATTATAATAGCTTCGACTACGTACTTAGTGTGCGAGATATCAAGTATTCGACAGTATTCCGAAAAGGTATGAGTTCGTTACAAATTTGTACAGGTATGTACCTGTAAAGTATGAGATACAAATTGAAGAAGTTATGAAGTTTGCATATAAGCATGTGAAAGGTTTGTTAGTAATCATGAATTACATGTTGTTATGTTTAAATTGATGAATAGTGTATTTGTGATTAGTTAAGTTTATATTATACGAGCTTACTAAGCTATAAAGCTTACTTTGTTTATTTTCCATGTCTTATAGTGATTTCAAAGCTAGCTCAGATTCAGGGATCGTAGGAGGCTACGTCACACTATTCAACCATCACATTGGTAGTTTTTAGCTTTTGGTTTGGTCATATGGCATGTATAGGAACTATGGTCATGTTGGTTATGTTTTGGTAGTGAGTTTTTCCATTTGAGATGGCATTGTAAATGTATATGTTGTGGTTTGTGTATATAGCCACGAAAGTTGGCTTGTTTTGGTATGTTTGAGCCTAGTGTATGTATATATAAATATATGACTTATATTATGAGGTTTGCGGAATTAGTTTCATTCTTGTGAATTGGTACAAAATGATATATGTTTGGTAAATGTTTATAGATGTGCTAATGCTATTTTGTGATATGTTTAATGTTGCTTGGAAATGGTTGAGGAATTGATGATGTTGTGATTGAGGTTTAGGCTAAGAAATGCTTAAATGTAATGGTAGGAATTGTGTTATTTTGGGTTGCCTATTATGCTTTGTTTTGGTGCCATATGTGTAGGTGAAGGTGTGTATCAAATGGGGTGCCAAAATGGCTTGGTAAATAGCCTATTTTTGTCCACACAGACGTGTGTCTCAATCGTGTGTGACATATGATCATGATACATGGCCGTGTGTCGCCTGGTGTTGAAATTGAAATGAATTCAGTATGCTCCACACGGTCTCACACATGGGCGTGTGATCGACCGTGTCGCACAAGTCAATATACTCCCCTAATTGACACACGGCCTAGCACACGAGTGTGTGACTTGACCGTGCTGCATAAGTCAGTATACCCTACAGGTTTAGCACGGCTTAACACACGGCCTGGCACATGGGCATGTGTGGCCACTTCGAAGGGCACACGGGCTAGACCCATGGGCGTGTGGTTGGTCGTGTGACCCAAGTCAGTAAGCTCACTTGTTTGGACATGGGCTAGGACACGGGCTGGGACACGGTCATATGATACTATTTCGAAAGTCCACACGGCCTATGACACGGGCGTGTCTGGTGGCCGTGTAAGACACACGGCCCGGTCACACGGGCGTGTGTCCCCTGTTTTGGAGAAAAAATTTATAAGTGCTCAAATTATTTTAAAGGTTATCGGTTTAGTCCCAAACCACTTCCAATGCATGAATAGGGCCTCGTAGGCTCGTATTAGGGACATATTGATTGAGGTTGATTGATGAATGTTTGAATTGATGAAATGTATGCTAACAGTATGTATAATTGAGTTGTAAGTTCGGTAATGCTCCTTAACCCTATTCTGGCGTTGAATAAGGGTGAGGGGTGTTACAATAAAGGGTTTTGGGCTTCTATTGTGTCGAGTCCAATTATATGGGCTTCCTGGACTTTTAACTCAGCACTTTATAATTTAATCCAACCCAATGCACTTTTTTTTTCCAAAATTAATATTATTTATTAATTTAAATAAATAAAGTTTTAAATTAAATAATTTTCTCAACCCAATTTTAATTTCATTAAACTCATGGCAACTTGATTTAATTCTATTCTTAAACTTCAATTATTCAATTAAATAATAATTTGAAAAACTTAAATTAATTCTCAGGTCATTTCCATACTCAATGAGAAACCACATTCATTTTCGAATGTAACACATTTCTCTTACTTTATCATTTCTATCCATTTCTATTTATTTGATTCAACATGCAATTCATTTCTGGTTTCAGCAAGCTAGTGGATAAACCGATTGGACATATGTATTTAGGGTTCAAATGATTTATAATTAAGTTTCAACGTTTCGCCTAGTAATTATAAGCTAATTTAGTCACGAAGTCAATCCACTATTGTATCATGACTGAGCTCTCCCACATTAGATATCATTACAAAAGCTACTCGATTAGCGCTCATCCAATGACCTTATCATAAGTGTGTTATCCTCATAAGATATCCTTAATCTCTTGGGATAATTTTTTTCTCTCAATATGATTCTATTTTATCTCATGGTAACCATTACATTTTCCTTCATGAAATGTCAATTACTATCAAATAGTAATCAAGTCATTCATCACAAAGACGAACGACACATGGTCACATTTACTTTTCATCAATCATGTAAAGTAAATGAGAGGATATCATTTACCCATATCTTGGGCTATAAATTCCACTGTTGTGAATGACGCTACAGACTGCAAAAGTCGTATCCCCAACACACTAGCTTTCAACTCCATAACTATTTAATCTCATACTTTTACTTACATCAAAGTATACGAGTCATGCATACATAGTCTGTCATCCATTAAAAATTAAAGTATGTCACACTTTTACTTATAAAATCATTACTAAATAATGTTCAATAGACTTCGCACCTATCTTCAAGCGGAGCCACTATCTCATTACCTATTCATTATTTGTATGGAATTTTTTAACCTCTAAATCATATAAGTAGTTGATAGAAAACTCTGGAAACTAATCACGACATCTAGGAGGGCTCCGAAACTTACACAACTTTTCTTAAAAATGATGTAATTTTTTTTCTCAAATAGATAGAACTTCAATTACTATTATATGTAATGTTTTAAAGATGCTCATGAAGGAATGGGTCAAATTAAACTTTTCCAAATCAAGAGTTCTTTTTTCTCTCAATACACTGAATGCACAATAGAATCGTGTTTTAAGTGTGATCAACCTATAAGCTACAGAGGACCTGGGCAAATACCTAGGATTCCTCGCTCATTTTGGTAGAGTAAAAAAGAGGGATTATGATTTTATTATAGAGAAAATCTAAAAGAAGTTGAGTTCAAGGAAGGAAAATTCTATGTCCTAAGTTGGTCAGCTCATCCTCATTCAATCCACAATAGCAGCTATCCCTATTTTTTACTTGCAAAGTAGCATATTTCTATTGAGTACGTGGAGGCAATTGCATCAAATTAACAAAAATTTCCTTTTGGGGATGAGGGAAACCTTAAGGAATATGCACTTTACTTTATTATGACAAAAAGAGGGTCTTGGCTTGAAAAGAGCTAAATTATCGAACCATGCACTCATGCTTAAGCTCGGGTGAACACTCTTCTATGAAAATGATCAACTATGGGCACAAACACTCAAAGTCGAGTACATTTTGAATTCAAACAGCACCCTTTGTAATAGGAGTGTCTCTCACACGTAGAGTGGCCTTAGACGGACAAATCTCTTATTTGAGAAAGACCTAAGGTGCATTGTTAGGAATGGCAGAATAGTTTGATTTTGGGCCGACAATTGGTTAGGGCTTGAAGCACCTAGGCAATTTCTCATGATACCGTTATTACTAGGTGAAGATGAAAAAACCTTCCAACAGGTTAGGGAAGAGTGGGATGAGGGGCCCCATGAAACTTTTTCCATGAAGCTTCCCATCAGCAAACTTAATTGTTTCTTAAGTACCACCATCTTGACTCATACTTGAGATCGTGATGGTATATGATGGGTCGGCTTAAAGAATGGTATGTTCACCCTCTCTAGCGCCTATAATTTGGAAGAAAATATAAGTCTTGTAAATTGTGCTAGCAATCAAGTGCTTTCATCAGCCCTTTGGAAATTGATTTTACATCTTAAACGCAACTTGGTTATCCTCCTTACTAAGGCATGGTTGCACAATAAGGGCATAAGCATTGCTTTGACGTGTTCTGATGTGGCCGTTGAGAGCACCAAAAATATCCTATCCCTAATAAATAATGAAATAAAATAGTAAAAGGGAAGTAGGGTCAAATCCTCAGGGACTGGTTTGCAAAATATCCTGTTTCGTGAAACCCTGGGCAGAATCTTACCCAAGGAAACCTACGCTCCTGAAAAAAAAACTAAATTAAAAGTTGATCTTAAAAAATAAAAGCAGAATCTAAAGTTGACTGATATTGTGATTACGAGAATTAAAAAAATAAAAATAAACAGAGTTTAGAAAATAAAGAGTTTCTTATGTGGCGAGATTCCAGCCTCCAATTGCCTAGATCCGCCTTGGGCTCAATCCTCAGCTTTTAGATGACCCTTCTCAAACCAAGTAAGCCAGTTATAGTGGAAGAGGACGCCTACGGCCACCAGCTCCAAGAATTTAGACTTACGAATTTAGGGAACCTGACTATAGCCTGTAATCACTTTTGTGGGATCGTCTATGCTAGATCAACGCTTCTCAATGGCGAATCCCACTCCATTTTGTCTCTTGGGCTCGCCAACCTCTGACGCAGTAAGTTAACAAACCGACTGTGCAATCCTTCCAAAACATACAAAGCGGCCGCCTTTGCATACGTTGAAAAGTTTACTTCTTAAGGGACATGGACGGAAGCGTCAGTCTCGTAATGCGGAGAAACGATGAATACTTGGCGAGAAGGCTAAATACGGATTCTAAGCCTCAAGAACCCTTTTTTGGGGAACATCGACAACCTTCGGCTAGTTGGGTTTAATGGCTCATGGTTGTGGTGTAAAAGAAAATAATTATAAAAATGGAAAAGGGAATTTTATTGAAAAATAATATGGAAAGAACAAAAGCCTAGACTTTTGAGGGGAGAGTGCTTACAGAAAAAGATGGATGCATTTTGAGTCACTTCACCCCCTATTTATAGCTAGGGGAGATAGTCTAGTCCTACTTAAACTCCCAAAAGATAAATACATTTAATTGAAGATAAATAAAATAAAATTATAAAATTAAATAATCCTTGATAATTATCTTAATATTAATTATCCTAATATAATTAAAATAGAATTTGATAGAATAAAATCTCTTCTTTTTGCATTTCAACTCTTGTGTCCTCCATGCTTGCACTTTTGGCAGCAACTTTTCCCTGTATCGCACATTGGCCCATTTTATCTCTAAATTCACTCTTTTGGCCCTTAATTTTGCTTTTGCCTCCAATTTAGTCCCTATGAGATAAAAGATCATAAATAGCTCAAATTAGCAGGATCATACTCAAAATAAACACATAATTAATACATAAAAATACGTTATTCTAGAGTATTATCATGTTCGTTGTGTGACAACCACCAAAAAGATATCGACTATCTTCTTCGCAAGTGCCCAATTAGTGAATTTTGGTGGAATAAACTCCGTAATAACGAAAGCATTAGTACCCCGAACAATGAGGATTGGGTTCACCGTGTTGGAAATGTAATGAAAAAAATTACTAGCTAAAATACTAATTTTATTACACACAAATAAACAATAATACAAATACAAACTCTGTTTTTTTTTTCTATACTAGCTGTTGCTAGTTTGTTTCACTCCTCACTTCACTACATTTTTCTTTCTTTTTCTTACTTTCAAAACACAAACATGAAATATACATACATATATATAAACATAGTTTACAGCCTTAATGATTACTTATCCTTTTAAGTATCTCATGAAACTTCCAGCATAATAATGCTTATCCATTGTGCGGGCCAATTTGCAAAGTTGCATGCCACTTTGCAATTCAATTTCAAAGCCACGTTTTCATAAAGTTAGAAGCCAATTTGAATAGCAATTATTGGCTGCAATTTTTATGTCGACTTTGAAAGTCGATTGGACTTCAACATTCCTCCTTAAACCGAGCTTTCATTCCAAGCTTTTCTTTGAGTTTATGGAATACGTCCACTTTCAATGGTTTCGGAAAAATGGTTGTCAATTTATCTTCTGTTCTACAGTAAATTAACTCCACATTTTTATTCTTCACTTGCTCTCGAATAAAATGATACTTTGTATCAATATGCTTGCTTCGACTATATGACACGAATTCTTTGGAAGAGTTATTGTAGACTTGTTGTCAACATAAATTGTAATTAGACCTTCTTGTATAATAGATAATTCACCCAACATATTCTTCAACCAAATTGCTTGACACGTACATGTTGCAACAGCCATGTATTCTGTTTCACATGTTGAGAGGGCTACTATTTGTTACTTTTTCGATGACCATGAAAATGCCGCAGAGCCAATATGAAATAAATATCCAGATGTGCTTTTATGATCATCCAAGTCACCACCATAATCACTATCTAAATAACCAACCAATTTTGAACTCTATGAGTGTGTATAAAATAAATCATGATCCATCGTACCTTTAATGTATCTCAAAATTCTCTTTGCTATAATTAGGTGATCTTGTTTTGGCTTCTCCATGTATCTACTAACTATTCCCATTGCTACATGATGCCTGGCTGTGAGATAGTCAAATACCTTAAACTTCCAATGATACTTTTAAACAACGTTGGATTTACCGGCTCTCTAGATGAATCAACACTTAATTTCATGCCTGGTTCTACTGGTGTGGCTACCGGCTTGCAATCTTTCATTCTGAATTTTCTTAAAATTTGTTCTACATACTTCTTTTGAGACATAAATATTCCATATTTCATTTGTTTCACTTTCCATATTTCATTTGTTTCACTTCGACTCTAAGAAAGTATGAAATTTGACCAATATCTTTCTTTTAAAATTCTTTAGTCATAGCTTTCTTAAATTCATTGAACATACCTGGATTGTTTCCAGTGAAAATCATATCATCTATGTATAAGCACACGATTATCGAGTGCTATTTCTATGGGTTCTGTTATATCATAAATATCACGTAAACTACGTATTCTCGCAGGTGCTTTCTCTGAGTTGCTGGTATTGCTGCTGATTAGTGATGACGATGTTGTAGGAGTTGTTGCAACAGGACTTGGTGGAGGGTTTTGATCATTGCCTCGTTCTTGATTGATGAAATCATCGTCTTTGTCATCATTGAAAAATAGTCCTTTAATTTCTTTTCTTATTCACTTCATCTTCAGTAATTAGCTTCATCGAATTCAACATCTCCTAAAATAATAACTTTCTTGGTGAGAGGGTTGTATAGCCTATATGCCTTGCTTCTTTTTTCATAACCAATGAAGATAAATTTCACTCCGTTTTCGTCGAGCTTCTTTCTCGTTTGGTCAGGAACATGAGCATATACGATGCATCCAAAAATCTTGAGATGTCTGACTCCTAGCTTTTGATTACTCCAAGCTTCATTTGGATTTTTATATTTCACACTTTTTGTTGGACACCGGTTCAACAAATAAATAGAATGTTCTTGGTAAATGCTTACCTTTAACCATGCTTCTTGCCATATCAAGAATAGTGCGATTCTTTCTTTTAGCGACACCATTTTTTTGTGGCGTGTATGCAGTTGTCAACTGGTGAATAATTCCATGCTCCTTATAAAAGCTTTCAAATAGCTTTGAAGTATACTCACCACATCTATCAGTTATGAGTATCTTAATATAATGTCCACTTTGTTTTTCTACCATAACTTTGAACTCGATAAACTTGTCAAGTGCTTCTGATTTTGTTTTAAGAAGATATATCCAATTCTTTCTACTAAAATATTCAATAAAAGTAAGATAGTATCTACTTTCGCCAAGTGATGGTATATTAAAAGGACCTGCTATGTCGGAGTGCACAACCTTTAATGGTCTCCTAGCTCATCGAGATTTTCCAACTTCAAAAATCTATCTGTGTTGTTTTCCTTTAATGCAAGTTTCACATAGTTGATCGGGAGGATTAATTTCTAGTAATCCATTTACCATCTTCTCTTTTGACAATAGCTTTAGGCCAGAAAATCCAAGATGCCCGAACCTTAAATGCCACAACCATGAATCATCTTTGATTGCATTCTTCATACACTTCACCTCTCTAGATTCAATATCAACAGTCAACAGATGGTTACATGTCATATCAACTTGGGCAATAAATTCACCATTCTTATTTTTTAGGGCGAGCATGCAATCCTTCATAGATACTTCATATCATTTTTCTAGAAGCTATCCAAGGCTAATGATGTTGCTTTTCAAAGTTGGTACGTAATAAACATCCGATATTACTTCTTTTTTCCATTTATTTGTGTAATTGAGACTTTGTCTTTTTAAGTGATTAAACAAGTTGTCTATATGAAATATGATATATTCATTCTTTATCTTGAGTTTATTTCGTTATTAGATTTAGAAAGAAATCTCAGAAATTCTTCAGAAAATAGACCAATAACTCACTAGAAAATGGTACATGGTTAATCTCTAATCCCAATTTTTTTAATGTATCGAGTAGACAGGTATTTATATATACCAGAAATGTTTTACATTCATTTCAAATCCTTTTTTGTACAAAAATAACTGAAATAAATCTAATTGTACTATCTGATTTACCGAACTCAACTATAATCATTACACCAGTTTGATATTTCAATCAATTCATTTCTGTCTCCAGTTCACTATAGTATTATATAACTTTAGCCAATATATTTCTAGAATATTACCAAATTCGTGAAATGGTAGTAACATCAAATCAATAGAAAAATCACATTCTTAGATTTTCAGAAGACAATTTGACATACCAAGTTAACCCTTAGACTCTATTCCAATGGATTATAACCCGAGCATCAAGCCCAATTGGTTCAGGAGATAGATTCTTATCCGTTACTAATACAGTGCAATGTATGAATAAGTTGACCCAATATCAATCAGTGCATACACAATAAATAATATCGAAGGAATAGAACATACCAGAAATAACATCGGGCACGGTAGTTTCAGATCCAACAATTGTGTCTTCGATCCCACTTCATTTAACTATGCTCAGGTGGTAGAGGTTGTAAGGCCACTGAATTGGCTAGCACCAATTCTATGAACCAATGACTTATTAAATTACAAAACCGATAAACGATAATTTACCTTCTGTTTAGAAGTCAGAATATTATTATTTACCTCATCAAGGTCAATACGATCAGCTTCTATTAACATTCATTAACCCAAGAATAAAATATTCTTAAGCTCATTTTCAGACATTTGTTACTGTCAAAATTAGTAGTCAGAATGTACTATTAACCTCATTACTTTTCATCACGTTCAAAATCAGATGACATATTTAAAATCTACAAGAAAACAGGGGTTAGATCGGATCAATCAATATCACACTATCACCGGCTTATGTGGCATTTAATTTCTAAACTCCATTCACGCTACATTCAGTCCAAGAATCGGCTAAATCTTAGCTCTGATACCATTAAATGTAACACCCTATACCCAGCCCAGTCACCGAACTGGAGCTATAGGATGCTACAATAGTAAACCGGAATATTTACAAGTGATTTATTCTTTAATACTCAATAATTAATAAATACATGTAAATTCCATGTTAAACATGCATTACAATCAAAACCGAGTCTTAACTGGGATTACGAAAGCTTTCAAACAAGTTCAGAACTAAACCGGGACCTGTAACACTTGTATCCCATTTTTGTCGCTGGAATAGGGTTACGACACATATCAGGACTTCTCATAACAATTGGCATCCAAAAATCAAATAAATTCCATTAATATGGATATGTTCGAAAAGAAATAAAATATACATGTACAAACTTTAAATCGGGCCTTCGAGGCCCTAAAAATAGTTTACAAATAATCGGGGACCAAATCAGAACAAATTAGGACATTTCAGGCAAAGCTGAAAATTTTTCACCTACTGGGGTCACACAACCGTATGGCTCTTACACACGTCGGTGTGGCCATCCCACACGCTCATGTGCTCAACCGTATGCTTGCTTGTGTAACTCACTAACTTGGGCTACACGTTCATGTCTTAGCCCGTGTGCCAGATCGTGTAACTCACTAACTAACACGCCAGGACACACACCCATGTAGGTTGCCCGTCCATTAATTGACCCAAAACTTTCCCTTTCCATACCCAAATTCTTGTGTACCTAAACATACCCAAAATACATACATACAAACCTTCAAAGTACATTCAAATAAGCTCAAAACATGGCAAAGCAATTTGTCGAAGTGTCAAACCAATGTGTCATCAATGACACCACAACTCACACACCTAGACAATTCATTACTTTAAGTTGACGTACAAGTCGCAAATGCACATCTAATGTCTTGCTTCCACAACCAAAATGCCTTACTCATTTCATATTCAAACCATACCAATTTCCAACTCATTCAACACACTTGCATATGCTACAACATGACTCATGTTATCACACATGTACTTACCTTAGACCACAAAACCCTAAGCAACCAAGTTATACAACAATTTACACATAATCAGTCACAAAACATATTCAATAGACCTATTACATGCCATATAAGCCAAGTTGTTTCAAAATCTACCAAAGGTTCTTTGAGATAATGTGATGCTATAGGTTGATCCGATTTCCCGCCCAAAAATGGAATCTACAAAACACAGGTAAGCTTAATGAAAGCTCAGTAAGTTTGCCAGATTAATGATAAATCTTACCAACAAACTTAACAGTTCAATTATAGGAAATAACAACGTAATCCCTGTTAAACACAGTTCACAACACGTGAGTATTATACTGTACCATAACTCAAATTCTTCCAATTTCGGTAATGTATGATCTCATTCCAGTAAGCATAGAATCTCACTCGTTTGAGCTATTTACAGAGTCTTGAACAGTTCATGAAGCTGTTCACACAAGCTGGCGAGAATCCGCAACGTATGCAAGATCTCAGTCATTGTAATGATCCATTTCATCAGTACAGAGTATTCAGTCATTCCACCAGTTCACGATGCTGCTCACACAAGCTGTCGAGAATCCACAACATGTACAGGATCTCAGCCATCGGAACGGTCTATGTCATCATAATAGAGTATCCATTCAATTCACCAGTTTACGATGTTGCTCACACAAGCTGTCAAGAATCCGCAACATATGCAAGATCTCAACCATCGTGATGATGTGTATCATCAGAGCAGAATATTGATTTAGTATTCACCGGCTCAAAGCGTGATAACTCATCAGTTGATCATTTCTTTGATATTTTCAATCAATCAATTATTAAACATATTATGAATTTAATTATATAACAAATAATGTATAAAAATAATCACTATATTATAGAAAAAATAGTATGAACTTACCGGACTGATTTGCAGTAACTGCCAAAGTACAAGGACCATTGAACAACTTCTCTATGCCTCAATTTTCAATCCATTCTTGATCCAATCGAAGAAGCAAAGCTTGGTCAAATGTTTTCCAATTCTTCCTTTAGGGTTTTGGTTTGTTCTCCATGAAGAAGATGAAGTCAATTTCATTATGTTTCTTTGTTTTAATAATTATTCACCTAATTACAATTCTGCCCTTAAAACTTAAAGCAAATTTCACTCAAATTAGCATCTAGAACCGTCCACTACCATATTAAATGGTATATTTACCATATAAGTGCCTTGACTTACCTTCCCATTATCATTTGATGTTTTTAACCTATAGAACTCAACTTTTGCAGTTTTTTCGATTTAGTTATTTTTACTTAATTAACTACCTAAATAATAAAATTTCATATCCAAAATTTAATACGACATTAATGACCTCGTAAGTATTTACGGTCTGGCACATCAGAGTTGTGGCCCCGAAACCACCATTTTTTATCATACAGAAAAACAACTTTACTAATAAATCCTCAATTAATTAGGATTTAATTGAAATTTATCACAATCTAAAGAATTCCACATCATTTCTATTATTAGGCCATTTAAATAGGATCCAATTACACAATTGGTCCTTCGATTATACTAAATTCCAATTAACAAACTTATTTACAATTTAGCCAAAAACTAATTAGGACCAAATGAATAAATAACCCAAAAGTTAATGGATGGTAATCATGTCACCACCTTTTAGACTTTTTGACTATAGTCTAATAACCATTTAGGTCCCTTTAGTATTTTATATCTATAGCAATTAACTTTTACTTCTATTACAATTTAATCATTTTACCTCAATTAAGCAAACAATCATCAAAATTACCAGACCAAATTTTAATTCACTTATACTATGACTCTGTAAATATTTAATAAAATTATTTACGACCTTAAATTACGGAAACAAGGTCCTAAAACCTCATTTTCAATAACCACTTGACTTTTGAACCGAACTTCTTATACTAACTTTTAATTTAATAATTAAAATTTACCAATTCGAAATTCAATATAAAAATTATTATTGACTTATATAATTTAAATGCTAATTGTACGAACTTACTCGTCAGATTTGTAGTTACGAAACCACTATTTACATCCCTACTTGAAAAACAGATGATTACAATTTTTATGCCGACTTTGAAATTCGGTTTGACTTCAACACTGGCTCCTCTGAAACCTTCACTCCAAGGCTTGGTTTCCTAAACCAGCTTTATTGTGGAGCCTTGTGTTTTGCCTCCTTCCTTTGGGAAATTTGGATCTCACGCAACAATTCTAGTTTTCAATCAACACTTATCCACACCGCCATTATTGAACTCTCCCTTGAGCATACTACTAAGGTGAAACAGTGCACAGCTTCGTCAATGGTAGGTTTACATTGGAAAGCCCTTAGAAGAGGGTGGGCTAAACTTAACTCCGATGACTCTGCACTTTCAAACCCAATGAAGGTGGGTGCTGGGACACTCATTTTTTATGAGAATGGAAGATGGACTAGGTTCTTACGGACACATACCACATAATATCAGCCTTGGGGTGGAGCTATGAGGGCTTAGAGATTACCTAGAACTAGCCAAGAGACTCGACTTAAGAAACCTTGAAATTGAAATCGAAGCTACCTCTACTATTAGCATGTTACTATCAACTCTAGTCTATGATTGTAGGATTCTCCTATCAAGAATGGAAGGAATGTCATTCAAGCACATGTTCAAAGAGAAGAATAGATGTGTGAATTCCCTTGCTTGCCTAGAAAGTAACTTTTCTTTGTTTGTTTCGAACCTCATCTTTTGGTTTGTTTGTAGTGTGCCCCATCCAGGCCCTTCCCCAAGTTTGATAGCTGATGCCTACCGGGATATTTTGTACCGAACTGTTGGTTAATATAATTATCTAATTTGCTTCTGTTTCGCACCAAAAATTAAATCTTTGAATTCTAAAAATATTTCCTAGCAAATATGTATGTATGTACTCGTAATTGATTCCTTGAAATTCTTTGTATATATATATTAGATTTTATTACGGTTGTGTTTGCGTTCTCTTTCTCTCTCTCTCTCTCGCTCTTTGGTATCTTGATTGAGCTGAGAAAACCAGTCTCAATGGGTATCTTTCAAAAGTACTTAAAACATTACATCCAACAAAGAACCAATCTTAAATCAAAGCTCACTTCTCTTCAGATTTCGTGTAATGAGAAATCAAGAAAGATTGGCACCAAACTGTGTAAGTTTCTCGACAATGTTATATGCAAAAGGCAGCTGCAGGTTGAAGGAAACTCGTCTATTAATGAAAAAGATCGTTTCTCCGCTCCCTTGATGGTAGAACAGCAGTTCTTCCCTTCATTGATTTCTGATTCAGAAACCGGCGATGGCCATGGCAGCATTACCCCAACTTTTGAGTGTGAAATCTGTGTTGAGCCAAAGCCATTGGATATCTCTTTCAACATCAAAGGTTGTTCCCATTTTTACTGCATTGAATGCACAGTGTACATTAAATCCAAGCTTGATAATAACGTGAGTCAGATCCAATGTCCGGTGACAGATTGTGAAGGGGTGTTGGACCCAGATTTTTGCCGCGAGATACTGCCAAGGGATTTGTTTAACATGTGGGGAAAAGCCCTTTGTGAATCTGCTTTGCTTGGCTCTGAAAAATTATATTGTCCTTATAAAGATTGCTCGGCATTGTTGGTTAATGATGGGGAAAAGAGAAATAAGAGATTCCCATGTCCACTGTGCAAGAGGGTATTTTGCGTGCAGTGCAAGGTAGCTTGGCATTCAGGTGCGGATTGCATCAAGTTTCAGAAACTTAAAAACCTTGGCTCAGATGCTATGTTGGTTGATTTGGCTAAGAGAAAGAAGTGGAGGCAATGCCCTAATTGCAGCATTTATGTTGAAAAATCAGCTGGTTGCTGTTATGTTAAATGCCGGTCAGTATTTTATTTTTTTTAATATTAGATTCACTTGGTTTTGATGTTCACATATCAAAATGCTTTTCTTTTGAAATGATTTTATAGGTGTGGAAATGCCTTCTGTTACAATTGTGGAGCAAAATCAAACAAGGTTACCCATTTTTGCACTAAATGTTATCATTAGTTCTTCAATAAAACTATATATGAAATGTGCTTGTTGGGGTTTTATTTGTATGTGAAGAGCTGTAATAATTGGGTAAAACTACTATGAAGGCTTTTGTATATAAAAAATTGGCAAATTATTCTTTGTATATTAAATCAAAAAGTAAATTGGTTCTTTTTTCACTGTTCTTATATGCCAATATAAGGTACACATGGCACGTCATGTGTAATTGTCTGGTTATTTCGTCAGTCGGGCCAGTTTTTAAAGTAAAAATTTTAACAAAAAGAACCAATTTATTTTTTGATCTAATGTACAAATACCAATTTGTCTATTTTTTGAATAAATAGGGCAAAATGCAATCTAACTCATATCTATAATACTTTTACTTAATAATTGTAGTAGACTCTTTTTTAAATGAAAATAATTGTAGGAGATATTGAGAAAATAGCATTATAAAACTTTGTTGGTGTTGATTTTGACTTCTGAATTTCTCCAAATTAAATTCACACAAATTTTGTCATAAAAAAGAAATAAAAATAAAAAGAGATATGTATGACAAATTGAAGCGAAAAACAAGGCAACAAACTCTAGTTTGTTGATTGATATGTAACAAATGCTTAGTTTTTTACGGGATTATATTAACCATGCTTGTTTATATATTTTTAGGTCATATTTAAATTCGAAATATTAATGTTTTATTTTATTTTTATGAAAAACGTATTTCGAATTTTTTTTTTTAATTTATGAAATCATAGATTCTAATTTGAATATTTATTGTTTTAACTTGTAAATTATCCACTTTAATTTTATTTTTAAAAAAAATTTAACTTTCGAAATTTTGATATTTAATGGACTTAAGTATCTATAAGATAATTTATTTGTATAATAATATTTTAATTGGTGCAGATAATAAATAAATTTTAATTTAGAAATTTGATTTAAAAAGTTATAAAAATAACAGTCATAATTACTTCAAGATAGATATTAAAAGTATACATATATTTTGATTTAATGTGCACACATAGCTAGGCTGTGAAAATAGAAAAAGGTGTTCTGTCAAAATGTCCACTCTACAATGCTTTCCAAAGCAGAGGAGGATGAGAGATTGCAAGAAGTGTTGTTTCCTCTTCTGTTGGGCAAATGAGCGGAATTAAATAAATTCTACGCTCTTTCTGATTAATTATAAAAAAGTTTAATCTATTCCTCAATCTTTTTACTAAATTAAATGAAAGAAAATGGTTCATAGATATTCATAAAGTCAAAACAGCGGAGGATCCAATAAATATTTTGGGGTGGACTTTAGCTTCATTAATAATAACAAACTTTTTTTCTAAGGCAAATTTGCACGTTGGAAGCAGAAGTGCCTGTCTCAAGGTGAAAGACCGACACTCATTAAATCAACTTTGGCTTCTTTGCCTCTTCATATGTTCTTATGCTTCAAAGCTCCAACTTAAATTTGTGAAAAGATTAACCAAATAGTTAGAACATTTTTCTAAAGTCATGAAGTAAGGGAGAAACTTCATCCATGTAATTGGAAAACTTTGTGCAAGCCCAAAAACAGGGGTTCTGGGCATTTGCAAGCTAGTGTTGATGAATAAGGCTCTTTTGGCAAAATAGGCGTCGAGATTACTAACAAACCAAAGACCAATTATATCATTTGTGTTTAAAGCTAAATAGCATAGGAGTGTCTTTTTCCAGCTAGTTATTAAAAAGTCTTCATATTCTTAGATCTAGAAAGTCATTCCGAAAGGAAATGAGATACATAGGAAAGATGTTCAAATCTTAGGGTAACAAACTACGATGTCACTTCAGCTCCAAATCGATCTACCTTCCTAAACGTTGATAATGCAAATATTCATAAATCAATAAGGACCCTAATAAAGCACAATGGATGACAATGAGATCAGAGGCTCATAAGAACAACCTTTGGTGAGAAAACCTGACATGATCTTTTAAGTTGTTCTTTCTCATTTTTGAAAGGTGATGACAGAATCATTTGGAAATATGATTTTAATGGGAGTTTCTCCGTTAATTCAGCCTATTACTACATAAGTTGGATTTAAAAGAGAATTCTATAAGAAACACATAAAGTAGTGTCTGGGTTAATTTCTCCTAAAACCCCTTCATGGATTGAGTTATGCATCCAAGTCTGAATATTCGACCGAAATTTAAGAAAGTTCAGATAAAAAAATTAGGCCCTAAAAATGGGATTGGATAAAAAAAATTAGGCATGTTTAAAATATGGATCTAGTTTAAGCTTGAACATTCAAGACTCGAGCCCTGAGCCCGGCTTAACCCATTTTTTTTAAGTTTATGATGTTTTATATTATATTATTTATAACATATAAAAATGATATTTATCATAATATATAATACTACTATAATGTAAACATTAAAAAATGTTAAAATGACTATGTATAAAATTTTAATAAAAAATATTAAATTAAAAATCAAATAATTTTTTATTTAAAAAAATAATATAGGTGAGTCTTAAATAGGTTTTGGTTAACTATTTACAAATACAGACGGACTTGGCAAAACTTTAGGCTCATATTTTAAATTAAGCCATACTTGGACGAATATAAAATATATTAATTTATACTTAGACATAACTTAAATTCAACCTAATCTGACCCATTAACGCATCTAATCTCTACAAACCTAAACTTATTATCTTCCCATGGAAATGTGCTACCGGAGCATCGCAATCAGAGGGGGTTGACAAGGAAATCCTTGATGTGACAACTATATATTCCCTTTGTGATGGCGAAATCAAGTCATAGGAGCATATATTTGTTAACTATGATTACGTTAGAGCCACCTAGTTTGGAAGACTATTCTCGTTGAGAATTCAAGCTTTTAGCTTGAATTCCATATGAGATGGGATCTTTCACTGGCAACAAAGATACGAGAGACGAGAAACTTCCTTGTACTTAATCCACTTAAAACACAAGGCTAGATCAGAAGCTTGTATTTTCTATCATTGAAGCAAACAATGAGAAAATGTTAAGCATATATTTGTTAACTATGATTACGTTAGAGCCACCTAGTTTGGAAGACTATTCTCGTTGAGAATTCAAGCTTTTAGCTTGGATTCCATATGAGATGGGATCTTTCACTGGCAACAAAGATACGAGAGACGAGAAACTTCCTTGTACTTAATCCACTTAAAACACAAGGCTAGATCAGAAGCTTGTATTTTCTATCATTGAAGCAAACAATGAGAAAATGTTAACTTTCGGATATAGGAATCAAAGAGAACTGAACAAGAGTGTGTGAACGTCATTTGGCCTTTCTCTCTTGCGATTATAAACAAGGGAGACGTAAGTTGGTTTGGAAGGAAATCATTATAAGGAACAACAACAATATGATCATGATTTGCAGAAGACTTCTAATCTTTGATTCGTATGCGCAAACAAAATATTCGATAATTAACATAGAGAAGAAATGAAGAAATATTGGCCAAGGTACATCAAAGACGAATTAAATCATTCAATTATATTCATGCAGGGTTTTCTCAAAACAAGCCAGACAGAAAGGAAAGAGTAAAAGAGTGGGGGGAAACTGCGAACATTCCTTTTGTGTTCATTTTGGAATTGATTTATGTACCAAAATGGAAACATCAGCTTAACATAAAAATAATAATAAAAATAATAAAACGGGCGGCTAAAAAGATCATGTTATCCACCCATTTAATGGTTCTTGCAATCTACTACGAGGACAAAACTACCTCATTAAATTTGATTGAGTGTTTATAAGAATATGGTTTACTCTTGCTTCAGAATACAAAAATCTTGTTTTGGGGGGGGGGGAATTGAGGCCTCGTTAATGGCATATCATCTATGACTATGGCTAATGACTATATATAAATATATGAGAACAACAATGGAGGAAAAAAATACAATAATTACATTCTCACTAATATGGTTATGGTGCCTTAACTTATTTGAATAAGTAAAAGGGGAATCTAATCTAAAGTGAGAGTCGAAGCTTGTCTGTCAGTAACCATTCACAGTTTTCTGGGTTTTTTTCTTCAAATTTGAGATGCTACAGTGTGGACAAACGTACTCCAGCCCATCTGTTTTAGCATAATCCTACATTTCACAATATGAATGCATATTAGAGATGTGAATTCAGGTGAAAATCCTGAATTGAACCGATCCAAATTTTGTCAAAATCAAAACCAACCCGACGGGTCTAATGAATACGATGGAAGTAGTTCAATAAAAATAATAAGTAATGCAAAGAGACCATTGCATGGGCCAAATGGAGCAACCAGCAATCAACTCAAAATTTGCAAACAATGATACCACTTTTCACTTTATACAAGTGTCCTTATAGCTTGGCTATCCACATTCATCTCTTGACAAGAAATTTTTGAGAAGGGTATACATACCTTAAAGGCTCCAAGACCCTGCCGCCTATCACAGCCGAAGTGAGCCCACTCACCGCAAACTCCACAATTAACCCAATCGCCTGCTGCACTACTGTTACCATACAAAAACTCTCGAGTGTCACTACTATAAACAGTTCCATATAAGTATATAGATAGAGGAAGAAAAGGACCTGTGACACAGCAAGCAGCATTCTCCATCTACATCATCATGAGCCAATTCATACTCTAAAAGGTAGGTCTCATAATGTCTTTTCAGAGTGTTGCCCACTCCCTAAGTAATTAGAGGAAAACAAGTACGAATGCAAAAAACTCAGTAGAATGAAATGATGTACAAGTAGCATTACAAGGGGAAAGCATTCCTATGTCATTTGAAATACTTCAAGGATCAGAAATTGCAAACTATCTTTAAGTTATGCTTTAAGGCTAACAACAAAAACATACAGTCATTCTATTTGTCAATGTGTGATTGCGCATCTTCGAAAAAACTTGTCCCTTCCAATTTATGCCATTCCCAACATTGAAGCCTCCTCTTGACACCACCTGTATGGGAAATCATTTTTAAAACAATTTTTTTGGCCAGGTTTTCCTTCATATTTAGCAAAAAGAGTATCCTACCTCTCTATATAAGTTAAAAAGATCGAGACGCTTAGCATTCAGAATGGCATCAGGAAACTCGGCTAATCCACCTTGAGGAACAAGGCGAGTATGTCCCCGGAGAATCAGAAACTGCATTACATCTCTCAAAAATTCCTCCTGCAAAAATAATCCAACAGGAGAATAAATATATATTACAAGAAAAAACAAAAAGAGATACTAAATTATGAAAGTTTAATAATTATTTTGCATCATAATGCAGCCATATTGGCAAAATCTTTACCCAAACTCTGAGAAGATGACTAACCTCTGAGCAAACCTGTATTGGAGCTCTACCACAACCGTGTTTCTTGAGAGGTAATGGATTTAAAGAGATGATCTGCTGGGCCTGGTAAGAACTTGACAAGGTTTTACGATTTGTAACCGGAGTAGGTTGCTTCACAGGAACTACCGGCAAGTTAACCTTTCCCTGGTCACCATCATATTTCTCCACCTCGAAAAGTCTAGAAAAGGGAAGCATTTTATGACGATGGATGTGAGGAATTGGCCTCATAGCAGCAACATTTGGTTTCGGTCTTGGATTACCATTTATACCTTCCATGACATTACGGTTTAGAGGTTTAGTGCCTTTGCATGGTTCTGATCTTTTACGACTAGGTGCGGGAGGCACCAACCAGCTCGGAGATCTGGAAATTACAGAACTAGCCCAGAGGGGATCTTTTCCACGGCCCGTGCAAAAGAAAAGTAGGCGTTTGGCATCATCTTTTTCAAACGAAGCAACTGATAAACCTTGAATACTAGCAATCCCCAGCATAACTAAACTGCGGTAGGATGCATCTGGTGCAAGTTGCCTCAAGACCTGTTAAACCATTTCCAGAAACAGATAATGATCTATCCAAGAAAAAAATATCTAACGCTAACTCAAACAGAATTACCCTCATGAAGAAGGGCTTCATAGATATTTCTTCCGAGCATAATTCAGTAAAAGTTCCTCCTTCAAATGTTTATCCATACCACAATGAAGTTTATGGTAAAAAAGGATACAAAGTAACAAAGGAGTTCACATAAACATCCATGATAAAACATGAAACACACATGGATGAAGCATACAGGACATGCATAGAGATATAGAAAAGTTTCAGAGAAAGAATAAATTGGTTAAAGAGAATCACACCTGAGAAGCCCATGTGGGAACCTTCATAGACACCTCAAATACACTTGCTCCACAGGCGATCGAGGCTGATCTACGAGGCTCAGATGATGGCAATTTGCTTTCCTCAGAACTTGACTGTGCATGGACTAGCTTACTCTTCTCAATAAGCTCATTTTTTATATGATTTTCTAAAAGCTGAGGCAAAAAAACAAGAGTTTCATGTGTTAATTTAACGTAATGACACTAGCAATAAACCTGAGCAAAAGTACTTGCCTGATCATTAAAACAAGTCTGTGCACTGCCAGATACTAAAAGTGATATGTGAGCTGAACTACAAGTTGAAAAATCACAACGCATGGTCACTACACCACGAGAAAATGTCCCCGCTTGAAGAGGTGGAGGGGGAGCACTGTAAGAATAGATGATGTTAGTATGACAATAATAACGACACGCAAGAAACTTGAAGGTACCAGTAGGTATAAAATGTGAACTATAAAAGATTCGATTGAAGCTACAAGCGCTCAACATCTAAACCTAAACAAAGCAAGAGACCCTCCATCACCAAAGGAACTGTAATCTAGCCCAAAGTTATCAATACCTTGCTCTGTTATGGAGCTTGCTCCCACGTATCTGAAACAAATGCCGCAGTGGATGTAAATAATTATATAAAACAGATTCAGGGTATTAGCACAGATTATTCTCTCACACACATAACATGCTATAACTTTATAATTATAAGAAAATGGGTGCTCTTCTCCACATGTTAGTATGAACATAAAACAATTTACTTTTATGCATGAATTATCATGGCATCAGACCCCATTACAGATAAGCAATTGCACTTGCAACCTTGTACAACTAAATTTGAAGGCATGTACAGCAGTATTGATTTCATTCTTAATCTATTTCTTATGCATCTAGACTATCAAGGTGACACTGATATGTGCACCCTTGCAAATTGGTGTTGGTAAAACGCTGATGCCATAATGCTGTTCAGAGAGAATGTGGTAAAGCAAGACCAACTAGAATTATCATTTGAAACCATTAGGAAAAGAGCATGAAGATATGTAACTTTTAAGGTAAAAGGGATCAAGGATGGAGGATATTGTGCTGTTATCAGCATTAAAAGCTCACTAGGTGTCATTCTAAGTAACATAACCCCGATGCAGCCATAACTAATGAAATCTCTTAAATGATGATATTCAAAAGATGGTAGTACAAGCATATAAGCCAAAACAGGGAAACTGTAATATAAGTTCAAGAGGATAAAAGAAAAAGAGGGGGGAGGGAGACACTTGTACAAACTTACTTCTATGCTCAATAGGGCATTAAGTCCATCCTCCAAAGATCTCAAGAGGAATGCATCCTGCAGGGCATACAGTTAATAACAAATAAATACAAACTAGGATGAACGAAGTATATGATTATGGTTCAATAAAGGAAGAACTCTCAAACCTACCAATGAGCAAGGAGATCCACAAATGAGAAACCTCATTGTCACATCATCATCATATAACTTTATGGCAGGAAGATTTTCAGGGGAGCTTTCTTCCTCTTCTATATCTACCTCCAATTGAGGAACATCAATCCTAGGAGGCTCGCCAAGCAGGCACGGTTCTGGTTTAACACTTTGTTTCTGACTATTAAAAGAGATAACATTGTCGTTCTGCAAACAGTATAATCTAAAAGACGCATGGGCAAGTTGAAATGCATCCCATGTGTGGCTACATGAGCTGCAATAGACCAAAACTACAAAGCTTTAGTACTCACTTCAAGTAAAGTTACTTCCAGTTTGTAGATTATATTCTTCAATAAGCCAGAAAAAGGAATGCATAATTTGCCTTATCAACCAAATTCACAAAATTAACTAACACGCTACAATCACTATTAAGGATGGTAGGGAAAATAATCATGCTTTATCTATAATAAGCAGAAGTAGGAGATAGTACCTTTTTATCACTGACAACAGTGATTGACGAAAATGGGAAGCTGCGTAAGGCGAGAATGTATTTTTCCAATATATAACATAAGGGACTCCCTGCCAGAGGAGAAATTACATTCAACAACTTTAATAAAAATATAAAGAAGCCTACTGAATACTAGCTCAATTGGCACCGATGTTGCTGAAGACTCCTACGGTTAGCAAGTGGATTTAGGCACGTAAGTCCTCCTCAGATGAATATAATTAGTTAGAGGTTTGCAGAGTTAAGGGTGGTCTAAGAAATTTATCAAATATATATAACAATTTTCCATTTGTTCACTTTATGATCATGATCAATAACTTTACCTTGGAATGAAGTGCCTCAGCCAATTTGTCACCGTTGGGAGTCTCTAAATAAACCTGCACAAACATTTGAGAATAAATCAACTAAACATAATAAACTTCAAATGAGCACTGAAAGTCTGAAACCAGCAAAACTAGTAAAAGGAAGTATAAAACAAAAGGAAAGATGCATGAAACAATCCCATCGTATAATTTCAGGGAGAATGGGATCAAAGTATAAACTTTATTAAACAAGTACTACAAGAAAATCATGTCTCACTAACAGTGGTGGGCAAGGTAGAACCAAAAAGTCCGTATAAAGCTTCTGGAGTGGACAAGTGAACATCTCCACAAACCAGATAACCAATTTCTTCACTATCAGCATTCTGCTCTCCTTGTAAGTAAACAACATTTGGCTCAGACGATTCAAGAACTCGTCGAACCTCATCGATGCTAGGATTGTTCAGAAGCCGAACCTGCATTTAAATAAGTGAAAGTGCAACTTTATAAGAAGTTCTGCTAAAATGTCAACAGTTAAAAAAGATTAAAAACTATTAACATGATTTATATACCTCTAAGCGACCTGAAGAAGCAATCTCTGGAAATGGGTATCTGGACTTATCATTAGAAACTGGCTGCTTCTGTTTATTATCAGAAACTTCACCACCACAAAGAATAGCAAGGAGACTGCAATGGTTCCTTGAAGACCTTTGAGCACTAAACATCATTCAAACATGCCAGACTCAGCAAGACCCAAACTCGCCACTAAGTGCAAGGCACCAATGGCCCCTTTAAGAAATCCCAAAAACCTAAAACATTACTGAGAAATCAAATCAAAACCCTAAAAAGCCAACTGCAAATCTTATTACTCGAAACCTCTGGTTTTCCAAAATTCTATCACAGAGCAAAAAGGAACTTCACTTTGTATTTGAGACACTTGAAATCCCTAAAAACCAAAGGTGGAGAGTTCAAAATCTGAAGAAATCCCACCGACCCAGATGAAATAAACAAGGGAATCGAGAACCCGAATGAACAAAATAATCAAACCAGACGAAGATACCGAGAAAATTTCTCAGGAAGCAAATCCTTCCAAAACAAAAATCGGAAAGTAAAAAAAGAACCCTAAGTTTTAAGAAGAGTCAGTCTCCCAAATAATAAAGAAATCTCAAATAAAAAAAATAAAAACCCGAAATGACACATCTTTATTCCTTCTTTCACTAACAATCCCCCACTAGCACCGCCTTTGACAAAAAAAATTAAAATCAAAAACAAAAAACCCAAAATCAAAATCAAAATCAAAATCAAAATTCGATTAAAATCAAAGTTAATTAATTAAAAATCAAAAAAGCCCAGCCAGAGCCTCCTTTTTTTTTTCTCTTTGTTGTCAGTTTGTAATTTTAATAACTACAGTTTCCCAAGACAAAAAGAGTCAATTTGATGAACCGTTTGATCAGGAAATCCACAAAAAAGGAAAAAGAAATGCCCATTTCTTAATTGACTTTTTAATAATTTGTTTCTTTCAAGTTACCGTGCTTCAAAAGATATCATAACTAATGCATTATACTCATTCGCAAACTTTGAGGAGGTGAAAAGGCTCTGTATCTGCTTTTTTGTGTTCTTGAATACTATACTTCAAAGTCCAATACTATCGGAATGAAGGGTATTTCTAATTTCATTTCTTTCTTTTTTTATTTGGACAAAGATTTAGAATGGTTGGTTTGGTTCTGTTCTCATTGTCCAAGCCTCCAAGTTCATCTCCATGATCATGATCATGACGGTGATCATCATGGGTAAATTTGTGTTGGGATTGAATGATATGAAATCTTGAAATTTTCTACTTTCTTTTTATTTACTGAGAATTTAAAAGCCCCGAAAACAAAAATTCTTTTCAGGTAAATATGTTCTTCGTTGAGCACTCGAACTGCTCGCTTTGTACGAACTGGGACCCAGTTCCCTGGATTTGACTCCCCCACTTTCTTTTTCACTCTTCCTTTTATTTGGTTTTATTCTCAATTTCATCTTTTTATTCTATAAAAACTTAATAACTTATCTTTTATTACAATTTCATCCTTCATACTATTAAATTATTGATCTCAACATCAATTGTTAAGTAAAAAATTAGCAAAAACATAACCATACAATATTTTATCACCGACTTTCCGATTCAATTAAAAAATTATTAAATTTTCAAAAAATTTAAAATTTTCGGTTCAATTGATTTTTAATTGATTTAACCTGTTTTTTATTCAATGTTTATCGATTTTCGGTCTAATCAATCCAAAACCACTTTTTGGATCAGTCTCTCAACCAGCTGGTTTGGCTCGATTTAAACAACACTGCAACTTATATGTAAAAAGATTAACAAAAAATCAACAGTAATCTGATTAACTCCTTGGTTTTCATGAGGTATATAAATTACAAGGACAAAACTTTGACAAAGATTAATTTTTTGGGATGAAATTCATAATTAAAATCTTAATTTCTACAACAAACTACTTGCCTTTATAATTCTAGGATTATGTTTTACTTAGGATTAATTGTATCATACAGTTTTAAATTATAGGTTAATTCTAATTTGTCTTTTTAATTTTAAAATATTTTTAAAGTATTAGTATTATATCAATTAGGTTTTTTTTGTTAATCAAGTCATTACTTTGAGCATTAAATGCTGGATCAAATTTAATGTGAAGGATATTTAAACACTTTGTGTACCTACTACATGAATAATTTGAATCTATTGCATTAAAAAAAAAATCTTCCTAAATTTTATTAATGTTGTCAGTTCTTTTTAGCGCTTTAAGTTCAAACTATCAACGCAATATATACACGCATGTATAATTTGATTCACATGTTTTAAACATGTTTTATGTCAATTTCTAACTATCATTTACAGGATTATTAATGTTTTAAGGATTCAATTACAATATTTTAAAATCCAAGGACTAATTTAAAACCTAAATGATAGTTTGGAGATGTTTAGCAGAACTAACCCTTTCTCTTAGCAATTTGTTTTCCATGAACAGAATTTCACTAATCACGGAAAGATTACATGTTAATGAATTATCTTTTAGCATTTGAATATAACATAAAATAAATAATTAAAACGTAAAATTTAAAGTTAATTAATAATGACACATATAATATATATAGTATTAAATTGGAAAAAATAAAATGTATGGTGTTATCATCAATTTTGAGTTGGTGTTGAGCTGACTTGTAAAACTGAAATAATAATAGTAGTCATTTAATAAAATGGAATATTAGTCATTTCCTAATTGAGTTGATACCTGGTTAACTTATGACATCATCTCAATCAGTCCGTCAAAGGTTTCATTAATAGTATAGATACCCAAATTTGGTGAGAAAAGACATTTTATGTTAAAAGTTAATTGTTTTAAGTTTATTTAAGAATTATTGCTGGTGTAGTGATAAAAAATTTGTTTATAAATCCAATAAACACAAGTTCAACACGTAAATTTTAGTTTTGTTACTTAAAATTTATATAAAAATATGAAAAAAATAAGAAGGTCATCAAAATAATAATAGTCATTTAATAAAAAGATATATTAGTAATTTCCCAACCGAGTTGATATCGATTAACTCGTGACACCAACTCAGTCAATGGTTCTATTAATAGTTTAGACTAATATAGATATATTGATGGAGGTCATAAAGTATGCATAATAAAATTAAAATGTAAAAAAATATTAAAAAAAAACTTTAATTGAGTGATAAATTAAAAGTTGTACTAATACAATTATTGTAGGTTCAAATCCAACTAACTATATACATATTTTTATTGGGCCTTTTAAATGTGAAAATATTAAAATACTTTCAAATAATATTATTTATTTTTATTACTGAAGGACATTCTCATAATTTCCTAATATAGAAGTTGACTGATGACACTAACTCATAAAGAATTTGAATAATAATATAGATGAATTTTAAAATTAATTTGCACATATTAAATAATTCTGTTTTGTTGAATTATTTTACTTTTTATATTTACATAAGGATATAATCATGGAAAGGTTCATATGTTTTAAATCAAAGTATTTTATGGTTAACAACTAATTAGAATTTAAAGTGATTTTATTAAATAAAACTAGAATCAAATATCATAAAATTCTAAACTCTAAATAAAGTTATTATAAGAAAGAATTGTTTAAATTAATTTCCATGCAATATGTTAATTGAGTTTTAGTTTAGTTGATATTAGTATTGTTGCTAGTATAGAAGGACGTTGATTTGAGCATGCTTAAAAGACTTTACCCTCCTATTCAATAGTTGGGGTGAGATTATGAGTAATTCTAAACATTATATCAAAAATATTTTCGTGCAAGATATGGTAACGTATCAAAAAATAAATTATTAAAATTTCAAAGTAAATAAATAAGATTTATGTTTAAATTATTCTTTAATAAATTTAAAATATTAAAAAATGGTATATGTCATTTATTTAAAGTTATATATGTTGAAAAAACATTAAGAAAATATGGCAAAGTTGGCACAACCAAATTTAAAAAGAAAAATTAAAACAAAATTTTATCATGATATCTAAACTAATAAATCTATCAAATAAGAACTTATGTATCAAGGGCTAGGGAGATAATCTTCGTCCCAATTGATTTTCTCTGCTATTTTTAAACTTGTATATGTTTAGAGAGTGGACTCTAACTCAAAAGATTAAACACAAGATAAAAGCTCGATACTCTCAACGAGAGTTTTTGCACAAACCCTTATATTCATATTGCAATTGCTAGACTATTGAAACTGATTTAGAACCTAAACTAAAAAAATAAAATCTATCTGTGTAAAAAAAATTTACTCATATAAACTTTTACTAACTTTTTATAGAGATTTCCTTGATATATTATTGTTTTTAAATTTCAGCTAGTATGAGAATTATATAAAAAAAAATTTAATTCTCATTTAGAGTTTTTAATTAATTAAATCTAAGGAATTTGGCACACCAAGGTGAAGAGACCCTATGCAATTGCACACATGCACTACTGGGCTTATAGAGTTAGTTCAAGTTTTGGATTAAATTTTTGAAGATTACCTCTCTTAATTTAAATAAAAAACCAAACCTATTGTTTAATCAATGGATAAAGTAATAATTAGATCTTGAATTTGGTAATGTTTCTAATGTTAATTTGTGAACTATTTTTTATATCACATTAGTTCTAAAATTTGGTAATTTTTTTTAAATTTGATCTCTGAACTTAGATTTTATTAAGGCTTGGTGCTTTGAGACTACCACATCGTCATCTAAATTTTTTTATTACTTTTAGATTTTATATATATTTTAAAAAATTTCAGTGATGATGTGGTATAATCATATAGTGTCACACAATTATTCTAGTACATAATCCAAGTTTAGAAGCAAAGGAAAAAGTTGTCAAGTTCAAGAACTAAATATTTCTTTAACCTTTTAATTAACTAAATAATTAAATATTTCATAAAAATTAATTGTTAAAAAAATATTTTCTTTAATTTATTCACCTAATCCCATTCATTTTTATCTTATTATCACAATTATATCTTCCCTGATGAAAAATGATCATTACTAATACTAGTAATAATTAAATCATTTTCCTCAATAAATTACCCATGACCATGTTTCATTTTTATAATTCATACGACATCAATGAGAGATTATCATTTACTCTTTTTATTGAGCTATGATTCTACTATTGTGAATAGAGTTATGCTATATACAAATCATATACCCAAAATACCAACTTTTGGCTAGTACATTGAAAGCATATGTTTTTAATATATCAAAGTACATATGTCATACACACATAATCATTCATTTATTCAGAATTTAGATAAGCCACATTATGAATGTCACAAGTGAAAAATCCATAAAAGGACCTAAGATAAATTCAACTTGCATATTGTCAGATGTATTGTTAGTTCAAACAATCACATCCATGCTTCTATTTTTTAGAGTTAATCTAGCCCCGACAGACAAGACAAGTTGTAACACCCTTAACCTGAATCCGTCGCCGAAACAGGGTTACAAAGCATTACCGAAATTTACAGAATAAATAGATAGAAATTTCACATCATATTATATTCATATCAAAAATCAGTCAAAATCATACATATTGTCCTATATATGAGCCCTCGAGGCTCAAAATACACGTTAGAAACAAATCGGGACTAAATCGGGTACTCAAAGGATTTTTCAGAAAATATTTAAAATTTTTCAAAGGTGCAGGGGACACATGCCCGTGTCTCAGGCCGTGTGGGTATTCGAAATAAGGGCACACGGCTGTGTCCCAACCCGTTTCCATACCCGTGTAACTCTCTAACTTGGGTCACATGGTCAAGCCACACACCCGTGTGCTAGGCCGTGTGAGCATTCTGTTTTGTGCAAATTAAAGATACAGGGGACACACGGTCGTGTCACCTGATCGTATGTCACACACGGCTAAAACACACACCTGTGTCTCTGCTCGTGTGGACAAAAATAGACCATTTTCTTAGCTATATTTCTCACTCAATTTGTCATCAACCTAAATCAACATTTTGGACATCAACAAGCTATAACAAGGCATTCAAATCAAGCCAAAATCAATACTTAAACATGTAATACTATCACATACCAACAATATGCCCTTAGGCTCTTTAAATGACAACATAACTCATATCAATCAAATAACCAATTTTACCTACATGACCAAATACATATATGCATAATTTACCAAATATACCTATTCAACCCAGCCATCAATATACCTATAAGATTTCCATCATTCAACCATTTCAAACAAACATCAAACATGATAAGGCCACTTACATACACATCAAAATTTATCCATCACAAACCATTCATTGGCCAAATTAATCTATACATGCCATTTTAATCGAAATTAATTTACTAATTATATCGAAAAGGCTGATGGATAGTGTGAAGTTGCTCCGACCAACTTCTAACCAAAATGAACTTCCGAATTACTATAAAATATGGAAAATAACACAAAGTAAGCATTTAAGCTTAGTAAGTTCGTATAACAACTTGCCATTTAATCACATTTAAGATAAGCATGCTAATATAACCAAACCAATTTGGCCAAAAGCCTAGACACATATCCTCAACATGTTAGCCATGTAACACTTTCCATAACCAATAAATATGGATGTACATAATCACTTGGTAAGATTCACATACATTTATCATCCATCTCATATTTCAATATATCATATAATATCATTTCCATGTAATTCAAGTATATACCCATAATTGTTCATTTCGAACTCATATTGTTTCATATCAGAACTTTGCCCGTTGAACCATTTAAAATATCATTGGATACACGGGTAGTACACACAAAGTGTACAAATCTGTAATCCGTCAATTCATGTACTTGTATGCTTATAAAAGCATGTAAATGGGAAGCTCTTCCGAGCCATATAACGGAAAGCTCATGTGAGCTAAGTAACAGGAAGCTCTTACGAGCCAAATATCAGGAAGCTCATGAGAGCCAAGTATCGGAAGCTCAAGAGAGCTGTGGTGTGTCTGCAACACATGCAAGATCACAACCATATCGGGAACCCTAATGACATGTCATTTGTATCCTTCGAATTTCTAAGGTTCAAACGGGACTCGATAATTATCGGATATGTGATCATAATTACACATGGAAATTTGTACAAATCACACACAAAAACATTCAATTTTGAAACATATAAATATACAATTTAGTTACACGAACTTACCTCGATAAATATATATAGATACGAAGGCTACTAATCGATACTTTTTCTTTGCCTCGATCTAACTCTGTATTAGGTCTATCCGGATCTATACGAATGAATTTAACTCAATTTAATATAATTCATATTCAATTTAATCCAACACACATCTTTGGAAAAATTACTATATTGCCTCTATACTTTAATTAATTACAATTTAGTCCCTAGGCTCGAAAAATGAAATTCATACAATTTAATCCTTATTCAAGCCTAGCCAATTTTCATACATATCAATAGCAGCCCATGTATTTCACAAAATTTAGAATTTTTCCATAATTTTTTTATCTTTTCAATTTAGTCCTAATTGATAATTTTATCAAAATTCTCTTTACAAAATTTGTTTATCTAACAATAACTTTTCATTTTCTATCATAAAACTTCAAAATTCAACTATACTCATCCATGAATTGTTTTGCAAATTAATCCCTGAGATAGTTAGATTAAGCTATTACGATCTCGTAAACATAAAAATTATTAAAAATGAGACTAAAATACATACCTAATTAAGCCAAATAAGTTTGCTAGAACTCAAGCTTCCATGGCTAGGGTTTCCATATTCTTTATGAAAGATGATGAGAATGAGTGATAATAATAATTACTTAATTCATTTATCATCATTATTTTATTAACTTTCCAAAATTAACCTTACTAATTTATTAAATTTCCATTGATGAATAATTATTCTTATCTACTAACTATTCTAAATGGTCTATTTGCTATATAAGGACCTCCAATTTTAAATTCTATAGCTATTTGATATTTTTAACTACTAGAATTCAATTTTCACACTTTATACAATTTAGTCCTTTTTAATCAAGTTAGGCATGTAAACGGTAAAATTTCTTAACAAAATTTTCATATGATATTTCTATCATACTGTAGACCATAAAATAATATTAAAATAGATTTTCTTCCAACCTCAGATTTGTGGCCCCAAAACCATTATCCCAATTTCACTGAAAACGGGTTGTTACACAAGTTATCTCCCCAATTAGACTTATAGGCAACATAATAGTCTTAACATGAGTCTTTTGCTTAGCCTAACCTCATAGATTATAAACAATTTAGATTACATACTGATCTAAGTTATCTTCTTGCATTATAATGTGACTATATAATGAAACTTAATATTAGTTAAACCTTAGGTAATCAATGAACTAAAATTTATTTGTTCATTTTACTTTACACGAAAAAACCATTGAGAATAATTATACAAAGAATATTCAAAAACATTTGGTAATTTTTATTTATTCAATTAGTTCAAAAATATTACAAGTAGAAAATACTAGATTAACTACACTCAAGACTATTAAGCTTGATATACACCAAGAGGGGAGTTGAATTGGTGTTTTAAAATTTATAAGAAAGATGAAAATAAAAAAACAACAGAATAATTTATAGTGGTTCAGCTTCAAGGATTTCCCAAATTCACTAATTTGAAACCTTTTTAGGATAAGATTTAACCCTTGCAATCACTATCTTTTAAATGGGCAATATAGAGCCATTTCCCTTAAGGCTTTCAAAACCTTAAGTAAACATTCACAAAGATTATAAATATGTTGGATCTAGTGTCTTAATAGTATTTTTTTGGTCTATATACACTTGTATTTTTTTCGAACAAATTAGTTAATAAAATTAGTCATGAATTACATTAATGACCTTTGTATATTGTCCTCACGTGATTTTTGCATGTAAAGCCAAATAGAAGCAAATATTAGCTCACTAGTTGTCTAATGTTTAACTAATACTAAGCGGTATTACGTGGTCAAATCGCAATACGGAAAAGACATCTTATATTAGTAGATAAACCTAAACATGTTCTTTATTAAATCAGAAATGAGCAAGCCGATGAAAGACTAATATATCATCTATCAAGTCCAATTAGGAAGATGCTTTGTCTTAGGCATCAGAACGGATGACTTCTAGAAGATAGAGACATAGATGTGACTGACTGGACTGATAGTACATAGTACTGGACCCAACCAGAATAGATCCTGAATTCATTTATAGATTTATTCACTTCTGACGTTCATAGTGTGGCATACATTAATCCTAAGTGGATGATGGACTATATATGTGTGACTTGTATACTTTGATGTAAGTAAAAGCCTGAGTTCAAATGGATAAGGAACCAAAAGCTGGTGCGTTGGGTGTACGACTTCTACAGTATGTAGCATCATTCACAATAGTGGAATTCATAACCCAAACCATGGGTAAATGATATCCTCTCATTGGCATTACATGATAGATGAAAAGTAAACATGGCCACGGTACTATAGTATGTAATTGGGGAGAGCTCAGTCACTGTACTATAGTGGAATAAATGACTTAATTACTATATGATAATAATTGGCTTTTCATAAAGGAAGATGCAATAGTTGCCATGAGATAAAATAAGATTATACTGAGAGAACGGATTTATCCCAAAGAGATTAAGGATATCCTATGAGGGTAACATACTTATGACAAGGTCATTGGATGAGCACTAATCGAGTAGTTTTTATAATAGTATGTAATTGGGGAGAGCTCAGTCACGGTACTATAGTGGAATGACTTCGTGACTAAATGAGTTTATAATTAATGGGTGAAAAGTTGGAACTTAATTATAAATCATTTGAGCCCTAATTACATATATCCAATTGGTCCCTCCACTAGCTCATTAAATTTAGAAATGAATTGCATGTTGAATCAAATGAAAAAAAATGGATATAAATAATAAAGTTAGAGAAATTAATATGGTTTCTCATAAGTATGGAAATAACCTGAGAATTAATTTAATTTTTTTGGATTATTATTTAACTAAATAATTGAAGTTCGAACATGAAATTAAATTAATTGGTCATTATGAATCCACTGAATGTAGAAAATTAAATATATTTTCTCATAGATTCTTTTATGGTAAAGTTGCCATAAATTTAACGGAATAAGAATTTTGTTGAGAAAATTATTTAATTAGAAAATTAATTTAATAAATAATGTTTATTTTGAAAAATAGAAAAACATGTATTGAGTTGGATTAAATTATAAAGTGTTGGGTTAAAAGTCTAGGAAGCACATATAATTGAACCTAATACAAGAGAGGCTCGAATCTCCATCATAATACATATGAGAGGAAACACACTGTAACATCCTTTACCCGTATTCAACGCCGACACATGATACGAGGCATTACTAGACTTATACGCAATCAACCATAAAATACCGGGACCTGATTTTCCACTTAAATTTAAATCTTTTCGTAACACCTCTTAAACAAACCTACGAGGCCTAAATCACACATTAGAAATGGTTCGGGATCAAATCGAACTCTTTTAAAGATCTCTAGAAAGACTTAGAAAATTTTCATTAAATGTAACAGCCCTATTTTGACCCTAATCGAAAAAGTGGTTTAAGGACCACAAATCCGAGTCTGAAAAAAATTTTAAAATTATTTTCAGTGTTTATTATGTGTGAATTTGCTTGTGTTAAATTTTCGTGTTTTAATTTCGTCGTTTAAGTGTCCGATTAAATAAAAGGACTTAATTGCGTAAAATGTGAAATTTGCTAATTGATGTGTAAGTGCTAATTTGCTAATGACTTTTTAATATTAGGTCCTTAAAGGGAAAATAGTCCATTTTAGCTATAGTGGACGGCATATGGTCTAAAATGACCTTAATTTATATGTTAAAATTATTAAATATAAAAGGATAAATAAGTTATATAATAATAAGTTAATATATATTAAGAGATAACAAATTAAAAGCCAGGTTCTCATTCTTTCATCACCGAATAGAGAAAAGAAAAAAAGAAAAAAGAAAAGTTTGAGGCATTCGACACCTATTTAGCTTGATTAAGGTATGTTTCGGTTTCGATTTTTGATAATTTTTACGTTTTTGAGATCGTTGCTAAGAGATGTACAAAACCATGTCTTAATTTTTGTTTGTGATGATGATTTTGTGTTCCATTGATGATACCTTGTGGTTTTTGATGTTTGATGATGAAATATGAAATATATGTGTTAGATTAATAAGTTTTGTCTTTGAATTTTTGATGAAATTGAGTAATTTGGACTAAATTGCAAAAATAAATTTTTAAGAGACTAAAATGTGAAATAAATGAAATGTGTAGGCTTTTATGGACACTAGGAATATTCGGCCCTTAAGGAGTGTAGTCAAATTTTGTGTATTTTGTGTTTTGTGCAAAAAGGACTAAATTGTAAAAAGTGTGAAATATTAGGGAAAAATTGTAATTTGCCAATTTATGTGTTTTTAGGCTAAATTGAAGAGAATGATGTTTAAATAAGCTTAATTTGAATATGTTTAGATCAAGAATTAAAGAAATCGGATTTGGATAGGGGAAAAAACAAAAGTGGTCGAGTAGCCGATTTAACAGTCGACGACATCCGAGGTAAGTCAATAAGCATTTAAATGTGGTTATATCTATGAATATATATTTGTTACATAACCAAAATGAATTATTTGAATTATTTATGCTATGGCCGAATGTGATTGTGGTGATTTGCTATATTCCGAGCTTGATTCGATCGAGTTTCGAAGTCTGTAAGCCCCGTACGAACCTTAGGAATAGATAGGATACATATGTCATGACATAAGATATCCGATAAGTGTTATCGTGTAAGACCACGTTTGGGGCATTGGCATCGACTTGTGTTTACGTGTAAGACCCTGTCTGGGACAGTGGCATCGATATGTGATTACATGTAAGACCACGTCTGGGACGTTGGCATTATACGAGCTTCCGACTATCCGCATATCCTTTTTAATTTCAAATGGTTCAACGGGCATGTGTAAGTGAAGGCCAATGTGAAATTTGAATTAAAAGAACTCAGGTACGTATATAAACCATGTTATGAAAAGAAAGGTAAGTTATATGTTTAGTTCATTGTACAAAGGTTAATGTATAAACATGTGAACTATGTATAAGTTTATAATATTGGGTATTCGGCCAAAGGGTGTTATGTGTGACTTTGATATTGAAATTTGAGTAATTATTTGTAAATGTGTATGATTTAACTAATTAATATAACTTTGTATATTTGATGTTGCTAAGTTGGTTGTTATTAATTTGCTTATGACTTACTAAGCTTAAATAGCTTACTCTGTGTTTTTTTTTCTATTTACCTTTGCTTTTATAGATTTTGGATATGTTACGAGCTCAGGGATCGTCAGCAAGACTAAGTTAATTTTGAATATATGTCATGTATAGCATAGTAAAAGGTTGAATATGGATTAAGTACTTTTGTATGTAATTAATAGCCATGCAAAAATGGCTTATCTTCTTTGAAAATGAGCTTATATTATGCCTATTTGATTAAGGTATATGTTCATGGTAAGTAAGCATGTATGATGTTTTATAATTAGACTTGTTGAATTTAGGTATGTGATTAATACTTGTATTTTGGTTATGTTTTGTACGATGGATTGAATTAGTTAAGGTATGGACTTGAACCGAATGTATACATGGATATTTTAGCTATGGGTAAGTGATTATTATATTATGGACATGTTGAATTCGATTAGGTGTTATATATATATATGTTCGAATACAACAAAAAGGTATGTGGTCATATTAGTCATCAAGTCTTGGATAATTGGGATTGAAATGATAATGTTAAATACATATGTATTCAGCAATGATATGAAATTATGATAGATGTTTAAATGTGATGTACATGAATTTAGTTTTGTAATTAGGTTATGAAATTTGTATTGGTAAATGGTAAATGTTAGATGTAATTTTGGTTTGTGAAATAATGGATATGTCTCATGATTAATTGGTTATATAATGTGATAAGAATTTGATTAGAAAATTATGTATGTATTTATATAGTTATTCGGCTATACTTGGTTGAAACATTGATGGTTGTTAATGAATTGTTCTTTATAAGATATTTGTGAGATTATGGAAAAGTGATTAGTATGTTAAATAAGAATATGTGTGTATTAATTTTGAAAGGTAACATAATTAGGTATAACATTTACCTGTTTAAATGGTTGTTGTATAATAAATTATTCAAGTTGTTTAGTGTGATACTTGAACAATACATGGAATGAGTGACTAAACATGTGCTTTATTTGTTTAATGAATGATTAAGCATAAGGTTAGTTTGATAGTTGTTTGATAAATGAAATTGAAATAATGAATGTCTTATTGTTTAGTAAGTATAAGATGATAAATATGTTTGAATTTATGAAGATTAGTATGGTTTGATTTGAATAGAAAATGTGCAACCTCATTCTATTTGGATGATTCAATACATAAACGCTTGCTTTGATTTGAATGTTAAGTATGTGTCTTTGATCTGAATGCTAAGTATGTGAATATAATATGTTATGTAATGATTATTTTTACTCTTGAATGTACCTGATATGTATATTTTAAATAAATAAATATATATGTCTGTTTTGAGTTGTGTTTTATTCGGTAATGCTTCGTAACCCTAATCCGGCGACGGATATGGGTTAGGGGTGTTACATTAAACAATCCACACGCCCATGTGGAGGAAGGGACACGCCCGTGTGGCATATCACATGCTCGTGTTCCACACCTGTGTGGAATTATTTCCTAATTTGAACCTACAAGGTTTTTTACATGGTCAGACACATGCCCGTGTCCCTCACAAGACCACGACATGCCTGTGTGCAAAAACCTTGGCATTCTATTTTTGACGTCATCACCCCATAAATGTCACACGGCCAAGGCACACACCCGTGTCCTTAGACCGTGTGGCGAATTAAATTCCTAATTCAGGTGCAGACTTCACACGGCCTGGGCACACGCCCATGCCTAAAGCCGTGTCCTCTACACGATTGAGACACACGGCCATGTCTCCACCCGTGTGGTTACTACTGAGCATACTGACTTGCAATCTTAGCATGCAGAGGGGACACACAGCCTAACAACAAGCCCATAGGGCTGACCGTGTGTCACACACGGCCTAGACACAAGCCCGTGTGCCTACCTGTGTAGACAAGAATGAGGCTATTTACCAAGCCTTTATTGCCACCCCTACTTGCACAATTATAAACCATATTAAGCAACTAACTCATTCATGCATAAATACTCTAATTAAACAACCATACATCTTGCACATTCATGAATAACATCATCTTTTCATAAATTAATATGAAAGAGCCATCAGCTATGGCCTTATATAAAAGAATTCATTCACAAATGAGCCAACACCTTTGGCCAAAACAATGTGACATTTCAACTAAGTCTAGTCCCTATACATGCCATACTCAAAATTCTAAATCTAACTATACCAAGGTGTGCTGATAGTGTAGGTGATCTTCTGATTATCTCCGTATCTCGAGCTGGCTCTTCGACACTACAAAACAAGGGACAATAAAAGGGAGTAAGCTTTAAGCTTAGTAAGTCTATATGTAAACAATAAGTGTCATACCACATACTATGTAAAAACAATTCATATCCTCATAATCAAGCTTACTCATTTCAAACCTTACCACATCCCCAAACACATATCATAAACATGGCTCACATATACTTGCACTTATACCCTGCACTCATCACCACAAAGCCACACGTAATTTCACTTAGACAAGTTTCTTGATGAACACTTCGGAATAATGTTAGGTACTTGGTGGTTTCGCACACAGCCTACCATTTAATAAGTAATGAGGTGGTATCGCACACAACCCACCAATAATCACATGTCTATGGTGGTATCGCACATAGCCCACCAATGATAATAAATACGATGGTATCGTACACAGTCCATCATTAATAAACAACAAAGTGGTATCGCACACAATCCACCAATAATTACACATTTACGGATATTTATCCGTACCAATATTCCTATCCCGAAGGTGTATCTGAGAATTCCCTCATTTTCTACCATTTTCAATAAATCTCACCAATAACATTTACATCCGCACCATGATTAATAGGTAAAAACCTACGTAATAAGGATGTATCGTTTACACATAAACTTACCTCGATACAAAATATGCCAGTTTTCAATTTAGTCCGTAACCTTGCCTTTTCCCTGGTCAAGGTCGATTCCATGTTCTTCTTGATCTATAATGAAATTTTAACTCATTAAATCTCCAAATTATTCAAAACGTTTCTAAATTTCTATTTTGGAAAAATTACTATTTTGCCCCTATACTTTTACAAAATTACACTTTTGCCCCTAGGCTCGTAAAATGAAATGTGTTCATTTCTCATATATTCAAGCCTAGCTGATTCATTTTCTCTCTTATAGCAACTCACAATTTCAATTATTTCACAATTTATCATCTATTTTATAACCTTTACAAAAAGGTCCTTTTAAGTGTTTTCATGGAAACACCCTTCACAAAAGTTGTGTATTTAACGCCCAAGATTCATTTTCTTTCATAAAAACTTAGCAAACAACATAAGCACTCTCATGGTAACACCCTAAACTTTCAACCATTTTGCAAAATAGTCCCCTCTTTAATTAGCTTAAGCTTTAGGGGTTCCAAAAACACAAAAATCATCAAAATAACCATCAAGATGACTTACTTGTAAGAGGATAGCTTGGCTGAAATTTTAAGCTTCAAAAACCCCTATTCTTGCTAGAATTTTCAGTGGAAGAAGAAATGGGAATAGGAAAAGATGATAGCTCTTTTATTTTATCTTATTTTATTCATTTAGTCACCTAATGTCACCAAACATTGACCAAATTTAAAAATCTTGTCCCCTTGGCCGTCCATCACCCTTAGGAAGGCCTATTTGCACATTAAGGGCCTCCAATTAAAATTCTATAGCTATTTGGCACCTTTAGCTTGTAAAATAGAACTTTCGCATTTTATGCGATTTAGTCATTTTTCACAATTTAGAATACAATCACTAAAATTAATGCACCAAAATTTTCATGCATTAATATAATCATGATATAACACATATAATAATATTAAAAGCAATTTCTCTGGTCTCAGATTAGTGGTCCCGAAACTACTGTTCCAACTAGCCCCAAAATCGGGCTGTTACACACACACACACCATATTAGCCTCTTTCTCTTTGAACTAGGGGATTGTTTTTCTATTAAATAGGCTTTAAATGAATTCTATTAATTCAACTAGGGTTTCACTTCCTTTCTCTCTAAATAGATGGCAACGGTAGTGCTAAAAACACAATAAGTTATACATAACTTTTAAGATATTGCTATTCTGCCCGAAAACAGTCAGAATTTATCTTTAAGTATAAATTCTAATTTTAGGGAATAACAATTTACTAATTTCTATAAGAGAGGCTTTCCTACTGAAAGTAAGAAAACATTTTTGATTCTTTGTTTGATTCAAATTTGTTCGAGCCCACACTCGAAGTAGTTCGTGGTATGACAATAACGGAGAAGGTTGTTCGGTTGAAAGCCGGGAACGATAAGTATCCGTTTAGCCCAAAACACAGATGTGATTTTGGGAAAAAATTATTTTTATAAATATCATAAATTGACTCGGTTTTCAAATTTTTTATTTTTCCACTGTGCAAGAAAACTGTTTTTGAACCGGATGTTTTCCAACAATATAAGATTAAGAATGAATTACTACATTTAGAAGGTAGATATACAACAATTAAGCTCTTTCGCAGTACAAGATAACGCTCGAAGGAATGAATTACAATACAACAATATCGGATGTTTTTCGATTATGATCATGAATATTCGGCACTTCTCGCCATACAAGTGATGTCTCCAAATTGTCAGAGCAAATACAATAGCAGCTAGCTCTAAATCATGCGTCGGATAATTTTTCTCATGTGGTTTTAGCTGCCTAGAGGCATAAGCAATTACTTTGCCTTCCTGCATAAGTACACAACCCAATCCATTCAAGAATGCATCACTGTAAATCACAAACTCTTTACCTGGTTCCGATTGTACTAGGACAGGAGCTTCAGCCAACAATGCCTTTAACTTGTCAAAACTTTGCTGACATTTTTCAGTCCATTCAAATTTGACATCTTTCTATAGTAATCTCGTCAGTGGGGTAGCTATCATGGAAAATCCTTCTACAAATTGTCTATAATAACCAACTAATCCCAAAACCTTTTAACCTCAGATACATTCTTAGGAGGCTTCCACTCAACAATGGCTGAGATCTTGCTCGGGTCAACTCTAATACCTTCACCTAAGACAATGTGTCCAAGAAATCTGACTTCTCGGAGCTAGAATCACTTTTGCTAAACTTGGCATACAACTGATTATCTCTTAAAGTCTGTAAAACAGTTCTCAAATGCTCTGCATGCTCAGCCTCATCATGAGAATAAATCAAGATATCATTAATGAATATGACTACAAACTTATCCAAGTAAGGTCTGAAAATTCGGTTCATTAAATCAATGAAAACGGCAGGAGCATTAGTCAAGCCAAATGGCATCACAAGGAACTCATAATGACCATACCTAGTCCAGAAAGCAGTCTTCAGAACATCTGACTTTTTAACTCGCAACTGGTAGTATCCAGATCTCAAATCTATCTTAGAGAACACAACGGCTCCCTTCAATTGATCAAATAAATCATCAATTCTAGGCAGTGGATACTTGTTCTTAATTGTTACCTTGTTAAGTTGCCGATAATCTATGCACAATCTCATCAAACCGTCTTTCTTTTTCACAAATAGAGCTGGTGCACCCCAGGGTGAATAACTAGGTCTTGCGAAGCCTTTATTAGTTAATTCCTGCAGCTGAGCTTTCAATTCTTTCAATTCCAACGGGGCCATTCTATATGGAGTAATAGAAATGGGTGTGGTACCTGGAATCAACTCAATACCAAACTCCACTTCTCTAACAGGAGGCAAACCTGGTAATTCTTCCGAAAACACATCTGGATACTCGCATACCACTGGCACTGACTCAATTTTCAGCTTTGGATCTTTAGTGTTTAACACAAAAGCAACATAAGCTTCATACCCCTTTCTCAAACATTTCTGAGCAGACATAATAGAAATCATAGCAATTGAACTATCTGACTCATCTGAGTTAACCCGAAAATTTCACCAGTTTCACATTTTAGCTCGATGAATTTCTTCCCACACTTCACTATCACATTATGTGCAGTCAGCCAATCCATACCAAGGATCACATCAAACTCGTCAAACGGCAATAGCATGAGACCAGCCGGAAAACAATGACCTCTAATTATTAAAGGGCAATTTCTACATACTTTATCTACTAACACATGCTTGCCTAATGGATTCGATACTTTAATCACAAATTCTGTAGATTCTATAGGCATACTTATACTAGGCATCAATTTCAAACAAATATAGGAATGGGTCGAACCCGAATCAATCAAAGCAACAACATTAATATCATGTAGAGAAAATGTACCCGTAATTACATCGGGAGAGGATGCCTCTTCATGAGCTCGGATGGCATATGTCCTGGAAGGTGTTCTAGCCTCTGATCTCGTAGCTGGGTCTCTCATCACACCTTTACTGCTAGCTTCACTTTTGATATTTCTCGAAGGTCTACCTCGATTAGCACTGTTGGTCTGTCTAGCACTCTGAAATTTTTCTTCCTTAGCTTTCTCCGGACAATCTTTAATAAAATGCTCACGAGAACCACACCTGAAACAAGCTCGGCTAACCACCCAACACTCACCGTGATGTTGCTTATCACAATGCTGACACTCGGGTTTATTAAACCTCATATTACCCACACTTGTCATTGAAGTAGCTTGGGCTTTAGAACCCGAATATGATCCCCACGGTCTCGGTGCGAATATCCAGCTGAAACAGTCAATCGAGGATTCATCTCTTTGAAGTTCTTTGATTGCGATTGGGACGACTTGCTCATCAGTCTCTTTCTTGTATCTCGAGCCTCGATAGCAGCTTTCTTTCTTTCTTTGTTTAATTCTTCAGCTTTAAGGGCTCAGTCGACCAATACCACAAATTCTTTCAATTCCAGAATTCTCACAAACACTTTAATGTCCTCATTAAGCCCATCTTCGAATCTCTTACACATGATAGCCTGAGTGGACATGCACTCCTGGGCATACTTACTAAGTCTAACAAATTCGCGTTCATACTCTGCCACAGACATCTTGCATTGCTTCAATTCAAGGAACTCTTTCCGTTTCTGATTAATAAACCGCTGACTTATGTATTTCTTTCTAAATTCTTCCTGGAAGAAATCAAAAGTAATCCTTTCTTTTGGCACCACTGCTACTAAAGTCTTCCGCCAATGATAGGCCGAATCTCTCAGAAGTGATACAACACATTTTAAACACTCCTCTAGTGTACACGAGAGCTCATCAGATACACGGATAGAATTTTCGAGCCAAAACTCCGCTTTCTCAATATCATCATCAATATTTGCTCTAAACTCTTCTGCTCCTTACTTTCTAATTTTATCGACCGGAGGCTTGTTCATTCTTACCAAATCCATGCCTTGGGGAGCTACGGGAACGGTCTGAGGTATGAAAGGGGGTGGGGAGGTTGAACATTCAGATTTGCTTGAATAAACTCAGTATACGAGTTATTCATCATTTGGAGGAAGGCTTCCCGAGCCCTCTCTTCCTACCCACGCGTTTCAAATATATCTTCTACTGGCACGGTCCCTTGCGCGGGAGCCAGCGCATTACTTTCAGCATCGTCAGTAGTAGCTCGGTCAGGATCCATTTACTATATAAAAAAATATTTTAAATTGTCAAGAGTCATCACACTATCACAGTATTTTTATGGCATGTATAGCTAGACTTTTACACACTATGTTAGTCCGAGAACCGACTAAACCATAGCTCTGATACCACTAAATGTAACACCCCTTACCCGATTCCTTCGCCGGAACAGGGTACGAGGCATTACCAGACATTATCCACACAATTGTACAAAATTTAATATGTAAAATCCGTATAAACTTAAAATTTTTTCCATACATAATCATCACATTCTCATTCAGCCAATTCAAGCATTAACATAAACATATAACTTGACTAATATTGAACATTATCCATACCTATAAGCAAAATAAACCATCAATTTTTTTTAAAGGCCATTATTTTAGCCCAATTCATTAGTACAAGTAACAAAACAATTAAGCCTTCTATACATACCATAATTCAAAAAATATTGTTTTCAAAATACCAAAAGAAGGCTGATAGTGTGGATGGATCTCCAACAATCACCGAATCCCGAGCTAGCTTGATGACACTATAGGACAAGGAAAAGAAAAGAGAGTAAGCATATAGCTTAGTAAGTAAGTATGTAAATAATAAATAATGGATTTAACATGTTTACAGAATAACACAATCATATCTATATTCAAAGTCACTATTTTTTTTTCAAGTTCGGAGCAAGCTGTCATTTCGAGTTGCAGTCACTAAATTATTTTTATCTGGAGCTATGAAACTCCAAATTAAGATCCGTAAATTTTCCCTGAAACTAGACTCACATATCTTGTTACCATAAAATTTTAATAATTTTTTGTTTAGCCAATTAGTATATTTTATTCTTCAAAGTCTCCCCTATTCTAATATCTAACAATTCCGACCATTCTTCGCTAAAATTTAATTATATTTCTGTACAGAATTCAAATGATGTTCTAGTTTGCTTCTTCTGAAAATTGACTCATTAAGGAATCTAACCATATAAATTATATCCCAAAATTATTTTTTTACAATTTTCAATGATTTTTCCAAATCAAAACAGGGGATCTCAAAATCACTCTAAACCAGTCTCACAAAAATCTAAATATATCAAAATAAAGAATTTCTTTGCTTTCTCTGTTTCTTTCATATGAAAATAGACTCAATAATATTTAATTTCATATCTCGTTCAACTACTAATTCCATTTTTACCATTTTTGGTGATTTTTCAAAGTTACTCTACGGCTGCTATCCAAAACTATTTTATTTTTAAATTTACTCTTTCATAATTTCAGTTACTCCATTTCCTCTTACCGAAAGTTCGCTCAAATATCGAGCATATTGTTCATAAATTTTCACACTTATACCTGCACTTATCCATCACTTAGTCTTATTCAATTACACGTAGTTATTACATAGTCACATGTATTTTCACTTAGTCAATTCCCCGTTGAACTCATCGGAATAATAACAGATACACGGTGGCTTGGACATAGTACCACCCTTGTACCTGAAGCTATCTGGTGCACATAGTAGCCTGCACTTAGTACTACACATGTGACCAAAACCATCACTTACACATAGTGGCCTATACTTAGTACCACACATGTGATCGAAGCTATCGGGTACGCATAGTAGCCTGCACTTAGTACTACACATGCGACCTATCCGTCTGGTACACGTAGTAGCCTCCACTTAGTACTACACATGTGACCAAAACCATCTCGTAGCTCTCTTGTACACATAGTGGCCTGCACTTAGTACCACACATGTGACCTAGCTACCTCATTCGTATCTTTTCTATTCCGAAGGTTCAACCGGGAATTCTCACTTTTCAACATTTTACCATTTCATCCATAATCAATCACAATTCATAATTTACATCAAATAATTACTCCATATTCAACCATATCTCATATAATATAACAAAATATTAAAACATAAATAAAAATAGTGTATTATTTACATACAAACTTACCTCGGTGCAAAATATGACAAATTTGCAATTTAGTCCACAACCTTTTCTTTTCCCCGATCAAGGTCAATTCCTCGTCTTTCTTGATCTATAATAACACATTTAACTCATGAAATACTCACATTATTAATTTAGTCCAAAAATCACACTATGACAAAATTACATTTTTGCCCCTAAAGTTTCACGTATTTACAATTTTGCCCTAATACTCGAAAATTTAACTTCAGCCCTGATTCTTATGTTTTATAACATGGGATCATTTTTCCCTTCTATGGCAATATCAAATTCTCACTCTAACATGTACTTAGGAACATTAGTATTTTTACCGATTATGTCGTTTTACTCGTTTTCACGTAAAATCGCTTAGCAAAAGTTGTTTAACATAATTTCAGCCTTCATTTTCTATCATAAAACATCAAAATAAACACATTTCACCGATGGGTATTTTTCCAAATATGAACCCTAAGTTAAATTATTGCTAGAATAAGCTAAACCAAGTTACCGGGATTCTAAAAACGTAAAGAACATGAAAAACGGGGCTTGGATTGAGTTACTATGGAGCTTGGAAGCTTGGAAACCATAGCTATGGGGTCCGCCCTTGAAGTTTCGGCCTAAGGAAGAAGATGAGCATATTTTGCCATCTTTTTCCCTTTTTAATTTCTTTTTATTACCAAATGATTAAATTACCCTTCATTAAAAACTTTGGTTCTTTCTACCTATATTTGTCCATTTTTGTCCATGAATGCCTAATGGTATAAATACCATTCAAGGACCTCTACTTCAATTATGCTCTTCAATTAAATCCTTTAGTATCTAGAACTCTCATTTATCAACTTTTACAATTTAGCCCTAATAAGCAAATTAGACATGAATTTCATAAAATTTTCTATCAATACTCTAACACATGCATCCAATCAATTAGTAAATCATAAAAATTAATCAAAATAAACTTTTCTATCTCGGATTCATGGTTTCGCAACCACTATTCCGTTTAGGCCCTATTTCAGGATGTTACAATTATCCCTTGAGATATGGCCTGTTGTGTCGAGACTTGACTCAAATTGTCTCGAGACAATGCTTCCCTAGAGCAAATTTTACATTTGATGTAGTGTGTCTCGAGGTCATATGTCTTGAGACATTGCTGTGTAAGTATATTTTCAAGGCTTAGGAACATTTTAAAGGACATGAGAGTGCTCAAAAACTTTTGTAAAAAAGATTAAGTCATTTAGAAACTTTTTTTTGAGTTTGTAACGCTTGAAAATAGATTTAAATATGATCAAAATAATTTGTGCAGATTTTGTCAATTGAATTAATTTAGAATTAATTTTTTATATCAAAACATTTGAAAATCAAAACTAACGAAAACAAATACTAAGAATATACATGTCAAAGGAATAGACAATCCACATATATATATTTAGTAAAGGCTTTGGTTTTAACATATATGTTAAATATTAAATAACTAACTATCAATATTTATTTATTTAATTTCATTTCAATATAGAAATTATTAAAGATAATTATAAAAAATTAAATAAATATGTGATAATTTTTTATTCAATTAGTTCAGAAAATTAGAATGAAAAATTAATTACACTTTGAATATAAACCCTAACAATATGCAGGTAAAAGGAAAAAATTGTCTGCATTGGAAAATTTCCTTTTTTGCCAAGGTTTTGGTTTTAATATACATACATATATAAGATATAAGAATACATAAACATATTTGTCAAAAAAAAATACATATGCATATAATAAAAATGTAAAATTAATTTCAAGAAATTACCACAAATTTAGGAAGAAATGATTTTTTTTGCACATTTAATACTTTAAAAAAATCAAATATAGCATTCAATGATTAAAATATAAAAAAGCAAGAATTTGACTATCCGCATATAAATATTACTTTTTTTATGAGAAAATTTTATTCTTTTATCTTTTATAGTAAATAAAAGTACATGCCTAAAATTTAGGAATGTATAGGGATGGAGGCCTCCTCAAGCAGAGATTTATGGACATTTTCCTCTAGCAGTCTTCTTACATACTGTGGTGGACCTGTGAGAATGACTAATTGATTTAATTTCTCTACTTCTGCCTTGGCCAAACAATCAACCACCTTGTTACTCTCTCTTAATACATGTCTAAACTTTACTTTTCAATCCTTAGAGCACCATTCATGTATTAATTAAACTTATGCAATGTTACTAATTGATGTAAAACCATTTTGAATAGTATCAATTAACATGGCATTATCACAATCAACCTCTACCTGAGTGAAGCCCTTTGACCAAGCCAACTTCAAGCCTTCAACAACCACTCATGCCTCAATCTGGAAAACATTGGACACCTTTGTTACCATATAGAAACTCATCAACCAATTTCCGCTTGAATCTCTCATTACTCCCCCTATTGTCGCTTTGGTATTGCTTATTGACACTGATCCATCAATTTTAATCTTAATCCAGTCAGGATCAAGACGCTGCCACCCTTGTTCTGTTTTAAAAAAACATGCCAATTGTTCCATGTTACCACTAAAACCAAAAGACTTTACCCAAGCAAGAGCCAAGGCAATGAGTTCATGGCTACTTCTACTAACATTATTAAAAATGAATTCATTACGACTCTTCCAAAGAAACCAGGTCATAATTGAGAAAAAAGTTGGTCGTTCGCCCTCGTCAATTCTTAGATTCCCTTCGTTCGTGATATTCCAGTGTATCCAACACCCAACATGTAAATTGAAGAAAACATTCCATTTAATACTAGGAATTAATGACTTCCACATAGACTAAGCGAAACCACAATATCTCACAACATGAATTGTTGATTCCACTGCCTTACCACATTGTTCACAAAAAGGGGAAGAAATTCATACCTCTTTGTATGCACTCCTCATTAGTCAAAAGTTTATTCCAGACAAGTAGCTACAAAAAAGTTTGTACCCTTTGAGGTGCCTTCATTTTCCAAATAACTTTGTCATTCTCAAATTGATTAGGACTAGTAGTATAACAAAAATGCTTATATGTATCTTTGAAGGAGAAATTTCAACTGCCATCCACTTTTAAGAAATATGATCTATCCTCGAACCCCTTAATGGAGGATTAAAAACTTGCACTTGATCTACCACATTCCTAGGGAGAAATTGTAACACCCCTAACCCGTATTTGACGCCAAAACAGGGTTACAGAGCATTACCAGACTTATAATCGAACAAACAGACATTTTATGTTCTTCTCACATTCAAATCAAAAACCATTCATAATCAATCATAAAGTCCTTTATATGGGTCATCGAGGCCTAAAATAAAGATTAGAATCAAGTCGGGACTAAACCAGAAGCTCAGAGAATTTTTCGTGAAATCACATAATTTCTCCTAAGTGTAGGGGACACATGCCCGTGTGGCCAGGCCGTGTGGCTCACACGGCCAAGTGACATGCCCGTGCCTCAGGCCGTGTGGGCATTCGATGTGAGGCACACGGTCGTTGTAACATCCTAAACATGGGCCTGCGCATTAATGTGATAGTTTAATATGTTAAATTGAGATTTTAAGGATCGGGCTGACTTTTTAATTAAATATATGGATTAGGGTTTAAATTAGTGCTTTGGGTATTTTAAAGTGATATATTGGGCTTTAAAAATTTGGGTTAGGTGGCTAATACATGGTGTTAGCTTATAATTTAAGTAGATAGTTAATTAACTGACAAGCTGGGCTTGTGGCCCAAAGAATTAAGGAGCTTTAAGTGGGCATAAGGTGGCGTCATAAGGAAGAAAGAGTTTGGGCCTAGTATGGCCACTTAGAGCCTAAAATTTTAAGACAAAAATTTGGCACTTACAAGCCCTAGGAGTGGACGGCACACTAGCTACAAAATAGGGATTAAAATTCTTTTATTTTCTTGATAAATAGGAAGATAATGAAGAGAAAGATGAGGGCTATTTTTTTTTGAGAGATAAGGATTGGGTTATCGTGTAAGATAAAGGCTATCGGGAGAAGGGAAGAGTTGGCCAAGTTCCAACTCAGTGTGTGGATGATATGCCAAATTTCTCTATAAATAGGGAGTAGTATTCTTCAATTTTGGTATTTTGAAACCCTATTCTTCTCTCATTCTCTCACAAATTTCCAAGCCTTCCCTACAGCTTTCTCTTTTTCTTTTCTAAAAGCCGAATTCCTTTTGTTCATATTCTTTTCTCCATAAATTTGAATCTACAAGGAGGTTTCTATTTCCCGAAGGTGCACCATAAGCCACATACTCCTTAGTAATCCTGGTGAGTTTCGGGATTTTATTCTATGCGATTTCACTCTTTCTTTTCATTCAGATCTAATCCGAAACACTTATCTAAGGCCTGTCGATTTTCCCTCTCTGCTTTTAGTAGCCGAATCTGTCTCATTAAAAGTCTCCTGTGCCGATTTGGTGGAAAAAGCCGAAGGTAGGAAGGTGACGTTTCCTAGGGATTTTCGGGATTCGATAAATAAGGCTCTACGCTAAGGATAGTAGATTTTCGCGGTAACCAGGTGTGTAATACCTCCCCACCATCTAGATTTGCCTATTACTGTATGTTCATATGTTTTATATGTATTGATAAATGCCAAAATCTCGGTTTATTGATGAAAGCCCAAGGAGGGTAAAAGCGGATCCCCATGTTAGTAAATAATCTGTTTAAATGTTATAAGTAAAATGCTTGTATGTGATTGCATGGGTTGGGTTGATGAAAGGAGGAAGTTATACGCTATATGTGTAGCGGCTAATGCTGTAAACTGTTATACGGGCTTCGGCCATTAAATGTTATACGGGCTTCGGCCATTATATGTTATAAGGGCTTCGGCCATCATATGTGGATGAGCAGCATGACTACCATCATGGTGTGTAGCGGTGTGGGTCGATTGTAAAAATCCCCAATGGTGTGTACGGTTGGTACGGGGGTGTGTAGCGGATGGAAACCTAGGCAAACGGGTTGGGCCTTGCATATTATTTGTTATTAATTTTTATTATGATTATTACACTGTGTATTTTGTTTAATGGGCTTAAGGCCCAAACTCTAGTGGTGCATGAGGGTTGCACACTGAGTCTCGCGACTCACCCTTTTAATTAACATTTCAGGTGATACCTAGTGATTCGGACTGGGTTGGAAAGGAACGCAAGGTGGCCATGCAGAAGAATATGTAGATTTGGCAAAAAGAGACTCAAGTTTTATTTTATATTTTTAATTAATGGACTTCCAATCTCGTTATAATAAGGCCATGGGCTATTATGTTTTATTATGGGCTTCTATTACTTTAAGTCATTTAAGTTTTTATTTTAATTAAACTAAGGCATGTATATAAGTTTGGATTTTACTTTACAAAGCATCTTCTATTTAAAACATATTTGGGCTTTTCTGAAAATACGACATGTTTTGATAGAATTTTTCTTAGTGACATACCAGATCCGGTTGTAGTGTTTGGGCCGGGTTTGGGGTGTTACAATCGTGTCTTAGCTTGTGCCCCTACCCGTGTAACTCTCTGACTTGGGTCACACAGCCAAGCCACACGCCCGTGTGCTAAGCTGTGTGAACAATTGAATTTACATTAATTAGTTGCAGGGGTCACACGACCAAGACACACGCTTGTGTGCTAGGCCATGTGGACGAAAATAGACTATTTTCCAAGCCATATTTTTCACCCAACTTGGTACCAACCTAAACATTTCAATGTGCATATAAACATGGCATATTTGGACATTCAAAACCAATCAATAACAAGCTTATAACATCTTATAAGATCACACGCAACCATGATACTAATAGGCATCTTGATTGGCTACTTTAAACATGCCAATTTAAACTTCCAAAATTTATCTAAATGGTCAAACACATAAAGGAGACTTTGTGCTTAAAATTTAACATGCATACCATATCTCAATTTCAACCATTTGGTACACAAAATACCAATTCATAAACAAGACATTCACTTGGCAACCATACGCTATATATCATAAAGCCATTTACGCATGTTTACATAACAAAACATATACCATTTTCAAGCCAAATCGAATGGCTAAAATACAACAAGACATATAGACTACCATTAGCCAAAAATGACCTATACATGCCATTTTAACCAGAATTATAAAACCACAATACCAAAATAGCTGATAGATAGTGTGATGAAATCTCCGCCAACTTCCAACCTGAACGAGCTTCAGATATCTAAATACACAAAGAAATTAACACCAAGTAAGCATATATTGCTTAGTAAGTTCGTAATTCAAAAATAAAGCTTACCACTTCAATTTATAATCATAAGCCACTTTAGTCAATCCAACATATCTTGGCCTTAGCCTAAACAACATTGGCCTCTCAATTTTAATTATCACATAAACTAATAAACCATATCAAAACATCATAGCATAAGTACACACTACTTAAATGCATTCACCTTTTCAAGCATGTGTCTAAGCTTATTTTGATCATCTAATAATTCATACCTTTCCGTGCTTTTATAACAATTCTAATTGAAGCATTTAACGATCTTTCCTTCTTTTCATACCCGTTTAACCACAATTTAAGTAAGTAAAACAAGGCATATCATAACTCAATCTGGCCCGAAAGCCTAACACATAATCTTCAACCAAGTTAGCCATACCATGAATTCATATATCATAAAATGTATATCATTTCCACGTATTTTGAGTACATATCTGTACTAGTTCGTATTGAATTCATATAACCTTGTAACAACACTGTGCCCGTTGACCCACTTAGAATAATACTAGATAAGCGATTATCTCGCACACTATGTGCCAACATGTAAATCCATTTACCATTAATAGGTTCCATTTATTAGCTAAACACAAAAACAATCAATATTAGTATAAAATTATAACTTAACCAAATAAGATTCTAGTTCTTTTGATAATTCAAGTAACCTTACTGCAAGATCTATTAGCGACGTGGCACCTGGTGCTTAGCGGTAAACTGCAGAGGAGTTTGTGCCCAGCGCTAGTCTGTTTAACCGACGATATTGAATGTGAGCCCAGCTCTAGTTGGATAAACCAACAATATTTGCACCTAGTGCTAGTTGGATATACCGACAATAATAATTGTGAGCCCATCTCTAGTTGGATAAATCAACGATATTTGCACCCAGTGCTAGTCGGATATATCGAAAATTGTAAGTGTGAGCCCAGCTCTAGTTGGATAAACCAACTATATTTGCACCCAGTGCTAGTCGGATAAACCGACGATTGTGTGCCTTGAAGACTAGTCGATAAGTCGACAAAAAAGATTGCGCCAAATATTAGTAGAATATATCGACGATTGTACAATTATTTACTTCCATAAATTCCTCATTCATTTTACTTAACATTAATTTCATAATATGCATATATTTTATATCAAGAGCTAATTTAGTATTAATTAATTTAAATCGTAACCAAAAATAAAATTAAGTTCAAGTCCATGAACTTACCTCAAACTCAAACGGAGAATACGATCGTTTAGTCCACAATTTTATCTTTTCCCCGATTTAGTTCTGAAAGTTACTTTTCTTGATCTATATAATCAAATTTAACTCATTAAATCGTATTTCTAATTAATCCGATCCAAATTTCATGTTATGACAAAATTATCATTTTACCCCTATGCTTTTGACTCCTTTACAATTTAGTCTCTATGCTCGTAAAAATGAAATTTATGCAATTTCATCTATACACAAGCCTAGCTGATTTTCATAAACACCCAAATCAGCCCATATATTTCACATGTTCACATGATTAACACAAAATTTTCATTTTTCTCTATTAAGGCTTTAATAGATAATTTCATTAAAAATTATTTAACAAAAGTTGTTTATTAAACAATCAAGATTCATTTTCTTCCATTAAACTTCAAAAACAACCAAAATGCTCTCATGAAAAAACCCTAGATTTTCCATCATATTGCAAATTAACCCCATAATTAGCTAGCTTAAGCTACAAGGGTTTCAAAAATATAAAAATAAACAAAAACGGGTCAAAGAATCGCTTACATGCAAGGGAACAAAGTGGCTGAAATTTTCAGCTTCAAAAACCCTTATTTTGCTACAATTTTCGATGGAGAAGAAGATGAACACTATTCTCTTTTTTTTTTAATCAAACAAATCACCTAATACCAACCAACTTTGACAATTTTATGATTTTTTTACTCCATGTACATCCAGTAACTCCATTAGTGGTCTAATTACTCAATAAGGACCTCTACTTTAAAGTTCTATAGCTATTTGACACTTTTAGCTAATAGAACACAACTTTTGCACTTTATGCGGTTTAGTCCTATTTCACAAATTGAGCATACAAACGGTAAAATTTCTTAACTAAATTTTTATACCATAATTCTAACATGCTATAGAACATAAAATAGTATTAAAATAAATTTTATGACCTCAGATTTATGGTCCCAAAACTACTGTTCTGATTTCACTGAAAACGGGTCGTTACAGAACTGTTAGAAGCCAATTGGAATTCCATTCTCCTTCCGTATCCACCAAGTCACAAAAACGGATGGTTTCATCGAGAGGACCACTTCCAATGTACTGAAGTTTTAAAGGACCTAATTTTCGCAACCAGGCATCGTTCCAATAGTTAACCATCATTCCATCCTAAATGATCCAGATGAGACCTTGCTTCACCTCACTCCAAACACTAACAATGAATCACCATACATAAGAACAATTATTATGGTGTATTTCCTCCCGAATAACCCCATGAATATTGTACTTATTTCGAAATTCGAAGTACCCGTACCCACAGTGCATCCGTATTAGTCACTGGATTAAAGCCCAATTTTAAAAAGAACAACTTATTTTGATCATGTAATCGTTGAATTCCTAACCCTCCCTTAAACAGTAGTTTACAACAGTCATCCCAACTAACTAGAGACACTTTTTTTAGCTTCGTTAGAGGAACCCCATAGAAAGCCCTAAGCAATCTTCTTGATTTCCTTGTATATCATAACTGGAATTCGGGTTGTAGTCATGAAATAATTGGAAATTGAAAATAATACAGACTTCACCAAGGTGAGTCTTCTAGCAAATGATAACTTACGAGCATCCCATCCATTTAAACGGTTCCCGCACCTTATCCAAAATAAATTAGAAGGTGTTACTCCCAACCCTCTGATGAAAGAAAGGCATGCCAATATATTTCCCTAAGTCATTAACTCCAGAGAACCCCAAATTGCCACATAGGTTTGTAGCTACCTCTTCATTTACATTGTTACAAAAAAACAATTGGGTTTTCTGCCTGTTAAGTTTGTGGCCAGATAAGAAATGGAACCTGTCCAAAACCTGCTTAAGGCATTCTGCACGTTGCTCAGTTACTCTGCCAAATAATAAAAAATCATCAGCAAAAAAGAGGTGTGAAATGCCCGAACCTCGACGTAAGAGCATAATTGGTTCCCAAGACCCGTCTTCAATTGCTACCTCAATTAGATGTCCCAGTCTTTTCGTGCCGAGAACGAACAAGTAAAGAGAAAGAGGATCTTTTTGCCTCACTCCTATTAATGGGATGAAACCTTCCGAGAGAGAGTCATTCCAAAGTAGTTGCATCGAAGATGAGGAAACACACTGTATATAAATATATTTACTTATTAATGTATTTTTTATTTCATTTTGTTTCAAGATTTCAATTATTTTTATTTAATGTATTTTTTTAACTATTTTATTTATAAAATCAAATAATTATTGCAAATATCATCAAATGAAAGAAAAATAAGAACATGCTTATAAAAATAATTTAAAATAAAAAGTACATTAATTTAAAATAAAAATAATTAAAAAATATCATCAAAACATTATTTAAAAATAAGAAAAAGCTTGAAACAATATGAAATAAAAAATACATTAATATGCTTATAAAAATAATGGAACCTCAGACTCAACGATGTAATCGCAATTATCTAACCATCTAATTGAATGAGCTAATATGTTAAAAATATTAATTAAAAAAAAACTTGATCAAGCAAATGAAATAAAAAATACAAATGTGAGTAGTAGAGGAATTGAACTCGATACCCAAGAATGCAGTTGCAACTATCTAACTATATAACGAAATAACTAATATGTTAAAAAAACAATTAAAAATTTAAAAAGCTTGAAACAACATGAAGTATGAGTAAGAGAGAAATCAAACTTGAGACTCAAATATAAAATCACTAATATTTAACTATTTGATCAAAGCTAAAAACACATCTAATTGGAAGCGTTTTCCTACCATATTTAATGGATAATCACCATATATAATAACTTTATGTGTAAATAAAAAAAAGTTTAAAAGATATTATACTTGTTTGTATTTTATTTAATTGACGATAAAAATACAAATATATATTAAATATATATATACACACATTATAAAAATATGTTATAATAAATATAATATTTTATTCAATATTTAACCCATTATAATATTTTTAATATAATAATTGGTACATATTATAACATTTTTTTAATTGTATTATTAAATATAATATCACATTAATACTATTATTATAATAATAACTATTATTAAATATTATTTTAATATATTATATATTATTGTACCCAAAATTTTAGTTTAATATATTTTAATAATATATTAACTAATAATATTTTTTTTTGTAAAATTATTCTTTTTTAGATTATTTTAATATATTAAAAAAAAAATAAGTTATCTACCTTATTATATGATAAATACAGTTGGATAAATATAAATACAAATATAATATTGAAAAAGCATCCATCCATTCGTATTTTGTTGGTCGTAAAAACTAATGAAAAAAATTATACTCACGAATACAAGCGACTTGCGGTTGATAAAAACCAAGGACCGTTATTATTTGCACAAAAAAAAATCTGATTAAAGAAAAGGGCTAACAACTAACAAACGAGAACGACACACACAAACGCAGACTTCACAGGCAGAAGTAGAAGAAGAAGAAGAAAAAAAAAGCGAATCAGGAAACTAAAAGTTAATCCATAAGAAGGTAGGATTCTCTCTCTTTCTTTTCAAGTTTTAAAACTCATAATTTCTTTTAGTTCTTCAGTTTTTTTTTTTGAAAAATTAAATCAGCAATTCAGTTTATTTTTTCTTTGGAGATTTTCCGTCGTTAGAAGATCCTACTTAATTGAACTTTTGATCTGATTAAATCGATCTTTCTTTTTCTTATTGGTCTCAATGAGGATTAGCTGATTAATATAATTGTTAGGGTTTATCAGTATCCGCTTATTTAAGCATTGAATTTCGTGGTTTATTGGATCGAGCAGTGCAGAGAAGGTTCCAGTGCAAGTAAAGAAGAGGAAAGAAGAAGAGATTGGAATTTGAGGTGGTAGACTTGTAGTATTCTATGTAATTCTAAATTTATTTTGAGAATGTATTATTGATATTATGTTTTCCATGTAAATATAACTTAGTTGCTAAAAAAATTTAACTTCTTTTTTTATCAGTAAAATCAATTCCAATCTTAGTTCCCCTCAACTTTGATTTAGATTCATAAGTTTCAGAGTAGTGTTTTTTGTTGTAACTTGATTCATTCAATTTGTTGCGGTTTACATATGGCTAGGGAATTGGGCGTAGCAAATTTTGTGCGGTTGTGGTTGTTTTAGTAGCAAATGAATGAATCATGACGACTGGGATCAGGAGGGATAGTTGTCGATGGGCACTCCTGACAACAAACTATCTGATCTGATTGATATAGTTAAGTCGTGGATCCCTAGAAGGAGTGAGCCGCTGAATGTGTCGAGGGACTTTTGGATGCCCGACCAGAGTTGTAGGGTATGCTACGAGTGTGACTCCCAATTTACAGTTATTAACCGTAGACATCATTGTCGACTTTGTGGCCGAGTTTTTTGTGCCAAGTGTACTGCAAACTCAGTTCCTGCCCCATCTGATGAGCCAAGGGCTGGTCGGGAAGATTTGGAAAGGATTAGGGTATGCAATTATTGTTTCAAGCAATGGGAGCAGGGGATAAGAACTGCTGAGAATGGGACTAAAGCACCTAGTCCTGGTCTCAGTCCATCACCATCTGCAACAAGCTTGGCCAGTTCCAAGTCCAGCTGCACTGGTGTTAGTAGTAGCAGCACTGTTGGTTCTACTCTGTATTCAACTGGACCTTACCACTGTGTGAATTTTAATTCCGTTGTTAGCCCTTGTGGATCTGCTCAGATGAATGGATCTGCTGAACAAAACAATGAGCCATTTGCAACGAGGACAAATCCAAGTTCAACCATTGTAGATTCTTCTTCAAACCATTTTGGCTTTTGTGGTAACAGGTACCTCTGTCCTTGCTGATGTATTTTTGAGTGAGCAGAAATGTTTTGTACCTTTTGTTACCTTGTCAAATTTTCTTCAACTTCAGATCACTAGCATGCATTGACTGAATACATAATCTCAGGTTCTTGTGCTTTTTATTTATGATTTTGAGCTACTGATCAAAACCTAATGCTTTCTTAACTGTTGGGTCCAGGAGTGATGATGAATATGATGATTATGCTGCATTTCGCTTGGATTCAGAATCAAGGCAAGATGCTCATTCCAAAGAGTATTTTGGTGCTATCAATATTGATGAAATTGACTGTGCTTATGGATCAGTTATAGTTCAACCTAATGGGGAGAACCTTTATGCAAAATCTTTGAGTGGCTCACCTTTAGCTGAGAATTCCAATAAACAAATTGTGGACGGGATTAAGAAATTTGAAGAAGTAAATGGGCAAGAGAATGCCGAGGAGGGTGAAACTCTTGATTATGAAGTGGCTGGTACAAATGCCAATCCTGTGGATTTTGAGAATGATATGCTACTATGGCTCCCTCCAGAACCTGAGGATGAAGAGGATGAGAGAGAAGCTGCTCTATTCGATGATGATGATGATGATGAGGGTGCTACAGGGGAGTGGGGATATTTGCGCTCTTCAAATAGCTTTTGCAGTGGGGACTACCGAAGTAGGGATAAGTCCACTGAGGAGCACAGGCAGGCCATGAAAAATGTGGTGGAAGGGCATTTTAGAGCTTTGGTAGCTCAGCTTTTGCAGGTTGAAAACCTCTTTGTGGATAATGAGGACTGTGCACAAAGTTGGTTGGATATAATAATTTCTTTGTCTTGGGAAGCTGCAACACTTTTGAAGCCAGATACAAGCAAGGGAGGTGGAATGGATCCTGGAGGATATGTGAAAGTTAAATGCATAGCTTCTGGGCATCGCAGTGAAAGGTAATATCACCAAACACATTCTAAAATTTGTTAATGTTCTGCATAAAGGATGCAACTTCACTTGTTTGTGTTTAGGAATTCTCAGTATGTGACAGATAACAAATCAATCATACAAATAACTTGTATTGTTAGTAATCAATTCTATTTTTGATTTCAAGACAGTTAACCGAAGGCAATATCACTGACTTCGTTTTAAAATTTGTTAATGTTCTGCAAAAAGGCAACTGCACTTGTTTTTATTAAGAATTCTTAGCATGTGACAGCTTTCAGATCAATCATATAAATAGCTTGTCGTTAGTAATCAATTCTATCGTTGATTACAAGACACTTAACCGTGTCTCATGGCATGAGCATCTGGTCATTACGTCTTGAAAGATGTTTAGTTGTTATTTTGTCCAATATACTTCAAGTATCTATATAATTACCAAATTTCAATGTCAGAGGTTGGTAATTTCCAATATATCAAATGGTTCATTCTTTTCCTCATTCTGTTGATGGATACTATCTAACTCATTGCAGTTCTTTGACTTATTGGGCATGAGTTAATGGCTAAAGTTCTTTCTCCTAATATATCCCTTCCTGATTGGCTATTATTTGTGAATTTCCTTCATATTTGTATCCAAGCATTCATGAAGAATGATTTTGCTGTGATTTTTAATGTTCATTTGGGGGAACAGAGAGAATAATCGGGAGAGATTGTTGGCTTATGTTAGTTGGATTATATTTTGGTCTTAATGGAAAAGAAAGTATAATTAATAATCAATGTAAAGGCGTTGCCAAGAAAAAGCTTTGAACATTCTGCAGTTCTTTCTACGTGCCATTTTATTATGTTAATAGGATTCTGATTCTTTTTTAATAATTTTTTTTTCTAGTGCTGTGGTAAAAGGAGTTGTTTGTAAGAAAAATGTGGCTCATCGACGAATGACATCAAAAATAGATAAACCTCTTTTTCTAATCCTTGGAGGAGCTTTGGAATATCAGCGCATTTCTAACCACTTGTCAAGTTTTGATACGTTGTTGCAGCAGGTTTGTGCCTTTAACTGTTTCATTCTATATTGATTGTCTATTAACTCTAGGTTCCTAAAAGGGGCAAACCTGGAAACCATTCTTTTGATTCTCACCTTACAGAACATGAAGCAGTTAAGGCTAAGTTTTATTTTTACGAGCTTATTCTCCTCTTTCAGGAAATGGACCATCTTAAGATGGCAGTTGCTAAAATTGATGCACATCATCCTAAGGTTCTTTTGGTGGAGAAATCTGTGTCCAGATATGCTCAAGAGTATCTTCTTGACAAAGGCATATCACTTGTTCTCAATATTAAGAGGCCACTCTTAGAGCGTATAGCCCGCTGCGCTGGTGCTCAAATAGTCCCCTCCATAGATCATCTTACATCACCGAAGCTAGGGTATTGTGATGTGTTCCATGTGGAGAAATTTCTTGAGGAGCATGGAAGTGCTGGGCAAGGAGGGAAGAAATTGACGAAGACTCTAATGTTTTTTGAGGGTTGCCCTAAGCCTCTGGGGTATACTGTAAGTCCTTTCAGTATACACACGCACATCCATTTCCTATTTGTCAAAACTTTTGCATGAAAATAAGGGTTATTATTTATTTGTTTTACTCTGATTATATTTTATATATTCTCTTCACGGTAAGTTAAGGTGCATTTGTTTCACAAATGTGAGAACATGACACAGACTAAACACACCACATGCTCAGCAACGTAAATACCTGATCCTGCTAAACCTAAAATAGTGGGTAAATTGACCAGGCTCTATGGAATTAATGAACAGTCATGGAAGTCTACTAAAGATTCATTTGTCATGTCTGACATGAGTCAAGTATTTACTCTTATATCTAAAGTGCCTGTGAAGTGTGAACACATCTGCATTTCTTTTCATTAAAATCTGGAGCAATCAGTTTGAACTTTGTTGAAAACTGTTGATCCTTTCCACTCATATTGTAATACGCAGCTGTAGCATTAGATTCAACCATCTGTTAGCTTTAGATTTGGTATCTGGTGTGGCCTTTTACGGTACTTGGCCAAATTTACTTGGAGTAATTGTAATCAGAGGAAGGACCAATGTTGTGAGCTTCATCTGACCATAACTTACACTTGCTCTCCGCCATAATCTCATTAGTTTGCACTCAACAATTCAAAGCAACCAGCATTTTGGGGGGTGAGAAGGTGGGGGTGGGTAACAGGCTTTTCCACTAAGAATATTTTGTTTTAACCATTCTCAGATTTTGCTGATGGAGCACTTACTTTGACTACTAGGTGAAAAATCAATTCAGGCCATCTGGATTCTTTTGGATGATCCTATAACTAGCTAGTGGAAAGAACCCACCTTAACATACTTTTCAATATTCAACTCCCCTAATCTATGCTAATTAGAGCATCACGTAAGAGCAACAGCTCGATGAGGTGCTCTTTGTCATGCATAATTTCTAGATTACATTTCAAATATAGTGTAGCAGAAACTATATTTCAATCCGTTTTTGTTACCAACTGTTAGGATGGTAAGATGGATAGTGCACCTGCATAAAGCTCTGGCATGTCATGTCATGCCATGTAAATTCCCACAAATACACTAGTTAACCACTGTAACATGTATTTCCTTGATAAAAATGATGGCACTAAGATGGGTTCAATGCTTCCTTTGTTTCAGATTTTACTCAAAGGAGCCAGTGGAGATGAGTTGAAAAGGGTGAAACATGTGGTCCAATATGGTGTTTTTGCAGCTTATCACTTGGCTCTTGAGACATCATTTCTAGCTGATGAAGGGGCTACGCTTCCAGAGCTCCCATTAAAATCTCCTTTAACTGTTGCCTTACCCGATAAACCATCAAGTATTGACAGGTCTATTTCTGTCATACCTGGTTTTACCATCTCATCCTCCGGGAAGCCCATTGTTTCTCAACCTATAGATGAAGTGCAGAAATCCAACAAAGCAATATCTGTTAGACCATCATCTGACAACACTGACCCCCCTGGCAAATGCACTGGGGTCAGTTCATCTTGCTTGTCAAAAGGTACTCATGCTCAAATTACATTCAAGGGATCTCCCTCAGACTTGATCGAAATTATTGGTTCACTGTCTGATTCAGGGGCATATATATCTTATAACGATGTTCCCTCCCTAAATCATGCATTTAGCAAGGTCAATGGAATGGATCCTAAAGGATCTGTTGAGGCACCAGCTAGCATGGGAGAGGCTTTAATGGGTGACCAATTCCTATCAAAGGCCCCAGAGCAGGGTGGTGCCAATAATCATGCTGACAGCAATATGTTGTCTGCAAATCATGTAGGTGGCACAGAGTTGGCCTCCTCAAATCGAGAGACTATTAACAGCAATGAGGAGGTGGCGTCCTCAAAGGAAGAGTTTCCTCCATCACCTTCAGACCACCAGAGCATTTTGGTATCATTATCAACACGTTGTGTGTGGAAGGGAACTGTGTGTGAGCGGTCCCATCTCTTGCGAATCAAATACTATGGTAGTTTTGATAAGCCTTTGGGGCGGTTTTTACGAGATAATCTGTTTGATCAGGTAATTGTTATTTCATGTAGCAAAGATACCTTCTTCTTTGCTTCTAATTTCTACAACTTAAAATTCTTCTCATCAGAGCACCCATTGTCGCTCGTGTGAGATGCCATCCGAGGCACATGTTCATTGTTATACTCATAGGCAAGGTAGCCTGACGATATCTGTCAAGAAACTACAAAATCTTCCCTTACCAGGAGAGCGGGAAGGCAAGATTTGGATGTGGCATAGATGCTTGCAATGCCCTCGAATCAAGGGATTCCCCCCAGCCACTCAAAGAGTTGTAATGTCTGATGCTGCTTGGGGTTTATCCTTTGGGAAATTTTTGGAGCTTAGCTTTTCGAACCATGCAGCTGCTAGCAGAGTTGCAAGCTGTGGTCATTCCCTTCACAGGGATTGCCTTCGATTCTATGGGTAAGTTTTTACTTAATAAATATCAAGTATTATGTATACTAAAGAATTAAGATTACTGGTTTGAATGGAGTGATCATTTGTGAAGATGGCACTTCTGGAAGGTTGGTCTTTTTCATTCTGTTTATGTGATTTGTCTAGTCTATAAGCAATCAATTTGCTTTCTCTGTGAACCATTGATCAAATGTTAGTCATATGTGTCATTTTGGTGATTTTGGGTAACTTATTTATCTTATGAGACTGACTTAACTTGCTTTGTTATTATCTGGATTAGCCCTGTATTTATAAAGCCTGTGTGAAAAAGCAAGGGCTACATTTTTAACCAAAGAGGAAGACTGCTGCTGTCTGCTGATTCATTTGATCTTCGTGTTCTTGATTTTTACTAACTGTAGAAAAAACTAGTCCTTGAGCAAAACAAGTCACACAACTCCACACGTGCTCATCTATGCACGTGCATGTGCACTGGCACATTAGTGATGTACGTTATTTTTGCAAAAATGAAAATTTGTTGGACTTGTTTTAAACAAAAAAAAAAATTCCATTTGGCTTTTGAATTGAGCGAGTCTGCTCTGTTTGGGAATTTGGGACATATATAGTTGGTTTAAGTTGGCTTCTGAAATTCATCAGTGGATTCGTCCAGGTAACCTAGCTACATCATGTCTCCTTATTAGTTCTTCAGTCTTCTTGTTTCTATTCTCACCCAGTATAGTTTACTGGCCTAGAAGAATTATCAGGAAAATGAGATCATTATGTAGTTGAGAGTATGGGCATATATCTGTGTGTACATATGTATGAGGTCTCCTTATTTAGGGACCGCCTGAACTTGCCAATTGGTTGTTGCTCCAAGGAAAGTGCCTAATTTTCTTGAAGCCCTAGGATTGACTTCAATCAAGTTATTCCCTTCTGGCTAATTAGGTTTATTTGCCATGGAGGGGTGGGAAGGGTGGGGTTAATGAATGGTATGAATTGTAAGAAACAGAATACTAGAAATTATCAAAAAAATATTACTTGCCCATGGCATCCTCTCTTATTATACTGTTTTACCATTTGTAGTTTCGGGAGAATGGTTGCTTGTTTCCGATATGCTTCCATTGATGTTCATTCTATTTATCTTCCACCTTCCAAACTGGAATTTAATTATGAAAATCAAGAGTGGATGCAAGCCGAAGCAAATGAGGTTTGAATATCGTTAATACTTGTTCCTCTTCATAAAGCTATTCTTGAATCAAATAACACATAAAAGATGATTAATATGGTTTTGCAGGTGAGTAACAGGGCAGAATTCCTATTTAATGAAGTGTACAATGCACTTCAAAGGATTTCAGAGAAATTATTAGCTTCAGAGTCCCAAAATAGTGGCATAAAGGCACCTGAAAGAAGAATCTGTATCGAAGAACTGGAAGCAATGCTGCAAAAAGATAGGAAAGAGTTTCAGGTAGTTGATTTGAGATTCACCTTCACCCTGCCCCTGTCACTTATGAGCGAAACTTGCTGTCTGATTGTTAATTTGTTTTTCTCTTTTGCATAAAAGCATCTCAACATGCTGTCTGGTTTCTTATCTGTTTCCTTGGGAATCTTTGCAGGAAGTGATTTGTAAGGAGGTGAAAGTTGGCCAACCTCTTACTGACATTCTTGAAATCAATAAGTTGTGGAGGCAGATACTCTTTCTTTCTTATGTTTGGGATCAACGGCTGATACATTTACATAGTTCGATTAACAATAATGTCCAGGAAATTATGAGCAGTTCCATCCCAAAGCTTGGACTGAAGCTTGTAAGTTCTGTGGAGAAGTTTGTTGAGATGAATGTCACTCCCAAACCAAGTAAAGCCTTTATCAGTTTTAGCTCTGCTGTAGTTGAGACCAAGCCTGATATAGACATAAATCATGGAGGCAATGCTGATGAAATCAGCAAGCCAAGTGGAGATCTCAAAGAAAGGGGTATGGACCAGGACTTCCATGAAAAGGAGGAGGAGGAACCTTCTCTTTCTTCTAGTGCAACCAATTCTCTAGAATCTGCAAAAGTTGTCCTGCCGGAAGGGGAATTTCCTGTTATGGCTAATTTATCTGACACCCTTGAGGCAGCATGGACTGGAAAAAGTCATCCAGCTAGTGTTGTTCCTAAGGAGAATGGTCACTCTGTTCCTGATTCAGTCATTACAGATGTGTCAGCTGCAGTAAATTCAGATCTGGGAATTTGTGCTAGTGATTCTAATGAAGTGGAAGTGGCTCATTCTCCTCAGTCTGCTTTGCCTACTAAGGGACTTGAAAATAAGGAGAAGTCTATGAGCCAGGCAAGCATGCCGTTTCCAAATGTCCACAACTCTTTTAACAAAAAATCTTTATTCAATGCTCCAAAACTCAGTATTGGTGAGTACAATCCAGTCTATGTCTCATCATTGAGGGAGTTGGAAAGGCAAAGTGGTGCCAGGCTGCTGCTTCCTATTGGTGTTAATGACACAGTAGTGCCTGTTTATGATGATGAGCCAACTAGTATTATATCATATGCACTTGTCTCATCAGATTATCACTCACAGATGTCTGAGTTGGAGAAACCTAAAGATGCTTCAGATTCTGCAGTTTCATCGTCATTTTTTTATTCAGTGAATTCACTCTCACTTAATTCTTTTAACGACTTATCATCTGATACATACAGAAGTTTTGGATCTGGTGATGATAGTATCTTGTCTTTGTCTGGGTCATTTAGCTCCCTGGTTTCCGACCCTATCTCATACACACAGGATTTGCATGCCAGAGTTTCTTTTACAGATGATGGTCCCCTTGGGAAGGTGAAGTATTCTGTAACTTGTTATTATGCAAAGCGTTTTGAGAGCTTGAGGAGGACTTGCTGCCCTTCAGAGCTGGATTTTGCACGCTCTCTCAGTCGTTGTAAGAAGTGGGGTGCTCAAGGTGGGAAGAGCAATGTCTTCTTTGCAAAAACTTTAGATGATCGATTTATAATCAAACAAGTTACAAAGACGGAACTAGAATCGTTCATCAAGTTTGGACCAGCTTATTTCGAGTATTTATCTGATTCAATCAGTACACGAAGCCCAACTTGCCTGGCAAAGATTTTGGGTATATATCAGGTATTATTTATTAATATTACCTATGTTGTTATTTAGCTTAGATTGCTAACCTGTATGAAGAGTATTTGGAGTTCATGACTGAAGTTTTGGCTAATAATTCCAGGAAAAAGAATTGTTTTAGTAGCCCAATGCATTTGTTATCTATTGCTTTTCCTGTCTTCTCAACTATGCTTTCCAATTCTTTTTTCGAAACTCTTAGGGATATTTGTTTTTGTGCATCTCCTTACTGATTTAAACATGAACTTCAACTTTGGTTTAGATTTGTGTCCAAACATCGTGTGTTAACACTTGATATTCTGATGTTATAAAGCCTGAGAATTGAACTGCTTAAGTGCATTTCGCTGGGAAGATTTTTGATGTTCCTGCACTTTTACCGAATACAAGTTCTAAATATAAATATTAGGTTTTTCTTATTTTGAGATAAATTTACCATGATTTTTGGTTTAACTTTTTTTCTGGTGTCATTGTCTTGAAGGTTTCATCGAAGCACCTTAAAGGTGGGAAGGAGTCAAAAATGGACGTTTTGGTGATGGAAAATCTTCTTTTCAGGCGTAATATTACAAGGCTTTATGACCTTAAAGGATCCTCTCGATCTAGGTATAACCCTGATACAAGTGGTAGCAACAAAGTCCTTCTGGACCAGAATTTGATCGAAGCAATGCCAACGTCTCCAATTTTTGTTGGAAGCAAGGCAAAACGTTTGTTGGAAAGAGCTGTCTGGAATGACACTTCCTTTCTTGCTGTAAGTTTCAATTTAACTTACTCATTTTGATCTTACTGTGCTACACATACTATTTTGAAGATTTAAAGATTTCCCTTTTTATTTTCATAATCCGCTGTGAATGAAATAAGTTATAGTGGTGCGGCATAAATTTTGGTAGTTATCATGCTGACCTGAGAGAAACAATGGCAGCAGGTAATATAGGACTCGGTTCTTCTTACTAGAATTATATTTTACTATACAATTGAGTGGTGATATTTGCTCTGATTTTTCTGCTATGGCATGCATATGAGCTAATTGAACTGATCCAATGGTCAGGGTAATGTTTTCTGATAAATTAGTCAGAGCTGAATGCTTATATTTTTCTAATAATTACATATGCACTTTTGGCACAGTTAATCGATGTAATGGATTACTCATTACTGGTTGGTGTGGATGAGGAAAAACATGAGCTGGTTCTAGGAATAATCGATTTCATGAGACAATACACATGGGACAAGCACCTTGAAACTTGGGTGAAAACCACAGGCATTCTTGGCGGGCCTAAAAACGAATCTCCTACTGTGATCTCGCCCCAACAGTACAAGAAACGATTCAGAAAAGCTATGACTGCTTATTTTCTCATGGTTCCCGACCAGTGGCCATCTCCAACAGTTGTTCCTAGTGGATCACAGACACATGTTTGTGAAGAAAATACACAAGGCGGTACTTGTGCGTGTTGAATGAAAATGTAAATCCTTTCGGACATGGGTATATTCATTTTTTAGTTCTTTTCATATAGTTGTATTCAAATATATATTAGACAACAAAGCTCTTGCAATATGTAGGTTCAATGCCCATTCTTCATTTCTTTTTTAAATTTTGTATTCCTTCCAATTGTAATTTGTAATGGCTGCCACAGTTGTATTATTTATCTGTTAATTATTTCGTTGTAAGCAGAAACCTGTATTGAGTTTTTTTCCTGTATACTTTTTTATGAATGCATTCTTTCTATCTACCTTTTTATCCTCCTTTTCAACTCCATTTTGTTTAAAATTATAATTCACTCAAATAGCTTGAAGGTAGTTAAAGCTATCCATGGCAATGTTTCGAAAAGCTCAAACTGTGCTCTGATTAGGAGAATACAATAGATTTTATCTCAATAAAGTCAATGGATTTTAAGATACATCTTCAGGGAGGAGAATCAATGTGCTGACTATCTAGCCCAATTAGCTTTTGAAAGAAAAGAGGATTTACAATAAATCAAGACCCTTTCGGATGCAGTGTTAAATTTTTTTAAATCTGATAAAGAGAGGAATTTTGTACCTCCCGAATTTTCTATATAATTTAACTTGTTATGTTTATTTTCACCAAAAAAAATTATAATACACGACTCAACTTATTTTGAAGTATTACATAAATTTTTTTATATATTAAGATTAAATGAATATATTATAAAAGTTTATAAAAATTTAAGAAATGATGGCTAAATTTCTAAAAAAAAAAAAAAAAGACATGGTAACTAAAATAATAATAAAATTGAGATGTTACAAAACCTTTTAAAAGTTTTTAAAAAAAATTATAAAATTGAAAAAAAAACTCATTTGATGGTTATTTGAATTTAAAAATCTACACGTACTAGATTAGCCTTTATCATTAGGCTTTCTTTCTCATTGCTTGCTTTTGAACTTAATATTTTAATCCTTATTATATTTTATGTAATATTTATAGTAGGTATATAATATTTTTTATTAAATTTTATTTCAAATATATAACATTTATAATGGTTATATTTTAATAATATTTAGATTATAGGTTATATATTCAAATTAAAATTTACAAATAATTATCATTAATTGCTTACAAAGATTTACAATTTATTTTTCATACGAGTTATGATAACTTACATTTTATATTCTTACTAAATTATCATAATATTAATTAATTTACACATCATTTAAATGCATATTTTACTTCTCAAAAATATTTTCTTTACTGCACTTTTTTTCATAACAATTTCCAAAAACAATGAGAAATTTGTTTTGAATTGGTGTCACTCATGATAAATTCAGTTGAGAAATAACAAAAAAAAAATATTTTTTTATTTTTTTACAAAGTAACAATTATTAGGAGTGTTTTTATTTTTTTTACATTTTTATATAAACTTTTTAAGAATCATTTTAAATCCAGAACAAATTATAAAAACACACATTTAGAGTTGTCCATCCACAGTAGCTAGTTTCAAAACAATTTCAAGCACAAATCCGTTTTGGTACTACTTGGCAGCCCATTTTTATTATTTAAAGTATTTAAAAATAATTAAATTTAAATATATTTTTTCTTATTTAAATCAAATCAAATTGAGGCATGAAAATTTTTGTTTAAGCTTTGACGTGCTACCCAATTTATGAACAAATTTGGCCTGACTCAGACATATTAATCTCTAAAAATTTCTTTATGAATATCTACCTTTTTTATTGATTGAGTTTTAGCTCGATTGATATTGACATTGTTGTTAGTGTAAGAGGACGTATGTTTGAGTATTTTTTTGCCTCTTTTAGTAGTTAAACTTGGTTTTTTTTTTTTTTTTTTTGTTGTAAAATCACCCCAAAATGCATAGAAAAGTTAACGTTTCTTAACTTTTGTTGATGTGACATGTATATGGATTGTCACGTGGATGATATATTAATATTTAATTAATTTTTAAAAATTTTAAAATATTAAAAAATATTTTTTTACAATTCTTATACTTTGTTAATAATTTTTAATTTTTAAAAATATTTTTGTAATTTTTGTAATTTTTTAAAAATTAATTCAATGTTTGTATGTCATCCACGTGGCAGTCCAAATGTATGTCACATTAATAAAGTTAAAATGCATTAATTTTTCATCTATTTTTAGGTAATTTGACAAAAAAACACAAGTTTAAAGACTAAAAAGATGAAAGATTAAATAGAAGGCTAAAATAATTATTTTTTTTTATAAAATTGGACAGCTAAATAAATTATCATGCCATGTTTTTAAAATACAAAATTTTAAATTTTATGAGTATAATATTTAAGGGTATTTAAGTTGTTATTTTAGTAAATAACTAAATTAAATTATTAATAATTAAAATTTAAAACTCTTAACATATGAACTTAGATTATTATTAAAACCGTACAATATTTAAATTAACCGTTAATTGAACAATTAACTTTCATTAATTAGGTTGATTTTTGAATTAATCGAAATTTGTAACATATTTTAAGTTTAAAACATGACAATAATTATAGCGATTTTTTTTTTTAGTTTAAAACATGAAAAAAGAATAAACCAAATAACACAATGAGAAGACTAAATTAAAAACCATTTAAGAAAATAATATTATATATATATATTTAATTTTAATTAAATTCATAATATTTTTTACCTTTAGACAATTACATCACATTCATCGGATTAATATATATTTGACTTATATATATATATATGTGTGCCATATAATATTTAAGAATTGATTAATTAATTACTTTTGAACTGAATTAATTGGTAATTAAATTTTTAATTAATCTCTATTGAATTAATTTTAATGATCGATCGATTTACTAAATTAATTTGATTTTAACCACACATAAATTATATTTTAGTGTTTAGAGAGTCATTTAATAATTAAATTTGAGTGTAATTACCTGGAAGTACACAAACATGACATATTTGAGAAACTATTGTAATTGAGAGGTGTAAATGAATTGGGTGTAATTGGAGTATCCCAATTACACTTTCCAATTAATAGGGGAAAGTGAGAATTAGAGTATTTATACTCAAATCTAATTTTAAAAAATTTATTTTTATATAAGTTATAAAAATTATATTATAAGCATTAACACATAGGAGTATTTGGAATGATTATTGTAGGGCCCAATTTTTGACCAACCAAATCCCAAGTTTAAAAATAGTCCAATAAGCAAACCAAAATTACAGCAAACCCAAGATTAAAGGCCCAAACCTAGGTGGCCCAATCACCTAAAGTTTGGCGTAAACCCTAGCCATGCTGCCTGCGGCGACCTCCAACAACCCCAACTCCACACGACGCCCCGCTCTCCGCAATGTGCGCTCACGTTTGCCTTAACTCGCGAAAAAGAAGGGAAAAGGCCAGCAAAGCAACAAACTGATAGAATTTTGGATTTTATTCTATTTTTGGGTTTTTTTTTAGGCTATAAGAGGCAAAAATTAAATCTGTAAAAGGGGGGAATCACTACCATTCTTGTACGGAGAAGATACATTTTTTTCGACAACTTCAGAATCAATAACAAAGAAAAGGTTTCTCCTTTATTTTTGTTTTTATTTTCGAGTCTTTCAGCTCTTCTTTATTTATTTCTTGTTCATCGTCTGTGTTTTAAAATACAAGAGTTCTAAATAAGAATAAAGAGGAAACTCACCGGCGGCGGCGGAGGATGGCGGCGATTCGCCGGACTCTGTGGCTGGGATCTGAAATCGGAGTCTGAGGGGCTATGGAGAGTTGAGGGAAAATTGTGTTTTTTTAAGAAAAAGAAAGGGGAGAGTTCTGGAGTGTTATTTTTGAAGCAGAAAAGGATATGGAAAGAAGCTTTTTTTTAGCTTTCCAGGCGTGGGGCCACGCGCAATCACATGCTCCCCAGGTGGATTTGTGCAATTTTCCTTTAAATGGGAAAATTGCGCGATAAGTCCCCCATGTTGTCCCTTGTTTTAATTGCATCCCCCTTCAGCTTTTTTTATTTTTAAAATTTTCCCCTGAATTTTATGCGCCGCTTCGATTTGGTCCGCGTCTAGGCACGGTGTTGGAAACTTGGAATAATTTCGTTTCAGATCCTTCAAGATTGCTCGCGCAATTAAAATTGGTCCTCTTCTTTTATTTACTTTGCAATTTCACCCCAAAACTCTTGTTTTTTTCCGACTTAGTCCATTTTCGTTTATTTTGGCTATTTTACCATTATTTTCTTATTTTCTCATCTTTTTTATTTCGCTATTTACTATTATCATTCTTACTAATGTTATTATTACTTTATTATTATTATTGATATACCGTTATTTTTATATCCATATTATTATTATTATCTTAGTATTCCTATTGTTGTTATGTTGTTACCACCATCACGTTTTTTCCCATTATTATTATCACTTTTAATATTATTAGTATTATTATTTTGTTTTTGCTACTATTATTGTACCTATTATATTTATTCTATTTGTTATTTACTGTCATTGATATTATTATTTTACTACTATCATCGTTTTATTATATGTATATATTATTCTTATAATCATATTTATTGTTTATTTATTTTTGTTTTGATTTTTATTATCAGCATTGCTATTGCCATTTTTGTTATTGTTATTTTATATATGTGTAAATATATGTATATTTTATTATTATTACTGTTAGTTTTTTTATATATGATTATTATTATCTATTATATATATGTTACCTTTTCATTATTACTATGTTTTTATTAATACTATTATTTTACATCTATACATTATTATTACTATACTATATTTATTATTGTTATATTTACAGTTATATCATCGTATTACTCTTTTATTATTATTTTTATATGCTTTATTACTATTATTTGTATTATTATTATCGTGGTTTAATGTATTATTATGGCTAGTGTGTTATCATTCCAATTACTTTTATTATCAGTTGTCATTTTTTATTTAATACGATCGTTTATCTTGTTTTTCTTTTCACCACGTTTTTTTTTCAAGACTCATAAAAAGTTTTTTAAACAAGGCAATGTTTCATGTTTTGGAAATTCAAGGAATCGTGCCCTAACGTGCTGGGTTGTGGTTTCTGTTTGGCCAAATCATTAAATATCCTTTTAAAACTGTGTCCGTTTTTTTTTAAATTAAAGGCAAGTTAACATTTCATGTTTGGAAATTTGAAGGATCGTGCCCTAACGTGCTGGGTTTCGGTTCTTTCATTTGGCCAAGTGATGAAATACCCTTTTTAAAATGACAATGCATGAATCTTGGAAATCATGAAATGATCTTGGTTTCGAAGGTCTGAAACATCGTATCCCAACGTGCTGGACGTGATATTTCATCCTTCTGGAACAAGAGAATTTCGATATCCAAATTCGAATTACCCAAACATTTTCCAAATGACCCATATCTTAAAATCTTTTTTTTCAATTTCCAATATTAGGACATTAATCAATCAACGGTACCAATTTTGGGCGTTTCGAGGGTGCTAATCCTTCCTCGTGCGTAACCGACTCTTGAACCCGGTTTCTTAAAATTCGTAGACCAAAATGTTTTCAAAAGTGACCCAATCACACTTCAAAAAAAATTGGTGGCGACTCCATTTTCCTTTTTAAAGTCGGCCCGTTTTTCCAAACAAAAAAATGGTTTCGACAGCTTGGCGACTCCACTAGGGACACTTTAAGAGAGTCAAGCCATGTAATTGATTGATTAATGTCCCTTATTTGAAAATTAAAATTGGATTTTAAGTTCTTTTTTTCCATAGCATATGTTTTATGTTTTACGTGCCTGGGATATATTTGCATCATATTGCATGACCATAATGGTCGCACCTCTAAGTGAGAGCGAGAAGCTACTCCTTCGTGAGGTTTTCACCTCCGTGCAGGATAGTGGATCGCTTTCGGGATACATCCGTACATATGTCTTCGTGAGGTTTTCACCTCCGTGCGACCATAGGAAATGTATTCCCCAGAATCGAACTCACCAGTATGAACCTATAATGGGTGAGGATCGAGAATCTGTGGGTTCGGTACCCTTGCTTTAGAGCCAAACCGCATATAGAAAGCATTAGGAACTTACCCTAGGTAGAGCCATTTCAAACCTTAGCAATCTTCCCAGATAGGTGCTGTATTATTTCTCGCATGCCTTGAATTTTATTGTTGCTACATGAATTTTATTGTTGCTACATGACACTAACTTGCTGCATCTTATTGTAATTGCATATCATTTTATTTTTTTTAAGAGGTGTCGACTTACATTCGGTTTTCAATTTAGGAAGGCTTATTATGGAGAACGAGTTCTTTGATAAAGTAGAGGATAATGCGGCCGTCCGAATATGGTCAGAGCGAACGCAATTGGAAAAGGGGGACAGCCTAGCTGAGGGACATACATCGGAGTTATGTAACTACACTAGCATTAATGTGACGCAAAATGATCTTCGGGAGTTAAAAGAAATATGGGATCAGGAGATGAGACAGTTGTTTTATGAGAATTATGGGGATTTGTCTCACTTATTTGGAATCAATATAGACGAGCATTTATTTCAAGCCCTCGCTCAGTATTGGAATCCCGCCTATAGCTATTTTACCTTTGGGAGGATAGATTTGGTACCTACTATAGAAGAATATACGGCTTTACTTCGTTTCCCGAAGGTCGAAGTTGATAAGGTCTATATTAAAGCTACTTGTGGCCCAACCTTTTTGAAGAGGATGATGAATGTTACCGGGATGAGTGAACAGTGGGTTGCAGCGAGGATCAAGTAAAAAGGTGAATACAAGTGCATCCCATGGAGGATTCTGAAGGATTTGATTCTAGTACATCCTGACACGAAGAGGAGAGTTGACGTTTTCACTCTAAGCATCTATGGCTTAATGGTTTTCCCTAGGGCATTGGGATATGTAGATAAGGTAGTCTCGGATCTCTTTGACTGACTGGATAGAGGGGTCACACCTATTCCTGCGATCTTGGCTAAGTCCTTGAGATCTTTGAATGCATGCAGGAGAGCTAGGGAAGGCAGATTCATAGGGTGTGCACAGTTATTGTTAGCTTGGTTTCATAGCCATTTTTGGAGAGTGGATAAAGTCTCTTGTCGGTTTTTTTTTTTAAGAATTACTCACCGCTAAAGGAGTTAGCAGCCACACCCAGAAGGGACGACATATCAGAAGAGAATTGGGTCGTACTTCTTAGAAATCTCAAGGAGGAAGATGTTGAATGGAGAGCACCTGGGTTGGTTCCGGACGAAATTCTCCACCGGTGTGGAGGTCATGATTGGGTCCCTTTGCCAAGAATTTGGGGAGCCGTGGGGTATGCTCCTTTGCTTGTGTTAAGGCAGTATAGATCAAGACAGTTCATACCGGCGACGTTTGGGCTAGCTCAATTTGAGTTTTCATATAGGGACGATTATTATAAGAAGAAGGTTCGAGAGATTTCTGATGCTTGGAAACAGACTCGCCGAATGAAAAGAGTTACTGTAGGTCCGATGGCAACCCTCGAGTATAAGGCATGGTGAAATAGGAGAATCGATGATAATGTCCCCAGACCGATACAGGATGATGCTCGACCAATAGAGGAATATCTGCAAGTAGTTCCTTCTGAGTTGGAAATCATAAAACAAGACTTCAAAAGTAAAACCTCGGAGTTAGAGAAAAAAGTAGAACAACTGGAAGAGGACAAAATGAATTTGAGGTTAGATATTGATATCCAAAAATCGGAGAGAATGAGAGTTTGAGAAAAGAAAAAAGAAGGCCGAAGAAGATCTAGGCGACTTGAAGACCGACTACAAAAAGTTGCATTTATCCATGAGGACTGCTAGGTTGGGTAAAACCACGGAACAATGGCGTCAAGAAATTCACGAGGAGATGGCCAAGGTCGATCAGTGGAGGAAGAGATTCCATGAGGCTCAAGCACAAAAGGAGGCCCTGAAAAAGACTGTGAGTGAGAGCCAAAGCGAAAATAAGATGCTAAGAGCTCGAGTAGCAGAATTAGAGAGGGCATTGTATCAAAGTCACAACTCTACGGTGAAGTTGGAATCAAGCCTAAGCCAGATTGAAGAATTGAAAGGAAAGGTGGTGGAACTCGAAATGGTGCTGCAAAGCAGTGAGCTCCGGATCCAACGATTAGAGGCAGATAACCAAATGATGGAAAGAACAACTTCAATGATCTCGTAACCAAGTCGAGAAAAGAGACTACCTTATGGGTGAAGTTTGTGCTCGAATACGATAAGTGGCTGATCACTTACAAACCTTAGCAGTTCAGGCTGATGTGTTAAGTATAGTATATGAGTCAAAATCAGACCAGGGTCGAGAGTTAGCTTCGCTTCTTAAGAAAGTTAAAACTTTGGGCATAAGGGCTAGGTCGTATATGTGACTCTGTTTTATGTAAAGGATTTTGTTTTTTTCAATAAGTATTCTAAAAGAAATTGAATCAAAATCGACTCCTCTTGTTTTTGCATTCATTCATTTGCATTGCATTTCATGCATTTGCATTACATCACATTATATGCATCAAACATCATAAGACAACCCTATTAACCAGAGGTCATATTATAGTTATCCTGGAACACCACTATTACACTCGAAAAAAGACAAGAGCAATGGATCAATGGATGGAAAGGTTAGAGCAGATGCAGAAAGAGATGCAAGACCAACTGCAGGTTCAGATGCAAGACCAACTGCAGGTTCAGATGCAAGAGCAGTTAGCCAAGATCCAACAGGATATGAGGGATCAAATGCTGGAATCCCAGAAAAGTATGATGAGCCAGCTAACACAGTTGTTAACTGGAGGGCTTGGAAAAGGAAAAAATTCTATAGTCGATATTAGAGATGATAATGAAGATTCTACTTGTCCTCCAGGCTTGGCCCCGGCAAGTTCCCAAGTGCACCCACCAAGAGTGCAAGTCAATATTAAGCCCCAATATCAATCTGATACCCCAGTACCGGTAAACTTCCTGGCAGGCTCGAGCTCTAATCCAGAAGTCAATTTGGCAAAGTCAATGGTCCCTGATTTCGATGATGCAGCTGAATAGGTAAAAACGAGGGCAGAACTCCTAAAGGAGTTTGAGGATCGATGTAAATGGTTAGAGGAGAAGTTCAAAGCATTGGAAAGTGCTGATTACCAATGCGAGGTGGATGCTAAGAAGCTGAGTCTAGTCCCAGATTTGGTACTTCCTCCGAAGTTCAAGATGCCAGAGTTTGAAAAGTACAATGGGACCAGCTGCCTTGAGGCCCATATTACGATGTTCTGTCGTAGAATGACGGGATATGTCAACAATGACCAGTTATTGATTCACTGCTTTCAGGACAGTCTGACCGAAGCTGCAGCAAAATGGTACAATCAGCTGAGTTGTACCCAAATCAAATCGTGGAGAGATTTGGCACAGGCTTTCATGAAGCATTACGGCCATGTGACCGATATAGCACCTGACAGGATCACGTTGCAAAATATGGAGAAAAAGTCGGTAAAGTTTCGGAAAGTACGCACAAAGATGGAGGAGGTCGCTTACACGTGTCCAAATGCACCATTCTTCGGAAAAGAAATGACTATGCTCTTCATCAATACCCTAAAGGCATCTTTTATTAACCACATGTTAGGGAACGCGACTAAGAGTTTCGCAGACATGGTGATATCAGGCGAGATGATAGAAAACGCGATCAGGTGTGGAAAGATAGAGGCAGGAGAGAGCACGAGAAGAGCGGCTTCGAAGAAAAGGGAAAGTGAAGTAGGAAATATAAGCTCGAGTTATCCTAAACTCATTACTATTACCCAACCGAAAAGCGATGAGTCGTGGGCGGCAGCCCAACCAAGACAAGAGCCCAACACGAGGCAGAAGACTGAAAAATTCCAATTTACTCCTATACCGGTGATATATAAGGAGTTGTATAAGACTTTATTCGATGCGCACGTCGTATCCTTGTTTTACTTGAAGCCGCTGCAACCTCCATATCCCAAGTGGTATGACACAAACGCTCAGTGTGAGTACCATGCGGATGTAGTAGGTCACTCAATAGAGAACTGTACTTCATTCAAAAGACTAGTTGAGAGACTTATCAAGGCGGGGGTGGTAGACTTTAATGACTCGCCTGGTGGAGGAAATCCATTACCCAGTCATATTGATAATGGGGTAAACGCGATAGTTGAAAATAGGGGGAGAAGGTTCAAACAAGAGATTGCTAAGGTCAGAACCCCATTGAGAGAGGTTTGGAAAGAAATGCAGAAAATGGGGTTAGTTCTGCAAGAGAATGTAAACAGATCTCAAGATACAAGGAACTACTGTGAGTTCCATGACAAAGAAGGCCATGAAATCCAGCAATGTAACAAATTCAGAGCCCTAGCACAAGGGCTAATGGATAATAAAGAGCTGGAGTTCTTTGATTTGGTGGAAGGAGATGACGTATGTTCCACAGAAGAGGGGTCTGCAGAAAGGATCCCTAAAGTCAATCACCCCCTAGTGATTATCACACGGCCAGGGGTCGACGAGGCCGGAGTGAGGGTAGAACCGAGGGTCGAAATTAAAAAACCCGTGACTTCTCTTTATAAGGGTACACCGAGGGTTGTAATCAGAAAACCCGTAACTTCTCCTCCGAGGATTATAATTCAAAAACCCATGACTTTTCCTTATACAGATGACAAGAGGGTACCTTGGAATTACAATTGCACTGTGACAGTTTCCGGGAAAGAGAGTTCGGCCAGCACACCCAACCCAGAAGCTGAATCCTCTATGATGAGAAGAGGAGACGAGAAGACAAGACCACTAGTTAATGAGCCAGTAGCAGAGAGAGAGGCGAGAGAGTTTTTGAAATTCTTGAAACACAGTGAGTACAGTGTCGTGGAGCAACTACACAAGCAGCCAGCACGCACATCAGTACTGACTTTGATCCTAAACTCAGAGAACATCGCAATGCGCTAATGAAGGTGTTGAACGAAATCTATGTCGCTGAAGACATTTCAGTAAACAAGCTGGACCGCCTCGTTAGTAACATAAGTACAGACAATCTCATCTCTTTCAGCGATGATGAAATTCCGCCAGGGGGCATGGGGTCCACCAAGGCTTTGCACATCACTACCCGATGCAAAGGGTATATATTACCAGGGGTATTAATTGACAACGGGTCGGCACTGAATGTCTTGCTCCTATCTACACTGAACAGGTTGCCCGTAGACAGCTCTCATATGAAAACATACCAAAATGTAGTGAGAGCATTCAATGGCACCGAGAGAAAAGTAATAGGGAGGATTGAGATACTCCTCCTAATCGGGCCAAACACGTACGAGGTAGACTTCCTCGTATTGAACATCAAGCCTTCGTATAACTGTCTATTAGGGAGGCCATGGATCCACTCAGCAGGAGCTGTTCCATCGTCGTTGCACCAAAAGGTAAAGTTGGTAATAAAGGGCCGGTTGATTACCATTAATGCCGAGGAGGATATCATCGCGTCCGTTACTAGTAATGTACCGTACATAGAGAATGATACGAGGCTATAGAGTGCTCCTTCCGTCATCTGGAGTTTGTAAATCGACATTCATCGAAGAAGAAGCAGGATCCCTGGTGCCCAAACTCTCTCAAGCAAAAAGGATGGGCTTACTAGATGACAACAATAGGAAGAGGAGCACTTTGCACGGGGAGGGACTCGAAAAATATCTCTACGGGCCGGTCAGAGTACCAGGATTGGTTGACAAGCATGATCGTTTGATGCAGGGCATAGGCCGAGATCTTGCAGAAAGGAGGAGCGCGAGAGAGAAACATGAAAGCACGAAGGCACGCGATTAAATAGTCTTTGAGATTGAGTGGGGTTCAATGACCTTTCCCATATATCTAATACATTCGTGTCGGGAGGAATTATTCATTCAGGACAGGAGGACATGAATAAGAAAACAGCTAAGGACATGATAAGAGCTTTGAACATCAATGTAGTGACTGAAAAGAGTCCGAGGAAAAGAAACTGGGAAGGCATTCGCCCCTACGAGCCTGAAAGTGTTACGGACAACCGGATCTGCGAAGAAAAATTCTGTAGTTTTTAGGACTAAAATAGAGTAATGTTCAAAACACACTTGTTGTTTCAAGCCTAGGGACAATAAGAATCTTTTGTGAAATAGGCTCATGTTTAAGCATCTTTACTTTCAATAAAAGTGCATTTTTCTTTCATACTGTGCAGTTATTCCTTCTTTTCCATTCCATTCATAATCATAACTCATAAATAAGTCATTCTTGAATTCATTTTTCATTGAATATTCTTTCATACCTACCATAGGTCCCCAGATATCGAGGTAATGAACAACGCTGTTACGAACCCAGAATTTCCTGATGAGCAAGACATGTGCCTAGAGGGACCTCAGAACTTTACAGATGATGAAGATTGTAGTGTATCCCCAGATTTGTTAAGGATGGTAGAATGAGAGGAGAAGCTGATTCTACCTCACGAAGAGACAATTGAGAATGTACTTCTAGAAGAGGGGAAAGAAGTGAAAATCGGCACTTGCATAACCAAGGAAACAAGGCAGGACCTCATTAGACTTCTGCTAGAGTTCAAAGATGTCTTCGCGTGGTCATACCAAGATATGCCGTGGTTGAGTCTTTGATATTGCGATGACTGCGTATCCCCATAAAAGGAGAATGTAAACTGGTTCAACAGAAGCTTCGAAGGATGAGACCCGATGTTGCGATAAAGATAAGGGAAGAAGTCAAGAAGCAATTTGATGCTGGGTTTTTACGAGTAGTGAATTACTCAGAATGGGTAGCCAACGTTGTTCCTGTCCTTAAGAAGGATGGAAAAGTCCGAATGTGCATCGATTATAGGGACTTAAACAAGGCTAGCCCGAAAGACAACTTCCCACTGCCTCACATTGACACTTTAGTGGAAAAAACGACGAGGTTTTCATTTTTCTCCTTCATGGACGGTTTCTCGGGATACAATCAAATAAAGATGCATCCTGAAGACATGGTAAAGACCACCTTCATAACCTTATGGGGGACTTTTTGTTACCAAGTGATGCCATTTGGGTTAAAGAATGCGGGAGCAACATACCAAAGGGCTATGGTAACCTTGTTTCATGACATGATGCATAAGGAGATTGAGGTCTACGTCGACGACATGATCACAAAGTCTCGAACGGAAGGGGAACATGTGCAAGTTTTGAGGAAACTATTCTTGAGATTGAGGAAATTTCAGCTGAAGCTCAATCCAGCTAAATGTACTTTCGGGGCTCGATCAGGGAAACTACTGGGTTTCGTGGTCAGTGGAAAAGGAATCGAAGTAGATCCAAATAAAGTCAAGGTCGTACAAAAATTACCTCCGCCGCGCACTCAGAAGAAAGTCCGAGGTTTCCTAGGAAGATTAAATTACATCGCTCGGTTTATTTCATAATTGACTGAGAGATGTGATCCAATATTCCGTCTTCTTAAGAAACACAATCCAGGCATTTGGGACGATGAATGCCAGAAGGCATTTGACAAGATTAAACAATACTTGTCTAATACTCCAGTGCTAATGCCGCTAAGTCCTGACAGACTATTGATTCTGTATCTGCTGGTATTCGATAATTCAATGGGATGTGTGCTAGGCTAACATGACGAGACAGGGAAGAAAGAGAGGGCGATATACTACCTCAGCAAGACATTCACCGAATGTGAAATGAGATACTCGCCAATTGAGAAACTGTGTTGTGCATTAATCTGGACAACTCGGAGATTGAGGCGGTACATGTTGTACCACACGATCTGGTTAATCTTGAAATTGGACCCTCTCAAGTACTTGATGGAGTCAACCGCCCTGAATAGAAGAATGGCCCGATGGCAAATTTTACTCTCTGAATTCGACATAGTCTATGTGAACTAGAAGGCTGTGAAAGGGAGTGCAATAGTAGATTTTCTAGCCAGCAGGGCGCTAGATGATTATGAGCCTCTTAATTTCGATTTTCCTAATGAGGATATGATGTTTATAGCGGCGACTGAGAAAAATACTCTAGAAGATCATCCTTGGAAGTTGAACTTTGATGGAGTGTCAAATGCCGTTGGTAATGGAATTGGGGCAGTCCTGGTATCCCCAAAGGGAGAGCATTATCCATTCACTTGCAAATTAGACTTCGATTGCACAAACAACATGGCAGAGTACGAAGCATGCATCCTGGGGATTCGAGCAGCCATAGACCGCAAAATCAAGTCGCTAGAAGTATATGGAGATTCCGCATTGGTGATATATCAGCTCAAGGGGGAATGAAAAACAAGAGGTCCCAAACTGATCAGTTACCGAAAGTTAGTCTTGGAGCTAATTGAGGAGTTTAATGGCATCACATTCTTTTACCTCCCGCATGATGAAAATTAGATGGCTGATGCCCTGGCCACATTAGCTATTATGATCAGAATAAATGATCAGGAGGATATGAAGCCCATCCAAATAGGTATCTGTGAGACCCCAGCTCATTGTTGTAATATCGATGAAGAAGAGGAGAGAGATGATCATCCTTGGTATCATGATATTCTGCGGTATATGAAGAGCCATGAATATCCTGATCAGGCAACAGAAAATGACAGGAGAACATTGAGAAGACTGGCTAATGACTATGTCTTAGACGGCGAGATCCTATATAAAAAGAGAAAAGATCAGGTGTTGTTAAGATTCGTCGATGCTGTTGAGGCTAGGAAAATTTTAGAGGAAATCCACGAAGGTGTCTGTGGGACGCATGCCAACGGGTTTACAATGGCCAGACAAATCATGAGATTTGGGTATTACTGGTCCACGATGGAAGGAGATTGCATTCGTTATGCCAAGAAATGCCACAAGTGCCAGATTTATGGGGACAAGATACATGTGCCTCCTTCACCTCTTCATGTTATGACTTTCCCGTGGCCTTTCTCAATGTGGGGCATGGATATCATTGGACCAATCTCACCGAAGGCTTCTAATGGACATCAATTCATCTTCGTGGTCATCGATTACTTCACCAAATGGGTAGACGCAGCTTCATATGCCAATGTCACGAAGACGGCAGTTAGCAAGTTTTTGAAGAAAGAGATCATATGCCGCTACGGAATGCCAGAAAGGATCGTGTCTGACAATGCACTAAACTTGAACAACAGCGAGATAGCGGAAGTCTGTAGTCAGTTCAACATTAAGCACCATAACTCGTCGCCATATCGCCCGAAAATGAATGGAGCAGTTGAGACGGCTAATAAAAATATTAAGAAAATTGTGGGGAAAATGGCTGAGACCTACAAAGATTGGCATGAAAAGTTACCGCTTGCCCTCTACGCCTATCGAACATCGGTTAGAACCTCTACCGGGGCAACTCCTTTCTCATTGGTTTATGGGATGGAGGCAGTCTTGCCTATTGAAGTTAAAATCCCTTCACTCCGGGTTTTGTCAGAGTTGAAGCTAGACGAAGCAGAATGGGTTCAATCTCGATATGATCAACTAAATCTAATTGAGGAAAGGAGGTTAAGAGCCATTCGCCATGGTCAATTGTACCAGAAGCGAACGATGCGGGCTTATAATAAGAAAGTCCGCCCCAGAGTATTCCATGAAGGAGATTTGGTGTTGAAACAGATCCTCCCTATGCAAAAAGACTTCAGGGGAAAGTGGATGCCTAATTGGGAAGGACCTTATGTTGTAAAGAAGGCCTTTTCTGGAGGAGCTTTGATACTAGCCGAGATGGACGGCAAAAGTCTGCCAAATCCAATTAATGCAGATTCCGTCAAGAAGTACTTCACATAAAAATGGGCCTAGGCAAAAACCCGCAAAGGGCGTCTGGAGTTCAAAAAAAAAAAAAAGGGAGAGGCCAAGGCGAAAACCCTTAAAGGGCATTTTGAGACCAAAGGGGTTTTGAGTCGAAAACCCGAAAAGGGCGGCTCAAATTATGACCAACTCGTGATGGGGCACACAGTAGTTTCGCCACGCCAGAATTAACAGTGAGGAGGTATGTTACGTTTTGGGCATCGACAGAGTACCACGGTTCTCCTAGACACATGTTGAGCTTAGAAGGGACTTCAAGAAGTATGTACAGAGAAGCTCAGGCTGAGATATCTGAGGCATCAATTCCACTCTTACTCATTTTGTACCTTAGCAAAATTTACTACCTTTGTTCGATTCATTCTTCACGGGTTTTGTCCCGAATAAATTCCAGTTTCATTCATCTCTATAATCTTCTTTCCAAGCATTTCATATTGAAGTAATGATTACTGAACTAATAATGCTTTCACGAAAGAAGTTTTAAGAATTACTCTGAAAGTCTCTAAATAATACAAGAATCTGAAACAGGACAGTTATTTAGAACTAACCAGGCTTAAAGGGTTCGGAGCACTTGAGATAAGGGTCTAAGCAGTGACGACATCTTCAGATTCTCTATTAGAAGTATCAGTTGATGAAGCACATTAATAAACAGCAAGCAATGATAGCCCAAGGGTTAAAGATGGATTATTCTCATGACATTTTGCATCCATTCATAACATTCATAATACATATAGTTAGGAGCATTTTTTATGACATCCTAATCACATGACATAAGCATAAACCCCATGAAATCAATTCTACAGGTAAGTTCCCCAGAGGACAATGTAGCAAAATTGATGGGAGTTACAGAAAGATTGCAGATCTTATCCCTACTGAGCAGGAGTGGGGCAGGTCAAAAATGGTGGATCTTATCTCTATGTATTAGCAAAGGAACAGATTCAAGCCACTAGCCTTATCTCTACTGAGCAGGAGTGGAGCAGGCTAAAAATAACAGATCTTATCTCTACTGAGCATGAGTAGAGCAGATCAAAAGTAGCAGATCTTATCTCCGCTGAGCAGGAGTGGAGCAGATCAAAGATCATAGCCTTATCTCTACTGAGCAGGAGTGGAGCAGGTTAAAGATAGCAAATCCTATCTCTACTGAGCAGGAGTAGAGCGGATCGAAGATAGCAGATCCTATCTCTACTGAGTAGGAGTAGAGCGGATCGATGATAGCAGATCTTATCTTTACTGAGCAGGAGTAGAGCAGATCAAAAAAATAGCAGATCTCATCTCCACTGAACAGGAGTGGAGCAGATCAAAAGCAACAAGTCTTATCTCCATGTATCGGCAATGGAGCAGACTGAAGATTATAGCCTTATCTCTACTGAGCAGTAGGTTAACAGGCTGAAGATTATAGACCTTATCCCACTGAGCAGGAGTGGAACAGGTCGAAAACATTGAGCCTTAATTCCTGGCGGTAGGGTAACGGGCTGAAGATTGCAGATCTTATCCCACCGAAAGCAGAGAGGGAAATGGATCGAAGACGTTGAGCCTTAATTCCCTAAGCAATAGGGTAACGGGCTGGAAATTGCAGATCTTATCCCACTGAGCAGGAGTGGAACAGATCAAAAACGACGAGCCTTAATCCCCTAAGTAGTAGGGTAACAGGCTGAAGGTATAGATCCTATCTCCACTGGGCAGGAGTGGAGCGGATTGAAGACAACAGATCTTATCTTTACTAAGCAGGAGTAGAGCAGATCGAAAGACTAAAGCCTTATCTCTACTGAGCAGGAGTGGAGTAGGCTAAAGATAGCAGATCTTATCTCCACTGAGGAGAAGTGGAGCAGATCGAAGACGATGAGCCTTAAGTCCCTAAACAGTAGGGTAACGGGCTAAAAATTACAGATTTTATCTTCACCAAGCGGGAGTAAAACAGATAAAAAAATTACAAGTCTTATCTCCATGTATCAGCAATGGAGCAGACTAAGGAGTGCAGATCTTATCTCCACTGAGCAGTGGTGGGGCAGATCGAGATAAAATTCTTACACCCCTAAAGATGCAGTGGATGGAATGAAGCTACCTGAAGAAAGGAAGCTACAAGAAGTCAAGATTCAACAAAATGGGGCAAAATTGGCCCTTTTAAAGTCTTTGCTTTGTTCCCGTTACACGATAACAAGTAAAGAGGGGCAGCTATAGGGCCCAATTTTTGACCAACCAAATCCCAAGTTTAAAAATAGTCCAATAAGCAAACCAAAATTACAGCAGGCCCAAGATTAAAGGCCCAAACCTAGGTGGCCCAATCACCTAAAGTTTGGCAGAACCCTAGCCACTGCTTCGAGCGACCTCCAACAAATTTCAACTCCACACGCCCGCCCGCTCTCCGCATGAATGTGCGCTTAGTGTTGCCTTCACCTGCCAAAAAGAAGGGAAAAGGCCAGCAAAGCAACAAACTGATAGAATTTTGGATTTTATTCTATTTTTGGGGTTTTTTTTTTTAGGCTATAAGAGGCAAAAATTAAATCTGTAAAAGGGGGGGAATCACTACCATTCTTGTACGGAGAAGATACATTTTTTTCGACAACTTCAGAATCAATAACAAAGAAAAGGTTTCTCTTTTATTTTTGTTTTTATTTTCGAGTCTTTCAGCTCTTCTTTATTTATTTCTTGTTCATCGTCTGTGTTTTAAAATACAAGAGTTCTAAATAAGAATAAAGAGGAAACTCACCGGCGGCAGCGGAGCATGGCGGCGATTCACCGAACGCTGTGGCTGGGATCTGAAATCGGAGTCTGAGGGGCTATGGAGAGTTGAGGGAAAATTGTGTTTTTTTTAAGAAAAAGAAAGGGGAGAGTTCTGGAGTGTTATTTTTGAAGCAGAAAAGGATATAGAAGGAAGCTTTTTTTTAGCTTTCCAGGCGTGGGGCCACGCGCAATCACATGCTCCCCAAGTGGATTTGTGCAATTTTCCTTTAAATGGGAAAATTGCGCGATAAGTCCCCCATGTTGTCCCTTGTTTTAATTGCATCCCCCTTTAGCTTTTTTTATTTTTAAAATTTTCCCCTGAATTTTATGCGCCGCTTCGATTTGGTCCGCGTCTAGGCACAGTGTTCGGAAACTTGGAATAATTTCGTTTCCAGTCCTTCAAGATTGCTCGCGCAATTAAAATTGGTCCTCTTCTCTTTATTTACTTTGCAATTTCGCCCCAAAACTCTTGTTTTTTTCCGACTTAGTCCATTTTTGTTTATTTTGGCTATTTTACCATTATTTTCTTATTTTCTCATCTTTTTTATTTCGCTATTTACTATTATCATTCTTACTAATGTTATTATTACTTTATTATTATTATTGATATACCGTTATTTTTTATATCCATATTATTATTATTATTATCTTAGTATTCCTATTGTTGTTATGTTGTTACCATCACGTTTTTTTTCCCATTATTATTATCACTTTTAATATTATTAGTATTATTATTTTGTTTTTGCTACTATTATTGTACCTATTATATTTATTCTATTTGTTATTTACTGCCATTGATATTATTATTTTACTACTATCATCGTTTTATTATATGTATATATTATTCTTATAATCATATTTATTGTTTATTTATTTTTGTTTTGATTTTTATTATCAAAGATTACTATTGCCATTTTTGTTATTGTTATTTTATATATGTGTATATATATGTATATTTTATTATTATTACTGTTAGTTTTTTTATATATGATTATTATTATCTATTATATATATGTTACCTTTTCATTATTACTATGTTTTTATTAATACTATTATTTTACATCTATACATTATTATTACTATACTATATTTATTATTGTTATATTTACAGTTATATCATCGTATTACTCTTTTATTATTATTTTTATATGCTTTATTACTATTATTTGTATTATTATTATTATTGTGGTTTCATGTATTATTATGGCTAGTGTGTTATCATTCCAATTACTTTTATTATCAGTTGTCATTTTTTATTTAATACGATCGTTTATCTTGTTTTTCTTTTCACCACGTTTTTTTTTTCAAGACTCATAAAAAGTTTTTTAAACAAGGCAATGTTTCATGTTTTGGAAATTCAAGGAATCGTGCCCTAACGTGCTGGGTTGTGGTTTCTGTTTGGCCAAATCATTAAATATCCTTTTAAAATCGTGGTTCATTTTTTTTTTTTAAATTAAAGGCAAGTTAATATTTCATGTTTGGAAATTTGAAGGATCGTGCCCTAACGTGCTGGGTTTCGGTTCTTTCATTTGGCCAAGTGATGAAATACCCTTTTTAAAATGACAATGCATGAATCTTGGAAATCATGAAATGATCTTGGTTTCGAAGGTCTGAAACATCGTATCCCAACGTGCTGGACGTGATATTTCATCCTTCTGGAACAAGAGAATTTCGATATCCAAATTCGAATTACCCAAACATTTTCCAAATGACCCATATCTTAAAATCTTTTTTTTTTCAATTTCCAATATTAGGACATTAATCAATCAACGGTACCAATTTTGGGCATTTCGAGGGTGCTAATCCTTCCTCGTGCGTAACCGACTCCCGAACCCGGTTTCTTAAAATTCGTAGACCAAAATGTTTTCAAAAGTGGCCCAATCACACTTCAAAAAAAATTGGTGGCGACTCCATTTTTCTTTTTAAAGTCGGCCCGTTTTTCCAAACAAAAAAAATGGTTTCGACAATTATGACAAAAAATTTCTTATATTATAACCTATAAAATTATATTATAATTTTTTTTGTATTTTATAAAGTTATAACAAAAAAATATATTATTTAAGTCCTAAACTTTTTTTTTTCTAAAATCATGGTAAAAAATTATTATAAGATATAAATTACATGTTATAAAAGTGTTATAATATCATATATTTATTTATAAAAAATTATGGTCAAGAAGTATCTGCATAACTTATTTATGTGTCTATATTATAATTTTTTTAAATCATAACTTACTAAAATTATGGAAAAACATTATATTATTTATAAGAAGTGTTGGACCTATTTATAAAGGTTATATATTATAATTTTTATATTATTTTTTACTTAATTTACGTATTATAAAATTGAATATAACCTATCATAAGTATTTCTCAAAATTAAATTTATGTAAATTTTTTTTCTGATTAAAGTTATAGATTATTTGGACTATGAACCCAAATATTATAAGGTAAATATTTTCTTGCATCGTGTCGTGGTGTATGATACCATTTGAGAGAATGATGCTAGACACAAACACCATAAATATCTTGTGAACTCTTTAATTTGAGACATTTAAGGCTTTAAAATATGATTGAGAAAACATTTTCTGTTCTAAAAAAGTATTTCTCATACTAACAATATACAAAAACAAGTTTGGATCGTAGAAGCATGTTGCATATATCTCAGTTTCAATCATAAGTGGAATTGAGATAATCTATACTTCAAATACTACATGGAATAAAGAAATCTAAATAATCATAATGATGTAGATTCAAATTTAGATGATAATGAACTCGACTAAGGATCGTCAAATGATGATGATGAGCATATGTTAAATATTAAATAGGGAATAATCCAATAAATATGCACTCGAACAATTAGATAAAATTGCATATAATATTTATTTATTTTTTGTTATTTTTATTAGTAATCGAATTACCAACTTTTTTTTAGACTAATATAATACATATGATCATTTGATTTTAATTTTTGTTACTTATTTAAAAATTATTTTTATCAAACTAATAATTTTTTGGAGTAATTAATATTTCTTAAAATATAAAATACATAATTGTGTAATTATAATTTATACTACTAAATATAAAATTAGGCTTTATCAGCAAAACCAATGGAATCTGGCAAACGAACCATTCATAAACATATGGCTTATTAGTTTAAATTTTATTATATTAAATAATAATTAAACTTATATATTTATGACAATAAATTTATATATTTATTAAATTGTTATATAAAAATTAAATAATAATATCTAATATTATTTTACTTTCTATAAAACTCAAAAAAAAAAATAATTAAAGAACAAGGGTAATAAAGAAATTGACCTCAGCTTTTTCTTTACTGACACCTTTGGTTCCAGTGAAAATTGAAAGCAGCAATGTGGTGAGAGTGCTCAATTACACTGCACCTCAAATCTTCCAAACAATACCGTGAAAAGGAATATTTACCCAATATTCTATCTCACCATGGATAAAATCCAATCCAAAGAAGCCATAACCTCCTCAAGGCACGTATGAAACAAGAAATGGGCTGCTTTAAACACTCGTGCTATGGCTGCGTGGTGGGCTTCTTCATTTCCTTCAGGGAAGCATATCCAAATCAAATTGAAGACTTCTTTTTGGGCCATGAGCCACATTCAATTGCACCCCACAAGCTACAAACTTGCCAGACAAGCCTCTAATGTGATCTTTTGGCGCTCCTTTCATCTCCTTTCAAAATTTTTCCTTTCCCTCCTTCACTTCTCTCTCCCTTCCACTTCCTTTCTCCTGTTCAGTGTTGAACCCTCTCCTTTTATCTGGGCTTTGGTACTTGGTATACTCGGCGACAAAATGGAGCAGCAGAGAAACCCAAAGATGGCTCAACAACAACAGCAACAAGAGGAGCTTGACGAAATGCAGCACGGTCCCTTCCCTGTTGAGCAGCTTCAGGTCAAATAAGAATAATCTACTATATTTCGCTTTTTGTTCCATTGTATTCGAAAGTAAGACGCTTTTCTATGTGGGTTTTTTTCTAAGTTCTCGAAATGATGTTCCTTTTCCTGATTGGTCCAATTTTTGAGAAGAAATCATAGTGAATTCTTTTTCTAGGATTCCAAAAACGAAAATGGGTTATATTTCCACCATGGGTTCTTTCCAATTTCGTTTTTTTTTTCCTTTCCCTTTTACCTAATTAGATGAGATCGTAGTAGATTGGTTTATATTTTCTCGATTGCTGATTAGGTGGGGAAGTTTTCTGTTAGGGTTTCTTGTCAAGTTTGAACCATAGTAGATGGAGATTGTATTAACTGCTTTTTTTGTTATACTGTAAGCCATTGAAAATATAAATTCTGTAGTATATCGGGCTTAAGTTATACTTTTGGATTTTGTTCTTATATATATTTTTATATTCAATTGAAGGCATCGGGCATTGCAGCCCTGGACGTAAAGAAGCTCAAGGATGCTGGTCTTTGTACGGTTGAATCTGTTGCTTATACCCCAAGGAAAGATCTTCTTCAGATCAAAGGAATCAGTGAAGCTAAAGTTGACAAGATTATGGAAGCCGGTATGCTGCTATTTCCATAATTATGTTGTTCACTATAATCTTGTAAAGTGATTTGAAATTAAAAAAAAAGTTTTTAAGTCTGCTTTGGTGCTTGACAGCCTCCAAATTGGTTCCCTTGGGCTTCACCAGTGCTAGCCAGCTCCATGCTCAAAGGTTGGAGATAATTCAGATAACATCTGGGTCAAGTGAACTTGATAAAATTTTGGAAGGTACATACGCTCTCATGTATTTTGACTTTGACTCTTTAACTCTAAGTTAAAATTCACTATATGAACTGTAAATTAATTCTATGTATCATTACACGCTCACTTGGTTTTCTATAGAACAGGTGGAATCGAGACTGGGTCCATTACCGAGATATATGGTGAGTTCCGTTCGGGAAAGACACAGCTTTGTCACACATTATGTGTAACATGCCAAGTAAGACCTCTTCTCTTCATTCATTGAGTTTTCTTGCAACTCATGTATATGTTGCACATACTTTTTCTGCCTAACATAACAGTAAGTGCATTTGGCCTGATTCTAAATTTCTATGATATTTCAGCTTCCATTAGATCAAGGAGGTGGTGAGGGAAAAGCAATGTACATTGATGCTGAAGGGACATTCAGACCACAAAGACTATTACAGATAGCGGAGAGGTGATTCGTGGCTACTATGATAAGGACTGTACTGCCATGCTATGTGACAGCATTGATAGTTAACTCTGTTGTTGAATGTTGCAGGTTTGGACTGAATGGTGCTGATGTATTGGAGAATGTGGCCTATGCTAGAGCATATAACACTGACCATCAGTCTAGGCTGTTACTTGAAGCAGCTTCAATGATGGTGGAAACAAGGTATTGATAAAAAAAAGTTACTTTGCTTGACCCTATCAAGAGGAATTATCTCTAGTATAGTTGGGTAACATGGTTGATCATTTGATGGATTTCTTTTATAGGTTTGCGCTTATGATAGTTGATAGTGCTACTGCCCTCTATAGAACAGATTTTACTGGGAGGGGTGAACTCTCTGCCCGACAAATGCATCTTGCGAAGTTCCTCAGGAGCCTTCAGAAATTGGCAGATGAGGTTGGAGGCTTTTTTACATCTTTAGTTGCATTAAGCAATGAATTGCTTTCTTGCTTATGAGACTCTTACAGTTGTATTTTCACTTGTATTTATCATGTTTTTATGTGCATTTTGTGTGACTGTAGTTTGGCGTGGCCGTTGTAATTACGAACCAAGTAGTTGCTCAAGTGGATGGTTCAGCAATCTTTGCCGGTCCTCAAATTAAGCCTATTGGCGGTAACATCATGGCTCATGCTTCCACAACAAGGTTTGTTATTGAAACTGGAAGGCCTAGTTTTCCCCCTTTTCTCTCAACTACTCTTCTTCGAAAGCTTCTACTAACTATAATCTTGTCATTGACAATAGACTGGCTGTTCGGAAGGGGAGAGGGGAGGAACGTATTTGTAAAATAATAAGCTCACCTTGCTTGGCCGAGGCTGAAGCTCGATTTCAGATTTCTCCAGGAGGTGTAGCTGATGTTAAAGACTGAGCTGTTTCAGCTCAATGTTTTCCAAACAAGTAGCCGCAAAGCTTCCTTTAATTGATCAACCAATATGTTATTTTGTAGCCACCTGCTTCTGCTAATGAGCAAATCCCAAAACTCTGCTATTTTCTTTCTTTGCAATGAAGCTTGCCAAAAATTGGAAGCATCCGTTACAAAGTTTTGCTGCTCATTTCGTCTGTATATGGAACATGTTATTACTCCCATAAAAAATAAAACAGGAAACTGAACTGAAGTGTATATCAACCTTAAAAACCAAAATTTTTAAGTTTTAAGATTGAATTGGACATTTAGGTAACAACACAAAACTTGTAAAAAGTTAGTTAAAAATCAATAAAACCATATTTTTGTAAATATAATTTTCTTAATTTTTATTTTACTTTTTTAACAATAAAATGGGGGTATTTTCATTTTTGATTTTTGTAAATATAAACTTCTTGAAAATTTATTTTATTTATGGAATTTTCTTAGTTATTATTAATTAATATTTTTAAAATGGTTAAATCAATTGAATTAACTAATTTGATTTTTAATTGCATACTATTTAGTTCCTTTTTTCCCTTATTGGTGTAAGAGATTAATTATGACGTGAAAAAAAAATAGAAAATAGAATACGACGTCGTTGAAGTGAAAACACTACGTCTTGAAAGGTCATCAGCTTCACCACGTCAAACCACAACCGGGGTTTAAAATGGCGTTAGATTCAATTAGTAGCGTCGTCTAATGAGCAAATAGCTAAAGGTCCGTCTGGTCCATCAGAACCAGACTCCCCAAAACAAAACAGAACACAAAAAAGAAAAAAATGGCAACAAATCCAGCAGCAACACTTCCAAACCTCCCCAAATCTGGAGCCATTTCCAAAGGCTACAACTTCGCTTCTACTTGGGAACAGGTTCTCTTTCTTCTGTACTTACTCTTCCAACTCGTAATCGTTTGCCTTCAACTTTCCGATTTGAACCTCTCCTAATTTAGATCTGCTTTAATTGGATCTCAATGAACTTAAAAACTTTCAACTCATTTCTCCTGAGTTTGATTTCATTATCTTTAAATGTAGCAATTATAAGATCCGATCTCCTAACAGGAGCCGTAATTGTAACCGAAATGTTATCACATTATTTTTTTGGAGTAAAATATCATTATATTATTAATAATTCGGAAGAGTTAAAATTTTTTTAGTTTGAAGATCGGATCTGTGTTGTGGAACCGAATGCGCTATTTTAGATTTTTTTTTTTTTGCTTAATTTGATTTCTTTATTTTGGATTTGTGTGTAGAATGCACCTCTGACGGAGCAGCAGCAAGGAGCAATACTGATGCTATCTCATGCAGTTGCGGAAAGGCCGTTTCCGGCAAATTTGGTGAGTAATTTTGTTGCTTGTTGGTTACTTTTTTTAATTGCATTTTGGATATTTTGGTGAAAGACGTTTTGAACGTGCTCTTGTAGGCTCAAGAGCGAACCTCTGGGCAAGATGCTGGCTTGTCTGTTTCTACAAAGGATAACAATTTTGGAGATTCTGGAGCTATTGAGGCAATTTTGGTTAATACAAATCAGGTAAATCAGATTTATTATGTGTCTTGTTTGAGTTGGAATCTAATCTTACGTGGATGATTACATTAGTTTGTTGTTCTAATGTTCTAATTCTACTAGGGTTATGAAATTGATTAATTCTGATCTAAAGCATTTGCTTCTTTTTCCTATCCTGTACAGTTCTATAAATGGTTCACAGATCTTGAATCAGCCATGAGGTCCGAGGTTAGTAGTCATATCTTGTTGCAACATATATGTTCGTTGGACAATGGTGTTGAATATTTGTTTATTTTATCTAAATTGGTTCTCTTAGACTGAGGAGAAATATCAGCACTATGTTAATACTCTGACAGACCGCATACAGACTTGTGATGATATACTTAGACAAGTACGTCCATGATCTGTTTTATATCTCTGTGGATTCTATCATTTGCTTTGCTGGCTATTTATTAAGTTAGATCTATCTTTTCCTCATGATTTCTAAGCTAGAAGTAAACTTCTGTGCAGGTGGATGAGACCTTAGATCTTTTTAATGAACTACAGCTGCAACACCAAGCAGTAGCAACAAAAACTAAAACTCTTCATGATGCATGTGATCGATTGGTATGATTTTTTTTGTACGGTTTGGAATTTGGTTCCATCTTTTTGTTTCTAGCTTTTCACTTTGGGCTTTATGTTTGATAGCTGTAATCCACTTCTCTGTGGGATAGAAAATTTTGGTTTAAGTTAGTCGATTGATTGCATCACTAGCTTGTTCTTTATTGCAGGTAATGGAGAAGCAAAAGCTGATTGAGTTTGCTGAAGCACTTCGCAGTAAGCTCAAGTATTTTGATGAGTTGGAGAATGTAAGGTTTGAATGCTATCTTAACTAGAGATCGGTTTTCTTTGAATTTATATATTGCTTTTGTCTTGGTTTATGGCCTATTATCCTTTAGGATTTATGTTAATATATATAGGGTCATGTTGAATTGCTGTCAGTCCGATAGGTCCGAAATTCATGGTTTTTGTAATTTAACCTCTTGTGTACAGGTTACTTCTAACTTTTATTCTCCAAACATGAATGTTGGGAATGCAAACTTTCTCCCACTTCTTAAACGGCTTGACGAGTGCATATCGTAAGTTACATTTGAACTTAGTCCAACTTTGCAAACTAGTCAACGATTGTTTAATAATTGTCCCCTGATGAGCAAATGTAATAAAAGTTTCTTATCATATTGAATTTTTCATCATTGTAGGTATGTTGAAAATAATCCACAATATGCAGAATCAAGTGTTTATTTGCTAAAATTCCGTCAACTCCAGGTAAGGAGTTATGTTGACAATCTATGGATTGTTTTGCTAAGTGGATGAAATGCATGCGTATAAATAGACTTTTTTCTTTTACTAAAATATATAGAAACCTACTTTTACAGTCTCGAGCCCTGGGTATGATCCGCTCCCATGTACTTTCTGTTCTCAAAAGGGCTTCTTCTCTGGTAAATTGTCCACCTCTAGGTCAAATTTAAGTGCATAAGTATGCTTTTATGGATGGATTAATGCCTCCCAAAATGCTTGTTCTTCTTTCATCAGGTTCAGGCAGCAATTCAGAGCAGTGGTGGCAACAAAGCATCTCTTTCTGAGGGTGTTGAGGCATCTGTAATTTATATCCGATTCAAGGCAGCTGCTAGTGAGGTAATGATTTCCTTTTCTGGTCTGAAAGCTCTCACATGTGAAGAAATATGACTCTCTTTCAGCCGATATCATTAACAGTTTTAAGCATTTGCAGCTTAAGCCAGTATTAGAAGAAATTGAAAGCAGAGCATCAAGGAAAGAATATGTTCATATTCTTGCAGAATGCCATAAATTGTACTGTGAACAGCGCCTTTCTTTGGTGAGTGAATTTTATATTACTGCCACTTTTGTACACCACTTAATGTAGCATTCAAATAAGTTCTTAATGTATCTGTGAATATATGCTTTTTCAGATAAAAGGCATAGCGCATCAGCGAATATCTGAATTTGCCAAGAAAGAGGGTTTGCCTTCGTTGACTAGATCAGGATGTGCTTACCTAATGCAGGTATGGTAAACTAACTGTCCTTAAGTTAGTACCTGAATATGATTATGGTTCTTGGAACTTCTGATCGACTGAAGCAAAACTTACTACTTGAGTCATGCACTCTCTTCATGTTTTATATGTTTGGTGGCATTAGAGACAGTAAAATCTAGCCTGAATCTTTAAGTTTTTACTTACACTGGTGTTTGTAAATTGAAGAGACAAATACTTTCTTTATTAATTGGGGCCTACATGTTGCCATGACTGCAGGTCTGTCAACTTGAGCATCAACTCTTTGATCATTTTTTCCCTTCTTCTTCAGAGGACGTTTCAAGTTTGGCACCATTAATAGATCCTCTGTAAGTTCCTTGTTGCTAAATTGTAGAGTTTTCTTTCCTTTGTTCTATTTTCATTTTGTTTCCTTACTACATGGCTTTATGATGCTTTATGGAAATTAATCAAAATAATATTTCAGAGTTTGACTTAAGAATAAATCTTTTGCATGTGTTACTAAGTCGTATTTGATTGCAGGTCTACATACTTATATGATACATTGCGTCCAAGACTCATTCATGAAACAAATGTTGATTTTCTTTGTGAGCTGGTTGATATCCTCAAAGTTGAAGTCTTGGGAGAACAGCTTAGCCGACGGAGTGAGTCATTGGCCGGATTACGTCCTACATTAGAAAGAATTTTGGCAGACATTCATGAACGCTTGACCTTTCGTGCTCGAACTCATATCCGTGATGAGGTCTGTTTATTGCTTACGTATCTATATGTCTCTTTGTGTGCATCTCATAAATCGATGGAAGCTACCAACTCTTTACCTTATTGAGCATAGTAGTCTTTCTGCTCCTTGATGTTTGTGGTAGTTGATTGGAAATGAAATCTTGGTTTGCCCATCAGGTAGATTCGTACTGAAAATCAAGTGATTGCCAGTGACTTCCCTCTGAGTTGTTGAAAGCACAAATTGCTTTAGTTGTCCATCATTTTAGATTGAAGGAGAAATTTGTTAAGAGTTGCATTCCATGCTTACAATGTTGGGAGTGATTATCTTGTGTTTTTCACTTGGAGGGTGCATGACTGGGAAAATGCCACACATCACAACACTGGACTTGCTCCCATATATTTTGATTTTAGTTGCATCCTTGTCTTCTTTCTTACACAGATTGCAAATTATATACCATTTGATGAAGACTTGGATTACCCTGCAAAGCTGCAGCATACTGCAGGTGTGAAGACAGAAACTGCTTCTGTAAGTTCACTATCACTCTTACCTTATCCCGGCTTAAAGATAATTGATTATGTGTCTTAAGTATTCATATTTGTTTGAAAATTTTCAATTTGGCAAGCTAATTTCTCCTGCAAGTCAATGTTACTGATTCTAATTTAGAACCTTGTGTCTATGGTCTTTGTAACTATAATCATAAAACCTAACTTGATTCCTTAAATTTGTGTTACTTCATTTGCTTCCTTTTCTGCTCAGACTTAAGTGTTTCACTATATGTTTGTGTCTGTTTAATTTATGTTGTTACATTACCCAACACCCTAACAATAATACATGGAGTTGCAGCCCTATTGTTTCAATTCCTTGAATGAAAGAAGCATGTGTGATATGTACATGTGACATATCTGCAGTGAGTGCTTTTCTTATAATATTGTAAGTTGTAAACTTGAAATGGGAAAACTAGTATATTGGGTGTCTCATGCTGAATGGGAACAAATTCGTCATCCTGTTGCTGTTGTATTGGACCTGCATGTGTTCGAGTGTGGGTTGTTCTAGTTGGTTAGCAAACATGCATATCCAAAACTTACTTGCAGACTTGTAGGTGTAAGCATTTAGTGAAGTATGTAGTGTCTGCAGCTTTGACATATCTGGAGATTGATATTATTGGCCAGATTAGTATCACATTGATCATGTTTGCTTGAATTTAACTTTATGTTTTCCCCTTTGGGAAATGTAATTACATGAAATTAACACTTCTATCTGTGTTAATATTTTTTTCCTGCAGGCTGATGCAAATCCAGATGTGTTCAAAACTTGGTATCCACCATTAGAGAAAACTGTATCTATTCTTTCAAAATTGTATCGTTGTTTGGAATCAGAAGTTTTTACTGGCTTGGCGCAGGTGCCTTGAGTCTTTCAATAATCACCCTTGTTCAGTTTCTTATATCAATTAATAAAGTTTTCCTTTTTGCATATTCTGTTAAAAACTTAATTTGTGCTGTTTTTCTCAGGAAGCTTTAGAAGTTTGTTCTGACTCTATCCAAGTAAGTGAGCTGGGTAACAGTTACTTTTCTAGGCCTTAAGTTCTTTGCTTTTATAAACATGTTCATGCTATAGAATGATGCATTCTATACGTGGATAAGCTTGGATTAAAAATTTTAACTCAATCACGTTATCCATTCTATGAAGAAGTTGACAGGCTTATTCATTCTTTACCATGTTGATGTGTTCTCAAATATGCAATGAGCTTGGTTGGATTTCTAACCATTTTCATTTTTCCCTCTTTTAATCTTTCAATTTTACCTAGAAAGCAAGCAAACTAATTACAAAGAGATCAACACCAATGGATGGACAGCTCTTCCTTATAAAGCATCTTCTGATATTAAGGGAACAGGTTATCTTTTTTGTTCCTCTCTTATTGTCTCTTCTTCTTGTCTTTCAATTGTTAGTTAATAGGATGAGTTTTTGGCCTTACAGATAGCACCATTTGACATAGAATTTTCCGTTACACACAAAGAACTTGATTTCTCTCATGTGCTGGTAAGTTTCTCCAAGTCTAAATTACTATTTAACTTAAATGCACTACTTGATGTTTACAATCTTCTCCAGCTCCTTAGCATTTTTAGCTGAAGCTCCTTCTGAGTTTTAGAAGGTACTGGGAAGACAAATAAGAGCTATTATTCTACTTAAGATTTCTTTGATGTTTAGATGGTTAAATCTTCAGCTTTTTTCCATCTTGAACAGGTCATTTGTATTTACCTTTCTTTTACATGCTTGTTTCAAAATTCCTTTGATAGGAGCATCTGCGACGGATACTTAGAGGTCAGGCTTCATTATTTGACTGGACTAGATCAACATCATTAGCAAGGACCTTATCTCCCCGTGTTTTGGAAAGTCAAGTAGATGCCAAGAAGGTTAGCATTTTACCTGTTGATAAATTTACTTACAGTCCTCAATGAGTTGAAGTGGAATGCACCAAAGTGCATGTTGTTAAAAATAATCTTCAATCAAACACATCAATGTTCAGGGGTTAGGAGGCAAGAAATGAAATAGTTTGTGAAAGGTTACTAAAATGAACAAATGAAATTATCTTTTGTCCCTGAACTAATAAGTATTGGCAAACTATTTATGTTTTGTCCTGCAAACTCCACTGCCCCTCCCCTCTTTTCTTTCCCTTTTAGTGTTTGATACTGGGAAATCTACTTCCCCATCAATAGTATAACACATGTTATATGTTCATTTATGTTCAGGAGCTGGAGAAAAGTTTAAAAGCAACTTGCGAGGAGTTTATTATGGCAGTCACTAAGCAAGTTGTGGATCCTATGCTGTCATTTGTTACCAAGGTCCATCTTTTCTCTTGATTGATCTTTTAACAACTTAAAATATAAGATTCTTGGAAGTGTAGATATCACTAGCTGGTAAAATAAGACATCCCTTTGACTGTAGCAGTTTAAAAAGTACCTAATAATGGTTGAAATGATAGAAATTCGGGTTTGTATATGACTGATTACTTCAGCTCGCCATGCTGAACACCTTGTTTTATATTCTTCTTTGAATCAGATCATAGCTCTGATGGTAATGGAATTTATTCTGCTTTGAATCAGATCTAAGGCTTTATTTTGTTCCTATAGGTAACAGCCGTAAAAGTTGCATTATCTTCTGGTACTCAGAATAAAAAAGTAGACTCAGTTATGGCCAAGCCACTCAAAGAACAAGCCTTTGCTACGCCAGAAAAGGTGGCTGAACTTGTGCAGAAGGTGCGTTGCATTTTTAATTCATGCTTTGCCAGCCTATTTTGAGCTTACAGTTTGCTTTGGTTTTTGAAAACTTGTCATTGTTTTTAGTTAGAAAAATGTATGCATGCACACGCATAAAGAAACATTATATAAATGTAATGCATGCGTTTTTCATAAAAAAAAGTAATGCATGAATCTATATGAGTTTATACATATTGGAAAGCCTTGATGCAAAAAACTCTAGCCACTGGAATCTGGATTGTAACAATCATGAAGCAGCTCCTAGTGTGGAAGAATGGAGACAGATTCATATAACTGTTGCATCTATGTGAAAATCTCTATAGTTAAGTGTGTGTCAAGATATACCAAGCTTTTAGGTTTTGCTTGTTAGAGTGGAAAGAAAATTGGAAAGATGGAAAATAGAAGGGGTAGAAAACTAGAAGATGGGAAACATAATTTTTCTTTCCATAGGTGTGCTTGGTAGGAGAGATGGAAAAATGGAAAGAAAATGCAACCTTTTTTTTTTCATCTATTGCTTGGTAGAGTTGAAATTTGGACGGAAAGAAAATAAAACATTTGAAAGATGCATAATTTTGAACTAACATACACATTTCTCTCATTTTCTCTCGACTTATCATTCCAGTTTGGAAGGATTGATTTTTATGCATTAGGATGGAAAATGGTATCCCTCCTATTTTGTTTCCTCTCACTTTTCTTCCCAACTAAGTACACTCAAAATTGATTTTCTTTCCACTTTTCCACTCCCTCCTTTCATCCTTCCACTTTTCCACCCAAACTAAGCACACTCAAAATTGATTTTCTTTCCACTTTTCCACTCACTCCTTTCATCCTTCCACTTTTCCACCCAAACTAAGCACACCCTTAGTGACAAATCTGTTTATGCTTTCAAAGTTTAGATTTACTAACTGATGATTTTTATATATATATATAATATAACAGGTAAATTCAGCTATTCAGCAAGAGCTTCCACTGGTGATAGCAAAGATGAAGCTTTATTTACAGAACCCATCGACAAGAGCAATTCTTTTCAAACCAATTAAGTAAGATACCTTCCCAAATTTAAAACCCTCACTCTATAATCTTTAAGCACATGGTAGACAATATTGAAGCAAGTTTCAAATAATTTGGATTATTTATTTATGCAGGACGAATATTGTGGAAGCCCATATTCAAGTTCAATCCCTTTTAAAAACCGAGTATTCTCCAGATGAAAAAAGCACCATCAACATGGTGAACATACAAGAACTGGAAGCACAACTCGACAATCTCCTCTAGGGAGCTAGCGAAGCTTATTCAAGTATTTTTCCTCAACCCGAACTCTTTTCAGTAATTTTTGGCGATATCGTGGTTCAGTCTGTTCATAAGGTTTTATTGATAGATAAAAAAATAAAAAGGTTACGTAAGATGGTTTAATTTTCTGAACATTCATTTTGGTAAGTCCATATCTTTTTTGCCTGCCCCAAGAGCATAAAGTTCAGTTCTTATTATCCTGGCAATGATTGTCGATCATATTTTTCATTCAAGTTAATACTTTCGGTTCGTACATTTCTTTCTGGTTATTCACCCCTGGAAGTAATAAGAAAACAGGTAGCGTTATCTTTACAAATTTGAATGGTACAAAATTCTTTCCCCTCGAGTTCTCTTGCCCGTACCTTCCATATAAGCTTTAACGTTGCTTATATTATAACCGTATGTAACTATGGGATGCTTAAAAATATTACCTTATACAATGTCTAACTGAAAAAGAAATAAGATTGCATTTTACGTTATGGTTGTTGGGTACACATATAAGAGCAAATGAGAATCTTCCAAGTAATTGGACTTCACTTGTTTGCATAATTACTTATTTTGATAAATATGCACTTATAATTTTATTATATAATGATTGGAAATCAAGTGGGCTTTGGGGAAGATTTTAGCTAAACCACTTGTTCCGGAAGGTTTTCCTTGGCCGAAATTTAAGACTATTGTCAATAATAATGAACCAACCAGAAGAATATGATCGGCAGCAAATTTTCATTTTATTTATGTTCATCAAATCAACTCTACTTTTCATAATTAATTTTATTATTTCTGCCCTTCTCTCTCTCTCTCTCTCTCTCTCTCTCTCCCCTCAGAAAAAAAAAAGCAACCGGCCGCAATTTTTCATTTTATTTCTGTTCATGTCCTGGCAACTTCCACTTACAACTAAAAGGAAAATTTTGGACTTTCTTTTTTCCCCCTTTTTCATTAGTACGGTCCTAATCTCGCTCTGGGTTATATGGTAATGTAAAAAATACACTTATATTCATAATTCGAATAAAATTCAAATTCGATTCAGTAACTATCAGGATATTCTTGATATTTTTGGGCTCTAAGTAAAATAATAAATTGTTGGGGCTCCTTTTAAAAAAATATAAAATGCAATATGATAAAATAAAAACATATATTAGTAATTTCATTAAAATAATACATTTTATTACATTAAGCAAATAATATATTTTCTAACAAAACTATTTTTTTTTTCATTCAATCTACTCTTATGTCATCAACTATAAAAACACAAAAAAATTATAAAAAATGGGTTCTACGGGCATTTCGAGATGTAAAATCATTAATGATAACATTAACATCAATGTTTTCCAAAAAAAATCTTTCTCAATTGATAAAATTGTTAGGACATTCAACCGTTCTTGTGACATTGACGACTTCAAGTAAGTTTTGATTGATTTAACTTTGAAAAACTTTTTTCATCATCACAGGGACCATTAAAAAAATTTATAAGCGATTGAAACATTCGGATAGCAATTTGTAGATTTGATAACTCAAGAATTTCAATGGTTGACATTAATTCATTCGGTAAAGTAAATTACAAGACTTTCAATTCAGAGAAAAGATCATTTAAATCAACATATGATGAATCACCATGAGAAAAGGTAAAGTGAAAAAGTAGCACAACGTTCTCTCAACTCCTTTTCATCCAATGACTTTAAATTGTTTGAATCAAACAAAAACCCAAAAATACTTTTAAATGTTTTTAGTTGCTCAAATATGCTCTTCAAAGAAGTAATTTCCATGTCTACAATAACTAAAAAATAATCAACTCTAAATAATTCATCACCAGACTAAATTTCTTCATCCTCTTAGTTATTCTCATCAAATTATTTTTTAAATAACACAACACTTTGTTGGAAGGGTAAACCCTACATTCATATCAAGTGCAATACTTTTAGTAATATTCATACTAAAAATAAAGCCTTCATCTCTATTCTTTTCAAAATATGACAATACACATTCTAATTGCTTTATGGTGATATCAATGCACATAGACTTAGATTGCAATTTATTGCACACCATATTTATAGCAAATAAAATTTCATACCAAATTACCATACTAAGTAAAAACTCAAAACCCACAAGTGCATTGACCAAACTCTCCGTTTCACTTTTTGACTTTGCATTATCACAAGATTCATATAATTTCGACAAAACTTGTAATGACCCAAAATTTACAGGCACCAGAAAAGCGAGTTATAAGGCCTCCGTCTTAGTGAATCGAGTTCGTAAATATTTTATCAGGAATGTTTTTGAGACTAGTTGTGTGTTTAATTAGGCTTTAATTAAGTGAATTTAGTTTAATCAAGAGAAATTAGGAAAAAGGGTTAAATTGAATAAGGGATAAAAGTTTAATTATAGATTAATAGAAAGAAGGGAGGACCAAAATGGCAAATAAGCCATTCTTAATGGTTGTGGCGGTAAACAGATGAAAAATTTAAGATTTTTTCTTATATATTTACTCAATTAATTAATTAGTTAATTTTATTATTATTATTATTTTATTGAATTATAAATTATATTAAATATTATTATATTATGAAATAAATTGAAATATGACAAATGTAGGGTGATAAATGGTACATGTGTAATAATGTGTATATACACACTTGTATTATAATTATTTATTTACTTAAAATTTAAGTTAAAAGATATTTATTAATAAAATAATTATAATATAAGATTTTTATGGGATAAATAAATTAAATGATGACAAGTGGATGGTGATGATAATATACAAATGCAAAATAAATGTGTACAATTGTAATATATGTATTTGTTATTAGATAGATATTTATTATAATTATTATTATAGTTTTATATTAAATTATTAAATTATGATTGCTATTATTAAAATAAATTAGAATGAAGACAATTGTATAATTATTAATGATACATGTGTAACATATATATTTATACACTTGTAAATTATTTATATATTTTATTATATAATAAGCAAAAGATATTTATTAATTAATAATATTATTATAACATTATATAATAAAATTAAAGAAAAAAAGAATATAAAAGGAATGGAAAGAAAGAAAAGAAGAATGGAGGCGGAGAGTTCAAACGAAATAGGGGGAAAGAAAGAAGAAAAGAAAAGAAAAGGAGAAACCAGGGCTTGAGAGCTTGAAGTTTTAATAGATAAGTCAATTAAGTCCTTTTTTCTTAAATTTGATGTTTTAGAAGATTTAGATCAAGTTTTGTTGAAATTAAGTTGAAGTTTTGAAAGTTCTTAGGCTTTGAATATAGTTTATGTTGAACTATGGTGAATTAGGGGTTAAATTTATAGAATTTCAAGTTAAAATTGGGTAAAGGATTTAATTGTAAAATAAGTTATAAGAAACAGTTTTGGACAGTAATAATAGGTTAACTTTGAAAATTCACCAAAAATTGTGGAAATCGAATTAGAGGATGAATAAAATATGAAATTAAATATTTTTGAGTCTAGTTTTTCATAGAATAAGCGGTGTAAGCAATGGACTTGTAAATTACTAGTTATAGTAAATTTTGTGAGATAAGGTCAAAATGATTTCGGGTTCCCCTGTTCTGAGTTTGGAAAATCATAAAAAATTGGAGAAAAATAATTAGGGGCTTAAATTTATATGTTTAAATAATTAATGAGTCTATTTTTAATAGAAACAAACGGAAACATCATCCAACTCCCGTTCTAAGAGATAATTAATTTTTAGTAAAGAAAGGTAGAAGCTGTCAAACAGCAGAATAGAGTCAAGTTTGAAGATTTTACTGTACTTATTGGCTAAACTATTCTGAAATTTTTATGGTATAAAAAGATTTGAGTCTAGTTTCTAAAACATCAAGCGGATCTTAAATTGGAATTCTTTAACTCAAGATATAAATAATTTAGTGACTATGACTCAAATGGACAACTTTGAATAAATTTATAAGTAAATAGTGAAATCATAGATAATGTTACTTATAAGCATGTTATATAAATTAAGGATGTGGAATGGAGAGGAGGAGGAGGAAAATATATATGAATACTCGGCTAATATGGTTAATTTGCATGTTTTAGACTCAGGGACTAAATTGAATAAAAGTAAAACTTTAGAGGCAATTTTTGTAAAAATATAAAAAATGACCAAATTGAGTGAAATGAATTATTTTATTGTCTAAATTAATTAATAGAATGAAATTATTAATTTAGATCAAAATCGGTTGAAAAATCAATAAAAATAAAAAATTACCAAAATGCCAGTGAATCTTGGTATTTCTGCAATTTAGCCATGTAAGTTCGTGTAATCTAATTACATGATATAAGGAAATACGAGTTGATGGTATATGAAATATTGATATAATGAATTAACTTATTTATGTTTATGAAGAAACAGCAAGAGTATGATATTTATCATGACATGTAAATATGTGATTATCTTTGATACATTTATATAAGGAAATTAAGTATGTTGAGTCGAGTAATAAATTCAAGTAAGACATGTCGAGGAAAATAAATATGTTTAAGGGACAATATATTTGATTTTGATTGGTTCCGAATATGAATACTAGATGAAATAAAATGTTTGATAAATAAATTTGAAACTCCGGTAATATTCCGTAACTCTATTCCGGTAACGGATTCGGGTTAGGGGCGTTACATTTATGTTATAATAATAAAATTAATTAATAAATATCTTTTTCTTATTATATAATAAAATATATAAATAATTTACAAGTGTATAAACATATATGTTACACATGTACCATTAATAATTATACAATTGTCTTCATTCTAATTTATTTTAATAATAACAATCACAATTTAATAATTTAATATAAAACTATAATAGTAATTATAATAAATATCTATCTAATAACAAATACATATATTACAATTGTACACATATTTATTTTACATTTGTATATTATCATCACCATCCACTTGTCATCATTTCATTTATTTATCCCATAAAAATCTTATATTATAATTATTTTATTAATAAATATCTTTTAACTTAAATTTTAAGTAAATAAATAATTATAATACAAGTGTGTATATACACATTATTACACATGTACCATTTATCACCCTACATTTGTCATATTTCAATTTATTTCATAATATAATAATATTTAATATAATTTATAATTCAATAAAATAATAATAATAACTAATTAATTAATTGAGTAAATATATAAGAAAAAATCTTAGATTTTTCATATGTTTACTGCCACAACCATTAAGAATGGCTTATTTGCCATCTTGGTCTTCCTTTCTATTAATCTATAATTAAACTTTTATCTCTTATTCAATTTAACCCTTTTTCCTCATTTCTCTTAATTAAGCTAAATTCACTTAATTAAAGCTAATTAACACACAACTAGCCTCACAAATATTCCTAATAAATATTTACGAAATCGTTCACTAAGACGGAGGCCCTATAACTCGTTTTTCTGGTGCCCGTAAATTTTGGGTCATTACATTTCTCTCCCCTTTAATAAATTTCGTCCTCGAAATTTACCTAAAAAGAGATAGGGGTACTGAGATCTTATAGTTTCTTCCTGCTCCCAATTTGCTTATTCCACATTATGGCTTTTGCATAATACTTTCACTAAAGGAACCCGTTTGTTTCTTAACTCGTTTACTTCACCAATTTATCATCTTCTAGCTGCGCTGACTTAATCTGATCAACATCACCGATTTGATTTTTAATTCAGCCAATAAACTTTCATTATCATTGATACTAAGCTGAGTAAACATTGTTCGCAATTCAATTGCTACTTACTGTAGTAATTTTCGGGGTATTACAAAGCCAATCTTATTTGGGGAGTTTGAAATCTAATAGCTTTAGCACTTTTAATTTGACTCTCCCAATGAGTATTAGATAAAAATTTCACAGTTAATTCAGGGACATTGTCAAGCAAAATTTTCCATCTTTTTGTAGAACCCAAAAATAATGAATATATGCGTTGAACAATTCTAAAAAATGAAATAGCTCTAATGCAAGAATGTGCCATATCAGGAGGAAATGTTTGTTCTTCGTTAAGACTAATATTTTCTATACTGGATACATTTGGCACATCATTGGTTTCATTTGGATCATTAATTTCATCATTCTCATCGACATCATTATGCAAATTTTCATTTGATTGATCCAAATTTTCATTAAAAACTACTTTTTTAAAAACAAATTTATCAATAGCACATTGCTGTGATTTTTTTAACTCTTTAACACGTTTTCTCTTTTTCCTTTTTTCACTTCCAGATAAATGCTTTTTAGGTAACATTATATATAAAAGATAAATCAGATACTCAAGTAACACAAGAAAATAAAACAATAGCACCTGATAGAAGAATTTCAAGTCAAATATTTGCTTTCACATTTGCGTATTCCAAAAGTCAAATCGAGTCACTGAAATTATGTAAATATAATTATAATAATCAATGACAAATAGACATGTTCTAATTAACAATGTCCAATTATTCGTAAGGGAAATGCAACTAAAAAAATTAAATGAGTCACAAAAACAATTAAAATTTTAATCGCATAAAGTCATAAAGAAAGGGTATGCAGTAGTATACTATACTATAGTTTATCAAAAATGGAATTAGAGTGAGAAGCTAAATATAAGGCTGACTTAATGACTTTATTAGTTAAAACCCAAAGATGTCATCAAATTAAGAATGAAAAGATTATAAGAAAGAAGAGGAAGGAAGGAGAATTATAACTGCAAAAATGGTAGATCTGGTAGACCGCAGATAGGAGGCACCATGGGCAGCAAGCAGGCGCAACGGCCAGTTGAATACTGGGAATTCAACACAGCCACGCAGGACAACAAGAGAGAGAGAGAAGGATTATTGCGCCAAAGCCGCCATCGATTGCCGTAAAAATTATTTTAGAATCTTATACTCTCAATCTCTCAAATATAAAGTAAAAATTGATAACTTCAATTGATTGATGAATGATGTATTACTCAAATGAAATTTGGCCTTATTTAACTTATAGAAAAATTTCTCTTGTTGCCATGGTTATGGGAAAATAGAGAAGGTTGAATGCTAGTAACCGTTGACTTTTTTTGGGAAAATTCTCCATTAGCTTTAATGGTAGGAGTTGGAATTTGGGAACTAGAGGAGGTTTGGAGAAGCTAAGGAGTTGGAGATGGAACGTTTATGATGAAGAATTGAAGGCCCATTTTATTTTCTTTTTTTTTTTTCCTACCTGCAATGAATCGTTGATTAGAAGACTTAAAAGGCTGAAGATTCCTTTTCCCACTTTAAAAGCTGAAGATTTTTTTTGGGCCTCTTCCAGCCCTAGGCCCTGGGCGGCCGCACTCCTAGACTACCCCCAGGGCCAGGCCTAGTAACTGTTGAGCTAAACTTGATCTCAAGTAGATAAAGTTATTTGTTGAAACAAATAATTGCTAATTGCTAAGAAAACATAGTGCCTTAATGGAAGAGATGACTGCAATGGACATTAAAGATGACACTATGATAAGAAGAAACTGGGTATGAAAAATTGTTTACGCAGTTCAGTTTCTCTACGTTTACGGAGCCTAACTCAGTGAGTAAATCCACTATCTTTAATTCTAATACAATAAGTGATTCAAGTCCTATCACATCCTAATATAACAACTTCATTTTGTACTTAAAGATCTAGATCACAGGGGATAACTTAGACCATAAACATAGCTTGTTTACTCTTTCAAATACACTATCAAAAGACGTTCCACTATGAACAGATAAGTGCTCTCAATACTCAGTATAAAACTTATACAAGTCTATCAAATATATAAGAATTTGAAACTTGCTAATATATTAGAGATCAACTGCAATCAAGTCTCCTATCAAACAATAGCTAAAATAGCAAGATAAAATATAATAATAAAGACCAATGTAAAATGGATTTTTAGAGATATGTCTTCAATGCTATCCCGATCCAATCTACACAATCTAAGGGATTTGATTTTTTAATCCGATCCAATTCAATCTTCAAGATAAGTTGCTACAAATGGATTGATATTAAAAGATGGGATTTGATACTTCCATAATATCAACATCATTTAAAGCTCAAAGATTTTGTTTCAAAAATTTCCAACTTCAAATATGACAAGTAACAAAGACTATAGCAGTGTTAGCCATAATGGCCGATACCGTTGGTGCTTCGACAACCACTTCAAAACACTTGCTTGAACACTATTCCCCATTGCAATTTTTTGAACAATACCAATCAAATGAGGAAGCTTATCAAAAGAACATCAATAGTTCCCCTTAGCATAATCACCTTAATCTATCAAACTTATTTTAAAATATAATCAAGCAAATTAACCATTAATGCCTTACGAGTAATTGCATCAACAATCAAAATACAATAATTATAACTAAGTAATATGATAAGTGAATATGGAACAAAATAATACAAGCAATCACCAATAAACTTCTCAAAGTTCAATAGTTGTAGAACATCTAAAGAAAACAACTGAAAAAGGTATATAATAACAAAGTAAAGGCAAAATAACTCCCATCAGTAGGATTATCAAAAAAGCATCATCATCAACTTCAACACCCAACTTTCTTCTATTATCCCCTTTTTGTACTAAAGAATTACCAGATCATTAGTTCTAGGGGTAAGTAAGCAAGTCATTACGCAAGGCAATCTCTTGATCTCTAATTAGTTGGATAACTTGAATTTCAACTTGAAGTTTGGTTATGACTCGATTGTGAATGTCAATTGAAGTAGTTAGATGATGAACCATTCTTTCATTGAAACATGTAATGTTACTCGTAGGGCCTATTATAGTGGGCACTTTAGCAGCCACTAGGCAAACTTAACTAGATGTACTTCTTCTTCATTGTCACCTAGTCGATTTGTAAGGTTTGTGGATGTGTGTTTTCCCTTAAGCCATTTAAGCTTAGCAATGATTCTTCGAGGTGCTCAATTTCTTGGATAAGTCTAAGATTTTACTTTAAAAGGACTTGAAATATTAAGGAAAGAAATGGTAAAATGTTCTTGGCATGTACCTTTTTACAATGTTTGACAAACTATTCGTAGACAATCTGGCCAAGTTCAAATTTGACCATTTCAGCAACTTTCCTAATTAGCAAAATTGCCTTTTTGCTAACAATATTTCTTTGACTGTTTGGCAATCAATTCCTTGTATAAATGACAAATAAGATTGCATAAGTAGTAGTCAAACGTGAGGCATGAATGTTACCCTTGAAAGGCCATGATGGATGGATATTATTGATAATGATTAAAGTTGTGGTATCTAAGGACTTCTCAAGTTCCACCATATTCAAGCAATAGCAGTTGATCACCTTCCTAATTAAATCAAGATTGAAATCATACTGCCTTCTTCATATGTGAACTTTATTAAAAAGTTTGCTTTGGTCATCGTTGATGTTGCGTAACAAGTTTGCATAAAACTCCCAAACTACATGTATTACATATGGTTTATCAAAGCTCACTGATCTCATTAGTCCATTATTTTTTAGTAAAGAATTGATCCCATGCTTAACGAAGCTGTATTCATCAATAAATTTTTTTCATAAAGAGAGACACCTTTTAGAGTATGTAAAAGTGAGAAAGGTCTAACAATGTATCTTTAATAGACCTACTTCTTCTTCCCTTGCCTTATCAACAGCTTCGGCAAGAGGAGATGTCACCCTCACTTGTTTCAACCTTTTATTTTTTTGATGAGCGGCCAGGGGTGTAACAGTCCATTTTTCGGTGAAATCGGAACAGTGGTTTCGGGACCACAAATCCGAGCCGAAAATAAAATTTATTTTTATTTTATTTTACGGTCCGTAATATGTTATAAATATCATGTGAGAATTTTGATAAGAAAATTTTACTGATTATGTGCTTAATTACGAGAAGGACTAAATTGCATAAAATGCGAAAGTTGGATTCTAGTAGCTAGAAGGATCAAATAGCTATGGAATTCAAAACTTGAGGTCCTTTTATGGTAATTAGACCATTAATGGAAAGTTAGTAGATATTTTTGGATGATTCATCCATGGAAAACTAGAAAAGGGCTAAGGACTAAATTGGAAAGTGATAAAATTAAAAGATGATAAATAATTAAATAGAAATAAAAATCATTTTATATCATCTTCTTCCCCAAATATTCCATGGAAACTCTAGGAAAGAGAAAGCAAACTGTCTTGGTCAAATTGGTAAGTTTTCATGTCCTATTTTTAGTAATTTTTATATTTTTGAGATCGGGAAAGCTTAATTTGTCTATTTGGGGGATTAATTTGAAAAGATATCAAAGTTTATAATTTTTACCATAGATGAATATGCTGAAATTATGAAATTTATGATAGAAAATGAAAGGTTGTTGATAGATAAACAACTTTTACAAAGTGAATTTTGATGAAAACTTGATTTAGGGATTAAATTGTAAAAATCTGAAATCCATGGAAAAATTCTGAATTTTATAGAATACATGTGCTGTAAATTTTATATTGAAATTTTGGTTAGGCTTGGAATAAGGAGTAAATTACATGAATTTCATTTTTCGAGCTTAGGGACGGAATCGTCATTTATTAAATGTTTAGGGGCAAAATGGTGATTTTGCCTAAGATGTAAATTGGACTAATTTGAGTATGAATGGCATTAAATTGATGTTAAATTTAATCGTATAGATCCGGATAAATCGAATATGGAGTTAGAACGAGGAAATGAGAAAATGTCAGATTAATAGACTTGATGTATAAAAACATTTATCAAGGTAAGTTCGTATAACTTAGCTATGCATGTTTTTATGCTTAAATTGGATTGTGTATGTGATTGTATAAATACATAAGTGAAATTATTGCATATCTAATAAAGCCCGATAAATGATAATACCCGATAAGTGATAAATGATAAAAATGTTGTTTTTGTGCTTGAGTTGAATGTGAAAATGTGAATTACATAAATGCATAAATTTATGAGATTGAACATATACCCGAAAATTGCCTGATAAATGTTAAATCCCATTTGAATAAATGGAAGTCGATGGATAAATGTGTTTTTCCTGATAAAACTGCATGTGTTGCAAAATGGATTTAGCCTGGACGGGTAATCCTGAAATAAGCCTTTCGAGCATATGTTTTAATTAGGATTTAGCCTGGACTGGTAATCCTAATTGACTAGATTTAGCCTGGATTGGTAATCTAGAATGGACTCTATAGGGAATTCTTTGTCATATAAATGATTTAGCCTAGACTGGTAATCCGACAAAGCCTTTAGAGTATATGTTACAGCTAGAATTTAGCCTGGACTGGTAATTCTGCTGTATGATATGTGGCTTGAGAGTGTTCCTAAAAGGTACTACTGAATATGAATTGACGAGCTATGGAATTGTACACCTCAAGTGTACCATTTGTGTATCCATCGATGTTTTCAATAATTCAACCGGTAAAATACTGATACGAAAAGAAAAGGGATTTTTACATGTATTTACTTGAAAATTTTGAAATGATGTTACAGGAAATGGTTTGATGAATACATTCATCTATGAGAATGGATTTGTACACCTTGAGTGTACTATCCGAGTGAGTATTAATACTGCAGTTGATTGTTGAGTAAAGTCCTGACATGAAATATACCGGAACTCGAGAGGAATTAATATGAAATAAATTTGAGATACATGGAAATAATTTTTATATATGTTATGTGAATACATGTTGTGGAAAAACATATGTTTATGAGAATCTGAATATTGTTGGACTCATATATGCGTTTCTTGATGTTTATATGAAATATGTGTTTAACATGGGTATTGAGAAAATGTGTTAGGGCTTGTGACCAAATGGTTTGGTTATACCTTGCAATGTTTAACTTATATGTGAATGGTTGGTAAGTTATTTAACAAGTTATACAGACTTGCTAAGCATTATATGCTTACTCCGTTTTATTTTTCCCTGTCTTATAGTAACTCAGAATGCTCGTTGGATTGGAAGCTTGGCGGAGATGACTCACACTATCCAACAGTTCATTTCAGTATATAAGGTAAAACAATTAGGATTATAATGGCATGTATAGGTTAAATTGGTCAAGGAATGATATGTAAATATTTGATAATGACTAGCCATTGGAATGGCTAGTTATGGACATGCTTTGGTGTTTATGCATGAAAGCTATCATAGTATATGTTTAAAATCGTTAATTGATAGAAATCACATTGAAAAATGGATGAATGAATTAAATTAGTATAATTGGTACAAAATGCACAAATGTGACCATCTTATATAGGTAAATATGAGTACAAGATTGATATGGAAATAAATTGTGGTGCATAAAGGCATATTGGTTGAATGTTTATATGGCCATGAGAATGGGTTTAAGTTTTGGTGTAGGTATAAGGCAAAAAGGGTGAGGAATAAGGATTGGAAAATAGCCTTATTTTATCCACACAGGTAGACACACGGGCGTGTGGTCTGGCCGTGTGTCCCCTACATCTTAAAATTTAGAAACAAAATGCTCAGAATTGAGCACAAGGGTAGAGACACGGGCATGTGTCTCAGCCATGTGGGTGATACGACCTTAAACACGGGCGTGTGAAATCTGCATCTAATTCGAATTAAGTTAATTAATTACACGGCCTAGCACACGGGCGTGTGGCATGACCGTGTGGCGCAAGTCAGAGAGCAACCTAAATTGGACACGGCCTGATGCATGGGTGTGTGCAAGAGTCAGACGTACGTGTCCCTTTGACTACACAGGCGTGTCCCTTTGACCACACAGGCGTGTGAGCCCTGCACCTTAGAAATTTTTTGAAATGTCACGAAAAATTCTTAGAGTTTCTGATTAAGTCCCGACTCGATTCTAATGCTCGTATTGGACTTCGAGGGTCCATCTAAGGGACATTACGAATGATCTCGGTTAATGAATAGTGATTGACATGATTTATCTGAAAATGTTCTGAAAAGTTCTGGTAACGCTCTATAACCTTGTTCTGGCGACGGATACGGGTTAGGGGTGTTACATTTAGTGGTATCAGAGCTATGGTTTAGTCGGTTCTTGGACTGAACGTAGCATATGTGGAGTCTTGAAATACATGCCATTATATAACTATGATAGTGTGATATCTCCCGACTTTGATAAAAATTATTTTGCAAATAGACTGAGATGCTTTCCAACTGAGCTAATTCCGATACTGCTAGAAGTGATACTCACGTGCTTGAATAAAAATGTTACATATGATAAATGAGACTTATAAAGGTACGAATAAATGTTTTATAGTGAACGTGGTTAATGATAAATGTTAAGTGATATGTGTATATTTACAAAAGATAAATTTTGAGGCTTACGATCTCTACCCCCTTACTAGTATAGTTTTATACAATGAAATTCACAAGATTTATATGGATTAAACTCATGAATGTGAAACTAAAGAGTTCAATGGCTGAATGATTAATGATGTAGTTAGAACCGAGAATGGGATAGTAAATAAAGATGGGTTCTGAAGAGAGATATCAGATTTTTCTGAAAACTGTTTAGGATATACAATGCCTATTAAAGAAAGAAGTTATTTATGAGAAATTTATTGATTCAGATATGGTATCTACAGAATGGGCTAACTAAAAAAAATTTCTTCTGAATAAGCTTCGCGAGTGAACTGAATGATGTGAGATTATTGATGACTATATATGTTAGTAGAATAGTGATGAAATTGCAAAAATATTAATACAGTTGTTATAATCGAGTATATATTACAGCAATCCCTTTTGGGTATTTTATATGGGTATTCTATATGTACTGTTATTCTCAGAGGCATGTGAAATTGTGCATGTTCAGATGCAATATTTATCGTATTGAAAGGCTAGTAAATTATAATAGATGAAATTACTCTAGTAAATTATAATAGATGAAATTACTGTAAGTCTGGTTGATTCATGAACGGTATCGCTCTACCTTACTTGGGTTTCTAATTCATCATGATTGGTATAAGATTTAATGATAAGGTTCATATGATGTTATTTACTAGTTCTATTGATTGAGGCCTTGAATTGCGAATATGCAAATTATATTGTCTTTATCATAGTTGTTTCTACCGATGTATACGTGATATTTCTCTTTTGAATTTTCTCTGAGATATCATCAGTCTCTCTATTATTTAAACATGGTTTATTTGAGAAAGATATTCATCGGTCAGAGGTAATTACATTTATTACCGTAATAAATATTGACTCGATCATGAGGTATGGTGATAGAGATCACAGATTATAGAAACTGAATTACTGCATTGGTTATTCTTGGGGTCACTTTCGGTTCTCCCTCTTCTGATTTGAGGTACACTATTGATATTAAAGTGTAGCTTTATCTATACATTTGAAAAGTCGATCATATTAATACACTATGGTTTTGAATATATCTGATGGTTATGGCTTTGGAAAAACTCAAAGCTTCAATGTTAATAATTGAAGTAGCTACATTGATGACATAGTTATTATAGAGAAGATGTAAGAGTTGAATGGACCGATAAATATTAGTAAAATTCCGATTAGTTGAAAGCTTTGTTTATCAAAGTATTAATTCTGATTCAGCCTGAATTGGGCAAGGAACTTGTTATTATAGTAATGTAACATTGAATAGGATTAGACTGTGTCTTGATACAATAAGGCAAAGTAACAGCCTGTACTTTCAGACAGTTAGAAACATCATGGAAAGAATTACTCGATATATGATCTAGAATTGACGGCTATTGTTTTTGTATTGAAATCTGACAACATTACTTGTTTGGTGAAAATTGTTGTATATTCACCGATTATAAAAGTTTGAAGTATCTGATGTTCCTAAAAGATTTGAATCTGAGATAGTGTATATGGTCTGAAATATTGAAAGATTATGATTTGATAATTGTATATCACTTGGAAGGAATGAATGTGGTTACAAATGTTCTGAGTAGAAAATATCTATATATTTTGCAAGTCATGAATATCCAGTATGATTGTCTGATAATAACTTAATTTTAGCTGAGTATAGAGCTAAACCAGTGTCTCTACAACAGATCAGTGAAACTCAGAAAAGTGATAATGAGTTGTGAGTTAAATGAGTACAGTGTGAAATAATTTCTAAATCAGAATTACAGAATAGATTTGGTAAATGTCTGTTAATCAGAGACATAGTTTGTGGACTGAAGAAATTAGAGCTTGTACTAGAAATTTTACATGAATGGTCATAGTGGTACTACGCCTGTTTATCAGGAGAATGATAAAATGTATAATAATTTGAAAAAATATGTATTAGTAGCCCGGAAATGAAATGTGGTATTTTTGAAATTGTACCTAACTGATGGATGTACTAGCAAGTTAAGGATGAAATTTTCAAGATGGTTATAGTCAGAGAAAATATTGAAGTGGAAATGGGACAAAGTTACTATGAACTTTATGTTGGGATTATCCCTGTCTATGAAAAAGAAAGATACTATTTGAGTAATTGTTGATTGTTTGACAAAGCCTGCACATTTTATTCTGACATGAATGGATTTCTCGCATGATAGATTATTTGAATTACCTGTTTTTAAGATTGAAAGATTATATGATGTGCTAGTTTCTATTATTTTTTATAGATATCTACAGTTTATATTTCGATTCTGAAACAAGTTACAAGAAAACCTAGGTACATGGTTACATTTTAGTACGGTATTTCATCCTCAGATGGATGATCAATCTGAACATATGATTCAGATTTTGGAAGATATGCTTCGATGCTGTGTACTTGAATTTGAAGGTAACTTAGAAAAGTATTTCCCTTGGGTTGAAATTACTTATAAAAGTTAATAGTCAAATATAAAATTTTACTATATAAGGCTTTATATGGTCATAAATGTAAAACTTCGGTGTTAAGGGTGTTACAAGGCTTTATAAAATATTACTGTATTTTCCTTGGCGACAGATACGGGTTAAGGGTGTTACAAGGGGAACATTCAATTACTTAGTTTTGAGTTTTCTTCAAAGGTGCATCTTCCTCAATATTAGGCTCAGTCACTGTTTCTAATTCAGTAAATGAATCAAATAAACTTTCTTCCTGTACTTTCAATCTTTTGGAAGCTCTTGGTTGGATGTAAGCTTTTTTTTTTATTATTAATCTCTTTACAGAAGAAAGACTCTTAAACTTCTTTGTGTTACAAGTTGGCCAACCATGTAGCAAGTCGAACACATGATAAACTATGAGCTGACTCCGTGAAGTGGTAAGGTGCGAGCTGACTCCGCAATATTGCAAGGTATGAGTTGCAGTTGAAGCTTTGGTGCATGCACATTCTATCTACTTTACATTCTAGTATTTTGTTTAGTTCTTTGTAGTTTCATTTAGTTAAAAATGAACTTGGTTTGCTTATGTTTTGATGTGTTTAGGTGACTAATGACATGTTTAGTTGATTTATTTTGGTGTACAAGTAATGTTTTTCAAGTTTCAAGATAGCTTAGTAAGGTTAGTTGAGTATTTGGTGATGTATTTGACTTTAAATGTATTATTTTCTTGTTGAATGATAGAGTTGACAGATACAAGATCCTTTATTACATGCTTTTTTTTTCTCTTTTCTTTTTTGTTCTTTTTTGACAATATCGCCAATAATTGGTATAAATAGTTTGTCATCTTTGAGGGCCATTATTCTCATTTGTGTTTCTTATCGAGAAAGAAAAAACCAACTTTGTTTCCTTGTTGTAGTTACTAACATGTCTCCAGGGAGTTTTTCACCACCGCCACCTTCTGTTTTTGCTGGAGAGAACTACCATATTTGGGTAGTCAAGATGAAGACTTACCTTCAGGCTTTTGACTTGTGGGAGGTAGTAGATGTTGATAGGGAGCCGCTACCTTGAGGGCAAATCCAACCATTGTTCAAAAGAAGCAACATAGTGAGAAATGTGCCAATAAGCATAAAGCAATGTCATGCCTTCAAAATGGTGTATCAAATGTGATCTTCACCAGAAACATATCTTGTGAGACTCCTAAACAAGCTTGGGATAAGCTGAAGAAGAGTTCCAAGGCTAAAAAAGACAAGGCAGCTGCAACTCATCAACTTGAGAAGATATTTTGAGAACTTGAAGATGAAGGAGACTGAAACTATCAAGCAGTATTCAAACGGAATTATGGCTGTTGTGAACAACATAAGGTTTCTTAGAGATAGTTTAGTGATAGTAGGATTGTGGAGAATGTAATAACCACACTCTCTGATAGATATGGGTCTAAGATTTCCTCTTTGGAAGACTTAAGGGATTTGTCAACAATTTCTTTGTTTGAGTTGATAAACTCTATGCTCAAGAGAAAATGAGAGCAAATAGACAGGAGGAATATTCTAAAAGGGCATTTTAAGCAAAAACAACTAAGGCTCGAGCTCCTCAAGTTACAAGGGAAAAAAAGAGTCGGACTGATAAGAAAGAGAAGCTAAGAAGAGATGGTGGAAAGAAGAAATATCCGCCATGCTCTCACTGTAAGAAAGCTACTCACTTGGAAATTTATTGCTGGTTTAGGCCTGACATACAATGTAGAGCTTGTAATCAGTTTGGTCACATAGAAAGGGTGTTCAAAAACAAGGGGTCGCAGCAGAATACACAAGCTTTGGTTGCTGAAGGAAATCAAACTCAGAAGGAGTTAATGTTCACTTCCTCATGTTTTGCAATCAATAGAAACATCAAAAAGCACTAGCTAATTGATAATGGTTGCACAAACCACATGACCTCAGATGAAAGCATCTTCAAAGAAATTGATAGAAGCTGCACATCAAGGGCCAGGATTGGAAATGGCCAGTTTATTCAGGCGAAGGGCAAAGATGATGTGCTAATCAACACTCCATCAGGTACTAAAACAATGTCAGATGTTCTTTTAGTGCTTGAGATAGATCAAAATCTCTTTAACATTGGTCAGTTACTTGAGAAAAATTTTGCTGTTGTTTTTAAAGATAGGGGTTGCATAATATTTGACCTTATAGGAAAAGAAGTAGTATCTGTTAATATGAATGACAGGAACTTTGTCTTGGATTGGAATTTTGAGGCCTCAAGTGCCTACACCATTTCATTGGATAAGTCTAATCTTTATTACAAAAGGCTGAGACATGTGAACTATAGGTATTTCAGTCAACTGTGCAAGTCAGATTTGGTTGAAAATATAACCAAAATTGAAGACCAATGAGGCATTTGTGAAGTGTGTCAACTAGGGAAGCAGGCCAGGCTTTCAATTCCAGCCAACAAAGCTTGGAGAGCCAATGACAAGTTGCACTTGGTCCATACAATTGTATATGGACCTATGATAACATTCTTATTAAGTAGCAGCAGGTACTTTATTCTGTTTGTTGATGATTGCACAAGACATTGTTGGGTCTATTTCTTGAAGCAAAAGTCTGAGGTAGCTGAAGTTTTTTAGAAGTTCAAAACACTGGTTGAAAATCAGGCTAGTTATAAGCTAAAGATGCTTAGGTCTAATAATGGAACCGTGTACACTTCAGCTAAGTTTGAGAAGTATTGTGAAGAAGCAAAAATCCACTACCACCTCACTAACCTTTACACTCCACAGCAAAATGGAGTGTGTGAAGGAAAAAATAGGACGGTAATGGACATGGCTAGGTGCTTGTTGTTTGAAGGCAAGCTTCCAAACAAATTTTGGACAGAAGCAGTAAATACCTCAGTGTATTTGCTGAATAGATTGCCAACCAAGGCTGTGAAAGAGGAAGACTCCATTTGAAGCTTGGTTTAGACATAAATCTCTTGGAACTACCAGGTTCAAGATTTTGAGAAACAATTTTGATGTTTGCTGCATAGAGGTCAAGGAGGAGTGTTATGTAAGCTGACTCTGCAAAGTGGCAAGGTGCGAGCTACAACTGAAGCTTTGTTGTATGCACATTCTGTCTAGTTTGCATGCTAGTCTTTTGTTTAGTTCTTTGTAGTTTCATTTAGTTAAGAATGAACTTGGTTTGCTTATGTTTTGATGTGTTTAGGTGATGAATGACATGTTTAGTTGATTTATTTTGGTGTATAAGTAATGGTTTTCAAGTTTCAAGATAGCCTAGTGGGGTTAGTTGAGTATTTGGTGATGCATTTGAATTTAAATGTATTGTTTTCTTGTTGAATGATAGTGCTAACAGATACAAGTACCTTTACTGCATGTTTTTTTGCTCATTTGTTCTCTGTTCTTCTTTGACAATGTCACCAACACTTTGCTACAACAAAGCGAGTCCTCCTTCGCTCTACTTTGGTGGTGCCTTGTAACACTCCTAACCTGTATTCGTCGCCGAAATAGGGTTATGGAGCATTACTGTACAATCGAAACATTAAAACATTTATTTCATACATCATTGCAAACATAATCTAATTACATTCAATTACATTCATAACGTTCCTAAATCGAGCCCTCGAGGCCCTTGAAATACCTTAGGAACAATTCAGGACCAAATTGGAAACAATCAAAAAGTATAAGAAAAAGTTAGAAAAATTGATCATAGGGGGTCACACAGCCAGTGACCGGTCGTTATTCACTCACTGCAGTGAGACACATGCCTGTGTCTTAGGCCGTGTAACAATCAAAATAGGGACACATGTGTAACACCCCTAACCCCGAACCATCGCCGGAACAGGGTTACGAAGCATTACCGGACATATCAGACAATTTGCAAATATAAATTTTGTTTAATATAAATTTCAAAGACAGCATTTACGCTTATTAATATATAAAACCCCACAATAAAAATAAATCGTATTCATTTCAATAAGCAACCAATTTAACCAATTCATTTGATAAATTCATTTTCTATTCTAAATACCTTCTAATCAAACTCAATCAATATAATATCAACTTAAATTTATCAAAATATTAGTTAGATTAAAATAAATATACTCCTTTCATTATAATTTTTAAACTTGTAATACTAACATTTTTAACCATTTACATTCAAAACATAATAACATTTAAACATAACCTACGTACATGCCACATTATAAAAGGAAATATACATCACCAAAGGTTTCTTTGAAGTCGGTCCGGCTTCGGATGCTTGGTTCGATGTTGACTTCTACAACTCGCGCACACAAGCAACAAATGCATTGAGTATACATATACTCGATGGTATTACCATAATTCAAATTATAAACATAATAATCATATCATTAAATCATATAACTTTAATTTAACTAACCCAATTCAAACATAAGTTTATCATTCTCAATATATTCATACAATTCAAATTTAGCTATTTAACAATTGAAATAATACACAATCATGTTGAGCCATTATCCATTTCTTGAACCAATTGGTTCATACTTTCTTTTCTCATGCTCATATTTCAATCACATTTTTCAGTTCATGTTCTATTTTCGCATTTCTTCCAATGGCTCAACCATTTCATTTTATTCAATTTAACCTTTTCTTTATTTACCCCTATTAATGCACTCGGACCTTAACGGATACACGGATTCCAACCCAACACTCGATGCGGCACAATGTGCCTTAACGGTAACGATATCGACACACAAAAGTGTCGAATCGATAATGATAACAATATCGATATTCAACACACAAAGTGCTTTGAACTCACAACGATAATAATAACGATATCGACACACAAAGTGTCGAATCGGTAACGATAACAATAATGATGAGTCGACGCGTAAGTGCTGATCGATGAAGCCGGCAAAATCCGTACTCTTCCATGTCCTATGGCATGCCAATTATATCCGACTCACCCGACTAGTTAATAGGGTATTTCGGTTCTCAATTTCATTTTCATTTTCATAATAAATTCAATTTCAATATTAATTACACTTTTCCATATCAAACCGGATACAATTCAATTTCAATAAAAACACTTACCTTATAATTTACTTACCATATCCATAAATTAATCTAATATTTAATGAATAAATAAATAGCTTGAATTATAGTAATACAAACCCGAATTTGCTTGATTATTCCTCAGTAACCTTCTCCTTTCCTTTATGGGTTGATGCCTCGAGTTCCTTTTTAGCTACGAAAATAATAATTTACATTATTAATTACAACATTAAATTACAATAAATAATTGAATTTTATTCAATTTCTACTCTTCCTCTTCATTCCACATCTTTTATACACAATTCTATTATTTACTTATAAGTTCTTTCTAGGCTGTCTACCTGAGTCATTGTCACTAAATCATCTATATCTGGAGCTACGGAACTCCAAATTAAGATCCGTAAATTTTTCCCGAAACTAGACTCATATATATTTTTACTGTAAATTTTTCAGAATTTTTGGTATGGCCAATCAATACCAGATTATTCTTAAAGTTTCCCTGTTTCACTGTCCAACTGCGCTGACCTCTCTTCACTACGAATTAAATTACTCTTTGTACAGAATTTAGATGGCCTCCTTGTTTAGCTCATTTGAAACTAGACTCATTAAGGAATTTAACCATATAAATTATGTTCCAAAATCATTTTTATACAATTTTTAATTATTTTTACAAGTCAGAACAGGGGATCTCGAAATCACCCTGAACCAGTTTCACTAAAATTTAAATATCTCACAATACAGAACTTATTTGCTATCTCTGTTTCTTTCATATGAAAATAGACTCAATAAGCTTTAATTTCATATCTCACTCAACTTCTAATTCCATTTCTACGATTTTTGGTGAATTTTCAAAGTTACTCTACTGCTGCTGTCTTAAATCTGTTTTCTTATGACTTATTTTGCAATTAAATCCTAGTTAAGTTTACTTATTTTCTTAACTTAATTCATGCTTGATTCTACTTAAATTCCTTCCATATTCAACTTGATTACAAAATTTTCAAAATAAACCCTAATTTATAATTTCTTCCAAATCAATCCCTATAATACAAAACTTATAGCTTACTTTACAATTTAATCCTTTTACTAACTCTAACTTAAATTTCATTCAATTTAACCCCTTGTTCATCTTTTTCTTTAACATAAAATATACTTAAAACCAATAAACTCTCAAAATATCAACTTAGTTTCATCAAAATCTTGCTTTAAAGCTTCTAAAACATCAAAATTAAAAGAATAGGACTTGATTGACTTACCTTTTAAAGTTTAAAACCTTGAATCTTTAGTTTTTCCTTTTTCCTTCTTTTTCTTTCTTTCTTTCCTGCTTGTTTCGTATGCTCTCTGTTCTTTTCTGTTCTTCTTTGTTTCTTTTTTATTATTTCATTTACTATTTACTTTATTATATAATATAATATTATATTAATATAATTATTTAATAATATTAATAATATATTTTAACACATAAAATCTCAGATTTTTAAGCTTATGCTTATGCCTCAACTTATGCTAAATGGCATAATTGCCATTTTGGTCCTTTTTATTTTCTTTTAATCTACAATTAGACTTTTACTCCTTATTCAATTTGATCCTTTTTCTAATTACTCTCAATTAAGCTAAATTCACTAAATAAAAATCTAATTAAGCACACTACTAGACTCATAATTACTCCTAATGATTATTTACTAACTCGATTTACTAAGACGGAGGCCCGATAACACATTTTTTTACGGTGCCCACGAATTTGGTCGTTACATTTCTCCCCCTTAATAAATTTCGTCCTCGAAATTTACGAAAATAGGTGAGGATATCTGCGCTCTCATAGTTTCTTGAGTTCCCAAGTTGCTTCTTCTACATTATGGCTTCTCCACAATACTTTTACCAAAGGGACTCGTTTGTTTCTTAATTCTTTCACTTCTCGAGCTAGTATTTGAACCGGTTCTTCTTCATATGACAAATCCGGTCTAATCTCAATGTCTTGATAGAAATAATATGAGATGGATCCGATCGATACCTTCGTAGCATGGAAACATGAAAAACATTATGAATTTTCTGTAATTAGGAGGTAAAGCTAATCGATAGGCAACCGGTCCGATTCTTTCAATTACTTCATATGGCCCAATGTAACGAGGACTTAATTTTCCCTTGCGACCAAATCTCAAAATTTTCTTCCAAGGTGATACTTTTAAAAACACTTTATCACCCACGAATACTCTATATCTCGTCGCTTTAGATCTGCATAAGACTTTTGTCTGTCAAAAGCTACTTTCAACTTTGTCTTTGATCTTTTTAACTACTTCTTACGTCTCTGAATTAATTCCGGTCCAACAATCTTTTTCTCATTCAACTCTATCCAACATACCGGTGATCGACATCTTCGACCATATAATGCTTCATATGGAGCCATTTGAATACTAGATTGATAACTATTATTATAAACAAATTCAGCTAATGGCAAGTATCGTTCCCAACTTTGATTCAAAGTCAATAATGCAAGCCGAAGCATGTCTTCTAAAATTTGAATTACCCGTTACGATTGTCCGTCGGTTTGTGGATGAAATGCGATTACTAAAATTAAGCCGTACCCAAAGAATCATGTAATCTTTGCTTCCAAAATCTCGATGTAAATCGTGGATCTCGATCGGAAATTATAGATCTTTGGAATGCCATGCGATCTCACAATTTCTCGGATATATACTTGACAAGCTTCAGAAAGACCAATCGATCTGTTGCTATGAAATGAGCAGACTTAGTAAGTCGATCAACTATCACCCAAATGGCATTCTTTTTGCTCTCTGACAGTGGCAACCCCGTAACAAAATCCATAGTAATACTATCCCATTTCCATTCGGGAATACTAATAGGATTGGAGTAACCACAGCCGATTTTTGATGTTCTGCCTTTACTCGTTGGCAAGTCAAACATTTACTGACATATTCAACTATATCTTTCTTCATTCCTGGCCACCAATAGTGCTCCCTTAAATTACGATACATTTTTGTTCCACCGGATGCAACGCATAAAAAGTACCATCGTGTGCTTCTTGAAGAATCATCTTCTTTAATTCGAAGTAGTTGGAACACAAATCCGATTTTGAAACCTCAAACAATTATGTTCATCAATACTAAAATTTTCATTTGTACCATTCTCAACCATTTCTCTTTTCTTTAATAATTTGACATCTTCCATCAAAATTTGCTTTAATCTGCTCTAACATCATTGGCTTAACCTTTAACTTTCATTAACAAGCTTCCATCATCATTAACACTAAGCCGAGCAAACATTGCTCGTAATTCAATCGCAGACTTTCTGCTCAATGCATCAGCTACCACATTTGCTTTTCTGGATGATAATCTATAACACAATCATAATCTTTTAGAAGCTCGATCCACCGTCTTTGCCTTAAATTTAAATCTTTACGTGTGAATGAGATATTTGAGACTTTTATGATCTGTGTAAATGTAACATTTCTCGCCATAAATATAATGTCTCCAAATCTTTAAAGCAAAAATTACTGCAGCTAGCTCCAAGTCATGTGTCGGGTAATTACGTTCATGCGGCTTCAATTGTCTAGATGCATATGCAATAACCTTTCCATTTTGCATCAATACACAACCCAAACCACTCAAAGAAGCATCATTTGTACACAATAAAATCTTTTCCGACTCGGTAATGTTAATCACAAGTGCCTCTGTCAACATTTGCTTCAAAGTCTCAAAACTATTACGCACTCATCATCCCGGATAAAGGAACATTCTTACGTAGTAGTTTAGTCATCGGCATTGTTATTTTCGAGAATCCATTTACAAATCTTCGATAATATCCATAAACCAGAAAACTACGTACCTCGGACACATTCTTTGGCGCTTTCCACTTTGAACAATTGCTTGATCTTCTTGGGTCAACTCTAATCCCATAGCGGATACCACATGTCCTAAAAATACCACTTGGACAACGAATTCACATTTACTTAATTTCCCATACAACTGTTTTTTCCGCGAATCAGTAAAACCTTTGAAGATCTTGATCATGTTCTGCCTCTGTTTTTGAATATACCAATATATCATCAATAAAAACCACCACAAAGCCCGATCTAGATACGGTTGGAAAATGCGATTCATCAAATCCATAAAAGCGGTGGAGCATTGGTCAATCAAGCGGCATCACCAAAAATTCATAATGGCCATAACGAGTACGGAAGGCGATCTTAGGCACATCACTTTCCTTCACCTTCACCGGTGATAATACCGATCTCAAATCAATTTTAGAAAATCATTGAAGCTCCTTGGCTGATCAAACAAGTCGTCTATCTGAGGCAAAGGATACCGGTTCTTGATTGTCACTTTGTTCAATCGTCGATAATCAATGCACAACCGCATAGAACCATCTTTCTTTTTAACAAACAATCTGGAGCTCCCAAGGTGAAATACTCGGTCGGATAAATCCTCGATCTAATGAATCTTGTAATCGCACCTTCAACTCTTTCAATTCGATGGCGACATTGATGCGGAGGTATAGAAATTGGTCTTGTGCACGATACACATCAATAGCAAATTCAACCTCTCTATCGGTGGTAAACCAGGTAGTTCTTACGGAAATACATCTGGAAACTCGCATCTGATCCCTAATCTGTTGCATTGGCTTCCCACCGAATCGAAATTAATAACATATGCCAAATCTGTTGAACAACCTGCTGTAATAACTTGTTAGCTTTAGTAGCTGAAATGATACGTGTCGAACCACGAATACGGATGCCATTCACTTCAATTCTGTCCCCATTTTACTGCTGAATACTAAACCTCTTTTTATAGCAATCCAAAACTACCCCATGTTCGGATAACCAATCCATACCCAAAATGATATCAAAATCGCCAAAAGGCATGATCGGCAAATCCACGAAACATTTTATCATGTATTATTAACGGGCACCTCAGGCATACTCTGTCTACTAACACTTTGTTTGTCCCAAAGGGCTAGACACCTCTATGAAAACTCTAGACATTTGATTCTAACTTCCCGATTCAACTAATTTTAAATTAATATATGAATGTGATGAACCCGGGTCAATTAAAGCATAAATAGGCTCGAATATACAATAAAATATACTGTCACCACATCGTGAGCATTGCCTTCTTCACGGGTCCGAACTACGTATGCTCTGGCTGGTGCTCTAGCCTCTGACTGTTGTGTAGCTATATCACTGCCTCTACTAGCTCCTCCTCTCCTCGAAACAAAACCTCCTCTAGACATTCCTCTACCTCACACGATCGATCACGATCTACGAGATGTGGTAGGTGTACTACTCGAGTTTTGAACAATCTTTAATAAAGTGTTCGTAGAGCCACAACGAAAACATCCTCCAATTTTCTTCCAGCATTCACCAAAATGTCTTTTTCCACAATAGTTACATTCAGGATATTCATTTTCCCGGGGTGGAGCTTTTACACTACCGGTGGAAATAGTAATCTGTTTTCCTCTGTTTCCGTCACCTCTATCAGATCGAAAGCTTGATCTCCAACCACCTTTGAATTCTCTAGATCTTTTTGGTAGTGGATTTGAACTAGTTGCTCTACTCGTTTCTGGTCAATCCAAGCTGTTTACGACTTTTATCAAGTCCCAAGACTTGCTCTATCATTTTGGCCCGTTCGATCAAATCAACAAATTCGATAATTATTTGGGACACTAATTGTAGTTTTATTTCATCTCTTAATCCCCAGTAAAAACCGTTTACAACTATCACCTCTGTTGGAATATATTACAAGCATACTGCTCAATCTAGTAAACTCTCGATCATAATCCAATACTGACATATTACCCTGTTTCAACATTAAAAACTCTTGCTTTTTCTCTTCAATATACATTTCCCCAATATACTTCTTTTGAAATTCTTTTTGAAACAAATCCCGAGTTACTGATCATCCAGGTAAATGTCTAACAACAGATTCCCACCGAGAGATATGCTTCCCTTGTAACAATGATACAAACACATATCCAGTTCTCTCGGGGTGCAATCTAATTGTTGCAAAACTCTTTTTGTTGATTCTATCCAATTCTCAACAGTAGACGGATCAAGACCTCTTAGTCCCGAAAACTCCGTGGCACCATATTTTCTTAACTCTTTAATCGGGGCCCGTCTAACAGTAGGTACTTGATGTAATGCTTGAGTGCGATTTCCGCTACATGTTGCAATGCATCGGCTATAGCTCTTAACGATTGTGAGTTATCTCTTTCTCTTCTTACATTAGGAGGTTGGTTATTTAACGGATTCTGATGGAGGTGTATGTGATTCGATTTCTTCAATTTCTCGATTTCGATTATGCATTTCTGTTCAACATCATACATTCTTTAAATCGACATTTTATCTATAAAACAAAATCAAATAAATATATATCGGCATCCAAAAACCCGACTCGGCTTCGACTCAATAGTGGCATGTACTTCTAGACTCACTTTCGAGCCCGATTTGGCTTGAGAATCGACTAAACTGATAGCTCGATACCAATAAATGTAACACCCTAACCCCAACCATCGCTTAACGAGGTTACGAAGCATTACTGGGACATATCGGACAATTTGCAAATATAAATTTTGTTTAATATAAATTTAATGACATTTACGCTTATTAATATATAAAACCCCTGTAAAATAAATCGTATTCATTTCAATAAGCAACCAATTTAACCAATTCATTTGATAAATTCATTTTCTATTCTAAATACCTTCTAATCAAACTCAATCAATATAATATCAACTTAAATTTATCAAAATATTAGTTAGATTAAAATAAATATACTCCTTTCATTATAATTTTTAAACTTGTAATACTAACATTTTTAACCATTTACATTCAAAACATAATAACATTTAAACATAACCTACGTACATGCCACATTATAAAAGGAAATATACATCACCAAAGGTTTCTTTGAAGTCGGTCCGGCTTGATCTTTGGTTCGATGTTTGACTTCTACAACTGCGCATGACTAAGCAATCAGCATTTGATATATATATACTCGATGGTATTACCATAATTCAAATTATAAACATAATAATCATATCATTAAATCATATAACTTTAATTTAACTAACCCAATTCAAACATAAGTTTATCATTCTCAATATATTCATACAATTCAAATTTAGCTATTTAACAATTGAAATAATACACAATCATGTTGAGCCATTATCCATTTCTTGAACCAATTGGTTCATACTTTCTTTTCTCATGCTCATATTTCAATCACATTTTTCAGTTCATGTTCTATTTTAGCATTTCTTCCAATGGCTCAACCATTTCATTTTATTCAATTTAACCTTTTCTTTATTTACCCCTATTAATGAGACTCGGACCTTAACGGATACAGTTCCAACCCAACACTCGATGCGGCACAATGTGCCTTAACGCGATAACGATATCGACACACAAAGTGTCGAATCGATATGATAACAATATCGATATTCAACACACAAAGTCTTTGAACTCATGTAGCGATAACGATAATAATGATATCGACACACAAAGTGTCGAATCGATAACGATAACGATAACGATGAGTCGACGCGCGTAAGTGCTGATCGATAAGCCGGCAAAATCCCGTACTCTTCCATGTCCTATGGCATGCCAATTATATCCGACTCAGCCCGACTAGTTAATAGGGTATTTTGGTTCTCAATTTCATTTTCATTTTCATAATAAATTCAATTTCAATATTAATTACACTTTTCCATATCAAACCGGATACAATTCAATTTCAATAAAAACACTTACCTTATAATTTACTTACCATATCCATAAATTAATCTAATATTTAATGAATAAATAAATAGCTTGAATTATAGTAATACAAACCCGAATTTGCTTGATTATTCCTCGGTAACCTTCTCCTTTCCTTTATGGGTTGATGCCTCGAGTTCCTTTTTAGCTACGAAAATAATAATTTACATTATTAATTACAACATTAAATTACAATAAATAATTGAATTTTATTCAATTTCTACTCTTCCTCTTCATTCCACATCTTTTATACACAATTCTATTATTTACTTATAAGTTCTTTCTAGGCTGTCTACCTGAGTCATTGTCACTAAATCATCTATATCTGGAGCTACGGAACTCCAAATTAAGATCCGTAAATTTTCCCGAAACTAGACTCATATATATTTTTACTGTAAATTTTTCAGAATTTTTGGTATGGCCAATCAATACCAGATTATTCTTAAAGTTTCCCCTGTTTCACTGTCCAACTGCTCTGACCTCTCTTCACTACAGATTAAATTACTCTTTGTACAGAATTTAGATGGCCTCCTTGTTTAGCTCATTTGAAACTAGACTCATTAAGGAATTTAACCATATAAATTATGTTCCAAAATCATTTTTATACAATTTTTAATTATTTTTACAAGTCAGAACAGGGGATCTCGAAATCACCCTGAACCAGTTTCACTAAAATTTAAATATCTCACAATACAGAACTTATTTGCTATCTCTGTTTCTTTCATATGAAAATAGACTCAATAAGCTTTAATTTCATATCTCACTCAACTTCTAATTCCATTTCTACGATTTTTGGTGAATTTTCAAAGTTACTCTACTGCTGCTGTCTTAAATCTGTTTTCTTATGACTTATTTTGCAATTAAATCCTAGTTAAGTTTACTTATTTTCTTAACTTAATTCATGCTTGATTCTACTTAAATTCCTTCCATATTCAACTTGATTACAAAATTTTCAAAATAAACCCTAATTTATAATTTCTTCCAAATCAATCCCTATAATACAAAACTTATAGCTTACTTTACAATTTAATCCTTTTACTAACTCTAACTTAAATTTCATTCAATTTAACCCCTTGTTCATCTTTTTCTTTAACATAAAATATACTTAAAACCAATAAACTCTCAAAATATCAACTTAGTTTCATCAAAATCTTGCTTTAAAGCTTCTAAAACATCAAAATTAAAAGAATAGGACTTGATTGACTTACCTTTTAAAGTTTAAAACCTTGAATCTTTAGTTTTCCTTTTTCCTTCTTTTTTTTCTTTCTTTCCTGCTTGTTTCGTATGCTCTCTGTTCTTTTCTGTTCTTCTTTGTTTCTTTTTTTATTATTTCATTTACTATTTACTTTATTATATAATATAATATTATATTAATATAATTATTTAATAATATTAATAATATATTTTAACACATAAAATCTCAGATTTTTAAGCTTATGCCGCCTCAACTTATGCTAAATGGCATAATTGCCATTTTGGTCCTTTTTATTTTCTTTTAATCTACAATTAGACTTTTACTCCTTATTCAATTTGATCCTTTTTCCTAATTACTCTCAATTAAGCTAAATTCACTAAATAAAAATCTAATTAAGCACACTACTAGACTCATAATTACTCCTAATGATTATTTACTAACTCGATTTACTAAGACGGAGGCCCGATAACACATTTTTTTTTCTGGTGCCCACGAATTTCGGGTCGTTACATTTCTCCCCCCCTTAATAAATTTCGTCCTCGAAATTTACACGAAAATAGGTGAGGATCTGCGCTCTCATAGTTTCTTGAGTTCCCAAGTTGCTTCTTCTACATTATGGCTTCTCCACAATACTTTTACCAAAGGGACTCGTTTGTTTCTTAATTCTTTCACTTCTCGAGCTAGTATTTGAACCGGTTCTTCTTCATATGACAAATCCGGTCTAATCTCAATGTCTTGATGAAATAATATGAGATGGATCCGATCGATACCTTCGTAGCATGGAAACATGAAAAACATTATGAATTTTCTGTAATTCGGAGGTAAAGCTAATCGATAGGCAACCGTCCGATTCTTTCAATTACTTCATATGGCCCAATGTAACGAGGACTTAATTTTCCCTTGCGACCAAATCTCAAAATTTTCTTCCAAGGTGATACTTTTAAAAACACTTTATCACCCACGAATACTCTATATCTCGTCGCTTTAGATCTGCATAAGACTTTTGTCACAAAAGCTACTTTCAACTTTCGTCTTTGATCTTTTTAACTACTTCTTACGTCTCTGAATTAATTCCGGTCCAACAATCTTTTTCTCATTCAACTCTATCCAACATACCAGGTGATCGACATCTTCGACCATATAATGCTTCATATGGAGCCATTTGAATACTAGATTGATAACTATTATTATAAACAAATTCAGCTAATGGCAAATATCGTTCCCAACTTTGATTCAAAGTCAATAATGCAAGCCCAAGCATGTCTTCTAAAATTTGAATTACCCGTTCGATTGTCCGTCGGTTTGTGGATGAAATGCGATTACTAAAATTAAGCCGAGTACCCAAAGAATCATGTAATCGCTTCCAAAATCTCGATGTAAATCGTGGATCTCGATCGGAAATTATAGATCTTTGGAATGCCATGCGATCTCACAATTTCTCGGATATATACTTGACAAAGCTTACGTAAAGACCAATCGATCCCGATCGCTATGAAATGAGCGCACTTAGTAAGTCGATCAACTATCACCCAAATGGCATTCTTTTTGCTCTCGACGATGGCAACCCGTAACAAAATCCATAGTAATACTATCCCATTTCCATTCGGGAATACTAATAGATCGGAGTAACCACAGCCGATTGCGATGTTCTGCTTTACTCGTTGGCAAGTCAAACATTTACCGACATATTCAACTATATCTTTCTTCATTCTGGCCACCAATAGTGCTCCCTTAAATTACGATACATTTTTGTTCCACCGGATGCAACGCAAAAGTACCATCGTGTGCTTCTTGAAGAATCATCTTCTTTAATTGAAGTAGTTGGAACACAAATCCGATTTTGAAACCTCAAACAATTATGTTCATCAATACTAAAATTTTCGACTGTACCATTATGAACCATTTCTCTTTTCTTTAATAATTTGACATCTTCCATCCGAGCTTTGCTTTAATCGCTCTAACATCATTGGCTTAACCTTTAACTCGGCTAACAAGCTTCCATCATCATTAACACTAAGCCGAGCAAACATTGCTCGTAATTCAATTCAATCATGACTTTCTGCTCAATGCATCAGCTACCACATTTGCTTTTCCTGGATGATAATCTATAACACAATCATAATCTTTTAGAAGCTCGATCCACCGTCTTTGCCTTAAATTTAAATCTTTCTGTGACAGCAGATATTTGAGACTTTTATGATCTGTGTAAATGTAACATTTCTCGCCATAAATATAATGTCTCCAAATCTTTAAAGCAAAAATTACTGCAGCTAGCTCCAAGTCATGTGTCGGGTAATTACGTTCATGCGGCTTCAACTGTCTAGATGCATATGCAATAACCTTTCCATTTTGCATCAATACACAACCCAAACCACTCAAAGAAGCATCACTGTACACAATAAAATCTTTTCCCGACTGCGGTAATGTTAATCTACCGTGCCTCTGTCAACATTTGCTTCAAAGTCTCAAAACTATTCGCGCACCGATCATCCCGGATAAAGGAACATTCTTCTGTAGTAGTTTAGTCATCGGCATTGTTATTTTCGAGAATCCATTTACAAATCTTCGATAATATCCAAACTAAACCGAGAAAACTACGTACCTCGGACACATTCTTTGGCGCTTTCCATTTGAACAATTGCTTGATCTTCTTGGGTCAACTCTAATCCCATAGCGGATACCACATGTCCTAAAAATACCACTTGGACAACGAATTCACATTTACTTAATTTCCCATACAACTGTTTTTCCCCGAATCAGTAAAACCTTTCAAGATCTTGCGATCATGTTCTGCCTCTGTTTTTGAATATACCAATATATCATCAATAAAAACCACCACAAACTGATCTAGATACGGCTGGAAAATGCGATTCATCAAATCCATAAAAGCAGCTGGAGCATTGGTCAATCCAAACGGCATCACCAAAAATTCATAATGGCCATAACGAGTACGGAAGGCGCCTCTTAGGCACATCACTTTCCTTCACCTTCAGCTGATAATACCCGGATCTCAAATCAATTTTAGAAAATACTGAAGCTCCCTTAAGCTGATCAAACAAGTCGTCTATACGAGGCAAAGGATACCGGTTCTTGATTGTCACTTTGTTCAATCTGTCGATAATCAATGCACAACCGCATAGAACCATCTTTCTTTTTAACAAACAATACTGGAGCTCCCAAGGTGAAATACTCGGTCGGATAAATCCTCGATCTAATGAATCTTGTAATCGCACCTTCAACTCTTTCAATTCGATGGCGACATTCGATGCGGAGGTATAGAAATTGGTGCTTGTACTGGATACACATCAATAGCAAATTCAACCTCTCTCTATCGGTGGTAAACCCGGTAGTTCTTACGAAATACATCCGAAACTCGCATACTGATCCTAATCGGCTGCATTGGCTTCCCACCGAATCGAATTAATAACATATGCCAAATCGTTGAACAACCTGCTTTGTAATAACTTGTTAGCTTTAGTAGCTGAAATGATACGTGTCGAACCACCGCATGCGGATGCCATTCACTTCAATTGCGTCCCATTTTACGCTGAATACTAAACCTCTTTTTATAGCAATCCAAAACTACCCCATGTTCGGATAACCAATCCATACCCAAAATGATATCAAAATCGCCAAAAGGCATGATCAAGAAATCCACGAAACATTTTATCATGTATTATTAACGGGCACCTCCGGCATACTACTGTCTACTAACACTGCTTGTCCCAAAGGGCTAGACACCTCTATGAAAACTCTAGACATTTGATTCTAACTTCCCGATTCAACTAATTTTAAATTAATATATGAATGTGATGAACCCGGTCAATTAAAGCATAAATAGGCTCGAATACAATAAAAATATACTGTCACCACATCGTGAGCATTGCCTTCTTCACGGGTCCGAACTACGTATGCTCTGGGCCGTGCTCTAGCCTCTGATTGTTGTGTGTAGCTATATCACTTTGCCTCTACTAGCTCCTCCTCTCCTCGAAACAAAACCTCCTCTAGACATTCCTCTACCTCGCGATCGATCACGATCTACGAGATGTGGTAGGTGTACTACTCTGAGTTTTGAACAATCTTTAATAAAGTGTTGAGAGAGCCACAACGAAAACATCCTCCAATTTTCTTCCAAAGATTCACCAAAATGTCTTTTTCCACAATAGTTACATTCGGGATATTCATTTTCCCGGGGTGGAGCTTTTACACTACCGGTGGAAATAGTAATCTGTTTTCCTCTGTTTCAGTCACCTCTATCGGATCGAAAGCTTGATCTCCAACCACCTCTGAATTCTCTAGATCTTTTGGTAGTGGATTTGAACTAGTTGCTCTACTCGTTTCTGGTCAATCCAATCTGTTTTCGACTTTTATCAAGTCCCAAGACTTGCTCTATCATTTTGGCCCGTTCGATCAAATCAACAAATTCGATATGAATTTTGGGACACTAATTGTAGTTTTATTTCATCTCTTAATCCCAGTAAAAACCGTTTACAACTATCACCTCTGTTGGAATATATTCAAGCATACCGCTCAATCTAGTAAACTCTCGATCATAATCCAATCTTGACATATTACCTGTTTCAACATTAAAAACTCTTGCTTTTTCTCTTCAATATACATTTCCCCAATATACTTCTTTTGAAATTCTTTTTGAAACAAATCCCGTGTTACCCGATCATCCGGTAAATGTCTAACAACAGATCCCCACCGGAGATATGCTTCCTTGTAACAATGATACAGCACATATCCAGATTCTCTCGGGGTGCAATCTAATTGTTGCAAAACTCTTTTTGTTGATTCTATCCAATTCTCGGCAATAGACGGATCAAGACCTCTTAGTCCCGAAAACTCCGTGGCACCATATTTTCTTAACTCTTTAATCGGGGCCTGTCTAACAGTGAAATACTTGATGTAATGCAGATGCGATTTCCGCTACATGTTGCAATGCATCGGCTATAGCTCTTAACAGTTGTGAGTTATCTCTTTCTCTTCTTACATTAGGAGGTTGGTTATTTAACGGTTCTGATGGGTGTAATGTGATTCGATTTCTTCAATTTCTCGATTTCCAGTATGCATTTCTGTTCAACATCATACATTCTTTAAATCGACATTTTATCTATAAAACAAAATCAAATAAATATATATCGACATCCAAAAACCCGACTCGGCCCGACTCAATAGTGGCATGTACTTCTAGACTCACTTTGAGCCCGATTTGGCCCGAGAATCGACTAAACTGATAGCTCGATACCAATAAATGTAACACCCTAACCCCGAACCATCGCTTAACAGGTTACGAAGCATTACTGGACATATCGGACAATTTGCAAATATAAATTTTGTTTAATATAAATTTAAAGACATTTACGCTTATTAATATATAAAACCCCCTGTAAAATAAATCGTATTCATTTCAATAAGCAACCAATTTAACCAATTCATTTGATAAATTCATTTTCTATTCTAAATACCTTCTAATCAAACTCAATCAATATAATATCAACTTAAATTTATCAAAATATTAGTTAGATTAAAATAAATATACTCCTTTCATTATAATTTTTAAACTTGTAATACTAACATTTTTAACCATTTACATTCAAAACATAATAACATTTAAACATAACCTACGTACATGCCACATTATAAAAAGGAAATATACATCACCAAAGGTTTGCTGAAGTCGGTCCGGCCGGATCTTTGGTTCGATGTTTGACTTCTACAACTGCGCGCGGAAGCAAGCAACGTCTGTTTGAGTATACATATACTCGATGGTATTACCATAATTCAAATTATAAACATAATAATCATATCATTAAATCATATAACTTTAATTTAACTAACCCAATTCAAACATAAGTTTATCATTCTCAATATATTCATACAATTCAAATTTAGCTATTTAACAATTGAAATAATACACAATCATGTTGAGCCATTATCCATTTCTTGAACCAATTGGTTCATACTTTCTTTTCTCATGCTCATATTTCAATCACATTTTTCAGTTCATGTTCTATTTTCGCATTTCTTCCAATGGCTCAACCATTTCATTTTATTCAATTTAACCTTTTCTTTATTTACCCCTATTAATGACTCGGACCTTAACGGATACACAGATTCCAACCCAACACTCGATGCGGCACAATGTGCCTTAACGATAACGATATCGACACACAAAGTGTCGAATCGATAAAGAAACAATATCGATATTCAACACACAAAGTCTTTGAACTCATAATAACGATAACGATAACGATATCGACACACAAAGTGTCGAATCGTGCTGATATGATAACGATGAGTCGACGCGTAAGTGCTGATCGATGGCCGGCAAAATCCCGTACTCTTCCATGTCCTATGGCATGCCAATTATATCCGACTCACCCGACTAGTTAATAGGGTATTTCGAGTTCTCAATTTCATTTTCATTTTCATAATAAATTCAATTTCAATATTAATTACACTTTTCCATATCAAACCGATACAATTCAATTTCAATAAAAACACTTACCTTATAATTTACTTACCATATCCATAAATTAATCTAATATTTAATGAATAAATAAATAGCTTGAATTATAGTAATACAAACCCATTTGCTTGATTATTCCTCGGTAACCTTCTCCTTTCCTTTATGGGTTGATGCCTCGAGTTCCTTTTTAGCTACGAAAATAATAATTTACATTATTAATTACAACATTAAATTACAATAAATAATTGAATTTTATTCAATTTCTACTCTTCCTCTTCATTCCACATCTTTTATACACAATTCTATTATTTACTTATAAGTTCTTTCTAGGCTGTCTACCTGAGTCATTGTCACTAAATCATCTATATCTGGAGCTACGGAACTCCAAATTAAGATCCGTAAATTTTTCCCGAAACTAGACTCATATATATTTTTACTGTAAATTTTTCAGAATTTTTGGTATGGCCAATCAATACCAGATTATTCTTAAAGTTTCCCTGTTTCACTGTCCAACTGCTCTGACCTCTCTTCACTACGAATTAAATTACTCTTTGTACAGAATTTAGATGGCCTCCTTGTTTAGCTCATTTGAAACTAGACTCATTAAGGAATTTAACCATATAAATTATGTTCCAAAATCATTTTTATACAATTTTTAATTATTTTTACAAGTCAGAACAGGGGATCTAGAAATCACCCTGAACCAGTTTCACTAAAATTTAAATATCTCACAATACAGAACTTATTTGCTATCTCTGTTTCTTTCATATGAAAATAGACTCAATAAGCTTTAATTTCATATCTCACTCAACTTCTAATTCCATTTCTACGATTTTTGGTGAATTTTCAAAGTTACTCTACTGCTGCTGTCTTAAATCTGTTTTCTTATGACTTATTTTGCAATTAAATCCTAGTTAAGTTTACTTATTTTCTTAACTTAATTCATGCTTGATTCTACTTAAATTCCTTCCATATTCAACTTGATTACAAAATTTTCAAAATAAACCCTAATTTATAATTTCTTCCAAATCAATCCCTATAATACAAAACTTATAGCTTACTTTACAATTTAATCCTTTTACTAACTCTAACTTAAATTTCATTCAATTTAACCCCTTGTTCATCTTTTTCTTTAACATAAAATATACTTAAAAACCAATAAACTCTCAAAATATCAACTTAGTTTCATCAAAATCTTGCTTTAAAGCTTCTAAAACATCAAAATTAAAAGAATAGGACTTGATTGACTTACCTTTTAAAGTTTAAAACCTTGAATCTTTAGTTTTTCCTTTTTCTTCTTTTTTTCTTTTTTTCCTGCTTGTTTCGTATGCTCTCTGTTCTTTTCTGTTCTTCTTTGTTTCTTTTTTATTATTTCATTTACTATTTACTTTATTATATAATATAATATTATATTAATATAATTATTTAATAATATTAATAATATATTTTAACACATAAAATCTCAGATTTTTTTAAGCTTATGCCGCCTCAACTTATGCTAAATGGCATAATTGCCATTTTGGTCCTTTTTATTTTCTTTTAATCTACAATTAGACTTTTACTCCTTATTCAATTTGATCCTTTTTCCTAATTACTCTCAATTAAGCTAAATTCACTAAATAAAAATCTAATTAAGCACACTACTAGACTCATAATTACTCCTAATGATTATTTACTAACTCGATTTACTAAGACGGAGGCCCGATAACACATTTTTTTTTTCTGGTGCCCACGAATTTCGGGTCGTTACAACATGGCTGTGTCTCAACTCGTGTCCTCACTCGTGTAACTCTCTGTGTTGGGTCACACAGCCAAGTCATACGCACGTGTGCCAGGCCATGTAACTCTAGAAATAGCCCCACATGCCCGTGTGCTAGGTTGTGTGCTAGGTCGTGTAACAGCTTGACTTGCATGCATTAAAATCTACAGGGGACACACGATCATATCGCCAGGCTGTGTGTTACACACGACTGAGTCACACGCCCGTGTCTCAAGCCATGTGGACATGAATATGCCCAAAAACAAGCCATTTCCAACCTCAAATTATGCAACCTCCTAAAGACATTTGGTATACAATATCAAAGCATCAAAACATGACCAAAACCTACATGAAATGACCAATTAAATTGTCCAAGATCATTCAACCAATATGCTATACAAAACATACCATAATCTTACCATATTCAAACTATCTCAAAACATACCATATAAGCCATTCCAAACATACAACATGAAATAGCACAATGACATAAATCATCGAGGCATCAAAGTACCAAAACAAGATAACATTTACAACTTTTAAAAGCCAATTCACCAACTAAACATTCATCACTATGACATGATAATTGAACCTATACATGCCATTGCAACCTCAATTAAAATATTAAAAACTATCGATATTTATGTTGGATAGTGTGATAGATCCCCGATGAGCTTCTAAACCAATCGAGCTTCCGATTATCTATAAAACATAGGAAAGAAAACTACGTAAGCACATAATGCTTAGTAAGTTCGTAAAAAATGAAACATAACTTACCATTTCCTTTAAATAACATAAGTATAAGAATAATGTAATCCAACCACAAGCTTGGCACAAGCCTAAGCACTATCACTAACACAAGTTAGTGCATTCAAACATAATTCACTTGAATTGAACATAAGGTAAGCCATTTGTACATAAAATACTTCATTTGACTTCACCATTTCCTTTCCATGAATACATAATATAGTTCATTGGAACACTTACCATTCCTTTACTTTTCATGCCCATTGAACCACTTAGAATATCACCGGATACTTGGGAAAGCTCACACGAAGTGTGCTTAAACATAAAATCGTAACCTTTCCTTTACATCGTTGCTTACATGAGCTGTGAAATGGGCTTGCTCACATGAGCTATGGGTTGGAATGTAAGCTACACGATGCTGCTCACACGAGCTGTGGAGTATCCACAAAAAATGCAGGACCTCAACCATCGGTAGGGCATTCAAGACCAGCACCCGAAACATGAAATCCCTAATGACATGTCATTTGTATCCTACAAATTCCTAAGGTTCAATCAGGACTCGATAACTGTCAGGGCATTGTTGGATATTTGTCATTCAATTACATGAAAACTAACATATTAACACATAATTGAAAATAGCATTAAAATGGTATTTATTCATACAAATTTACCTCAACGACAAGGACGTAAAAATGAGATCGACTAATCTGAGGCATTAGCTTTTCCTTGATCTAGATCCGTACGTGGTCTATCTTGATCTAAATAGACAAACTTTCTCCATTTAATACTTCTATTATTCAATTCAGTCCATATTTCATATTTTCAAAATTACTATTTTAACCCTAACATTTTAACTTTTCACAATTTAGTCCTTAAGCTCATAAATTGAAACCTAAACATTTTCATCCTTTTCTAAAGCTAGCCAATTTCTCTAGGTACCTATATTAATCTATAAAATTCATCATTTCACAAATTTACGATGGAATTTTACTACTTTTACAAATAAGTCCGTAAATGACAATTTCATCCAAAATCACTTTACAAAACTAGTTTATTTATTAACAAGGACTCATAATCTATCATTAAACATCAAGAATCATGCAAAAAAATTCATGGGAAAACCCTAAATCTTTAACAATTTTACAAATTAATCCTCAGGCTAGCTAGGTTAAACTACAACGATCCCGAAACTATAAAAATAATTAAAAACGGGACAAAATTACACTTATATGCAATGGGAGAGCTTGGAAAAATATCGAACCCTCTCTAATGGTGATTTTTCGTTAGGTTTTGAAAATGAAAAAGATGATACCATCTTTTCCTTTACTTTTGTTTTATGTTTTAATTACCATTTTACCATTTTTGCCCTTTAAAAACATTAATAATTTCAATAAAACCTTGCCATAAACATCCACTAGCTACATAAATGTATAATTACCATATAATTCATCTCATTTTAAAGTTTCATAGGCATTTGACACCTTTAATTAATAGAACTCTACTTTTGTACGTTTTACGATTTAGTCCTTTTCACTTAATTAAGCATGCAAACGTCAAAATGTCTTAACGAAATTTTAATACGACCTTACTAACATCCCATAGACATAAGAAAATAATAATTTACTCGTCAAATTTTTGGTCCTGAAACCATTGTTTTGATTTCATTGAAAACAGACTGTTACTATAACACCCCTTACTCGGGTTCTGCGCCAGAACTGAGCCCGAAGTGTTACCGAAATAAAACCACTTGATCGCCACTTAGGCTTGTATTAACTACTCTCTTTAGTCCTCTCAGTATCCTCATTCTCGACTTACGAGGCCTCACTCATACACACGAGGGCTCTCGAGACTATTCCGGAACTTTTATCGAATATTAAAAATTTTCTCTTTTGAATATGTTCACATGCTCGTGCAAAGTACAACACACCCGTGTGAAGTCGCACACGCCCATGTTCTCAAACCTTGCTTAAAACTCGAGCATTCTGCCAAATGCCCCACGGCTAAGCCACGCCCGTGCCTCCCAACCGTGGTGAACACTGACTTCCCTCACACGGCCTGGAGTCTAGGCACACACCCGTGTGGCTAGCTCGTGACCAATTTTAACTTAAAATATTAACATTATAAGCCAACGGTTTACTGATCAAAAAAAGAAAAGAATTCCCTGAGTTGAAGCAAGGAAGAATGTTAGTCGCAGAGTATAAGCGTGAGTTTGTTAGGCTTCGTAAATACGCTCAAGAGTGTGTATCGTCGGAGACCATCTTGTGTAAGAGGTTCGAAGATGGACTGAATGAGGATATCAAACTCCTAGTGGAATTTTGAAGTTGAAAGAATTTGTGGTATTAGTTGAAAGGGCAAGTAAGGTCGAAGAATTGAGTACAGAAAAGAGGAGGGCTGTGAGTGAAGCCCGAGATGCTAGAAAGAGGCCGATGGGCAAGTCGTATCAAGCCCAGTCAAAAAAGTCCAAGAAAGTGAATCCTCGAACAACAGCCTCAGTGGGATATTCGCATCGAGACTCGGACAATATTCGTTCGGGTTTGAGAGTCTGAGTTGCCTCGATGGAAAGTGTGGGCAATACAAAGAGCAAACCAGAGTGCCCAAGTTGTGGTAGATATCACACTGGAGAGTGTTGGGGAAATACTCGAAAATGCTATAAATGTGGGTCCCCCGACCATTTTATTCGGAACTGTCCCGAGAGGGATGATAAGGAAAAGAAGCAAGAGAGGAGACCTAGTGATGTATCTGCAAGGGGTAGACCACCAAGAAACCCAAGAGGTGGGGCTAGTGGTAGAGATGTGCCTAGAGACTCTGCTGTGAGATCAGAGGGTCGAGCACCTGCGAGGACGTATGCCATTCGCGCTCGCGAGCAGGCATCTTCAGCAGATGTGATAACGGGTATTTTTTCTCTCTTTGACACCTTTGTTATTGCTTTAATAGATCCAGGGTCTACTCACTCTTATATTTGTATGAAGTTAGCATCTAGTCTGAGTATGACCATTGAGTCTACGGACATAGTGGTTAAGGTGTCAAACCCGTTAGGAAAGCATGTGTTAGTTGACAAGGTGTGTAAAAATTGTCCTTTGATGGTTGAAAATTAGTGTTTTCCGGCAGACTTGATGTTGTTGTCATTTGATGAGTTTGATTAATCTTAGGCATGGATTGGTTGACTACCTATAGTGTCTTAGTGAACTGTGGTAGTAAGTACATTGAATTGAAGTGTGAGAATGGAGATGTGGTTCGAGTTGAATCAGGTGGATCGAATAGTCTACCAGTGATGATTTCTTCCCTAGTGGCTGAGAAATGGTTGAGAAAAGGGTGTGAGTCCTATCTCGCATTCGTGTTGATTACTCAATGGATAAGCTAGCTGAGTTGTATGTTACAGAGATAGTGAGATTGCATGGTGTGCCTATATCTATCATATCGGATAGAGATACAAGGTTTACTTCGAGGTTTTGGAAGAAGTTGCAAGAGGCCATGGGTACGAGATTGAATTTCAGTAATGCGTTCCATCCGCAAACTGATGGTCAGTCTGAGAGAGTGATTTAAGTTCTTGAGGATATGCTCCGATGCTGTGTGTTAGAATTCGAGGGTAGTTGGGAGAGATATCTACCTTTAGTCGAATTCGTCTACAACAACAGTTATCAGTCAAGTATACGGATGGCTCCGTATGAGGCCTTGTATGGTCGTAAATGTCGGACTCCTTTGTATTGGACCGAACTTAGTGAGAAACGGATCCATGGAGTTGATCTAGTGAAAGAAACTGAAGAGAAAGTGAGAGTAATCCGTAATAGCCTGAAAGCTACTTCGGACTGACAGAAGTTGTACGCGAATTTGAAAAGAAAAGAGATCGAGTTTGAGGTGGGAAACAAAGTATTTTTGAAAGTGTCTCCATGGAAGAAGATTATGAGATTTGGACGAAAAGGGAAGTTGAGTCCAAGATTATAGGGCCATATGAGATTACAAATAGAGTTGGGCCAGTAGCTTACAGTTTGGCTTTACCGGTCGAGTTGGAAAAGATTCATAATGTGTTCCATGTGTCGATGTTGCGACGGTATCGCTCCGATCCTTCACATGTGATTCCTTCAGCGAAAATTGAAATAAGAGCATAGCACTAGTGAAAGTGTTATGGCAAAAACACGGTGTGGAAGAAGCTACGTGGGAAACAGAAGAAGCTATGAGAGAACAACATCCCTACCTCTTTACTGGTAAGATTTTCGAGGGCGAAAATCTCTTAAGGGGGAGAGTTGTGACATCCCTATTTAGGGTCTAGTCGGAATAGTGGTGCAAGACCACAAATTCGAGGGTTATGAATGAGTTTTTGAGGTTAATGCTATGTATGCATGCTAGTGTGAAAGTTTCATGAAGCAATTTTGAGAAATTGCTATTAAATTGTCCTAAAGGACTAAATTGCAAAAGTTGAAAAATGTGAGATTCTAGAAGCTATTTGTGTGAAATAGCTTTAAAATATTAATTAGAGGTCCTTAATGAGCAATTTTCCCAAATTTAGTTTTTGGACAAAATTGGGCATGGATAAGTTAAAATAGGAAGTTTATCAAAAAGGGCATTTTGGTCATTTGGTTATTAAATGATTAAAATAGGAGAAAAGATGACAAAAATTCACTTATCTTCTTCCCCACATTGCCGAAAATTTCAAAGCACCCATAGCTAGGGTTTGTTCATCTTTCAAGCTTGCTAGTAAGTGCAATTAAGTCCCGTTTTTGATATTCTTCGTATTTTTGAAGTCCTAGTTGCATGAGAAAGCTATTTTTAGCTATTTTGTAAGCTATGATGGATGTTCAAAAATGTACATATGTATGACATGCATATATTTTGATGTTTTATGAAAGAATATGAAAGCTTGATGTAGTAGAAACATCTTTTGCTAAGTGATTTTCCATGAAAATGCATGTAGGGACTAGTTTGTGAAAAAACTTAAGTTTGGTCATACATGTGTGATTTAGTGAGAATTGATGAATGCTTTAGTTGAGTAAGTGGTTCGGTTTAACATGAAAGGCTATAAAGTTGAACAAAAATCACTTTACAAACCTTAGGGCTAAAGTGTAAATATGAGAAAGTTTAGGGGCAAAATAGTAAATTTTGCTAAAGTATGAGATATGAGTCAATTTAGTCAATGTGTGTATTGAATAAGCTGATTTATTCATTATAGATTAAGAAAGACAAAGCCCAGATCGAAACCGAGGTAAAAGCAAAGTGGTGGACTAAATTACACGTTTCTATACTTTTGAGTATCGAGGTAAGTCTATGCGTAAATAATGCATTTATACTTGCACATTCTTAATGCTAATTAGTGTGTAGCATGAATGGGAATGATTGAGAACCTTTGTGGTCAAGTGGAATGAATGTGGTAGATAGTGTGAATGTGTAGTGATAATGCTAAGTGGTAGGCTAAGTGCGATACTATATTAATGCTTAACGACGATGAGCTAGGTTGTGTGTGATGCTATCGTTAAGTATATTTATCTAATGGGGCTAAGTACGAGACCACTATGATTACCTTTGTGGTAGGCTAAGTGCGATACTACCTTACTAATGGATTTTGGTGTGTTAAGTGCGAAACCATTGAGATATGAATTGTGTGGATTAGTTATGTGAACTAGCTGTGTGGTTGTTAAATTGAGTAATGTAGCTGTGTGGATGTATTATTGATAAATAATGAGGTGTTGTATATTGTGTAAATGTGCTATTGAATGCAGGGGTGCATTTCAATGGTTATGAGTAAGGGACTCATGATGTGTTGGAAATGTGGTAAGGAATAGAAAGAATAAGCATAGTGGTACATTATATGTTGGTATAATGCTAATTGTTATGTAGCTTATACTTTGATGCTTAATTGTTTATGTGTAAACTTACTAAGCTCAAAGCTTACTCCATTTCTTTTCCTTTGTTTTATAGAGTAAAAGTGGTGAACCAAGAGACGAGGATCATTGGAAGATAGCTCACATATCAGCACACTCTGGTACATGAGTCAATGTTTTGTATATGGCATGTATAGGGGCTAGACAAGTTAGTGAATTTTTGTTGTACATGGCTAAGATGTGTTGGCCTTTAGGTGGATAGTGTATTTTGTATAATGCCATAGTTGTTGGCTATTACATTATATGAAAAGATGTAGTTTCTATGTGATAATGCATTTCAGTTTGAGTTAATTATGGATGTATGGTATGAGTGCTTGCTGTGAATGCTATAGGGGTGAGAAGAGCTTAGCAAATAGCTTTGTTCTTGTCCATGTGGATAAACACACGGGCATGTGCCTAGGCCATGTGTGACACACGGTCAGTCACACGGGCGTGTTACTTGGCCGTGCGTCCCCTGCATGTTAATATTTTAAGTTAGAATTGGCCACGAGCTAGCCATACGGGCGTGTGCCTAGACTCCAGGCCGTGTGAGGGAAGTCAGTGTTCACCACAGTTAGGAGGCACGGGCGTGGCTTAGCCATGGGGCATTTGGCAGAATGCTCGAGTTTTAAGCACGGTTTGAGAACATGGGCATGTGTGACTTCACACGGGTGTGTTGTACTTTGCACGGGCGTGTGAGCCATGTTCAAAAGAGAAAATTTTTAATATTCGATAAAAGTTCCGGAATAGTCTCGAGAGCCCTCGTGTGTATGAGTGAGGCCTCGTAAGTCAAGAATGAGGTTACTGAGAGGACTAAAGAGAGTAGTTAATACGAGCCTAAGTGGCGATCAAGTGGTTTTATTTCGGTAACGCTTCGGGCCCGGTTCTGGCTTATATACTTGGTAACTTTACTCATGAACTGGTCAATGCTGAGCCTTGGCTTGGACTTACATGAAATCTTTCTTGTTCTCACCAATGCCATGCCTTGGCTTGGACTTACATGGGATCTTTATCTCTTGCTAGCTTTTCAATGCCAAGACGTGTCTTACATGACATCTTTGCTTGGAGACTCACCAAGCTAACTTGTGGGCCGTTGAAGTCAGAGCTCGGAGCACACTATCAATATCTATTTTGGTATAGCCAAGTTGAATTTATATTAAGTATGGCATGTATAGGAAGCATTTCATTTTGAGAATATATTTGAAGAAGAGCCAAAGTATTGGTTATTAAGTTTATTATTCTTTTGTATATGGCTAAGTGATTGGCCTAAATTTGATTAAGTTTCGAAAATTTTTGGATGCGTGTTTAAGGCCTCGTAGGCCCATGAAATGTATGATTAGACAAAGAAAGTGAAATTTTTTAGTCGGAACAAAATTTTACAGCCCGTAAGTGCATGTTTAAGTGAGTTCAAGTATGGTAATGTCTCGTATCCAGTCCTAGCATCGGACTCGGGTATGGAGTGTTACAGTTACATGCCTTCTGTGGTAGGCATTGCAAGCGTAACTACAATAACTCGAACATCCTTCTCTGAGGCAACCAGTTTAACTTCATTCTTTGAGGGATTGTGATTAAGGTTTCCAAGGGCATCAAATTCCTTGACTTTTATCTTCTGCAACTTTCTTAGGAACAATTTTAGGTTTAACAACATTGTAGTAAAAACATATGTGGTAGAGTCAATATTGGCAGCAACATTAACCAGGGTTTCATCAATGGTTGAAATAATATTATCTTGACTGGTGAAGGCATTAATCAGTACATCAATCTTTTTCTCTTGGTATGGGAAAGTGCTTAGGCATAAGTGGATTGATCAACAATGTATTAATTTCAGCAATGTTGAATCTCTATAGAAGCGACACACATGGTGCTGAGATTGATACATTGTTGAGCAATCACTTCTTTGTCATCTTAGTGGTTATCACCGTTGTAATGTCATCTACAATTCCACTGTTTGATGGATGATGTTGGGGGCTTTTCTTCTTCTAAATCAAAGTCCATTGAGCTAAACATTTTTGGCTTAAGCTTTGGGTATTTTTTTTTTCTTTGTTTTGGCTTGAGCTAACAATGCAGTAGCATAATAGCATTAGACTTTGTTTAGAGAAATTTTGTGGTGCTTTGGTCTAGAGTAGTAGACTTATATAATCTTGAATTCTTGTTGAAAATTTCATCTAAATATTAAGAGTTATATTTTTGGTCATTGAATTTGTCCTATCATTTTATTTTTAAATTTTAGACTCATATTGGGCTCCCAAGTATTGGTCGCGCTCATAACCTTTAGGATACAATTCATGAAATAAATAATTTGGAGAAAAAAATGAATTGTTTTGTACATGTACTTTTTAATTTGGTTCTAGTTGTTGTGAAAAACTTAGGTCATAGTTTTTGAATCTGTAGGATGTCAAATATGAAGTTGTTCTAGTATTTACTTGCTTCGCCTCGATATTTTAAAATTACATCAAGAAAGAGTGAGAAGAAAGGAGATGCCGGGGTGAAATTGGTTGGAGAAGGTGCAGACGTTGATGAGGCAATAAGTGGCAGCTGTAATGGGAGAAAATTGAGAGATAACTTTAGGTTTTCTTGAAATATGAAAAGAGAAAATAAAATAAAATCACTATATTACATAGTTAACTTCTTCTTTTTCTTCTTCTTATTTTGAAAAATATATTATACAATGAACTTTAAATATTTAAGTGAGATATCTACATATTATTATTTCATATCTATATGTAAAATATCCATTGAAATTATTAAAATAAAAACTAAATATCAAATAAGATAGAGTGAGGCCGCAATGAATGTATCTAAAATCCAAGAAAGTATTTTAACATCTAAAATGAAATAGGACTAACATACCAACAATACAATAAAACGATAATAAATTTAGGAATATTTCCCGCACTTCACCATATTTAATTACTACCCAAGTTGCTATCACGTGAATCACGATAATTTGTCCCTGATTCCGTTCTCTCTTAACGCCAAAATCTTTGAAAACCATTATTTCAACATTTATTGGGCAGGGGGCAGGGGGCAGAGAGCCAAATGAAGAAAGCCAGTAAGAACCCTTGGCGGGCTTTGTAGTCAATAAAAGGTTGTGGGGACTTATGAAGCATGGAAAGTGAGGGTTATGTTGCCTGTTGGTTTAGAAATACGATGGGTGGCAACAGATCATGTTTGCGTTGCGTACATTTGGGTGTAGAAGGACAGCCCCCTAGACTTCAAAACTCTGATATGTCTGTCCAACACCACTTATTACACCAAAACAAAAACTATGAACAGAGGAAAAGATCTCCACTTCAGACCTTGCCTCCAAAAACCAACTACTTTACCCACCTTTTATATTTCCTTGTCTGCAATTCTCATTTCACCTTAGTCAAACAAATCATCCCACCGACACCCATACTTCTGTTGATATTTTAAAAGACTGAAAAGAGTATTACCCTCTTCTCAGATTTTAAATTAATCCTAAATTTTCAAATTAAAATAACATTTTTATCAACTCTTTTCATTAATCTATCTAATTTGGTTCTTAGATTTGAGACCTATTATGCGTAATTATATGTGTAGTTCTTTAATTCCCGTCATGGATGAGAATTTTAGTCCAAATAATCCTAGTTTGTTAGCTCTAGTCTGAATTGTATTAGTTCTTAGTCCGTTCATGCTGTAATAGTTTGATTCTACTTTGTGATTATTTAAATTTGCATTTGTAATTATACGGTACTTGTTACACTTAAAAAAATGTCTACTTTGATTCCTTTTTTAAATACATGTGTTATTAAATATTTTTGAACATGTTAAACTTCAAAACTAATGGTTTGGACCAAGGAAAGAATCTAATCGGAATGATATTTTAATTTGAGTTGTTAGTGTCAATTACATAGGCCAAATGCAACTCTAGTTGCAAACTGGTTTGCATCTGATTGTCATCTTTTGAGCAAAACTGTTGGGACTTTTTAAGACAAGACTTGCTTTAGTTTTCTATACAAGATTGAGAAAGCACTTATTTTAGTGTAAAAGTGTTGTAATTAAGCTTGTCAAGGTAGAAAGCGTAAAGGGGGGGTGGGATAGGTTTAAGTTGTATATAGAAATGATAAGATAATATGAGTTTTTAAAGATTATGAAATTGATGTATAATATAACCAAATCGCCATTAACAGTTATGCTTCAAAGTTTGCACTTTGTTTTTGTTACAGTTAGGAAGAAAAATAGAAATTGCAGTTTGGAAAGAGTGGAGATCCATGTGGGGTCTGACCTGTAAAGTAAAAGTTCCCTTATCTATATTATCTTTCACGACTGCAGTGTTAGAAATACCAAATAGGGAAGTTATATTTTGTCAAATCCCATCATCATATGGGAAAGCAGTAGAATCCAGCCAAGCTTCACCGGTAATTAACTCCGAAACACTGAAGTTATAAGCAACATCATATTCCATTACGTGATATCCAGGCCAAGTGACTCGACTATCCGTCCCTGAACCTGGCCCATAATTATCGTACTCTCCATAATAAAGTGTGTCTAAGCCTTCATCGTTGGACCACTTAGTCCATCCACTAGGATTTATAAAATCATCAATATATGATTCAATATAAACTGTGGTGGAATACATCCTCCATGGCCTCCCTAGGTAGCTTTTGAAGAGGCTTGAATTCCCATACAGTTCAACCGTGGCGAGAATCGAACAGTTTTGGATCGAAATCCCGGTGGTCTCGTCTGGGGAGTCTCGAGATTGTGCTGTAATTACTGTGAACTGACCGGGCATTGGCATTCGAGTGATTATGTTACATGCTTGGAAAACAACAGCTGCGTTCCCGAAGATGTAATCTATGGTGCCTGATATGTCGCATTCACGGTAAAATTGTCGAAAAGAGTGGACGTATAATGTGTCCTGGAAACCATTGATGGAACACCTATATAATGCGGTGAAATCTGCGTTTGCTCTTAATGCAACCGCTTGGTGCTTCTCAGGGCCTGCACTGTTGTCGATTGTTATATCCCGAGCCAAAAAGCCTTCGCCAGATACCGCTGCAATGATAACACAATAAGTTTAATCTTAATGTTGAACATAATTTCAGGCAGATATACCTCTCAATTCTATTTCAATTTTAATTCAATTTGACTTGATTATATAAAATTACCAATCCAAATCAAACCCGAAACTTAAAGGAAGAGCAATTGATTAAATCAAAATATTGACTAAACCAACTAATCTCATATTTTAACTAATCAACCGGTTTAGATTTTAATTGATCAAATTGAACCAATTTAACATTAGTCGGGTTAGGTTGAGGTTTTGGTTAAAAGTTTATTTATTTGTTTATTTCATTTTATAAATCTATTTAAAAATAAAAATTATATATTAGAAATTGGTTTAGTTACCAAAATTTATAATCTACAACTGATGGAGTGCTTATAAAACAAGCTTAACCATTATAGCTGATTTTACTGAACAGAACCGACTTGATAAAAAACTATGTATTAAGTGGGTTTCCTTGTAAAAATGTCTTGAACTAGAAATAGAAAATTTTAAGAACCAAGTTATTGAGATTACCAACTGTTGCAGATCTGAAGGTGGTCCAGCCATCACGTACGCTTCGGTTTCCAGTAATGAAGGTGACATCATTTCCATCTCCGAGAAGAACAATGTTGGTTTTATAGCTTGGGATTTCAACATTTTCTTCATAAACCCCTTCTCTAACATAGATTATGATTCTGTCATAACTATTGTTGGGAGCAAAGTTTATAGCATCATTTATGGTACTGAAATTCCCTGTTCCATCGGCAGCTACAGTGAGCACGTCACTCGGATCGTATTCATCGTCGCTGCTCAGCAAAATCCGGCGAGCTCTTCGTCCCAACCAGCTCGGAAACCCCAACAGGCGACGATTTCTATGGCCTTTTTTGCCACCACCCGATTTGGGAATCATTGAAAGGGAGTTACTCACGTGCTTGTAAGTACTCGTCAATGATTTCACCAAAACAGGTTTCAAAGTCCCAGAAGCCGAATCCAATCCTTCTAGACATGTGTTCTTGTTTGTGAGAGCTGCACTTAGATAAGATCTTGCATCACCTAGCTTCTTCGAATCACCTGATTGGATTCTTGATACTGATTTTTTCAAGGAAGATAGTGTGATTTCATGTAGTTCCTTGCAATCTTGCATTGTCCCTCTCTGTATTTCAACAATTTTTGCATTTCCGCCATTGGAGAACAGGTTTGTGAGCTTTCCAGCTTCAGATAATGCAGAGTTGAGTGATTGAATGAGGTAGTTTATTATGCTGGGACTGATATTGATTGAAACGGAAAGTTTCAGTGAATCGAAACAAGCATCTGGATATGGAGTTGATTGGCAAAAATTTCGTATGGAAGAGAGATTAGAGCTTAGGGGAGTAGTTGAAATAGAGTTCAGAGCTAAAGCAGAAGATAAGAAGAGGGTGAAATGGAGGATGATAGAGAGTTTGGAAATGGTGGAAGCCATTGAAAGGTGATGCCGCAGAAGGTGAAAAGATATTTGTTTATTTTATAGGCGGCCCGAGAGATCAGACAGGTCTAATGGCTTTCCCCATAATTATTAAGTGAAATTGTTGAGACTTGAGACCGAGAGAGAATTATATTAAATTCTAATGTTTGTTAGGTGAAGCGCAAGTAGAGTAAACAGAGGCTTCTTCATCTTACCAGATTTGAGTTTTGTATAGGAGAGCTTGAATATTGGTAAGTTAAGAGTTGATTTGAGCGAGATCCACTACTCGGGTTTGAATTTGATTCAACTCAAACTCAAGTGATGGTTAACAAATATATATTAAGGACAACAATTTAAATTAATAAGAATATCTAAAATATATTTTAAAAATAAAAAAAAGAGGCATTAAAGTCGAATATTAATAAATTTAAATTCATTTAAACATTTTCGAATAGACAAGGATGAACGTTTCATTAAATTCTATATAACTATCAAATGCCAAGAAGTAGAATTAATATTAAAAAATGTGACTGGGAACGTGAGTTGCATTTTTAGTTTAGTCTAAACATTTTCATGGGACTCTGTATCTGTAATAAGATTACAAACTTAAATACGGCGGTATAAATAATGTTGTGGAAATTTCTAAATTTATGTACCAAAGAATACGCGGAACTCAGATTGATTGCTACTTGTCTTTTTTTCCAAATAATAAATAACTCATATTTTTACTGTAAATTAATATAACTTCTAGTTACACACTTCTTAATATTTAATAATTAAAATTAACAAGGACACTATCATGATCATCGTTCACACGGCTAGAATTGGGTGGTTTATAGTGTAGAAGTCAAGAAAAATGATTATTTTAAGGAAGTTGAGGTTGAGTTTGAGTAGAGCGTAGACAATGAGAGCTCTTGCCTAGTGCTGAAAAGGTTATTTATAGAGGGAAGTTGGCTTGGCGTGGGTCTCAACCATTGAGCACCCTAATCCAGAGGTGTTGATGTCAGTCAATGATATTGTTGGAGTCAACTTGAAGGGACTAGACGAGGTGTCCATCAGGTTCGGGACGTGATAGATTGACAATGTTGTCAAGATTTTTTCCCCATTTATTTTTTGAGGATTGTGCAGGCATGCTCATTGTAATTGGGTGTTTAGGCAAGATGTTCTTTTAAGAAGGCCATATTGTTGGGCTTCGTTGTGTTCCTATAGTCATTGAGTAGTTATTAAACTAAGCCTTATTGAGTAATATGTTTTGATATAAGAAATTAAAGTGTTTTTGAATAAAATTAAAGTTGAGGAATTTCATAAAAATCAAGTTGAATGATTTTGAGTTGATCCTTTCGAACTAACAATTGGTATCAGAGCTAGCCTCTAAAGACGGTTTAACAACCAAGAGAAGATCCTCAGAGAAACTTAAAATGATCATCAACTCATTCTACAACAATGAGATCTACTTCTGAGTCAATATTCCTTGGTGAGTCTCAATCCATCAATAGACCTCCTTATTCCAATGATGCAAATTATTCTTATTGGAAGAATAGAATGACCTTGTTTATACAAGCCAATGATTATGCTGTGTGATGACATCATCACGGATGGTCCAACCATACCTCAAAAGAAAGAAGGAGAGATCGTTGTTCCAAAGAGCAAGAATGAATGGAATGAGGAAGATAGGAAGAACATGCAACAAAATGCTAAGACAATGCATACCCTATTTTGTGCACTTGGTCTAGATGAGTATAGTAGAGTTTCGTGTTGTTCAAACACCAAAGAGATATGAGACAAGCTTGAAGTCACCCATGAAGGCACTAGCCAAGTGAAGAAGTCTAAACTTGGAATCCTTACTCTCGACTACGAATCTTTGAAGATGAAACCTAAAGAAGATACCAAGGAGATGTCCGATCGGTTTACAATTATCATAAATGGATTGAAGTCTTATGGGAAGACTTATCCAAATGAAGAGGTGGTAAGGAATGTGCTTCATAGTTGACCTACATTATGGGAAGCCAAGGTGACCGCAATTGAAGAAGCAAAGAATTTAGAAACATTTTCATTGGATAAGCTCATTGATTCCTTGCTTACACATGAGATGAGGCTTAACAATGGGAGTGAATAAGAAAGAGTTATGAAGAAGAATGTTGGTAAAGCTTTAAATCCACCACTAATAACAATAGTGAATCAAGAGAAGAGGTGGATGAAGATAAAGAGATGGAGATATTTGCTAGAAGATTTAAGAGATTTATGAGGTCCAACAAAGGAAGAGAATTTCAAAAAAAGAATGACTCGAGCTTGAATCTACTAAGGAGAAAGATCCCATATTTGCTATGAATGCAAGAAATCGAGACACATAAAGTATGATTGTCTTCAACTTAAAAGGAAGGGGTCTAGCAAACAAAAGGCCTATGTTGTTGCTTGGAGTGGTGAAGATTCATGCGATGATGAAGTAGCCAACTTTTACCTTATGGCCATCAATGATCCTAATGTAACTTCTAACTCATCTACTTTAAATGATTATTCTTTTGATGTGGGGCAAGATGCCTATGATGAATTGAGTTTGGAATTTGAAGTAATGATGTCAAAACACAAGAAAAATGTTTTAAAATTGAGAAATGAAAATGACTTACTTTCCAAAACCAATCATGAACTTGAAGAGAAAGTAAACAAAATGCAAAAAATTATTAATGACCTTGAAAAGAAAAATTTAGACTTGCATAATTTACTTTCAAAAGTTCATGAGGATCAACCAAAACAACTTGAGTTGCTTAAAAGTGAAAAAGCTCACTCTAACAAAGTTTAAAAAAAAAGAAGAGAAAATTCAAAACAAAACTTTGTTAAAAATAGCTTTACTTTCTATAAACATAGAAGTCCCTCAAGATTTTACAAGGGAAAACTTATTAAGAGTGTATGGGTCCTTAAAGGACTTAGTGCTACTCAAGACAATGAAGCTCTTTCAAAATGGATACCTAAAAGGACTAGGATTTTGAAGACTAATGATTATGGACCTAAAAGAAATTGGGTACCAAAAACTTAATTCTATGTTTGTAGGTAAGATGTATTGCTTCAAGGTGAACAAATGCAAATTCTATGTGATTGCACCTTAATGTTATTTGGTATGGTAGTTCATTTGTTCTTTATTTTTAATATATCTATCTTTGGACTAACCACATTCGTTTCCTCTTAAGTTTTACTTGATTTTTTTAATATAACAAAAAATTGAGAGAAGAGAAAGGTAAACTTTATGGTTGATTGATTGCTTATATGTCAATTTTAGTGAATATGTTTTCAAAGCAAAATAAATGTCAAATTTGAGCTTATTTCAAATTTTTATGCTCCAAATCTTTATGCCTTAAATTGAAAATGATTTTTATATAGGGGGAGCAACCTATTCAAAAATAAATTTACAAAATGTTTTGTTTTATCAAAAAAGGGAAGATTGCTAAACTAAACCTTATTGGATAATATGTTTTAATATAAGAAATTAAAGTGTTTTTGAGTAAAATTAAAGTTGAGAAATTTCATAAAAATTAAGTTGAAATGGTTTCAGATAAGTCAAACATTTTCAATATGTTTTAACCATTTTCAAACAAGTTAGAATTGCTCTAGGACAAAAAGTATCGATACTTTTTGTTTAAGTATAGATATTTTACAAGATATTGATACCCTTATGATAATCTATACCAAATTGACATTCTGCCACGTTCAAACCCTAGTATCCAGTATCGACACTTTTCTTAATGTGTCGATATATTTCCTAAGGTATCGATATTCCTGCTCCAACGGTTACTGAAATCAACATTAATTACAAAAAATATCGATACCCTTTTAGTAGGTATCGATACTCGTTGCTGCAAGTGAAGTTAATGGCCTGGTATTTCATCCTCAACGATTACATTCACTTTTACAACAACCACAACTGTTGGAAATTAATTAGAGGGTATAAATACCATCTTCCAAAGGTTTAGCAACAACAAGAAACATGTGCAAAGCTTAAAGATCAATCAAAACAACCTAGAGCTTAATTCTTTCATACCTTTAGCTCAAGTGTTCTTCTTTGTATTTGTGCTTAATCGGAAAACATTCTAATCTTATAAGGATTGTTTCTTTGTTTGCTTATTTGTTTCTATTTGAGAGAGGGTTAATTCTTAAGGTTTGAGTAGAAACCTTAAGGGAGTTGTATCTTAAGATTTTAGAGCATAAATCTTAAGAGAGATTGTAAGGTTAAACCTTGTCTTCAAAGGTTTCCAAATTATTGAATTTGGGAAAATCCTTAGTTGTTGTAAGCTAAGGTAGTGGAGTAGGCAATTGGGGCTGAACCACTATAAATCCTTGTGTTCTTTGTTGCATATTTTTCATTGCTTCCACCACAATTTCTCAAAGGCCAATTCAACCTCCCCATCGATGATTTTGTGTTGACCCTTCTAAGCTAATAATAGTTTAGTAAGGGGTGCAAGGGTGTTATAGGGTATAACAATTGCCCCTTAGATGAAATGTTGGTTATAAAGTGACTTATTTTGGGCCAATTTGATGGTGAAGCTCACTAGGAATCCTTAGCAAGGATTGTGAAGGGTTTTAAAGTGTCATTACTGTCACTCCGGTGACTATGCCATCATATTAATTGCCTTTATACATGCCATTGACCTTCGTTTGGAGGTTTGTTGGAATGTGTTGTTTATTTTTTGTTGTCATTTTGTTTGAAGTGTCACTTCATTTTCCCACCTAGACATCTATAAATAGGCATCATTAGGACTTTAGGATCAATGTTCTTTTGTGCTAGTTCGTCTTCTTTTGCTTTCAACTCATTTTTATTGTTCTTTGTTGAAAAGTTAATTTTTTTTCTTATATCTCGCTTTTGTTGTTTTTCATTTCAAAATGGCTGCCAATCCTATAAGGTCCCTAATGGATGATGCTTTAGTGGAACGTGATGAATTGTTATGTACCACAATCATGGAGGAGATGATTGGCATGTTGCTATTGTGGTATTTAAAATCATATCACTATAGATATGGACTTTTTGTTCCATTAAGGTTTCATCAAATGAGCAAAGTTACGACCAAAAGGAGAGGCTTTTATCTCCCTTTGCAACTATTTGAAGCAAGGTTCCATCTGCCCCTCAATCCTTAATTTGTAGAAATACTTTAATTATACTACGTTGCCATTAGACAATTATTAAGGACTTCTTGGCTACTATTAATGTTGTATTTTTTAGATTACAAGAAATGTTGAGAAGAACCTTCTTCAAATAGCTTTGGGAATTTGCTTGCCTTCACTTTTGAGGTTTTTTTTTTTTGGCATAGGTCAATTTTAGGCACATGATAGCGACAACAATGATGAAACCAAAGTGTATAAATTCTACAAAAAAAAAAATGTTGTATTCTATTCCCACAGATACATCCTAATAAAAATTAAGGTGGGAGATTTCTCTTTTCCTCTAAGATGGTCTATTCTTATGTATGCTAGGCTTTCTACTCTTCCCTTCACATAGGATCAATACCATCGCTTAAGAACCATTGATGTTAAGTTTAGGGATGTATGGTCTTTTAAGTAAATTTTAAAGGTTTTGTTTCAATGAACGTAACCATAATGGCACAACTCTAGAGGAGAAGGTGGAATTCCTTAGCATGCCAAATGTTGTTGTTCTACCCTTATCCCATATGGCGTGGCCTTGGCATGGTAAGGGCCTTTTGGCAAAGCTAACGCTTGGCGAGGAGGAAGAATCTATTGATTTCATTCACCAGTATGTGCATGAACACTTGAGTGTCGATCCTCCTTTCGTCGAATATCCTGTGAGAAATCTTGTAAATAGTCCTGTGGAAAATTCTATAAAGGCTTCTGACGTAGGTTTATGCTATCTTTTTTTTGTAGAATCTTATGCTTTTTATTGTGTTTATCACATTGTTTGCTTTTGACAGAAAGCATGACTTCTATTCACTAAGCCCTTGTTTTAATCTTGGCAGAGCTTCTTCTTAGAGTTGTTTATATGGGTAATGCTTAAGGCAATGCCCTTCCTCTACTTCTTAATTTGGTTGCCCTTTGATCAGAGGGTTACCTCTTCAGAGTTGTCTTTGAGGCTTGATCATCTATCAGTGGAGAATGATTGGCTAAAATGATCCAACTGACAATTCTCTTTGGACTTAGAGAAGGGCAATACAATGGTGGCGATTGACATTGTAAGGGATGCTAATCATTATACTAATTAAGTTATACAAGGTGTAAAACAATACAATCGCAGTGGTTTGCACCATAGGTGGTATAGATAGTCATTAGAATCGAGGTGGTTCACACTGTAGATGGTGCAAAGAGCCACAAGGAATAATGATTTAAAAAGTTGGGGTTGAGTTTGCGTAGAGTGTAGACAATGTGAATTGTATATCTCTCTCCCCTTGCCCTAGTGTCGAGGAGGTGTATTTATAGGAGTCTAGCATGGCCGGGGTCCCAACCATTTAGTACCTTACTCCTTAAGTACAGGTGGTAGAGTAGTGGATACTAATCAAGGGTACTGTTGGAGTCGAATTGAAGGGACTAAAAGAGGTTTTTGTCAAGTTGAAGATGTGATAAATTGACAGGTGCTATTAAAATTCTTCCCCATAGTTAAAAAAAGGTTTTGCAAAACGATCTAGAAAACAATTGACGCGGTCTTTTAAAGATTGTGCGGGTTTATCTATTATGACAGAATGTTTAGACGAAACACTCTCCTAACTAGACCTTATGGTTGGGCTTCTCGTGTTCCTATAATGATTGGATATTTTATTGAAAGGTGCATGAGTGAAAGTATAATTATGTATGAATTTAAAGGCATGTTTATTCTTAAAAAAGTAATTCAATATTCAATAAAATTGAAATAATTTAATGATTGAGTTTAAACTGAGATTTTTTTTTCCTTTACTTTAAATGTATGCTATAGGAATCAAACTTTAATTTTTGAGGAAAGCTAGGGTATTTCATATCTGCCAAATTGGATTGAAGACGCAAAGGAAATTGTTAGTTAATTTCTTCCCTTATTTGTAATTTGATTGGTTAATGAATGAGAAAAGTTTATTGGGGGGTATGAATAAATACGAACAAATAATTTTGGTGAGGGCTTTTGAATGGGTAGCCATTTTTTCTTCGCCTGGATCTCAATAATTCAGTACTGGCACTGCTCCTTCTGTTTCCCCTTTTTTGCCACCCTAATGTAACAAGCCATGTTCAAGATTTCATAGTATTTTGTTTTCTTCTTTCTTGGGGCTAAAACTCTACAGTGAAACTATAAACCCCATTTTCCAAAATTCAGGTTAAACTAGAATGGCTCAATTTGGGCACTCTAATCGATGGCAAGAATTCGGAGTTGTTGGCAAACAAATGGGTTAACTGCATCATGTACCCCCAAATTATGATTCAGGTTCTAAATTGGTTCTCTGATTTTAAAATGTTCTAATTGAGTCTTAAAAATTTTCAGTATCTTATCAATCAAATCCTTCTACCACCCTACAAGTGAGTTTGGAAGTTAAATGTTAGTTTGGATTTGACACGAGATATATTAAAATAGGTGGATCAAATTTTATATATGTATACCTATTGCATGGATTACTTGAATATGACATCTTAAAAATTAAAAGGGCTATTTTTTTAACACTTCATTTACAAGTTGTCTATACAAAGGTACATAAGTGTTTAAAATTTAATCTATGTATTGCAATAGACTAAATGTCATATTTGATTAGCATTTAATGGCTAAGTTGAGAGAAGAAAGTTATTGTTATAGTATTGATACTTTGAGGATTTAATTAAAATGCTTAAAGCAAGGTTCTTAAAATTGTACCGGTGATCAAATAGATCAAGTCATGGATTCGTCGATCTAATCGGTCCGACCAATTCAGCCAGTTTGATTAAATAAATTATTAAAAAATCATAAAAAAATAAAAAAATATATATTAAAAATATGGTTCAATCGGTTTTTTCTCGGTTTAATTTACTTGTATCAGTTTTTGAGTCAATTGGTTCAATACCTTTCTTCGAAGTGGTACCTCAACCAGTTCTTAGTCCAACCTGTTTGACCGGCCTATCCAGTCCGATTCAACAACCTTATTTTATAGTTTTAAGTCATACTTTAAAGATGTTTATATAATTAAAGGTGTTCATGGGTCAAGTTGGGTTCAAGTAGACTGATATATGGTAACAATATCATACATGGTTGTCTAAGCCTACTTGACCTAAGATATGGATCTCAAACTTTACTTAAGTTCGCTCATATTTGCAAATTGCTAACCCAAACAAGTTTAGGCCACCCATATTATTATTTTTAAAATATAATTATTTTTATTTAATATTTAGTAATATTATATATATCATATGAGAAGGGATCTACTTACACCGATGTACGATTAAAGTGATTTTACACTCTTTCATAACTTTTTATACGATTGATATTTTAACAATCCAGCCATTGAAATTATCAAGATATTTGTACTTGTCATTCATGTAAATTTCTAAATCGATCCGATATCTCTATCATGTCGGTCTAAAATGTTATATATATTAATATTATCTAATGATTAAGAGTTTTATTTTATCCAAAACAAATAGATATAAATTTTTAATTTATACCAAAATTTATGCATCATCTACGTGAATGAAACATTAAATATGACCGTTGGATTGTTAAAATATCAATTGTATAAAAAAGTTGCAGAGAAAGGTGTAAAATCACTTTAATTTTACATCGATATAAGTGGATTGCTTCCCGTATCATATACAATATTATACATATTTCTTTTGTTAAATGTTTAAATATAAACTAGCTTAACATTTTTTTAAATATTTATAGCTTAGTATATTTAATTTTTTTTTATGATATAGATTACATATATATATAAAAGAAAATAAAAATTATTATAAACTTAAAAATAGATTAGACTGAGTGAGGCTTGAGCTTTGAATATTAAAGCTCAAATTTAATTTATATAAATGAATCTAATATTTTTATTCAAACTGCGTTTTTAAATTTGGTACAAATCTTCAAAGTTAATGTAGCTTAATCTTTGATAAGTCTAGATGTAATTAACTTGCTGGCAAATTACATACACAACTTTGAATTTGCTATTTTTTTGATAAAGTCTAGATCTAATCAACCCGCTGGCGAACATACACAACATTGAGTTTGCTATGATGATAGATTTAACTTTTAAAGTTTACCCCTTTTTCCATTTCGCCGTAATTTTTTTAATCACTTTTGCATTTAACTTTTTAAGTTTAGTCAAATTATTATTTTTCTAGACAAATAAGCTTATTCGAATATTAAAATCTTAAGGACATTAACTTAACAATCACATTATTGTCAATGTGTATTTTATAAAATTTTTTTAAAAAAATTATAATTTTTGAAAAAAAAATCTATATCATCAATAAAGTACATGTATGTTACCGCCTGAGCTACTAAGTTAGCACTACTAAATTTTTAGTAGTTCAAATTATTTTGTCATCAAAAAAACAAAATTGATTGACTTTTAAAGATTGGGTGAAAGTGAAAAAAAAAAAGTTTAAAGTAACAAAACGAATAAACATCAACATTAATTTTTTAAAGGTTAAAATATGTTTATAGTTCCTGTACTTTTAAAAAATAAGGAATTTAGTCTCTTCACTTTTCAAATTTCAAAATTTACATCTAACTATTAATATTGTTAATTTTTTTGGTTAAATTCAAATTAATTACAATATTTTTTTTAATTACATGGCTTTCAAATGAATAATTTTTTTTATTTCAAAACACCATATCAATAAATTTAACAAATAAATATTAACAAATAAATCAAAATTTTAAGATTTTTAAAAATGTTAATATATAAATTAAATTCCTAATTTTGTTTAATAATGATGACACAATAAAGGTTGAGGCTTGGCATATGGGTAGTCACGGGACAAGGTGAATTGCATTTCATATTTAAAAATAATATTAATCACATGCGTTGATTCTTTTTCGACATTTTGTGCTTCGATATGTTTAAACATCAGGTTATCCACTTAATTGGATTGCTGGTTTGCACCTTGCATGCAACTATTATAATCTCTTATCACCAATCTATGTTTATTTTTTAAAACATAATATATCTTTTATTAGCGATATGGACTCATAAACCGGCTGCAATAAAATGTGGGTAAAAGAAAAATTAGGCAGTGGCATGTCAACTTTTTAAGTTAAATTAATTATTTGATTTTTTTATAAAAATTTATTTTTAAAAGAGTTAAATATAAAATTGGTACCCGAACTTATCCACTTCTCCTAAATTGATTATGATTTTTTTGTCCTAAATTGGTACCTAAATTTTTTCTAGTCAACTAAATCGATACCTGAGTCTAACACCGTTAAGCTTAAGACATGTGGCATAATAAGATGGTGACACGTGACATAAATGATGTCAGTTGATGTCAAAATCTAGAAAAAATTTAAAACATGTTTTTTTCTTTTGAATTTTCTCCCTCAATTTTTTGCCGTGTAATTAATTTCTTTTCTCTTCTTCTTTTTTCTTCCTCTGATTGGCCTCCTTTTTGGTTTGGAAATGACATCGGAGTGTAGCTCTCAAAAGTAAACCTCGATTTTGACAACAGTATCATCCTCACTAACCCCAGTTTTCAACGGAGAAACTTCATGACACATTCTCTTCTTCCTATTCATCGATTTTGGGTATGTTCGATGACCCAAAACTCAAAAGAGTACCAAGCAATAACCTCGCCATATGAATAATAAATGTACAATTTCAATCTCTTTGGATTACCATCATAACCATAAAATATCTCTTCTTCCCACAATCATCGTAGCCCACTCTTTTCATCTTACACCGTTTCATACTCTGCATTTCAAGATTCCCGGTTTGTTTGATTATCATCTTCCTTCCCTTTTCTCTGTATCCAAACCCTGATTTTCACACCAAAACAAAGCCTCCAGCTAGATTTAAAAACCAATCACTTACCCTAATTTCAAAACAATTATCGCAACCAATTGCACCTGAATCAAATATTGAAAAAGTTAAAAATACGATCCATATAATGGAGATATAAAATTCTCACGTTCTTCTCGCGAATCTTGAATGAAACACTGAAAGGAAAATTCAAATTTTAGGATTAAAAAAAGTAAATAAAAAAAGGCAAAGGGTTAATTAATGTGAATTGTTGTTGTTGCTTTTATAAATGAATGGAATAGGGAAATGTATTGTTGTAACAACCCCTTTTTTAGTGGTTTCGGGGCCACCAAATCTTACGAGTAAGTTTGTAAATATTATTATTTAATATTTAAGAGTCAAATGTGATTTTTAAAAAAGGTTTTTGATTTGATAATTTATGTTATATAAGTGATTTATTAAGTTCAAGTGGTTTTAGAAAATAAGGTATCGGGGACCTTGTTTTCATAAACTGAGCCGTAGATATTTTTATAAATATTTACGGAGTGTCATTAAGGTGATATTAAAGTTTCGTTAAGAAATTTTAATTTTTCGATGGTTCATTAATTAAAAATGATCAAATTAAAAAAAAATGCATTCCCGGGACTCCGTTCCCGTAAAGCGGACTCAACAAATATTTACGAAGCTAGTTGTGTAGTTAATTAGGTTTCTGTTAAGTGAACTTGCTTGAATTAAATGTAATTAGTTATGAGGACTAAATTACATATAGGGTGAAAGTTGAATTATAGATTAAAAAAAAATTTAAGGGACTAAATAAGCAATTATGCCATTGGCATTAAATGAGACGGCATAAGGATGAAGATATTTATAAAATTTAAAGTTAATATATATAATATAATAATAAATATATATTATATTATATTATAATAATAAAATAAAAAGAAATAGAAATAGAAATAGAAAAAAAGAAAGATAGAACAAAACAGAGAAGGAAAGAAAGAAAAAGAAAAGAAAAGGAGAAAGAAGCAGAATTAGGGTTTTAAGGGTTTAAAGCTCAATTGGTTAGTTAATTTAGTCATTTTTCTTGTAATTTTTATGTTTTTAGATCCCGATATTAAATAATACCTGACCTATGCCAAAATTTTAGAAATTATTGAATTTTTAAGTGTTGTCTATGTTGAATAATTTGAGTATTGAAGACTAAATTGATAGATTTTCAAGTTAGAAATGAAAAAGGATTGAATTGTAGAATAAATTATAAATTTTGAGTATTAGTAGAGGTGTACATGGGCCGGTCCGAGCCCAACTAAAAATCTAGGCCCGTTTTGTAAGCCCGGACCCGGCCCGGTCCGAAATATGGGCCTAAAAATTGTCCAAGCCCGGCCCGACATGAAATTGGTAAACTGAGCCCTACCTGCCCACCAGTATTATTTTTTTTTATTTTATTAAATAAAAATAAAAATAATGAATCAAATACATTTAAAAAAATAGATGCTTATTTTCTACTTTGAATCTCATAATGATACTATTCTACCATTTAATTTTGTACTTTACGAAAATAGATGCTTAATTTGTTTAGCTTAATTTATTAATAATTTTTTCATGTTCTCAAAATTTTAATTTTAAAAAAATTAAATATGGAATAAAATAAACACACGTTCCTAATTTGGTAACAAAAATCAAATGACATTTCAACTTTTGCAAGTAACTTAAAACACATGTTTGTCACTTGGAAACTTGAGATACGGAGCCTTCAACTTAAATATTAATGATTAATATATAAAAAAGTAGTAAATAGTTTTTTTAAGTCTTGATATTCAATCAATATATTATAGGATCTCAAAAATCATATCGAAATAATATTAAAAATGAAAATAGAAACGAAGAAGAAGTAATTATATTAAAATTGAAACAACTTGTTTGAACTAAAATAATAACCAAATTAATAATAAAATAAAAGTTCTACAATATCGAAATAATATTAAATAGAACAACAAAACAATAAAATATCATAAAAAAAAGATCAAAACAAAATTTCAAAACAAATTTAAAACAAAGATCAAATAGCATCAAACAAAGAACTAACAAAGAACTAACAAAGACTAAAACAAAGGGCAAAAACAAAGCAGAAAAACAGCATCACCAACAATCCAAAAAAAATAATAATAATACTAAAGTTAAAATTTTATTAATAAAAAATTAAAAAATAATACTAAAATATTTGGTGTGGGCAGCCAAAAAAATCATGCTCGAGGCCCACCCGCTTTTTAACGGGCCTCATTTTTTTACCCAAGCCCATTTTTTGGGCCTATATTTTTGCCCAAACCCTCCCACATTTCGGGCGAGCCTTCGGGCCGGGCGTACACCTTTAAGTATTAGGGACTAAACTGTGAAAATTTAGAAATTTAGGGATTTAAGTGAAATTAGAGAGTTAAATCTAGTTTAAAGTGGAAATTGAATGAAAATATAGAATTAAATGTAAAGAAATAAAGTTAGTCTCGGTTTAGGGACTAAATTGAAAATTAGACAAATATTGAGCAAAAATTGAATTATGCAATATGAAATTGAATTGTATTGTATTGATAAATTTTAATTATTTTAATTCCGTAGCTAACGTCATACCGGGAATCCTCGACTAAAAAGGGGAAAGATAAAGTCGACGTGGAATAGCTCGGAATTCCCGATTTGTATTTCTATAATCCGAACATAGTTATTAATTATTATATTTTGATTTAATGTTTAAGGCAAGTGTTGAGGTGAGTAATTGATGTTTTTATAAATGATTGAATGATTTGAATTGGCAGATAAATATATGTATTGAATGGATTGATTTTTGAATTGAAAGGATCATATGTGTAATTATGTGTGTCGAAACCATTTTTGAAATTGGTTAAAAACGGGAATCGACTTTAAAAAAATGGAAATGGAGTCGCCACCAATCCTTTTTTTACTTAGGTGTGATTGGATCACCTTGTAAAACATTTTATTTCAAAACATTGATTTTGTCCACGAAATACAAGAAAACGGGCTCGGGAGTCGGTTACGTATGAGGAAGGGTTAGCACCCTCATAACGCCCAAAAATTGGTACCTAATCGATAAAATCATGTCCTAATGTTGAAAATTTGAAAAAAAATAATTACAATATGATCCTTTTATTAGAAAGAAAACCAAGATTTACCTTTCTCAAAGAAATAAAATGTTATACCCAGTAAGTTAGGATATAACATCTCATGGCTTTGACACTTGGCTCACCTTTATTTAAAAAATTATTATCTCGAGATACAAAACATCATATCCAGTAAGTTAGGATACAACGTTTTAAATTCCCGAGAATAAGTTTTGAGTTGAAATTAGTAAGTTAGAAAAAAGGATACTTGATACTTTAAGTTCCACGAGAAAAATTAAAACCCAGTAAGTTAGGGTATAATTTCTCTCGAAGTCCCCAAATATCGTTGTTTTAATATTGGAATAAAATGTGTCAATTCAAAAAAATGTTTTTATAAAACAATGATCTGAGTAAGATATTATGACATACATACGTAATGGCAATTCAACATAACTACAAATTATATTAACAATAAATAATTAAAGAATAATATAACATGAATAAATAAATAAAGAATTATGCTAAGCAATAATAAACGATTAAAGAAACATAAATAAATAAACATGGGATATAAAATAAATAGCGATAATTATGATCTTTACGAAATAACAAAATCAAATGAAAAGGGAATGATATAAAAAAAATATGACAATTTTTAAAATAATTTTAAAAAAATTAAAGTAAAAAAAATAAGAGTACTTATAACAAATACATAATTTAATAATTTAATATATAAATGATTACATATAATAAAAAGAATTAGTAAGCAGTATATAATAATTTTAAATAAAAACAAATATATAATACACTAATCATAAAAATACATATGTAATAGATAATATAAATAAAATATGTTATATAATATAAATAGACTTTATAAAATTTCAAAAATAATATATAATATAATACTATATAATATAGAAATTTTAAAAATATATAATATAATAACTAATATATAAAAAATATTATGTAATAAAAATAATATTAAACTAAATAAAATAATAAATAATAATTTAATATTTATAAGAATAAAAATATATGAATTTTATACTATTAATAAATTAATATATAAATAATAAAGAAAATAATATAGAATATTTAATATGATAAAATAATTTAATACAATGTTAAAATGATTTAAAATAAAATAAAATAAGAAGATTTAAAAAATAAACAAAGAACAGGGGTTAAATAGCAATAAAAATAGATAAAAAGGACTAAATCAAAACGCGCGTTAAACCACAGAGACTAATATGGCAATTATGCCTCCTTTCCAAAATGGCGCCGTTCTGATTTTAACCTTTTAGTAGCCCGAAGGACTAAATTGAAACGCAAGAAGTAATTTTGGGCCCAATTATAAAATAAAAAATATAACAGGACATAATTATAAAATTGAAATAATGCGGAAGGGCCTGTGGGGCAATTAGCCCTTTTAGCAAAAACGCGCGGATCCTCCCCTGGTTTTCGGGTCAACACGCGGATCCTTGCTCCAAATGACGTCGTTTTGTACTTATTTACTTAAGTAAAAACGGCGCCGTTTCTTCCTGCTATATAAGCAAAGAATCAGAAAAAAAAATTCATTTAAACATTCTTTTTTTTTAAAAAAAAATCAGAGGCCCCCCCAAAATTCTCTGGCCTTCGGCCTGGGCTCCGGTCCATGTTCCGGCAATGGATCGCCATAAGCGTCACCACACGCACTTTTTCAGACGGCGGTTGGAAGGTCAGAAACCTCTATTTTTTAACGCCGATGCAAACAGTAAGCCCATTTTCTTTATTTTTTAATAAAATATATAATAAAAATGTTGCCAGGATAAAAATTAAAAAAAAAATGAATCAGTAAAGAAAAATCACATCTGCTTGTGGTTTCTTTTATTGTATTTTGTGAATCTTTTTAGTATTTTTTTCCCTCTGTATATATGTCGCTTTTACAGATCTTTGGTGTTTTTATAACCCGAAGCAAATAAAAATAAAAAGGAAAAAAAATATTTTGCCATGTTTTGCTCTGTTTTGCTGCTGTTTCTTTCTCCTTTTGTAGGTGAACGAGGAGAACGCGGCGGCGATGGGGCGTTATCCGTGCGCGAATCGCGGCTTGACGAGGGGCTGATTGAAGCCTGCGGCCGAGGAGCTGGGCGATTGTGGCGCCTAGGGTTTCCTAAAAACCCTAGGTTTCTGAAACCATTTTAGTGTTTGGCCCTTTTGGGTCGTTTCTGTTTTGGGTCTGGGTATCTGGGTAGGCTGTTTAGCTATTGGGCTAGGGGTGTAACGGGCTTTTGGTTTATTGGTTTTGGATTTTGTAAAAGGACTGTAAAAGCATTTATTATTTTGTTTTTTTTTTCTGTTTTGGTTTGTTTCATGGGCCCGGGCTAAATTGGGTTCTTACAGCTGCCCCTCTTTGCTCATTGTCGTGTAACGAGAATAGAGCAAAGACTATGAAAGGACCAATTTTGCCCGATCTTGCCGAATCTTGACCTCTTGGCCCTCGTCTTTCTCCAAATGGCTTCTAAATCCACTGCAACTTCAACGGTATTGGAACTTCATCTTGATTTCAATAAGTCTGATGGCTTCAATCTGCTTCCTACAACTTCAGGAATGCCAGATCTACTATTTTTCTATCTGCTCCACTGTAAACTCAGGGAGATAAGATCTAATGTTTTTGATCTGCTTCACTGCAACTTCAAGAAGATGAGATCTGCTGTCTTCAGTCTACTCCACTGTAACTTCAGAGAGACAAGGCTGAAAGTGTCTTCGATCTGCTTTCCTGCAACTATAGGAAGATGAGATATGTTGTCTTTAGCCTACTTCGCTGCAACTTCAGGAAGACAAGGCTGAAAGTGTCTTCGATCTACTTCTTGCAACTTCAGGAAGATGAGATCTGCTGTCTTCAGTCTACTCCGCTGCAACTTCAGGGAGACAAGGCTGAAAGTGTCTTTGATCTGCTTCCTACAACTTCAGGAAGATGAGATCTTCTGTCTTCAGTCTACTCTGCTGCAACTTCAGGGAGATAAGGCTGAAAGTGCCTTTGATTTGCTTCCTGCAATTTCAGGAAGATGAGATCTTCTGTCTTCAGTCTACTCCGCTGCAACTTTAGGGAGACAAGGCTAAAAGTGTCTTTGATCTGCTTCCTGCAACTTCAGGAAGATGAGATCTTTTGTCTTCAGTCTATTCCACTGCAACTTCAAGGAGACAAGGCTGAAAGTGTCTTTGATCTGCTTCCTACAACTTCAGAAAGGTAAAACTACGAACTTTAGCCTGCTCCCTTACTACCTCAGGGAGATAAGGCTGGTGGTTAAAATCTGCTCCTCTGCTACCTCGGGAAGATAAGATTCGTCAAATTTGATCTGCTCCACTACTGCTTAGGGAGATAAGATCTGCAAATTCACCGATATTGCTACACCGTCCATTGAGGGACATGTCCTGTAGACTCGGTTCCATATGTTTATGTCACATGACCAAGATGCTATGATCAGAATGAATCAAATGCTTCTAGCTACATGTGTTATGAGTGACATGAATGCAACGTGTCATGAAAATGATTCCCTTTTTAACGTTTAAGGGTTAGGATGCAATGATCGGAATGAATCAAATGCTCCTAATGAGATTTGCTATGATATATGAAAAATGTTATGAGTATGATTCCTACTCTAGGTGTCATCACTTATTTGTTATTCATTCTTGTTCCTCTCGAAGCATCAATCATGTTCTGCTCAACAAGCTTGCCCCGCTGTAATTTTAGAGTCAACTCCACTTGAAACTTGAAGACTCAAGGCTTGTACAATCCTACTATGATAGGAAATGAACTTTTTCAATCCGTCTCATCTGCAATTTCAGGGTATAGGATTTATTTCAAATTCAACCCATTCCACCACAATTCAAGGGTTCTGAATTTTTCATCAACTTAGTTTGTCGCACCATTCCCCGAATGTTATCAACTCATTATCTATGTATCGTTTGAACAAAGAAATCAAAGAAATAGTCTCTATCCAGACTCTTCTTTCTCAAATATTTCCAATCTATGCACATGGAAATTCTAAACAATTATCCTGTTTCGGTTCCTTGTTTTATCTAGAAATTTCTAAAGTAATATGTAGAACTTCTTTTGTGAAATTGTTAGTTCGTCAATCATTATTTCAATGTAACATGTTTATGAATAAAAAATAAATTGATTTCAAAGAAAGTTAAATGAATTATCAAAAATACAAAGAAAATTAACTGGGAACATATCTTTGAGAAGAAAAAGAATCCAAAGATAGTAAAATGAATAGGACAAATATTAGATGCCCTAGATATTGCAGATTGGGCTTCTATATACAAACTCCACGAAGACTGCTTTATGCTTAACATGTGTTTAGAAGACCCAAAGTACTTTGTTGATGCCCCGATATGTATCATACTTCATTTCTTGTTGATTCAAGTATAGCAAGATGTCTGCGTGTCTATTCAAAATTTGAGCAGTCCTTTTCGGGTTTTCAACTCAAAACCCCTTTGGTCTCAAGGCGCCCTTTACGGGTTTTCGCCTTGGCCTCTCACTTTATTTTTTTTGGAAGTCTCAAAGTGCCATTTGCGGGTTGTCACCTTAGCCTCTTCTCCTCTTCAAGCAAAATACTTTTTGACTGGATCTGAGTTCACAGGATTGGGTAAGCTTTTCATATCCATTTCGGTCAGAATCAGTGTACCTCCAGAGAAAGCTTTCTTCACTACATATGGTCCTTCCCAATTCGACATCCATTTTCCTCGAAAATCCTTTTGTATGAGAAGAATCTTTTTTAGCACAAGGTCCCCCTCATGAAACTCTCTTGGGCGAACTTTTTTATCGTAAGCTCACATCATTCATTTTTGGTACATCTGACCGTGACGAATAGCCCTTAGCCTTTTTTCTTCAATTAAGTTTAACTGATCATACCGAGCCTGGATCCATTCAGCCTCATCCAGCTTTATTTCTGACAAAACTTGAAGAGAAGGTATTTCCACTTCAATCGGTAGAACTGCCTCCATCCCATAGACCAATGAGAAAGGCGTTGCCCCAGTAGAGGTTCTGACAGATGTCCGATAAGCATAGTGCAAACGGTAGTTTCTCATGCCAATCCTTATAAGTCTCGGTCATCTTCCTTACTATCTTCTTGATATTTTTATTGGCCGCTTCTATTGCCCATTCATTTTTGGATGATAGGGAGACGAGTTGTGGTGTTTGATGTTGAATTGATTACAAACTTCTGCTATCATGCTAGTATTCAAGTTCAATGCGTTGTCTGATATGATCCTCTCGGGCATCCTATATCGACAAATGATATCTTTCTTCAAGAATCGACTAACTGCTGACTTAGTAATGCTAGCATGTGAAGCAGCCTCCACCTATTTCGTGAAGTAGTCAATTACCATAAAGATGAATCGATACCCATTCGAAGCTTTCGATGAGATCGGCCCAATAACATCCATGCCCCACATGGAAAAAGGCCATGGGGAAGTCATAACGTGCAAAGGTGACGGAGGCACATGAATTTTGTCTCCATAAATCTGGCATTTATGACATCTCTTGGTATAGTTGATACAATCTCCTTCCATAATGGACCGATAATATCCAAATCTCATTATTTGCCTAGCCATTGTGAATCTATTAGCGTGTGTTTCACAAACGCCCTCATAAACTTCCTCTAGGATTTTCCTACCTTCAATAGCATCAATGCATCTCAACAATACTTGATCTTTTCTCTTTTTGTACAAGATATCCACATCTAAAACATAGTCAGAGGCCAATCTTCTTAATGTCCTTTTCTCATTCTCAGTTGCATGCTCCGAGTATTCACGATTTTTTACATATCGCAATACATCATGATACCAAGGATGATCATCTTTTTCTTCCTCTTTCAGATTATAACAATGCGCTGGAGTTTTGAAAATACTCATCTGAATAGGTCTCATATCCTCTGGCCTGTTTACTTTGATCATAGAGGCTAAGGTTGCCAAAGCATCCGCCATTTGGTTTTTATCACGTGGGAGATAATTAAAAGTGATGTCATTGAAATCCTTAATCAATCCCAAAACTATTTTTCAATAATCAATTAGTTTGGGATCTCTTGTCTCCCACTCTCCTTTAAGCTGGTAGATTACTAAGACAAAATCTTCATACACTTCTAGTACTCTAATTTTATGATCCACAACTGCTCGAATTCCCATGATGCATGCTTCATATTCCACCATGTTATTCGTGCAATCAAAACCCAATCTACATGTAATTGGACAATGATCACCACTAGGGGATACCAAGATTGCCCCAATTCCATTTCCCACAGCATTTGACGCTCCATCGAAATTTAGCTTCCACGGACATTCTTCAGTGTTTTCCACATACATTAGCTATTTATTGGGAAAATCAAAGCTCAAAGGTTTATAATCCTCTAAAGCTTTGCTAGCCAGAAATTCTACTATTGCGCTCCCTTTGATAGCCTTTTGGTTCACATAGACTATATCAAATTCAGACAGCAAAATCTGCCACCTTGCCATCCTTCCATTCAAAGCAGTGGACTCCATCATATACTTTAATGGATCAAGCTTCGAAATTAACTAAGTAGTATGATATGGCATGTACTACCTCAATCTTTGAGTTGTCCAAATCAAGGCGCAACACAATTTCTCAATCGATGAATATCTCATTTCACATATCCCATGAAGTTATTGAATACTGACAAATATAGTATCAATGATCTATCTGAATTAGGCGGTGATAGTACTGGTGCATTTGACAGATATTATTTGACTTTGTTAAAAGCTCTCTGACATTCATCGTCCCATACACCTTGGTTGTGTTTCTTGATAAGACGAAATATAGGGTTACGTTTCTCAGTTAATTGTGAAATAAATCGAGCAATGTAATTTAACCTTCCAAGAAAACCTCGAACTTCCTTCTGCATGCGCGGTGGAGGCAATTCTTGTATAGCTTTGTCCTTATTTGAGTCAACTTCGATTCCTCTCTTGTTGACCACGAAACCCAGTAACTTCCCTGACCGAGCTCCGAAAGTACACTTTGCCGGGTTGAGTTTTAATTGAAATTTTCTCAATCTCAAAAACAACTTCTTCAAAACTTCAATGTGTTCCTTTTCTATTCGAGATTTGGCGATCATGTCATCAACATACACTTCAATCTCTTTATGCATCATGTCATGGAATAAAGTTACCATGGCCCTTTGATATGTTGCCCCTGCATTCTTTAGTCTGAATGGCATTACTTTATAACAAAAGGTACCCCACAATGTTATGAAAGTAGTTTTCTCCATATCCTCAGGGTGCATCTTGATCTGATTGTATCCCGAAAAACCATCCATGAAAGAAAACAATGAGTATCCTACCGTATTATCCACCAACGTGTCGATATGCGGCAAAGGAAAATTGTCCTTTGGGCTAGCTTTATTTAAATCCCTATAGTCTACACACATCCAGACTTTCCCATCCTTCTTAGGGACAGGAACAATGTTAACGACCCATTCTGAGTATTTGATCACTTGTAGATAACCAGTATCGAACTGTTTCCTAACCTCCTCCTTTATTTTCAACACCGCATCAGGCCTCATCTTTCGTAACTTTTGCTGAACTAGCTTGCACTCTTCTCTTATGGGGAGATGATGTACTACAATATCAGTACTTAGCCCAGGCATATCTTGGTATGACCATGCAAAGACGTCTTTGAATTCCCGTAGCAACTCAACAAGATCTTGTTTCATTTTCTCGGCTATGCGCGTTCCAATTTTCACAACCTTTCCTTCCTCCAAGGCTATGTTCTCTACCTCCTCTTCATGTGGTAAAATTTATTTCTCCTCTTGCTTTACCATTTTTAACAAATCTGGAGATAAATCACAATCTCGGTCACTTTCAAAATCCTGAGATTCCTCTAAACACATGACTTGCTCAAAGTGGACCTCTGGATCTGTATTATCGTTGCTCACATTATTGATATCTAGGGACCTGTGATGGGCACCAAAGAATGTACAAAGAACAAATGAATTCAAGAACAACTATTCACATGATATGAATGAGAATAAAAAAAATTGGGATGAAATTAGAAAATTAAAAGAATGAAAAAAAATGAAAGAATATATGCTCGAGTTAATTATCAAAGATGTATTTTATTGAAATAACAATGTCTGAACATGAGCCTATTTCACAAAAGAAATATTATTGTTCCTAGGCTAAAAAACAACAAGAGCGTTCTGAATATTACTCTGTATAATCTTTAAAAACTACAGGAAGTTCCTCTACAGTTCAATTGTCCAAAACGCTTCTAGGTTCATAAGGGCGAATACGCGACAGGATTCTTTGTTCAATTCCCTCCTCATGTATGGCATGGATGTGAGGATTTTCCAATAACCCTCTCTCAGGGTGAATTATCTCTCCGGATACTAAGGTCTGGGATATATGGGGGAATGTCATCGATTCCCATTTGACTTATTCCCCATTGAACCGTGCTCTTTTTTTTTCTTGCTTTTTCTCTATTTCTCTCTTTCTTTGTCTGGCATCTGGCTTGAACCCAAGCCAAAACGATCTCTTTTCTCTTTCAGCATCGGTATTTGAACTTCTCCTTGGAGATATCTGCCCAGTCCTTTTCTTGGTAAGGCTCCTTTCCCCATCATCATTTGTAAGCCCATCCTCATGGTCTTGGATATCTTAGGCACCGGAACTTCATTCCCTTCCGAAATGAATGTTGCATTAACAAACTCTAAAGACCGGAAAGAACACTCAATGGCATCCTCATTTGTCTCTACATATGGCGCGTCATTAGTAACAGTCGCTATGATGTCTTCCTCCGCGTTCACAGTAATTAATCGACTTTTTGTCACCAGCTTCAATTTTTGGTGAAGTGATGAGGGAACTGTCCCTGCCGAATGAATCCATGGCCTTCCTAGCAAGCAATTGTAGGAGGGTTTAACGTCCATCACCAGAAAATCCACTTTATATGTGTTGGGATCGATCAGCAACGGTATGCCGATTCTTTCTATCACTCTTCTCTCGGTGCCATTAAATGCTCTCACTATGTTCTGGCATGTCTTCATGTGAGAACTATCTATCGAAAATCTTTTCAGTGTAGATAATGGTAAGACATTCAAGGCTGATCCATTGTCAATTAATACACTTGGCAGAGTGTATCCCTTGCAACGAGTGGTGATGTGTAAAGCCTTTATTGATCCCATACCTCCAGGTGGAATTTCATCATCACTAAAGTAAATGAAATTATCGGCACTTATGTTACTAACCAGACGATCAAGTTTATTGACAGATATATCTTTAGTAACATAAGTCTCATTCAGCACTTTCATCAATGCCTCACGAGGCACTTTTGAACTTAAGAGTAAGGCTAGCACCGATATGCGAGTCGGTTGCTTACGCAGCTGCTCTACCATGCTGTATTCAATGTGCTTCAAGAATTTTTAAAATCCTTTAGCCTCCTCCTCTTTCACAGGTTCATTGCTAAGTACCTCAACCTCTTTCTCTTACTCAATAACCAAAGTTTTAGCTTTCACAGGCGCAGTCTTGACGTTTACCGAATCGTAACGCCTTCCACTTCGTGTATAGGATCCTTCATTTTAGACTTCTTTGGAAGTGCTAGCTGAGTTTTCCCCTCCTGGTATTGTCACATTATAGTCGTAATTCCAAGGTACCATTCTGTTATCCTTGTAAGGAAAGGAAACAGTTTTTTAGATTAAGACTTAAGGCATGATTTATGTTCTGCCTTCTGTGTTTCTTGGTCGGGAAATAATGATACTTGGATAATTGACTTTTTGGTTTGTCAACTCTGCTTCTGTTACACATACGTTTCCTTCCTCTGAGCCTTCTTCATAAAATTCCACTTCCTTATTATCCATAAGGCTTTGTACCAAGACCCTAAACTCAACACATTCCTGAATCTCATGCTCCTCTGTTTTGTGGAACTCACAGTAATCCCTTATTCCTCCACATCCTTTCACAGAATCTGATTCTATCAGTCCTCTTCTCATCATTTCTCTCCACACCATTGTCAACGAGGTTTTCACCTCTAAGATATCCCCTTTGATCCTTCTTATGACATCCTCTCCAATTGCGTTTATCCCCTTATCTCCATGGTTGGGTAATGGGTTCTACGAACTAGGTGTATCATCGAACTTTTCAATCCTCATCTTGATGAGTCTTTCAACTACCTTTTTGAAGGTAGTGAAATTTTCTATCGAATGCCCTGCTATTCCCGCGTGGTAATCACATTGAGCATTTGAGTCATACCATTTAGGATATGGAGGCTGTAACGGCTATAGATAAAATGGGGACACTACGTGTGCGTCGAATAAACTTTGATATATCTCCTTATACGTCATTAGGATTGGCATAAATTAGAGCTTTTCAGAATTTTTTCTGGTGCCTGATTTTTGTCTCACTGACTCTTGTTGCCCAGCAGTTACTACTTTCAGCTGGCTAACGGTGATTGCCTTTGAGTACTCTTTGTTGTATGTACTCGTATTATTTACCTCATTGTCCTTTTTCTTAGGAACAGATCTTCTAGTGGTTTCCCCCGCTTCAATCTTTCCACCTCTTATGGCATTTTCGATCATTTCTCTTACCATCACTATATCCACAAAGCTCTTGGTGGTGCTTCCTATCATATTAGTGATAAATAGTGCCTTCAAAGTATTAATAAAAAGTATGGTGGTTTCCTTCTCTAGGAGAGGGGGTTGAACTTGCATGGCAACTTCCCTCCATCTTTGTGCGTATTGCCTGAAGCTTTCATTCAATTTCTTTTCCATGTTTTGCAACATGATTCTATCAGACGTCATGTCAGTGACATGATTGTATTGCTTCATGTAGGCTTGGGCTAAGTCTCGCCAGGAGTTAATATTAGCACGACTAAGTTGATTATACCACCTGGACGCTGGCCCCACCAAACTGTCTTGGAAACAATGAATCAAGAGTTGATCATTGTTAACATAGCCAGTCATCCGTCTACAGAACATAGTGATATGGGCTTCAGGGCAGCTAGTTCCATTATACTTCTCAAATTCTGGCATCTTGAACTTATGAGGAAGCACTAAATCTGGAACTAGACTCAAGTCTTTGGCATCAATTCTATGGTGATTATCAGCATTTTCTAGGGCTTTGAACTTTTCTTCTAGCCATCTATAGTGATCCTCTAACTGCCTTGAGGATTCAGTTCTTATCTCCTCCCTCTCTGCTATGTCTAGGTCAGGGATAACAGGATTAGAAGGGTTATCTCCTGGATTAGAGCCTGAGCCAACTTGGAAGTTCATGGGCGGTCTATTATCAACTTGCCCTTGTTGAGGCCTAATCGTGACAGATGGCCTTTGGGGATATTCTTCAGGTTGTACATGCGGTGGGGTGAAACCATGAGAAAAGTCCTCATTGTCTTTAGCGTTGACTATGGGACCTTTTCTTTGTCCATTGCCCCACTCACCATCTGGGCCATTTGAGCCATCATGTTCCTTTGAGCTTCCAACATTTGATCTCTCATTTCTTATTGGAGCTTTGCCAATTGCTCCTGCATCTGATCTTGCATATCCCTCTGGAATTGTTCAAGTCTTTGATCCATTTTTTTTGTTTTGGCAAGTGTACCGTAGTGGTGTTCAGTTTCCAGATTTTCCTTCTTTCTCTCTCTCTCTCTCTCTCTCTCTGATAATTTCAACTAATTATGCTCTCTCTATGGACTTAAATGCATATGATATGATGTAATGCAAATGCATGAATGCAAAGAGGCATCGATTCTGATTCAACTTTATTTTAGAAAACTTTATTAGAAAACAAAATCCTTTACATAAAATAGATTACAAATATGCTGTCGCCCTAAGGCCCAAAGTTCTGATTTTCCTAAACAACAAAGCTAACTCTTGGCCACGATCTGACTGTAGCTCATACTTCGTGCTCAATGTATTAGCCTGTACTGCCAAAGTTTGTAGGTGATCAGCTACCTCTCGAATCTGGACTATTGCTTCACCATGAGATAATCCCGACTTCTAACTTGATCATGAGAATGGTAAAGTTCTTCCTTCCAACGCCCTTCTCTTGTTTCAAGAAGCTCGATCTGAAGTTCACAGCTATGCAATGCCAATTCTAACTCTTCGATCTTACCTTTCATTTCCTCAATCTTGTTCAAACTTGACTTTAGCTCGATCGCAGAATTGCGGCTTCGATGGTGATGAAGAGATTGTCCAAGTTCAGCCACTCTAGCTTTTAATTCTTCCTTTGTACTTCGACTTTCTGCCAAACTCTTCTCTAGAGCCTCATTTTGCGCTTGCATTTCTTGAAACTTCCTCTCCTAATAGTCAGCTTTAGCCTTTTCCTCTTGGACGTCTTGTTGCCACTGTTTTGAAGTCTCCCCCAATCCGACATTCTTAATCGATAGACGCATCTTCTTATATTCAGTCTTCAAACTATCTCGATCTTCCTCAATCTTCCTCTTCGCCTTTTTTAATTTTTCAGTCTCTAGTTTCTGAACATCCATGTCTAAGCTCAGGTACATTTATTCCTCCTCCAACTTCTCTATTTCCTTTCCGAGCTCTAAATTCCTTCTTTTGAAATCCTGTTTTATAATCTCCAATTCTGATGGGACCACTCGTAAGTACTCTTCGATCGATCGAACGCCTTCTAGACTTGGCACAGGGATATTGTCATTGACTCTTCTACTCCACCATCCACTATACTCTGGGGTTGTCATTGGGCTTACATCCACTCTCTTCATGCGATGGGTCTGATTCCAAGCACTAGAAATCTCCTTAACCCATTTCTTGTAGCTATTCCCTTTATACGAAAACTCACTTTGAGCTAATCCGTGTGTAGTTGGTACAAACTGCCTTGATTTGAATTGCCTTAATATGAGCAAAGGCGCATATCCAATGGATCGCCAAATTCCAAGTAGAGGGACCCAATAAAAACTCCTACACCGATACAGAACTTCATTAGGAACCATCCAGGGGCTCTCCACTCAACATCTTCTTCTCAGAGATTTCGTAGAAGCGCTATCCAATTTTCTTTAGATATGTCGTCTCTCATTGGGGTAGCCACTATCTCTTTGAACAGAGAATAATTTTCTGAAAAGACCCGATAAGAAACCTTATCCACCCTCCAGATATAATTATGGAACCAAGCCAACAACAACTGTGCACTTCCTATAAATCTGCCTTCCCTAGCTCTCCTACATGCACTCAATGATCGAAATGTTTCCGCCAAGATTGCAGGAACAGGTATGACTTGTTTGTCAAGTCGATTAAAAAGATCTGAGATAGCTTTATCCACGTATCCCAATGCCCCAGGGAAGATCACTAATCCATATATACTCAAAGCAAATACATCGACTTTCTTTTTCATATCAGGATGCTCTAAAATCAAATCCTTCAAAGCTTTCCATGAGATGCACTTATACTCACCTTTTTTCTTAATTCTGGCTGAGACCCACTGTTCACTCATCCCCGTAATATTCATCAGTTTCCTCACAAAGGTTGGAACATTAGGAGCCCTCGAGTAAGCTTTATCAACTTGAATCTTGGGACATCACAATAGAGTTGTATACTCCTCCACCGTAGGTACCACATCAACTCTTCCGAAAGTAAAGCAACTATACGCAGAGTTCCAATATTGGGAGATAGCTCGAAACAGATGTTCATCTACCTTAATGTCCAACAGACACGACAAATCCCCATAGCTGCAGTAAAACAAATGCTTGGTCTCGTTACTCCACTGATCCCATATCTCTCTTAATTCCTAAATATTGTTCTGTGTCACATTGATGCGAGTGTAATCCCATAGCTCTGATTTGTACCCTTCGACTAGACTATCTCCTTTTCCTAACTGTGTTTGCTCTGACCACCTAAGGACGGCTGCATTGTCCTCCACTTTATCAAAGAATTCGTTCTCCATAACCAACTTTCTAATTTAGAAACTGACCGTGAATCGATACCTCTTTAAAATATGAAATGATATGCAACAAAATAAAACACAATCAATTAGTAACATGGAGTAAAATATAAAGCAAATAATCAAACGCATATCTGGGTGATTGCTAAAGTTTGGTATAGTTTTATCTAGGGTAAGCACTTAGGTTTTCTATATGTGGTTTAGCTCTAAAGTTGAGGTACCTAAACCAGCAGATTCTTCAATCCTCACCCATTATAGGCTCATATGGACCGAGTTCAGTTTAGAGGAATACATTTCCCTATAGCTGCACGGAGATGAAAATATCACGAAGACATAGGTACGGATGTATCCCGAAAGCGATTCACTATCCTACACGGAGGTGAAAACCTCACGAAGGAGTAGCTTCTCACTCCCACTTAAGGGTGCGACCACAACGGTCATGCAATACAATGCAGACATGCTTTTCGATATTAAAACAACATGCAAAAAAAAGGATCATAGTTTTTCAAATCAGATTTTTAAATTCAGATAGAAGGACATGACATTATCGATTTTACGGCTTGACTATCTTATTGGTCCTCAGTGGAGTCGCCAAGCTATCAAAACCATTTTTGAAATTGGTTAAAAACGGGGATCGACTTTAAAAAAAATGGAAATGGAGTCGCCACCAATCTTTTTTTTACTTAGGTGTGACTGGATCACCTTGTAAAACATTTTATTTCAAAACATTGATTTTGGTCCACGAAATACAAGAAAACGGGCTCGAGAGTCGGTTATGTATGAGGAAGGGTTAGCACCCTCATAACGCCCAAAAATTGGTACCTAATCGATAAAATCATGTCCTAATGTTGAAAATTTGAAAAAAAAAATTTTAAATATGATCCTTTTATTAGAAAGAAAACCAAGATTTACCGATCTCAAAGAAATAAAATGTTATACCCAGTAAGTTAGGATATAACATCTCATGGCTTTGACACTAAGCTCACCTTTATTTAAAAATTCTTATCTCGAGATACAAAACATCATATCCAGTAAGTTAGGATGCAACGTTTGAATTCTCGAGAATAAGTTTTGAGTTGAAATTAGTAAGTTAGAAAAAATGATACTTGATACTTTAAGTTTCACGAGAAAAATTAAAACCCAGTAAGTTAGGATATAATTTCTCTTGAAGTCCCCAAATATCGTTGTTTTAATATTGGAATAAAATGTGTCAATTCAAAAAAATGTTTTTATAAAACAATGGTCTGAGTAAGATATTATGACATACATACTTAATGGCAATTCAACATAACTACAAATTATATTAACAATAAATAATTAAAGAATAATATAACATGAATAAATAAATAAAGAATTATGTTAAGCAATAATAAACGGTTAAAGAAACATAAATAAATAAACATGGGATATAAAATAAATAGCAATAATTATGATCTTTAAGAAATAACAAAATCAAATGAAAAGGGAATGATATAAAAAAATGACAATTTGTAAAATAATTTTAAAAAAATTAAAGTAAAAAAAATAAGAGTACTTATAACAAATACATAATTTAATAGTTTAATATATAAATGATTACATATAATAAAAATAATTAGTAAGCAGTATATAATAATTTTAAATAAAAACATATATATAATACACTAATCATAAAAATTACATATGTAATAGATAATATAAATAAAATATGTTATATAATACAAATAGACTTTATAAAATTTCAAAAAAAATATATAATATAATACTATATAATATAGTAATTTTAAAAATATATAATATAATAACTAACATATAAAAAATAATATGTAATAAAAAATAATATTAAACCAAATAAAATAATAATTTAATATTTAGAAGAATAAAAATATATGAATTTTATACTATTAAAAAATTAATATATAAATAATAAGAAAATAATATAAAATATTTAATATGGTAAAATAATTTAATACAATGTTAAAATGATTTAAAATAAAATAAAATAAGAAGATTTAAAAAATAAACAAAGAACAGGGTTTAAATAGCAATAAAAATAGATAAAAAAAGGACTAAATCAAAACGCGCGTTAAACCACAAAGACTAATACGGCAATTATGCCTCCTTTCCAAAGCGGCGCCGTTCTGATTTTAACCTTTTAGTAGCCCGAAGGACTAAATTGAAACGCAAGAAGTAATTCCAAGCCCAATTGTGAAATAAAAAAATATAACAGGACGTAATTATAAAATTGAAATAATGCGGAAGGGCCTGTGGGGCAATTAGCCCTTTTAGCAAAAACGCGCGGATCCTTGCTCCAAACGACGTCGTTTTGTACTTATTTACTTAAGTAAAAACGATGCAGTTTCTTCCTGCTATATAAGCAAAGAATCAGAAAAAAAAGTTCATTTAAACATTCATTTTTAAAAAAAAAAAATCAGAGGCCCCCCCAAAATTCTCTCTGGCCTTCGGCGTGAGGCCAAGGCTCCGGTCCAGTTTCCGGCGACAGACCGCCATACGCGCCGCCTCAGACGGTGGTCGGAAGGTCAGAAACCTCTATTTTTTAACGTCATCCAAACAATAAGCCCCTTTTCTTTATTTTTTAATAAAATATATAATAAAAATGTTGCCAGGATAAAAATAAAAAAAATGAATCAGTAAAGAAAAATCACATCTGCTTGTGGTTTCTTTTATTGTATTTTGTGAATCTTTTTAGTATTTTTTCCCCTCTGTATATATGTCGCTTTTACAGATCTTCGGGGTTTTTATAACCCGAAACAAATAAAAATAAAAAGGAAAAAAAATATTTTGCCATGTTTTGCTGCTGTTTCTCTCTCCTTTTGTAGGTGGACGAGGAGAACGCGGCGGCGATGGGGCGTTATCCGCACGCGAATCGTGGCTTGACGAGGGGCTAATTGAAGCATGCGGCACAAGGAGCTGGGCGATTGCGGCGCCTAGGGTTTCCTAGAAACCCTAAGTTTCTGAAACCTTTTTAGTGTTGGGCCCTTTTGTGCCGTTTCTGTTTTGGGTCTGGGTATCTGGGTAGGCTGTTTAGGTATTGGGCTAAGGGTATAACGGGCTTCTGGTTTATTGGTTTTGGATTTTGTAAAAGGATTGTAAAAGCATTTATTTTTTTATTTTATTTCTGTTTTGGTTTGTTTCATGGGCCCGGGCTAAATTGGGTTCTTACAATGTGATTATATGAAAAAATTGATATTGGATATTGATTGTTATTGAATTGTGAAATTTAAACCCTATTAACTGTATCGAGCTGAGTCGGATATAGATGGCATGCCATAGGATTAGAGGAGTTTAGGGATTTCTTCAACTTCGAGTCGTTGAGACATTGAGTGTCAATTTACTACTTCGGATTAATTCGATGAGGAATTGGGTGCCAATTTACTTCAGTTTAGTCGATGAGACACTGGGTGTCAAATTATTTCTTCAAATTATCCGATGAGGTACTGGGTACCAAACTGGTGTGTTTTGGTTGGATCCGTGTATCTGTCCGAGTCCGAGTCACGTTAATAGGGGTAAATGAATAATAAAGTTTATAATTGATATTGAAATGGCATGATATGAGAAATGGAAGTGAAATAGTGAATTGAAAATAGAATGTGAAATATGTTGCAAACATATGGAATGAATAATGCAATTGTATAATGAAATGTGAAATAAATTGTGAAAAGTTATTTATATAGCAAATGATGAGAATTAAGTATGGTATAAAATGGTGTATTTATGATTTAAGTATTGAATGGTTAATGCTATTGTATAAATAAATGTGAATTTTAAATATTCAATTGTGCTTAATATTTAATTGTGCCTATTATATTATTTTGTCTTTAAATATTCGGATTATAGAAATACTATTGAGTTTATACTCAGCGTACGGTTTTGTTTCCCGTGCACAGGTTAGGTACTTAACTTTTGATCGCCGATTCAGCATCCAACAACGATCCCGAACTCAAATGTGAAATATGTTGTAAACATATGGAATGAATAATGCAATTGTATAATGAAATGTGAAATAAATTGTGAAAAGTTATTTATATAGCAAATAATGAGAATTGAGTATGGTATAAAATGATGTATTTATGATTTGAGTATTGAATGGTTAATGCTATTGTATAAATAAATGTGAATTTTAAATATTCAATTGTGCTTAATATTTAATTGTGCATATTATATTATTTTTTCTTTAAATATTTGGATTATAGAAATATTATTGAGTTTATACTCAGCGTACGGTTTTGTTTCCCGAGCACAGGTTTGGTACTTAACTTTTGATCTCCGATTCAGCATCCAACAACGATCCCGAACTCAAATGTGGTGATGTTTATCCTTTGTGTTGGCATTGTAACAACCCGATTTCGGGCCTAGTCGGAATAGTGGTTGTAAGACCATAAATTCGAGGTAGAAATATATGTTTTATGATTATTATGAGGTGTATGACATGTTTGCATGATTTTGTGAAAATTTCATGAGGAAATTTCATGATTTAGTGATCAATTTATCCTTTAGGACTAAATTGTAAGAATCGGAAAATATGAGATTCTAGAAATTTCACGTATGAGATAGCATTAGAAAATTTATTAGAGGTCCTTATTTAGTAATTAGACCATTATATCTTAGGATGGACAAAAATGGACATGGGAAGGAAAAATCTCAAGGAAGGGCCTTAAAGGCATTTTGGTCATATGGTTAATAAATTAATAAAAAGGGAAAAAGAAGTAAAAAATGGTGTCCATCTTCTTCCCTAAGTGTCGAACATTTGAGGAGAAGCCATAGCTAGGGTTTTGTTCATTTTCAAGATCCAAGTAAGTGCATCCTAGCCCCGTTTTTGATGTTCTTCGTATTTTTGAGATCCTCGTAGCTTGATTTAGCTATTTCTAGCTATATTTTAAGCTAGAGCTCATGTTAAAAAATTTACCCATGTATGACATGCATGTACTTTGATGTTTAATGGAAGAATATGAAAGTTTGATGTGTGATGAACATATTTTTCTAAGTTATTTTCATGGAAAACACCTAAAAAGATCTATTTGTAAAGATGATAAAATAAGTAGTAAAAATCGGTTTTTAAGGAAAGTTTGAGCTATTATAAGCTTAAGATAGGTTCTGCTAGGCTTGGGTAACCAAGGAAATGAGTACATTTCACTATACGAGCCTAGGACCATTTTGCAAATATGTACAAGTTTAGGGGCAAATTATAATTTTTACCAAAATGTGATTCATGGACCGTTTTAGTCAATGTGATAATTAAATAAGTGAAATTTTCATTATAGATCAAGCAGCACGAAGTCCAGACTGAAACCGAGGAAAGAACAAGGTGGTGGACTGAATTGAACAATTATACACATTTTGGTACCGAGGTAAGTTTGTGTGTAATAAATCTACGTCATGTTATTATGTTTTTAAATGCTTGATATTACATGAGATGTATATTATTTCTATGAAATTGGTTAATGAGGTTTCGATGAAAATATGGTGAAGTTTTATTATGTCAAAGTCTCGGTTGAGCCTTAGGAATAGAAATGATACCCTTGTCATGACATGAGATTAATAAAGTCCCGTATAAGACCATGTTTGGGATGACCTTGGCACCAAATTGAGATCCCGTGTAAGACCATATCAGGATATGGTATCGGCATCAAATAGTGATTCCGTGTAAGACCACGTCTGGGACCTGGCTTCGGTATGAAAATCATGTAAGACCATGTGTGAGATATGGCACCGACATACGACCTTGTGTAAGACCATATCTGGGATATGGTGTTGACATCGATATAAGATTCCGTATACGACCATATCTGGGATATGGCAGCGGCATCCACATGTAATTCTATGTAAGACCATATCTAGGATATGACATTGGCATCTTACTACGTGTTTGACAATTTCTGGGTATCCTTCGATATTCCAAGTGGTTCAACGGAGTAAAGTATTAAAGTTTATGTTAAAGATGGAAAAAGGGTTAAAGTTATGTGGTGGAGTGATACAGGTACCTACGCGAAACTTATGAGAAATGAGTCCGGTATGTGATATGTTGTTGGTAAGAGAGGGAGCATGAGTAAGCCATGTCAATGTTGCTTGAGAATTTTGTGTTAATTCATAATATAATGTGTGGATGTTATTACAAGATTTTATGTTTGTAACACCCCAAACCCGGCTTAGAAGTTAGGCCCGAATCTGGTGTGTCACATTGAAATGTTTTTTTTAAAACGTTGCGGTAACGTGATAACCGAAAATAGTTGTTGTAGCGTTGTGTTTTGAAAACAGTAATCATTTTGGAAAAACCGCGATTTACTTCTAACATATATAAATTAAAATAAAACCAAACCTAAAATTTGAAGTCCGAAAACTTTAAGAGGCCTTATTACAAACCAAACCAAAATAAAGTACTTATGAATAACTTAATAGAAAAACAGAAGCAGTTGTGTGGCCATCTCCAAGTCCCTCGCAGCACCGATCCTCCTAATGCTGGGGATTACTTGTACAGCTAGAAAAGGGGTGAGTTTACGACAACTGAGTGTGTAATCCTGTTACTAGAGTAACAGTCAGTATATAGAAACAGAAACCGAAACAGTCGGGGCCAAAGCCCTTTAACAGTAACAGTATAGTCCAGTTCAGAGCATACGTGGGTCAAAGCCCACTACAATATCATTTGGGTCATAGCCCATAACAGAATCAATTGGGCCTAGCCCACACAAATAACAGAACATGTGGGCTTAAGCCTAGTACAGTGACAGATCTCATAACAGATATGCAATAGTATGAGGATGCATCCCACCATGATCCAGTTAACACACCACCCGTACCAACTCTACACTTATGTGGGGATAAAGTCGACCTACCCAGCCAACACACCAATGTTAGCACCGATTGCGGCCCTAACCGAAATCGCAGCAAAGCTGCTAGTATATATATATACGGCTTTAAGCCTTCAGTAGCGGTATTATAATTGGCAAAGCCATCAGTAATTGTATTATGTTTGGCACATAACCATCAGTGACGGTAATATAATCGGCACATAGCCTTGGGTAAATATGATCGACACAGAGTCATCGATATATAGGTTAGGCACATAGCCACGGGTAAATACGATTGGCACAAAGCCATAATCAAGATGGCATAGAGCCATAATTAGATTACGCGACTTTAAGCCGTTCGTCGGTCCACAATCGTCTCATGTGACCCGTGCGACCTTAACAGCTCAATACTGGATCCACAGTCGTCATGCAACCCGTGTGACCCTATCAGAACTTCCTTCGTATCAATGTCCCAATACCATGCAATATGCTATGTATGTCATGCTCAATCATTACACGTGTATGCAAAATGGCCATGCTCGATAGAACTCATTTAAACATATACTAAAACATATCAGTCATACGACCACAGTCAAGTCAGTTAAAACACAATCATACGATCACAGTCAAATCAATGAAATTCATAGTCTAAGTCAGTCATTTTCCCACAAGGGCAAAATAGTCATTTTACCCTATAAGGGTATTTCGGTAGTCTTACCCTTCAGGGTATTTCGGTAATTCTACCCTATAGAGGTATTTCGGTAATTTTACAAACCAGTAGTATTTCAATAATTTTGCAAACCGTGGTTATTTTGATAATTTTGTAAATCGAGGGTATTTTGGTAATTTTACAAACTGGGGGTATTTCAGTAATTTTGTAAATTGAGAGTATTTCGGTAATTTTGTAAACCGAAGGTATTTCGATAATTTCACAAACCGGAGGTATTTCAGTAATTTTACAATCTAAGGGTATTTCAATAATTTCATAAATCGGAGATATTTCAGTAATTTCACAAATCAGGGGTATTTTGGTAATTTTATAATTTGAGGGTATTTTGGTAATTTCACAAATCGGGGTTTCAGCGACCCAACAAAAGGTCTACCGTCGCCTCGAGAGATTTAAGTAACCTAAACAGTCACAACGGTGTAAATGGGCCTAAGGCCCATTACTCGACCCAAGTGGGCCCACACACTTGTGTGGCCCATTTAGCCTAGAAACAGCCACAGTTATGCAAACGTCATAGTCCAAACAACCCTTACCACCTTACATACATTTTATCCGTGTAGGCTCACAAGCCCACTTTGGCCCAACAAGTCCCAGAACTACCTAAGTCATGCACGTGACATGACAAGTCTATCTATGTACCACTTAACAATGAAGTTTACCCACGCGGGCCTACGGGCCCATTGGGCCCATATGGCCCATTTCGGCCCAAGCTCATGAGTTCACTCATGGCGGCCTTCCTCGTCGTATGCCTACGTTTCGTGAGCTCAGTTGATCACATGAGCGTTCGCACGCTCATGTGGCCCAAAAGCCCAATCCTTCGGCTTTTCTGCTTTTTGTCATTCCGGCATTTCGGCATTTGCCGCTACAGCTAACACCGTGTGAAAAACATTCACACTCTACCGACTTTTGACCGATTAGCAGTTACGGTACTAATACACACTTTCGGCTTTTCAGTCGTTCATCAACGGAGCACAAAATTACACACTTGTTTATGAAATCAAGCGAGCTGCTCACGAGCCCAAAACCTACATTTCAATAAGACACACAGTTATCCTTCCGATCGATAAGATTCACTACATCAAATCCCCAAACCGTCAAATGCTACCAACCTCAGTTGATAGTGACCTGGCTTATTATTCTAAAATCGCTGACTAGAATTAACGGATGCTCCTTGCCTATTAACTGCATAACGACAGATCTTGTTAGATAGGATGGATTATAGATGTGGTTAAAAACCACAAACATTAAATTACAAAATCAGTGGAATATTCGGCTTACCCAAGAGTAAGGTAACGTTTTACCTTAATTGAATAATGGGAGAAAAGGGGTTTGACAACTTGAATACCTCCCACACTTCTTCACCCTTTGGAAACTGAATACACCACTGGTAGCATAAGAGAGCCGTCGACCAAAACCAAACAACTTGATAAATGCAAATAGTTAAAAAATGGGGGTGGAGAATAGGTTGGAGAGTATTCGGTTAAGATACTAGATAGATAGATGAAGCGAACCAAAAGAGAAAAAGAGAAGCAACCAGTAATTTTAGAGTGACAGGAAGGAAATGAGGAGAAATATTAGAAAGTGTTCGGTTAACAACGCGGGAAGGGGCGCTTGAAGAAAATCGAAGGAATAGAGATGAGAAGAGATTTGGCTAACGACAGAGAAATGGTTAGAAAGGGAAGCAAAACCCAAAAGAATGCAAAAGGAGAAAAATACCTGAGTGGTTAAGGTAAAATTCGGCTACCCAACAAACAAAAGAGAGAAAATATGCAGAAGGGGAAAAACCACCGAGAAGAGAGCAAAACCAGAACAGAAATAACCAAAACTGTCAAAAATGAAAGGAAACTACACCTTAGCCGAATTTCCTAATCTTCCAATCACCAATTCAGCACAAACTCCTTTCAAATCAAACTCCTTAATTCTCCCCCAAAATCTCTCCACATTTTCCTCCTCCAAATCCCCAACAACCAACATCCATATCCCATGATACTCTTCCCCTTTTACCAAGTCCACAACCGCTCCAAAGAGTTTGAATCCACCACAACTCTTGCAATCCATGCTGCAATAAAACCTCCATTGCTTCTCAAGAGACTTGAACCTCAGACCACAAGCTTCACTCCCTATGCAACTTACCACTAAGCCACCAGCTCCTCTTGTGTAACAATTTAATCTTAATTACTTAAAAGGCTTAATACAAGGAGTCAGGGTTCCCCTAATGCTAAAAAATAGAAATTTCTCCAATGACATGACTTGAACCCAGGACTTCTTAGAAGCCCTCTAACCTTCCAAAATCACTCACCTAACAGATCCAACATGCATTTGTGCCATTCTCTTGTTCTAAAAAAATTTTACACACTCTTATGCTTAAGGCCCAATAGGCCCAATTCTACTAGGCCCAAAAATTTGGGGCGTTACAATGCTGTTGTCTATTGCATGCAGACTTACTAAGCTTTATGCTTACTCTCTCTCTTTTTCCATTCCTTTTAGTATCACCAAGCTAGCTCGGGGATCGAAGGACGTCGAAACTCGATTCACACTATCAAGCTTTTCTTTTGGGTATAGTAAAGTTTGATTATTTTGGGTATGACATGTATAGGAACTTGGTCATTTTGTTATATGTCATGTTGGTTCGCTAATGTGTTGGTCATTAATGTTACTTATTCATTTTGTAAATGACCATTAAAATTGGTCAACACTAGTTAAGTTATATATATTCAATGTTGATGAAATTCATGAAGTACAAGCTTGTGCAATTGAATGAGTTATGTGTGAAGTATATGCGTGATGAACGTAATGTGAGTTAAGGTGTGGATGACTTGATTGTAGATATAAGAAATGCATCATTGCTATGCTATGTGTTGCTTGAAATGGTATAAGTGTGGTTGCTTTTCAGAGTGGCAAATGGCTTGGTAAGTAGCCTTATATTTGTCCACATAGGTAGACACACGGGCGTGTGTCTAGGCCGTGTGTGACACATGGTTAGCCCCGTGGGCGTGTTGATAGGCCGTGTGTCTCTTGTATCCAAATTTAGCAAAACAGAATGCCCAGTAGTAAACACACGGGCAGAGACACGACCGTGTGTCTCAACCGTGTGAAGTCTACACATTAATTACGAAAATTAAATTCGTCACATGGGCTAACACACGGGCGTGTGACCCAGATGTATGACCCTAAATGTCCGTTGATGTCATAAACAGAATGTCAAGGTTTTCACACACGGGCTAAGACACGGGCCATAGACACGAGCGTGGCCAGGCCGTGTGAAAACCCCTGTAGGTTCGAAATGAAAACATAAAGTCCGCATGAACTAGGGACATGGGCGTGTGTGACCACACGGCCTGCCCACACGGGTGTGTTCCTTCCACATGGGCTTATGGCCTTGTTATGAGCAAAAAAATAATTTCCTAAGAGTCCGTAAGCTTCTGGTTCAGTCCCGAATCGCTCTATTTACCTGTTTCAGGTCTCGAAGGCCCGTAATAATGAAAATATGATTATGATTGAAAAGTTTTAAAGTTCAATAGAAAATTTATGGTCGATTTTGTATGATTTAAGTAAGTTAAGTCTGGTAATGCCTCGTACTCAGTTCCGACGTCGAATACAGGTAAGGGGTGTTACAGGCATAAACCTAGGGCGTCTAAATAATAGTTACTTTGTGGTTTGATTGTAAATGAGGTTATAAGTTTAATTTTTGTTGGTTTTATGCATATAAATATGTGTTTGTTTTTGAAGCCATATTATGGCATGGTAAATTGAACTAAATCTAGGTAGGTGCATGTGAATTTAATTCTATGTTTAAGTGCTCATGAACTAGGCAAATTGGTTTGGATTTGGTATGTTTATAATTTAGATTAAAATGATGCTTTGATGACTTGTGTTGATGATATGAAATGTTTGAAATTTCTGTCTGTTTGATCTGTAAAAGCTGGTAATGCTCCGTAACCTGGTTCTGGCGTGGGATACGAGTTGGGGGTGTTACATTTAATGGTATTAAAGCTTTGTAGGTTTAGCCGATTCTTGGACTAAATCGAGCTTGGAATTGAGTCTAGAGGTACATGCCATAATTGAGTCGAATTGAGTTGGGATTTAGATGTTGATATATATTTTTTTGTTTTATAGTTGAAAATTCGAATGATTATAATGATTATGTTGATGATAAATGTTATGTTATACATTTTTATATACGAGAGTCAAATTTTGAGGCTTTATGACCTTCACCCCCTCACCTATACAATTTTATATAATGGAATTTACAAGATTTATATTCATTAAGCTTACAACTATGAAATTGAAGAGTTCAATAGCTGAATGAATAATAACATAGCTAGAGCCGAGGATGGGTTAGCAAGTAAAACGAGTTCTAGAAAAGACATCAGATTTTTCTGAAGATTATTCAAGATACGCAATGTCACTATTAAGGAAGAAGTTATTCACGAGTAATCGACTTATTCAGGTATGGTATTTAAAGAACGGGTTAACCAGAATTTTTTTGAATTGATTTCTTTAGTGATTGGGATAATTTGGGATCATTGATGACTGTAGTAGTTAGTGGATATTGTGGAAATTGCAAAGATATCTAAATGCAATTGTTATAGTCGAGTATCTTATAATGAACTCTTCTGGGTATTCTATATGCTCATTTATTCTCAAAGGTATATGTAATAATTCATCTTCAGAGGTGATTCTTATCGTAAGATAACATTAGCTAATCATAATGTTAGATGGAATTATTGTTAGTCTGGTTGATTCATAATTGACATTGCTTTATCTTTCTTTGGTTTTCTAATCCATTATGTTCAATAGAAGACTTGATGATAAGACTCATATGATGCTATTTTCTATTTCTACTGGTTGATGTTCTGAATTACATATATGCAATTTACATTATCTCTATTACAACTGTTTCTAGTGCGTATGAGCGATATTCTTCTTTTGGACTTTCTCTGAGATATCATCGATCTCTTTATCATTCAATGTGGTTTTTATTCTCAGAAATTCAGTATAGCTTCACATATTGGATTTCATTATCTCGGTTTTATTATCATTCTTATTGTTTAATTTATCAAACATGATTCATCTGTAAAAGATATTCATTGGCCAGAGGTAATTACATTTATTACTGTTATAAATCCTGGTTCGATCATAGGAGCTCGGTGATATGGATCTCAGATTATAGAAGTAGTATTACTACACTGGTTGTTATTGGGACTACTTTCAGTTTTCCTCTTCTATTTTGGAGTGCACTATTGATGTTGAGGTATTATTCTATTTATACGGTTGAAACGTCGGTCCTATTATAACACTATAGTTTTTAATCTATATGATGGTTTTGGCTTCGGTATAGTTCAAAGCTTCGGTGTTAATAATTGGAATAGCTTTATTATACATAATCTCTTTCTAGCTTTCATGAAAGGGTTGACATCGGCAAAAGAGTAGACGGTGGAAGATTGAGCTCAAACTTGTATATTGGTTTTCATTCCTCAGGTAATCTTGATTAATGTTAACAAGTTAAAACGGGATGTTATGTTTCGTTTAAGTTAATGCAGTTTTTAAGGATCATTGATTAGTATTCTGAGGGAATTGTAGTAGATTGTATGTCTGGGTTGTCTTGACAAGAAGAAGAAGGGATTATTTTGAAATGTTATTATTTAATAGATAAAATCGACTCAATTGTTTTAATCAAAGTGGGTTATTCATTGAAAAGTTAATTGAGTTATACGCATTTAAGTCTATCCTCAGGTCCGGGAATAAATTTTGTGCATTCATGGGTAAATAGACTGACAGTCAGAATGATAAATTAAGATTCTAGAAGACTTGATACAAAAATATATCTATCAGGTCATTTCTAATCGGGAAATGTTATTATGGGTTTAAGTCGTCCTGATTGTTGAAGTTATCGCACTTGTGTAAAATGATATTGCTTGATGCTTTCTTGGAAAAAGGGGAGCAAATATCAGTTGAAAGTTACAGATGCAACCAAGTTAGAAGCATTAGTTAGAGTTTGATAATCCAGGTTTCTTGGTTATGTCTCGACAGACTATTATTAGGAATTTCTCGGTAGTTATACTACTAATGATAAAGTAATGACAAGAGAACATCAGAGCTTCTCAGTTAAGTTCAAGTCTAGTATCAAGTTCTAAAATGAGTTCTGATATGAGTTCGGAAATGATATCAATTATGATTAACTTTTATGGACTTCGATTGAAAAGGTGGAAGGAAGACTTGACTTAATAGCTTTTACCAGGTAAGAAATTTCGAGGACGAAATTTTTGTAAGGGGGGAAGAGTTGTAACAGCCCGTCTTTTTAGTGGTGTCAGAAACAGTGGTTTCAGGGCCACCAAATCCGATGAGTAAGTTCGTAGATATTATTATTTAATATTTACGAGTCAAATGTGATTTTTAAAAAAGGTTTTTGATTTGATAATTTATGTTATATAAGTGATTTATTAAGTTCAAGTGGTTTTAGAAAATAAGGTATCGGGACCTTGTTTTTATAAATTGAGCCGCAAATATTTTTATAAATATTTACGGAGTGTCATTAAGGTGATATTAAAGTTTCGTTAAGAAATTTTAATATTTCGGTGGTAAATTAATTAAAAAGGATCAAATTAAAAAAAATGCATTCCTGAGACTCTGTTCCCGTAAATCAGACTCAAGCTAGCTGTGTAGTTAATTAGGTTTCGATTAAGTGAATTTGCTTGAATTAAAAGTAATTAGGTATAAGGACTAAACTGCATATAGGGTGAAAGTTGAATTATAGATTAAAGAAAAATTTAAGGGACTAAATAAGCAATTATGCCATTGAAATTAAATGAGGCGGCATAAGGATGAAGATATTTATAAAGTTTAAAGTTAATATATATATAAAATATAATAATAAATATAATAATATAAATTATATTATATTATATTATATTATATTATATTATATTATATTATATTATATTATATTATATTATAATAATAAAATAAAAAGAAATAGAAATAGAAAAAGAGAAAGATAGAATGAAACAGAGAAGGAAAGAAAGAATAAGAAAAGAAAAGGAGAAAGAAGGAGATTTAGGGTTTGAAGGGTTCAAAGCTCAATTGATTAGTTAATTTAGTCCCTTTTCTTGTAATTTTTATGTTTTTAGAATCCCCGTATTAAATACTACCCGACCTATGTCAAAATTTTAGAAATTATTAAATTTTTAAGTGTTGTCTATGTTGAATAATTTGAGTATTGAGGACTAAATTGATAGATTTTCAAGTTAGAAATGAAAAAGGATTGAATTGTAGAATAAATTGTAAATTTTGAGTATTAGGGACTAAATTGTAAAAAATTTGAAATTTAGGAATTTAAGTGAAATTAGAGAGTTAAATCTAGTTTAAAGTGGAAATTGAATGAAAATATAGAATTAAATGTAAAGAAATAAAATTAGTCTCGATTTAGGGACTAAATTAAAAATTAGGCAAATATTGAGTAAAAATTGAAATATGCATTATGAAATTGAATTGTGTTGTATTGATGAATTTTAATTGTTTTAATTCATTAGCTAATGTCGTACCGAGAATCCTCGACTAAAAAGGGGAAAGATAAAGTTGACATGGAATAGTTCAGAAATCTTGGTTTGTATTTCTATAATCCAAACTTAGTTATTATTTGTTGTATTTTGATTTAATGTTTATGGTAAGTGCTGAGGTGAGTAATTGATATTTTTATAATTGATTGAATGATTTGAATTGGTAGATAAATATATGTATTGAATGGATTGATTTTTGAATTGGAATGATTATATGTGTAATTATGTGATTATATAAAAAATTGACATTGGATATTGATTGCTATTGAATCGTGAAATTTAAATCCTATTAACTGTATCGGGCTGAGTCGGATATAGATGACATGCCATAGGATTGGAAGAGTTTAGGGATTTCTTCGACTTCGAGTCGATGAGACACTTGGTGTCAATTTACTACTTTAGATTAATTCGATGAGGAATTGGGTGTCAATTTACTTCGATTTAGCCGATGAGACACTGAGTGTCAAATTATTGATTTGAATTATCCGATGAGGTACTGGGTACCAAACTGGTGTGTTTTGGTTGGATCCGTGTATCTGTCCGAGTCCGAGTCGCTTTAATATGGGTAAATGAATAAAAAAGTTTATAATTGATATTGGAATGGCATGATATGAGAAATGGAAGTGAAATAGTGAATTGAAAATAGAATGTGAAATATGTTGATAACTTATGGAATGGATAATGCAATTGTATAATGAAATGTGAAATAAATTGTGAAGAGCTATTTATATAGCAAATGATGAGAATTGACTGTGGTATAAAATGATGTATTTATGATTTAAGTATTGAATGGTTAATGCTATTGTATAAATAAATGTGAATTTTAAATATTCAATTGTGCTTAATATTTAATTGTGCCTATTATATTGTTTTGTCTTTAAATATTCGGATTATAGAAATAATATTGAGTTTATACTTAGTGTACGGTTTTGTTTCTCGTGCGCAGGTCAGGTACTTAACTTTTGATCACCGATTCAGCATCCAACAACGATCCCGAACTCAAATGTGGTGATTTTTATCCTTTGTAGTGTTGGCATAAACCTAGGGTGTCTGAATAATATGTGTTTGTTTTTGAAGCCATATTATGGCATGGTAAATTGAACTAAATTTAGGTAGGTGCATGTGAATTTAATTCTATGTTTAAGTGCTCATGAACTAGGCAAATTGATTTGGATTTGGTATGTTTATAATTTGGATTAAAATGATGCTTTGATGACTTGTTTTGATGATATGAAATGTTTGAAATTTCTATCTGTTTGATCTGCAAACTCCGGTAATGCTCCGTAACCCGGTTCCGGTGAGGGATACGGGTTGGGGGTGTTACAATTGTAATGTGTGATTTATTGTGTAGGTTTAGTGACTTGAAAACTATTGGGAGAGAGATGAGAATACAAATATTTTTAAAAAAAGAAGTGTGTGAGAGAGAGATTACAATTTTGGAAGAAGAAGAGGAAGAAGAAGAAGAAGAAGAAGAAGATATTAGGGATTTTGGCTAAAATCATTGAAAAGTTAGAAGAATCGAAAAAGTGTAGAGGAGAGATGAGTGAAAAGAAATTTTTTTAATTTTCAAATATGTTTTTAAAATTTTTAAATGATGAGTCATCATTGCCATGTGTATTCATTTTAGAGTGCCACGTATCCTAAATTTAACGTCGTTAGACTAAGGTATTGATTTAGCTGACGGAAAAAAAGTTTGGGTACCAATCTGGGACAAAAAACTCATAAGTACCAATATGGGAGAAGTGGATAAATTTAGGTATTAATTTTATATTTAATCCTTTTTAAAAATTCAAGTAATCTTTATGAGCAGGGTTAGGAGTACCATGAGAAATGTAAAAGAATAAACGTAACTCAATTTTCCTTACATTTGTGGAGTTTACTGAGAGAGAGAACTTATTATCTTTAACCTCATACAAGTGATAATTTATTATCTTTAACCTCATACAAGTACTGGTTTAAGTCTCATAGATACCGATATAATAACCACACTTTTGCACTTAATAATTAAATCTCTCCACTAAGCTTGTAAACCCAAGTGACTTATTAGGGCCAGTTCTTCATTGCTTTTCAAAAGCACTTCTGGCTCCAAAAGCACTTTTGAAAGAAAAGCTGTGCAGAACAAGCTGTTTTTGGCTGGAATTTTTAGCTTTTCAGAAGTGCTTTTGAAAAGCACTTCTAAAATGGAGAAGCTAAAATTTTTAGCTTTTCCTCTCCCAAAAGCACTTTTAGTGCTTAATTACTTTTTCACCCCTCTAATAATATAGTACTTTCCTTTTTTTTTTCGTGGTGCTTAATTACAAATGTGTTAAAATCATTAATTAAAAATAAAAAATATTTTTTAAAATATTAATTATAAATATTTAATGGTTATATTTAAATATTTAAAATGTAGTTTATATATTCTGATCCCGAACTCAAATGTGGTGATTTTTATCCTTTGTAGTGTTGGCATAAACCTAGGGTGTCTGAATAATATGTGTTTGTTTTTGAAGCCATATTATGGCATGGTAAATTGAACTAAATTTAGGTAGGTGCATGTGAATTTAATTCTATGTTTAAGTGCTCATGAACTAGGCAAATTGATTTGGATTTGGTATGTTTATAATTTGGATTAAAATGATGCTTTGATGACTTGTTTTGATGATATGAAATGTTTGAAATTTCTATCTGTTTGATCTATAAACTCCGGTAATGCTCCGTAACCCGGTTTCGGTGAGGGATACGGGTTGGGGGTGTTACAATTGTAATTTGTGATTTATTGTGTAGGTTTAGTGACTTGAAAACTATTGGGAGAGAGATGAGAATACAAATATTTTTAAAAAAAGAAGTGTGTGAGAGAAAGATTACAATTTTGGAAGAAGAAGAGGAAGAAGAAGAAGAAGAAGAAGAAGATATTAGGGATTTTGGCTAAAATCATTGAAAAGTTAGAAGAAGAATCGAAAGTGTAGAGGGAGAGATGAGTGAAAAGAAATTTTTTTAATTTTCAAATATGTTTTTAAAATTTTTAAATGATGAGTCATCATTGCCATGTGTATTCATTTTAGAGTGCCACGTATCCTAAATTTAACGTCGTTAGACTAAGGTATTGATTTAGCTGACGGAAAAAAAGTTTGGGTACCAATCTGGGACAAAAAACTCATAAGTACCAATATGGGAGAAGTGGATAAATTTAGGTATTAATTTTATATTTAATCCTTTTTAAAAATTCAAGTAATCTTTATGAGCAGGGTTAGGAGTACCATGAGAAATGTAAAAGAATAAACGTAACTCAATTTTCCTTACATTTGTGGAGTTTACTGAGAGAGAGAACTTATTATCTTTAACCTCATACAAGTGATAATTTATTATCTTTAACCTCATACAAGTACTGGTTTAAGTCTCATAGATACCGATATAATAACCACACTTTTGCACTTAATAATTAAATCTCTCCACTAAGCTTGTAAACCCAAGTGACTTATTAGGGCCAGTTCTTCATTGCTTTTCAAAAGCACTTCTGGCTCCAAAAGCACTTTTGAAAGAAAAGCTGTGCAGAACAAGCTGTTTTTGGCTGGAATTTTTAGCTTTTCAGAAGTGCTTTTGAAAAGCACTTAAAATGGAGAAGCTAAAATTTTTAGCTTTTCCTCTCCCAAAAGCACTTTTAGTGCTTAATTACTTTTTCACCCCTCTAATAATATAGTACTTTCCTTTTTTTTTTTAATGGTGCTTAATTACAAATGTGTTAAAATCATTAATTAAAAATAAAAAATATTTTTTAAAATATTAATTATAAATATTTAATGGTTATATTTAAATATTTAAAATGTAGTTTATATATTCTGATCCCGAACTCAAATGTGGTGATTTTTATCCTTTGTAGTGTTGGCATAAACCTAGGGTGTCTGAATAATATGTGTTTGTTTTTGAAGCCATATTATGGCATGGTAAATTGAACTAAATTTAGGTAGGTGCATGTGAATTTAATTCTATGTTTAAGTGCTCATGAACTAGGCAAATTGATTTGGATTTGGTATGTTTATAATTTGGATTAAAATGATGCTTTGATGACTTGTTTTGATGATATGAAATGTTTGAAATTTCTATCTGTTTGATCTATAAACTCCGGTAATGCTCCGTAACCCGGTTTCGGTGAGGGATACGGGTTGGGGGTGTTACAATTGTAATTTGTGATTTATTGTGTAGGTTTAGTGACTTGAAAACTATTGGGAGAGAGATGAGAATACAAATATTTTTAAAAAAAGAAGTGTGTGAGAGAGAGATTACAATTTTGGAAGAAGAAGAGGAAGAAGAAGAAGAAGAAGAAGAAGATATTAGGGATTTTGGCTAAAATCATTGAAAAGTTAGAAGAAGAATCGAAAGTGTAGAGGGAGAGATGAGTGAAAAGAAATTTTTTTAATTTTCAAATATGTTTTTAAAATTTTTAAATAATGAGTCATCATTGCCATGTGTATTCATTTTAGAGTGCCACGTATCCTAAATTTAACGTCGTTAGACTAAGGTATTGATTTAGCTGACGGAAAAAAAGTTTGGGTACCAATCTGGGACAAAAAACTCATAAGTACCAATATGGGAGAAGTGGATAAATTTAGGTATTAATTTTATATTTAATCCTTTTTAAAAATTCAAGTAATCTTTATGAGCAGGGTTAGGAGTACCATGAGAAATGTAAAAGAATAAATGTAACTCAATTTTCCTTACATTTGTGGAGTTTACTGAGAGAGAGAACTTATTATCTTTAACCTCATACAAGTGATAATTTATTATCTTTAACCTCATACAAGTATTGGTTTAAGTCTTATAGATACCGATATAATAACCACACTTTTGCACTTAATAATTAAATCTCTCCACTAAGCTTGTAAACCCAAGTGACTTATTAGGGCCAGTTCTTCATTGCTTTTCAAAAGCACTTCCGCTCCAAAAGCACTTTTGAAAAAAAATGCAGAGTAATGTCGCTTTTTTAATTTGAATTTTTAGCTTTTCAGAAGTGCTTTTGAAAAGCACTTCTAAAATGGAGAAGCTAAAATTTTTAGCTTTTCCTCTCCCAAAAGCACTTTTAGTGCTTAATTACTTTTTCACCCCTCTAATAATATAGTACTTTCCTTTTTTTTTCGTGGTGCTTAATTACAAATGTGTTAAAATCATTAATTAAAAATAAAAAATATTTTTTAAAATATTAATTATAAATATTTAATGGTTATATTTAAATATTTAAAATGTAGTTTATATATTCTAATTAAATTTCATAAGTAATTAATACTAATTACTTAAAAATATTTAAAATTTATATTTCATATATTAAAATATTAACAAGTTATAGTAATTTTTTATATTCTTACTAAAATATAATAATATTAACTAATTTAAATTTTATTTAAATGTACATTTGTTACTTGATAATAATATGTCTACAATGGACATTTTATTTCTCAAAAACACTTTTTGACAGCAATACTAAACACTCAAATTTTAAAGCAAACTTTTCAAAAGCACTTCTCAAAAGCACTTTTTCACAGCACTTTTCAAAAGCACTTTTCAAAAGCATTGCCAAACTAGCCCTTAATTGTTTTACTTACAAAAATGCACACTAACAAATTACTTACCAAATAAAATACATGCTCACTCTCTTTCTTATTTTCTAATTTACACACGCCTCTATTATATAATAGTTTAAAGCTTGTTGAGATATCTTTCAAATACAATCAAGACCCCACTAAAATAGCCTTATAAAAAGACTTTACAAATATCCTCATAAAGTTTAAAATAAATCAAAGATCTACAAGATATATCTTCAATTTAATCTTCACAAATCAAGAGATTCGGTTTGTTTGATTTGGATCAACCAATCTTTAAGGATTTATTGCATGATTGGTTTTCAAATATGGGTTAACAAACATCCATGATATTATTTAAGTCATCGTCCATCTATTTTGGTTCAAAAGTATGCAACTCCAAATAAAGCAAATTATAATTCTTAATTAGTGCCAAGTGCAGTTGTAATTGTTTGTGTCATTACTCTCATAATAGCTTTAACACAATAACCTCTTCCGAGGTTGAATAAAGTTTTCATATTTAGAGCATGAACCTAGGTTCACAAACTAAACTTTAATTCATCCTGATCTGTCTAAATCTCATCAAATCAATTACTTTTAATATAAGAATATAGAATAAATATTCATAAAGTCAATCCTTATTTTCTTGGATTGGATATTTTAGTATATAAGGTAAGTAGATTACATTAGAATCCTTATAAAGTAATCTTACTTGATCCAATCTCTTCCTTAAGTATAATCACAAGATTAAATACGTAAAATCCTCAAAAAAATACAAGCAAATAACCATACTTTGATCAAACATACCACCAAATAAAACAAGTTATAAAATATAAATAGTTATAATTGCAATTATAACTGCTTGAAAACCAAAAATACAATTGAAGAATAAAAAACAATTTTTTAGATTAAAAAAAAACCTTGAAAGCATTTTACCATCATTAGTTCATACATGGTAAATACAAGTCACTTTAAAAACATTTAAATATGACACAGAATTTTGTTTAGGGTTGGGTTATTCATTTAAACTCGAAAGTTCGCTTAAAATTTGGAAAGATTTGGACCTAAATATTAGGCCTGAAAAATGAACTTGTACAAAAATTAAACCCACTTAAAATATAGTTTCTGCTCGAGCTCAAACATTCAAGGCTTGAGCCTAACTTGTTTTTAATGTTTGTAATATATTATATTATTTTTTATATATTATGTAACTCATAATACATAAAAATTATATTTAGGGATAAGTACCCAAATTATACATAAACTTTAATAGAATTTGCAATGTTATACATCAACTTAACTTGATGCATTTATATACATCAAATTTTAATTTTGGTTCAATTTTCACACTTCATTAATCTCGTTATCTATGTGGCACAATTTTTTATTAAGTCATTTATAAATTGCTGACATGACATTTTATTAGGTTAACAAACAAACAAATTTAAATTATTTTCACCTGGATTAAAAAAATAAACACACTTGAGAAAGGGTTTCATATTTCCCCCAGAAAATCTATTTTTTTATCTAGGTGGAAATAATTTAAATTTTTTTAATATTTTAACTTAATAAAATGCCACATCAACAATTTTCATATGACTTAACAAGAAATTATGCCACATGGATAATGGGGTTAGTGAAATGTGAAAATTGAACCCAAATTAAAGTTTAATGTATACAAATGCACCTAATTAAAGTCAATCTATAACATTGCAAATTCTATCAAAGCTCATGTATAATTTTAATATTTATTCCTTATATTTATAGTGATATATAATATTATAAGTCAGACTTGACTTAATATACGTAAAATATGTTAATATAACGCTTAAACTCAGTCCTAAGTTGCCTCGGCCCAATTCATGAAACAACTCTCAAAATTACTATTAGTTCAAATACTATTATATTAAATGTAATCTTTAATAATTTCATTCATCATTTCTGATAGATTAAAAAAAAGAATCTACACAAAAAAAAAAAAAAAAAAACCTCTCTAGTATTATATGAAAGGGATTTTAAGTAAGAAAAACATAAATGAAGTATTGAAGCTGCGTTGATTGCTTATTTATGCTCCCAATCCGGCAGTGTATTTAACGCCGGTTGACGGTAACCATAGGTCCCCTTCGATCAATCGAGCCACTGTAAAATTACCAGCTTGAGCCGAGTTATTCAATGCATGGTAGCCAGGCCATTGAACCCTGCCACCAAGGCCAGCCCCAGGCCCAAAATTCATGAACTCAGCATAATACAATGTGTCCAAAGCAAAATCTTGGTTCCATTCAAGCCACCCTTGTGGCCTTACAGCATTACCAATGTAGGATTGCATGATTATGGTCCTTGAATACAGCTTCCAGGGTCTCCCAAGGTATGTAGGAGTAGAGTTAACGAAAGGTAACAAATCCGCATCAGCTGAGATGTTGCAGAATTGGATCGAGAACCCTGTCGGCTGGTTAGGGTCTTTCCGGCCTTGTGCGGTGATCGTGTTCTTCTGGTTCGGTAGGCCTTGCTTGGCTAGGATTTGACAGTTTTGGAATACTACAGAGGCGTCACCAAATATGAAATCCACGGTGCCAGTGATCTTACATTCTCGGAAAAATTGACGCATTGTGTGAGTGTAGAGTGAATCTTGGTAGCCCTTAATGGCACATCGGAAGAAAACTGATAGGTCGGAGTCCGATCGCAATGCTACCGCTTGGTGTTTTTGGGGTCCTGCTGTGTTCTCAAATGTTATGTCCCTTGCTATGAATCCCCTTCCGCTTACAGCTGCAGATTTTAGGACAAAAGCATTCCATGCATATCAGAATATTAATGATCCTATCATTTATTCTTTCCCTAAATCTATATATTCCACATAGCATATTTAGTTCTAGATATTTCTTTTTTTCTTATCTCATTTGTTTTCTTATTTTTATTAATAAAGTTATGGTGAAATTATGATTTTCTTCTCTACTTGAGATTCAGTACCCATATATATTCTGATACCAGTACTTATATATAAATTATTAACAATCATTCCTGAACTCTTAAATAAGAGTATAAACACGCTTCAGTGCGCTCGAACCCACATCCTTTTACATTACTAATAAACAATGTCAATGCCAACTAAATTAAGAATCAAACAACCAATACTTAAATTTTAGTTTAACATAATTTCGTCAATTTGGTCCTCTATCACTAACCCGGGTAAAAAAATATTCATAATCGACTTTAGTTATTGAGCTTGAAAATTATTGAGCTTGAAATTTTAAAAACCGATAACCGATAAAAATAATCACCAAATTGAATCTATAATTGAAAAAAAAAAACGCATAAACTGCCCGAATCGAAATCAACTGATTGAGTTGATTTTAACTTAAAATTACTTTCCCCAAGTTTACATGTGGATTGAATATTTTTGAAGCGATAAAATTTAATTTCTCTGCCCAGGCCGCCTATCTCTATGTGGAATTATTAATTTTTGAAGGGATAAAAAATGGAAAAAGAAGATCTGTCTGGCCCTGAGCTGTACAAATGAAATAACAAATATGAAATGAGCCTTAAGTCTAACTTGTAGTTAATAATGGCCCCAACCCATGAGCTGAAGGAGGTAGGCTAGTTGGCCCAGTAGGGCAGTGAGCAACCCTTGCATTGAATTTTGCTTATACCATAATGTGTGGTCAGGTAGGCTCAGGTTTCCTCCCTCATTTCAAGAAAACCATGACGCCTTTGGGTCATAAACACTTCACAAATATTAAAGAAAAAAGGCTTAAATTTAGAATACTGACCAAATGTAGCTGATCGAAATGTGGTCCAACCATCAACGAAGCTTCGGTTCCCTGATATGATTGTCCCATTTATTCCATCACCAACCATCATCAGGTTCCATTTCTTCTTTTTGATTTCCACATTCTCTTTATACAAACCCTTCTTGATGTAAATCACATATCGGTTCATACTGTAATCAGGGGCTGCTGCCACAGCATCCATTATGTTAGTAAAGGTCCCTGTCCCGTCTAATGCAACCACAACATCGGCTGTTACCCCGTTTGCTTGCAACAGTTTCTGGTCTTCCCTTTCGAACCATGATGGGAACCGGTTCTTCTCTGCAACTTTCCTGTCACCGTCGGATCTGGAATCGGGACCTGGTGGTTGCACCATGGTGAGAAGGTCACTGACCAGTGAAGTGACTTGGTTCAGACCCCCTGCTACTACTGTTTTGGCGATGCCATTTGTACCCTCGAACCCTTCAATGCATGTCTCCTGATTTGCCATTGCAGCACTCAACCATGTCCTTAAGTCAGAAGCTACATCACCGGTGCTGTTGTGTTTACCTACAAATTATAGTTGAAATTACTGTTATCTAGAGAGACCACAAAAGTTGCATGTGATCACAAGTACTTTCTGATTAAAAGTTAAAGCAACAAAGGGAGAGTAAGTACCATTTGGATTCTGGGAAGCAGACAGAGACCAGCTCAGCTGATCAGCAGAAAAATCCAAGAGATCAAGGCAATCAGAAATGGCATTAGAAAGTCGAAAATCACCAAAAAAGCTGCCAAACTGAGAAACGATAGGGATCACTTTTCTTATAGCATCAATGGTGGTCCTTAGAGAGCCTGCAAACTCAGCAGGTGGCACATTTACCGGAAATTCATGGCTGCTACCGGCATTGGAACTGGAGCAGAAACAAAGGGCAAGCGAGAAGAGCAAGAAATAGGAAGAGGGTGAGGAAAATTTTGGCATGTTTATGGGCAATAAAAAAAGAATGAAGAAATGTACTTGGAAATTAAAGAAAAATGGATAGCATGTCGTGAAGAAGACGCAGGGAGAGAGGTGTAAATGAATATTTATGGAGGAGAGAGTGGGGAGTTCTGCTGGGAGGAAGGTGAAGGAATTAAAGAGGGAAGTTGAATCTTGAAGATGACCGATGACTGACGACTTGGGTGACATGAATCATGGTTTCAGTGACACAGTGACAGCGTTGCTTGTGGCCAGTTTATCTTTGTGTCGGCGGTGAAAAAAGTGACGATATATATATTTTAATTGCAACCAACAGACTCGGAAATTCTAGCGAACGCTAGCTTCCATAAGTTCCAGTTTAGTACCACGTAGACTACTGAGTAATCCGGTAAAAATACTACAAAAGTTATATGAAAATATAAAAAAGTACTAAGGAATATAAAAAAATTATAAATGGGTATTAAAAATTATGATAAAGTATCAAATATTATTTATCTTAAAACAATATTTTTATTTAATTTTTAATATTTTAATATTTATCTTTATACAAAACAAAGTTACTATTATGCAAAAGTGTTATTTTTTAAATATCAAATTTTGGTTCACCCCAGCAAATTTTTTTGGTATGAAAAAATAATTTTTTTTATTTCAAAGAAGAATTTCTCATTTTTTAAAAAAAAAGAACTTATGAAAGAGTATCAAAATATATGAGAGAATATAAAAAAAACTACAAGGGAATGCCGTCTTTAGGAGTGTGGCCGCCTGATACCTAGGGCTAGAAAAGGTCTAAATTTTTTTGCTTTAGCTTTTAACATGGGAAAAAAAAATCTTCAGCCCTTTAAGACATTTGATCAACGCTTCATAGCATGTAGGAAAAAAATAAAAAAGAAAATAAAAGGGCCTTCAATTCTTCGCCATAAACGTTTCATCTCCAACTCCTTGGCACCTCCAGTTTCCAAATTCCAATTCCTGCCATTAAAGTTAATGGAAAATTTTAATTTCCCCCAAAAATATCAACGGTTACTAGCATTCAACCTTCTTTATTTTCCCATAACCATGACAATAGGAGAAATTTTTTGCAACTTAAATAAGGCCAAATTTCATTTGAGTAATACATCATTCGTTAGTCATCAACATCAATCAATTGAAGTTATTAATTTTTACTTTATATTTGAAAGATTGAGAGCTTGAGATTCTAAAATAAATTTTCTGATGGTCGACAGCGGCTTTGAAGTGGTTGTGCCAAATTGCTGGTATTCAACAGGCCGCTACGCCTGCTTATTGCCCATGGTGCCTCCCATCTGTCGTCTGTCGGATTACCATTTTTGCAGGTATAATTCTCCCTCTTTCCTTTTCTTTCTTGTAATCTTTTCATTCTTAATTTAATGAGATCTTTGGGTTTTAACTAATAAAGTCATTAAGTTAGCCTTATATTTAGCTTCTCCCCCTAATTCCTTTTTTGATGAACCATAATACAGTATACTAGTGCATACCCTTTTTGTAACACCGATAACTAGTATCCGTTGTTGGACTAGGGTTATGGAGTATTACAGCACATATCGAAATAATTTTAGCATTAAACCAATCATTTATTCAACTAAAAATCAACACTCAAAACTACATTACATTTATAGAAAAAATACATTTACAGGCTTTAAAACGAGATTACGTGGCCCTAAAATTAATTTAGAAACAATCAGGAACTAAATTGAATCAAAACAGATAAGTATGGAAAACTTGAAAATTTTGGAAATAGGGATCACACGGTTGTGTGGATTAGGGACATGGCCATGTCTTAGCCCATGTGCCAGCTCGTGTAACTCATTGACTTGGGTCCTACGGCTGTGTCGCATGCCATGTGCCAGACCGTGTGTGTATTGGAAATATGGTCACACAGCCGTGTGCACCTAAATTTTGATTCCAAAATAAGACATTTCGACACTAATACCTTAGGTTCCAAGACAAACCATAACCAGCTATAAACATGCTTTCAAACACCTACAATTGAGTAAAAAACATACCTATTTCATACAATTTATGTACCTAACCAATGTGCCCTTAATGACACGACAAATTTCATACATGTACATTAAACATTTGATTTAAAACATCACTGTAACACCCTAAAAATCCGAGTATCGATATATTGCATGTTTTGGTGTTTAGCTTATGAATGAAAATTTTCTTTTCTTCTTTTTCGTGTTTATTATAGCCTTGAAAAGGGCATAGAATTATTAGGGTATAGAATAAATTTTAGTATTGAGAATTTATTGAAGTGGATCAAGTGACACTGATACTTAAGTTAATTTTAGTGTCTAAAATTAGCATAAGATGAGTAATTGGCAAGGTGGTGTTGGTGCATGAGTAATTGCATGAGGGGAGATGTTCGTATCCCTTGAATAACAATTAGATGACTTTTATTTTGCACTTGTATGGCAAGTGTCGGTCAAGCAATACTTATGGTAAGGATGGACTTTTTCATTTATGGAAAGTAGACTAAGGGAATAAGGTAAGTACTAACTTAAGGTAGGGAATCAAGAAATTTGGTATGATAAGGGGACATAAGGCTTGGATTAAGGGATGATGTTTTGGAAACTTTTTAATGGCCTATTGACAATGTATGTGGACGGCATAAGGGGCTAGGGGGGATGGCCGGATTTTGTTGTTGACTTGGTAGGTTTGGGTGTTGGATGAGCATTTTTTCTTTTTGGTCAATTGGTGTTTTCTTATCAAACTTTCTCTCAAAATTTGCTCTCTTCCTAGCCGAATATACCTTAAGCCTTGAGGAAACAATTGCACCTTTTTACCATTTCTCCCTTTTTGACCATTTTGGTCTTAGTTTGATTACTATCATCAAGTCTTTTCTCTCTTCTTTGTGACCAAAACCATATAGCCATTTTAGACCATTTCTTTTCTTCTCTTTTTCCTCATAATTGCCGAATGTACCTTTGCTCCTAAACTCAACTATTTTTCTTTCTCTTTTCTCTCTTGAAAACCGAATAATCATCATCTCCTTCTTTTATCCTTTTATTTTCTTTTCAACTAAATTTTCTTCATTATTTTTCTCTCATGGCCGAATGCTAGATTGCTCCATTGCCGAACCATTTTCCTTTTCTTTGTTATTCATAGCCGAATCTTCTATTATTCATAAGTATCCTTCTCAAACATTTCTTTTTCAACCGTGGACAATAGTGTGATTTTGGAGGGCCGAAACTCAAGTGTTTGTGAGTATCGTGAATCGTTGAAATCGATCTTAAGAGTTAAGGTAAGGAGTTTATTCAAGGATTCTCATATTACTCGTCATATTGATATTGATGGATTATTATTCGATTTCGATTTAGGGGACGTTATCATTCGATTTACATATTGAGGAACAAGGATATTTGTGGTAAGCTAATTTCACCCTTAAAACCGTTAGTCATAATTTTGATATATTTAAGTCGGACTAATGATCTTTTGTCATTAAAGACAATCAAGATAGGGAAGAAAAGGGCGGTGAATAGTGTCCGGAAGAGGGGTGGTTCCGCTATTCCCTCTAAGTTTAAGCGAAGGGCTGTTTCGAGAATCCGAGTTTTTCCACCGGGTTGTGGACGCTCATCCGAGGAGAATCAGTTATTTGAAGTCGTTCGTACTCCCGAGCCTTTTTTTGTTCTGGATTTTAATCGGTTAACGAACCATCAATCAGGGAGAAACCGCTTATAGAAGTGGTTCAAAATTTTAAGGGTAAAAGTCTAGATCGTTATTTCTAAGATTCGATTTGTAAATAAATTATAATGTCCTAATTTATTGTGATGCGTTAAGGTATCGACGAGCGGGAAAGTCTAGTTCTCACAATAACCAGGTGTGTAACTTCACACTTATCTCTCGGGTTAGATACTAAACCGTAAGTATTGGGATAAAATCGTAAAGATGGAAAAATCGAAAAATACATAGTAATTAACACTTTTGTGTAAATGTATGGAAACTGTTAAAGTCGTGGAATTTACGAGAAATTGCTAGATCGTTAAATGGGCCGAAAAATTACTAGATCATTAAACGGGACAAAAAATTGCTAGATCGTTAAATGGGCCAAAATATTGCTAGATCGTTAAATGGGCCGAAAAATTGCTAGATCGTTAAATGGGCCGAAAATCTGCTAGATCGATATATGGGCCAAAGTTCGCTAGATTGCTGAATGGGCTAAATGCTATTTTGTCTAATGAGCCCAAATAAAAACTTGAAATATAGACTTACATGTATTATGGGCTTTCTGTTAAATTATCATATGGATATATATTTTGTTATGCATACATGATTGCATGGGTTGGGATAATTGATGAAGAGAAGAAAGGCCTGTTGCTAAAAATCTAGTTCGGTGGCTCTGCCACAAAATTTTAATGGCTTAATGCCTCTAGTTCGGTGACTTTGTCACAATCTAGTTCGGTGGTGCACCACAATATTATTTAAAATGGCTTTATGCCTACGATTGGTGTGTTGGCGGGGTGGGTTGACTTGATCCCCACAGGTGTGTTGGTTGGTACGGGGGTGTGTAGCGGATGGAAATTAGGTTTGGTTGGGAAATTTCATTTTGATGCATCTCATTTACTATATTGTTAAATCCGTAAATGGGCTCAAGCCCAAAATAATGAATTGATGATCTAGCCCAATGAATGTGGTAAGTGAGTTACACACTGAGTTCTGAGTAACTCACTCTGCTTAATTATCCATCCCAGGTAATGGTAATTGACAGAGGCTTGGGCCGAGGATGACTTCGTGGAGGCCATACTACGAATATGGGTTTTGTAAACTATGAACTTTTATTAAGTTATTTATTTTAATTACTATTTTGGGTATGATGTAATAAGGCCTTTATTAATATTTTTGTGGATTTTTATGTGTAGATGGATTTAATTTTGTTTTGAAACATTTGAGATACTTTAATTATTCTTCTTTTCAAATTCTTTTAAACTCTTTAAAAACTACTTTAAAGTTTTTGACAATTAAATACTAAATGATAAGATTTCAAACTAGTATTTCTTAATTCATCGATTTTAAATCATTGTTCTTAATTTTTACTAAACTTCACTTTCAAAAGGTTTTGTAGAACTGTTTTACTTAAATCATTAGAGAATTAAATGGATGTTCGATCTGTGTGACAAACCAAATCTCGTCTTAACGCATAGACCTGGTTTGGGGTGTTACAATCACCATCTTATCTAAGTTATCCAATCCACAATAATGCCTTCAAATACTAAATGCCAAACCACATAACCAAGGCAAATCAAGCGTGTCCATTTATAGTTTAACTACCTTATGATCACTCTATACATTCTATCACCATAAGATTTACCAAATCCAAAACAATACCTATCAACCAAAAGCACAAACATTGCCATACCAAAATATTATCAACATGAAACATAACTTACCAATTCACAACCATAAGAGCTTAATTACAACTCAACTAACATATTAATCTTAGCCACATCAAACCCTATATATATGCCACAACCAAAGTGACTCAAAGACAAAAACTACAAAAAAAGTCTGGATAGTGTGAGCGTTGAAGTTGATCCATATGAACCGTTCCATAAAATGTTAACTACAGAAACAAAACAAAACGAGTAATCTTATGAAGCTTAGTAAGTCCATAGTCAAAATTCAATTTAACTTACCTTAACTCATAATAGATCATTAATTAACTTAAATCATTAAACCCTGACAACCATTTTCATAGTCACATATCATTAGTACCAAAATATTCAAACATATAATTCGATATACATAATGGCTCAAATCAAAACTATTCATGTTTCCATACATATTCACATATATATCCAAACAAGTCATTATACATAACTTCAATTCATGGAATGATTTTACATTTAATCATAAAGTTTCATGGCCCGTTGAACTATAGCAAATTGACTCGGATACTTGGGTTTCCTCCAAAACACACCAGAGAGCATCGAAATGCTAACAGAGGCACTGTAATGCAAATACAGAGGCATCGAAGTACAAACAGGGGCACTAAAGTGCAAATAGAGGCACCAAAGTGTAATCCCATACAAGCACGCATACTAACCCTATTGGCAGGTCAATCATATCTTAACTGTTTACTACATTCAACCAAGCATTATAATTAAATTCACAATATTTATAAAATTAATCATTTAGAGGCACTTCTTATTTTCATACATATATCATAAGTCCTTTATATTCATTTCAATTTTGTGCAACCACAAAATTCATCACTTCCGAATATTCATTTATCATTTGTACTCAATCACAATATTTAATAATTTATAGGTAAATAATGAAATTTCACATTAAATACAATTATGCAGCAAACATTAATACAAATATAAAGAAATATTCATATACACATATTTACACTATGAACTTACCTATTATATACCAACGGTTGACTCGTAGGGACTATTCCGTAATTTTTCCTTTTCCTTGGTTATCCTCCGTAGGAATCAAATATTGATCTATAATAATTAAATTCAATTTTATCAAATTCAATTACATATTCCGACTCATTTTTATGCATATGACCCTTAAGTTTTCATTATTTACACATTTTCCCTGAACTTTTACATTTCTCACGAATTAGTCCCAAAACCCGGAACTCTAAATTTAACAAGATTTTTCAAATATATTCCTATACTAGTACAGCCCATATTTATTCAAAAATCATAGAAGTTCTATGTAAATTTTAACATTTAATCAAATTGGTCCTTTAACTAAAAACTAACAAAAATCACTTCACAAACTAGTTCTAAATCAACAACCAAGACTACAAATTTATCATTTAACATAAAAACTAACTAAGATTCATTAACGGCAAAAACCAAAATCCTTAACAGTTTCAAAAATGAAGATATGAGTTAATTGGATCTAGTTGCAAAGATCTCAAAAACATAAAAATTACAAGAAACTATTATAAATTCACTTACATGCAAGAATTTCAAATGGCTGAACCTTCAACACTCTCCCATGGTTTCTTTCTTTCAATTTTTTGGTGCAAACATACTAAGGAAGATGATGATAATTATTCTTTTATTTTTCTTGAACTTATAATTGTTTAATTACCATATTACCCTTTAATAAAATTTACATTTTAACCTATTTCCAACCCTTTACCGTCCATACTAAATAAAAAAGTATATTTGCTATATAAACCTCCCGCTTACATTAAATAGGCCATTTAGTCACTAAAATCAATGGTCATTAAGTTTTACGTCATTTACAAATTAGTCCTTTTTAACTAATTAACCAGTCAAACATTAAAATTTCTAAACCGAACTTTCACATAACAAAATAATATCTCCTACTAAATATTTACGAGCTCGATTTACAAAAACAAGGTCTTGATACTTCATTTTCTGAAACCAGTTGACTTTTGGGACAAACCACTATGCTTAACTATTTATTCAATTAATTAAAATTCATCCAATCAAAATTCAATATAAATTTTAGTAGACTCATATAATTTAAATGCTAATTATTTCAATCTTATTCGTCATATTTGTGGTCTGAAACCACTATTTTTGATACCACTAAAAACGGAAAATGGGTTGTTACACTTTCTTTATGACTTTATGCGATTGAAATTTTAATTATTTTTGTTACTCGTTTAATTTTTTAGTTGCATTTCACTCATAAATAATTGGATATTGTTGATTACCATGTCTATTTATAATTGATTATTATAATTATATTTATAGAATTCTAGTGACTTGATTTGACTTTTGAAGTTAGCAAATGTGAAAACAAATATTCAACTTGGAATTTTTTTATCAGGTGCTATTGTTTTATTTTCTTGTGGTACTTGAGTATTTGATTTATCTTTTATATGCAATGTTACCTAAAAAACATTTATTTGGAAGTGAAAAAAGGAAAAAAAGAAAACGTGCTGAAGAGTTAAAAAAATCACAGCAATGTACTATTGATAAATTTGTTTTTAAAAAAGTAGTTTCTAATGAAAATTTGGATCAATCAAATGAAAGTTTGCATAATGATGTCAATGAGAATGATGAAATTAATGATCCAAATGAGCCCTGTTAAGGTAGTTTTCTCTTTCGTATAATGGGCTTGGCTCATTAATGTTGGTGAAGTCGATACACATTCTCCACTTACCACTAGCCTTCTTCACCATCACCACATTTGAAACCCAGTCAGGGTATGCAACCTTTTTTATGAATCCAATTGACAACAATTTTTCCACTTCCTGTCTTATGGCTTCTACAACTTGCAACGCAAACTTTCTTTTCTTTTGTTTCATTGGCTTTGCCTCGGGGAGAACATTCAATCTGTGAAAAATTTTCTGAGGATCCACTTTTGGCATATTTGCAACTGACCAAGAAAAATATTAGCATTTGCCTTTAAGCATTTTACCAAGTTCTCCCTTTCCTCTACTTTTAATGTCAATGAAATCTTAACCATCTTGTTTGCATCATCGTAAAATAATTGCAAAGTTTCCAAAACTTCTGCAGCTTCTGTTTTCTTCGCTCTCTCCCTATTCCTAGCATCCAAACTATCCAAGTCCAAAAGTTGACTATCTGCCCCTGTTTGTTGTGAGCTAGGCCCCTACTACACTTGTTTGCATGTTTGCTTGACAGACAACATATGGCATTGTCTAGTTGTTCTTTGATCGAACTGTATGAATCCTATACCGGTTCTTGTAGGAAACTTGATCTTCATGCAATCGTTACCATCATCTTGGCCATTCTCATTATGAGACGCCCAAAGATAGCGTTGTACGTCATAGGATGACCTACTATAAACACTAGACATTACTCCGTCATGGTACTGGGCAAAGTGATGCAACCCTTTACCTCAAAAAGGTAGTTCACAAAGCCATAAATAGGCTCATCCTCTTCAGCACTTCCTCCTTCAAACCCATTTTTTGATAAGCTTCCCTTGTCAATACCTCAACTGCGCTGCCACTATCCATTAGTATCCTTTTCACCTCAAAACTTGCAATAGTTGCCCAAACCACCATCAGATCATTTCCTTCTTCATCACAAACTAATTCTTCATCTTTATTACTAAAATCCACTCTCCACTTTTCCTACTAACGCAACCTTTTAGGCAAACTAACTGACATAACACTCCTGAGATGTACCTTAGTCTTCGTATTGGAGGTCACCTAGTCTTCGTCTATCCCAATTATTACATGATAGTTCCTCTCACCTTCTGTTTACCTTTGGCCTTAATCCTTAAACTCTACCCTGGCTAGTCTGTACCTTGAGCCACAAAATCTTTCAACTCACCGTTCCTAACTGCTTCCTCGATGTAATTCTTTAGAAAAGAACAACCCTTAGTTTTATGTCCTCTATCTTCGTGGAAAGCACATTTGTCTCTCGAGCTTGACCTTCTTGCATTATGCCTCATAGGTGGAGGAGTTGGCAGAATACCAAAGCTTTTTACCTGGCTAAGAATATAGGCACGCGTAGCATTCAAAGGAGTGTAAGTTTCAAAGTTACCATAATGAGGATTCCTTCTAGCATGCTTAGGTTGTGACCTCTGAAATGTTCTAGGTGATTCATTTTGTGACTGCCCTTTTTGCTGTCCCCTACCTTGCACACGTAAAGCTTGAGAAGATGTAGCCTAATGACTATGAACACCTTCTTTTTTCCTTGATTGTCTGTCATCCCTATGGAATGTACCGTGAGTTGCTCTCTTTATTTCTTCAGCTTTGGCAAACTTATAGGTCCACTCGTACAGATCTGCCAAGCTCTGGGACCAATTGTTGGTGAACAAATATTGTACATGTTCATTTAAAATTCCTATAATAAAGGCATTGATGGCCCACTGATCCTTCAAGTTCTTTGTATTTAACGTTCCTGCATGAAAATGTTTAACATAATCTTGTAAGATCTTGCCCTCATTCTGCTTAACAGTCATTAGCCCCATAGGTGTACTCACTATTTTCATGTGTGCTCGAAATCTACCCAGAAACATCTGGCATAATTGCAAAAAACTCTGAATAGAACCTTACAGGAGGGACAAGTACTAATCCTTTGTACTGCCTTTGAGAGTTGTCGAGAAGGCTTGGCATTTCATGACATCAGAGGCTCTTAGCACATTCATGTAACTATTGTACTGCATAAGATATGCTTAGGGATCTCTTCTACCATCAAACATTTCTTTTGGAACTTTAAAATCAAGTGGCAAGTTCACTGTTGCAACCTTAATAGCCAATGAATTGTTAGAAGAAAATAACCAATCCATATCTTAAGAATCAAGATGTAAAGCTCGTACATCCCTTTGTAGAGCATCCATATCATTCTGCCACTACTTTACATACAATCTAGAACTATCCTCACTCATTTCATTATTACCATGAAGATCAAAACTTTCAAACTTCACCTTCTTCCTTAACTCTTCATTTCGCTTTAACAGTTCCTACTGAAGCGTCTGCTGTTGTTCAAATCTAGCACTTTGCAAAGTCATTTGCTCCTTCATTAATCTCATCTGTTCTTGAAGCGCAACAAACTGTTGTGAAGATACATCTTTGCTAGAGGGGAATGGAAATCTCTGACCAAAAGTAATACTCTAACTAGCAGGGATATTTAAATTGAAGGAGTTTGAGGCTCTTGTATAAGCCAAGTTTCCTAGATTCTCTGGTTAGTCGGCAAAATAAGCTTCACTAGGTCAGTTTCTTGCACTAGAGTCCCCAGGTTGTTCGATGAAGAAATTAGTAGGGAATTTTCATTGGGGGTGAGCCATTTTCAAATTTTACGAACTGAAGGTTTGGAGATTGGAAGTCTGTCTACACTCACTGCACCAATTGTTGAGGTATTTTTCTCTCTTGTCCTCTCAAAGGATGGTGTTGGCCTATTTATATGATACAAATACTATTCACTGACATGACATATTGGGTAGGGTCCATACACGTGGACACGTATCCTATCTTTGACATAACACGTGTTTACATGGCCCCATGCGCAATTCCATATTTTCAGCTGTGAAATGTCTTGCTACTCATAATTAGGCTTTTCCAGGATCTAATGAAAAACTCTATCAAGATAGAAATGACAATTTGCTAGGATTGATTGAATTGATTACGGAATTCGATGTGATAATGCAAGATCATGTTAAATGCATTTAAAACCATGAAATTGATTATCATTATTTTGGGCATAAAATTTAAAATGAGTTGATTACCCTTTTGGCCGGTAGTGTTAAAAGCTTTATAATTAAGACCATCAAAGAGGCGAAGTATTTTACTATAATTATTGATTGTACCCATGATAATGTTTATCAAGAATAAATGACTCTAATAGTACGATGTGTGAGTATGTCAACTAATAAAATAAAAATTGAATAGTACTTTTTAGAGTTTTTTGAAGTTGGATGATACATCGGGATTGGGACTTTGTAATAAATTACAAGATGTTTTGAAGTCTTTTGTTCTTAATATGATGTAACGGGTCAGGGTTATGATAACGGTTCCAATATGAAAAGGAAGCACCAAGGTGTTCAAAAGCGATTTCTTGAAATAAACCTGAGAGCAATATATATGCCTTTTGCTTGTCATAGTCTGAATCATACCCTTAGTGATATGACACATTCTTACAATTAGAGCTATTTCATTTTTTGTAATTTTTAATGCATATATTCATTATTTTCGAGTTTTACAAAAAGATGAGAAATTTTGCTTGATAATGTCCCTGAATTAACTGTGAAATTTTTATCTAATACTCTAGAAGAGTCGAATTAAAAGTTTTAGAGATATTAGATTTAAAAGTCCCCAAATAAGATTGGCTTTGTCAAAATTATATGAATCTTGTGATGATGCAAAGTCAAAAAGTGAAGCGGAGAGTTTGGACAATGCATTGGGAGTTTTGATTTTTGCTTGGTATGGTAATTTGGTATGAAATTTTATTTGCTATAAATATGGTGAGTAAGAAATTGCAATCTAAGTCTATGTGCATTGATAGCACCATGAAGAAATTAGAAGATGTATTGTCATATTTTGAAAAGGATAGAGATGAAAGCTTTACTTCTAATATCAATATTGCTAAAAGTATTACACTTGATATGGATGTAGAGCTAACCCTTCCAACAAAGCCTCATGTTATTAGAAAAAAATAATTTGATGATAATAATCAAGAGGATGAAGAAATTTAGTTGTCTAATGAATTATTTAGAGTTGATTATTTTTTAGTTATTGTAGACTTGGCAATTACTTCTCTGAAGAGTAGGTTTGAGCAACTAAAAACATTTGAAAGTATTTTTGGGTTTTTGTTTGATTCAAACAAGTTAAAGTCATTGGATGAAAAGGAACTGAGAGAATGTTGTGCTACTTTTCCCTCTATCTTTTCTCATGGTGATTCTGTAACACCCCTAACCCATCTTTGTCGTTGAATTAGGGTTACGAAACGTAACCGTACAAAATAGAACCCTTAAAATCAAAACATAACAATAATACAATATAATTTTAATTCTTAATAACTCATTCTAATCATAAAAAATATACAACTGTGGCCTTAAATCGAGCCTTTGGGGCCCTAAAAACAATTTGAAAGCAATCCATGATCGATTTAAAACAAATCAGAATGTTATGGAAAAACATGAAAAAATTGTGAAATAGGGGTCACACGGTCATGTGACATAGCCTAGACCGTGTGAGCATTTGAACTAGGGTCATATGGCCGTGTCCCAGCTTATGTGTATATTCGAAATAGGGACACATGGCTGTGTCGCAGGCCGTGTGCTAGACCGTGTGTGTATTCGATGATGGGTCACATGGTAGTGTCGCATGCCCTAATTTATTGTATGCAAAAATTATAATTTTTATTAGTATGGTTTTATTTTATCATATTACATTTTATACATTTTTAAAAGGGGCCTTAATTTATTATTTTGTCTAGGGCCTGAAAAATGTCAAGAGCGTTCATGTAGAACACAAAAAAAAAAAAAAATACGAGTACAAAATATAATGAGGGATACAAAAAATTAAGAAGAAATACCAAAAAAATATGAGTGTGTATAAAATTTTTTGACTAAGTACCAAAAATTATGAGAAATTTTGAGGAATACCAAAAAAAGAATATTTTTGACTACCAAAATTTGATTTTTCGTGTCAAAACATAATTTTGAAAGCATACCAAAAATTCCGAGGTAAAATTTGTTGTCTATACACTAATAAATTAAAATATATTAAAATTTAAATAGATAGAGCAAAATTTTGAGACAAACTAATATTTGATACTCCCCTATATTGTTTTGGTAATTTTCTTTCTTTCTTTATTTAATTTTAAATTAATTTATTCTTATATATAAATAAATTTATTAGTATTAAAATATTAGTTTGTACAAAAATTATAAGAAAATACCAAAAAAATATGAGGAAGTATAAAAACTTCTAAGAAAGTACAAAAGAATGAGGGAGTATCAAATATTGGTTTGTCTTTAAAAAATTACTTTATTTATTTATTTTTCAATATTTTTAAATTCATTAGTATGTAAAAATAATATTTTTTTTACTACCAAATATAGATTTCTCATGCCAAAATTTAATTTTCAAAGCATACCGAAAATTTTGAGGGCATACCAAAAATTATGAAATATTACCAATAATTATGGGAGTACTAAAAATTATGATGAAATATCAAAAAAAATAAATAATAATGAGAGATTGCCAAAAATTATGAGTATGTACCAAAAATTATGTTAAAAATTTGTTATTAACATCATGTTGAATTCGTTAAATATAACTGTAAGTCTTTTTTTATTTTTATTTTTATTTATCAAGTTGAGATAAGACATTTAATAAAAGTACTAAAATATGAGGCAATGCAAAAAAGAAAAAGAAAAAAAAGGATACTAGAAAATATGGCCAAACAACATTTAATCCCAAGACAAATGACTCTAAAAACAATATGATGCCAAAGTACATGTCAAGACAACTAGAAAACTAAATAAACTTTACAAAACCAACGACAATTTGATATCTTTGAGGCTGATGCTACCCAAAACCAAGAATTGTTGTCAAACTCCTTTAAACCTGTGAACGAAGAAAACATCCGCATATTAAGCTTTCTTCAAAGCTTAATGGTGCATTTCCAATTCCCAACAATACCATATATGATGCTAAAAATTAAAAGCATGGTAGTAAACAACAAATTGCAACAATCCATCATCAATAAACAAAATCAATGTGCTCAGATCATGCTTTTTTTTTTATTAATATAACCAATTAAAAGATAATTGTCACCAAAAAGTGTTCATATGGCATACAGTTATATAATATCTCATATCAAGTTCTTATAGTGAATGATCGACAATCCATCCTTTCACATTGAATCATTAGCATACACATATAAATGTTTGTCCCAATTAACCAATCATGGAAACGTGACTTATGCATCTATTCCCGAAGAATGTGTAAAGCACAAGTATATTATATTTCCATGTGCAAAAGTAATTTGAAAACCACAATCATATAAGAGCTCTATATCATATGGCAAGTCAATTATACCCAAGAACTTTCCACTATCATTTAAAAGGAACTATTTTAACATAACTTCATACATTAACATTATAATCATCATGCTATCACAATAATGTCATTTAAGCATAAACTTAACCTTAAATTATCACAATATCTTAACCTTAAATTATCACAATATCAAATTCTAACCCAAGCAAACATATCGACCACTATATACGACTTCAACTCATGCTACATTTCAAACAGACATCTTAAATTCCAAATAAATAAGTCAATCAACAATTCAAACATATCATTCCAAATAATTTAATTGAAGCAAACATATCGAGCACGTCAAAAGTTAAAGTGCATAAAAAAAAACCCTTCTATTCCTCTGAAACTCTCTCCGTTCCTTTAGCTTTAGAACTCTCAACAACTTCTTTCACTTCCATTTCACCAATAAAACATAGAATAAAGTTATTATAACATGATTCAATAACCAAAACTCGTAAATCTTCCAAGAACAATACATTCAATAAAGTAATACACCATTTTCACTTCTTAAACCATTTAAGAGAATTCTAAAAATTCAAAATCTAACATTGTAACAAATATTAGAAACTTAAAATTTAACTTCAAATATCAAAATCTCAACAAGAAACTCAAGATTATTATATTTTCTCTCAAGAACTCTTCTATGGCATATTTTTCAAGAACTTGCTCAAAGTTGAAATCAAACCCAAAATTTATTGTTTGAAAGGTATTCTAAACTTAAAAACATTTAGAAATTGTTATATCCCTAGTTGGGCCCTCCATTGGGCCACCTGGGCCCACTGTGAGGAATAATTAGATATGAATTCTCACTCTCTTACATATTCATCCTGAGTCCTTTTACATTTTCAACTCTCGACCTTAGAGTGGCTAAACCAACCTTCCTCAACACCCCCTCTCCATCTTCTCCATTTCGTTAATATTGTGTATCAACAATGGTGAGATAAGCTTGGACCAAACATGGATCAGAGCCCTTTACTTTCCCTTAATTAAATAATTGAAGTTTGAAAATGAAATGAAATTAATTATTCATTATGAATCTTGTCACATCCCAAAAATCGGGTTAGTAGAATCGGGTTAGTGGACCGAATTTAGAAATTAGGATCGTACTAAATAAATAAAAATATTATAAAAATAAACAAGATTAAAATTTAGGTTGGAATAATTAAAATTAAGTGTTCAGCTATTAATTTTCTTAAAATGGATTTTAAAAACGAAGCTGGATTTGAAAAATAATTAGGAAAATGCGTTTAATTAAAATAAGGAATGATTTGAAAAAGGGTGAAAACTAAAAGTTTTTAAAAGGTAATTTGTCTAAAATATAAAAATCTGTTCTCCTCCCCTTGCCTATTTAAACTCATAAATGTCCCTTCCCTCCTTCATATTCCCCATTTGAAAATTTTTCTAAAAGTTAAATTAGAGCTTTTTCTCTCAAATTGAGTAAACTACAGTGATTTCCTACCTTCCAAACATTAAATCATCCTTCAATTTTAAAGAAAATTCATGTTTTATTCATCAGTCTTTTCATTATTCTTCAAACATTTTTCACCGAATTAGATCTATACATCGCAGTTCATCTCAAATTGAGGTAACATTCTGATTTCTATTGATAATTCTAAGCTCGTTGTTTTTATAATTTGAGATTTGATCAACTATTGCGAGATTTCAATAGATAAAAGTTTTTAAACCAAATTTTGGTTCCAAAAAATGGTAAAATATGAAATAAACTTGCTGTTTTAAATTGATTTTAAACTTATTTTGAACTAGTTAGAAGGTTTTTGAACATAATCTAATAAGTCGTTAATGAATTTTTAAGAATTGAGAGTTTTTCCTCTTTTAATGTTTATGAATGATCATGTTTTCGAAAAAGTTAGATCTGAGAAATTTAATGAAATTGATGGCTTATATCTGTAATAATTTGATATTAGGATGTTTGTAAACACGTTTAAGGGTTAGGAACGAAATTTGAGGAAGGAAACTGTAAAACTTGTTAGAGTTTGGTATTGAGAAAAGAGATCATAGATCTGCATTTTTAACGCGAATTGAATATGTTTGAGGCTGTTCATTATGTGTTTATTATATGTTTAATATGTATGCAAAGTTACAGATCTAGTAGGAACTTTTATGAGTAATAAGAAAGGGAAATAAAAGCTTGTTTGAGCTTTCAGTGTGCGAGTGGAATAGACCAGGTGAGTGATTGGAATTGCTACTTCTTGGCACGATTACTTACGTTAAATGGGAGATTAGGTTGGCCTAAGCACCTAATCTAAGTTTCGAGTGTAAGTTTTCTTACTCGATCTATTTGATATTACATGCGATGCTTGTATATATTGATGTGTGATACTTGTGGGATATTTAAGCATGTGATATGTGTATTTGATAGTTACTGTTAAGTGGCCTGCTGGGTTTATGCACACCTAAGTGATTTAAATTGAATGTGGCTCTTTGAGTAATTGTGAAAGCACTTGAGACTATATTGACGGTGATTGTGAAAGTGATGTGTATAAATGTTTTTAGTAAGTGAAAGTGTGCATAAATAAGTAAGTAAATGTGTCTATAAGCGAATATGTTGGAAGTAAATGTGTCTATAAGTGAATATGTTGGCACTATGATCTCTTGGAACCAATGGATATCATTGGCATGCCATAGGATTATGGGTACTCACCATTTTTTGTTATATGATTGGGAGTTAAGGCCCTGGGATAGCGTTCGAGAAAAAAGGGAATATTGAGCTTAACTTCATTCACCAGGATCGCATGGTGTGTTCGGAGAGTGTTAGCATTTGTGCTACACTTACATGGGATAGTGAACGACTTTTTGAGTTATTTGGATTGTTTGGAGATCTTTTTATCTAATGCATTATGTTTTATACATGTTTCATAGTCACAATTTGCTAATATATCATTATGAAATGCTATGAGTATGTTTAATGCAATGCAATGATTGATTGGTATAGTATGTTTTCTGTTAGCTATGGAGTATGGTTTAATTGTGGCAATTTTTGAACACTCATTGAGCTTGAATAAGCTCACACTCGTATATACCTATTTTGTAGAGAAATAACTTTTGGCGAGGTGGGGGAAGTGAACACGCCAATGATCCACTTAAGGCGAACTGCTTGAGTAGATGTTGTGGTTTTCAAAGCCTAAAATAAAGGCAATATGGGGTTAGTTTTACTGGGAATAGATTTTACATTTTGGAATCGTAAATGGATTCTATGAACTATTAATAAGGTCTTTTATAAGTGGCTTGTGTTTGATTGAGGCCTGCGAACTACTTTGATGATGTTTGGTTGAGTGGTTGATGTCATGTTATAGTTTTGTATGAGTATTGGTTTTAAAATGTGTTAAACTATTTTAGCGTGCTGTACTTGCTTGTTATATTTGATGAATATTTTATTGTGCTGAGACTAAGTTTAAATAAGGAATTGTCCACAGTTGGTTGGTACATGAGTTAGTCCACCAAATGGTAATTTTTATGTTAATCCGCTATTTATATGACTTTTTGCCAAAATGTTATTCGCGTGATTGTTTGGTAGATGTGTGACTGCATAATATTTGTCTGCGGAACAGACCGACATAGGAGACCACCAGATTTTAGTAAGTCCTAGTGACAAAAATGAAGTCCAAAAATGTGTTAAAATGTTTTAAAACTTTGCTTGAACAAAAAAATATATGTTTAGTTACATAATTTCACTTACAAACTTTTCAAAATGGGTTTTTTGAATATTTTGCTAAGTTAATGATTTAATCCTTAAATTTTTTGTTTTAAAATTGGACGAGTTTTAATTACCATTTTAAACTAATTCTTTCAAATATTGTTTTAAAAAAATTGTGATTAAGGGCATGTTTAATTTAATGATTTGTATGTTGTATATAAAATGACGATTTTTCCTCTATTGCTATTTTGATGATTTTGCTAGAAAAACATGTTTCTAGGGTTGGTATGTTTAATTTTACGTGATGATTGATTTTTTTGCATGAATATTCTATGGTGTGAATGGTGGTTTTGTGATTAGTGGTTTGTAAGGAGGTCACGCAAGTGACTAATGTGATATTCTGGATTCAGGTCGATCCATCTCTACCAGGTTTGGGATGCCATAGTTGGTGATATTAGAGTTAGGTTTACCAACACTTGGGCCAGGTTTGCTAACTCTCGGGCTTGAAATTTTCGAAAAGTAAATTGATTTTGAAATAAAATCGAGAATTTATAAACTTTAGACGTAAATACCCTTGCATGAAATTGCATGTTTCTTGGGTAGGAATGGGAATACATTGCCTTCATTAAAATGTTTTTTCTTTGCAAAAATATGCCTTGGATCACTTGCCACTTCTCACCCTTTTGTATTGTTTCTTTATATGTTTATAGTATTTACATTATGCCTCTTAAACGAGGAAGTATTAATGCGAATGCTCCGAAGGGTGGTGGTACATCTACTGCACCACCTATGTTGCCATAGAGGCAAGCTATACCTGAAGCGGGTGTTGAGACCCTACTGCAAGCGATGATTGGGGCTTTCTAGTGGATCACCGGTAGTAAACTTACGCTTATAGACCGTGGACCGTGGAGCCCCTAATGCAAGCGCCTCCAAGCTTTAGGTGAAAAACAGTTCAGGGGAGTTAAAGAAGCCGATCCAACTATAGTTGGATATTGGCTCGAAAGTGTAGAGGTTCCTAGAGCAGATGGCATGCTCAGATGGGGAAAAGTTAGGCTGCACTGTATACTTAACGGTGAGGCTCATCGCTAGTGGAACACTGTGAGAAAAGGAACTAGTGTTGATCATCTAACTTGGGACTATTTCTTAGAGATGTTTAGAAGGAAGTATATGGGAGAGAAAAATATGGAGGTTCAAAATAGAGAGTTCCTTGATTTGGTTCAGGGCGGTATGTTAGTGGCCGAGTAGGAGTCAGAGTTTCTGAGACTCAGCTAGTATGCTCTAAAGATGGTCTCCACCGAGAAAATTCGATTTAAGAGGTTCTAATTTTGGTTGAACTGTATATGGTGGCGTACGGTACAAAGGCCTTCGACGAGATGGTTGAGAAGGCTAAAGTTGTAGTGGAAACGTTGATCAAGCCACTAAGGTCAGTAGTGAGTAAGTTCAGAAAGAGGGTGAAACACCCCAAACCCTGCCCACGAGTCTTGACCGGATCTGGTATGTTCCTTGAGTAAAACGGTTCAAAATTAGTTTGTTACTTTGGAAAATCTGAGTAGTTTTGAAAGAAAATTTATTTTGTGTTGGGCTCGAGTTGGAAACAAGTTTATTCTTGAAATCTAGGTTTTTATAAAACTTTATTTCTAAGTTTCAAACTTTAAATTAAAGAAATATCGAGTTGTTTTAGAGTTTACCTTATATTGAAAATCATTTGTTTTAGGGTGTCAAAACATTTGGAGATTTATTTCAAAAACAAATTAGATAACCTTTGATTTAACAATAATAATATCGTGATAAAACAAATAAAAGCAAGCATAAAACAGTTTAATACTTATGGCCTTATTACATCAAAACAAAACCCGAATAAATCCAAACTCAAAACATAAAGTCTCAAAATAAAAGTTCACTGAACTGAGCATGGCCACCACCAAGTTCCTGCCGACCCGGTCCATCACTGAGCATCACCTGAAAAGATATCCCACAACGGGGTGAGTCAAACAGACTCAGTGTATAACAACCAACACTAAGTCTTAACAATTCAGGCATAACATATCATACGTAAGTAACAAATATAAGTAATGATGCAATCCCGAACCCAAACCTAGATACCATCTGCTACACATCACCCGTACCAACCATCACACCGTGGGGACTACTAAGTCGACCCTCCATCCGCTACACATCATCGAAGGCGGATCCATCGCAGACGACGTGCTCATCGCCTCTTATATATTGTGGCATAGCCACCGATAATTATTTGTGACGTAAGTCACCACATTCAGATTTTGTGACATGAGTCACCAGATATCGTGGTAATAACCACCAGATCACTTCCCCTTAAAATATCACCCATATGCCCCATGTCATACAAATCATGCAATATCATGCCTTATGCCTTATTTCACATTCTTATCAATATTCACATATGTGCCATATTCCAAATATCCATATCATTTATTAACATAATGTTAAGGTTACGTACTTGAGTACTTTGTACCATTTTATGGTACCTTTAGCCACATCTTACATATTCTTATTAACACATTTATTAAAATAATATCGTAAATCAATTAAGATTCAGTGTGGGGTACACACCTGATTTACTTAATGCTTTCACTGAAATCCTGAAAATCCCGATCTAATGCTTTAGATCTCAAGTTCCTTACTACCGATTGGGTTACCAACCAAATCCCGAAATTTCGTGCTATTTCTCCCTTGAAATCGGCCAACTACTAAATCACTTAACCTGTTAATTTCGGCTTTTGAACAAATACGAAACAGATCCGAAACATCAACTATGGCCTTGGCCGAATGTCACATACACTTACCTTATGGATCTAAATCCCGAAATTGCTAATTACTCTTGGTTTCTATCGAAATCCCTACAAGCACTATATTAGATTCAATTCTAACCTTTAATCTCAACAAATGGCCCTTGGCCGAATATACATATGACTTACCTTAGATCTTTAAAATCCCGAAGGTCTTCCCCTTGTAGTCAACAATCACAAAATCCTGAAACCCTCTTTCAGAGTTTCGGCCAAAAACATTAATGGGTTAGATTCCTATTTTCGATTAATCTAAAATAAAGAGAGAAACAACATCAGTTAATCCTTACCCTAAATGATGAATTCGACTGCTTCTTGTTGAACCCACAGAGGTGCACGGCCTTAGCAATTGGGAAAGAAAAGAGGTGAGATTTACAAGGGTTCGGCAATGGTGGTATTTTGATCTAGGAATTTCGGCAATGATGAACCTTTGGAAGGGAGAGGTTCTACTTTAGTAGAATGGGATGAAAAGGTGAGAAGAGAAAGATGAAGAAATCGGCTATGCTTGCTAGTGTTTTCGGCTTTGACAAAATAAAAGAGAAAAGAGAATATTTGCTAGAGAATTCGGCAGAGGCACAGAAGAAAAGAGAAGAATGAATAATGGCCTTACTTCCTCCCTTTGGCCGAAAATACCACCCTTAGACTCCCCCAATCGGCCAACTCTCCTTCCCCCTATCTCATTCCTTCTTTTTCTCCTATTTTCTCTCCTTTTTGCTCATTCAAAAATAATTGAAATAAATCAATAATTATCCTTTACTTTAGCCGAAATTTTAAAAGGATTTAACCACATCTAAAGCTCCTCCCTCAGTCTTCCAATGCCGTCCACTACTCCTCCTTGTTGCCGCAAAATAAAAGCTCTTATTTTGCTTCCCTTATGATTCGAACCTAGGCCCTGTCCACTACATATGGCGTCACTTACAGAGGCTTTAAGTGGCGCCTCCTTGCCACTTTAACAGGCCCATTTTTTGTGTCTAATTTCCCCTACTAATTCTCTTAAGGCCACTCTTGTTCAGTTCCACTTCAAGACCTAAAATCTGATATTTTCTAAGGCATTTTCCTATATTCTAAAGTCCTCAAAATTCATAAAACATACTTATAATACACATAGGCATGCTACTTCATACAATTTAACATTAATGCATAAGCCATAAATCCCGGATATTACAGAGGGGCTCCGATTAGTCTAGTGTTTTAGCACGACTGAATAAGGGGGACCGAAAATTGTAAAGGTCTGGTAGGAGTACACGATGGGGATCCTGACCGAACTGGTTTTTTCCATAGAGCGCTGCAGTGGTTACTTCTAGAGGTACATCTGAGTGGACATCATGTGAGCATTGCAGGCGTAAGCACTCTGATGACTGCTGGAAGTTGACTGGGGCATATCTACGATGTGGTTCGAAGGAAAATTGGTTAAGAGATTGTCAGAGGAATGATGAAATTGGTCAGAGTTCTGCACCTACTAGAGGCCATGGTTGGGGTCATAGAGGTAATGACAAACTGAGGGGACAAAGGATTATAGCATACACAGTAGCTGTTTAGACCAATTCTGAAGGACCAGCTCGAGTCTATGTTGCTAGGGAGCTGTAGGACTGTGATTCAACAGACGTGATTGCAGGTACTTTTACATTATAATGAATCCCTTTATTTTTGTTGGTAGATTCCAGTTCTACATATTCATATATATTGAGTGATCTAGGCAATGAAATAGGAATTCTGGTCGAGGCTATTAGTTTGGGAATAACTATTTTGAGTTCCTGGGGTGAGAGTGATGTAGTGGATAGAGAGTACCAAAGGTGATTTTGATAATTCAGGGAAAAGTCTTTCCCGTGGACTTGACGGAGCTACATTTTCATGATTTTGATGTGATTCTCAGGATGGATTGGTTGATTGAGCAGAAGGCGAAAGTGGACTTTGAGACGAAGCGGATTACCTTGCAAGGTAAAGATGGGTTGGAGGTCGTGGTTGTTGGGGAGAGAAGTTGATGGGTAAAGGTTGTGACGTGTACCTAGCTTATGTAGTGAATTTGGGTAGTAAGGAGTTGAGAGTTCAGAATATCCGTACCATAAAAGATTTTCCTGATATGTTTCTAGAGAAGCTGCCCAGTTTTTCGTCAGATCGAGAAGTGAAGTTTAGTATTGAGGTTTTACTTGGTACTGTACCAGTGGCCATTACTCCCTATCGCATGGTACTGAAAGATCTCAAGGAGTTGAAGGTCTAGTTGCAGGAACTGCTTTGCCGAGGTTTCATTCGGTTGAGTGTGTCTCCTTGGGGTTCGTCGGTTTTGTTTATGAAAAAGAAGGATGGTAATTTGAGGCTGTGTATTGATTACCAAGAGCTAAATAAGTTGACCATCAAGAAAAAGTACCCGTTGCCTCAGATTGATGATTTGTTTAATCAATTTAGAGGGGAGACGGTGTTCTTGAAGATCGACTTGAGGTCAGGATATTATCAGCTTAAAGTGAAGGAGTTAGATATTTTGAAGACGACTTTCAGGACCTAGTATGGTCACTATGAGTTCTTGGTCATGCCGTTTGGTTTGGTTAATCCCTGGAAGCATTCATGGATCTGATGAGTCGAGTCTTCCACTCCTATCTGGATTTTTTCATGGTTGTCTTTATAGATGACATTCTCATGTATTCCTATACCGAGGATGATCATGTTGCACATTTGTAGATTGTTCTTCAGATATTGCAGGAGAAGTAGTTGTATGCAAAGTTGAGTAAGTGTGAGTTCCAGTTGAAGGAAGTGATTTTAGATTGGAAACAACCGAAGAGTATTATCGAGGTCTAGATTTTCTTAGGGTTGGTTGGATATTACTATAGATTCATTGAAGGGTTCTCCATTATAGCTGTACCCTTAACGAAGCTACTGTAGAATAATGTCGTGTTTAAGTGGACTGATGAGAGACAGAAGAGTGTTGAAAACTGAAGACAGTTTTGACTGAGGCACCAGTGTTAATTCAGTTAGAATTGGAAGGTGTATGTGGTCTATGGTTCGAGACAATTGAGGGCACACGAGCATAATTATTCAACCCATGATTTGGAGTTAGCAGTTGTGGTATTTGCGCTCAAGATTTGACATCACTATCTGTATGGTGAGAGATGTGCCATTTACACCGTTCACAAGAGTCTTAAGTATCTTCTTACCAAGAAGGAGTTGAACTTAAGGCAAAGGCGTTAGATTGAGCTACTAAAGGATTACGACTGTGTGAGTATCATTCTGACAAAGCAAATGTTGTTGCTGATGTATTGAGGCGAAAATCGATGGTTGAGCTACGAGCTATGTTTGCACGCTTGAGTGTAACTAATAATGGTGGTTTGTTGGCTGAATTTCAGATGAACTCGACGTTATTGCAACAAATTAAGGAGAGGCAGTTGTTGATGAGACCTTAGTGAAGAAGATTCGACAGGTTAAGCAAGGTAGTGGTGGAGATTTTGAGCTAAATACTGGTGGTACTCTGAGTTTTTAAGGGAGACTTTGTGTGCCTATTGATATGGAACTAAGGCATGTTACTCTTACTGAGGTTCATAGCAGTACATATGCTATGCATCCCGATAGTAATAAGATGTATTAGGATCTTTGAGAGTTATATTGGTGGCTTGGGTTGAAGCATGATGTGACAGACTTTGTATCTAGATATTTAGTTTGTCAGAAGGTAAAGGCGGAGCATCAACATCCTTCAGGTTTGCTTTAGCCGATTAGGATTCTGAAGTGGAAATGAGAGAGAATCGCTATGGACCTTGTTTCGGGTTTGCCTCTAAACTTGACAAAGAAAGATTTAGTTTGGGTGATAGTCGACTGATTTTTGAAGAGTGCGCATTTGATGGTTGTGCGTACGAATTATTCATTGCAAAAGTTAGCAAAGCTATATATAGCTAAGATTGTATCATGGAGTGCCGCTTTTTATAATTTCTGACAGAGATCTATGTTTCACTTCGAGGTTTTATAGGAGTTTGAAAGAAGCTTTGGGTTTGAAGCTTAATTTTAGTATGACTTATCATCCTCAGACATATTGTCATTCTGAAATGGTGATTCAGATTCTCGAGTACATGTTGCGCAGTTGTGTTATTGAGTTTAGTGGTAGTTGGGAGCGATATCTACTGTTAGTGGAGTTTGCCTACAACAATAGTTTCCAGGTCAGGAGGTCATGTAAGTGACTAATGATTCTAGGGTTGGTATGTTAATTTAATGTGTTGACTGATTGTTGTTCATAAATATTGTGTGGTGTGAATGTTAATTTTGTAGTGTGATTAGTGGTCAGTAAGGTCATGTAAGTGACTAATGTGATGTTTCGGATTCGGGTTGATCTGTTTTGGCCTGGTTTGGGGCGCCACAAATCAATTGAATATGGAAATTAAATATATTTCTTCATAGATTCTTTTATGGTAAAGTCGTCATGACTATAATGAAATTTGAATTGTGTTGAGAAAATTATTTAATTAACTAATTAATTTAGTTAATTAAATTAATAAAATAAATCGTATTTAAGTTGAGAATATAAAACAAATATTTGATTAGATTAAATTATAAAGTGCTAAGTCAAAAGTTCAGGAAGCACATATAATTGAACTCAATATATGAGAGGCCCAATTTCTCTCATTTTACATTTGAGGGGCAGCAAACCTAGTGTTATTATCTAAGGTTTGTTGCCCCCTCTTCTAGTTAGACCAAAAAAATGCTTTTCTATTAAATTAATATTATTTGTGCTATTTTAGTTCAATCGAGATTTTTCTATCTCCCCATATAAATAGGTGACACTTTTAGGGCTATTGACTTAAGTTTCATTTATTTTTATTCTACCAGAAAATAGTGGAAATTTACTTTGTTAGAATAAATTCTATTTCTTGGGAATAATAATTTCTACAAGTTTCTATCGAGAGAATTGCTTTCTTACTGAAAGTAATAAATCATTTTTTTGGTTTTGTATTTGATTCTTGTTGTTCAAGCTCACACTCGACACAATTCGGGGTACAAAGATAGAGGAAAAGGTCGTTCGATTGAAATATTTGAGAAAAATGAATGAAATGAACCTTAATGGAACTGAGAAATGAAAATTTTTTGTTTCTGTTTCCTTATTCAAGTTCTATTTTTTCAATTACTACTAAATCAACTAATTACCATAAGCGTAAAAAATTATCATATTTTATTCCATTTTTATTATTACTCTCATTATCATAATGGAAATGAGATTTTAAAATTCTTTTATAAAAGTTAAAGGAGGGTATAAAAGCTTAACACAATGATTTAAGTGGTTCGACCCCAATTTTCTATCTCCACTCTCTTACCCTCACATGTCAAAGATTTTTCTTATTCTCTAATTTGAATTGATACTTTTCAAGGACAATGTATAACTTTTGTAACCCCTTATCTTTTGTTAAGGCTTAGGTAGAACCTTTCTTTCTATTTTTCAAGGCTAAACTAGAACCTCTTTAGTTTTTGTGGCTCAACTAAAAACCCTCCCAACTTACAATTGATGAAATTTAGTAAATAAATAAAACCTATCAAATGTAGGTGCTTACAAGATTGAGGCTCACTAAAAGATAGAACATAACTTATACAATATTTTTGCAATGAAGCACTAAAGACTATGCACAAAAAGAAAAATGAAGAAAATAAAGCTCTAACGAATATTCTGTTGATTTGTTGCATGCATATTAATCTCTTGTCCATTATAGCATTCTTGAGGTGCTTATATATATCCAGAAATTGATTTGTAGCAATTGGGGACAAAATATAGTTATTACATAGTGAAAAATTGTGTAGAAAAAAGAACCTAAACTAGTGGTACCGATACCTTTAAAGAGGGTATTGATATCTCTAAGAAATAAAAATGTTAGTAGCCATTAAAAAAGTTGTGGTATCGATACCATCAAGCAAGGGTTTATACATTTGGGTTATCTATCAATTCCTCAAGAACATGTATAATACATTGTAGAACACCTAGGCCCGCAGCACCATTAAACTAAAATTTAGCTACACCTCTTAACACTCCAAAATAAGAAAATAATAGTGGAATTTAAAAAACCAAATAGGATATTTAATATTTGGTTTGGTGCACCTTAACATTTACTACATAAGTCTTTATATAGACCCAAGGTCTCACTACCTTCGTTTTTCTAAGCAATGTGGGATATGAGTTTTTTATATACACTCATAACCCTTTGCCTTTTGTTTCTAAGTGATGTGGGATTAATTCCACTACTAACAAAATGCTTAAACTAAAGTACCAAAAACTAAAGACCAAAATAAAATTTTGTACAACAATAAACACTAACAAAACATATTTTCCAACAAGTTGGTGTTTCTTCACTCGATTCAACTTGATTTGCTTGAACACTCACCCCTACCTATCGTTGCATTGAGGACCCCTTGGAGCTCTTCTATTAGCTCCTCCTTAGGCTTTGCACGAAACTCTCCACTACCCATTAGCTCCTCCTTAGGCTTTGCTGGTTCAGTAGTAAGGCTTTAGGTTAACCAGAAGTCCTGTGTTTGAAATTGCGTGTGTGCAGAGCGAAAATATTTTTGCAATTTCCTACCTGTGCCGCCCATGTGGTGGAAGGTGGGTTGAATTTGAACTCTTGGGACAATCTAATTGGGATAACTAATAAGATTTAGTAGGGGTGTGGGTGGTTATTCTTTTTGGAAATTATTCCAATTTTTTCCTAAAAATCTCTCCTCTATTGCCGTCTACTTTTCCCTCTTTCCCTCACCTTGTCATTCTACATTTTTCCTCACACACACACACACACATTTCTTTCTTCTTTTCTTTTTGTTCTTCTAGTTTTCTCTTTTTGCCATCGTTATTGCTTTTTTGTATCTGTTGTAGTCTTTTGTGCGATCGTTTACGTGGTGTTCGATAAAGTTGATTATAAATAAATATTAGTGTAAGTATCATTTTTTTTCGATGATAAGGTTTTTAATTTTCCTTGCTCACAATGGATGTTTTTGAGTGCTATGAACTTCATTTGTTAATCGTGTTGGTTTTCTAGGTGAAGATCGCAAGACGTCTATAATAGCCGGCTAGGCCCAGAAAACTCCATACTTCAGTTATGTTCCTTGGCGGTTTCCATTCAACAAATGCTGAAATCTTACTCGGGTTGACTCTAATTCCATCTCCCAAGACAATGTGCCCCAAAAATCCAACTTCCTTAAGCCAAAATTCACTTTTACTAAACTTGGCATACAATTGTTTATCTCTCAAAATTTGCAGAACCTTTCTCAAATGCTCAGCATATTCGTTCTTATCTCGAGAGTAAATTAGTATATCATCAATGAAGACTACAAAAAATTTATCCAAATATGGCCGAAAAATGCGATTCATCAAATCCATGAAGACGACTGGGGCATTTGTTAAGCCAAAAGGCATGACCAAAACTTCATAGTGGCCATACCTTGTCCAGAATGCAGTTTTCGGCACATCCGAGTCCTTGACTCTCAACTAATAGTATCCGGACCTTAAGTCTATATTGGAAAACACCGTGGCTCCCTTCAATTTGTCAAATAAATCATCAATTCTTGGCGTACTTATTCTTCACAGTTACCTTGTTGAGTTGCCGATAATCTATACATAACCTCATAGAACCATCTTTCTTCTTCACAAATAATACGGGAGCTCCCTACGGAGAAAAACTCGGTCTTGCAAAGCCTTTATTCGTTAGCTCTTGCAACTGTGCTTTCAACTCTTTTAGCTCGATTGGACCCATTCTATACGGAGCAATAGAAATGGGGGCAGTGCCCAGAGCTAACTCAATCCCAAATTCAATCACTCTAACCGGAGGTAACCCTGGTAATTCCTCTGGGAAAACGTCTGGATACTCGCATACTATGGGTACCGACTCAATTCTCAACTCAATCTTTTTAGTATTCATCACAAAGGCAAGGTAAGCTTCGTATCTTTTTCTTAAATACTTCTGAGTCAACAAGGATGATATCACTACTGGTGATCTATCTTGCTTATCTGTTTCAACACGAAAAAAAATCCCCACTTTCACATTTTAACTTAATAAACTTCTTTCCACAATTTACAATCACATCAAGAGTAACTAGCCAATCCATCCCAAGGATGACATCGAACTCATCAAATGGTAATAACATGAGATTAGGAGGAAAATAATGACCCCTAATCATCAAAGGGCAACCTTTGCATACTCGATCAACCAACACATATTTATCTAGGGGATTTGACACTATTGTTACAAATTCAATAGACTTTATAGGCATGCTCATGCTATAGACTGATTTCATAAAAATATACGAGTGGGTAGATCTCGGATCAATTAAAGCTATAACACGAGTATCATAGAGAGAGAATGTACCCGTGATTACGTCTGGGGAGGACGCCTCTTTGCGAGCACGAATGACATATGTTCTCCCAGTGTTCTACCCTCAACTCTCGCAGTCTGCTCTCTAGATGAAATCTTGTTACCCATATTATTTCTCGGGTTTCTCTGTGGCCCTTCTCTAGCAGTACTTCCCGGTCTTGCATTCTGAGACTTCTTTTTCTCACCCACCTCAGGGCAATCTATGATAAAATGATCTAGAGACCCACACTTGAAACAAGCCTTCTCGCTTGCTCTGTACTCACTGGAATGACGTTTGCCACACTGCGAGCATTCCGGTCTACTCAGTCGAACATTGCCAACACTAGCAACTGATGTGATCTGAGCCTTAGACCCCGAGAATTGTTTGCCTTTACTTCTACTTGAAAATCCAGTTGAGATGGCTGACCGGGTAGCAAAGTCTCTTAACTTCTTGGATAAGGATTGGAATGGCTTGCCAATTTGTCTCTTCTTTAAGTCGCGAGACTCAATCTCAGCTTTCTTTTTCTCTTTGGCCAACTCTTCAGCCTTACAGGCTCTATATACCAACACCACAAATTCTTTTAGTTCGAGGACTCCAACATATAAACGGATATCTTCATTTAGCCCATCCTCGAACCTTTTGCACATGATAGCCTCGGTAGACACGCACTCTCGAGCATACTTACTAAGCCTGACGAATTCACGTTCATACTTGGTCACCGTCATTCGACCCTGCTTTAACTCCAAGAACTCTTTTCTTTTCTGGTCGATGAATCTCTGACTAATATACTTCTTCTGAAATTCCTTTTGGAAGAATTCCCAGTTAATTCTCTCCCTTGGTACCACCGACACAAAGGTATTCCACCACTGATAGGCCGAATCTCTCAAGAGAGATACCACACACTTCATGCACTCATCAGGCGTGCATGACAACTCATCGAATACCCTGATGGTATTCTCAAGACAGAATTCTGCCTTTTCTGGGTCATCGTCTTTACTAGCCTGAAATTCCTCTACTCCTTGTTTTCGGATCCTATCGTCCAGAGGCCTTTCATTTCTTACTACCTCAACCACTTGAGGAGCTACAGGTAGGGGTGTGCAAAATTCGGGTAAAATTGAAAAAAATTGGTTAACCGATCGAATTTGGTTAATCGATCGGTTAACCGATCGAATTTGGTTAATCAATTGGTTAACCGAATTTTTTTAGTCGGGGGTCAGTTAATTATTTTGTGATTTTCGGTTAACGGTTAATTCGGTTCGAAACCGATCGATTAATCAAATTTTTTCGGTTTAACCAAAAAAATTAATAAATAAAATTATAATATATAAATAGGCCCACTATTCACCTAAACCCAATCCCTAAACCCAATCCAAACCCAAATATCCAACCCAACCCAATTACCCAATCCAACCCAATCATAAAAATTAAAAATAATTTAATAAATAAAAATAAAATTCTAAAACTAAAACTAAAATTATGTAATCTTTTTAATTATGTAGTAATTCATTTCGGGTAATTCGGTTAATTCGGGTAATTTTTAACCAAAAATAAAAAAAACATATAATTTTTGGTTAATTCGGTTAACCGACCGAATTAACCGAAAAAATTTTGGTTCGGTTAATTTTTTTGAAAAAATTTCGGTTCGGTTAACGGTTAAAAATTTTGAAAGGTCGATTAATTCGGTTAATGTTTTTTCGAGTCGGTTAACTGACTGAACACTCCTAGCTACAGGAGCGGCTGAGGAATAGGTGGAGGTGGAAGGGGTTGAGCGTTAGGGTTCGCTCAATTATACTCAGTGTACCAGTTGCTCATCATATGGAGAAAGGCTTCTCGAGCCTCTTCTCCCTGACTCATAGTTTCGGGTCTACTCTTTACTTGCGCGGTCCCTTGCGCGAGAGTCGACTCATTACAAGCAGCATCATCGGCTGCAGCTCGATCGGGATCAGGGTCTATTTACTATATAAAAACACAATTCAAATTGTCAAGAGCCGTCACACTATCATTACACAATTACTCTTACGTATGGCATGTATAGCTAGACTCATACTTACGCTACGTTAGTCTGATGATCGACTAAAACGTAGCTCTGATACCACTAAATGTAACACTCCTTACCCATGTTCCACTCTGGAACCGAGTACGAGGCATTACTGGACTTATCTCGCTTGAACACACAACTTTGGGCTACTAAATTTCACTCCAATATAAAATCTTTCATTCACAATCATAACATTCTTATTGTGGGCCTACGAGGCCTTACACATGCAAATGGAGGGCCTCGGAATAAACCAGGATCATTTGTATACTTAAATTTTTTTTGCCTAAATAGGGGCCACACGCCCGTGTGAAATGGAACACGCCCCTGTGGGCAGGCCGTGTGGTCACACACGACCATGTCCCTAACCCGTGTGGAATTTATTTTCTAATTCTAACCTACAGGGGTTTTTACACGGCCGGACACACGCCATGTCCATGGTTTGTGTTCCTCACACGGCCTCGACACGGCCGTGTCATAGCCCGTGTGCCAAAACCATGGCATTCTGTTTATGACGTCATCACTTCACTATGGTCACACGGCCAAGGCACACGCCCATGTCCTTAGGCCGTGTGTCGAAGTAAATTCTAAATTTTAGGTGTAGACTTCACACAGCATAGGCATACGCCCATGTTTATGGCCGTGCCTCCTACATGGCTGAGACACACGACCGTGTCTCTGCCCTTGTGTTTACTATTGAGCATACTGACTTGTAAACCTAGCTTGGAAGGAGACACATGGCCAATCAACACGCACATAAGGCTGACCATGTGTCACACACGGCCTAGAAACACACTCGTGTGTCTACCCGTGTGGACATTAAAAGGGCTATATTCCAAGCCAAATGCCACCCTTCATATCAACCATACTTATATCTCATTAAAAAATAACTCATGACTCTAAGACACTTCCAAGGATTCAAATCAAAACATCCACACCAGCATAAACTTCATGATTCATCATCAAGAAATATAAAAACTTGTCAAGTATCGGCCCAATTCCAATGGCCACTTACAAAGTGAATTTGATGACATAAATAGCCAACACTTTGGCTAACAAATACGACATAACAAAATACCCAAGTCCTATACATGCCATACTTGAAATAAATCTAACTTTGTTATACCAAAGAGATGTCGATAGTGTGATTTCCGAACTCCAATGTCCCATGATCCTTGAGTTATCTTGGCAATACTACAAGGAAAAGGGAAATGAGAGGGGTAAGCATAAAGCTTAGTAAGTTTGCATGAAAATAAATAGCAACAATAAGCTCATAATGACATCAATCCATGGCATTAGATAACCACACAAAGTCATAATCACTTTGCCATAACTTACTCGTACTCGTTCTTATCTAGAACATACCATGCCACATATCGTGAACATTCCACGTGAATTACTCATGGGTACCTGTATTCACTCAATCACATGGCTTTAGTACTAAATCTCATTTCTATCTTCAAGCCTATCTATTTATCCTGCTAAATCACTAGAGATATTCAAAGATGCATATTCATCATTATTACATAAATGCGAAGCCAATGCCACATCCCAGATGTGGTCTTACATGGGGTCACTTCTGAGTGCCGATGCCATATCCCAATATGGTCTTATACGTAATCTCACAACAAATATCAATGCCATATCCCGGATATGGTCTTATACGATTCTCATATTCAATGCCAAAGCCATATCCCAGATATGGTCTTATACGGGATCTCCATTCGGTGCTGAGGCTATGTCCCCGACATGGTCTTACACGGGACCTTATCATTATCCATCTCATGTCTCGATTTCACATTTATTATAGTCCCATTGGGACTTCAACATCTCAACTTTTATCATCTTTCTCATTCAACACCATTACTCAATTTCATAGAATATCATGCATCATTATAATATCAAACATTCTCAAATATGTTAGCATAAATGTTGAATTTACCACATACAAACTTACTTCGATTTCAAAACAAGCTAGATCGTCGATCTAGTCCGATACTTTATTCTTTCCCCGGTCGAGGTAAATTCTTGGTTCTTCTTGATCTATAATAGCAAATTTTTTCATTTAATTATCACATTAATAAATGCATTTCAATAATCATGCTTTGGCAAAATTACTATTTTGCCCTTGGACTTTTACAAAATGATCATTTTACCCCTAGGCTCGGTAATCAATTCTAATCAAATTTCTCTCTCTAACGAGCCTAAGTGAACATTTATTTCTCTTATGGCTACCATCAAAACTCAACATTTCACACATCTACTACATATTTTACAACCTTTATAAAAAGGTTCTTTTAGGTGTTTTCTTGGTAACACCTTTCACAAAAGTTGTTCATCTAACAACTAAGACCCATTTTCTTCCATAAAAATGCAACAAAAAACTTAAAAGCTTTCATGGCAAAACTCTAAACTCTTCACCATTTAAAAAAAATAGTCCCCTCTTTAGAAAGCTTAAGCTCTAGGGGTTCCAAAAGTACAACTTTTATCAAGAAATGATCACAAGAACACTTACTTGTAAAGAGAAGAGTGTGCTGAAATTTTTGAAGTTTTCCAACCCCTATTTGCTGCTAATTTTTTTTGGAGGGATGAAGGAGAGAAGATGATATTTCTTTTTTTATTTTAATATAAAATCCCAATTTAGTCCACTTAACACACCTACTTGACCCAATTTTGACCTCTGTTGTCCCCTATGGCCAGCCAACCTTTATTTAAGGGGCTAATTTCCCTTTAAAGACCTACAATTAATATTCTATGGCTATTAGGCACCTTTAACTTGAAATTTTGAACTTTTGCACTTTATGCGATTTAGTCCTTTTTCGCGATTAAGCATGAAATCGCTAAAATTAAAGCACCAAAATTTTCATGTACTTATACAATCATACACTAACTCATAAAATATCATGAAAATAATTTTCTCTAACCTCGTATTAGTGGTTCCAAACCATTGTTCTGACGAGCCCCTAAATCGGGCTGTTATAGGTAGGATCTATATCTGTTCTGGAATAAAGTCTTGCATCGTATTATATGCCATGTCATATGTTTTTGATATGATTATCATGTTACATTACACAGTATGCCATGCTGTATTCTGTTCAGTATCTGAATTTTGTGTTAATTGTGCTATCTGTTATGTTTTTAAGGGCTATGTTACACACTGAGCTTGCTAGCTCACCCTTTCATTTTCTGACTTCTCAGTTGATCAACAAACTTAGGATCGGTGGTGCACGGGAGATTGGATTGATTTTTTGGTTAGAATAAGATGATTTTTTAGACTGTAAACTATTTTGCGACTTCTTTTTTCCACTTTTGGTTTGCTTTTTTTGAATTTAGTAATTATTATTTAAAAATGCAAAATTATATGTTTTTATACATTAAGTCATAGTTTTCAAATTTAATAACTTAGAAATTTCCACTGCAAAATGAAGTAAAACTTAAGTATTTTTTTTTATAATGGAATAAATAGCTTTAACAGGTATTTTCCTAAAAGAAATGGAAAACGATTTACCAAAATTAACATTGTCAAAACATTTGTTTTTGAAAACAAAATCTGGGTTTACAGCAAGTTTATATAATTCCTCAAGATTCGATCATAACGTCCAGGCTGGATGTTGGGTGTCACATATAAAACATTATGCAAGTTAACCATGTATTATAGTTTTTATTAAGCTTTTTCATTCTACCGACAACTTGCAGGCCTGTCATTATATCGACATATGATTCTTATAATTAAATACCTAAAGAGTGAAAGTATTTCATGAACAATGCACCAGGTAGTTCTCAGAAAAGAGATGTGGGTCCTAACGGACACTCTTAAATACCAAGTTTTTCCTTAGCCATAACATTTCCTAAACATGTAATTTCACATTACCACATTTCCTTCAACCAACTAACCAACCAAGAATAAACTTCAAGGAGCTATGAGACTTTCTTTTCTGATGTGGAAGATCAGATAATGCTACAACCATAAAGCATATTAAGAAAAGTTTCACTCCTTCAACCTGACTCTAATACCAATTATCGAACAATTAAGTCGACGACATAACTAAACAAAAATTTAGCTACACCTCCTCAAACTCCAAAATAAGAAAATAAAGGAAGAATTTAAAGAACCAAATAGAGGATTCAATATTTAGTTTGGTGCACCTTAACATTTACTACATAAGTCTTTATATAAACCCAATGTTTCACAACCTTCGCTTTTCTAAGCAACATGGGATATGAGTTTTTATATACATTCATAACCCTTTTCCTTCTGTTTCTAAGTGATGTGGGATTTATTCCACTACTAACAAGTTACTTAAACTAGACTTTGCACAACATTAACACTAACAAAACATATTTTCCAACAAGTTAGTGTTGATATTCAACATACATTGCCCCACTAGAATGACTTGTGGCTAATGACTTCCCAATGTGTTGATACATTAGTGTTGCGTATCAATAAGTAAACCCTTGGTTTGATACTTAGTCACTAAATAGTTTTAAAACCATTTTAATCATTTTAAAACAACTTGGGATCAATTCAAAAACTTTTGGTATTAAATAAAACACATTTAAAACGTATTTTTAATTATTTTAAAGTCTTAGAAATGTTTAATGAAAATATCGCAAAATGATTTAGGAATAAAATGTAAAATTTATCTTTAATGTTGTTATATCATAAGCTTGATAAATCAAACTAACAATTTTTATAGTTATAAACGGCGTAATATATTATCAACTTTGTAACTATTGTACTATTTTCTCTAACACGATATTTTGTTTTATTTTGATTAGTATTATATTTTTATATATTTTTTATATTTTTCGTTGCAATACTTCAGATATGAAAATAATAAGATATAATATCTTAAGAAAAGAAATCTTTAACCAGGGTCAAGTTTTTTTAATCTTTTTTTTTATATTCAAGTACAACTCCCATACCCACACACACTCTACTAAACTACCATACAAGCTATGCTACAAAGCAATCTCATATCGTGGGAATGGGATGAACACCTTTGATTAATGGGCCCAATGCTAGGATTATACCAAATTTTTTTTATCATGAGTTGAAATATTCTTTTTATATAGTTTACTAGATTTATAATGATTGGGTTGACTTTTTTTTTTTAATTTTAATGTTCATATTTTCTCTTTCAATTATCAGTTGACACTACAGATGTAATTTGCATATGGCTGTGGATACACACCAAAAAAAACCACAAATAGAATATGTCTATGGCTGTGGGTACACAACAAAATAATACAAATACAATTTGTCATTGGTTGTGGATGCACAACATGTTTATAGGTAGTAGTTGCCAGCGGGTTGTAGATGCACATCATATTTCTAGTTAACAGGAAAACATTGTCGATGGTTGTGGGTGTACAACAAATTTTTTAAATAAACTGCCAATGCTTCCTCCGTACATATCGTCTCACCCCATACAATGAAATAAGGCATGTTCAAAACAGATAAATACGGTGGCATTTAATATGCTTTTAACAGAACAATATGGTAGTAATCAATATGATTATAACAATTCAATATGGTGGCAAATAATATGCTTATCATGTGTTTGATTTAATGGGAACATAATGCATGCTGAACATATATCAGTACTACAGATGCAAAAGGGCTATATTATTCTCATATCATGTATATACAATAATAATTTGATTATTTAAATCATGCATTCTAGAACTCATATTATTAGAGTCTAAATTGATCAAATTATAAAATTCTAGGCAAAAATGTAAAAAAAAAAAAGGGTAGATGGCCGTGTGGGATGCTATAGACCATGTGGAAATAGTAAAATTAAGCTACAAGGGAGAAACGTCCGTGTGAAAGGATCTTAGCCATGTGAGATTCGAACTAGCCTACGGTTTCAAAGGCACATGGGTATGTGAGGGATTGTGTGGTCCACACAACTATCTGGTAGATTGTATGGCCATAATTCTAGGTACAATTTGCCCCAATTCGCTTGCAAGAGAACACACACTTTTCACCGGAAGCCTGAACGACGTCCCTTACTCTCAAATCTAACCTGATGCGCCTAAAACATGTTTTTCAAACGACATATTCTCATGAATTAACATTTGATTTCAAGATTCATCAAGATTATCAAAAGATTTGATAAAAACCAAAAAAGATCGTTTAACCAGTCAAAACATTATCATTAGATAGAAAATTTATAGAGATTCGAGATCAAACATCGAGATTGAGATGTACTTACTGATTCTTAGCAAAGGTTAAGAATATTGCTAATGGAAATTACAAATTCGACTGAAAAATGACATGAATTGGGAATAGATTTTGATTCGGGAACCAAAAATAATTTTAGCAATGGAAAAAAATATTTTGCAAAGAAGAAGATGAAAAAGAAAAGGGAGAATAAATAGAGATAAGAGAGCAAAAATTCTAATTGGAATGGAAAAAGAAACATAATCCTAGTGTAATTAGGGAAAGAGGGACTAAATACCTAGGGTTTTCAAACTTTAAATGGGCTACATGGTAATTTTCCCTTGTTGTTGAAAATAAAAGGGAATAGAGAGTTAGGTGTTGCGAACCTAGTTTAGGTAGGGGAAAGGATAAATACTTAATCATTATGTTGCTGACCATTTATTGTTAGGTTTTTACTCCCAATAATATTTGTTTTAGTATGGTTTTCATCCTAGTTTGCTGAAAATAAAAATGAAAGAAATGGGAGAGGAGTAGTATCTCTAAAGAGTGCACTAACTACTTAACTATAAAGCCTATTCATTTTCTTGGATATTTATTTCAATTGATCCCTTATATTTTGAGACGTGACAACTCTCCCCTCAAAGAAATTTTGTCCTCAAATTTTACCTGATTTGAACAAATGAGGATACTGTCGGTGAAATGTCTCTTCCGGTCCCCATGTGGCCTTCTCTGTTGTAACACATGGTTTTCAATGAATTTGAAATGAGGAATGAGTAAGGGGCTAAATTGAAAGAGAGCACAAGCTAGTGGCCTATTTTGGGAGAATCGGGAAAACTGGAAACAAGATTTAGACATGGTTTAGAACCAAACCTGGTTTGGTTAGATTGAAACCAACCGGTTCATTAGTAAGAGATATCATAATTAGCCATGGACGACTCTTAGAGGATTGGAATTAGCTCGGGAAATGTAACGCCCCAAACCTGATCCATAAGAATGACCCAGGATTGGTGTGTCATTGCTTTAAAATCTTTTCTTTTAAACTTGTATAGGCGTGGTCTTCATAAAAATACAGTTCAAATAAATATGAGTTGTAAATCCTTTGTGAAATTAAAGATAAATAAGGTTATACATTTCCAAAGAAAATGAAAAACAAAGAAACTCCACTAGAAGTTTTTAAAACCATATTTGGTGTAAACTTATATTTAATTATAGCGCCATATACATATACATATAATTAGACAAATATTAATCATTTATAGTAAATAATTCGATACTTTGAAAAAACATAATCTTTTCATTGAAGTTTCATTGAATTAACGGTTTCATTGAAGTTTAATGCTTATTTCATTGAAGGCATTGCCATGATTTTAATTTTGATAACTCAATTGATTTTGTTCATTCCAGAAACAATGGGTGATAGCTTAACCACGAAGAATGGCCCTTACTCCATTTACACATACAACTAACTCGGACTTATAACCATGAACCTTTGTTACCTATACACAAACATATCATCTTTAGGGATAAGAGTGCTTATCTCAATCAAACATAAATGAGAACATTGTACACACACATAAAAGCAAGAAGGAATTCACCAGAAAATGTAAGAACGTTTAAAAAGCAAGACCTTTGTTATTTTTATGGTGGTCATCAGGAGTATCTTGAGCTATAGTATTAATAGTTAAACTTATCATTCGTTGCACTAGAAAACTAAACAAGTTCACAATAACATGAATCAAAAAACCCAGAATCTGTAAGTTTCCTCCCTTACCCTTTAAATTGACCCTTAAGCATAAAACCCTAAGACCCTATAAATAACTATAAAAGTAACCTAAGTTTCGTTGATATTTACTTTCATAGTTATTTACCATGTATTAAGTGACGGTGGATTTGGCTGAGTAAAGCGAACCCAAAATCTTCAATCAAGTATTAGGTTTAGGATTTTTCGAGAGAAAATTTCAAAGAAAGTTGGGAAAAAAACTATGGTTGCCAAAGAAAGCATAAAACTTGCTCATGAAGCCAAAACTTGTTTTATACAAATAAATATGGAAGGAAAAACTTAGTGGATAAGTCTAATTTCCCTCCAAACCCCTCGTTCCTTGTGGCTAAGCACTTCTTTCTCTTCATAACTGCTTATCTGACAAGTTATAGAAACTTAGTCCTATACTAACCAAATTCTAGTTCTTCTAACTAGATTGTTCAACCAGGATAATAAAATAATAATAAAACATATAGTTCTTTTCAAATTAAGGTTTTAACACTAAGGGATTAACGTTTTCTCTAACAATTGGGGTGGCGTATACTCTTCAGAAGAGTCTGCCAAAGCACCAACCTCGCCTAATGCAGACTTCGTCTGAAGTTGCAACCATAGACTCATATATTTAGTCAAATTTAATGCCTACCTACTCACAATTTACTCTGTATGCTTTACTTCTATAAATGGTATTCAAACACTAAGGCTATAAATAACTAGGAAATGGCTTTTCAAGGATGAACTTTTCCCGACCTTATCCAATTTCTCTCGTTCTTTATCTTTTTCAATAGCTTGAAGAAGAAGTGCTATGGAAGGTTCTACTTGGAGCATACTTCATGAAAAAGGAGCAAAAAAGTAGGGGAACCAGCAAGCTAGTAATATTCTTAGCCTTTCTGTTTAAGTAAAAGTTAAGGAAATGAAGTTACGGATTTCAAGATTATCTTAAAGGTTTTGTATGTTTTTGGAAAATGGGTTTAAGTTAAGAATATCGAGTATAACCCATGATTTTTTTGTTGTAATGTTTAGCTGCCAGGAGAATGGAAGCTCTAGCGTTCGAGGAAGCTTAGGTGTGGGAATGATAAGGATTTAGGTGTGTTCCAAACTCCAACCTTATTGTTATGGTCTACGATGTGTAAGTATTCCATATTTGCATAAGCATGAAATATGATGATATAAGCATGCATTGCATGATTGTGGGAAAACCTTAAAGGGTTAGATGAAGTTAAGATGGGAAACGGGGAGAAAACCCATTAGTGAAGCTTCGATCCTTGAGGAGAGAACACTGCGGTGTTCGAGCATCATGGTTAGGTGGTGTAAAGGAGGTAATGAGGGGAGGATTCGAGAAATGAAATTATAGAATGGTATTTACCATGACAGTTGTATGTCTTTCGGGGCGACACCATGACGATGATATATGATGTAAGACCATAGATGGAAGACGCTACGGCAGTCTGGTATGAGGTACATAGCGTTAGAACATGGATGAAAGACGACATGACGGCGAGGTATAAGGTAATCAGTGTAAGACCATAGATGAAAGTTGCTATGACAGTCAAGTATAATGTGTAAGACCATTGATGAAAGACTCCATGGCATCCATAGAGAAAGTCTACTGGGACAGTAAACACAACAGATAAAGTCCGTCGAGACAGTAAACCCGAGGTAAGTCCGCTAGGACAATAAACATGGGTAAGTCCGTTGGGACAAGGAAATGCGATGAGAAGGGCTTAAGACTATAGGTTAGTTATGGCAGCTAATAGATTCCACTGGGACATAAATATTGATAGCTCACAGGGGCATTAAGAGCAAGGTATCTAACCAATAGGCCAAGTATGAGAAGCCACGCATGTTGAAGAAGAGTTAAAATAAATTATAAGTATGGTAAGCAAATCGTGAGGAATCTGCCAAAAATAGTGATAGAGGTGAGGCATGGGTGAGGACCTAACAAAAATTAGTGGAAAATAGGCCACATGAAGAGCTGGCCTAATTATGAGGATGTGAGAGGGGAAATTCTCCAAGGAGCACAAGATAAGATCCGAAAACAAGAGGCACCAAGAAGTGTGCAATGAAGTGGTATGGAAGAAGTGAAAGTCCCTATAGGGAGGAAACGAACAAATGAGATAGTAGGCTCATATAGTCACATGAACGATAATTGTAGGTTCGACAAGCCTGAATGACCTTCCCGAATGGGACGGGTACGTCCTTAGAACGGCTAAGTAACTGAACCGACTCTCTTAAGGATTTTAAAAGGTCCGATGAAACTAGGATTTAACATGCCCTTTCGTTCGAACTTCAACACCTTCCGTCATGAGGATACTTTCAAGAAGGTTAGATCTCCAACACTGTACTCAATATCTTCTCTCTTTAAATCTGCATACGACTTTTGCCTATCTGAAGCCAATTTCAATCCATCCTGAATCAAATTAATTTTCCCTTCAAACTCCTGTACCACTTCTAGACCCAAAGTTTTCCTTTTACCCAGTTTGGACCAACATAGTGGTGTTCGACACTTACGCCTATATAATGCTTCCTTAATTGGAAGATATTGTTATAGGAAAAGTTTGCTCGAGACAAACGTTCTTCCCAATTGTCTCGAAATTCAATAATAGAGGCTCTCATCATATTTTTCAATATCTGAATGACTCGTTCCAATTGCCCGTCAGTTTGCGGATGGAAGGAAGTACTAGGATCCAAAACAGTACCCAATGCCTCGTGAAGCTTTTTCTAGAATCGAGATGTAAAATGGGGGTCTCGATCTGAGATAATTGATATGGGTACCCCATGCAACCTTACAATCTCTGAAATATATAACATAGCTAACTTTTGTAATGAATAGTCCATGCGAACTAGTAAGAAATGAGTTATCTTAGTTAACCGATCTATTATCACCTAGATTGAATCTTTCTTAATGGGTGTTAATTGTAACCCACTAACAAAGTCCATCATTTTTCGCACCCACTTCCACTGAGGTATTTTGATTGGTTGCAACAACTCGAAAGAAAATTGGTGTTTAGCTTTCACTTGCTGACAGATTAGGCACTTAGCGACAAATTCTATCATGCACTTCCAGAAGTATGGACTACCTTAAATCCTTGTCATTTGGCACACAATAACTTCTAAGGAAGCACAAAAGACATTCGTCATTAAACCCATAATTCTTAGTTTTTTTATCTTCACCTTCTTGATCCACGAAAACAAGGTCACATCTAAAGGTTGTTTAAACTTAATATCGTTAACCAAGGGGGTTTCACTTGTAGCTTGGCTAATAGGCCTCCATCATCCACTAGGCCTAACCTTGCAAACATTGCTCTAACTTTACTCATCTATTTTCTACTTACAACTTCTGCTACTAAATTGGCTTTTTCGGGGTGATATTCAATTACACAATCATAATATTTTAACAATTTTATCCACCTCTGTTGCCTCAGGTTCGAATCTGTTTGGGTGAGAATGTACTTGAGACTCTTATGGTCGGTATAAATGTAACACTTCTCACCATACAAGTAGTGCCTCAAAATTTTTAATGTAAAAACTACTACTGCTAACTTTAGGTCATGAGTCGGGTAGTTGCACTCATGTTGCTTCAATTGTCTCAATGCATAGGCAACTACCTTATCGCCTTACATCAACACACATCCAAGGTCGGTGTAGAATGCATCACTCTACACTATATATTCTTCTTCGTTTTGGGCTAAATTAATATAGTTGCTTGGGTTAACACAGCCTTTAGCTTTTCAAATCTAGAGTGTTGGTCTTTCTTCCATTTAAATAGAACATCCTTCCTCAACAACTTAGTTAGGGGTGCTACTATTAGATAGAACCCTTCAACAAATTTACGATAGTACCTGACTAAACCAAGAAAACTTTGAATTTCAAAAATATTTTTGGGTTGTTTCCATTCTAGGATGACATCTATCTTTTTATGATCTACCCGAATACCCTTTGCGAATACCACATGACCCAGAAACATAACCTCTTTAAGACAAAATTCACACCTACTCAGCTCGGTATACAACTTTTCTCAGAGGATTTACAGAATCTTCCTAAGGTGTTCATCATGTTCAGGTTCAATTTTGGAATAAATAAGATGTTGTTGATGAATACAACGATGAATTGATCAAGGAAGGATTGAAACACTCGATTCATTAAGCCCATGAAGGTAGTAGGAGCGTTGGTTACACCGAAAGGCATTACAAGGAATTCATAGTGGCCATAACGGGTTTTAAATGTAGTTTTGGGCACATCTACCTCATTTACCTTTAGTTGGTAATATCCTAACCTTAAATCATTTGCCTCATTTACCTTTAGTTGGTAATACCCCAACCTTAAATCTATCTTAGAAAAATATTGTTACACATCAGAATTGATCAAATAGGTTACCTATCTTAGGCAGGGGATATTTATTCTTGACGGTCAGTTTGTTCTAGGCAGGGGATATTTATTCTTGACGGTCAGTTTGTTCAACTATCAATAGTCTATACAAAGCCTTAGGGAACCATCCTACTTTTTAACAAATAGGATCGGAGCTCCCCATTGAAAAACATTGGGTTTAATAAACCCACAATCTAGAAGCTTCTAAAGTTGGATTTTCAATTATTGTAGCTCTTTAAATGCCATGCAGTAAGGAGTAATGGACAGGAAAGCAGTTCCTGGCAATAGTTCAATTTTAAATTCTACCTCACGATCTGGAGGTAACCCTGGTAACTTTTTGGGAAACACATCTGGGAACTTTTTAACGGTTCAGATGCTGTCTAAGGCAAAACTATTGTCATTCTCATTAATTACATAAGCTAAATATGCCTCACCCCTTTTCCGAACTAGCTTCTCGATGACCATAATTACATTTGTTAAATAGTTCTATCACTCCCCAACCATAACAATCTCACTACCCTCCGTCGTTTTCAAGGTTACTCTCTAAGAGGCACAGTCTAGGCTAACTTGTGGTTCCACTAACCAATCTATCTTAGAATTAAATTAAACTCCCCAAAAGGTAACTCCATAAGATTCGCTGGAGACACTACCCATTCAACCTCCAATGGACATTTCCTATAGATTTTGTTTACAAGAATCGATTGTCCTAATGGGCTTATTATAGTAACATCAGTTGTAACAGTCTATTTTCAGTGGAATCGGAACAATGATTTTGGGACCACAAATCCAATGTGTGAATAACTATTATTTATTATTTTAATGTTTACAACATGTTAGTTGTATCCATAAAAATTTCGTTAATAAATTTTACTGTTTGTATGCTTAATTCAATTTAAAAGATTAAATTGAAAAAGGTGTAAAACTTGAGTTCCATAAATTAAAGAGAGTTATTAGCTATGAATTTAAATGGTTGGAGGTTTTATGTTGTAATTATACCATTGATATGGTTAATGGAAAAAAAAATGGGCATGGTTTAATTAATTTTTAAAGTTTAAAAAAACTATGGTTAAAATGGTAATTAGTAAAATAATCATAAAACAAATAATAGAAAATTTAGTGCTCATCTTCATGTGTTTTCTTCACCACCAAAATTAGGCTTTGAAAACCCCATTTTTGGAGCTTGAAAGTTCGGTTGAGCTTTTGGGATTGCATGGTATGAATTTTAACTTCGTTTTAATGATTTTTACGTTTTTGAAGTCGTTGTAGCTTAATCTAGCTAGCCCAGGGACTAATTTGTAAATTTTTTAAAATTATAGGGTGTTACATGAATGAAATCATGTGAATTTGATGTTTGATGGAAGAAAATGAATATATGTTGTTAGATAAACAACTTTTGTAAAGTGAATTTTGTTGAAAATGTCAATTAGGGGTTAATTTAAAAAGTGTAAAAAGTTCATGGTGTAAATTGTGAAATAATGGATTTTATGAGTTGATAGAGACCTATATGAAATTCGACTAGCTTGGATTAGGGATGGATTTGCATGAATTTCATTTGTTGAGCTTAAGGACTAAATTGAAAAGAAATCAAATGTGTAGAGGAAAAAGTGTAATTTTGCTAACATGTGAATTTGGATTGAATTGAATAGACTAGTTATTAAATTGGTTGAATTTATTTATTTAGATCAAGATAGATCTCAACCGGATTTAAATCAAGAGAAGGCGAAAGTTGCGGATTAGTTGATCATACTCCTTCGCGATAGTGTCGAAGTAAGTTCATAGTAATTAAATTATATCACTTGATTTTTTTATGTATTTGTATTTTATAATCAAGTAGTTAATTATTATATAATTATACTCATGATCACACTTACGTGCCCCTATTGTACTTCGGTACCCCTGATCGCACTTACGTGCCCCTGTTGTACTTCGGTACTCCTGATAGCACTTTCATGTCGTGGTTACATTTTGGTAACATTTATTAAGTAAAATAGGGGTTCACTCATTTAATGTTAATTAAATAAATTGCTATGTACTTACTAAGTTCTTATGGATGGTTTAATGTTGATGAATTTAAGTTGTTATGCTAGCAATTGTATTTGGTTAGGTATTTGAATGATGGAAGATGAAATGTTAGTAATGAATTTGCATATTATTTATGTCATGTGTCTTGTTTGGAAATGTAGTGAATTGGTACTTTTTTGTGAATGGCATATATGAATGTTAATGCTAGTAGTTGAATGGATTGGTTAGCACCATTTGGTATGTTTTTGTAAGTAAATTAAATGGTATCTATAGATATAAATATGCCTAGAAGTTAGTTGATTATTTTGCCAAATTGAGTACATGGTTGTACAGGGTTTTATGTAGTTATTGAGGTGCCTTTGGACATATTGGTTTTATGTTATATCATATGTACATATGTGCTTGTAGGTACATGTCTTGTTGGGTGAGAAAAATGGCTTGGAAATTGCCTATTCTTCGTCTGCACAGGTAGAGACACGGGGGTGTGTCTCAGTCGTGTGTGACACACGGCTAGGCAACACAGCTGTGTGTCCTCTGTAGCTTTCAAAAGGTTGCAAATTAGGCTGTTACACGACCTGGCACAGGCCTGACACACGAGCATATGAGGTTATTTCAAAGGGTTCACGGCCTAGCACACGAATGTGTGGCTTGGCCGTGTGACCCAAGTCAGTGTGTTACACGGGCACGGACATGGGCTAGGACACGGCCTGTGACCCCTACAGTGTTGTAAAATTTTGCTATTTTTAGAAAAGTTCTCTGAGTTTTTGATTTAGTCCCAATTTGTTTCTAATGTGTTTTTAGAGCCTCGAGGGCTCGTATAAGGGATAACATGTATGATTTGGATTGGTTTTAACACGCTTATCGATATGATTTGAAATATTTGAAATTTTTGTTCGTAAGATTTGAGAACTCCGGTAATACTCTGTAACCCTATTCCAACGACGAATATGGGTTAGGGGTGTTACATCAGTAGTGGTTTCCTCTACCCCAACACCTAATTTATTAGACATATTGCATGAAACATATGAATGGGTGGATCCTATACCGATCAGGGCAAAGTGTAAGACAAAATTAATGGTAAAAATACCTGCAATGACGTTGGACATGTCTCCATCCTCTTGTTTTCTAACAGAATAAACAAGAGCAGGTTGTCTAGCTTCAGTTTAGTTTGCACCAGTTGTTACAATATTTGCAACACTATTCTGCTTATAGCCCCTTGGAGATAATTGACCCACTTTCTGATTTTGGGTTTGGTTTTGAGTTGGAGCTTGTACCTGTTTGTCCAGACAAGGACAATCTTTCATTATATGCACCATCGACTCATATTTCAAACAAGCACCCATTTTCTTCCAACACTCGCCCGAGTGACACCTACCATAATACGTACAGTTGTAAACCTAATCCCTAGAGTTAGCCACCGTAACCCTTTGTTGTGGTCCACTCTCTCTAGCTCGTTTTATAGGATGAGCATTCAAACCAGTGGAACCAGAATCTCTCTTAACTCGGACCTTACTCTTCTCCTGTTTTTCATGTTCCACATGTTCGATCTCCTCTATAATTTTGGCTTTCTCCACTAGGGTCTCAAACAACCATTCCTGGTATGGAGCAACCTAAATTTTGAGTTCAAAATGTAACCCATTTTCAAACCTCACGCATTTGTCTTACTTCGTGGCGACCATACCTTGAGCATAGCGGCTAAGCCTCAGAAATTCAGCCTCATATTTTGACATAGTCTTGTCTCCTTGTTTTAACTTGATAAACTCGAGTCTGCAGGCCTCCACATACCTAGTGCTCACATATTTCTTTTGAAAAGCTTATTGGAAATATTCTAAGGTTATGCATTCAGCTGCGTGCCCCTTAGCACAAATTGCCACTAATGATAAGCTTTTTTCTGTAACAAGGACATAATGCCATTTAACTTTTGCTCCAGAGTACAGTCTAGGTCCTCCAGAATCCTATCCGTCGACTCCATCCAATATTTTTCCATAGTAAGAGTTGTTCTAACAACAACTTCGAATGTATCAACCCCATCTGATCGGAATTTCTTTGCAACAGACCCACGACTCCTCAATCCAGTTTGGGCCCCAGCAACCTTTTGTAGAACCCTCAGCATCGCCTGTGTCACCGCATTGTCGTTGTTTTTGTAACCTCTACCTTTGTTGGCGATAAAGTTCTCAACGTAACCCTCCTTACGGATTGGGTTTTCTCCCCATACAGTGGGCGGCTCTACAGGAGCAGCCCTACATATCCTACCCCTACCACGTCTACCTTAAGTGTTCATTGTATTCTCAGAAGTTCAAGATCTAAAGTATATTTACAGTTATCAAACAAAATTTCAAGTGTTAGTGATTTTCCCTAAGTGTTCACATTCTAGGGTTTTACAATTTATTTTAGAGTAACAAAAACGAAAGTAGGACCAGCATTAGAGTTTTCAGATTTAATTTCATGTAGAAAATTAATTTTTAAAAATATCTTGTGGCATGGTTTTCCCCAAAATACCCTTTTCAAATGTATGCATGCAAACTCTTTCAAATTTCCACAGTCCGAGTTGAGAAAACCTAAGCTCTAATACCACTAAATTTAACCTTTCCAATTCGGCCTAGACATTAGACCGTAATTTGGAAGACTACTATAACACCCCTAACTCGTGTCCTTCGCCGGAACAGGGTTACAAAGCATTACCAGAGTTTTCAGAATATTTACGAATAATTCACATCAATTACTATTCATTTACCGAAATTATTCATAACGTCCTTAAAATGGACCCTCGAAGCCTAAAACGAGTATTAGCATCGAGTCGGGACTAAATCGAGAACTCATAGAATTTTTTGTGAAATTTCAAAAATTTTCTAAGGTGCAGGGCACACACGCCCGTGTGGTCAGGGCACACGCCCGTGTCCAACCCCGTGTAAGTCTCTGACTTCCACCACACGGCCAGCCACACGCCCGTGTACTAGGCCGTGTAGTACACATGATTGAGACACACGCTTGTGTCTCTGCCTGTGTGCTTAATTTTGAGCATTCTGTTTCTCAAATTTAAAATTTAGGGGACACACAGCCTAATCACACGCCCATGTACCAGGTCGTGTGTCACACACGGTCAAGACACACGCCCGTGTGTCTACCCTTGTGGATAAAATAAATCCATTTCTAGCTTCATTTCTCACCCAAAATTTTGCCATAAACCTACATAAAAACTTACATTCAAATACCAACCAATCCAAGTATTGAATTCAAGCAATTTCTAACTTTTAATATGTTATATCATTGCATACATATATGTTTATAATCTTACCTTGATTTAATCTATACATTAAACATTATTTAATCAACCATACTTAACATATATGTATTTATGATGACATAATATTTTATAAGTACCAAAACAAATCATTACTAGCCATTTTGATGGCTAATAACATATATTTAGGCCATCTATGGTCAAGTTAACCTATACATGCCATTATACCAAAATAAGTTTACTATTTATACCAAAATAAGCTTGTGGATAGTGTGATGATGCTCCAACTGTTTACCAACCTTCGCGAGCTTCCGAGCACTATAAAGCAGAGAAAAGTAAACCTAGTAAGCATATTATGCTTAGTAAATTCATATAACTGGAATTAAACTTACCAACCCCATTTATTAAAATTAAGAATATAATAACATGTTCCCATCATCTTAGCAAAATTGCCTAAACGCATGCATTCAATCAAACATGTTAGTCAAAAAATTCTCATATACATCAAGTAAACATAAATGAGCTCATCATTCTATATTCTTTCAATACATTATTCATTTCATCCCATAATTCTCATATCATGTCAAGTAATTTGTCCGTTGAATCATTGAAATTCCGATGGATACTCAAATAGTACACTCAAGGTGTACAATTCAATAATCTGTCAATTCATATTCAGGTGCACCCATTAATACACTTAATCAGAAAGCACTCCGAGCCACATATCATGTAACAGGATTACCAGTCCAGGCTAAATCCATTCTGTAACATATGCTCAAAAGAGCTCAATTAGGATTACCAGTCCAAGCTAAATCCTAATTGAGACATATGCTCAAGAGGGATTATATCAGGATTACTCGTTCGGGCTAAATCCTATCTATAATGAGGTCAATAGGATTACTCGTCTGAACTAAATCCCATCAGCAACAAATCCAGGACCTTATTCATTCTGGGAAATCACAAATATCCATCGAAATCCAATATTCAAACGAAATTTAACCCTTTTCAAACAATTTCAAGCATGTATTCATTTCTTATATTATAACATTCAAATAATCCATATAAAAATAAATCACATTCTATACAAATATAACATTCAATTCAACATATTTACATGCTCAATTAAGTTACACGAACTTACCTTGATAATAGTTCGTACAAGAAAATGTACTAATTTGAAACTTTCTCTTTTCCTCGATCTAGCTTCGAATTTGAGTTATCCGGATCTATATAAATGAATTTAATCATTAATTTCTCACATTTCAATAATCATTTGAACTCAATTTACATCCTAGGTAAAATTACCATTTTACCCCTAAACTTTCCATAAATTTCAATTTCGTCCATAGGCTCGGAAAATGAAATCCATGCAATTTACTCATTATTTCAAGCCTAACCGAAATTTTAATATAAAATTTACAACACATGTATTCTATAAAATTCATAATTTTTCTTCAATTTTCACAATTTTATAATTTGGTCCCTAAATCATGTTTTCATAAAATTCACTTTGTAAAAGTTATTTATCTATCAACAACCTTTCATTTTCTACCATAAATTTTAAATTTTCAGCATATTAATCCATGGAATAATAATTTGATATCTTTTCAAATTAATCCCCCAAATAGATAGTTAAACTATCCCGGTTTCAAAAATATAAAAATTACTAAAAACGGGACTTGAATACTTACCGATTTAAGCCAAGAAAGTTTGTTTTCTCTTTCTTAGGTTTTCATGGAATATTTGGGGAAGAAGAAGATATAAAATGATTTTAATTTTATTTTAATTATTTCTATTTCCAATTTAGTCCTTAACCTTTTCTAATTTTTCCATTGATGATTCATCAAAAATATCTACTAACTTTTGATTAATGGTATAATTACCATATAAGGACCTCAAGTTTTGAATTCCATAGCTATTTGATCCTTCTAGCTACTAGAATCCAACTTTTGCATTTTATGCAATTTGGTCCTTTCTGTAATTAAGCACTTAATCGATAAATTTTCTTATCAGAATTTTAATATGACATTCCTATCTAAATGCAAATCATGCAAAAATAGAAAAATAAATTTTCCTTCTGGCTCAGATTTGTGATCTCGAAACTACTGTTTTGATTTCACTAAAATTGGGTTGTTACAACTACATTAGCCACCGGAATGACCCAGTAAGCTATCTGAGTTTATAAAATAGTCGTATTAAAACATTTGTTTAATTTAGAAAAAAAATTGTTAAATTTTCAGAAAAACTCATAAGTTAATAAAAACAGATTAAGTTATACATTTTCGTAAATGGTGATTTCATTTGAAACTTACCTAATTCCCAATTTATTTATTACCCAAAATTTCAGTTACAAAAGAGCAGCGGAAAGTGATATTCAATTTAGTTTTAATTAAAATAAAATAGAATTATTTAGTGCATAATCAAATCTAATTATAGGTTCATTATCCTAAATTCAAATTAAAAATCATGCATACGAAATAACCCAAAATATGAGTCCCATGCCACAATATAAATAAAATAATAAAATTATGAAATAACAAGAATTATAAAAATAAGCCTAATAATAACACTTTCATATAAATAAAATGTTTTTGAGCCCTCCGTATGCCGTGCCCACGTTCTAACCTGGTGGGATTTTTGTAATAATGAAATAAAATGGGAGTGAGCTATGGAGTTCAGTGTGAGTTCCATCACAAGAAAACCAGTGGAAACGATTATGCATATAGAAACACGACACATAGAATAACTCACAACAGCAATTTCAAAATATTGATATTTCAGATCACTCAACAGTATATATATGACATTTTAAAAATCTTAGAATTGTATGGACATGCTTTATAAATGCAATATAGTTTCGGTTTAACAGAAAATGTCCTACCCCACCGCTACACACCATAATGGAACTTCCCCTGAACTTCAACCACCTACACATTGAGTTGTGGTTTTAACCATCAATGGTTTGCAGATACACTACTAATGGTCGTGGACACAACAAAAACACCACAGATGGAATCTACCTATGGTTGTGGATACACAACAAAACATCGTAGATGAAATCTACCTATGGCTATGGGTACACAACAAAATAATGCAGATAAAATCTGTCGTTGGCTGTGGCTGCACAACCTGTTTACAAGTAATAGTTGTCAATGGGTTGTGGATGCACAGCATATTTGCATTTAATAAGAAAACACTATTGATGGCTGTGAGTGCACAACAAATTTTGTAGATAAACTGCCAATACTTCCTCCTTACATATCATCCCACCCTATACAATGTAATAAGGCATGTTCGAAACAGATAAATACGGTGGCATTTAATATGCTTTTAACAAAACAATACGGTAGCAATCAATATGCTTATAATAGTTCGATACGATGACAAATAATATGCTTATCACAGATCAACTCAGTAGCAAAAGACATGCTTATCATGTGTTTGGTTTAATGGTAACATAAGGCATGCTGAACATTTAATCAGTAACACAAACGTAATAGGCATATATTGTTCTCATATCATGCATATACAATAATAATTCAGTCATTTAAATCACGCATTCCAGAACTCATACTATCAGGGGTTCAATTGAAAGTAATATAACTCTAAAATAGTTTGAGGACTATTAAGATACTAAACTAATCAAATCATAAAATTTTGGGCAAAATTGTAAAACAGGGGGCTTATGGCCGTATGGGATGCTATAGATCTATGAAGGGGTTACATGGTCATGTAACATATTGTGGCTGTGTGGAAATAGAAAAATTAAGTTATAGATGAGACATGGCCGTGTGACAGGCTATATGGAAGGATCTTGTCTGTGTGATGTTCGAACTAGTCAGAGTTTCAGAGGCACATGGCCGTATGGTTCACACACCTATGTGGCAGATTCTGTGGCATTAATTCTAGGCACGATTTGCCCCGATTCACTTGTAAGAGATCTCACACTTGTCACTAAAAGCTTGAACGACATCCCTTGCGCTCAAATCTTATCCGCTGCACCTAAAATAGGTCATTCAAATGACATATTCACACGAATTAACATTTGATTTCAAGATTCGTCAAGATTATTGAAAAATTAGATAAAAAGTTGAAAAAGATCATTTAATCGATCGCAAGATTATCATTAGACAGAAATTTTATAGAGATTTGAGATCAAACATCGGGATTGAGACATGCGTACCAATTCTTGGCAAAGGTTAAGAATGTTACTAATGGCAATTACGAATCTAATTGAAAAACGACATGAATTAAGAATAGATTTTGATTCGGGAAGCAAAAATAATTTCAACAATATAGAAAAATATTTTGCAAAGAAGAAGATGGAAAAGAAAAGGGAGAAGAAATAGGGATAAGAGAGAAAAAATTCTAATTGGAATGGAAAAATAAACATAATCTTAGTGTAATTAGGGAAAGAGGGACTAAATACCTAGGGTTTTCAAACTTTAAAGGGGCTGCATTGTAATTTTCCCTTGCTGCCGAAAATAAAAGGGAATAGAGTAGGGTGGCTCGAACCTAGTTTAGGCAGGGTAAAGGATAAATGCTTAACCATTAGGCTACTACCTATTTCTTGTTAGGTTTTTACTCTCAATAATATTTAGTGTGATTTTCATCCTAATTTGCTGAAAGTAAAAATGAAAGAAATGGAAAAGGAATGGCTTGAACCTAGGATATCTAAAGAGTGAACTAACCACTTTACCATCAAGCATATTTATTTTCTTGGTTACTTATTTCAATTAACCCCCTATTTTTATGGGCGTGACAAAGACAATTTAACAAACAAATTATAAAAGGAGAGTAATGCAATGAGAGAAATCAAATACACGATATTTGTTAACATAGTTCAAATTCAATAATCCTATTTTGCAGAGCCTAGCTTAGCGAATGATTTTATTCAACAATCGTCCTAAACACCTATTGGCTAAAGCACAATCTACTCTTACAATAGTGTAGCCCCAACAATGAGCCATTTGTTACAATCACTCACCCCAAACTACCTCACTTACAACAATGTTCACTCTCCAACAAAATGCCTAACATAAGAGTGCAAAAAGATAAACAAATAACCAACAAAAAACACTCCAAGCTAACCAACATGTGTGAAAATACAACCTATTTATAGGCTGATGCAAGAGCTCTTCAACAACTTTTTGATAAGCATAAAACTCTAAGTTAAAAGCTGAAATTATCTCTTGAATTATCTCTAATAATTATCCCATAAGTTCCTTTATATCCAACGAAATTTAAATAATCTTAACCTCCAAGTAAGATAAGTGAAAGGATAAGGATAATACTTAAGATAGGATTGTCTATCATTCCTCCTTCAATCCTTCAAAAATCACTCAACAACTTTGTATAACAATTAAAGACATAGCTTGATGATCATTTGATAATTGAGAAACATACCATAGAGAACAATGTCAAAAATGCCAACATTAAATTGCATATAGGCTCTACTAAACAGATGTTCAAATTGTTATCCCAAAAGTCTGTTTAACAAAATACTTAATCAAGAAATAAAACAGTGTTGCAATAGGAAATTTAAGTGTCCGAACAAAGTGTAGCTTCAATGCTTTGGAAAACTTAGGTCTCAACACTTACTTCTATTATATTAGATTTATTATTATGAATATCATTTAATATATTAAATTATATTTTTAAATATAAAGTCAACATATTCTAAGTCAATTTACACATTTAACAACAAATTTATTCCATTTGCAAATCTAATTTAGTTTTACACACTTTCATAATTTTTTGATATAATTAATATGTATCACCCCAAACTCGGCCTAAACGTTATGGCCGAATTTGGAGAAGTTACATCAACTTGTTTGAAAAACTAAAATCTATCTTAGAAATTGTGTGATCTGAAACCTTAATTTAGCTAAGCTCATACGAGTTTCAGGAAATTCTCAAGTTTGAAAACACCTATTTCACAGCATGATCTCTTAAACATTTACTTATAAAAACAGCGTAAACTTTCAGAAATTTCACTCTAACTTTAGTAATCACGTGATTTGAAATGTTTTTTAGAAAAACTCACACGCAAAACTTACTCGTTATATGGAAAAGCATTTAGTTTGATAATTAATTTTGCAGCGGATATTTTCAAAGTTTTTTAGTTTTGAAAATTGAATTTCAATTTGTCAAATTCGTATGATTTTGCAGTTTTACATTTAAGAATGCACAAAAACCAACAAATAGGTAGAAAAACCCAAAAACAAAACCAAATCTAAAAACTTAGTCCAAAAATCAAAAGTCTAGAAATCTTAATTGAAATAATTCGAACCATTTTACGAGGAAAACAAATTTGAGCTCTTACACGTCGTTCGGTCCTAAACTTGTTGGTTACTAAGAGGATAACAAACAAAGAATGAGCTTTACGAGCTCAGTGTGTAAGACATCCCAAGTAACAAATCAGATATACATAAATAAATAGATACGTTTTCAGATATAGGTTTAAACATATTCTCATATACAAATTCATATGTATTTTCATAATCAGATACAGATGCTTACTCAGATTCAGATACAAATGCAAACACGAATTTAGATATAGATGCAGTCACAGAACCTACCCCCATCCGCTACACACCAACTCTGTCCAACCAATCACACCAATTAGGACTATAAGAGTCCATCCATCCAATCACACCGGATCATGGTCGTATGCCACTCATAAAGGTGCATCTGAGTTGCCAAACATATATTGCGGTTTAACTGCCAAAATTGTAGTAATACTACCGGAATACACTTCCTCCATCACATATCAAACCCATCCCGATGCACATGCATAAGTAAACTAACATATATTTCATAAACAGATGTCATGCATACTATTCATACATAATCATGCTTTCAGAGTTATCAGAACACAAATCGTACATATATTTTTCACATACCTTACCTATATCACGTACATACACAAATCAACAGATGTTACATTTCAAGTCTTATTTAAGTCAAACGGACCCCACAGAAGATCTAATAACGAACTTTGGAGTCAAATGGCCTAAGTGAAGATTTATGAAAAATAGGCCCACATGGCCCAGCTTGCCAGCCCATATGGCCTACACGACCTCACACATGCCCGTGTGGCCCACATGGCCCAATTAACCCAACCCATGTGACGTCAAAAGTGGGTTTTTCAGCATTGCATCGTTCGTGTTTTTTGTATTTTCCGTTTTACACCTAGTCATTTTTTTGTGCTGGCTCAACAATTGCAATTCCAAAACCCAAATAGTAAAGACAGTTCTAATGCCATTAATCTTCTGACGACAAAACGCTTGCTTCACGAACTTTTCCAAAATTCCTCAAAATGTGCAAATGATGCCACAATAATGAATTATGAATAGCACCATAGAGTAAAGTAACAATGAAGAGTCAATGAAACACAGATGAATAAAAAACATTTTGAGGAAGAGCAAGGAATAAACGACAAAAAATTATCTCCTTCTCTTTACTGTAGCAAATCAAAAGAAAGAAAGAAAAGAGAAAAAAACCAACGTGAAACAAAATTGGGAATATTGGAACGACAAAGTGGAGGAGTGGAAGAGAGATTTTTTTTGGAAACTAATTTTCAAAAACTACCCACACCCTCAACTAAATCTGATAACTAACCACATATCACATTTGTCAGAATTCAAATTCAATCCAATTCAAGCACATGGGCGGCACAATAGAGAATAAAAAAAATTATTTCTCGTTTGCATGCGCCGAGATTCGAACATAGGACCAAAAAGTAAGTTGAAACCTTATCACTGAACCAACAAGCTCATTTTATCACCAATTAAGTGAAAATAATATATAAGTTCAAAGATAGGGGTTGGGATAAAATTAACAAAAACTCAAGGGAAAAAATTCGAATCCAAAATCTCACATACACAAGCACAAAACCTATCTACTGAACCGGACTAACTCACTTGATAAAATTTTCACAATCATAACTCAAAACTAAGACGTGGCCACTCTTGATTTCACTAACCTAATTTCTTTTAATCCAGTCTTTAAGATGTGACATAATATTTTAAAATTTTGTTTTATATTTCATAATCATTCATTTAGGTCATGCATTTCAAATTTTAGGTAATTAAAAATGTCTTACTTTTTACTTTAGGGTGAAAAACATTTATCTTTTAAATATATAAAAATCAATACAATATTTTATATATCAAGTTACAGATTTATATATATTATAAATATTAGTAAATTAATAAAATTATAAAAAATATATGTTACAAGTGGGTCCCTAGTAAGCCAGTGTCTATGGGTTTATGTGAGGGAAAGGCGAAAACGCGTCTTGCGGCTTGCATCATTCATTGGGCAATTTACCAAAAAATACCCTAAAATTACAAAATTTACCGAAAAGGGCCTGGTGAGACAAAAATTACGGAAAAGGGCCGAATCCCCCAAAAACGCGGCCACGTAGGCGCGTTTTTGGGGGAAACGGACCAAAGGCGCGCCCTGCTGGACGCGTTTTTGTCCATGTCAGCCAAAAACGCGCCTAGGTGGACGCGTTTTCTTGGCGACGGACAAAAACGCGCCCCAAGCAGGCGAACCGCACTCCATCACGGAGGAATCTGATTCCCTGCCCAAGATTCCACAACCCCCGCCGGAAGCCAGAAGAAGGAGGAATCCAGCGCGTAACCGTCGACCGCCCTCGTGTGGCACTGGTTCCCACCCCATCATCGACTAAAAATTTTAATTAAGTTTTTTTGTAATTAATTTTTAATATATTTAATAAAAGTTGAGTTTAACTTTTTTCCTTATCATTTAATTTTTTTAATTATTTTAATAAAATTTGAGTTAATATAGAATTGGTTTTTTGTAATTAATTTTTAATATATTTAATAAAAGTTGAGTTTAAATTTTTTTCCTTATCATTTAATTTTTTTAATTATTTTAATTATTTTAATAAAATTTGACAAAATAGAATTGGTTTTTTTGTAATTAATTTTTAATATATTTAATAAAAGTTGAGTTTAACTTTTTTCCTTATCATTTAATTTTTTAATTATTTTAATTATTTTAATAAAATAAAAGTTATTGTACAAAAGTTCACCGTTTTCCTCCGAAAAAATAGATATTAAATAACCGCCATGAGACAAAACACCTAAGAACATGGTCAACTATTCCGACTTGGACACGAGCGAGATGTATGCCCCGGTTCCTACACCATCCGCATACAATGACTTTGGTTGCTTGTTTCTGGATATCCATATTGTTGCGTATTCTAGACGAGCAAGGTCGACCTTTGGTTTGCGCCTCAATTGTCTATCCGCAAATGCCTTATACGGTGCAAGCGATACCAAGGGCCACTTACGTTCATCCGGGATCGGTGGGAATACGTGTCTCCAAACGTTGTACATGTTTTCTAATTTATACACTTCGTCGACATATCTCATTGGATCAAGACGGAGATTCTGACAAGCCGCAAGTACATGGGCGCATGGGTAATGAAGTGCATCAAATTTCCCGATCGCGCAGTCCTATTTTGTCAAGTGTACACGATAATAGCCGCCAACAATACCTTCGTTCGGTCTGTCAAACTCCGTGACACGAAACCATAGACTGTAGCGATCGTGACACACTGTGTGCATGGTGTTCGCCCGTGCCTTCCCACGGTTGATTTCTTGCAAGACCTTCGGGTTCCATACATGGCCTCCTTCCATCGCCTCTCTATAACTCATTTGCTCTCTTCTTGAAATAGTGCCGCTAACTGAAAATATGTCTCTCGCACAACTGATGTAATCGGCAGATGACGGGTTCCTTTCAGAATAGAATTTATGCATTTGGCAAGGTTTGTGGTCATATGCCCATATCGTAGGCCGCCATCATATGCTTGTGTCCACTGTTCGAAAGGAATATTGCACAGGTAGCTTGCGCCTTCGGCATTATCTGAGCGCAAACTGGCCAGCATCTCCTGAAAACGGTCTTTATTGATCTCATACCCTGCCAATATAGGTTGATAGCGACTATTACATACCACTCTTTAATTGCGAATAAATTGAATTTTTCAATAGATTTTTAGTATTAATAGATATTTCATACCCATATCGATCACTTGCCGTTTCTGTCTTTTAGATTGATGTTGCCCATAGTAGTTGGATGCGACATGCCTCAGGCAATATCGATGGTGTGTGCGATGCCACATGCTTCCCTGGCGTTCTATTGCCGAAAGTATTCCAGGGCCCCGATCCGATATAACGCATATGTCAGGTTGGGGGCAAACGTGCCTCCTTAACCTAGATAGGAAGAAGTCCCAATCATCAGCTGACTCCCCCGGTGTTATTGCAAACGCAATCAGAAGGATTCTCCCACATCCGTCTTGTGCCACAACTAGCAATAGCCGATGCGTATATCTACCATACATAAAGGTACCGTCAATTTGTACCAATGGCTTACAGTATTTAAAGGCATCTCGGCATTGCTTAAATGTCCAGAACAGACGCTTGAACACTGCGCATCCATGGAGGAGACGATCGCTGTAGTACGCAGGTTCCGTTTCAAGGTCTGTCATGCTGCCTCGGACATATCTCTCCAGCACCTGACACCACTGCCACACTTCATTATATGAAGTGTCCCACCCACCGTGTAACTTTTCTAACGCCTTCTGCTTGGCTATCCAAGCCTTTCTGTAAGAGGGCGTTTACCCCAATTGGCTACGAATACTGCCAATTAAGGTCGGCACCGTAGTCTTTGGATCGGCCTTCAACATCGGGATTATTATGTCAGCCAACATGTCTGAATCCATCCTCGGATGATCTTGTGTTACACCTATCAATGAAGTACGTTAAACAATGCAACATTACATATTATTATCAAGTATTCAAAATCATCGAACACATAGTGGTATCAGCATTCAAGACATGCATGTCGACCTTTGTACTTTTTTTATCTCCCACAACCCTGTCCTTTTCTTCAACGACGCGATGATTTTCCATTGGCATGTGCCATCTTGCACTGCACACTTCGCCTCGAACTTATCGAGCTTCGATTTAACCACCTTGTAGTTAACCCCGTTCTTAATGCTGTACTGTTTCAATGCACCAAGAAAAGTATTCTTGTTGGAAAACTGGTTACCAACTTCTAATTCGTTGGAATCCAACGAAGAATCTGTACGGTCACGCGTCCGGTGTGTTAGTTCAGGAAACTCCAATGTATCATCTTGAGATAGATCGACATTATGCATGTGGGCTGGAGGCGAGTACGCCCTGAATAGCGGATCTTCTTCTTCTTCGCCCGTCGAACCGCCTCAACGCCTTCAGTACAATTGGAACAGCTCCGCTTGAGAAAATAATCCAACTTCGCGCACCGCTCGCCCGGCCTCCCGAGATGGATCCACATCGGATTCATCGTCCGACCCTCCATAACCTACAACAAATGAGGGCCCCTCGCCAATGGATGTCGTCGGGAGTACATCATCCCTCCTTAAACATCTTTCGTACAGATTCCAATCGTATGTGGATTGCCAACCACTAGAACTTGACGACGTCCCCCAATACGTATTTCTATCATCGGACATCGGCTGAAGGATATGCATGTCCCATCCACCAACCGAGTGTCGTGCAGGGGTTATGTTTTCCATACTACGACCGCACACGGGCACTTCGTGTTTGGCCTCCCACTTACAGAGTGTCACTGGGGTCGTGTATTCCCCGAACGGCAAAGATACATGTCGAGGTCGCAGCAAGATCACTTAGAGATGAAAATTCTACATATACCTCCATATAGGGTGATCCACTGGCAAGATGAGTCTCCACCATTGCCTCAAAGCCCCGAGCACCTTTGATGTCGAATGACTCATATCTCACTGGATCAACCGAAGCGCAAAACCTATACTTAATACACTGAACTTTCATTGGCGTTGTTCCAAATATTTTACGCCTAATTCTTTTGCGAAGTTCTACCAAATCGATGTTCTGATTAAAACTCAATTGCGCTGTGTTCTCCGATAAGAAAACAATGCCATTTTCGATGTCACGAACTTCACCGTCGTAGTAAATAACAGCATTAATACGTTCACTCATTTTCAATTTTTTTCCCTTTGCCTCAATTTCCCTTTCTGCCAACTGAGAATGAAATTTCACTGATTTATAGCCTAATTTTGCCGGACACTACCGTAGCAAAAGCGCTGGCCCACGCGGGAGCTTTTTCATGACGCATGCCGACAAAGCACCTCTGCCGGAAGCGTTTTTTGGCCATCGCTTGTTCGTAAACGCCTCTCAAAATTATTTTACCGGAGACTCATCAGAGCAAAAACGCGCCCACGCCGGGCGTTTTTTCAAGACGCACGCTGTTTTTGGCCACTGTTTGTTCAAAAACGTCTCCTCAAAATTATTTTGCCAGAGACTAGTGTAGCAAAAACGCGTCCACGATAGAGCGTTTTTCAGTATGCATGCTGTTTTTGGCCACTGTTTGTTCAGAAACGTCTCCTCAAAATTATTTTGCCAGAGAATATTGGGCCAAAAACTTCAACAGAACAATGAAGGACAAAAATGCGGCCAGCTAGGCGCGCTTTTTGGGGAACGGACCAAGCGCGCCTGCCGACGGCGCGTTTTTGTCCACGCCAAGAAAACGCGCTTCACCAAGGCGCGCTTTTGGTGGCGTGGACAAAAACGCCAGCCAAAGCAGGCGCGCTTTGTCCGCTTTCCCCAAAAACGCGCCTAGCTGGCCGCGTTTTTTGGGGATTCGGCCCTTTTCCGTAATTTTTGTCTCACCCGGCCCTTTTCGGTAAATTTAGTAATTTTAGGGTATTTTTTGATAATTTGCCCTCATTCATTGGCTATTTTTACAAGAAAAATCAGATTGTTTCTACAAACTATTACCGTATTACGTCCAATACTAAATGAATTACTTGCGAGAAGAAATCAGTGCAAAGAGGGAAAAAGAAAGTCGTGGTTATGCACAATTATTTAATAATGGAGCATGTTCGGCTACTTTCCAATCCAACACAAGGATTTTGATTAATTATATATTTCTTTTCAGGAAATTAATTATAGTGATGTGCCATCATTTCAATTTTTGTCTACTCACCGACCTGGTTTAAAAAGTGTCAAATTCCGTATTGGGTCATCAAAATCAAGCATTTGCAAGTCGGTGCACAACAATCTCACACACTTGGAAGACGCTTATAGGTAAGTTTACTCAAACAAAGTCTTCAACTCAATTATTTTTTCATTTTCGTCTTTTTTGCCCTTTTCCATCGTTTTCATTTTTAGTTAAATTGTTGTTGTTTTTTTTTTTTTTTTACAAGAAAGTTGACTAGATTCATGTGTCGAGTTACATGGTACTTCTTTAAAAATTATTAATACTTTTTTATAAAGTTGATAAAACTTTTTTAAAAAAATTATCCAAATCAATACATGTAAATTATTACATTAACAGGTGATAAAAAAATAGGACCAAAATAATAAAAAATAAATTTTGAAAGTTAAATTTGTTGTTATAATTTTCTTAAAGTTAAGTAATTGGTTATAATTTTAAGGAAATTTTTAATTTTGACTAATAAATAATAATAATAATAATAATAATAATAATAATAATAATAATAATAATAATAAGAGTAGTTATTTAATATTCGCACCATTAAAACAATTTTTTATTTTATTATAATCATGATTCATGCCAAATGCTAGATTATTTAAATAGTGAAATTTTATTGATTGAAAAGCATTTTGCAAGAATCATGATTATAATAAAAAAAATTATAATAAATCATTACTCTTATTAATAAATAATTACTATTATAAAAATGATAAAATAATTTTTTTAACCTTCAATGTTTATTTTTTTATTAATTCGGTCCTTATTTTTTAAAAGTACATAAATAATTATAAAATTGTTTAATTATTAATTTGTTTTTTTCATATTTTCAATAAAAATATAAAAAAATTGTGAAAACCTAAAAACTCTCTAAAAATATTCATTTTAAATAGTTTTAAAATTATAAAATTTCCAAACTTTTAAAACATGTGTCTCTATTTTGATTTGATATGGGATCGAATAAATAGCTCAAAATTTAGAGAGAATTTTTTGAAATTTTGAAATTTTGAAAATTTTATATTTTTTAAAATTATTTAAAATGAAACTTTTCAATTTATTTTTATTTTTTAATTTTAAAGAGTTTTTAATTTTCACATTTTGTTTTATATTTTTATTGGAAACATGAAAAAACTTTTAATTTTTAAATCATCTTTTGTAATTGTTTATGTACTCGTAAAGAGTAGGGGCTAATTTAGAAAAAGAAAAAAGAATTATAAATATAAAGAACTAAAAGAGTTATTTCAATAATTCAGCAAAAATTGAATGAGGAACTAAAATTCTCAAATAAAAAAGATATAAAAACTTAATGTTTTAAAATTAAAGTATAGTTAAAAATTGGTGGAAGGTTAGGCAGGCGGTTGTGACTCTGCATGATTATTTGAAAACGAAAGAAATCCATTCAAAAATCATATTATCATACATGAACGAATTATGAGATAGTTAGAAGACTTGTTAATTAGAACTGCTTGCTTTTTATCATTTTTTGATAAAAACATTAAAAAAATTATGGAGTAACTAAAAAATGCTCTGATTGCTGACTTTTAATCTAAGGTATATAATAAAATTGAAAGGGATGGCTAATTATTGCAAAGGCAATAAGGGAGAATGAGTGAATTTAAAGTACAGCATCTAATATTGGATTGCTGATTAACATACAAACATTAGGTCCAATTTTACAACCATATGATAATGACTTTGATTACCATATATTTCAATTTTCAATTAATTCTTGGTCCAGCATGCATGTGATTATCTCTTCTGAAATTAAGCACCACTTGTTCTCTTCTCATCTCATCTTCTTTTTCTTTTTCCTTTTTTGGTTTTCCATTACTTGATATCTAAATTGGTATTTTTTTCAAAATATCAAACTTACCTCTCAATGTTTATAATTTTTATCAATTCGACCCTTATTCTTTTTTTTAGTTAAATTTAGCTCTCAACCATTCAAAAAGAGTTGGATTGCTTTCTTTTAACTAAAATACTGCCTAAAACATTAAATTCTTAAAAATGGTAGCCCATATGACTATCCACATGTACTTCATGCTTTTTTTTTATAATTTTCTTTTAGATTTTTGAATATTTTTATAATTTTTAAGTCATGTTAGCATGAAGTACACGTGGATTGCCATCATAGGTTGCCATGCAAGCATTATTAAAAAAATAATATTATAGTCGACATTTCTGTTAAAAATAATTTTACTTTTGTTTGGAAAGACAAATAATCAAATTTAGCTCCAAATTGCAAAAAAGATTTAAACTTTCATTTCTCTTAAAAAAACTATTTGACTTTCTTTTTTTTTTTTTTTGAAAGAATAATAGTTAAATTTAACTCCAAATTGACAAAAACATGTAAACATTGAAGACTAAATTTAGTATTAAGTAATTTTTTTTCTAATTAAAAATAGAGAAAGTTATTGTCTAAGTTTTGAATTCAAGATCTGATATCAATAAAGATTTAAATAACGTAATAATTAAGAAAGAAGATTAGAAGCTTGCTGTCTTGGGTGAGCAATAATTAATTTAAATGCTTATATGTTAAGGATAAATAAAATTCAGAAGTCCATGTTAAATGCGATGTTTAATGTTGTTTCTCTTTTTGAATCTCATGTGTTGGTCTAATGATCATTATTTTAAGTGTGATTTAAGTTTGAGTTGAACTAGTCGCATTGTTCTTGAGATTTTACCCTTTTATAATTCACCTAAAAAATAATATTATTCCTTTTTAGGAGAGTCGACATATTTGTTATGTTATAAAAAATTCCATCTAAATTTAAAAAAAAAAAAGGAAAATGGTGAAGTGCATAAATATGAAGTGTCTTAGAGGAAATCAAATTTTTTAAATTTGAAAATGAAAATCTTTTGCTAATGGTATGTAATTGGTAAAAGGAGTTAACAGGTAAGTTTTTATTATTAATTTGTAATTAAAATAATTATTTATTCAAATAAAAAATAAAACCATGTTATTACAATGATGTTGGTAATTTCTACAAGATATCACATACGACCTTCAAATATTTGACCAATCAATTATTATTATTTTTGAACAATTTAATTATAAGTTTTGATTATATCTGCTTTTCTTGATACTAGAATTACTCCTAGTCCCTCCCTAATTCAAAAATAGGAGAATAATGTGTTTCAATGCACTCAAACCCACTTTCTCCTGCACTGACAACAATATTTATGTCAATTGAGTTAAGACTCAATCGAAATGCCAACCAATTATTATTCTTTAAGAATAATTGTATAAAATAATTGATTATAAATTTAATTCTGAATTTCATTTACTTACTTTACAAAAATCGAGAAATTATTATTTTTTAAATTATAATAATTTAGTCTTTGTAGAGAATAATTCAATTATTGGTAAGCACATAAAAAATTGATTTTTGCTAATTTAAGTCTAAAACTATTAATTTTTATTAATTCTTTGCATATAAAGTATTGAATTGTGAATTTAATAAAAATGCTCATAAAAATATTGATTCAAGAGAAGTATTTTTTAACTAAGGCATTCATATTTTCTCCTTTCCAGGTCCCTTCTGGTATAGTTGGGTGAGAAGAGGCTTTCGAAAGTCAAAATAATAAATGAAGAGACAACTAATATTTCTTTTGCATATTATTATCATATTATGCAGCCATTCCTTCAAGTTCAAGATTATATGCATAAAGACAAAAAAATAAAAAATAAAAGATTATCCATGACCCCATCCATTTAAAACTTATCGCAGAAACAATAAGTACAAATATACTCCAATGCCGTAGTGAATCAAATTAATGAAGTTTTACAAGTTTCCTTTCTTCTTTCAAAATTAATACAACAAATTAGAGGCAATGAACAAGGTTCAACTACGGCTTTCACCAACTAGCTCAAACGTTGGGCCTCTATTCATCCTTATGCCCCACTTGGTTGGTCACTAAATTTTTTTAGATTAAAGTTGTGTATTTACTTAAAATAATAAATACGTTGGAAGTGCTAGACTGTAGTCGTTATTATGGTTTTACATTGTGAAAAACTGTGCAAACAAAATAATAATAACACTAAGGTTTGTTTACGCAGTTCAGCTTCCCTACGTCTGTGAAGCCTAGTTCATGAGTAATTCCACTATCTTTTATCACAAATACAACAAGTTATTCACACTCTATTACTCCTCAAGTATAAAGATCTCACCTTTTTATCTAAAGGCTAGAACACTCACCTCCAAATCCTCTCCTTGAGAACTTGGCTTGTAAACACTCGACAACGTTTACAATTTAGTTTGCACTCTTTCACAAAAACAGTTCCTAGAATGCACTCAATTAGCTCTCTTACAAAACCTAGACAAGCCTCAAAGCATATATTCAATTTCCACTTGCTAACATGTAATCTAAGTGAATAGAAAGTAACACCTTAAAAACAACTATTACGATACCGATGTTTGCATGTTGTTGCTGGCTATAATAAACTTTGTGTCCATTCATGAAATATGTTAATAATGTGAAATTCATTAATTTTGTTTGTCAGATATTCGTTTTGTTGAATTTGAACGAAGTTACTACAAGTTATAAAAATAGAGATGAACACAAAAAATCATTCACAAAATTCAAAATCTTTATGCGTTTGCATGCCCTTGCTCAAAGAGTAATCCATTGTAAAATCAATAAGTATAAGTTATGTTTTAAGTTTAACTCACTCACCGTGTTGTAACCTCACTCCTATAGTTTGAACTAGATCACTTTCCTTCTAAGTCTTTTCCCCTAAAAGCTTAGATGTAAACTAATACACAATCCAATTTACTTACCCAATTTTGTACTATAAATCAATTCCTCAATTAACAAATAAAATGCTCTCTTTCTCTCATATATAATAACTTAATCTAGTCATTTATTAATAAGCATAAAGTGAACTGTTAAATTATAATCAATGAGAACAACTAATCCTACAAAAATAGCTTCCAAATACATCTTCAATAAGGAGCAAAACTGTAGTGACTCGAATTCCAGTGGTGTCAAAAAAACATTGAAACACCTCAAACCCGGCCCACGAGCCTTGACCAGATTTGGTATGTTCCTAAAGTAAACCGGTTTCAAAATTCTTGGTTACTTAGAGAAAAACTTGTGTGATTTTAAAAAAAATAATTGTTTTGGGTTGGGCTTGAGTTGAAAACAAATTTAACTTATGTTGGAACCCATTTATTTATGGTGACAAAACGTTTGGGCTTTGTTTTGAATAAATATACTTTAAACTTTAATAAATAAAAATAAAATAAAGTAATCCAACTATGGCCTTATGGCCTTATTACATCAAATAATTCCCAAACTTAAAATTAAAGTACTTAGTAAAAATAAAAATCCCAAATAATAAGATTTCTCCTTGCTATGCATGGCCACCTTTAGCTCCTGCCGACCCGGTCCATTATTGCTCATCACCAAAAAATATTCCCAACGGGTGAGTCAAACAGACTCAATGTGTAACCAAAGACTAAATCATAATAGAATCAGGCATAACAAATATTACACATTCATATCATAGCATACAAATTATGATGCATTCCCAAACCCAAACCTAATTGTCCATCCGCTACACACCCCCGTACCTGCCAAACACACCGTGGGGACTACTAAGTCGACCCTCCTTCCGCTACACACCAATTTGCGGGCTTAAAGCTCGCATCCGTGGTTTTAGGAAACCACTTTTCGGATTCTCGTGGTCTTAGATCACCACTTTTCAGATTCGTGGTCGTAAGTCACCACTTTTCGATTCATCGTGATCTTAAATCACCACTTTTCACTTCCCTTTCAATATACAACCAAATGCCCCATAAACATGCATAATATACCATAGTTCAAATTCTTATCATATTCTCGTGTTACGAATAACATTTTTCATATTCCTAGTAGAAGTAGGAAACGTACCTGAGTACTTAGTACCATATCATGGTACTTTAGCCATGCTCATATTTCTATTAACATATATTTTATTATATGCAACCATAATTCATATTACAAAGATAGTGTGGAGTACACACCTGATTCGCTTAATGAAGTCCTTGAAATCCCGAAGAACTGATCTACTGATTTAGATCTTAATCCCTATATTCGGTCAATCATTCAAACACATTAATAAACCTTTTTGGTCTTAAAACCAAATCCTAGTAGGATTTATACACTTACCTTGGTGTCGATTTCCTTTTTGGTTCAAATCCCGAAAACCTTGCCTTATAAGTCTGTCGAAAATCCTATAAGCACATGTTAGATTGATTTCTAACACTTAATCATCTTTAAATGGCCTATAGCCGAATATTCATACGACTTACCTTGAGTCTTAGAAATCCCGAAACTTCGTTGTACTTCTCCTTGTAGTCGACAACTACTAAATCTCGAAGAAAGCCTTCCAAATTTCGGCCATGGAATTCTAAAGGAGTTAGATTCCTATATTTCGGCTAAAGAGAGATTGAAAATCAAATAATAGCTGATCTTACCTTTTTGAATGAAATCGGCAACACCCTTCTCATCACAACAAAGATTCGGCTTTGGCGGAAATTTCTCGCTTGGTTGGATTGTGTTTTTGGTTTTAAATAAAAGAGAGGGGAGGCTAGGGAATTCGGCTAGAAAAGAAAAGAGAAGAGGAGAGAACCCTAAGAATTTCGGCAGAGCAGAGAAAAAAAGAAAACTGATGAGTATCCCTCCTTCCTTCCTTTTATAGACGAAATTATCAGCTAAGGAGTCCCTTACTTGGCCACTACTCTTCAATTTGATAGCTTTATCCTTTTAATTATCATAAATAAAAGAGTTTAATCCAACATTTATCTCTTCAAAATAATCCAATTTAAAAATCCTTTATTTATCACCTTTTTAATCGAATATTTATGAAAATAAAACACCTCCTTTCTAGAAGCATGTGCCGTCCACCTTAGTCTTCTGGAAGCAAAAATAAAACCTCCTTTATTTGCTTCCCAAGTGACTCGAACTCAGGCCCATTCCTCTTGCATATGGCGCCATTTCCATAGGCCCTAAGTGACATCTTTAGGCCACTTTTCCAAGCCTGTTTGTGTGTCAAATTTCACAAACTTTTTCTTTTAAGGCCACCTTGCCTTAATTTCCCCTTTTAAACCTTAAAACTCGTCATTTCTAGGTCATTTCTAAGTTTTCAAAAATTTTCGTTCGGCTCTGTAAACTTGACATTTCCTTACATTTCCAAGTTTCCAGAAATGTTCACTTTCCTTTTTTGAATCATTTCTAAATCATTTTCCTAGTTTCCATAAATGTTCACTTTCCTCTTTATTCCTTTACATTTCCAAGACGTTTCCCTACATTTCCAAGACAAGACATTTCCTTACATTTTCTTGCATTTCCTTACATTTCCATACATTTCCTCACATTTCCATACATTTCCTTACATTTCCTTACATTTCCATACATTTCCATACATTTCCTTACATTTCCTTACATTTCCATACATTTCCTTATTTCTAGAATTCACATAACACATTCATAATTCATAAAACATGCCATTTTACCACATGGTTCCTTGTGTTATGCTTCACACTTGAGTTTCTTTTAAAGCCTCATTTACCTAGCTCCCTTTTACTTAAAACCAATAATTTTCCAAAGCTTTCTTCTTCCATCCTAGAATTCTAAAAACCCTTAATACACTTCCAACACTGCCAAAACCTCCTAACTCATGAATTAGGCACGAACGCATAACCCCTAATCTAGGATGTTACAAACATGGTTTTTGAACCTCATTTCCGTAAACCGAGTCCATAAGGATGAAAAATAAAGATTGAGAAAGTTAATATGAAAATATATTGAAATTCGATTTAGTAATTTATTGAGAAATTGGCTAAGTAAAGCTCAGGGAAATTGTAAAAGTTCAATTGCTATTGAATTTTAATTAAGAAAAGGCTTGATGACTTAGATAGCAATTAACAAAAGGATACAATGGTAATTTAGCCATTATTTAACATGGTTTAGTGGCTGAGAATGTTGATTTCCTCTTTGTTTCATTAATGGTTGATTAATTATAATAAAGTTTAATTTAAACTAATTAATTAATGTTAATTAAGATTTAATTAAGGTATATATATACCTTAGATAGTGGAGAGAAGATGAGATTTTATCATCTTCTTCACCGTCCAATCGAAGAAAAACAAAGAACCTCCGTTGTTGAGCTTAAAACATTTGTCCAAGCATTAAACTCAGGTAATCGAGCATTTTTCTTGTAATTTTTATAGATTTATGATCATGAGAGCTTGATTTAGCTAGCTTATGTATCAATTGTTAAGTTTTTAACTAGTTTCCATTGTAGAGAAATTGATGAATTAGGCTTAAATTTGATAGTTATTACGCTTAAAACATGATAAGGACTAAATTGTAAAGCTGATTAAGCTTGTTAGATAACTTTGAAATTTGAGGAACTAAATTAAATAAATAAAAAAATCTATCATGAAATAATGCTACGAATAGAAATACTAGGACCCCTAACGAAAGAAAGTCAAATTGAATTTTGATCTGATGTTAGATATTGAAAGATACATATATCCCGAGTATAGGGGCTAAACTAACTAAAATGAAAAATATGTTTTGATTTGTATTTAAATGTTAGTTGGATGTGAACTGATGTTGTTTCTATTATTAAATTATTTAACGTAGCTAAAAACGACGTTGGACCATTGCAAGAGAAAAGAAAACTAAGAGTCGTTGACGAATGATAAGAGAAATTTGGTTTGTATTTCTATAATTCAAGATCATTGAATATATATAACTATATATGTTGATTGTATGATTACTATTGAGGTAAGATGATTAATTGTCTCGTGATTTGATTCGTGATTGGTGATATTGAATATCGAGAATTGGATTGAATTGAATATAATAAAAATAATCATGATATAATTGATAATGATTCATGTGATGAATTGACTAGATATGAAATGGTGTTATATGCTCTATGATATAGTTGATAATGGAAATTGGTATAAAATTATGATTTTGAATATGAATCGATATGTAATTGGACATTGAATATCATATTAACTGTTTAGGCAAAGTCAGATATAGTTGGCATGCCATAGGATAGATTTTTTACGAGTTACTTTGGTTATATCGATGAGCGTTAGGCGTATTTTACTTCGAAAATTCTGATGAGTGTTGAGCACACCTTTTACTTCAGTTATATCGATGAGAACTAGGCGCAATTTATATACTTCAGGCGTTTTGATGGGGCACTAAGTGCCAGATTGGTGTGTTGGTTGGAATATGTGTATTCGTCCCGAGTCTGAGTTAGGTTAATAGGGATTATAAAATTTGAATAGGTTAAATGATATTAGAAACAATTTGGTAGCACGAAATGAGATTTCAAATACATATATGCGATATGTGATTATTGATACCATGTGAAAGACCCTGCAAATCGGTTATACAAGTCCTGTGAGCCGATATGGAAATATGGCAAACCAACAAATTCGAATAAAAAATGAGATTTATGGGTTAACTAAATGGTATGATATGTGTTATTATTTGTTATTGATGATAGTTAAATTAATTGGTTCATATATTATGAATTGGTGGAAATGAAATGTTTGATACTTAGCAAACATTATTGTTAATAAAATGTTAATATCTTGTGTATATGACTTGAATCATGGAAGTTCCATTGAGCTTTATCGCTTAACGTATGATGTTTTTTATTCTGTGCGCAGGTGTAGGTGAGTCTCAAAGTCTCGAGAAGTAGCTCAACATTCGATCTGCTACTCTCAACTCAACAATGTTTGTATGGTTCTTTTTGTTTTCGTTAAATGACATGTGCTTAATGTTTAGTCTGCTTATAGTGTGAATGGTCATCCTAAGACTTAAATATTTATTTGAACTTAACTATAGGATTGTAAAGGCATTTCTATAGATAATATGACATTTCAAAGGTATGTTATGTAAATGATCACATAAGTATTGAAAGGTAGTGTTTTGGCCCTTTGGTATCGTAAATGAAATGTTGTATTACTTGTGGCATATATGTGTATATTTATCAAATGGTTAATTTGTAAGTTGGTTGAAGTTAGGCGATGGTTTGGTTGAAAGTTCAATTGAGGTTTTAAATGGATTTTGACAAATAGACGATCACTTCGCGATGTTGGGCTCTTAACATCGTGACGAGGGGAAATCAGTGAGTTACATTGTGACCTGGAGCCCTTGAATTCGCGATGTCAACCCGATATTTTAAAATCTTTACGTTTGAGTCCTTATTCAATCCCAAGTTACTAAAAAAGCTTTCATAAGCTCGTATACGACTCTGATATGATTATATATTATGTTGTGATAATATTTTTGAACTTAGTAATATGTATAAACTGTTAAATAGAAATGTGGTCAATTATTGTTGCCCCGGCAACGAATGTGACATATCATAGCTCGGACTCAACGATCGGGTCGGGTATCGGGTGTTACAATAACTTCAAAGATATGATTGTCATTAAAATCCTTGAAAATAAATCTCCTATTTATGGAAACTTCGATCACATTGAAAGTCTCAATCATATCCTTGCTTGGCTTAATTCTTGCTCAAATTATTGCAATAATGGGCTGCTAAAATCCTCATAAATCATCAATAAAATGTCCAAACTGTTTTGGTCAAAACATGACAACCAAATTTTAAAGTAAGTTATAATAGTTTGCCCGATGTTCCTTAAGTTGCAATTGGCATTGCATCTGGCGGTGGTAATTAGCAAGAAATAACATCTATGGACTTGATGCTACATTCAGCCACTCCACAATAAGAAGTATTGGTCACAACACATGGATTACGAATTTTGTTTGAATCGAAAATGACATGGACATTTGAAAAATTAAATAAACCTCGATGCCTACGAATTTCAATATTTATTTTAATCCAAATTAGTTTAAGTGATTGATATATTTAGTGATTAAAATGGAAACAATGAGGTTGAAGCCTCTATCATTCAACTAGAGTAAAAATGAATGTTGCCGTGTAGGTCAACTTTCATATTTTATTAATAATCTCGTAAGTGATTATGGATTTGTATGTTTAATGCAACTAAATTCTATTTTTCTTTAACTTGAACACTTGCAATTCATTTGTTGTTATTGCAATGAAAATTTTGTTCTTCTTTCAATCTCATTAAGAAGTTTAAGTTTTTTTTTTTTTAAGAAGCAAGTAGATTGGGTTCTCTAAGTGTAGGAGATAAGCAAACAGACTAGATTTGTGTGAAAAATAAAGAAACATGATGGGTTATTTATAATGTTGTGAGTTATGGTTTCAATTTTATATTTTAAATGGAGATCACCACTCAAAGGTGTTGAGATCAGTTCAAGAAAAAAAAAAGTGATTGAAGGTTTCAAGATTCATTTAAAATATAAAAAAAAAATCGATAAGAGTAACGATTTTGTTAGGGATATTTAAGCTTGACCTAGACACCTACTCTAGATCATTTAAAATACAAAAAATAAATATTTTAAAATTAGAATATTAAACTAATTAAGTATTTAAATATACCTCTACACCCACAAATCAACCTACACTCCAATATTCCCCTTCCTCATATTAATGGGTGCAATTTTTTTTTAAAAAAAAAATTAAACTAAAATTCCTAACAATAAATAATTAAAGTCATAATTAAAAAGAAAATACCTTACAATAAATAATTTTAAAACTAAAATACAAGAATAAAACTCCTAACTTGGTTAATTCATTGACTATTTTTTTTAAAAATTCACCAAATTATTCACTTTCAATATAGTTATATAATTATTTTAAGGTATAATATCTAACAATATAAAATATTTACATATTTTATGTTCTTTCTATAAATTATTGGTCCAATTATAATTTCATCCCTTTAGTTTATAAAAATTTAAAAGTTAATCTCTCTATTTCAATTTGTCAAAATGTGATCCTTATATTTTACAACAATTGAGAAGTTAGTCTAGTTAGGTAACATTGTTATACCTTATTACATACATTGACCTCAAATCAATAGTTCAATAAGTTATATGCAAAGAATTAATAAAAAAATCAACAGTTTGACAATTTACATGCAACCAATTAACAAAATAAAAAATAAAAATAAAAATTCTTGTGTTTTCTAACAAGTGGACTCTAACGCCCCAAAATTTTGAATGTTTACTTGTGGGATTCTATAGTAATTAAGTCTTTGTATTTGTGGTTATATGCTCTGTTTAAGTGTCCGAGGTCAGGAGTTTGAGTCATGATTTTGGGAAGTTTTGCTAGTTTAATTTTAATCAATCTTTGTTCTTGGGTTGTTGACTTCAATTTAATTCTGTGTAAATCTATGTCAAGAATGAGTCTGTTGATTCACTAGTTAAGTATTTGTCTATTCCCTAGTCCTGAGTTTGAGTCTCAATGTATGCGTTAGGTAATGTTTTTGCTTAATGCCGAAATTTTGATCGGTGGTTAATTAATTAACATTTCCTCTTCTTTTTTTTTTTTTTTTGTTTTTCCTGTTCTTCCTTCTTTTCTTTTCTTTTATTTTTCATTTCTTTCTTTTATTTTTCCTCCCTTCTTGTCCAATTGCTACTTGGTTTGCACACGGTTTGTTTGATACATTGTCAGGTAAGTGCATGTTTCCTTACTGCCTGTTAAATAGATTGTGTAATTCGCGTTAATAGAAGAACATTCATTAGACGATAGTTCATTAGTTCTGTTAGAGTTGTTTCCAACTCGATTGGTTTAAACCTTTTTTAAGCGATTATTTGGTTTCTTTTTAGGCGAGAATATCGCAAGCAACAATCCTCAGCGTAATAACTCGAGTAATCGCCATTGAATTTGTTAGTAAGTCTGGAATTGTTTAAGGTTTTGCGTCGAAACTTTTGACATAGTTTCTACGTGTAATTCAGTATCGTTGTCAATTAAATGGCTTAATTATGTAATTGGATGGTTGGTTAGGCACGAAGAGTTTTCTACGTTGCCTTTACATAGAAATTACTTCAGGTGCATACTGAAAACCCGAGATTTTACGAATTTCAAATGTCGAAAAACATGGTTGATATGCCACATGGTCGTGTGCCAGGCCGTGTGGTAGGCCGTGTGCGCCACACGACCATGTGCCAAGCCATGTGGTTGGCCGTGTAACTCATTCTCTTCCAAAAATGAGCCACACGAGCAAGGACACATGCGTGTGTAGTTAGGTTAGTGCAAGGTTCACACTGGGCCAATGAACGCGGGCGTGTGTCTAAGCCATGTAACTCACTGAGTACAAGATAAGGATCACACAGGTTAGGGACATGGATGTGTATCCAGGCCGTGTCACTCACTATTGTTTTTAGAGTCCATACGGGTCAAAGACATGGGCATGTGTTCAGGCCGTGTGACTTACTGTTTGCAATTTAGGACCACACGGGCCGATGATACGGGCGTGTGTCAAGCCATGTGAGACACAAGGATAGGCACGCGGACATGTGCCAAGTCGTATGGGATTATCCAAGTATATGGGTCAGATCCGGAATTTATCTCTGAGGCCATGAGCATTGTCCAACGCGAACGTCGACTTCTATAGTGTGCTGATGACCTGTGTTGGACTGTATGTGTTGCTATCTGATAAGTTTGAAGCTGAATTGTAAGTATATAAATGGATATTGTATATGATAACTATTGATGATGTTGATCTATATCCTCTGAATATGAATTAAGTATGAATGACTGCATGCATATTTTGACATCTGTAATTTACATTTGCATTAGGTGGAAATTGTTAAAAGGAGGAAGTGATCTATTTTGATTCAGTGGCTAGACCGCGACCTAAATGTAAACTGGTACTTTAGTGCAACTTTGATCTGGTAGCTGATCTACAACTACTCGAAAGTGCCAAACCGACATTATATGGTATGTAGGGCTAGAGTGGTTTTAAACTCCCTTATCAGTGTGTTGGGGTGGTCGGAGGTGGTGTGTAGCGGATGGGGGTAGGAATCACTATATATGTTTCTGATCTATTCTGTATCTGAACTGAACTCGTATTGCAATTCAATTGATGTGTAACACTGTACTGGAAAGTCTCTAATTCTGAATAGAACTTAAACATAGGAATTTATCGTTATACTGTACTTCTAGTTAAATCTATACGGGTTATACATTGAGTTCTCTACTCATTTCGTTGTTGGCTAAATTTCAGGTAACTCACAGTTCTAATCGGGTCGACATAGTGGGAGCTCGGTCAACCTGCTTAATCACCCCTCTTATCTATATCCTTAATAGTTTTAGTAGTTTTTTCTATTATAGCTTTTCAAGATTGTTGGTTTTTGACTAAAGTTTATAAACATTCAATTTGTCAGATGGTTTTAATTATGTTATTTAAGTTGGTTTTCCTAGCAACATTAGTGTAACTCTTTGGACTTGGCCTTGACGCCCAGGCCGGGTTTAGGGTGTTACATGGACTTAGTTCTTAATTATTGTAAGGTTAAAATATGTTGTTAGTTCCTGTACATTGAAAAAATTTTGGGATTTAGTTCTTGTATTTTAAAAGGTTAGCATTCAATCCTCCTACTTTTTCAATTTAAAAATCCTAGTCCAACTATTATTGCCGTTAGTAGTTTTTGTCAAAATTTTTCAACTTAATATGTTTATTTTCTATCAATCATATGCCACGTCATATGAGGATAGTCTAGTCATAATTCTAAGTTGATAATTTTTAATAGAAAATACTTACAATTTTAATGATTGGATTGAGATTTTCAATTTAAAAAGTATGAAGATTGAATTTTTAACTTTTAAAGTTGATGAGGGAGGTTGACTCCTTTGGAAGAAGCCTTCAGAGTGTCGTTCAACGGGCAGTCCATTTGTCCCCCAACAACCAAAGGTATTGTGACCCGGTGGGGGTTTTCTCTTCTATACTTTGTCGAGAGCCAGTACGCTGTGACTGGCTACTCGAAGGGAATAATTCATAGAGCCAAGATCCCCCTGGTTGGTGGACTTGCAAGACTCAAGGTAGAGTTATCAATATAAAGCATGTAATAATTATGGAGCTCACTTATGCGTACAGGGAGTCGAACCACCAACATGAGGCACTTAAGCCATTTTTTTGCAACCATGATATCACTTGAGCTATTGTAGGTAAGTGGTATAATTGCCTCAGGTCGGTGGTTTAATTCCTCGCATGCTCACGTGAGCTCCATAATTATATTACGCCCTATATTGACACCTCTTCCTTGAGCCTTGTAAATCTACCAACCACGGCGTTCCTAGCTGTGTGAACTAGGCCGTCTGGGCCATTGCTCACAGCATGCTCACCAAGGGACAATACCTATGTTTATTGGGGGACTAATCATTACCTGGCGAACGAAACTTCAAAGAATTTTATCGAAAGAGTCGATCCCTAAATAAAAGTACAATGACTAAATCTCAAATTTTGTTAAAGTATAGAGACTAACAACATTTTTTAAGCTTATTCTAAATTACAAGGACTAAATTATGATAAATTAAATTAGAAAGATTAACTTATCAATTTTTGTAAAATAAAATGATAAAATTATCAAAATTAAACCTAAATTATTTGGTCCAATATTGTAATTAAACCGGATGAAGCTTTGCATGTGGAAGGTTGCATACAAGAATAGTAAAGAGCTGATGTAGTTCTTCTCTTTTATCAAAAAAGAAAAAATAAAGATGCTAAAAGATTAAATTTAAGCCATTGGATTAATAATTAATATATTTACTCACAATTAGTGACTACAATTAAAAATTTTCTTTTGCATTATTGCAAAGGAAACAGTCTTGGTTAGGGACTATTGTTTATCAACAACTTTCCATCTTTTTCATGTGCATATAAATGCTTGGATCCATCAACTTTTTTTTTAAAGAAGTATGTGCAACTTTTTGTCATTTCAACTATTTTCATCGTTAGTTTTTCAACTTTCTAAGAAGTATACAAATATAGAAAAAGTTTCTTTGACATAAAATTGCGGGCCCCTTGTCTAGTCACCGACTTGGCTTGGACTATATTACCTCAACTCAAATCTTTACCTTCTTTTTTTAACTCAATTGTATCAGCTTAACTACATTCCTTTACAATATTATTCACTTTGAGAGTGCTTGTCATCGATTTTTTTTCTTCTTTTTTTTTTTTTGTTTTACTTACTTCATTGTTAAAATGTATTTATTTATCAAATAAAAAATTGATGTGCCTCTTTTTTAATTGGTATAATAACAAATTTTATTTTTAATATTTTATACATTTTGTAAATTTGGTCTTCATTTTTTAAAAAAATTTTAACCTTTAATATTTTCATATTTTATTAATTTAGTTCAGATTTTAAAAATTCAATAAGTGTAATTACAAAAAATTATAAAAACTTATTTAAAAATATAGAAACCCATAAAAAGTTAAAATTTTCTAAAAATATCAAAACAAATATTAAAAACACAAATGGTCCTTTGTTGAAGGAGAAACAATAAAGAGAAAAACAAATACAAATACAAAGTGCAAAAGCTTTCAGTTTACATTTGAATTACAATTTCATTCTAACTTCTACTGAAATAGAAGTTGGATAGAAATAGAGAGTCTGCATCATCAGTCCAAAAATGTAAGTGAGTCAAAGAGATAAGTAAAGAGAGAATCGCAGCATAATTTACCCTTTTCCATACGATAATCGCGGCTCCAAAGTCTGTTGGAACATTTTCAAAAATTTATAGTTTTCCAATAACTATAAATGAATAGGTATAATTAATCAAAAGATTATATTTTTGATTTTTGAAAAAGAATTATAACTATTTAAATAATATGATTTGAATAGTTATAATTAAATGAATAATTATGTTTTTATTTTAAAAAATATTATTATTCGGAAAGCTACCTATTGATTAAATATGTCTCTATAAAGAGACATGAAAATTCCTATAAATAGGAATCAAATTTCATTTGGAGAGAACCAACAATTCCAATATTCTTTCTTTCTTCCTTCATTTTCTAATATTGTTAGATTGTTCTATAAAGTATTACTGCAGAAATCCTTTATAGAAATTGGTTTTCTTGTCATATATTGCTCAGTGTGTAGTGGGCTATTCTCGTCAGTGCAAAACGCAAATAGCCATTGGCTTCATTGTATCCTCGAGGTTAATTTGCTTGGAACTCGTTTGCACACCAAAGATAGGTGGGGGCGAATATAACCTTAAAGATAGTGATTTAATACACGCCTTGGAGCCTTGTCCTATTTCTTCTTCTGTTCGAGTTTTTGTTCGTGTGTTCGAGATTTTCCTCACCGGAGTTTTATACTAACAATTTTAAGGTTATATTTCATAATGACTAACGCAACTCACGAAAGTGGAACACTAAGGGAGTTGGCTTCCAATTTTGTCAAACTCGATCGGTTTGATGGTGGCAATTTCCGACGATGGCAGAAAAAGATGCACTTCTTATTATCAACTTTGAAGATTGCATATGTTTTGGATACCCCAAGACTGAGGAGACCGAAACGAATCATTCTTTGCAACCCGAGAAAGACAAAAATGGGACAATGCTTGATTATATGTGCATGGGCCACATATTGAATGGTTTATCCGATGGTTTGTTCGACACCTACCAAAATGAGGTCACCGCTAAAGAATTATGGGACAAATTGGAGACAAGATACATGACCAAAGATGTTACAAGTAAGAAATTTCTTGTCGATCGTTTCAATAATTATCAAATGATTGATGGTCGCTTACATTATGGAACAATTTAAGTGATATTGAAAAGATGTTTGAATCAATTCAAACAATATGATATGAAAATGGATGAAATGATTGTTGTATCCTCCATAATAGACAAACTTCCTCCATCTTGGAAAGACTTTAAAAGAAGTCTAAAACATAAGAAAGAGGAAATATCTCTTGAGGCTTTGGCAAATCATCTTCGTATTGAAGAAGAATAATATCGAAAGCAAGATCGAGAATCTAAATTCAAAATGCCAAAGTGCATGTTACGGAGGAAGTATGGACCACTAAACCATTCAAGAGAAAGTTCAAACAGATCGATAGAGAACCTAAGTTTAAAAAGAAACAAAAGGGCTCATGCTATCATTGTGGTAAGCCGGACATTTCAAGAATGAATGTCGATTCTTAAAGAAGAAATCATCTTCTAAGGTGACAATAACGAAAAAGTTTGTTGCAATGATATCCAAATTAATATGGCACAAGATGATAATACATGGTGGATTGATACCGAGCAACCAAACACTTGTGCAAAGACAAAAGCATGTTCACAAAGTTTACACAATGTGAAAATGACAATGTCTTGTACATGGGAAATTCTTCCACCGCAGACAATCAAAGGCAAAGGGTCATTGAACTGCAATTCACTACGGAAAGGTTTTAACCTTAAATGATGTATATTATGTACCGGAAGTTAGAAAGAATTTAGTGTCCTGAAGTCTGTTAAATAAGTTTGGTTTCAAACTTGTTTTTGAGGCGAATAAATTTATTTTGTCTAAGGGAGGAATTTTTGTAGGAAAGGGTATATGTATGAGAGTATGTTCAAACTAAATATTATCAATAAGAATGAAAATACTATTTCTGCTTATATGGTTGAATCTTTTTGTTTATGGCATTATAGATTAGGTCATTTGAATTGTAGAAAATTAAATGACATGTATAAATTAGATTTAATTCCTATTTTTAATAATAATATTGAAAAATGCAATACATGTATGTTGACTAAAATTACAAGAAACCCTTTCCCTAAGGTTAAAAGAAAAACAAAATTGCTTGATTTAATACATAGTGATTTATGTGACATGCATAATACTCCTACATTAGGTGGAAAGAAATATTTTGTTACTTTTATTGATGATTGTTCTAAATATTGTTATGTATATTTATTGCATTCGAAAGATGAAGCGCTTGATAAATTTAAAGTTTATAAATCTGAAGTTGAACTTCAATGTGAATCATTTATCAAGTGCTTAAGATCGGATAGAGGTGGAGAATACTATAATCCAAGTTATTTTGAATCCACTGGGATTGTCCATCAAGTTTCAGCCCCTTATACACCACAACAAAATGGTGTAGCTGAAAGGAAAAATAGAGTATTAACCAAATGGTAAATTCAATGTTATCATATTCGTGTCTTGAACAAGGTTTTGGGGAGAAGTCGTTTCTAACAGCTTGTCATATATTGAATAGAGTTCCTAATAAGGAAACTAAAATAACCCCTTATGAACAATGGAAGAAAAGGAAACCAAACCTTAATTATTTGAAGGTTTGGGGTTGTAGAGCTATTGTCAAAGTTCCAACACCTAAACGTAAAAAGTTAGGTGAAAGAGGAATTGAATGCATATTTATAGGATATGCACATAATAGCAAGGCATATAGGTTCATGGTAATTGAACCAAATGATTCAATTTCAATTAATACTGTTATTGAATCAAGAGATGCTATTTTTGATGAAAATAGATTTAATTCTATATCAAGACAATTACAGCCACAACAATTGATTCATTCTTCAAATGAGAATGAGATTCCATTGAAACAAATTGATAATAGTGATGAATCTTGTCAAGAATTAAGAAGAAGTAAGAGGATTAAAAAGGTCAAAGATTTTGGACCAGATTTCATGATGTTTCTTGTAGAAGGAAAAGGTGAAAGTATATACAATAAGATACCTTATTGTTACAATACGTAATCTGATCCTATTACATTTGAAGAGGCAATGAAATCTCAAGACTCTGCTTTTTGGAAAGAAGCAATAAATGATGAGATGGATTCAATAATGGGAAATCAAACTTGGATCTTAGTTGATCTTCCACCGGGTTCCAAACATATAGGTTGTAAATGGATCTTCAAAAAGAAAATGAAGGTCGATGGAACCATTGATAAGTTTAAAGCAAGGTTGGTAGCCAAAGGTTTTACACAAAAACAAGGTATTGATTACTTTGATACCTATGCTCCAAAGTGGCAAAGAATTGCTACAATTAGACTCTTAATATCACTTACCTCTATATATAATTTGGTTGTTCACCAAATGGATGTTAAAACTGCATTTTTAAATGGTGAATTGGAAGAGGAAGTGTACATGGAACAACCTAAGGATTTGTTGTTCCAGACAAGAGCATAAGGTATGTAAGCTTGTTAAATCTTTATATGGACTTAAACAAGCACCAAAACAATGGCACCAAAAGTTTGACAATGTTGTTTTAGCTAATGGTTATAAAATAAATGAATCCGATAAGTGCATATATAGCAAATTTGAAAATGGAAAAGGTGTAATAATTTGCTTATATGTAGATGACATGCTCATTTTTGGCACGGATTTGGAACAAATAGAAAACACAAAGAAATTCTTGTCAAACAACTTTGCTATGAAGGATATGGGTGTAGCAGATGTTATTCTTGGGATTAAAATAATCCGAGATGAAACCAGTATAGCTTTATCACAATCACATTACATTGAAAATGTGCTTAAAAAGTTTGATCTTTTCAATCAGATACCAAAGATCTACACCCATGGATCCTCAAATAAAATTAGTATCTAATGCTGGTAGGAAAATTGATCAATTGAAATATGCAAGTCTAATTGGTTGTCTTATGTACATAATGACTTGTACAAGACCAGATATTGCATATGCTGTTGGGAAATTGAGTAGGTACACAAGTAATCCAAGTAGTTTGCATTGGCAAGCATTGAATAGAGTACTTAGGTACTTAAAGAAAACTATTAACTATGGATTGTGTTATAATGGATATCCTCCAGTTTTAGAAGGGTATTCGGATGCTAGTTGGATTACAAGTTTGGAAGATCATGCATCTACTAGTGGATGGATCTTCATTCTTGGTGGAGGAGCCATTTCTTGGGGTTCCAAGAAACAAACATGTATTACTGATTCCACCATGGCAGCAGAATTTATTGCATTAGCCGCTGCATCTAAAGAAGCAGAATGGTTAAGAAATTTACTTTATGATGTACCTTTATGGCCTAAGCCAATTTCACCTATTTCTATCCGTTGTGATAGTGAGGCTACTCTAGCAAAGGCATATAGCCAAGTATATAATGGAAAGTCTAGACACATTGGATTAAGACATAGTTATGTCCGACAATTAATCTCTGATGGAGTGATCACTATTAATTATGTGAGGTCAAGTGAAAATTTGGCGGATCCTTTGACAAAAAGTCTTGCTAGAGATGCAGTAAAAAGGACCTCAAAAGGGATGGGACTCAAGCCCATTAATTAGAGTCATCCATGATGGAAACTCGACTCAACGCTTGGTATAACGTCAAGTCTTGAGTTCAATGAGACAAAGTACATCATTAGTATGTGACTGTTAGCACTATAAATAAATCCATCCTAAGATTAAAGTGCTAAGTACCCGTAATGATAAGGGAAGGATGAGTAATGTACTCTTAATAGACCCATAACATTAATATGTTAGAGTGTTATAATTACGGGAACACTCTTGATGGGATCTACCTATGTGCGTGGAAAGTGTGGCCGCTTCAGGAGCTTAAGGGCTTGGCTCGATAAAGACTCATGAAAAGAGGACACGCACACATGGCCATAATAGTGTCCCTAGATATTATGCATTGACCAATGTTGAAATCATTGTGTGAGATGTGTTCGGTTAATCAAATGAAATAGTTGGTTCAAAGCTTAGTCTACCATGCAATTTCGATTAACTTTAACATGTTTTCACTAAGTGAAGGTTCAATCGTAAAATACCTTCATTTATGCAAATTGATTTCCAAGAATATCAAAATCTAAAATATTTTGAAAATGGGGGGAGATTGTTGGAACATTTTCAAAAATTTATAGTTTTCCAATAACTATAAATGAATAGGTATAATTAATCAAAAGATTATATTTTTGATTTTTGAAAAAGAATTATAACTATTTAAATAATATGATTTGAATAGTTATAATTAAATGAATAATTATGTTTTTATTTTAAAAAATATTATTATTCGGAAAGCTACCTATTGATTAAATATGTCTCTATAAAGAGACATGAAAATTCCTATAAATAGGAATCAAATTTCATTTGGAGAGAACCAACAATTCCAATATTCTTTCTTTCTTCCTTCATTTTCTAATATTGTTAGATTGTTCTATAAAGTATTATCGCAGTAAATCCTTTATAGAAATTGGTTTTCTTGTCATATATTGCTCGAGTGTGTAGTGGGCTATTCTCACAAGATTAAAACGCAAATAGCCATTGGCTTCATTGTATCCTCGAGGTTAATTTGCTTGGAACTCGTTTGCACACCAAAGATAGGTGGGAGCGAATATAACCTTAAAGATAGTGATTTAATACATGCCTTGGAGCCTTGTCCTATTTCTTCTTCTGTTCGAGTTTTTGTTCGTGTGTTCGAGATTTTCCTCACCGGAGTTTTATACTAACAAAGTCGAATCCAAAATGTTACAAATCACTCCCCCTAATACCTCACATTACATACAATATCTCTTTAAGAAAATTCCTAAACAAAGAGTGTCTAAAACACCCCGAACGGTTGAAGTAGAAGTCGATCAATCAATCTATTTGTAGGCTCTCCTCCAACATGATCAACACTAAAAAAAAAAAAAAAAAAAAAAAAAAAAACCTTTCATTATCACATGTTTAAATATCGGTAATTATCTTCATAATTTATCTTGAAAAATATTCAAATAAATCTCTTTAAATAACAACTTTCCATCAAATTCAAAACTCTTAAAGAGATAAGGATAAGATAAGGATAAACATAAGCATGTATAACACTTACAAACTTCTCCCTTGTCCTTTAAGTTAGTTGAATAGATAAACATGATATTGTGGCACAAAATGCTTTTCATTTTCTATATTAACGAGATTAAATCAAAAGTCAAACATACCACCCCAACGTCTTTGACTACACTAAAGTTGTCGTTCTATATGTTGTTTGAACATGCAATAATCAAAGTCCCAACAATCTCCCCATTTGGCATTTAGAAAAAACCTATAATAAATTATAGGCCTCATAACAAAAGGTAAAAATAAAGAGAAATAAATTGAAATTCCCTGTAACCACCCCAAACCCGACCTAGACGTTATGGCCGAATACGGAGATATTACATTGGTTTGTTTGAAAACCCAGAAGTTAAATCCTAGATTTAGAAATCGAGAATTATGAAAATAATATTTTTGAAAAAACACTTATATGCTATTTCGAAAATTACACACAAAGCTTATTGATTTTACAAAATAGCTCTTAACTTGATCTCGTTTACAGAAAAACACTTAAGAAAGTACTTAATTTATAGTGGAAAAATTTTCAGAGTTTTAGTTTTGAAAACTATGAACTCGTGTGATTTTGCAGTTTCACATTCAAAAATAACAATTATCGATGATTTAAACAAAAACCAAAACAAAGCCTAAAAAAAACATATTATAGTCCCCAAAGTCCAAAATAGATAATTACGAAAATCACCATATTTTAATTAACTGAGAAAAACAATCTGAGCACCTGCACATCATCCGGTCCTAACTCAGAAGACCATCTGAAACGTATTAAACAAACAAGTGAGCTAGAAGCTCAGTGTGTAACACATCCCAAGCAACAAATCAGAAAAACATACATTAACCATATCACATACAATAGCAAAATATCATATTTCATGTTTCAGAGTCATATTTAAGCCAGACAGACCCTACCGAAAGTGTAATTATGAATTTTAGAGTCAAACAAGCCTAAGTGAAAATTTTCGAAAAAAATGGGCCAACACGCCCATGTGGCCCACACAGACCAATTGGCCCAGCCCATGTGGTCCACACGGTCTAACACATGCCCATGTGGGCCATACTTTTTAAATAACCCAGCTTGTGTGACACACACGGTTTGCCACACCGCCGTATGACGCCAACTGTGCAATTTTTGGCTTTGCACCTTTCGCTGTTTTTCGAGTTTTCTGTTACACACCTAATCAATTTTTTATGTTAACACCATTGTGAGGATTCCAATACCCAGAAGTAACAGTCCCTGAAACCTCCTAACTCATCAGAAGTACGTTGAGTGACCCATAACCCTCACAATACGACAACACCACCCTTGAACCCACAAATACTCACAAAAAATAGAATTTATTTGAGTTCAAAGAAATAAGCCAAATAAAAGTTTCACTAAAATTCGGCAAAGTATAATTGTATATTTTCCTTATGATTTTTGGCAACCTCTAGTCCCTTTATATAAGAAAAAATCACAAGAGTTCTACTAAAATAGAAATAGAGAAAAAAAAACAATGTTTTTTATAAAAAAAATTGGAGTTCTAATAGAACTCTATCGGGGGTGGGTAGGAAGCACAGGGAGACACACATCCTATGTGTTGCCCACCGACCCAGCAAATGGGTTCCTTGAGTCTTTCATGTATTGGATATAATTATATATACAATTCAATTTTAATTAAATTTAAAACAAGTTCATATAATTATTCAATCCAACAACAAGTTTTCTATTCCCAAAATACTACTTATCCAATTAATAAAAATTAAATAATCAAATTAAATTATTTTTCTCAACACAATTCTAATTCTATCAAAGTCATTATGACATTATCGTATTAAATTCTATGAGTAAATAAATTTAATTGTTCTATTTAGTAAAATTGTGATGACTAATTAATTTGATTTTTCACTTTGAATTCAATTATTTAATTACATTCAATTGGATAATAATCCAAAAATAAATAAATGATTTCTAAGTCATATATTATTCCTTCAAGAAAATGCATTTATTGCAAATTTCTCATACATCGGTTTTCATCTATTCATCACACGATTCTTATTAGCAACACATACAAAGTTGTGTTAAGTTAGCCGAGGAATAGATCAAACATATATAATTAAGGCTCAAATAATTTGTAATTAAGTTTCGACTCTTCATCTATTAGTAAAAAATTATTTAGTAGTGGAGATAATCTACTAAAAGTACCATGACTAATCTCTCAATTATATACTATTATGAAAGCAACTTAGATTTATGCTTTTGTCTAATAACTTTTTCATTTGTATGCTACCCTCATAGGATATCACTGGTCCCTTTGGGTTAGAATCCATTCACCCAAATTGATCATATTTTATCTTATGGTCACCATTGTTTTTCATAAGATGAAAAGTATCATTTCTAACAAATAATAATGATAATAATTCACCCAAACGAATGACTTACGACCACATTTCTTTTTCATAATTCATGTAATGTTGGTGAGAGGGTATTATTCACACTTTAACCAAGCTATGAATTTTAGTAAGTGTAGTCATGTTATACATAAGTCATATACTCAATATACTAGCTTCGGCTTCAAAATCAAAGGAATACAAGTTTTTAGTACATCAAAATATATGAGTTAGCACTACAGCAAAACAGATTTTTAGCGGCGTTTTTAGTGGCGTTTTAAAGAAAAATGCCGCAAATATTATACATTAGCAGCGTTTGAAGGAAAACGCCGCAAAAAAATGAGAAATAGCAACGTTTATAACCAAAACGCCGCTAAAAAGGATATATAGCGGCGTTTATTCGTAAAACGCCGCTAAAGGTCTGAGCACTAGCGGCGCTTTTAGAAAAACGTCGCTAAAGGTCTGAGCATTAGCGGCACTTTTGGAAAAACACTGTAAAGATGTTAATATGAGCTGACTAGGGTTTCGAGTTCAACATTTGAAGATTTAGTGTACTTTATCAGTTTATGGTTTACGGTTAGTCTGAGAATTAGGGTTATGGCTAGAGTTTATGAGTTTATAGGTTTGTGGGTGTATGGTTTAAGGTTCACGGGTTTAGGATTTAGGGTTTATCGAATGAAGACAGAATACCGAATTCGATTTAATCATTAAAAAATTATAAAAATATATGCTATAAAATGGTGAGATTGTAATTTTTACTTACAAATTAATTTCAACCCCTAACAAAATCTGATTGTGCATCTGTTTATCCTTAAACCCTAAACCTTAAACCTTACACGGTCTAAACCCTAAACTATAAACCAAAATCTAGATTCTAAACCCTAAATCATAGCTCTAAACACTCAACCATAAACCCCTAAACTACAAACACTAAACCATTAACCATTAAACACTAACCTTAAATGCCGCTAAATGTTGAGCAACAATTCTATTTTCATTTAGGGTAATCGACACTCATTTTGATTTTATTCGATTTAATTTTCATATTTTCTTATTTTTGTTTTGATTTTAATTTTATTTTTCTATTTGAAATTAACTGACTTAATTATGAAAAGTATGTTACAAATTGATAACTAAACCCTTAAGAAGTTTTGCGTTATAGAAACCTTTAAACCCTAACTAGTAATGTTAATTAAAATACAATTTATTTTCAATTGAATATATAAAATATAAATATTTTATCTTACTTAAAATATAAATTATATTGATTAAAATATAAATTATTTTTAATCAAAAAAATAATGACACTTAGAAAAAATTTGAAAGTAAAAACATAGAAAAATATTTGTTAAAAATGAAAAAAATTATTAAATAATTTCTTATGTAATCGTAACAGAGATAGTTTTAATTTTAAAATATTGAATTAATTCTCATGATAATTTAGGGTTTAGGGTTTAATTTAGGGTATATAGTTTATGAATTAATCTTTATAGTTTAGGGTCTGGGGTTTATGTTTTAGGGTTTAGGTTTAGGTTTTAAGATTAAGGGTTAGGTTAGGGTTTAGGCCGAGTTTATAGTTTAGTTTTTATTATTTTAGAGTTATGGGGTTTTGGCGAATAATAAAGTTAGAGTCTTACTGTTTAGGGATTTAAGTATTAGGGATTTTGATAAAATAGATAAACATCATATTATTTTAGGGTTTATGTAAGGAATTAGATTATTTTTTTAATTACTTCTGCAATGTAATATATATATATATGAGTTAAGGTGTATAATTTAGAATTTTAGTATTTAGGTATGAGAAATTAAATTATAAAACTGTACAAATTAAACATTTTGTTAGAAACAAAACAAAATTAATTTAAAGGAATCTAATTAATAATTAAACTAAAAAAAATTATTAATATTGAAGGTATTAGCGGCGTTTTTGAGCAAAAACGCCACAAACACATTACTAAACAAAACGACGCCGTTTACGTAGGGCTTTAGCGGCGCTAGACATAAAAACGCCGCAAATGAGTAGTATTAGTGGCGTTTTTTTGGAAAACGCCACAAAAAAATAATTTTAATTGAAACTACGCCATTTTGTATAGACTGTTAGTGGCACTTTCTTTTAAACGCCGCAAATAATTAGGGGATTTTAGTGGCGCTTCTTAAAAATGCCACAAAAGGGTAATTTTTTTAAATAAAACGTCACCGTTTTTTCTTTCGCAATTTTCTTTTTGTCGTTTTAACAAAACGAGCCATGCTGAAAATCCCTAATTTCTCTAATTTCTCCCCCCCAAAACAGCAGAAGGAATCCCTAATTTCTCTAGTTTCTTAGTCTTTCTTCACCTTTCTTTCCAGTTGGGGTGAATCGAGCAAGCCTAACTTACATGAAAAAGTAGTGAAGGTTAGTGAGAGGAATTAAGAATCCCTTCATTTACTAGAAGTTCCTAAAGCAATTGCATACATTTTTCTCGTTGTTTCTGTGTTAATGATGCAGAAACTGAGGCATGGTTTGTTGATTCTTTTGAGGAACGGCGTAGAGTGAAAAATCTCAGTAACCTTATTATACTTGGACATTCTTTTGGAGGATATATTGCTTCTAAATATGCTCTCAAGGTGACTGCTTTTACTTGTTAAATGTTTCAACGGAACAAGTTGATACCACATTTTTGGTTCTCTTTGCCTTACCTTTATTCTCAGACTCTGTAGCACCCGAGCACGCTCAAGCACTTAATTTTAGTGGGACTCTGGGATTTTCATCGAAATCGGATAGCAAGTATTGAGTGGCTAACCCGCTTAAGAGAGACATGGAAAGGGGCAATTTTGAATCGTTTGTGGGAGTCTAATTTTACTACTCAGAAGATTGTAAGATTTGTTTATCTTGTCCAATTTTCTAAGCCTACAACCAGAAATCAAGGTCAGCTATTACACATTGCTCTGGACTGGTCTGCCAAAATTATATTATTAGAGAACTATTCTCTAAATGCATCTACTAAGTTTGTTCACTGTTAGGAAAAACGTGGCAACCTGTTGCTATTGATAACTAAAATCTTATCTCTCCATCTGCTCTTATTTGGTTATTGCTTCTACATTAAACTATTGTTGGAATAATCTTGTGGGTCTCCTCTGTTTATATTGCCGTCAAAGTCCTCCTACCCCAATTTGATTTGTTTGATTTTGTATTTAATTTCATTGATTGCTTTTGGAATTAAATAGTTTGATTAATTGCTGTGTTTTCTGGATGATTCTGTATGCAAGTTTCTAGGAAGCAAAAACCGAGTACCATATCAGACCAATCACATTAATTTTTGTTGTGATAAAAATCTTATTCTACTACGCCATTGAATTAATAACTGGATAAGGTTTTTGGGCTTTTTGTCGTTTGATTGTGTGATGCACTTGGGGAGTTTAAAAAAATTTCTCTTTCTATGGGCTTAGCAGTTGGCAATTTTTCTCAGAAATTATATTTGTATGATATGCAGTGTAATTGTAGAAGCTCTTAAGGTGGATAGCCTGTAGAAACTCTGCTCATCTTTGGAACCCATTCTTCGTAGAGTTGTAAGATCCATGCACTACTGTCTTTTAATTCTTTGCAATCAATTCCTCTTTTTTTGGTGTGTGTTTGTAGGACCTTAAGAAACTAAAAGTCAATGTGTGATCAATGCATCTATAGGGTTGGTTATAGTTGTCTTAATTCTAGCTCAAAGAATCTGCCTTAAATTGTAAGGCGATGTTTTTGACGAGCATTGTTCTTCTGATTGGAGGTTTATTCTAAATTGGTGATGTATAGAAATGCTTATATATACCTGCACATGAACCTTATCTATTCTGCTTTTTGTGCACAAGTGCTTGTTCCTTTTGTTACCGAGATGCACACACAATTGTCATCCGGTTTAAATGTTATTTTGTTTTATTTGTAAGTTATGCTTATTCTATTTTACAATTGTCATCCAGTTTTCTGCCTTCAATTCTCTGTTACCTGCAATCCTGTTATCTGCATAGCTTCAATCTATATTGTCTTAGGTAAGAAGCTTTGAGGACGACTATAAAATAGTTTAAATGTTATTTTGTTTTATTTGTAAGTTATGCTTATTCATTTTACAATTGTCATCTAGTTTTTTGCCTTCAATTCTCTGTTACCTGCAACCCAGTTATCTGCAATCCAGCAGGTATCAGCACTTATACTTCCATTGGAGTAGACCAGCTTCTTGAAATTATTAAGGTACGTTTTGGTTCAAACAAATTATTAAGGTACTTATAGTTTTCTTACGGTTTCTTTTTTAATATAAAAATTGAATTAAGATAACAAATAAATTATGATCCATGAATATTTTGATAGTGATTAAGCTAATGATATTTTATGAAAACAACATTGGTTTATAATTTGATACCAACATCTTAAATATTCGAATATGCTAAAATTAAATTTCTTTTTGGAAATCGGTTTTGTTTTAGTCAAACCCCCAACATAAAATTCTTTTTTAATAGAAAAATCCAATTCTTTATTAATATAAAAATTGAATTCTTTTTTTTAAAAGTAATTTAAAAATTTCTTAAAATAGTTTTTTCATTATTTAAATATATTTTAATATAAAAATCAAATTACTAATTTTTTATATTAATAATGTTTGATTTCAATATTTAATATTTTTATTTGTTTTTAAAACTTATAATTTTTTATCAATATAATAATAATGATCATTAATTTAAATATTTTTAAATATAAAAATCAAATTCTTTTTTTTTAAAAAAAGTAATTTAAAAACTTCTTAAAATAGTTTTTTCATTACTTAAATATATTTTAATATAAAAATAAAATTACTAATTTTTTATATTAATAATGTTTGATTTCAAAATTTAATATTTTTAAATGTTTTTAAAATTTATAATTTTTTATCAATATAATAATAATGATCATTATTTAAATATTTTTAATATAAAAATAGAATTCTTTTTTTTAAAGTAATTTAAAAACTTCTTAAAATGAAAATTTAAAACTTACATAATTATTATTTAAATAATTAATTATTACTTAAAACTTACATAAGTAATTTAAAAATTGTAATTTTTTTTTATCAATATAATAATAATGATGATAATTTAAATAACTTACATAATTGACATAACTCACACAACATACATAACTTACATAACTCGCATAACTTACATAACTTACATAATACATGTAATTAAATGTAATAATTAAAATATAAACATTTACTTTAAAGATCAAATTTCAAAACTTTCATGAAATTTAATAACTTATATAATACATAACTTACATAATTTTAAGATAAAATTTAATAACTTACATAAGTTTAAGATCAAACTTCATAACTTACATAATACATAACTTACAATGCCATGTACGATGAATCTTAAAAAAAAATTGTTTTAAAAATCAAATTCTTTTAAAATAAAAAAGATTCAAAGTATATAGGCTGAAACCTGACGGGTTGCCTTAAAGATTACATAACTTACTTAATTTTAAGATCACATTTCATAACTTAATTACATAATTTTAAGATCAAACTTCATAACTTACATAATTTACATAACTTACATAGTACTCATGTAACATCCCAAAATTGGGCCTAGGAGAATTGAGCCCAATGGGCCTTAGGCGTAGTAGCGTTTGAATTTTTAGAGAATAAGAGATCGGCTTAAATGCAAGTTAGACCTATTGGATAAGTGATTTTGGAAGGTTAGAGGGCTTCTATGAAGTCCCGAGATCAAATATTGGCTTTGGGGAAATTTTGGTTTTAGGTGAAAAAAACCCTAGAAGTTGGCAGATAGGCCTTAAGAATAAAATATGGAGGAAAATGACACAAGTGGAGTGTGTGGTGTAGTGGCAAAGTGACGCCACATAAGAGACAAGAGAGTGACGCCACAAGGAAGGAAGGAGGTCCAAGGTTCAAGTCTTGGCTTTTGCATTTTGGTTTCTTTTTGCTTGGACCTTAGAATTTGGCCTATAGTTTATATTTAGTTACGCATGGTCTAAGACACAAGTGGAGCTTGTGGTAAAGTGGCTAGCAAGCAGTGGATTATGTTGCAAGGGAGCCCGGTTCGAATCTCATGACAAGCAATAGAGTATTTATTTTATGGATTGGACGGCAAGAGTTTCATTGAATTTAAACTCTCACGTGAAGGATCCCACATCGGAAAGACACAAAGAATGAAGGTGAAGAGCTAGCTATATAAGGAGCATCCTAGAAGGAGAGTAAACACATCTTGGAGGCGTTTGGGCACAAGAGTGGTCTGAGCGCCGGATTTGCCCAGAGTCCTATCGTGTGTGTAACTCTCTACTCTAGTTGTAGAGCGGCAAAATGCCGAAATGCCGGTCACACGGCATTAGTAGCCACACGAGCGCGCGCGGCGCGCGTGTGGGGCTTCGACGCGATAGTTGAGGCCATCAGTAGTATTCTCGTGGGTTGGGTCGCCAGGCCTCGATGGGCTGAAGTGGGCCCATATGAGCAAATTGCATGATTGGTTAGTATATGTTGAACTAGACTAGGTGGAACTTATATACGTGGCTAGATTTGTGCTAGGTGGGCCACACGAGAGCATGTGGGCTTGATGGGCCGAAATCGAGTTTTAGGCCCAATCGTCCGGTACGACCGGAAATGGTAGCTGAGTCGCTAGTGGCGACATTAGGCCTTCGGTAAGGCCATTGCAAGTGTGAATTTACGAAAATACCCTTGGTAGGTAAATTATGAAAATACCCTTAGTAGGTAAAATTACAATTATACCCTTAGAGGTTGATTAGCATGATTATGTTGTTTAGTTTTGGCCGATTGTAGGGAAGGCTTGATCTCGCATATCTCGAAGTTGTGGCTAGTGCTCAAAAAGTGTTAAGGAAGGGGGATCTAGTACGTTAGATCTTGATCTACGGATTTGATAGTCGCATTAGGAACTGTGTGTGTAAACTAACACGCTTCTTGCTTTGTATATGTTTGATAAAGCGATTGATTGGTAAAACCGAAACAAGTATGGTTGAGTGATATGATACCCTATGGGGTATGTGCAACGGATTCGTAAGTCCGTTTCATTATGAGTAATCGTTATTGATACATGATGTCATGATTTATGATGTATGTGCTATGAGATGCAACGTTAAACATGTTTGCATGATTTGAATACTATACATGAGTTGGTATGATGATGGGTGATATGAGAGGAGGGGGAAGTGATATTCGTGTCGACGGACACCAGTGGTTTGGTGCCACATTGTGACTACGGTCACGAGGTTTGGCACCTCCGCAGGTTTGGCACCTCCGAGGTTTGGCACCTCATAATGCGTCTCGTCCCAAAGTGGCTTAGCACCACACTGGGTTGGCCCCACAGATGATAATACGGGATTGACGCCAGTGATTTGGTATCACACGATGGGTTGGCCCCATCACTTGATTCGTGACTTCGGTCACCAGTGATTTGGTATCACATTTGTGTCTTTGGGACACCGTGGTTTGGCACCACAAGTATTGACGGATATTGTGACTTTAAGTCACCGGTGGTTTGGCACCACCGGTGGTTTGGTACCACACGGGTAGAGAAAGGTGTTTGGAAGGCTAGGCTGGGGTGCATATCGTAACTTGTGCATGTTAAACTGTTTATGATTGGTGTATGATGTTTTACTAAACCGGGAAAAGGGCTACACACTCGAGTCTTGGTGACTCACCTTTTCCTTTAACATTTTCAGTGATGCGTAAAGATGGACCGGGTTCGGAGAGGACACAAGGTGGCCCTCGCAGAAGAAGATATTTGGATTATTTTAAGCATTTTTAATATTGAGTATTTTGTTTTAAGTATGGGTTGTAATAAGGGCCTTACTATTATTTTGGTATTATTTTAATTATGGCTTGATTAAACTGAACCACTATGTGAAAAGGATTTTATCTTAGCAACTCGCTTATTCAAAATAGTATTTAATAAAGTTTAAATTCGCATAATTTTATAACACTAAAGTTTTTCATATTACTTTAAATGGACATGGTTTTCAAAAGTTAACAAACTTTCATGATTATTCCAAGTCAAAAAGATTTTCAACCGTCTTTCCGCAGTGACATAACCCGATCCGGTCAAGGCTCGTGGGCCGGGTTTGGGGGTGTTACAACTCAGTTATATATATGATCATATCATTACTTACAATTTAGCCGTGTAATTTATTGTCAACTTTAGACTTCAACAACTACGAAATGGATAGGACTTGGATGAAATTGTCAAGGGTAAGCAACGACTATCGAAATGGAGTAGAAACTTTTCTGAATTTCGCATGTCAAAATGCAAGCCAAGAGAATATGATTCTTTGCCCGTGTAAGAAGTGTTGCAGTATCAATTGGCATTATCGTGAAGTTGTCTACGAACATCTAGTTGTTGATGGCTTTGTCCGGGGGTACAAAAAATGGATTTTTCATGGAGAGTGTACATCTAGTGGAGCATCTTCATCGATGAATATGGGTTATCCTCATACTGCTTACAATCAGAATGTTAGAGATGATAACATGGAAGGCATGTTGTGGGATGCTTTTAATATGCGCAGTGATGGTTTCGGGTCATTTCCACCTGACTTGGGTGCAACCGATGATTATAATTTTGGTGGAAATACTTTCACCGAAGGGGGAAGAAGTGTACCTGATGAACAGCAAAGGAAAAAGCGGTGAGGTTCTACACGTTACTTGGTGAAATGAATGAAGAACTATATGAGGGATCAAAATTTTCCAAACTGTCTTTCTGTATTCGTCTTTTTCACTTGAAATGTTTGGGAGGATGGACCGGAAACTCGTTGACAATCCTGTTAGAGTTTCTGCAAGAAATGTTCCCGTTTGCGAAAATCCCTCAATCTTCCAAAGACATGAAGAAACTGATAAAAGATTTGGGCCTTGGCTATAACAAAATTCATAATTGCCCAAATGACTGCATTTTGTATTGGGGCGACCAGATAAACCAACAGTGCTGTCATGTATGCGGTCAATCCCGTTGGATTAATAGAAATACAGAGGATGGTAACGAGGATGAACACGATACATAGTCAAGGAAGCAGCCAGTTAAGATTTTACATTATTTTCCGTTAATACCAAGGCTTCAACAGCTTTTCATGTCGTCGAAGACAGCCGAGTCAATGACGTGGCACCATGATGGACGAACTGATGATGGACTGTTAAGGCATCCTGCAGATTCTTTAGCTTGGAAATCATTTGACTCAAAATTTCCAAGCTTTACAAGAGATCCTCGGAGTGTGAGGCTAGGGCTAGCAGCTGATGGATTTAACCATTACAAAATCATGAGCACTGCGTACAGTACTTGGCCGGTGGTGCTTGTTCCTTATAATTTACCTCTATGGGTGATACGAGCACGCCCGAGGCACCAACATTTTGCAAAGTGACGAAGCGCGAATTAAATGCCCCAAGTGTTGAAAAAGTTGATTTGCACCTTGGTGCATTTCCAATTGAACCAGATTAGTCCATTTGGGTTCAATTTGAGCTCACTCGAGCTCATCTCAGCTCATTAAGCTGATTGTTTTAATTTAATGTTTTAAATAAATTGCATCCTCGAATTAATTATTTCCTATAGCAAATTAATGCGGCCTAATAATTTAATTATTGACTAAATTAATTTGTCCAAGCTTTAATTAATTTGTTTTCTTTCGTGCATTAGTTTGTGTCAATAAATATGTGTCACTAATTAATTTAATTACTGATTGCCGAATTTTTGATGTCTGATTGCCATTGTAATGTGCTCATTTTATAAATTAATAAGTTGACTTAATGTGTTGCAGGTAGCATGAATCAAGTGGGAGCATTGGTATTGAGCATGAAATAAATAATAAAGGCCAAGAGCTATTTAAGGAGATTGTGGAGTATAAAATAATAGCACCATGGAAAGCATGCGTGAAAAGCTATGAGGGAACCATAAACAATTAAGCAATATGCGTGTGTGGTGCTAGTGATGGACGGCAACATGTGGTGAATAAACAAATTTGCAAGTGTTTGAAATGGCGTGGAACCTTGGCTTTGCATTAAATAAACAACAAGCATGGCACAAACTATGGATTGCATAAAATAATACAATCACTCATCTAGGTGGACGGCAAGGAGGCTTGGTGCATGCTAAGAATTAAATTAATTGGAGCATGGGCTGGGATTTAAAAATTCTTTGAAGACATGTGCTAAATTGAAGGTGCATGGACAGTGGACACATTGGGAGCATGTTGAATGAATTCTAAATTGCTAGAATTTAAACAAATGGACAGCACATGCAAAACGTTTGCTTGCATGAATTTCAATTATTCTTCAAAGATCTTCCAAGCATGGGACGGCACAAAACATAATATGGTGGCTGAATTTTTTTTTTTTAAAGTCAATTAAGAGGACAAGAGGACAAAAGGCTTTTTAAAGAACATGTGCAACAATAGAGCATATGGACGGTTTGGAATAAATAATTAGCATGGCTTAGGAGGACAACTACTTTGGAAGGCAATACTTTGATTTTTTTATGGGAAATTAATTTCCCAAGTGTGGTATTTTAGCCATTCGGCTATAAATAGTTTGGTCATTTTTTTTTCATGGAAACAGAATTTTTATGAATGAATTTTTATGAACTTTGTTCATTTGAGTGAGTTTATCTCCTCTTCATTTTCGTACAAGTTTTGTTAGACTTATCAAGGTTGCTTGTGGCGTCTTCGACTTGTTTGAACTTATCACCAATTTCGTTTGGTGTGGTGTTCATCAACCTATCTCCATCTATCCACCTTAACGATATAAGAAACGGGGTGACACTGTTATATAGTGTTGAATCTTTCTTAAGTTAAGTTCGTATTTCCATTTCCATCATCGATTCCATTTATCCACCTTAAACATTATAGAATTCGGGGTGACACTCTTTAGTGTTGAATCGCTTCTCGTTTAAGTTCTTTTATCCATTTCCATCAAATTATCTTTTATCTATTTTATTGTTATTTTGTTCCACCAAACTGAACCATCTTCTATTTTATTCACTTAAGCTTCAGCAAACTCATTTATATTTTTCGATTATTTTCCAAAGGCTTGTTTCCTCCTCGTAGACGATTGGGCAATTCATATACGTTTCGACTCACCCCGAGCCGGTTCGTATCAATGGGTTTGCATGAAGCAATCATCCTTTATCTTGTCTATGATTATCCCTGGAGAGAAAGGGCCCGAGAATGATATTGACATATATTTGCAGCCACTTATTGAAGAGTTAAAACAATTATGGGCTGGTGTTGAGACATACGATGTGCTGAGGAAGGAGAACTTCAATTTACGTGCGACTTTGATGTGGACTGTTAATGACTTCCCTGCGTAAGCCAATTTATCTGGTTGGAGTACCAAGGGACGTTATACTTGTCCTTATTGTGCTGCGCAGACATGTTCACAATAGTTATATAATGGGAAGAAGTTCTCTTACATGGGGCATCGTCGGTGGTTACCGAAAAATCATGGATTTAGATGTCAGAGTACTCAGTTTGACGGTACTGAAGAGTTCGAAGAAGCTCCTTCGCAGATCGGTAGATCCGAAATATTGTTCATGTTGAAAGATATGAATTTCATTTATGGGAAGATGAATAAACTGGCCAACACGCAAAGAAATAGAAGATCAAGGGATGAATTTGATGATGAATCTGAAGAAGAGGATGATCCTAATGAGGTGGACTTGTGGAAAAAAAGAAGTATTTTTTTTTCTGAGTTGCCTTATTGGGAGCATCAGATTTTACGCCATAATCTTGATGTCATGCATATTGAGAAAAATGTCTGCGAGAACATCATTGGGACTATTTTGAATGTCGATGGAAAATCAAAAGACAATATTCATAATCGACTTGATTTAGTCCACATGGGAGTTCGGCGTGAGCTTCATCCCTAAGCACTTCCGAATATGAAATATCGGTTGCCGCCTGCTATTTATTCAATGTCGAAGACAGCGAAAGAAGTGTTCTGTATGGTGTTGAAGGATATAAAGGTCCCGGATACGTATGCATCAAATATATCTCGATGTGTAAGTCTTAAAGATCGAAGACTATATGGTTTAAAATTGCATGACCATCACATCTTGATGCAAGACTTACTGCCAGTTCCATTGCGGTGTTGTATGTCGAAAAAGGTGACGTCTTGTGTAATTGAACTGTCCAATATAATGAAAGGCATTTGTGGCAAAGTTTTGATGTTCAAGAACTTGAGACACTACAAGATCGAGCCGCACTGACTTTATGCAATATGGAGAAGATCTTCCCGCCTTTCTTCTTCACAATTATGGTGCACTTGTTAATTCATCTCCCTCGTGAAACAATACTTGGTGGACCCGTTTTCTATCGATGGATGTATCCCATTGAAATGTCTTAATTTATTTGTAAATTATTCCTTCATTCACCTAAATGCCTTTAGTTGCAACTTTTGATAATGTTCTATACCGTGTTTAGGTTTCTATCCAAATTGAAGTCTTACTGCCGCAATAAACGTTATCCGGAAGGATCAATTGCCGAAGGATACTTGGCAGAGGAATGTATGACTTTTTGTTCAAGGTATTTGGAAGATGTTGAAACAAGAATGAACAGACCAAGTAGAAATGCTGGGCTCACAAATCATAACTTGGCCGAAATTTATTTATTTCAAAGTTTCAGAGAACCAATTGGCAAAGTCGAAATTGCAGAATTAGATGATAGATCGTGGGTCCAAGCACATCGATATGTTCTTTTTCATCATGAGTTAATGGAAAAATTACGCAAGTAAGTTCTAGAGTTTGATAAATATTCATTAATTATAATTTGTCTGTCTTCTAACAAAATAAACCTTTTTTTTAACGTAGTGAGTACAAACAAATATTGAGAGCTCGTTCACGGTCCATAAGATTACAACAACGAGAAATTAATAAGTTGTTCACAGAATCATTTCATGAATGGTTAAGCCAAATGGTATGCAATTGAAGTTTTCATTGTCAAGTAATAATGTTTTCTCATAAAATTTATAATTACTCAATTTACTTTCGATTCAATAGGTTTGGAGTCGGAATGAAGTAAATGACGAAGTTAAATGGCTATCACAAGGTCCAAATAGAATAGTGAAAAGATATAGTGCCTTCTTCATCAACGGATTCAGATTTCATACAAAGTATCGCGAGAGATTGAGGAGAACCCAAAATTGTGGAATTGTTGTTAATTCTTCAATTACAAGTTATGCTAGTGCTAGGGACAATAATCCTGTCGAGGGGAATGTGGAGTATTACAGACTTCTTACTGACATAATTGAGTTGGATTATTATGGAAGATGGAAAGTTGTCTTATTTCGAGGAGATTGGGCTGATGTGAATATGGCTCACGGAATTAAAAACGATCAATATGGTTTTACAATGGTGAATTTTTCTCGATTGATTCACACTGGAGAACAATTGATGGACCAGCCGTATGTATTTTCTTCTCAAGTGAAACAAGTTTTTTACTCAAATGATCCAACTGATGAGGGTTGGTACGCTGTACTCTGGAACACCCCTAGAGACTTGTTTGACATGGGCAATGGAAGTAGAGATGACATAGTCGAAAGATCAGAAACTTTGCCTTTTCCAAAACAAAACTTAAATGAAAATATCTCTAGTACTAGTCAACAATTTCAATGGGTTCGTCAGGAAATGGACGAAGATATTTACGAAATATGATGTAGTAAGATTTTACGATTTATTATTTATATGTAATATTATAATTTTAATGTTGGTCATGTTATATAATTTAACTATTTTAAATGTACTATTATTGTTTTTATTTGTTACTAAAATTTTGAAATATTTTATGTGTATTGCAGGAAAACTGCCTAGAAGACGATTACGAGATTTAAGTATTGTCCATAATACTCCAAATTCAAAAGAAGCCAATAGTGAACAGCAAATAGTTGTTGGATCTTCTAGTCTGCCAGACATAGATGACGAGCCTGCAGAATTTCAAAGTAATGTTAAGTTTATTTTACATGCATGTTGAATTTTATTATTGATTCATTTTTCAATTTTAATATAATAATATATCATTTTTCAGCTGAAGGTGGTGGGACGCGCAGAGGTCGGGGACGTACATTGCTTAAAGATTTATACGACTTAGAGCCTGCCGAGCGTGTTAAAGTAAGGAGAAACAATCATGGCTAGCCTGTTGGATCTGAAGCTTGACTGTTAGCAGGCTATTTGGGCATTATAGCACGAAATGCCAATATGTTGCCCATTAACTACGAATCATGGCATCACATGCCTGATGCCAACAAAAATCAAGCTCTCGATAATATTAAGGTAACAAAACGTGAATGTAATTTATAATACTTTGATTTAACTTTCATTTATATTAAATTTTTAAACTTTTTTTGTTCAGGAGAGATTTGCTTTAGAGGTCTCCGATGACTATGTTAAGAAGACATTGGGTAAAAAATGGAGAGAAAATAAAAGCACGCTGAAAAAACAATATTTTAAGAAAGACATAAGCCTCGACGAAAAATTAAGAAATGTCTCGCCGGGAATGTTGAGGTACCAATGGGAAGATCAAGTTAGATTCTGGAATTCAAAGAAAGGAGAGGTATTACATACTTATCAAGTCTTATAAATTTTTCGGTTTATCGTATTTACTATATACATAATTCAAATTCCATTATGTAGGACCGTGAGCGAGTTGGAACAAGCGTGACGAAAACAAAAATTCACGCACACAGCGGTTTCCGTTTTTTGCTTGTGTAGCTGAGGCCGATGTATTATAATTTATTAATTCTGCCAAATATTAATGACTTTTTACTATTAAATTATATTTTTTCTGCTACATTGTAGGAAGCTTCGTCTGGTCAAAAAGTTGGACGCCTTCAGCTTTTTGACATTACGCATAGAAAGAAGGATGGATCTCCGATGACATCCGAAGCTGTAGAAGTTATGGTATATTTACTTAATAAAATTTGATTTATTATAAATATTTCTAATGCTTAATTATAATAGTTTAATTCATCGTTTGTAGTTTTAAATTTATAACGTTAAATTATGTTGCATTCCTTCTTATTTTATATTTCGTTTCTAACTCTTTCATTGATTTAATAGGATAAACTAAAGGAGAAGAAGGCGGAGTATGAAGCGGCTGCTTCGACTGATAGTTCTGTTAATCTTGAGGAGATTGATAACAGAATTATTACCGATCTTTTGAGTCCTGAAAGGTACGACTGCTTCGACTGATAGTTCTGTTAATCTTGAGTATATTTATAATAGAATTATCACTGATGTTTTTGGTCTTGTAAGGTATGGTCGGGTTCGATTTCAAGGATCTGGTGTTACCCCGACCCAATATTTTAGATCCGGCTCCCAGCAATACATGCCTTCCGGGGGTCAATCTCGTGCTGAAGTTCAGAGGCTAAAAGACCAGATAGCTCAGATGTAGGAGAGCATGGTTGAGCAGAGGTAGCAAATTGCTGATGTTCAAAGAAAATATGAAGAACTCCAGCAACAACTTAGAGCGGATGCGAAAGCGGCAGCAGCAAGGGAGATAGTGGCAGCAGCGAGGGAGGCAGAGGCAGCATCGATGCTAGCAAAGCGAAACGAAAAATCACGATGAGCTCCAAACTACGGCTTGACGATATGATGCGAGATGTTTGTGATCCACGAAGCGCCATCTTAGACATTTAGTTTCTCGTTGTAAGATTATTTTAACATTATTAGATTTAACATTATTGTAACAATATTTTCATTCATTTAATTTATTGAATTTCAAGTATCATTTAGAATTAATGCATTTGGTGTGATTTTTATGCTAAATTTGTTGTTTTGGGTTAGAATTATATGCTATATTTACTGTTATTGGTTAGTTTTAGTGTAGGAGGGGTATAATATTGAACAAATTGTATAATGCAAATCTGTACAAATTAGTGGCGTTTGTGAAAAAAGCGCCGCTAAAAGTCACGACATATAGCGGTGTTTGTGGGAAAAGCGCCGCTAAAAGTCATGACCTTTAGCAGCATTTGTGGGAGAAGCGCCGCTAAAAGTCATGACCTCTAGCGGCGTTTGTGGGAAAAGCGCCGCTAAAAGTCATGACCTTTAGTGGCATTTTTTTCTCAAAAACGCCGTAAAGTTTACGGCGTTTGATTTAGCAGCATTTTTAGAAGCGCTGCAAATACTTTTAGTGGCGCTTATAAACACTGCTAAAGGCCAAAAAAAAGCGTCGCTAAAAGTCTATTTTGCTGTAGTGTAGGTACAAATGGTTAGTCACTTCCTCATGATTGAGATAAGTCACCCCTTAAAGGTCATAAATGAATAAATTCATAAACTAATACATGATAAATTCTATTTGGATCTTGGTTGATTGTAAATCTAGACAATCACACATTTGTTTTTACTTTTTAGGAGTTAATTGCTCTAATACCTAAGATAAGGCATCTCCCCAATTGAATAAATATACAAAATAATAGTCCTCTTAACTCAATTGCTCATTTTGATTTCATGGGCTACGGACAATCTTAATTACTTAATAATATAAGTTATCTTTTTACATCATAATCTATCATATGATATAATTTAACATTGATTAAACCCTTAGGCGCAATTAATAAACTAATATTTATTTATTTATTTTGCTTTTCATATAATTATTGACGATAACCATATAACCATATAAATATATAATAAATTAATTAAAAAAATTATTTATCCAATTAATTTAAAATTTACAAATAGAATGAGAAATTACTGCACTAATAGCCAAAGATTCTAACAATTATCTAGCTCTAATAAAAGTTAGATAAAGTGACTGTCATTAAAAACAAAGACATGGAATTCTCTTACCCAAAATCCATAATCATATAAATTCATATGGGTAAAAATCATAAATACATTTGAATGGATCTTCAACAAATTTGACATATATATATTTTCTTTTAAGGAGTTTAGAGAATCCTAACTAAAATTTTTAATTAAAGTTGAATTAGATTTAAACAATTTTTTTATATTTATTCAGAATTCCTTAAATATATGGTTATTTTGCTCATTAACAAGGTTGTCCTATTATATATTATGATTCTGCGAAGCTAACTTATGGCCATTTCTTGGCATGATATTTATCAAACTTGACTGACTTTGTATTAGGCTATTATTTTGCTTGACTACCACGATCAATAATATTTGGCTTAACATAGTTGATTTTTTTTACAGGTCAAGGTTCAAGATGCTTGGAAATGGCGTTCTTGGGATTCTTTCCGAGTCTAAGAATAAATGGGAAAGAACTGTTCCTCTCACCCCATCACAGTGTGCTCGTCTTCTACACAATTGGAGGGAAAATGCGAGTGTAACTCATATAATAGTGCAGCCATCGAGGAAACGCATCTATCACGATTCACACTACGAGGATGTTGGTTGTCACATATTAGATGACTTGTCAGAATGTAGTCTTATTTTGGGTATCATAACCGTTCCTTATTTTTTACTTTACATTTTACAATGTCTTATAGCTGACACGACTACCCAGGTATTCCTTAATAACTGGTTGGCTTTGTCACAGTTAGACATGATTCTTCCTACTAGAGCGCTTAAGCCTTCTTCTTACGTACTCATAAAGCTCAGATGGACAACATGCCATTGTTAGATAAGGTAGGTTTACTTTTTGTATCTTTGTATGGCTATGAGCTTATTGTATGACATGCATATGGATCCAGGAGAAAAAGGTATCATTGTATGACTATGAGATTATTGTGGGGGACCATGGCAAAAGGTTACTTGCATTTGGCAAATATGCTGGCAGAGCAGGAATGATCGATTTCTTACCTGGATTGGGACAGTGTATGCTCTATGAGCGTTTAATCCTTTTAAAATTTTGTAGATTTTATCATTTGCATCCTTGTTTTTACTTGTGCTGAATCCAAAACATTGTTGTCTTACATGGCATCCCTTTGTCTGTATGAAAATGTTGAATTGTTGACTGTAATCTTACTCGGGGTATCTAAGTCTTGGATATTCAACACCTTTCCTCTCTTTGGGTGCGTCATATATGTATCCTTCTTTGGCTGCAGTGATCACCATGCGTGAAGAGATAGCTTCTCAGGGACTGCCTTCAAGAATATGTCCTGTTGTCTTCGAATTCACCGATTCTGGAAACGGTGTTGGAACTGCTTACTATTTTCATTGTCAGCCATTATTAACATGTCAATACGACCATCAAACGTATATGTTGAGCTGCTTCAGACTCTGCATTCATTTGAAGTTATTAGATACAACATGTATAAAGTTGCTTCGTCATTTGTTCAATCTATTGCTAATACCAATGTTTGAGTGTTCTTTTAAAAATTTCCTCGCATTGCATATTAAAATTTCTCTCTCCTTTCTCCCTTTTGCTTTGCAGTTTCTATTGGTGCTCAACAGATATTTAAGCTTCTTCCTCATGCTTTTATCGAACCGAGCAAACTTCCACAACTCTTTGGGAAGATCAGTTTATATTTGAGAAGCAGTCCTTTTTGTATATTTGAATTTCTTTCTCCACCTTTGGTACTCCTCTCATCAAAGAGGAATGTTACATCAAAAGAGGGTCTTTCAAGTTTTCGGTTGTATCGTGACTAGTCGCGACAGGGTTGAGCGCAAACATTCTTAAAAACGTTTTTAAAAAACACTTCATTGTCTTTATTTCTGCTTTATTTCTTCTTCATTTTGGGTGCCGAGTGAAAAGACTAATCTGTTGAACGTTTGAATGATAATGCTAATTTTTGGTGTTCTTTTTACCCTTTTCTTTTCAAATTCCAGGCAGATTATTGTGCACTCCGGAACATTACAACCCCATTTTCCATGAAAAAATAGCCCCATATGCATCAGTAATTGGTAGGTTTGTTTTTCACTTTCTAAAGATTTCATTGCTTATAAATCACTGAAATGCGGTTTGTGACAGTGAATTGCATGTACTGAGAGAGAAGATTTCCTAGATTATTAAGTACCAAGTAGATTCAAGAACTAAACAAGAAAACATGTGACATAGGGGGCCCAATTAAGTTTGTTAATCAAACCAGGTCAATAGACTCGCCTTTCTTTAGGTATTCTAATGCTTGTTTGATCTTCAAATGCATTATTTGGAATATATTGCCTAGTTTTTAGGATTCCGAAACATTAAAAAAAATCCCATTTTTATTATAAAACTTAAGGCAGTGAAGTTTCATCAAATATTTGTGCTATTCGGATACGATTCATTGAGCCATTCCTACCGAATGACATTGATGGTAATGGCATAATATGTGCAGCTGTTCATATTCTTCCAACTGAGTTTGCAAAAGACGTGCAATTAATATTTCCCCTCCATGGTGTTTCCATTGAAGTTTATTGTAAACCTTTTGGTTCTCTTTTCTGCTTTGACCCATAAAAGGAACAAGTTTTTAGGTTGAAATTTATGCAGCTTATGTTCATTAACATGCCATTTTTAGCTCAACACTTCGGAGACATTCTACAGCAGACTCCACAAAGTTTCCTGCACACCTCAAGAGAGCTTGCATAGCCCATGGGGGAGCACTTACTTCCTTGTATGTCGTACGATATATTCTGACACACAGTAAGCTTTTAGTTAAATCTTCGAAAATCAAAAACAAATTCCATCAATAGGTACTTAGTAAAGTGAATCTTTTATTGCATGAAATGCAGAGTATCATACTAATGGACACATAATGAAGACTAAGACATAAATTGCATTGGTAAGGATCTAAACCGAAACCTTATTATCTTTTATCTACTTTCTTTAACTAGTAAAAATTGTACACTAAATGGGATGTTCATCCCATTCCTTTTTGGCCGGATTTGGTTTTTGATAATTCCGTGAATTCTTATAATGAAGGTATAGGATGTTAAGATTCCGACATATGAGGTAAGCCTATTACCCCGGCTTTTATTGGTCCTCTTTATTGGGTTTAGTTTTTCTTTCTTCTTTCTATTATAATATTGAAGTTCCTTTTAAACTGAATTATAAGTAAAATAAATTTAAACACGTAAATACATCGTATTATGCACTACAATTGTTTATCATGGTGTTGTACATTATTGATCTTGAGTTAGCACTTGTGACATTGTTTCAATCAACAACATTATCAATATATACAATTAATGAAGATGATAAAATATAAATAATACAATTAAAATGTAAATATTATATTATAAAAAAGTTTTAGTTCAGTGGTAAAGTTGATGTAAATTTCATGAGTAGAAGCCCAATTTTAGCCGGGCCCAAACCAAACCAAATAAAAAAGAAATAAATAAACAGTCCTACCCATTTACAATATCAGACAAAACAACATAAAATAATACAAAGCCTTAAAGCCCAAATGACCCACAACCTAAATAAATTTTCAGTAAAAAAAAAATCCTAGCCTCTTTTGTGCGTCGTGCCGCCGCTCCACGTGCCTCCGCAGCGCGCATGTCGCCCGAGGTCTACCGCCTTGCACCAAAACAGCAAAGAAGCCTCTTCTCTCCCCCTCCGTTAACCTCGCCAATACCTGCAAAAAAGGAAAACACAAAAGCAGCAGCAAAGACAAAGAAACAGTAGCAAAACAAAAAAGAAAAAGCAAAATAATATTATAAAACGACTATAAAAGCCACCACCATCAATGTAATATTTTACAAAGATAATATTAATAAAAAAAAAAGAACTCAAAGTTGAAAAAATGTGATTTTTTTTCTTTTATGTATTTTAGTTTTTTTATTTTGTAAATAAAACATAAAAACAAAAAAGGAACTTTTTCACTGTTATTCCATCGTTGAAGTCATCGTCGGTTCGCGAGGTCGTCGAATCCCTTGGGATTCGACCAAAGGCCGCGGCAGAGGACGACGGAAGTCGAGGGGTTTTTCATTTTTTTTTATTTTGGCTTTATTTTTTGGCGATTTCAAGTCCAAAAAGGGGTTTTACGCAAAAAAAAATAAAAAAATAGAGTTTGAGTGATTTTTCGGCCACAGTGGACGGCAGCGCTGTCGCGGTGGAAACTCGTCGGAGCCAAGGCCGGAGTGGAGAGAGCTTGGAGAGAAAAAAAAAAAAAGAGGTTTCAGGAAGTTTCTTTTAAAAAAGTGGGCTGAAATGATTTTTTTTAAGTTTTTTTACTTATATAGGGTGCCAAAACAACACCGTTTTGGGCTAATCTGGAATGCCCTAAAACGACGTAGTTTTGGAACGCGACCCAAAAAATGACCCGACCCATTCTAGGACCCGCGTGTTTTTGCAGTAATGGTCTATTTGCGACCCTGGTCATTTCGCTTTTGTGACCCGTTGCAATTTAGTCCTATTTTATTTTTTTCTTTTTAATTTTACCCTTATAATCTTATTTTATTTCATCTTAGTCCCCTGAAGAACGACGTCATTTTAGAGAAAGGGAATAATTTTCTAGTTAGTCCCTCCTCTTTTCTGCTGCTCAATTTCAAATTTCATTCGATTTTATTTATTATGATCTGCGCCTTTAATTTTGTTTTGATTTCAATTCAGTCCTTTGTTCAATTAATTTCATTATTTATATATTAATTTATTTATTATTCTTCACTTTTTAAATACCTAAAGTTAATATTATTTATATTATTTATATATTTATTATTCTTTATTTTTTTAATATACCTAAATTTAATATTATTATAGTCATATTTTGTTTCATTATCCTCTTATCTTTTAAATATTTAAATATAATATTATTTATTTTTTATCAATTTATTTTTTTATCTTTCTTTTACTTTTAAAATATTTATTTAATAATATGTACATTTATTTTATCTCTTTACTTATTTATCTATTATTCCTTTACTTTTTTAAAATGCTTAAATTTAATACTGTTTATATTTGTTTTATCTATTTATTCACTTATTTATTCTTTTACTTTTAAAACATTTAAATTCAATTATTTATATTTTTTTATCAATTTATCAGTTTATTTATTCTTTTACCTTTTTTAAATACTTCAATTTAATGTTATTTGTTTTATCTATTCATTAATTGATTATTCTCTTTTTAAAATATTTAAAATTGGATACCACTTATATTCATTAAGCACCTTTCATTTTCATTTTTATTTTAAGTTACTTTATTCATTATATTGTGATGTCATAAATTGATTTTCTTATTATTGCTATATTCACATTATTATTGCCATAGTATTTGTCCAATTTCTTGTTATTTATCGTTCTAATATAAATGTCCTACCCATACAACTACTTCACATTACTTCATTACAACTACGTCATTCACTACATTTAAACATGTTTTTATTTTCATACCAAGCCCGAATAAATTAAATGCATATCACTTTAAGCCTCATGTTCGTTTTTTTTTTTTTTTTTTTGCACAATGAATAAATTTTTTTTAAATCAAAACAACATTCATTATTTTTTGGAATTAAAAAGAGTTGTATTCCTAACTTACGGAATATGGCTTCTTTCTAAAACAGAGATAGTCAAATATCTACTTAAAAAAAAAGAAGAAGAGATTTTAGCGTTTGTTCTCGTTTTCAAGGATTTAAGGCATTGTGCCCTAAATTACAGGACATGATCATTTCTTCTCGATTAACTTGAAATAAGCCCCTTTTCGTGAAAACTAATTTAGTTAACGTCTTAATACAAAAAGGGGTCGAATTTTAAATTCTTTTCAAATTTTCAATTTTTGACGCTAAAGACATCAAGTAATCAATTAGGTACCAATTTTGGGCATAACGAGGGTGCTAATCCTTCCTCGTGCGTAATAGACTCCCGAACCCATTTTCTAGATTTTTGTAGACTGAAAAATATTATTTTGATAAATCAAATCTTTTATTAAAACGATCAAATTACGAGGTGATTCGATCACACCTCATAAAAAAGGATTGGTGGCGACTCTCATTTTTCGTTTTTTAAAATAAAAGGCCGATTTTAAAAAGGTTTTGACAGCTTGGCGACTCCGCTGGGGACTAAAATAAGAGAGTCAAGCATGAGTTGATTATTTCTTGTCTTTTTGCTGAAAATCAATAACTTGGTTTAAATTTACGATCCTTTCGTTGCATTTTATTTTTTAAAGTCCGCATCATGTTATTATATTTGCTTTATTAGTACGAGTCTTTGGATATATTTTCGCATATTGCATTTCATAATCGGTCGGTTATACCCTTTTAAGTGGGAGTGAGAAGCTATTCCTTCGTGAGGTCTTCACCTCCGTATAGGATAGTGGATCACTTTTGGGATACATCCGTACCTATGTTTTCGTGAGATTTTCATCTCCATATAGCCATAGGCAAATGTATTTCCCTGAACTGAACTCGGTCCGTATAAGCCTGTAATGGGTGAGGATCGAGGAATCTGCCGGTTTAGATACCATTTCTTTGGAACCGAACTGCATATAGTGAGCCCTAAGAGCTTACCCTAGGTAGAATCGCACTAAAACTCCTAGTGGTCACCCAAATAGGTGCTTTATTTATTATTTCTTGCTTGCTTTAAATTTTAGCTTTGTATAAAATGTACTGACTTGTTTTGCTTTGCTTTGACTGTGATTGCATGACATTTTCATCATAAAAATGTGTTGATTCACATTCAGTTACTAAATAGAGAGCTTGCCATAGAGAACAGATTTCTTGATAAAGTGGAACATAATGCGGCTATCCGAATATGGTCCGAGAAAACGCAACTAGAGAAAGGTGATAGTCTGACGGAGGGGTACGTATCAGAATTGTGGGACTTCACTCGTATCAGCGTGACCCAGAATAATCTCCAAGAATTGAAAGAGATATGGGTAGTGGGGTAAAAGAGTTAATGACAACATCACTGGGCCAAGTTAAGAAGGCACTCGACCAAAGGAGGAATACCTGCAAGTGATCCCATCTGAGTTAGAGATCATAAAGAAGGATTTTGAAAAAAGAATTCAGAGCTAGGAAAGAATATAGAACAATTGGAAGAGGAAAAGATGCAATTAGGACTAGACGTTGACGTCTAGAAGCTAGAGGTTGATAAACTGAGAAAAAGAAAGAACAAGGCTGAGAAAGATTTGGACAGTTTAAAAATGAACTACAAGAAGTTGTGCTTTTCGATAAAGACTATCAGGCTGGGAAAAACATCAGAACAATGGCGACAATAGATCAAGGAAGAAAATATTAAAGCTGATCGATGGGAAAGGAAATTCCAAGATTAAAGTCGATCGATAGGAAAGGAAATTCCAAGAAAGAGACCTATTGGAAAGACAAAATGAAAAGGTCAGATTAAAAGCTAGGGTAGTAGAACTAGAAAAGTCACTTCATCAGTATCGTAGTCGCAACTCTACCATTGAGCTAAAGGCGAGCCTAAACAAGATTGAAGAGCTGAAGAGAAAAATAGAAGAGTTTGAGATCGCATTACAAAATTGTGAACTCCGAGTTGAGCTCGTTGAAGCAAACAATAAGCATTGGAAAGAGCAACTCCACCGTTCTCAAGGTCAGGTTACGGACAAAGATCATGTCATGAGTAAAGCTATGGCTCAAGTACCAGAGGTGGCCGATCATTTGCAAACCGTGGCAGTTAAGGCTGACATGCTAAGCTTGAAGTATGAATCAGAATTGGATCGAGGTCAGGAGTTAGCTTGGCTTCTTAGGAAGGTTAAGGTTTTGAGTATTAGGGTAAAGCCATATATGTAATCCGTTTTATGTAAAGAAATTTATTTTCTAGTAAAGTTGTTCTAATAGAATTGAATCAGAGTCAATGCCTCTTTTTGCATTCATTTCATGCATTTGCATAACATTGCATCATATGCATTAAATTTCATAAAAAGACCCTAATTAAAGGAAATTATTTCAATTAATTTGGAAACCAACAAAAGCCAACCAGCCGAATATCGTTACAATACTCGCGCCAAAACCAAAGTAATGGACCAAAAATTGGAAAGGCTAGAACAAATTAAAAAAGATATGCAAGATCAGTTGCAATCGCAGCAAACGCAGCTGCAAGAACAATTAGCAAAAGTACAACAGGACATGAGGGATCAGATACAGGAATCCCAAAGAAGTATGTGAGTCAATTGACGCACGTGCTGGCTGGAGGACTTGAAAAAGGGAAAAGCATTGTGGTCAACTCAGGGGATGATAATGATGATCCTATTTACCCCAGGGTTTTACTCCGATGAACGCCCAGGTACAACCAGAAGCATACCCATGAAGAGTACCTGTTACTTCAGACCCCAACAGTATCAAGCCAGTACCTCGGCACCAACAAACTACACAAAGGGTTCAGGCTCCAATCCGGGGGATAATCCAACCAATCACGTTGTTCCTGATCTAGATGATACGGTAGAAATGGAAAAAGTAAGAGTGGAACTGCCAAAGCAACTTGATAATCGATGTAGATGGTTAGAAGAAAAATTTAGAGCAATGGAAAATGTTGATTACCATTGCGGAGTTGATGCTAAGGATCTGAGTTTGGTCCCCAATTTAGTGCTCTCACCAAAGTTCAAAACTCTAGAGTTTAAAAAGTATAATGGGACTAATTGTCCTTAAGCTCACGTCGCTATGTTCTGTCGAAGGATGACAGGATACGTCAATAATTATCAACTGTTAATCCACTGCTTTCAGGACAGTCTGATTGGGTCAGCAGCTAAATGGTACAATCAACTGAGCCGTGCCAAAATCAATTCATGGAAAGACTTGGCACAAGCTTTTATGAAGCAATATAGTCATGTATCGGATATGACACCCGACAGAATCATGTTGCAAAATATGGAGAAGAAGTAAAGTAAGAGCTTCAGGAAATATGCCTAAAGATGGAGAGAAGTGGCAACACAAGTCCAGCCACCTCTTCTAGAGAAAGAAACCACAATGCTTTTCATCAATACTTTAAAAGCCCCGTTCATCAACCATATATTGGAAAGTGCTACTAAGAGCTTCTCGGATATAGTAATGTCCGATGAAATGATTGAAAACACAGTGAGAAGTGGTAAGATAGACGCGAGGGAAAGCGCCAAAAGATCAGCCCCAAGGAAAAAAGAAAATGAGATGAATAATACAAGCATATAAAACAAGGGCTATTCAAAACCAATCACTGTAGGCCCGCTAAGGACAGTAACTACTAGCCATCAGGGCCCCCCAAGGCAAGAATCCAATCTAAGGACAAATAAAGAAAGGCTCCAGTTCACACCTATCCCGATGACATATAGGGAGCTGTATCAGAGTCTGTTTGATGCACATGTAGTATCCTCTTTCTACTTGAAACCTATGCAGCCTTTATTCCCCAAATGGTACGACGTGAATGCTCAATACAAATACCACCCGGGAATCACGAGACACTCAATCAAGAACTGCACCACTTTTAAAAAGTTAATTGAAAGGTTCATCAAGATGGGCATTGTAAAGTTCAATGATCCATCAAGGCCTAATGTGGCAGGAAATTCGCTACCCAGTCATTCCGCTAAAGGGGTAAATGCGATAATTGAGAGTAGAGGTGAAATAACCAAAATTGATTTGGCAGAAGTAAAAACCCGACTGAGATGGGTTTGGAAAAAGTTGGTAGAAGGATGATTAATCAAATAGGATTCAGAGGAGAGACCCGAAAGGATAAGGAACTACTGTGAGTTCAATGCTGAAAAAGGCCATGAGATCTAGGAGTGCGTTGAATTCAAAAGACCCTAGTACAAAATCTGATAGATAATAATGAGCTAAAATTCTTTGAATATGCCAAAGTCTCGGGAAGAGAAGATGTGTGTGCCTTAGAAGAAGGTTCAACAGAGAAGGTCTATAAAGTTGACCACCCAGTGGTTATCATTTCACGACCAAAAGAAATGTTGAGAAATCTGAACATCAACGCCATATTCGAATAAGGAATTGGCGGAGAAAGTTTATGAAGCATCTGCCCCTATGTACCTGAAAGTGTTCTAAATAATTGGACTGTAGAAGAGATTCCTGTAGTTTTTAGAGCTAATTCAGAGTAATGTTCAAAACACACTTATTGCTCTAAGCCTAGGAGCAATAAGAATGCTTTTGTAAAATAGGCTTATATCCAACATCTTTATTTCAATAAAATGTATATTTGTTTATCATCTTGAACAAATATTCTTTTATTCTTTCCATTTCATTCATAACCAAACCATACAGATAATTATTATTAGATTCTTTTGTTCTTTGGATTTTCCTTTATCCCTATAGCAGATCTTAAGATATTAATGATATGAATGACGCTGCTACTGAATCAGAGTCTCATTTTGAGCAAGATATGTGTATAGAGGATTATTAGGATTTTTAAGATGATCAAGACTGTAACCTATCTCCTGATTTGTTAAGGACGGTAGAACAATATTAGAAACAAATCCTGCCTTACAAAGAGTCAATAGAAATTGTGAGCTTAGGAGAGGAAAAGGAGGTGAAGATTGGAGCTTGCATTACCGCAGAGACAAAGCAGGACCTCGTTGAGTTACTCCAAGAATTCAAGGATGTCTTCGCATGGTCATATCAAGACATGCCTGGGTTAATTACTGATATCGTGGTACACCGACTTCTCATAAAGAAAGACTGTAAGCTAGTTCAACAGAAGCTCCGAAGGATGATGCCCGACGTTTTGCTGAAAATAAAAGAGGAGGTCAAGAAGCAATTCGATGCTAGTTTCTTACAAGTGGTTAAATACTCAGAATGGGTAGCTAATATCGTCTCCATCCCTAAAAATGATGGGAAAGTACAAAAGTGCGTAGACTATAGGGATTTGAACAAAGCCAGCCCGAAAGATAATTTCTCATTGCCTCATATCGACACTTTAATGGATAACATGGCAGGTTACTCACTGTTCTCCTTCATGGATGGTTTCTAGGGATACAACCAGATAAAGATGCATCCTGAAGACATGGAGAAGACCATATTCATAACTATGTAGGGAACATTTTACTACAAAGTTATGTCATTTGGATTGAAAAACGCTAGAGCAACATACTAAAGATCCATGGTAACCTTGTTTCATGACATGATGCACAAAGAAATTGAAGTTTATGTTGATGATATGATCGCAAAGTCCCGAATAGAGAAGAAACATGTACAAATCTTGAAAAAATTGTTCTTGAAATTGAGAAAATTCCAGCTGAAGCTCAATCTAGCAAAATGTAATTTCGGGGCTAGGTCGGGAAAATTGTTAGGATTTGTAGTCAGTGAAAAGGGGATCGAGATCGACCCAGATAAAGTTAAGGCTACACAGGAGTTTCCTCCGCCATGCACTTAAAAAGAAGTTCGAGGTTTCCTAAGAAAACTAAATTATATCGCCCAGTTCATTTCACAACTAACTGAAAAATGCGACCCCATATTCCGTCTCCTTAAGAAACACAATCCAAGCGTTTAGGATGAGAAGTGCCAGAAGACTTTCGACAAGGTCAAACATTACCTATCCAATGCCCTAGTGTTGATGCCTCCCAGCCCAAATAGGCCGCTGATACTATACTTGGCAGTATTCGAGAATTCCATGGGATGCATGTTTGGTCAACATGATGAGCCAAGAAGAAAAGAAAGAGTGATATACTATCTCAATAAAAAATTCACAGAATGTGAGGTAAGATATTTGCCAATCGAGAAGTTATGTTGCGCCTTGATCTAAACAACCCGAAGACTAAGACAGTACATATTATACCACATAACTTGGCTCATCTCAAAATTGGATCCTCTAAAGTACATGATGGAATCGACTGCTTTAAATGGAAGAATGGCCCGGTGGCAAATTCTACTTTCTAAATTTGATATAGTCTATGTGAATCAGAAGGCTATAAAAGGGAGCGCAATAGCAGATTTTCTGGCTAGTAGATCTTTAGAAGATTACGAGCCTTTGAACTTTGATTTCTCGAATGAAAATCTAATGTGTGTGGAAACCACTGAAAAAGACTCTTAAGAAGGTCATCCTTGGAAGCTAAACTTCGACGAAGCCTCAAACGCTGTGGGTAATAGAATCAGGGCAGTCCTAGTATCCCTAAATGGATATCATTATCCATTTACTAGCAAATTGGATTTCGATTGCACAAATAATATAGTAGAATACGAAGCATGCATTATGGGTATCCGTGCAGCCATAGAACGCAAAATCAAAGTGCTAGAGGTATATGGGGATTCTGCGCTAGTAATCTATCAATTCAAAAGTGAATGGGAGACAAGAGATCCCAAGTTGATCGATTATCGAAGGTTGGTTCTTGAATTAATTAAATAATTTGATGAAATCACCTTCTACTACCTTCCATGAGACGAAAATCAGATGGCTAACGCTTTGGCTACCTTAGCTTCCGTGGTCAAAATGAACAAACAAGAGGATGTAAAACCTATCCAGATAAGTATTTATAAGACTCCGGCTCATTGTTACAACATTGAAGAAGAAGAAGAAGAAGAAGAAAAGGATGATCACCCTTGGTACCATGATATACTGGATATGTGAAGAATCGTGAATAGCCTGACCAAGCAACTGAGAATGATAAAAAGATGTTGAGAAGATTGGCCAGTGACTATGTCTTAGATGGGCAGATCCTATATAAAAGAAGAAACGATCAGGTGCTACTAAGATGTGTAGACACTATTGAGAATAAGAAAATCTTGGAAGAAGTCCATGAAGTTGTTTGCAGAACACATACTAATGGTGTTACAATGGCCAGGCAAATCATGAGATTCGGGTATTATTGGTCCACCATAGAAGGGGATTGTATTAATTATGCCAAGAGATGTCCTAAGTGCCAAATTTATGGAGACAAAATTCATGTGCATTCTTCACCTCTTCATGTCATGCCTTCTCCATGGCTTTTCTCTATGTTGGGCATGAATGTTATTAGGCCGATATCACCAAAAGCTTCTAATAGGCATCGATTTATCTTTGTGGTCATTGATTACTTCACCAAGTGGGTAGAAGCCACTTCTTACGCCAATGTCATGAAGTCGGCAGTTAGCAAATTCTTGAAAAAAGAAATCATATGTCGGTATAGAATGCCAGAAAGGATCATTTCTGACAATGCATTGAACTTGAACAACAGTACGATAGCGGAGGTCTATAGTCAATTCAAGATCAAACACCACAACAAGTTACCATATCGCCAAAAAATGAATGGTGCGGTGGAGGCGGCCAATAAAAATATCAAGAAGATCTTGGGGAAAATGACTGAGACCTATAATGATTGGCATGAGAAGTTACCATTTGTTCTATATGCTTATCGAACATCTGTCAAGACCTCCACCGAGGCAATGCATTTTTCTTTTGTTTATAGAATGAAGGTAGTTTTACCCATTGAAGTCGAGATTCCTTCTCTTTGAGTTTTGGCAAAATTTAAGTTGGATGAAGTAGAATGGATCCAATCCCGATATGATCAACTAAACTTGATTGAAGAGAAAATGTTGAAAGCCATCCGTCATGGTAAGATGTATCAAAAGCAAATGATGCGAGCTTACAATAAAAATGTTCGTCCTAGAGAATTCCATGAGGGGGACTTGGTATTGAAAAAGATCCTTCTCATACAAAAGGACTTCAGAAGAAAGTGGATGCCAAATTGGGAAGGACCTTATGTAGTAAAGAAGGCATTTTCTGGAAGAGCGCTGATTTTGATTGAGATGGATGGAAAAAAACTTACCTAATCTAATGAATTCAGATTCAGTCAAGAAGTACTTCACCTAAAAAAGAAGGAGAGGCCAAGGCGAAAACCCGCAAAGGGCGCCTTGAGACCAAAGGGGTTTTGAATTGAAACCCAAGAAAAGGGCAATTCAAATTTTGATCAAAGAAGGGGCATGTAGTAGTCTTGTTATCCCCAAATTAACAAAGAGGAGGGATGCTGCATCTTGGGGCATCAACAAAGTATTTTAAATCTCTGAAACACATATCAAGTTCAAAAAGGTCTTCGGGAAGTTAATGCGAAGAAGCTCATGCTATGATATCTGGGGTACCTATTTTCATCTTATTCATTTTGTATTTTAGCAATGTTTGTTATCTTTGATTAATTTATTCATTTCGAGCTTTTCTCCCAATAAATTTCAACATTATCCATTGTTACAATCTTTTTCAAGAATTTTTATTGAAATAACGATCAATGGACTAATAATATTCAAGTAAAAGGAGTTCTGCATATTGCTCTTAAAGGTTTTCTAAATAGTGCAAGGACATGAAACAAGACCACTGGTCAGATTTAACCAAATCTAAGAGTTGGAAAGGTTTGGAAATGAATAGTTTAAATTGTGATAATTTCCTTGGGTTTTCTGTCAAAGATACCAGCCGAACAAGAAGGCAGCGTAATGCGTCAGTGATAGAACCTTAATAAACAATGAGCAATGTCAACCTAAGCATTAAAAAAGGGATCATTCTCAAAAAAATGACATTTGTCATTCATACACATCTAGTTAGGAGCATTTGATTCATCCTGATCATGACATCCTAATCACTAGGCTTAAATAAGCCCATGAAATGGATTCTACAGGTCACGTTCTCTAGAGAATGGTGCAACAAGATCAAAGAAACCATAAATCCTACAACCCTAAAGTTGCAGTGGGACAGATTGAAGTTATAATGGCGAATCTTATCTCCCTGAAGTTGTAGTGGAGCAGATTGAAGCAACTAATCTTATCTCCCTGAAGTTATAGTGAAGTATATTGAAGATAGCAAATCTTATCTCTTTGAAGTTGCAGTGGAGCAGGTTGAAGTTACAAGTCTTATCTCCCTGAAGTTGCAGTGGAGCAGATTGAAGATAGCGAATCTTATTTCCCTGAAGTTGCAGTGGAACAAATTGAAGCTGCAAATTACAAATCTTATCTCCATGAAGTTACCGTGGAACAGATTGAAGATAGCAAATCTTATCTCCCTAAAGTTGCAGTGGAGCAGGTTGAAGTTATAAGTCTTATCTCCCTGAAAGTGTAGTGAAGCAGATTGAAAATAACAAATCTTATCTCTCCGAAGTTGCAGTAGAGTAGATTAAAGCTATAAACCTATACCTCTGAAGTTGCAGTAGAGCATATTGAAGCGACAAACTCTATACCTCTGAAGTTGCAGTGGTTTAGAACAAAGATACTTGAAAAAAGGAGCACCAAAAAGGTCGAGATTCGGTAAGACTGGATAAAATTGGTCCTTATTAAAAGTTTTTGCTCCATTCTCGTTACACGACAACGAGCAAAGTGGGACAGCTGTAGAAGCCCAATTTTGCCCGGGCCCAAACCAAACAAACTAAACCAAATAAAAAATAAATAAATAAAAAAATAGTCCTGCCCATTTACAATATCAGACAAAACAACCTAAAATAATACAAAACCCTAATGCCCAAATGGCCCACAGCCTAAACAAATTTTCAATAAAAAATCCCTAGCCTCCTTTGTGCGCTGTGCAGCCGCTTCACGTGCCTCCGTAGCGCACACGCCGCCCAAGGTCTGTCTCCTTGCACCAAAATGGTAAAGGAGCCTCTTCTCTCCCCTCCGTTACCTCGCCAATGCCTGCAAAAAAAGAAAACACAGAAGTAGCAGTAAGGACAAAGAAATAGTAGCGAAACAGAAAAGAAAAAGCAAAATAATATTATAAAACTGCTATAAAAGCCATCACCATCAATGTAATATTTTACAGAGACAATATTAATTAAAAAAACTCAAAGTTGAAAAAAGGTGTTTTTTTTTCCTTTTATGTATTTTATTTTTTTATTTTGTAAATAAAACATAAAAACAAAAAAAAGGAACTTTTTCACCTGTTGTTCCATCGTTGAAGCCACCATCGGTTTGCGAGGTCATCGGATCCCTTGGGATTCGACCAAAGGCCGCAGCGAAAGTTAAGGGGTTTTTGCATTTTTTTTATTTTGGCTTTATTTTTTGGCGATTTCAAGTCCTAAAAGGAGTTTTACGTAAAAAAATAAAAAATAGGGTTTGGGTGATTTTTTTGACCACCTGGACGGCTGCGCCATCGCCGATGACCGACACGGTAGAGACTCGCCAGAGCCAAGGCCGGAGATGGGAGGGCTTGGAGAGAAAAAAAAAAAAAGAGGTTTCAGAAAGAGTGGGCTGAAATGATTTTTTTTTTTAAACTTTTTTTACTTATATAGGGTGCCAAAACGATTTTGGGCTAATCTGGAATGCCCCAAAACGACGTAGTTTTGGGGCGTGACCCAAAGACTGACCCAACCCATTTTAGGATCTGCGTGTTTTTGCTGTAATGGTCTATTTACGACCCTGGTCCTTCCGCTTTTATGGCCCGTTGCAATTTAGTCCTATTTCATTTTTTTTCTTTTTATTTTTACCCTTATAATCTTATTTTATTTCATCTTAGTCCCCTGGAGAACGACGTCATTTTAGAGAAAGGGAATAATTTTCTAGTTAGCCCCTCCTCTTTTACGCGCGTTCAATTTCAGTCCCCATTCGATTTTATTTATTATGATCTGCGCCTTTAATTTTGTTTTGATTTCAATTCAGTCCTTTGTTCAATTAATTTCATTATTTATATATTAATTTATTTATTATTCTTCACTTTTTAAATACCTAAAGTTAATATTGTTTATATTTTTTTATATTATTATTATTCTTTATTTTTTTAAAATACCTAAATTTAACATTATTATAGTTATTTTTTTCATTATCCTTTTATCTTTTAAATATTTAAATATAATATTATTTATATTTTTTTATCAATTTATTTATCTTTCTTTTACTTTTAAAATATTTTTTTAATATTATGTACATTTATTTTATCTATTTACTTATTTATCTATTATTCTTTTACTTTTTTTAAAATGCTTAAATTTAATACTGTTTATATTTGTTTTATCTATTTATTCACTTATTTATTCTTTTACTTTTAAAACATTTAAATTCAATTATTTATATTTTTTATCGATTATCAATTTATTTATTCTTTTACCTTTTTTAAATACTTCAATTCAATGTTATTTGTTTTATCTATTCATTAATTGATTATTCTCTTTTTAATTCAAAAAGCACTTAAAGGGATGGGTCCAACTAAAGCACCAGGCTTCGATGGTTTTCCAGCTCTATTTTTTCAAAAATACTGGCACATCGTGGGGAAAGATGTTGAGGCTTTCTGTCTTGGAGTATTGAATGAGGGTAAGGATTTCGAGTCTACAAATAGAACAGATATTGTGTTAATCCCAAAATCCTCACACCCTACAAATCTTGTTGATTTTCGATCTATTAGTCTTTGCACAATCTTATACAAATTGGTGGCTAAAACAATTGCAAACAGACTTCAGGATTTTATTGGAAAATGCATTGATAGTGCTCAAAGCGCTTTTGTTCCAGGCAGATTAATTTCAGATAATGTGTTGATTGCTTATGAGATTCTACATACATTGCGGCAGAAGCGTTCGGGAAAAAAAGGGCTTATGGCGGTAAAACTTGATATGAGCAAAGCCTATGACTGGAGTTACTTGGAAAAAGTGATGCTTAAAATGGGGTTTGCAGAGAGATGGGTAACCTTAGTTATGAAATGTGTCTCAACAATTTCTTATACAGTAAACATCAATGGAAATAGAGACAGAGTTTTCCATCCCACCAGAGGATTACGTCAAGGTGACCCGCTTAGCCCTTATCTCTTTTTGATTTGTAGTGAGGGTCTTTCGGTTTTAATTAGACAAGCAGTTGGAGAGGGGGTTATTAAAGGAGTCAAAGCAAGTCAAAGAGGACCAGCAATATCATATCTTTTGTTTGCAGATGATTGCTTATTGTTTGGGGAATCCACAAAAGAACGAGCGATTGTCTTAAAATCAATTTTGAAACAGTATGAACAATGTTCGGGCCAATGTGTGAATTTCAATAAATCGACCATTTTCTTCAGCTCAAACACCCAAGAAGGAGTGAAAGAAGAAATAACGGATGTTTTGGGGATGAGACGCTCTACAAATATTGAAAAGTACTTGGGTCTTCCTAGTCTGATAGGTAAAAGAAGGAAGGCGTCGTTTCAGATTCTAAAGGACAGGGTTAATCAGAGGATTAGTCATTGGAGCTCATGGTACCTATCCCAAGGGGGAAATGAGGTTTTCATTAAGTCAGTGCTCCAAGAAATTCCAACGTATGCTATGACGTGCTTTTTGTTACCAAAGTCGCTTTGTGGGGAGTTGGAGAATATTTTTGCGAGATATTGGTGGCAGCATGATAAGGGAAGGAAAGGGATACATTGGTGTCAATGGAAGTTTATGTGCAGATTTAAGGAGAAGGGAGGTATGGGATTCAAAAACATGGCTAAGTTCAATATTTCTCTCTTGGAGAAACAAGGCTGGAGGATTATGAATAATACGGAATCTTTAGTAACAATAGTTTTGAAAGCCAAATATTTTCCAGATGAGCAGTTCTTAAATTCAAGATTGGGAAATTCGAGCTCTTACCCTTAGAAGAGCATATGGGCTACAAAAGACGTCTTGAGAAATGGTTTAATATGACGTGTTGGTACTGGCAATAATATTTCTATTAATTATGATGCATGGATTCCGAATGGTTCTAATTTCAGATTATTAACAGAGGTTGAGTCGATGCGTGATCATTTTGTAAGTACGTTGATTGATGATAATGAGAGAACATGGAAAGAGGATTTAATCAAAGATACCTTTGTTGAGGAAGACGATGTTCGAATCCTCTACAAAAAACTATGGCTCCTAAACCTTCCAGCAAAAATCAAGATTATAGTATGGAAAATTACATGGAATTTCTTGCCTATAAGAGTAAATCTGCAACACAAGAAACTCGCCATTGATTCAACCTACCCAAGATGTGGGGAAAAAGCTGAGACGATAGATCACCTCTTCCGAGAGTGTCCTGTCACAAAGGAAACTTGGTCAACATTGCTACTACAAGATGTGCTACTACATGAGAATTGGAATTTTGAAGAGTGGCTTATCTGGGTTTTTGAACAGTGTAACCCACAAGCATGACGTCTTTTCTGCTGCGCACTTTGGGCCATATGAGGTGATAGGAACCTAAGAATACATAAGAAAAAAGTGAGTACTGGGATGGAAATTGGGATCTTTGTCATCAGTTACATTGCAGAGCTTGATGGTTTGGAGAGGAAAAAATTAACGCAAACAGAATTAAAGCAAAAATGGAGACACCCACCTCGAGGAACCATTAAAATCAATTTCGATGGACACAACAGCATTTCAGCCTCTGGAATTGTAATACGGAATACTGAAGGGGCCATTCTATTCTCATGTTCTGAGATACACAAAGGGGTACCTTCGGCTTTTGCTGCTGAAGCACTGGCATGCCGGAAAGCGGTTAGGATGGGAGTGGTAAACATATGGTTAGAGGTTATCGTTGAAGGAGACTCTTTAACTGTAATCAACAAATGCAAAAGTAGAGATCAAGACAAATCATTGTTAGGAGCCTATATTTCAGATATTAAACAGATGGTATACAGATCTAAGCCTTTTGTCTTCAAACACATACCAAGATCAGCGAATACACTCGCCCACGAAATTGCAACAGAATCTCTGAAGAGTAAAGTAGGGATTTACCTGGAAGGGAGAGTACCGGAGTATGTCGAGAATCAGATACTCAGGGAATCAGTGTGCGAGCCAGACTGAAAAGGGTTCTTCGGTAACAGTTTAGAAAGGAAAGCCATAGAAATAAAGAACTAGATGGGAATGGCTTTTTAGAAAATAAAAACTGTCATTTCTGATAAGCATTATGAAGAGAGAGAATCGTGGAGGATTTCCAGGCGTTTTGATTGGGCAAAAGTGTCGGTGATTGGTTTTTATTTTTTAATGCCCGTCTGTTGGTGCTTAGGTAATACCGAAGTCTTTTTCTATTTTGTTTTGTTTAGTGTTTTGGGTCTCGTTTCTTTGGGTTTTTTCTGTTTTGTTAGTTTAGTTTTGGGCCTCGCCTTAGTGGACTTTTCTCATATTTGTTGATTTTGGATGATATTTGGTATTTGTTTTAGTAATAAAAGCCCAGTCAATATGTTTATTCAAAAAAAAAAATTGGATACCACTTATATTCATTAAGCACCTTTCATTTTCATTTTTATTTTAAGTTACTTTATTCATTATGTTGTGATGTCATAAATTGATTTTCTTATTATTTCTACATTCACATTATTATTGCCATAGTATTTGTCCATTTACTCGTTATTTATCGTTCTAATATAAATGTCCTACCCATACAACTACTTCACATTACTTTATTACCATTACGTCATACGCTACATTTAAACACGTTTTCCGTTTTCATACCAAGCCCAAATAAATTAAATGCATATCACTTTAAGCCTTATGTTCGTTTTTTTTGCACAATGAATAATTTTTTTTAATTAAAAACGACATTCATTATTTTTTGGAATTAAAAAGAGTTGTATTCCTAACTTATAGAATATGGCTTCTTTCTAAAACCGAGATAGTCAAATATCTACTTTAAAAAAAAGAAGAGATTTTAGCGTTTGTTCTCGTTTTCAAGGATTTAAGGCGTTGTACCCTAACTTACGGGACATGATCCTTTCTTCTCGATTAACTTGAAATAAGCCCGTTTTCGTGAAAACTTATTTAGTTAACGCCTTAATACAAAAAGGAATTGTATTCTAAACTCTCTTCAAATTTTCAATTTTCGACACTAGAGATATCAAGTAATCAATTAGGTACCAATTTTGGGCGTAACGAGGGTGCTAATCCTTCCTCGTGCGTAATCGACTCCCGAACCCATTTTCTGGATTTTTGTAGACTGAAAAATATTGTTTTGATAATTCAAACCTTTTATTAAAACGATCAAATTACGAGATGATCTGATCACACCTCATAAAAAAGGATTGGTGGCGACTCCCATTTTTCGTTTTTTAAAATAAAATGCCGATTTCAAAAAGGTTTCGACATCATGGATTCAATCTCATTATATATAGTTTTTTTTAATAAAATACTAAAATACTCTCAAATAATATAACTTATTTTAATTACAAAAAAAAATATTTTTGTAATTTCACTAATCAAATTGGTTCATGACTCATGACACCAATTCAATTAAAGACTTAAATAATTAATAGTACAGATTATAATGTTAATTATAGGTGTACATCAATTTCGAAGTTTTAGGCTTTTATATTTGAAAAAATTGCATTTTCATAGGGTTATATTTAGACCTACTCATGGGTCAAGTCACCCCATCAGGTGGCACGATTGAAAAATGGGAGGGTTTAGATAAAAATACGAGATCAGAAAAATGAGTTTGGGTAAAATTTAAGGTGCGGTTTGTATATGGATCGGGCTTTGGGCAAGATTTTTTTGTCGACTTGAATATATTATGTTATAAAAATAATTATATTAATTATATATGTTAAATAATTATTATTATTTTTATATTTATATTAAATCACTAACCCAATAACAACTAAACTCATTACCCAAAACCTAAAAAAAAAACTTACTCAACTAAATAACCCAACCCAAAATATAAAATTTTAAAATTATATTTAATACAATAAGACATTTATTATATTTTTTAGTATTGTTTTTAATATAAATACTTTTTAAGGTAGTTTTAATGTGTTAGAAAGCTTTTATTTTTTATGCTTTTAGTGCATTTAATGTATTATATTTAAAAAAAATTTATTTAAAATAAAAATTAATCTAAAAATATCAAATATAGGTGGATCGAGTTAAGCTAAAATTTACTTTCTTAAATTAGATCGAGTTAAAAAAAAAAAAAGAGTCGCTTAAAAAATAATTTAAATAACTTGCGTGGATGTAATCAATGAGTTATATTTATGCATTAAAGTAAAATTGTTATGACTGGCTAGGAGTTTAGAGGTTTTGTTATGTTATGTTATGATTTAAGCACTACTATAAAATTAGGATGATGTAACATTAAATTTTGTTTACGTATCTATAACCAGATACATAAAGTACTGTAAAATTTAGGCTTTTGAATGCTAACACGTAAGCAGCTGGGTGTTTTTTCATTTGGGTGGATGAGAAAGTAAGGGAGAAAATGGTGTAATTTTGCCTCAGTCCCTGTACTTTTTTAACTACTCTTTTTAAATTTTAGAAATTTCATCCATCTACTTGTTTGATTCAAAAATTAAAATTAAATTGATAACATTATTAATTTATGTATGCAAATTTGAATATGACTTATCAATTGGATTTTAATTTTTAAATTAGTCTCAAAGGAGCTAAATTCCTAAAATTAAAAGTATTAATTTTCATCTTGAATCAAGTATTTGGATGATTTTGTTCCTGCAACTACTTTCAAGTAGATTGAATTCCATATTCGATTTATTTATTTATTTTTTAGGATTATTATCCTAATTGCCACTTAAGCTTTTTAAATCTACAAACAAAATTAAAAATCTAATATAAATTCTTATAAAACAAATTTGGCCACAAAAATTCTTATAAATTTAAATAAGTTTTTTTTTTCAAATTTAAATAAGAATGTATTTAAAATAATTAAGTTTGATAAATTGTCATAAAATTAATTTAAAAAATTAATAAAATATATTATTAATAGTCATATTTTTAATCTATACATAATTTGTTTTAAGTTTTTACTTTAAATGATTTTTCTGAATTTAATTCACACATCAATTTAATATATAATCAATCTTAAATGATTATTGTTAATCTTCTTAATTGAAAATCATAATATATTAATAATATTATTACCATCAAAAGATTAACTAGATCATTATTTTATATAATAAATAAATAATTACTTAATTTAATAATTTTTTAAGAAACTAATTATTATTTATCTAAATAAATTATTAATCCCCTGCGTTAGCTGGGCAACTAATGCTAGTTATAGATAAAACCAACATCTCGTCATTTTCACTCTTCTTCTTTTATCTTTTTAAATTCTCTGCCCCCTACTTCCTTATCCCATACTTAATCATACAAGGCCATGATAAGCGTGTATGTGTATAAGTTGAACCCTTACAAATGTACGACAAATATTCACAAAATATTATTATTGTAATATAACGTGAGCTCGAGAGCGTTGAAGAGCATTATTGTCCTATTTATGAGTTAGGGAAAAATATAAATAATTTTAATTATTGTATTATAAAAATAAATATGATCAAAACATATGATGAAATTATTTAAAAAAAATTGTAAAATATATAATATAAACAATATTGATGTAAGTATAATATATTATCTTGTTGTGCTCTTACTAGACAACATATGAAATTAAATAATCATATTATATGTAATAAATAATGTGTACGTTTTTTGATAAATAAGAGAAGCAAAAAGAGGATATAGAGTAGGTTATTTTTTAAATCATGTTTGTGGTTGCGATTCAAGCTTGACTGCCAAAAATTATTTATCATTATTACTCATTTCACCATACATTTTATTCATCTTGTTTCTATCACCACTTTCTTGCAAAATCCATAGTTTCATAAAAAAATTATCTGACTTCCATTTATTTTAGGGAAAATGTCTTTTGTTTTATAGAAATAATTAAATCAACCAAAATTTACTTATCATGAAATAGTTTTTTTTTTCTAAATTGATTTATCCATTTGAAAAGTGTCGGTTATGTTTGGGAAAAAAAGTTTTTGAGTAAATTTATTTTTATATAAAATAACTTCAACCAAATTTAATATTATAGTAATAAATTTTTAATTTTAATTTTTAAAACATATTTAAAAATATAAAAATAAAATATTTTAGTGTTAAATAATATAATAAATTATTAATATGATTAATATAATTTATTATTTTAATAAATTATTTAAGAAAAAAATATTTTGTTGACTGTCAATGGAGTTTTTAGAGTCAAGATATTGACAAATGTCTTAAGAGTACAGTACAATATTAAAAAATAATATTTAAAAAAATACATGACAATTTTTTTAAAAATTATTTGTGAAATAAAAGTACATTATGAGTGTACAAAATAATAACTCATTATTTAATATTACAATTTTATTTTGATAATTTTAAATTTTAAATAATTTTATTAATATATTATTAAAAATATTTATATTAATATTTAGTAATAAATATATATTACAATTTATAAATATTTAATAATATTTATTTTTAGTATAAAATATGAGTATTTAATTATATAAATATGAGTATTTGTTTAAATCATTATCTCTTTCAACTTTAATGTATCATTGTCTATTCTTATATATGTATATGTAATATAAATTAAATTTTAATTAGTCCTCATTTATTATTAAATTTATATATGATATTAATTATTATAAAATATTATCTTATACAAAATAAATTTTGATTACTATAATATTTTGTAACAAATATATTCATGTTGGGCTTGTTTCACTAAAAATAATTTTAAAAAAATATTTTATATTTCCCAAAAATCATTCCATTTTTCAGGAATCTCTTTGAAATCTATAACATATATAAAGTAAAATACATTGATGGTACTGCAGACATTTAGCCCTCAAATTGCGTGTGTCTGCGCGCGCTTTCATAGTTTGCGTGTGGGGTAATTGGAGCCTGCAACTAGAGACACTATAGCAAATTATGATATAAATATGGTGATTGAACAACAATTTTCAGAAGAAACAAATCAGGAGAACCTTCATGCTGCACTTCTTGACTCCTTCACAACCCATAAAAGGAACGCAGTAGATGAACCCGAAGATATTCCAGGCGATAAAAATGCTAGATAAAATTCATCTAACTTTGAAGCACCAAACCTTTCTGACGTGAGCCTTATCCGTCAGCAAATGGAGGGTATCAAGACCCTAGCAGACCACTTCACTGTAAACAACTTGAAGCTTACTGTCAATGAAAAACATGGAACAACATCGTCCAGCAGCAACAAAAGAAAAAGAATGGTAAGTTTAAATTAAATCTGGATATGGAGAGAGTCCAAGCTGTAGGACAGTGGCGTTGTTTGGAAAAGGAACTAAAGCTAGCCAATCCAACCTCGACTGATGATGAATACGACTCTGCTGAAAGCGTAATGGAGAATTAATAGCTGAAATAATAACTTTATTATACACAAATATTTCACAATACAAATACAATTTTTTTCTCTCTAGCTGCAAGTTTTCTATTTTCACACACTCTCTTTTCTTTTCTTCTTCTTTTACTCACGCTATTTAATTCTTGTTTTCAACACTCACACACATACATTCATTAATATACGAAATATACATAGTTTACCGCCTTAATGATTACTTATCCTAAGTATATCATGAAACTTCCGGTAAGCATGTATTGATAATGCTTATCCTTCTGCTTAGCTAATCGTAAGATCATTATAAGACTGCCACTTTGCAATCAATTTCAAGTCACGTTTTGTAAAGTTGCAGGCCAATTTGTATAGCAACTCTTGGCTTCAATTTTCTGTTAACTTTGGAAGTCGGTTTGACTTCAACATTCTCCTCAAATCAAGCTTTCATTTCAAGTTTTTCTTTGAATTTATGGAATACGTTCACTTTCAATAGCTTCGTAAAATGTTTGCGAATTTATTTCTATTTTGCAATAAGTTAACTTTATATTTTTATTCACTTACTCTCAAATAAAAAGATACTTGGTATCAATATGCTTGCTTCGATTATGAGATATTGGATTCTTTGCAAGAGATATTGTGAACTTGTTGTCAACATAAATTGTGATTGGACCTTCTTGTATAATAGATAATTCACTCAAAATATTCTTCAACCAAATTGCTTGCCACGTGCATGTTGCAACAGTCATGTATTCTGCTTCACATGTTGAGAGGGCTATTGTTTGTTGTTTTTCCGATGACCATGAAAATGTCACGGAGCCAATATGGAATAAATATCCGGATGTTCTTTTGCGATCATCCAAGTCACCACCATATAATCACTATCTGAATAACTAACCAATTTTGAAATTGTGAGTGTGTATAAAATAGACCATGATCCATCGTACCTTTAACATATCTCAAAATTCTCTTTGTTACAATCAAGTGATCCTATTTTGGCTTTTCCATGCATCTACTAACTATTCCCATTGCGTACATGATGTCCGGACGCGTGATAGTCAAGTACCTTAAACTTCCAACGATTCTTTTAAACAACGTTGGATTTACCAGCTCTCTAGATGAATCAACACTTAATTGCATGCTTGGTTATGCTAGTGTGGCTATCAACCTGCAATCTTTCATTCTGAATTTTCTTAAAATTTATTCTGCATACTTCTTTTGAGACATAAATATTTCATCTTTCATTTGTCTCACTTCGACTCCAAGAAAGTATGACATTTCACCAATATCTATCATTACAAATTCTTTAGTCATAGCTTTCTTAAAGTCATTGAACATACTAGGATTGTTTCCTGTGAAAATCATATCATCCACGTATAAGCACACAATCATGCTGTCACCAACTCCATTTTTCTCTGAATATATGGCATGCTCGTATGGGCTTTTCATGAACCCGTTCTTTTAAAAGTATTCATCTATTCTTATGTTCTATGCTTCTGGGGCTTGCTTTAGTCCATATAAAGCTTTCTTCAAGTGATAGACTTTGTCTTCCTGTCATTATTTGCTATATCCAGGTGGTTGTTTGTTGTAGACTTCTTCTTCTAGGTAGACATTAAGGAATTATGGCTTCATGTCCATCTGATAAATCTTCCATTTATTTTTGTTGCAATTTCCCTGAAAAGCCTTATAGTGTCAATTCTGGCAACCGGAGCAAATACTTCATCATAGTCCACTCCATGTTTTTACTTGTAGCTTTTGCAACTCGCCTAACTTTGTATTTCTCCACTTTTCCTTCTTTGTTGGTCTTCGTCTTGTACACCCATTTGACTCTAATTAAACTATGTCCTTCTAGTAGACTTGTTGACTCCCACGTGTCATTTCTTCTTGTTGTTGCAATTTTTTCATCCATTGGCTTCTTCCATTTGACATCTTCAATTGCATCTTCATATATTATTGGATCACTTTTTATCATTAAACAGAATAAGGAATAATCGAGTGTTGTTTCTATCCATTTTTGGTTCATTTGATTCATCATGCAATTCATTTTTGGTTTCAACGAGCTGGCAGAGAGACCAATTGGTAATATGCAATTGAGGCTCAAATGATTTACAATTAAGTTCTAGCTTTTTGTCTATCAATTATAAACTCATTTAGTCATGAAGTCATTCCACTATAGTATTGTGACTGAGCTCTCCGCGACAGTATACCATTATGAAATCAACTTAATCAATGCTCGTCCAATGACCTTGTCATAAATGTGTTACCTTAAGAATATTTGGGATAATATTCGTTCTCCCAATATAATCCTATTTTATCTCATGGTAATCATTACAATTTCATTCATAAAAAGTCAATTATTATAAAATAGTAATCAACTCATTCATCACAAAGATAAATGAACCGTGACCACGTTTAGTTTTCATCAACCATGTAATGCCAATGAGAGGATATCAGTTACCTATGTCTCGGGCTATGAATTCCATTATTGTGAATGATGCTACATACTGCAGAAGTCTTACACCCAACGTACCAATTTTTGGTTCCTTATCTATTTGAACTTAGGATGTTACTTACTCAAAGTGCATGAGTCACACATACATAATTCGTCATCCACTCAGGATTTAGATATGTCATACTATGAACGTCACAAGAAAATAAACCCATAAACAGATTCAAGATCTATTCTTCTTGGGTCTAGTCCGATGTATTGTCAATCCAGTCGGTCACATTTATGTCTCTGTCTTCTGAGAGTCATCCGTTCTAGTGACCAAGACAAAGCATCTCCCAATTGGACTTTGATATATGACATTTTAGTCTTTCAATCAATTTGCTCATTTACAATTAGACTAAGAACATTTTAGGTTCGTCTACTAATATAAGTTGTCTTTAAGTATTACCATCCTGTAACGACCCGAAAGTTAATGGTGTCAAAAACAGTGGTTTCAGAATTTTGTTTCCCGATGATAAAGTCAATAAATATTAGTTATTAATATTTATGAGGGTATTACAATATTAAATAGAAACTTAGTCTAATAATTTTGGTTATTTAGAAAGTAGACAAAGTACAAGTGTATTGTTTTAAAGTTAGTGGTTTTAGAAAGTAAGGTTTCAAGACCCCATTTTCGTAAATTGAACACGTAAATATTTTTTATTAACTATTTATGAATTATATTAGAAGAAATTGAATTTTGGTTAGGTAATTTCGTTTAATTAGTGCTTAAAATAGAGTGTAAGGACTAAATCATAAAAGAGCTAAAAGTGTAAATTACTTAAGGAATTATAATTAGATTTCAAGATAAGGCATTTATATTATAAATATACCATTAGTACATTAAGACATTGATATTATAAATATACCATTAGTACATTGATGGCCGAATATTATTAAACATTATTTTTATTAATTTATAAAATGAATTTTTATGATAAAAAAAATTAAAGAAAATAAAACTTGGTGGATAGTAAGAGAAAATATTATTTTCTCTTTTCATCTTCAACTTTCGAAAGCAATAAAAAGGGGGAAAGCACGACCAAAAGCAACTTTCGAAGTCTTTTTCTTGTAATTTTTATATTCTTGGAATCCTAGTACTACAAGCTAGCTAACCTATGTTGTACTTGTAACACCCCTTACCCGTGTTTAAAGCCGAAACTAGATACGAGGCATTAGCTAACTCAACTTGCTTAAACATGACGTTTCGGGCTATAAAATTTTGTTTTGTCTTAAAAACTCTCCATTCAAACCCATAACACATGCATCCTAGGTTTACGAGGACTTAAACATACTTCCAGAAGGTTTCGGGAATTAATCGAAAACTTGTATGCACTTAGAAAAAATTTGCCTAAACAGGGGCCACACGCACGTGTTGTTCAAGGGACACGCCCGTGTGCCCCTGAGACATGCCCGTGCTCCTCACCCATGGTCGACACTGACTTAATACACATGACCGGACACACGCCCATGTCCCTCACACGGCCCCAACACGCCCGTGTCTTAGCCCGTGTGCTAAAACCTTGGCATTTTGTTTATGACGTCATCATCTCACTATGGTCACATGGCCAAGGCACACGCCTATGTCCTTAAACCGTGTGTCGAATTAAATTCCTAACTTCAGGTGCAGACTTCACACGGCCTGGGCACAAGCCCATGTTCCTGGCCGTGCGTCTCACACGGCTGAGACACACGGCCGTGTATCTGCCCGTGTGTTTACTACTGAGCATACTGACTTGCAACTTTAGCATGCAAGGGGACACACGGCTGAGCACCACGCCCATGGGGCTAACCATGTGTCATACACGGCCTAGACACACGCCTGTGTGTCTGCCCGTGTGGACAATTATATGGCTATCTACCAAGCTATTTGCCACCCTAGCAAGAAATCACACTTATACCCAAAACAATTCAGTATTTAAGATGACCATATGGTACCTCTAAGAACTCAAAAAGAATCAAGATATCCACAAAAACATACACTTCATGAAATTCATCTTCATTGAATATATGGACATATCAAGTATAAGCTAACCTCCCATGACCTTTTACAAAATAAATTGAACAACTAGAATAGCCAACACATTTGGCTTACAAATATGACATAACAAAAATACCAAGTCCTGTACATGCCACACTCAAAATGAATCTAGTGGTCTATACCAAATAGTAGTCGATAGTGTGATCTCCAAACTCTGACATCTGCGATTTCTCGAGCTATCTTGGCAATACTACAAGGAAGAGAGAGATGAAAGGGGTAAGCAATAAGCTTAGTAAGTTTGCATGGAACTAAATAGCAACAATAAACTCATAAAGATACCCATCTATGACATTAGATAACCATACACAATGTCATAGGCTCTTTACCATAACTTACTCATATTTTCCCTTATCTAGCACTTACCATGCCACGTAATGTAAATGTACCTCGTGAATTACTCACGCATACCTGTTTTCACTCAATCACATAACTTTAAATACTAATCTCAATTCTATAATTACTGCTAGAATATTTAATCCCCATAATTTACTAGGGACACTCAAAGATGCATATTCATTACCACTATCATGAACTCGAAGCCAATGCCACATCTCGGATGCGGTCTTACATGGGATTACCTTTGATTACCAATGCCATATCCTGGATATGGTCTTATACGGAACCTCACCTCAGGTATCGATGCCATATCCTCGATAAGGTCTTATACGATTCTCATATTAAATACCGAAGCCATATCTTGGATATGGTCTTATACGAAATCTCAATTTGGTGCGAGGCCATGTCCCCGACATGGTCTTATACGGGACCTTATCTATCTCATGTCTCGATAATATTATACTCACATTCATTATAGTCCAACCGGGACTCAACATTTCAATTTCTTAGAATGTCGTACATCAATATAATGTCAAACATTCTCAAACAATACGAGCATAAATGTTGAATTTATCAATTACAAACTTACCTCAATTTCAAAATAAGCTAGATCGTCGATCTAGTCCGAGACTTTATTCTTTCCCCAGTCGAGGTTGACTCTTGGTTCTTCTTGCTCTATAATAGAAAATTAGCTCGTTTCAATCATCACATTAATAAAAGCATTTTAATAATCATGCTTTGGCAAATCACTATTTTGCCCTTACACTTTGGCAAAATGACCATTTTACCCCTAGGCTCGGAAATCAATTATAATCCAATTTCTATCTTTAATGAGCCTAGGTGAACATTTATTTCTCTTGTGGCTATCATCAAAACTGAACATTTCACACATTTACTACCAATTTTACAACCTTTACAAAAAGGTTCATTTAGGTGTTTTTATGGCAACACCTTTCACAAAAGTTGTTCATCTAACAAATAAGACCCATTTTCTTCCACAAAAATGCAGCAAATCACATGCAAGCTCTCATGGAAAAACCCTAAACTTTTCACCATATTACAAATTAGTCCCCTCTTTAGAAAGCTTAAGCTCTAAGGGTTCTAAAAGTACAATTATCATAAAGAAAAACCAATAAAATCACTTACTTGAATGGAGAAGAGTTTGCTAAAATTTTGAGCTTTCAAAACCCCTATTTTGCTTGCTATTTTCGGTGGTGAAGAAGAGAAAAAAAGATGATATATTCTTTTTCTTTATTTTATTCTATTTATCAATTTAATCCACCAACTACACCCACTTTGACCCACTTTGACTTCCTTGTCCCCCTATGGCCGGTCAACCTCCATTTAAGGGGTTAGTTGCCTTTTAAAGACCTCCAGTTAACATTCTATATCTATTTGGCACCCTTAGCTTATAAAATGGAACTTTCGCAGTTTACACGATTTAGTCCTTTTTCATAATTAAGCAAGAAATCGCTAAAATTAAAATACCAAAATTTTCATGTATTTATATAATCATACTCCGACTCATAAAATATCATGAAAAATAATTTTCTCTAACCTCAAATTAGTGGTTCCGAACCACTGTTCTGGGTAGCCCCTAAATCGTGTTGTTACAGTACTTTTTGTTATTTTTAAAATTTGAGTATGTTAACTTAGTTGAATGTTTGAAGTTTAAGGTGTTATTTTGATAGATTTTAATGTTAGATGTGAAATAGGGCTATTTTGTAAAATCAATTGATAATTTTGTACAATAATGACTAAATTGTGCAAAATTCAAAATTTGGGGTGTAATTGAGAAATAGGAAGTCCTATAGGGAGCCTAGAAAATTTGAAATTAGGTTTTGGGATTAAATGTGACTTTTTATAGTCCCGATTTTGGGGACTAAATTGAATAATATGCAAAAGTTGTATAATTTAACAATTGGATTTGAATTGGGATATGTAGTGTTAATTTATTATATTTGTTTTAATACGTAGCTAACGTCGACCTGAAATTCCCAAGAAAGAAAGGAAAAGACAAGATCATCAACAAATAGCTTGGAGTTTATGGTTTGTATTTCTATAACCCGAACAACTTCACTTGTTGCATTTATGAACTGTATTACATGGGAAGATCATAAGGTAAGCTATAAATGATAAAAAGAGCTGAATTGATCTAATTCAAATTTATTATTTGCTATGAGGATTAAAGTAAATACTTTTGGAAATATCGTATAATAATATAAATATGAAATTGGATCTGTTTTGAGATGTGATATATAATATAATTGCGTATATGTATATAAGTATGATGGATGAAATAATGATATGGATTTGGGACATTGATTATAAATGAAATTGAATAAAGGATACTGGAGTTAAGCTCGGAAATGTGTATATAATATTGATGTGATAAAATTATTTTGATTGTTATAAGGAGAAATGTATATGTGTTACAATTATGTTAGATAAAATTATTATAGTAAATTGAATTGTAATATTAAATGGTGCATAATGATATGTATGATATGTAGCTTTTCAATTTGGGTGAGCAAAACTCGATTCGACTCAAAAAAATAGAAAAAAAAAATTCGAATTTTGAGTTAAGCGAATCAAGTTATTTGAATTATTCGAGTCAACTTAAATTATTTTTTTTATTTTTGAGTTCGAATGAGTTTGGTTTTCGAATTCGAATAACTCGAATAATTTGAATAAACTGAATATCAAAATATAATAATTTACATTATTACCCCAAACTCCTAAACCTCTTCACTTTCCTCACAAAACTTTTCCTCCCTTTACTCCTCCCATTTAGCCCCCCAAATTTTACTCCTCAACCTCCAAAACTTTTTATTTCCCCCATAAACTTTTACTTCTCACCATTTACCCCCAAATAAAAAAATTAAAATCATCCAAAAAAAATTCCTAAACCTAAATAATAAATATTTTATTTATATCTACTACTTATATTATTAAATTAAATTTCACATTTTGTACTATTTATATTATTGAATTGTTTTATCATATTGAATCTTTATAAATTTTTGCTAAAATTGAATTATTAATGATGCCATAAAATATTCGTGTTAAAATTTTATACTGGTGTTAATTTCACATTTTATCTTTAAGATAATTTTTATTAAAAAATTATTTTTTTTACATTTAATATATTTTTTAATTTCAAAATATATAGTGACAAGAATTAGAAGATAATTGAAGCAACTAAGCAAGCAAAGAAGTTAATCTGTATATAAAAGATTAACAAATAAATTATAAGGGGATGAAAGTTAATAACAAATTTGATTACGATGGGTGACAGTGATTACAAGGACCTAATTTTTTTTTAATTTAACTCAAACAAATATATTCGATTTGATTCAATTCGATTTGAATCGAATTCCATCTCACTTGACTCGATTCGAGAAAATTTCAAATCGAGTTAGGATGATAAAATATGATTCGCCAACTCGATTAACTCGAAATGTTTTCATTGGATTTGATTCGATTCGACCAAACTCTCACCCCTACTTTCCAATATTAATTTGCATTGGATCTTGTTGTTAAGTCATGCATCACATAATTTATATTATAACTTAATATTGAATATAGAAATACCAATGAGTTATACTCAGTGTATGTATGTTTTTCTTGTGCACAAGTTGGATACCTAGTAGTTCTATCACTGATTTAGCATCTAACGACAATCTCAAACTCAAATATGGTGAATAGTCTTTTTGTTTGGTTTTGGCGTGTACCGAAGTTGTGATATTCTAGTTTTGGTCATTTTGTATCTTGATGGTCTTTAATGGTATGTAATTAAATACATGTGTGTTGGAAATGGTCAATTGGTTGATAACTTGGAAGTGTTTGCTTTGGGTGAATTGCTTAATGTTGTCATGAATGAGTTGGTTGCATATTTGGCTTTATGCTTGATTGAGGAATTTAGTGCAGGAAAATTCTTATTTTTATAAAGGAAATACAACCTAACTTATATATTAGGATGACTGACATTTCAATCCATTATTCTAGAAAAGATAATGGGACAATCACACAAAGTTAGGAATCTTAATAAACTAGGAAAGCAACTAATTAGAAATCAATAATAACTGATCCTTTTTGTCTTAGGAAATTAAATAATTAATCCTAATCTACCAAATTATAGCATATCCGTAAATTCCTAATGTGTACAAGCTAATTTAGCTCTTTTCTACACTCCCCCTCAAGCTGGGGTGTATATGTTATACAGTCCTATCTTGGAGTTGAATTCATCGAAGTTGATTCTTAGAAGAGCTTTGGTGAGAATGTCAGCAAGTTGCAGTTGAGTAGGGATGTATTTCAGTTGGACTATTTCATTGCTGACCATCTTTGAAATGAAATGTTTGTCAATTTCCACATGCTTGGTCCTGTCATGATGAACTGGATTTTTAGCAATGTTTATGACAGATTGACTTTCACTATATAATTTTATTTGGTCCTTAAAATCAACTTTTAATTCTTTTAGTAATCTCTGAATCCATATTCCTTTGCAAATGCCCAAAGTAAGAGCACGATATTCTGATTCTACACTACTTCTTGACACAATAGATTACTTTTTGCTTCTCCATGTAATAAGATTGCCCCAAACAAATGAGCAATAACCACTTGTTGATCTTCTTTCAGTCAATTCTCTAGCCCAACTTGCGTTAGTGTAAACTTATATCTCACGACTTTCACTCTTTTTTAAGAGTAAACCATGGCCTAGTGTCATCTTTAGGTATCTGAGAATCCGATTCACAGTCTCTAAATGTTCTTCATGCGGATCATTCATGTGCTGGCTAACAACACTAACTGAGAATGAAATGTCTAGCCATGTATGTGAGAGATAGATCAATTTGCCCACTAGTATTTGATATTGCTCTTTCTCCACTGGTACATTTTCCACATTTTTCTTTAACTTTAGGTTGGGATCCATAGGCGTCTCTATAGGTTTACACCTAAGTATGACGGTCTCATTTAACAAATATAAGATGTACTTTCTTTGGGATATAACAATTCCTGCCTTAAATCGGGCAACCTCCATGCCTAGGAAATATCTAAGAGTGCCAAGATCTTTAATTTCAAATTCAACAGCAAGTAATCTTTTGAGTTTGATAGAGTCATCTCCAGTTAGAATGATGACGTCGACATAAACAATGAGAATAGCAATTCTACCTTTTGATAAGGATTTCAAAAATAAGGAATGATCTGTCTGGCATTCATTGTATTTGTTTGTTACTATTATTTTGGAAAACCTGTCAAACCAAGCACGAGGTAATTATTTTAGCCCATACAATGATTTCTTCATCTTGCACACTTGATGGTTGCTTGAAGAGTTTTCTAAACCTAGATGTATTTCCATCTAAACATCTTCTTCAAGATCTCCGTTTAAAAAGACATTTTTTATGTCTAGTTGGTACAAAGGCCAATCTTTGTTTACTGCTAGTGACAGCAATACTCGAACTGTGTTTAACTTGGAAACAGGTGCAAAGGTTTCTTGATAACCGATTCCATATGACTAAGTAAAGCCCTTTGCCACCAGCCTGGTTTTAAACCTATTGATACTTTCATCTGCTTTATGTTTAACTGCAAATATCCACTTGCAACCCACTAGCTTCTTCCCTTGAAGAAACTCTATAAGAGTCCAAGTTCCATTACTATTTAGAGCCCTGATTTCTTCCTCGACAACCTTCTTTCATGCTAGATTTTTCAAGGAATCTTGAATTGAATTTGGTATCTTTATATTATCAATTGCTAAAATATATGTTTTATATAATGGCAGTAATTTCCCATATGCCACATATTTCTCAATAAGATGGTTTGTACATGTTCGGACACCCTTTCTTTGAGCAATAGGCAAATCAGAATCATCCACAAAAGTAACAAGAGGCTTACGAGTTTAAGAATCTATATCAGTATGAATGTAACGCCCCAAATTTTGGGCCTAGAATTTTGGAGCTTTGAGTATAAGGACAGTGGGGAGATTGCACATATGTGTTTAATTGTACAATTTAGTGACAAGAATGGGCCTGCTGGTCTAATGGTTGTGTAAGTCTTGGCATACCTTGAGGTTTCGAGTCTGAGTCTTATGAGTGAATTTTAGAAACATTTTATTTTGCATGGCTGAAAGAAAGTATTCTAGCTATTTAGTTATTTAATATATACGCTTTTTATTTTTTTATTTTTTTTGGAATTGCTATTTTGCTTTGCACGTTCTTTTCCTTTGCCTTTTTTGGGTTTTCCCTCATTTGTTCGTCTCGATTTTGGAATACGGTTTTAACTGCGGATTATGGTACTTCGCTCCCCAGTCATCTTCTTCGCCATCAAAACAGGTGTGGGATTCGAACATTGTCCACAGTTCTTATCTATTTATTTCATTCTATGAGTCTTTGCTTTCGACTTTGCTTGATCGTATGCTAACCCATTCGTTTTGGGGTTTTTAGTCGATGGAAGTGATGGGAAATCGTCACTTTTTGATATATGTTGATAGGGTACAGGTTAGGGATGGTGGCCAAATCGATGTTTTCAGGACTGAATTGAGGTGGTTTTGTAGCCTCTTCGATGGCCACACGGGCGTGTTCTGAGGCACACGGCAGTGTGGATTTGGAAACTAGGGTTTTCGACCAGTTTTGTGTGCCACACAGCTTGGCTACACGGCCATGTGGCCGATTTTGAGGATTTTTTTTTTATTTTTGCACGACGGTGTCCTTTGGGCACACGGGCGTGTGGATTTGGGAATTAGGGATTTTGAGTTTTAGGGTCACACGGCCTGGCCGCATGACCGTGTGACTGATTTGGGGAAATTAGGGCTCCTACATGGGCATGTGTTTTAGGACACACCGTCTGACTTCGGATTATGTACTACTTGTAAGTGAATGTGTGCTATGCTGGGTACTGAATCTGAGTGCATAAGTGTACACGTTTAGAATCGATTGACTCATTTGTAAGTGATCGCTCCTAAATGATCGCTGAAATTGTATTCTAAATTGGTGCATCTGTATTCATACATCTGCATACATATATTTGCATACATACATCTGCATATAAAGTATTTCGGGTTGGGATTTTGAAGAGAAGGAAGATTTACGATTTGGCGCTTTAATCGCATATCACGAAGCCCCCTAATACCCGGAGGGTCGGCGATCCCAATACCCGAGGGTCGTAGACGATTTGTGATGATCTGCATTTTTGCACGCGCATCAGACAAAGACATACGTCAGCATCGCTGCGTATCATTAACTAATCTGGCAGTTTTACTGCAACTCATCGGTATAGCGGATTACCGCATTACACTGTACCGCATGTACGTTAGCTACGCTACGTACCATCATCTGATCTGGCAGTTCATACAACATGTCTGTACTACGGTTTACTGTATTGCACAGTACAGCTTATACGCTAGCTTTGTTGCGTAATATATGAGACTGGAAGTTTATCTGCACACTGATTGGTCCTAATTCCCTGAGGGTCAAGGACAAGGCTAATAATTATCGTTGCCGGGCAACCCGGGATGACATACTATAGAGTATAAGGTTGGATGGGCTTTTCGAGGTCCTACTCAGAGTGCAGGGATGGGTGGGTTGATTAAATCCCCACAGTAAGTGTAGGGTTGGATGGAGATGGTGTGTTGGCTGGATGGATGGGTTATTTTATAACTCATTTGCACTCATATGCATCTGAATGAATCTATGTGACTGAATGTGACTGTGCTATTCGACTGAAATGTCTGATTGATCAGTTTGGCTGAATGTGATACTATGACTGAATGTGATAATATAACTGAATGTGTTACTGATCGACTGAAAGGCACGTGTACCTATGCGATTTCTGTAGACTTTCTCTATAAATGTCTGATTGAACTGTTTTTGTGATAGTGTGACTGACTCGTGAGCTGTTGCTATTGTATTTGAATAGCACGTGAGGTTAGGTGTGTCTGTTTATTCCATATAACTGTAAGGAACATATGGTGTGTGTTTGATGTTGGGCGAATTCGCTTATCTGTTATCTGTCTGTAAGTGTGTTCTTCTTTTGAACTACTTCTAGTTCCCTGTTTCTGCTTTTGTAGTTTAGCTGGTTTGATCTCACACTAAGCTCGAGTAGCTCACCCCCTTCTGTTTCCCTTTTAGGTATAGTTCTGGATTCTGTAGTTGGGCTCAGTACGCGGAGGTCTCGGACAGGCTTGTGAACATCAAATGAGTAGTTTGTGCTTTCTAGTTTTTACATTTATTTTTGAACTATAAAGATTTATAATACTGTGGTACCATTACTGTTTTAAACTTTGTTCGTACATTATGTTTGGTTACGTTTACAAATGCTATTTTTAAATGATTGAAAGTTTTGGTTTGTTTTGAGATAAATATTTTCAAAAATGGATTTTGAACGACTGGTTTTTGTTAAATTTTCTTACGATCACTTCAGTGATCAATGTAGCATCATGGATTCGGTCTAGACCTCTAGGCTGGGTTTGGGTGTTCCAATGAAATTCTGAAGCAGGAGACTCCGGTTCAAGTTCTTGACAATCTCTTATTTGAATGTCGTTCTCTAGATTTTCAGTAGGTCGTTTTCTTCTAGAATAGACACGAAGTTCTTGATGATTTGCACCAAGTTCAGGTTTAGAGGCCTCATGGAACTAAGTCTCAGATGGTGTGTCGTTTGGATGTTATGTGGAATGGGCATTCGAATTAAGGACTCGGAAGAGGTAAGATATTTGAGAACTCGGAAGCGGGTAAGGATGCTGGATTGACACTTTAGGGTGAAACATACATGGATGGAGTGTCTTGAAGAATGTTCCAAAGCTGAATTTCCCTCTAGTTCTCCCTTTGAATTTTGGATTTGGAAAAATAGGATTGGTGTTCAAAAAATGTGACATCCATGGAATTGTACATCTTTCGAGTAAAATGTGAATAACACTTTTTTATTAGACGAATATCATAGGAAAATTCAATTGACTAATTTGGGATCAAGTTTGGTTCGATGTTGTTGGTGTATATAAACAAATGGTGAACAACCAAAGACTCTGAGTGGAAGATCAGAAGAAAAGATTTAGCATGAGGAAAGGCTTGTAGGAGGACTTCACAAGGTCTCTAAAATTTTAGCACTTGACTACGTATTCTATTGATGAGATAGGTGGTAGTAAGGATGGCTTCACCCCGGAAGTGTTTAGGTACATGATCAGTAAACATAAGTGATATAGCTACCTTAAGTAAGTGTCTATTTTTGCTCCCGATTATCCCATTTTGTTGAGGGGTGTCAAAACAAGAACTCACATGAATAATTCCTTGCTTTATGAAATAGGAACCCAAGGCTGATGTAAAATCCTCTCTACCATTATTGGTCTTAAGAATATGAATTTTGTTTTTAGATTAGGTATGAATCATGGAATAAAAAGTCTTAATAATTTCCCCAGTTTCAAATTTTTCTATCATAAGGAACACCCAAGTGGTTCTAGTATGATCGTCCATGACAGGTATGAACCAGGGAGCCCCATTAATATTTTTCACTCATAAAGGTCCCCAAATGTCACATGAATTATAGGGAATGGATGTGAAGGCTTATATTGAATGCTAGGATAAACATGCCGTGTGTGTTTAGCAAGTTGACATATTTCACAATGAAAAACTTTGATTTTTTATTGATGAACAAATGGGGAAGCAAATTTTCAAGGTACAGAAAATTTGGGTGACCAAGGCGAAAGTGCCATAACATGACTTGATTTTTATTTGAAACAGAAACAGAATTAAAGAAAGAGTTAGAAACACAACTTGAATGAACTTATCCATATAGAGGAGAGTTCCCTTTGAGCAAGTAGAGACCACCACACATTTCAACACTGCCAATCACCTTCCCCAAATCCGCTGCCTGAAATTCACAAAGATTTGGATAAATTTTAGTCACAAAGTTCAAGTCACTGGTGAGTTTGCTAATAGAAATCAGATTGCAATCTAATTTTGGAACATAAAGGACAGATGAGAGAAGAAAGTCCTTTGTCAATTTGATTGATCCAATTCCTGCCACTTTTGAGAGTGATCCAACTGCTATTCGTACTGTATAAGGGCTTGAATATGGACTAAACTTGTGGAATACATTGATGTCTCTGGTCATGTGATATGAAGCTCCAAAATCAACTATCCATGGTCTTAATTTTTTTGGTTGTTGTAATATGAGCAAAAGAAAATGTACATTGATGTACTAGCATGCTTGTATGCTGTTCGGTAGTGGGTGATATCTATCCGAGTAATTTCTGTAGTACCTAGGGGTGTGCAAAATTCGGGTAAAATAAAAAAAATTGGTTAACTGATCGAATTCGATTAATCAGTTGATTAACTAAATTAATTCGGTTGGGGTCGGTTAATAATTTTTTGGGTTTTTGGTTCACAATTAATTTGGTTCAAAACCTATCAGTTAACCAAATTTTTTCGATTTGACCGAAAAAATTAATAAATAAAATTATAATATATAAATATTAGCCCTCTACCCACCCAGACCTAATCCAATATCAATTAATATAAACTCAATCCAATATATATAAACCCAAGTACCCAACCCAACCCAATCCTAAAAAAAAAACAAATAATGTAATAAAAATAAAAATCCTAAAACTAAAAGTCAAACTAAAAACCACGATAGAAATAAGAAATCCTTAAGACTTTAACCATCAAAATTCAAATTCCCTAATTTGAACTCTCCCAAAATCTCTTACTGCCACTGCTAGTCACCTTCGTGAATTGTCCGACGTCCACCAGTCACACCATCTGACATCTACCAGGTCACCATTATCGGCGAGTTGAGGTAGGCTTTTCCTCTCATACTTGTATTTGTTGTCAGGTTTGTAGGTCTTTACTTCTTAGTAGTGTCCGTCTTTTTCATCCACATCTACTTTAACAGCCATTTTCGGGAGATAAAGTTTGGCAAGGAATTTGCTTCTTAAGTGGTGCCCGAATGTTGGGATGAGAAAGATGGAATAGATAGTAAATTGGGGCCATTTTACCCAAAAAGGACCATTTCCAAAATTATTTATGGAAATGGGCCAATTTTCTGATTATTTACTGGAAAGGCCCGAATTCTGCGAAATCGCATCCACGTCAGTGCGTTCTCAGGTGATGTGTCAACAAAACGCGTCCCTGGTGAAGTGTTTTGTCCACGTTAGCACAAAGCGCTTCCTTGAAGAAGCGCTTTGCTGACGTGGACAAAACGGTCCCCCAAGGATACATTTTGTCATGTTTTTTAGGGTTAGGGTTTTCTGTTTGGTTTAAGGTTTTAGGGTTAGGGTTTAAGATTTTAACGGTTTAGGGTTTTAGGGTTTTTAAGGAAAAAAATCAATTAAATTAGGGTTTATGGTTAATTAATTAAATTAACTATTAATTAAAAAATCAATTAAATTAGGGTTTAGGGTTTTAGTGTTAATTAATTAAATTATGTTTTAGTTTTTTTAAAATACTTTTGTGTTTAGGGTTTTGGAAAAAATATATTAGCAATATAAAAAAAAAATTCTACAGTAGTATCTGAAAAAATAATTTTGAGAAGACGTTTCTGAACAAATAGTGTCCAAAACGCTTCAAGCAGGATGCACTATCAGCAAAAATATTGAAAAAAGCTCCCATGTGGACGCTCTTTTTCTACAGTAGTATCTGAAAAAATAATTTTGAGAAGACGTTTCTGAACAAATAGTGTCCAAAATCCTTCAAGCAGGATGCACTGTCAGCAAAATTACTGAAAAAAGCTCCCATGTGGACGCTCTTTTTTTACAGTAGTTCCTATTTGGCCTTAGACTATAAATGAGCTAAATTTCATTCTCAGGTTGCATAAGTTACAACAAGAGAAATTGAGGCTAAAGTAGAATAGAAACTGAAGATGAGTGAACGTATTAGTGCTGTTATTTACTATGATGGTGAGGTCTGTGACGCCGAGAACAAAGTTGTTTTTTTATCGGAGAACACAATGCGACTGGTTTTTAACCAAAACATACATTTGACAGAACTTTGTAAAAGAATTAGGCATAAAATCTTCGGAACAACGCCAATGAAAGTTTTGTCTATTAAGTATCGATTTTGTGCTTCAGTTGATCCCGTGAGATATAACTCATTCAACATCAAAGGTCCTCGTTGTAACAGCCCGATTTTAGCTAAATCAGAACAGTAATTTTGGAACCACAAATTCGAGGTCAGAAATTATTTTAATATTAGTTTTTTATGTTTACGGCATGTGAATATATATGTGTGAAAATTTCATGAGCTAATTTTATCGATTGGTTAGTTAATTTGACAAAAGGACTAAATCGCGTAAAATGTAAAAGTTGCGTTCTAATTGTTTAAGTGTTTATTTGCTTTGATAGATTAAATGTGAGGTCCTTATTATATGATTAGACCATAATTAGTGGATTATGACATAAATGGTCATCCATTATAATTTTGATTAATATTTTAATTGAGGGCATTGTAGTAATTGTGTAAATAAAGGTTAATTAAATAAAACTAAAGCCAAATTTAGTCTATCTTTGTCTTCCTTAACCGGATAAAAACAAAGAAAAGAGAGTTTGGAGGCATTTTAGGGTTCAATCTTTTTGTAGCTTGATTTAGGTATGTATTTTGCTCGGCTTTTTATGATTTCTATGTTTTTGTGATCGTTACTTTGTATTCTAGCTAGCCCATGCCCTAATTTTTGAATTTGTTGATGATTTTGTGAAGTGCTATTGATGAGTGCTTGAGCTTTTTGATAGATGATGATGAAAAATGGATATTTTTTGATAGATTATCATATTTTGTTAAGTGATTTTTGGTAAAAATCAAATTAGGGATTAAATTGTGAAAAGTACAAATTATGTGGTTGAAATGTGAAATAAATGTGAAATATGGGCTACTAAGGGTACAACAGTAATTCGGCACACATGGGTTTGAATTGAATTTGTGTGAATTTTGTGTTTATTGAAATAAGGACTAAATTGAATAAATATGAAACTTTAGGGGCTAAAGTGAAAAAATGCCCAAATAGGTATTTTTGGATGAAATTGACTGAATAGGCAATTAAATGAGCTAAATTTGAATTTATGTAGATTAAGAAAGAAAGAAATTAGATTTAGATTGGGGGAAATCGAAAGTTGTCGAGTAGTCGATCTGATCCATTCATCGTATATACGAGGTAAGTTCATATGCAAATAAATGTCTTTAAATTGATTTATAAATGTTTAATTTTTATTGAATTGCTATGAATGTTGAAAAAGCAATTACGAGCAAGAATTGACGAAGTTACGACATCCGAAAGTCTCGTACGAACCTTAGGAATAGTATAGGATACAAATGTCATTACATTAGGATTACCGAGATGTGATTACATGTAAGACCATGTCTGGGACATTGGCATCGTTATATGATTTCGTATAAGACCCTGTCTGGGATAGTGGCATCTATATGTGATAACATGTAAGACCATATTCGGGATATGGCATTGTATAAGCTTTATATGATTTTCGAGTATCCTTAACGATTTCAAATGGTTCAACGGGCAAAGTCAAGTCGAGAAAGAATGTGTGAAAGAGTTAAATGACTCAGTTACGTAGAAAGAATGTGTGAAAGAGTTAAATGACTCAGTTACGTACAAGATTCATACGAACTTTGAAAAGGGAAGTAATTGATGAATTCAACTGTGATATTGAATATGTGTACAATGAGAAAGGTTTGTGAACTTATAAATGCTTACTTATAGTTTGCCTATTGATGGAAATGATGTTGAAGCATGTGGTAATTTATTTGTATATGTCTTACTAAGTTTTTAAAGCTTACTTTGTGTGTTTTTTCCTTATTTTATAGATTATCAAAGCTATTCGGAAATCAGGGATCATCAGGAACCGTCATCACACTATCGACTACTTGTTGGTACTTTGGATGCTATGGATATATATTATATGGCATGTATAGGTTAGTGTTAGATATGATATAGCCATGAGATTTGGCTTGTTTTTGATGTAAATGTTGATGTGAATTTGGTCATTTAAGTTGGCTTGAATTATGTGTTTGATAAGTGATAAATGATACATATAATGCATTATGTTTGGCAACTTTAGCATGGTTCATGTGTTGGCTAGATGGTTTATTGATTTGGCTAATTGTAAATGATGAAACATGGTTGAGAAATGGCATGTTGTGGTTTGATTTTGATATGATGAAATGGTATGTTTTGAGGCATGAAATAGATGATAAGATGATGAGGAAATGCATTTAGAAGTTATGTAAGTTTGATGATTTTGGTATACTGATTTGGTATGTTTTGGCTATGGAATTGAGTAGTTAAAAGGATGGTTTCTAAATGGCATAAAATGTGCATGAAATAGCATGTTTTGGTTGCTAATATATGTATGAAAATGGTGCAATTTGATGTGGTTTAAGTGTGCTCAAGTAGGGTGAGAAATGTGGCTTCAACTAAGCCTATTTTCACTCCACACGATCGAGCATACCGGCGTGTGGCTCGACCATGTGTGACATATGGCCTTGGTACACGGCCGTGTGTCCCCTGGGGTAGCCTTTCGTGTTTGGTAGCAGTATGGAATACACAACCCCTGCACGACACTCTGTTAGTGGATTGGACATGCACCTCGGTAGGTCGATGTTTGATACTGGAAATACATACTAGGGAATGACATTAACTTCTAGTGGTTGGCAATCCACATCTGATTGAGGACGTTATGAAACGTCCACAAGAAGGGATGATGTACTCCCTACAACGTCCACCGGCGAGGGGACCTCGTTTGTTGCAGATGATATTGGGTCAGATAATGAGTCCGATATGGATCCACCTCGAGAGCTTGGCCACGATGGAGCAGAAGTTGCATTATTTTCTGAACCGGAGCCTGTTCCAACCATACCTGAACATGCTGAAGGGGGTTCAGATGAAGAAGAAGAAAATCCATGATTTAGGGCGTCCTCGCCTCCAGCCCATAAGCATAATGTCGATCTATCTTAAGATGATGCGTTGGAGTTTCCAGATCTACCACAAAAAAGGCATGACCGCACAAATTCATCATTGGATTTGGGTGAATTGGAAGTTGGTAAGGAGTTTTCCAATAAGGATAGTTTTCTTGGTGCATTGAAACAACATAGCATCATGAACAGAGTTAACTACAATGTGGTTAAATCCAAATTCGATAAGTTTGAGGCCAAGTGTGCAGTGCAAGACAGTACATGTTCATGGAAAATCATGGCTTTGTTGAGGAAAAAGATGGGCTTGTGGGAGATAAAAAAGTACAAAGGTCCACATACATGTGTTGGCGGTACAGTATCACTAGGTGTTTAGGGTTTTTGAATAATACTATTATTACGTAATATTTCACTATTTAACGTACTTCGTTGACAGGTGTTTCACAAGATCATCTCAAGATGGATTCAGATATGTTAGCTAGCTTAATACTATCGATGGTGAAGGCGAATCTCAGGACTTTAGTGCCGGTCTTAATTGCCAATATTCGTAACCAATTGAGGTACACGCCCTCTTACCACAAGGCTTGGATAGCTAAGTAGAAGGCGTTGGAAAAGATGCATGGTGGGTGGGACGCTTCATATAATGAAGTGTGACAGTGGTGTTAGGTGCTGGAGAGATATGTCCTAAGTTGTATAACAGACCTTGAAACGACACCTGCGTACTACAACGACCAATTGCTCCGTGGATGCCAAGTGTTCAAGCGTCTGTTCTAGAGCTTTAAGCAATGCCGAGACGCATTTCTATACTGTAAGCCATTGGTACAAATTTACGGTACCTTTATGTATGGTAAATATACCCATTGTTATTGCTAGCTATAGTTTAGGATGATAGTGGGAGAATCCTTCCAGTTGCGTTTGCAATAACACCGGGGGAGTCAACTGATGACTGGGATTTCTTTCTTTCTAGGTTAGGGAGGCATGTCTGCCCCCAGCCTGATATCTACGTTATATCGATCGGGGCACTGAAATACTAGCCACAATTGAGCGACAGGGAAGCCTATGCATCGCACACACCATCGTATTGCCTAAGACATATTGCATCCAACTACTACGGGCAATATCGATCTACAACTGAACAACAGCAAGTGACCAACATGGGTATTTAATCTTTATTAATATAATTTCGTTTGTAATATTCAATTTATTTTGAATGGAAGAGTGGTATGTAATTTTCGCTATCAACTTATATTGGCAGGGTATGAGATAAATAAGGACCGTTTTCATGAGATTTTGGTGGCTTTGCATTCAGTTAACGAAGAAGGCGCAGACTACCTCTGTAACATACCTTTCGAACAGTGGACACAAGCATACGACGGCGGCCTACGATATAGTCATATGACCTCAAACTTGCCTGAATACATAAATTCTGTTCTAAAAGGAACGTGTCATTTGCTGATAACATCGGTTGTGTGAGAGACATATTTTCGTTTAGCGACACTTTTTTCAAAGCGAGCAGCGAGTTATAAAGGCCAAATGTAGGAAGGCCATGTATGGTGCGCGAAGGTATTGCAAGAAATTAACAAGGCGAAGGCATGGGCCAACACCATGCACAGAGTATGTCACGATCGCGACAACATATGGTTTCGTGTGACGAAGTTTGACAAACCGAACCAAGGTATTATTGGTGGGCAATATCGTGTACACTTGAGAAATAGGACTTGCGACTATGGGAGGTTTGACGGACTTCGTTATCCATGCGCTCATGTAATTGCAGCTTGTTAGAATCTCCGTCTAGATCCCATGAGCTATGTCGACGAAGTGTACAAAATAAACAACGTGTGGAGACATGTATTCCCACTGGTCCTAGATGAACGTAAGTGGTCGTCTGTATCGCTTTCTCCGTTTAAGCTGTTACCGGATAGAGAATTGCGTCGCAAACCAAAGGGTCGACCTTGCTCGACTAGAATACGTAATAATATGGATATCCGAGAAACAACCAACCAACAGAAGTTGTGCGGATGGTGTAGGGACCTAGGCCATACAACTCGATCATGTCCAAATTGGAATAGCTGATAGTTGTTGTAATAAAATTATGTTGCATTATTTATATTTTATTAAAAATATTGCCTTATTCAAAAGAACTTTTATTTTATTAAAAATATAAAAAGTAAATTACAATTAAAATATTAAAAATAAATTTTATTTTATTAAATGAAACAATATAAAAGAATTTGTACAAATATATTAAAAATATTGCCTTATTCAAAAGAACTTTTATTTTATTAAAAATATTAAAAGTAAATTATAATTAAAATATTAAAAACAACTTTTATTTTATTAAATGAAACAATATAAAAAAGTTTGTACAAATATATTAAAAATATAAAAATATTACAAATATTACCTTATTCAAAAAATTTTATTTTATTAAAAACAACTTTTATTTTATTAAATGAAACAATATAAAAAAGTTTGTACAAATATATTTAAAAAAAATCAATGTTGGTGCCGGTCCGAATCAGTGCCACATGGGGGTCGTCGACGATTACGCGCTGGATTCTTCCTTGGTTCAGCTTCTAGCGGGGGTTGTGGCTGCTCCAGTGAAGATTGTGGTTCCTTCGGCAGGGGATCTTGTTGTGGGTATTGGGAGGATAACCCATCTTGATAGAATAATGACTGCGGAAGTGTTTGCATCACCCATGGCGGAGGTGTTTGAATCCCATAAGGCGATGGGGATTTGTAAAAAGAAGAGCTCCCCGACGGTGCCTAGTGCGATCCCTCATGCAATGGCGGCCTATAGATCGTTGGTTGACTCAGAGTAATCAGGAATGGAGATGAACCGGACCATGCATTCTAACCTGCCATAGGACTGGGAAAAGGAAACATATAAGGGTTAGGATACGCACCTAGCATAATCTGAAAAGGCTGTGATATGGGTGTCGTCGGTTGAAGTGTTGGGCCCGGTGATTGTGTGGGCGCTGTTGATGGGCCCGCGTCGTCATCCCTTCTTCTTGGATTTAAAGGGCCCCGTCGTTCCCTTTGGACACGAATTTGCCGTCGCCTCTCCTCTTCCAACAGTAAATATGGCTTGCCATGAATCCTAAACCATGGCATGTATTCTGACACGCACGCTAACTCAGGAACGATGACCGGTTCCCGAGTAGGTATATAATCATACTGATTTTCCCACATTTCGATATATTCTGACCAGTATCTCGGCCAATCCGTATTCAATTACCGTAAGTCAACTCTTTGCTCATCATCAAGCACCTCAGGTGCCACGGGAATCGATTATCGGAATCCAAATTACTGTAATACTATATCTGACTGGTGCATCTCCACCGTAGCATAGTTGACCAATGGGACCTTCACATGCCAAATTTTCAAATTTTGAAAGAATTCATCCAGAATTACTGCCCGAATTGCCGGATCCTCGTATGGTGTCCATTGAAACTATATGAACATGATAAAAATATTAGTTATATACATAATACTAAATACTAAATACTAAATACGAAATGACTATTTTATTATGTATATATATTTTATTTAATACTTACTTGTGCTTCCGACCGTTGGTCTAATAGAAGTCGTATATCTTCAAGAGAGTAGGTATTCCAACATAACTCGCTGAATAGTTCCACCTAATTAAATGAATTTTTAGCATACAATTATATTTTAAATCTACGTAATAATTGTAAAATCTAATATAAAATTTACCTCATTATGAGTGGGAATGTATATGGGTGGTCTACTCGAGGACGTAAAAATGGAAAGCGAAACCATGCCCATGATTGCATTAGTAATAGGCAACCTCCGATTTTGGCTTTATTCTGTAGCGTTGCCTCGCACATCTCCCGGTACAATGTTGCTAACACGGTAGACCCCCAAATAAATTCACCAGATACTCTAAAATCAACGAGTTTCAGCAGTCATCTCAGATGTATGAGGTTTCGTGACAAGTCCGACATTAAATAACCTCCAATCATCTCAAGAATCTATGCCCGATCATATCGTATTCTTTCTAGTTCAGTCGAATCATTATCCGGCTCCAGGAATGTGTCTCGTAACCAGCCCATCTCGATCTGACCTCCATTAATATTATCCGGAATAGCACCCAAAAGCTCGTAGCATACGGCTCCCCAATCAGCAGATTGAGCAGACCTGGTGACTGCGTACCCATCCGCCGGCAATCCCAATTGCAACTGCACGTCTTCTAGAGTAATAGTACACTCTCCGCATGAAAGATGGAAAGTGTGTGTCCCGGGTCTCTACCTATCTGTCAACGTACTGATTAGTTTCGGGTCCAACTTGCACCCCCAGCCTATTGTGGCCACGTGCCAAAAACCCGCTTTCCGTAAGTAATTCTCTATCAACGGTGATGGAAGACTAGACATATTACAGATTTAGCATTGCAACACCCGATCTACAAACTGTTATAAAAAATTATAAAATAAAAATTAAATAAATTTGCATAAATGAAAAAATATTAAATAGTATTAAAAAATTAAAATTATCACTTACCATAGTCATTTGATCGATAGAGATGTGTTTATTATCGAGACGAATTAATTCTTCGGCCATTGCTAACACAATCGAATATTTTTTAATTTAAAAAAAACTAATTCAAAAAAATTTTAAACAGAGCTTTTTTACAAAAATTAAAGAGAGCTTTGAGAAAATTTGAAAGAATTTTGAGAGAATTATGAGAGGACTTTTGTGTGAAAAAAATGAAAGGGGGCCTTTTATAGTTTTTTTTTTTGGGGACTGTTGGAGCCCAAACGGTCCAAAAAAAGTAGCCATTGGGCAAGGGCAAAACGCACCCCTGGGGGAGCTTTTTGTCCACGTCAACACAAAGCGCTGGGTAAAATTAGAACACAATAGAAAAATTGATTCAAACATGATTTCCAAGTTCAATTAAGTGGCATTGTGAATGATAAGAGATGAAATTAGAACACACTCACACAGGCTAAGTGTGGATATCATTAACGGGCCTGCTTAAGAAGAACAGATCTCTTGGGTTACTCTGTTATTTTGACCCAATAAAAGGATTTGCTTTACATATGCTTTTTGTTATGTTATATCGAATTGGTGTTACAGTTTCAATTTAATTATCAAATTATAAAATGTAAAATCTTTTTATAATATCCAGTTCAAACACATACCCAGATTTGCTAATATCTTAGCACATAATTTAGCCACTGACTGACTAGAAAATGAAAATGAGAGTTACCTGATTGAAAGTGTGTAGGTGGTTATTGATGATGGATTATGGGGACGGAGGAGGAGGGAACCAGATTGATAGTATAAGATGAGATAGGGTCTGGAAGAAGAAAAAACAGTAAATGGATGGTCTATGGAAGGATGCTGGTTTTGGGAATTGGTATCGACAAGTTTCGAGGGTGAAATATTTTCTAAGGAGTGGGTGCTAGGTAATTTGCTGATTGGAGGAGTGCTTTTGGTGTTTCATGTTTTTTGTTCTTAGTTTATTTGTATCTGCTTTATGAATTTTGTTTTGTTTTTGGGTTGGTTTATTTTTTTTTTTTTGGTTCATTTTGGATTGGGCTCTATGCTCTTGTCTATTTTGTGATTAACAACTTAACATTGATATTGCTTTTATTTTGGTTTTATAATTTATGATTTATGAAATCTTGAGGAGGTTTGAACAAAAAACACCATAACATTCACTCCTCAATTTTACTATTTCAATAAAAATTATATTAAATTTATTACATAAATATTTTTACTCACAGGTATATTACAATCTATACTTTCATATCCCATAATCATATTAAATTTGAAATGTCTCCTTTTTCTATTTTATTTTACTGTTATATTCTTTTTCTTTTTTATATATAATAGATGCTTGTTAATCTAGTAGGCAAGAAAATAACATACTTTCTTTCAATAATAATAACTAAGATTTGATTTTTTTTCATAAGCTTGACAAAAGGAAATTGAAAGTACCAAATCATGTAAGAGAATGCGATTTTATGGTATTTTTTTCCTCGCCCACATAAATTTAACACTCGTCTGTAAATGGTGTTAGTCCAATTAAAATTGATTTATGTATGATTTTATGCATAAACAAGCCAAATTAAATGAAGGAATATAAGCCAAACAAAATATGTAATAGTATATGTTGAACTTAACATCAAAAGACAAACAATATTTTATTTCTCTAAAACTCAACACCAAAATATGTTTAATATTATAAATGTATTTTAATTTATTATATAATTTTTTCTAATATTATAAATGTATTTTAATTTGTTATATAATTTTTTTCTTGCAGAATGTCCACCAAACCAACATCTATTGAGGGTAGTGTTACACCTCCTACTTCGACAGATTCTGAAAATTCGAGAGCTGAAGCTTCAAGCCAAATAAAGGGGACTACTGGGAAAAGAAAAGCCACTCTTCAAAGGTCAGAAGTTTGGTCTCACTTCACTAAGATTATTAATAATGAGGGTGCAAGTATGGCTAAATGAAATTATTGTGAAAAGGAATTTTGTTGTGGTATGAAAAAAAATGGTACAGGGTTATTGAAATATCATATTAGTTCACATAAGAAAAATTCTAATAATGTTGTTTACACTAGCCAAGGACAACTAGTTTTACCTAGAAAGGGAGTTGAATGGGGGAAGTGTAACACCCCTAACCCATATCTGTCGTCGGAATAAGGTTATAGAGCATTACCGAATAAAGAGATCAAATACAGACATTTCATATTATTTAATATTCATGTCAGATATTATTCATAAAGTTCCTTATATGAGCCCTCGAAGCCCAAAACATACATTAGAAACAAGCTGAAATAGGGCACACGACCGTGTCCCAGCCGTGTCCATACTCGTGTAACTCTCTGACTTGGGTCACATGGCCAAGTCACACGCCCATGTGCTAGGCCGTGTGTAGGTGCAGGGGTCACACGGCTAAGCCACACGCCCGTGTGCCAAGCCGTGTGAAAAATCCTAAGCATTCTATTTTGAATTTTTAAGATGCAGGGGACACACAGCCAAGACACACGCCCATGTGCTAGGCCGTGTGTCATACACGGCTGAGACACACACCCGTGCCTCTGCTTGTGTGGACGAAAATAAGCCATTTTCAAGGCCACTTTTCTCACCCAATTTGTCTTCCACCTACATAAACATTTTAACAGATTCACAAGCCAGTCTAAGACATTTAAAACAAGCCAAAAAACAAGTCTTATGCATAACATATTGCTTCATAAATCTATATATCCAACTTACCTATTTGACCTAAAATGCATATAGTCAAGCTTATGAAGTTTACTATCAATTAACCTTACTAAACACTCATATAATACATCAAAACACATTCATCACAAGTAATTCCAATGGCTATTTAAAACCAAAACATGTGTTTGCCAACATTGGCCAAGTTATCCTATACATGCTAGTATACCAAAGTTAATTTACTAAATATACCAAGATGAGTCGATGGCTAGTGTGATGATATCTCCGCCAAGCTTCCAACCCAATGAGCCTCTGAATTACTATAAAACAGGAAAAATAAACAGAGTAAGATTTAAAGCTTAGTAAGTTTGTATGACGGGAAATTAACTTACCAATCATTTACATTTAAAGCAAGCATACAAAATTCATCCAAAAAATTTTGGAAATTTTCCTAAACACATATAATCTCAAGAAACATGTTAGTCATGTACTTCATGTGAATATCAAGAATCAAATATGAGCTCATCATGTAAAATTTTCATAATCATATGCTTTCCACATCATATATCCATGTAACATGTACATTTCCATAATAATTTATCTCAAATTCAAATTATTTCATGTTAGAACTTTGCCCGTTGAATTTATTAGAAATATCGATGGATACACAGGTAGTACACTTGAAGTGTACAAAATGTAATCCGTCAATTCATATTCAGGAGTTTCTCATTAGATCACATAATCGGGAAGCTCTCTCTCGAGCCATATAACAAGAAGCTTATCCGGGCTTTATAACGGGAAGCTCATAAAAGTCATAATCAGGAAGCTCATACGAGCCAATAACGGGTAGCTCCAAAAAGCCACTAACAGAAAGCTCTACATAGCCATATATCGGGAAGTTCAAGCGAGCCATATCGGGAAACTCCGGAGAGCCATTAATCAGAAAGCTCACAAAGAGCCTTTAATCGGGAAGCTCACGAAGAGCCATATAACAGGACGCTCATAAGAGCTGTGGTGTGTCCACAAGACATACAGGATCACAACCAAATGGAATGCTCCGAAGAGCTATTAACGGGAAGCTCGCATGAGCCATATAATGGGAAGCTGAGAGGGCTAATAACGGAACGCTCTTTCGAGCTGTGGTGTGTCTGCAACATGTGTAGGACCACAACCAATACAGGAAATCTTGTATCCATTGAATTTCATTTATTCAAACGGGACTTGACATTTATCAGGCTTTATCAGATATGTAGTCAATTTCATAAATATGGCTTTTATATAATTCATATATACAGCATCCAGTTCAAACATATAATTATACACAATTTAGTTACACGAACTTACCTTGACAAGTGTTCGTGAATTATAATCTATTAATCTGATACTTTTTCTTTTCCTCGATCCAATTCCGTATTTGATCTATCGGGATCTATACGAGTAAATTTAGTTCAATTTAATACAATTCATACTCAATTCAATCCAATTCACATCTTAGGCAAAATTTACCATTTTGCCCCTATACTTTTAATTAATGACAATTTCATTCCTAGGCTCGGAAAATGAAATTCATACAATTTAATCTTTATTCCAATACTAGCTGATTTTTACATGTCACAATAGCAGCCCATTTATTTCATAAAATTTAGAATTTTTCCATAAATTTTACAACTTTTCAGTTTAGTCCCTAAATCACAATTTCATCAAAATTCCCTTTACAAAAGTTGTTTATCTATCAACAACCATTCATTTTCTACTGTAAAACTTCATAATTCATACATACTCATCTATGGAAAAACTTTAGTACTTTGATAACTTTGCTAATTAATCCCATAGATAGCTAAATTAAGCTATTACGATCTCGGAAACATAAAAATTACTCAAAATGGGACAAGAATGCTTACCCAATTAAGCCAAAAAAGCTTGCTTGAGTTATCTTCTCTTAGCTAAGGTTTCTATAAAAAAATTTAGGAAAGATGATGAAAAAGATGATATTTTCATCATTTAATTACTTATCATCTTTTATTATTTTTACTTTCCAATTTAATCATTTTCTTTAATTAATTTTCCATAGATGAATCATCATATTTATCTACTAAATTCTCTTAATGGTCAATTTTTCATATAAGGACCTCCAATTTTGAATTCCATAGCTATTTGATACTTATAGCTACTAGAACTCAACTTTTGCATTTTATGCAATTTGGTCCTTTTATCAATTAAACATGTAATCGATAAAATTTTCTTAACAAAATTTTTATAGGACATTCCTATCATAATGCAGGCCATGCAATATTATTAAAATAATTTTTTTTTCGAACACTGATTTATGGTCTCAAAACCATTGTTCCTATTTCATTGAAAACGGGCTGTTAAAGGAAGGGCATCTTTCAACTTGGAGATTTGATCAAGAAGCATGTAGGAAAGGATTAGTACAAATGATTGTGATTGATGAATTACCTTTCAAGTTTTTTAAAAGTAAAGGCTTTAAGAAATTTATCTTCGTGGCATGTCCTAGGTTTCATATTCCTTCACGGACTACTATGATTAGGGATGTTTATCAATTTTATTTAGATGAAGAGTCAAGATAAAACAACTTTTGAGAAGTTCTTGTTCTAGAGTTTACTTAACTACTGACACATGGACTTCTTTGCAAAAAGTTAATTATTTGTGTATTACTGCTCACTTTATTGATAACGATTGGAAATTGAATAAAAATATTTTAAACTTTTGTCCAATTTCTAGTCATAAGGGTGAGTCCATTAGGATGGTGATTGAGAAATACTTGTTGAATTGGGGGATTGATAAGTTGTTTACTATTACTGTTGATAATGCAAGTTCAAATGATGTTGCTATTAGTTATTTGAGAAAGAAAATTAACCCTCGAGGGGGTTTAGTTCAAAATGGTAAATATCTTCATATGAGGTGCATGGCACACATTGTGAATTTGATTGTTGTTGAAGGCTTAAAGGAAATGAATAAATTTTTTGAACATGTTACGAGGGTTGTTAGATATGTGAGATAATCTCTAGCTAGATTACAAAAGTTTAAGGAATGTGTTGTGGTGGAAAAGGTAGAGTCCGAGAAGATATTATGTCTCGATGTTTGTATTAGGTGGAACTCAACCTACTTAATGTTAGACACTGCTCAGAACTTTGAGAGAGCTTTTGAGAGATTTGAGGAGCAAGATACAAACTTTAGAGCTAAACTTGAAAGGGGAGAGGGTTGGCCAAGTGTGGATGATTGGGCTAGTGTTAGAAACTTGAGGGATTTCTTGAAACACTTTTATGAAGTCAGTTTGCCTATATCTGGCACTTCATATGTCACGTCCAATAATTTTTTTGACGAGCTTTCTGAAATTGATACTCTTTTACGATATGCTCAGTTAAATATTAATGTTGATTTCAATGCATGTCCATCAAGATGAAATAAAAGTATGATAAGTATTGGGGTGATATTGATAAGATGAATTTGCTTATGTTGTTGCTTGTGTTTTAGATCATAGAAAAAAACTGAAGTATATTGAATTTGCACTTAGTGAAATGTCTAGTTCTAAAAAATCTTATGAAATGATACAAAAATTGAAGGAATCTTTGTATGAATTGTTTGATGAGTATAAGCCTCCATTTCATAGTACTTGTAGCCAATCGAGTGTGCCAACACATGTTTCTCTCGGTGAACCACAACAAAAAATGAAAAGGCGAATGCAAGCTTTGTATAAAAAGCGTGAGTTGGAAAATGGTGCTGAGGATAAAACATCTGAATTGGATAAATATCTAGCTGAGACTAATGACAATTTTGTTGCAAATTTTGATATTTTATTGTGGTGGAAAGTGAATAGCCTTAGATTTCCCACTCTTTCAAAGATGGCTAGAGATGTGTTAGCTATACCAGTTTTTACGATTGCCTCAGAGTCTGCATTTAGCACCAGGAGGCGTGTGCTTGATCAATATAGGAGTTCTTTAACTCCTAAAATTATACAAGCTCTTGTGTGTACTCAAGATTAGATTCGAAAATCATCATCATAAGAAGACATCAAAAAGATTGAAAAATAAATCCAAGAGCTTGACAATATTGAAAATGGTATATTTATTGTTTTATTTTAATAGTTTCAATTCTTTTTTACCATATCACTCATACTTATTTAATGAATTCAATGTTTAGACTTTTCTTGGAATGCATCAAAGCCTACCCTAAATTCATGAGCTTTCATAAGTTGAAGGGTATGCTTACTATCTTATTCTTGTTAACTTATAATATATTCATTTGTTTATATTATTTGATTTTTTTTAAATGCATATATTTCTATTATATGCTCATTTTTTGCACATACTTTTTGTAGGTATAATGCAAGTGGAGATCTTTTGGAGAGAAGAAATGGATACAAATGGAGAATATTAAAGACTTATATTTTAATTATGTGTTAATTTCAAGACTTATCTAGTGTTTTAAATTATGTAGTGATTCAATACTTTAATTTAGTTAATTTTTATACTTGTTTTAACCAAAAATAAAAAACATATAATTTTCGGTTAACCGATCAAATTAACTGAAAAATTTTCTGTTTGATTAATTTTTTTTGAAAAAATTTCAATTTGGTTAACAGTTAAGGGTTTAAAAGGGTCTGTTAATTCTGTTAATGGTATTTTGGGTTGGTTAACCGATTGAACACCCCTAGCAGTACCTCAATTTCCTCCCGGGTGAATAGATTGATTTCCTTACTAGTGTTGTTGTTGTCGAAAGTGTTGGCAACATTTGCTCAACTGTCTCGATCTTGGCGTGCTGAATTAGGCCTCCAATCAGCAGGCTTCCCATGTAATTTCTAACAAGTTTCTTTGAGGTCACCAAGTTTTTTACAATGGTCGCACCATGGTCTTCCTTTTCTTTGCTTGTTATCTTGAGACGAGTTATGTGTATACAAGGCTGAGCCTTCAACAACTGGGAAACTCATTTTTTCTGTCATCATCAGTTTCTTCCCACTTTCTTTTTTTCTGACTTCCGCAAATGTCTCTCGAATGGAAGTTAGAGGCTTGTTGCCTAAGATTCTCCCCCTTCATCCAAATCCTTATTGAGACCAAGGAGAAACTTGAATGTTCTCTTTTGATCAACAATCTTTTTGTGTAAAGCTATATCATCTGCACATTTCCAACGGTATATTTCAAACATATCAAGGTGCTACTAGTACCTAGCTATTGTGTTGAAATATTGAGTGATAGTCATCTCACCTTCTCGTAGATCATGAAGACGAGTTTTCAATTTTAAAAAGTTCAAAGGTATTTTTAGAACTAGAGTAAGTTTCTCTTGTCGCATCCCAGATTTCCTTGGTTGTTTTGCAGAAAAGGAAATTTTCTCCAATTTTCGTGGTCATGGAGTTTATTAGCCATGACATGACCATGCGATTTTCAATCTTTCACATGCAACACTCGGGATCCATTCTTGTTGGGATAAGATCCTCATCGGTTAGATAATTATCCTTGCCTCTACTAGAAATATACATAAGGAAGGATTGTGACCACTGAAGAAAATTATGGCCATTAAGTTTGTGATTAGTGATAGGAAAATGAGAGTTTTTGATGATATTGGTTGAAGGATTTTGCTAGGGTCTGAAATTGACTTCCGAGGATGAGATGGTTTGTGTATCCATACTATTTTAGGGTTTAGAGCCTAGCTCTGGTACCATGAGGAATTTAGTGCAGGAAAATTCCTCTTTTTATAAAGGAAATACAACCTAACTTTATATTAGGATGACTGACATTTCATTCCATTATTCTAGGAAAGATAATGGGACAATCCCTCAAAGTTAGGAATCTTACTAAACTAGGAAAGCAACTAATTATCAATAATGACTAGTCCTATTTGTCTTAGAAAACTAAATAATAAATCCTAATCTACAAGATTACAGCATATCAGTAAATTCCTAATATATACAAGCTAATTTGGCTATTTTCTACATCGATGATTATTTGGAACCAGTTAATACATGATATACCTAATGATGTTAGTATGGTAGAAGTCAAGTTATAAATATGTTTTACATTATTAGCTTTGGTAGTCTTTGTATCTAATTTGTGATGTTAGAATGAACATCAAATATGATATGTTTAAATGACTTAATGTGCTCAAGATTAGTATATTTGATCAATTCCACTTTAAGTTGTTTTGAATTATTGAAATGTTGTGCCAATGAGGGCACATTGGTTAGGCACTTAAGTTGAATATTTTAACATGTTTTAAGCTTGTTTGAATGAGTTTTTAAGGTATGTAAATGATTAATTTTGGTTTGGCTTGGTAGCCAAGTGATGTGTGAATAATTACCTTGTTTTAGAAGCCATTTTAGGTGTACATGACCTGGGACACAGGCTACCACACGACATTCTCACACGACCGTCTGTCTTATTAATTTTAGGTGCAATATTTTCACACAGTCTACGACACGACCACCTGACCATATTTCGAATACACACATAGTCTAACATATGGCCTATGACACGACCGTGTGACCCATATTTCGAATTGTACATGGTTTGGCCACACAACCATGTTTCTGAGCCATCGTCTAGGCTCTGCCATAAGGCCGTGTGACCTTTATTTCAAAATTTTCTCAACTTTTTGTTTTTTTAATTCAAATTGATCCATGTTCAGTCCCGAATTGTTTTTAATTTTTTTTATAGTCAATGTCTACCTGAAATTGATTAATTAGTGTGATTATACATGCACGATGATAATTTAATAATCATTTGTGATTTTTAATTATAGATTGTTTGTAATTGTGTGGTATTTGTTCGTAGCATTATTATAGATTGTTTGTAATTGTGTGGTATTTGTTCGTAGCATTCTATTACTCGAGTCTAGCGACCGGACCGGGTGAGGGATGTTATAGATCCAATAACGTTATGCTGCTTAGTATCAGTTAAACATTAGACAACTAATAAGCAAAACTTGCTTCCATTTTTCTTTGCGTGCAAAACTCATTTGAGGACAATTATAGAAAGTATATGTAATACCCTATACCCGACCCAACCGCCAGGTCCAGGTTCTAGATGCTACATCAACCCGAATAACTTAACGATACTTTTATGTCTAAATTTAATTATATTCTTGAACAACTTTATTTCAAAATCTAACTGCCATTTAATCTCGTACAAAATTTGTGATAAATACCTACAACCTTGATTCCCACGAATATTTACAAAATTTTGGATTAAGACTCTATAAGGAATATACTCATCTTAAACCCTGAGGCAAGGCCTTAGTGGGTACCCCTCTATATACATAAACAGTTCCCACGCACCACTTCATTTTGGCGGAGTCTAGCTTGGTTCCTCTTAATTCCTAAGTCTTTATCTATTCTACACTCAAACAACAATTTTATAAGCTCAGAAGAACTTAATGAGATCCACACCTAAATTTAAGTAAAACTGCAAAGATCTCAAGAATTATAAAGCCTGACTCAAAAATTAACTCCATGAATTTCTTAGGAGATTTTGCAAACTCAGTTGGTAAGACCTGTGCCTTAGTCACTCTGAGTCGTTCATTGGTGGACATGATCTCTAATCAAGCCATAGCTTTGATTTCTCATTAGGATCTCACCCCATTTGTCGTCAATCCACATACTTACTACTCATAATTTTTACTCCTGGCTGGCGACACTCAGCATCTTCTGAATAACTGTTGTAATGCGAAACCTTACCATAATATGATCTCTTATTAACATTCTCTTTTCTTTAGGATAAATAGTGTTTACAATCCAACCCTTCCTTCTAATTTGTTCCTTAAAGAGGCTACATTAGACATGTCGTTTCTACCTTTAGTAGATCAACAAGATCTTTATCGTTTAACATGGTCCTGACGCACATTTGCTTTCCACTATTTTCATACAGACTTTACTGACCATCCAGCCTTGTGCAAGCATTTCCTCCCACAAAAACCCATTTTGGCCTATTTAAATCTTTCAGCGAACTTTTTGTCGCCTTTCAACTCGTGACTACATACTATTGGCGTCTATTCTGTGTCTGCTTTGACCATGTCAGATCCGCAGCTTCCCTGGTAGACTAGTTTTGACGTATATTATGTATACCTCTTTATCTAAGGAGTTTCTTCTTCTTTTTATCCTAACTTGGGTTGTGGCATTCCCTTGGCCCATTCATCATCGCCTTTGGTTAAATCTTTTATTATCCCGATGGACTGTGTTCCCTAAACACAATAAACTCATTTATTCTTATGAGTTATTGCTCCAATCACACACAATGAACTCTACTTTAATCCTTGGTGTTCCTCCAAAACTACTAACTTTCCAACTTTGATTCCCATGTTTGACATCCTAACGGACTTCCCCGTATTTACTGTTCTGGTGAACTACTGTCCCAGAGGACTATGTTGGTTGTTAAAGTTGAGCTATGGTCTTACACATTAGACCTCTTTTGAGGTGTCGCCTCGTAGGTCCTTACTTCCGTCGCGGTGTCAATACATAGAGCTTGCTAACCACCATTGCAATGTTGCTCTACGGAACCTAATAACCATCATCACGGTGTTGTCCCGAAGGACCTGTTTTAGATTTCACCTTGATGCTCGAACACTAAAATACCCCTCCCCGGCAAGGTTTGAAGCTTCGCACATCACGGTTTGCATTCAGTAATACCGTATGGTGGTATCCTAACAAAATTCCATTTTGTTTATTCCTCCTTCTATTCCTCCATTTCGTCATTCCTAACCTTGATGCTTGAACACCATAGTGTCCCCTCCGAAGGCTCGAAGCTTCGTACATTACTGTTTGTACTCAGCAACACCATATGGCAGTATCTAACAAAAATTTCCATTCCCAAGTCCTAACTTCATTTATCCTATCAACACTTTCCTCCATACTATGCATACATTAATCAAGTATATCATACAATTTATCATTAAACAACATTACGTCAAATTATCTATCATTAACTTTCTACCTTAAAATAATTAGCAGAAAACTGATAAGAGCTCACAAAGTATTGTGTACATACACAACTTACTCTTTCTTCAAGCGTATACACACCTTATCTTAGGTAATCTCAGTATGTCATCAACGTGATACATACAAGTCACATAACATCATCTATCACCCAAAGCAAGGTATAGAAACTTACATCGCTTCCTTATCCTTGTCACCTTAGCTTGTCTGAACACCAGAGTCTCCTTTGTCCTAGTAGCTAAGCATGACAACCATTTATCGGCTAAATAAAGGTGTTCAACCCTTAAAACTCAAAATCCGTCATCATAAAGAGCCTTTTAAGAGTTCTTACTCTACTTCTTTCTTCAATCCACAAGTACAGAGAGGTAAAGAAGCATATCAATTCCTTATTTTCTCTACTACCAGACTTAAATGCACATGAATGCTAAGACATGCAAAACTTCCTTCAACTACATCCTCTTCTTCTTTAGAGCGACTAAAGAAGATGATGTTATGGAGAGAAAAATGTGTAAACAAAATTGAGAAATTCCATCTCCACACACCTATATATATTCCTATGACATGATCTTCATTGGTCGCCATAACCATTCATCCTTAATCATTTTGTCTCCCACTACGGAACCAGTCGGTTCCATCTTAACCAAACCAAGATTGAGATCCAACTAATCGTAATTCGACCACTAAATTTTCTAAATTTTTGAGTAAAACCCAAAAATTCACTAATCCTTTCAATTTAATCCTAAATTTCCCTAGATTTCAGGTCAATAAGATACCCAAGTGTTATAGTATATCAATAATTTTGTTTTATTAACCAATCTATTTGAAAAAACTACAAGTTTACAAATAAATACACTACACTCAGGGTACTAGATCCAACAATTCTTGGTTGATGGCATAGAAATGTTGGGCAAACGACTATGTATATATTACAAGTGAAATGGTAAGTTTTGATAGATTTGGCATATGTAAGGTTAGGCATTTGAATGAATTAAGTTGGTGTGCTCAAATGGTATTGAAATTCTTAAGTTGGTATAAATGTTGTGAACACTTGTTAAAAAGTTGAATTGAGTGCTTAAACTTGATTGGTATAGTTTTAGGCATGTTTTGGATCAATTGTGTTGACATTAGGTGCATATGTTATAATTTTGTTTGGAAGCATTGAAATAGGTATCAAATGGTTTATTTTTACCGAAAATAGGTTCATCGTCCCGACAAACAACTTTTATCGTCACAACATCGGTCGACATTGAGTTACGTCACGACGTCGAATGGCCTGAGGTCACCACATGATAAAGTGTTTGGTACATCTCGACGTGGAGGAAGCGGCAGCACAATGTTGACCCTGAACTTTTAAAACTTTGAAATTTTATCCTATTTCATGCTCAGGTCAACAAAAGGGCTTTCGTAAGCTCGATTAAGACCAGAAAATGATTGTTTATCATATTTTGAGTTTGAATAACATTTGATTTCATGTATAAGTGCTTGTATGTTGACTAATTGACTGTAGTTGCACCGACAACAAATTTAGCATTTTGTAGCTCGGATTTGACGATCGAGTCGAGCGAGGGTGTTGGCTGATTTTCAAGATGGTCGTTCGTATAGTTGGGGTTCAGCAGTATTAGCAACATTATATCATGAGTTTTTTCGAGCAACAAAGCATGATACACAAGATATAGGTAGGTGCTTCATACTGTTGCAATCCTAGGCGCTATACAGGATGTCAGTTCTAGCATCATTGAGTCACCAAAAATATGTATTCCCACTTGTAAATAGGTAAAAATAATAATTTGAACTTCGATCAAGAATTATTTTTTTATGATAAGGTTATCTAACAAGTTTGCTTTCTTTTTATATGGTTTACTTATCCAGGGATCGAGAAGTCTGAAACTCTTACTGTCTACAAATAAATTATTGAGGCATACATCGAGGAGGAGGTAATTTTTTTTCAAAATAAAATTATATTCATGTCATGTAATTACTTTAGTTATGTTATTTTACTCATGTCACTATAACCATGTTATTAATTGTACAGTTCGTGTGTATGTCATATGTTGTGTTGGGGGTTACAGGTGTAATTCCCTAGTCAACTTACAACCATTCACTCATGTGGTGCATTAATACATCCGTGTTGAATTCTTTAATCATTGAGTAGTATAACGAGGATCAAGTTTTGTAATAATTCGAAAGTAGGTAAGATTTTTTCGGTCGTTTCACTGAACTTTAAAAATTTCCACGGCATTAATAAGATAGGAAAAGATGCAAAGAATTGGGCATTGGAGCATCAACAATGGATTTTATTATGGAACGCCTGGATGGATAGAAAGCCTCGATTGGAGTCTTGTAATAACCCGATTTTGGGGCTAGTCGGAACAGTGGTTTTAGAACAACTAATCCAAGGTCAGAGAAAATTTTTTTAATATTGTTTTATAAGCTATAGCATGATTATATGAGTGCATGAAAATTTTGGTGCATTAATTTTAGCGATTTCATGCTTAATTGCGAAAAAGGACTAAATCGCATAAAGTGCAAAAGTTTTATTTGACAAGCTTGAGGTGTCAAATAGCTATAGATAATAAATTTGAGGTGCCTAATATGCAATTAGACCCTTAGGGATGAGTAGGCCGGCCATAGAGACAAAGATGAGACATGGTCAATGGTTAGGTGGTGTTTGGTGACTTAATTGAGTAATAAGATAAAATAAAAAGAAAATGATATCATCCTTCTTCATTTTCTTCTACCACCGAAAATATCAACAGGGGTTTTGAGAGCTCAAAAATTTCAGCAACTCTTCATCCTTGCAAGTAAGTCATCTTGATGATCATTTTTTATTATTTTTGTGTTTTTGGAACCCCTAAAGCTTAGTCTAGCTAATGAGGGGACTATTTTGCAAAATGGTGAAGAGTCTAGGGTTTTTCCATGTGAGTATTCATGTTTATTTCTGAAATTTTATGGAAGAAAATGAATCTTAGTTGTCTAATAAACAACTTATATCAAAGGAGTTTCCTTGAAAACACCTAAAAGGACCTTTTTGTAAAGGTTGTAAAATAGGTGGTAAATGTGTGAAATAATTGGTATTGTGAGTTTCTATAAGAGTAATAAATGTTCATCTAGGCTTATTAAATGAGGAAATTTGATCAGAATCGATTTACGAGCCTAGGGGCAAAACTGTAATTTTGTGAAAGTCTAAGGGCAAAACGATAATTTTTGCCAAAGTACGACTTTTGAAATGTCTTGATCAATGTAGTGATTAAATGAGTAAATTTGTTATTATAGATCAAGAAGAACATGGAATTAATCTTGACCGAGGAAAAGGCAAGGTCTCGAATTAGAATTGCAAATTGGCACATTTTGGTACCGAGGTAAGTTTGTGTGTAATGATTCAATATCATGTTATTATGTTTTAAAATGCTTGAAATTTTGTGAAGATGTATATTATTTCTATAAAATTGATCAATGATGTTTCGATGCCAATATGATGAAAATTATGATGTTAAAGTTTCGGTTGAACCTTAGGAAGTGAGAGGATACCATCATCAAGACATGAGATTTGTAAGGTCCCGTATAAGACCATGTCTTGGACATAGCCTCAGCACTGAATTGAAATCTCGTATAAGACCATATCTAGGATATGGCATCGACATCGAATAAGAAAATCGTGTAAGACCATGTCTGGGACATGGCATCAATATACAATCTCGTGTAAGACCATATCTGGGATATGGCATTGATATACGATCTCGTGTAAGACCATATCTGGGATATGGCATCGACATTGATATGAGATTCCGTATAAGACCATATCTGGGATATGGCATCAGCATCGAGATGTGATCCCATGTAAGACCATATCTGGGATATGGCGTTAGCATCGTATTACGTGTATGACGAATTTGAGTATCCTTCGATATTCCAAGTGGTTCAACAGAATAAAGAGCTAAGTCTATGTTCAAGATAGTAAAAGTGCTAAAGTTATGTGATGAAGTGATACAGGTACCCATGAGTAACTTACGAGAAATGAATGCAGAATGTGATATGTGTTTTGGTAAGAGTAAGCATGAGCAAGTTATGCCGATGTGCTTGAGAACTTGTGTTATTATTTAGTGTGATGAATGGATGTTATCATAAGCTTTTATGTTGCTATTCATTGCATGCAAACTTACTAAGCTTTATGCTTACTCTCTCTATTTTCTCTTTCCTTGTAGTATCGCCAAACTAGCTCGGGGATCGTAAAACATTAGAGCTTGGTTCACACTATCAAGCTATTCTTTTGGTATAGTGAAGTTTAATTATTTTGAGTATGGCATGTATAGGATTTGGTCATTTTGTGATATGTCATATTGGTTAGCCAAAGTGTTGGCTATTAAGGTTAATTATTCATTTCGTAAATGGTCATTGAATTCGGCCAAAACTAGCCAAGCTATATTTATTCAATGATGATGAAATTCATGAAGTGCAAGTTTATACAATTGAATAAGTAATGTGTGAAATTTATATATGCATTATGAAGTAGTGAATATTAGAAGTGCTTTATGGTCATGCTATGTATTGCTTTAGGGTGGCAAAAGGGCTTGGTAAATAGCCTTGTATTTGTCCACACAGATAGACACATGGGCGTAAGTCTAGACCGTGTGTGACACACGGTCTGCCCCATGGGCATATGGTTTGGCCGTGTGTCCCCCTGCATTCTAAGTTGGCAAAACAGAATTCCCAGTAGTAACCACACGGGCTGAGACACGACCGTGTGTCTCATCCGTGTGGGTGACACGGCCCTAAGACATGGGCATGTTCTCAGGCCGTATGAAGTCTGCACCTGAATTTAGGAATTTAATTCACCACACGGTTTAGGGACATGGGCTTGTGCCTTGGCCGTGTGACCCTATAGGGATGATGACGTCAGAAATAGAATGTTAAGGTTTTTACACACGATAGAAGACACGGGCGTGTCATGACTGTGTGAGGGACACGGGCCATAGACACGGGCGTGTGTCAGGCCGTGTGAAAACCCCTATAGGTTCGAAATGAGAAATAAATTTACACAGGTGTGAAGCACGGTCATGTGATATGCCACATGGGCGTGTCCGTTCTTCCACGCGGGCGTGTGGACTGTTTGATGAAAATTTTTCTAAGTTTTTCCAGAGATCTTCTAAAGAAATCAATTTGATATGGAAACATTTCTATGATGTGTTTTGGGCCTCGTAGGCCTATATTAAGGTTGTTAAGAAGAAATTTGAAAGGTTTTAAATTTGAATGGACTTTTATGATTCGAAATTGTGTGTATGCATGAGTTTAAGTTAGGTAATGCCTCGTACCCTGTCCCGGCGTCAGATACGGGTAAGGGGTGTTACAAGTCTTGTATGGGGGATGTCATGCTCCTGGTCCACTACCAACGTTGGTACATAGAGAACAGGTTGCCATATTTATTTGGTGGCTAGTTGATTATAATCCCTAAACACATATAATAATGAGGGCATCAACAAAGTGGACCAAGTTGATCATATCCTCTCAAGGACATCCGCCTCCTGCCACCAAGGCCAAGCCCGAACTTGGGAGGACACATAACATCAAGAGTTGTGCTTGACAGTTTTGCGTCAAGGTCCTAGGGTAATGCACATCCTCCGGAGATGCTCGGTTCCAATTCTGATTATCAAAAACCAATATCATTAATAATGGTTGATATGTTTAGCTCCATACCCCAATACTCCAGTACTCTACACCTCCCGGACAAACCTTTGGGATATACGATTTTTCGAGTTACTTCAATACACCTCAAGGTTTCTATAGATAATGAGAATACAAGTTCAAGTGAGGATAACATTAACCGTCACGAACAACCTAGACGCCAACAACGGGCACCATAATGGTTCACCCCACGGATAACTTCTATCAAACCATCAGTTTTGATACATGTAAATTTAATTATTTGTAATTATTTAACAAATATAATTAATAAATTGTTTAAATTAAAATATTGTAATTCAAATTTTAAATTTTTATAATGTACATAATAAACAATTTTATAGTATTAAAACGTAATATTTAAATATCTTACAATATGCAATATTGTAATTGTAAACGGGGACCCAGGTTAAGGTTGTTATACACAGTCAAAGCATTGTATAGATTACCAGCCCATGTCGATGTCATTCCATATTCGCACAGTTCTACCCACCCAAAATTCAAATCAAAGTCAAAACCACGTACAGACAATCGGCTATTGGCAAACGTTCTCGGAACCTTCGTATACGAGTCTTGAACTCCATATTGTTGATTTAATGGAGTGACATTTTGAACGGGCTCAACATTCACTAACTCAGCAAACAACTCAACTAGTTCAACGTTCCCAGGCAAGCAATATAGTGCGATCATAGTCTTCGTATCATCATCCTCTACAAGTTTCATCTCCTTATTTGCACAGATTTGATGAAACTAGAAATTTGTAGAATAGACATCCTCCTCCCACAACGTCGTGCAATTTTTGCAGTAATATTTTGTTTCATTTCATCGACTTTTACATTCTTGTTAAATCCTATTACTATTTGATGGAGCGATTCAAATAGACAACCAACTGTTGTTTGTAAAATTACCCCATCAAAATGAATGTATACGAAGAATTGGTTATTCATCTTCAATACCAAATCTGTAAAATAAACTAAAAATAAAAAATATTAGTTCCTATTAAAACAATTCATGCCATTTTAAAGCAAAAAAATATTTTTTGCCAAATAATATAACTTGCATCTCATATTACTAATTATCAAAATAAAATAAAATAATATAAAAATAATTACAAACTAACATTATAAACTCAAACTTGATTTTTGAAGTCTAAAATGAAAAGCAAATATGTTGATCTTCAATTTTAATTTCTAAGAGCTCTTTTTTTTCTTTCCCGTTTTGTTAAACCAATTTTTTTCTTTCCTAAATTGCTAAACAATTTTTTTCTCTTAAATAGACGAAAACAGTATCTTCGTTGAGGGACAGGACATTATATAGAGGTTGATGTCGCCTGACAACATAGTGGGACTCAAATTTTCAAATCGGTACCGCCTAACACATCAGCGACGCCATATGAAGTCAGTCACTTTATTTCACTTCTGCTTCTTTTTTTACAGTCCATTTTTTTTTAAAATAAAGCAATGCCGCTTTACACACTGATGACACCATATGATCAGCCACTTTATTTTACTTTAGTTGCTTTTTTTTCTAACATGCCATTTTTTAAATAAAAAAATTAAAGCTGTGCCGCCAAACACACCGACGACACCAATAGAAAAAAAATTGTTTTTTCCTCTCACCATGTATACTCGTGAAAATATGGATTTTTTTGAAAATACATGGCAGTGTCACCACTGTGTCAAGTAGCACTAATAATTTTTTTTTTTAAAAAATCATTATTGCAACATGATTAGGAAAAAGATAGAAAACATTGTAACAAACACTCTATTTTTTTAATTAATTTGCTCTTCACCTTATACTTTAAGGCGAAAAGATGCTTTGAAGCCTTCCAATTTTATATATATATGGTAAATGAGGCTTTTTTTTTTATTAAAATGACTTTAAAATTTTAATAAATTAGGAAAATGACTCACTTTCTTGATTATGTACGTAAATAATCTAAAATGAATAGTAAAAGTTGGTGAAGTCAAAGAGAATAGCGTACCAACATACCACGTCAGCCATCACAATAAAAAAATCAATTTTCTGGTAGAGCCAAGGAGAATGGCGTCACCTGTATAAACACCAAGAAAATACTAAGATTTTTCAATAATTGGGGGCCAAGAAATAAATAATGGTAGTGGAGCCATTCAAACCGGCGCCACCACTTTTTATGTGTCAAGGGTATTTTTTTTAAATTTAAAAAATATATTATTTTATTTGCTAAAGTCTTTCTAAATGGCGTCACTAGTGTATTGTGGTTCTTTTCTTTTTGTTTATTTTTAAAAAAAATTAAAATGAAAAAATATATTTTTTAGTTTTTTAGTTTTTTTAATTTAAAAAAATATTATTTTATTTGATGGAGACATATAGAATGGTGCCACCAATGTAATTTGTCTTTTTTTTAAAAAAAAAAACTCTTTTAGTGAAATTATTATTTTATTTTGGTGGAGCCATTCTCTTGACATGACCACCTTGGTGGTGCTACATATATAGATCTTGTCAACATTCTGGTAACAATTGAACTGAAAAAGAAAAAAAGAGAGAAATTGTTGTGTTTAGTAGGAGAGCTCAAAAATTGTGGTGAAGATGAAAAACTCGGTGTTTTTGGTATACGTTCTTTTTTTATTGTGAAATTGTAGAATGTGATATTGGTTGTGTATTTCAAGGTCGACAAAGAGTTGGGTTCTGATTCAATAAAAATGTGAAGCTTGAAAAAATGAAAAGAAAGATCAGTAGGAAAATAGCTATCCGTTGTGGAACGACGATGTCCAAATTATTTTACAAGTTTCCAATCTCTATAAATCCATTGAAATTTTGTGAGATGCAACTATTAGAAGATGATAACTTGGGCACTATGATGGAAATATGGTGGTCGGTCGGGAATAAGAATCCCCAACCAGTTGAGTTGTTTGCTGAGTTAGCTAACTTAGAGCTTGTTGAGAATGTCAGTTTAATAAGTCAACATCACGAGTTTGACTTTGATCTTAATGTCAGATGGACAAATTAGTCAAGCTGGGGAAGGACATCATAGTTGCTCGAAAATCTAAATTATGGTGGGGGTTTGTATAACAACCCTGTCCCGGGTCCCCATCTACAAATACATCTGAAGGTGATAGGCACCGATGCAAACGTCAAAGATGGGTCTAACAATTGTAAAGATTCTGATCATGATGTCGAAGATTATAGTGACCCCGATCTTGATGAGGTTCTAAAGGATATCGAGGATGAAAGCCCAAAGGAGGTTGAAAATGTTCACGCCCCTTCTTCAGGTAACCCAAGTCATGGCATTGTCTTACAAAATGACCTTGAGGTAACATGTTGTGCATAGATCCAGATGCAGCGCATGCACCTGAGTTCCCCGAGTACGCCTATATAATCCCTACTCACAGGTTGGCGTCAAATTCACAGTTGTAGGAGTTATTCATTGGGCAACGTTCAAGAACAATGTGGACTATGTGTTTGCCATCAAACAGAATAACATGAAGGTGTCGATTGATTACAAGGTTGTCAAGTCTACACCGACATTATATGTTGGAGATTTACCGAAGGGTGTGGCTGGCGAATTCGAGCTACATTTATATAGATGACTCAATAGTGGAAAATACGAAATTTAGAAGGGTGTCATACATGCACTGTCACATGTATTACTCAAGACCCCCGAAAACTATATGCCAAAAATATCTGCAACTGCATCATGCCACTAGTGAAAGATAGCCCAACCATTCATGTGTCAATATTGATTGAAAACATGCAAGCCCAGTTCCAGTACAGAGTGTCGTAAAGAAAGCATAGTGGGCGAAACAAATGGTCATAGAGCAGTTGTACGGCAATTGGGATGAGTCATACAATAAACTTCAATGATAGATTTCAGCGATGATGGAGTACGTGCCTGGAACTATCATGAACTTGCAAACATTACCTTACAAAGGCTTGAATGGACAACTTGAAACAGGGAAAAAAGTTTTTCACCGATTGTTCTAGACATTTGATTCATGTGTTAGGGTCTTCCTCCACTATAAATCGCTTGTGTAGGTTGATGGAACGTGGATTTATAGAAAATACATGTAGATACTATTAATTGTTGTTGCGCAAGACGGTAACAGAAATGTTCTACAGATCACTTTCGCTATCGTGGAGTCGAAGAACTCCGAATTATGAGAATTTTTCATTAGCAACTTGCGGAGGCATGTTGTCAAGCAAGGCAACATTTGTATTATCTCCGGTAGACCCAAGAGTCTTGTTGCTGTGATTAGGCAATCTGAGGTTTCGTGGAGATCCATCTATTGCATTCGCCACATCGCTGTCAATTTCCACAAAGAGTATAAGAACAAAGATTGGCGCAAACAAGTCGTGAACATGGGTACAAATATCGTAATTAAAATTGTTTTGTGAATATTTTGAGTCCATTTACTAAAAGGAATGGTAATGTGTTTTATCGGAATACATATATAGGGTACGAGCTAGAACCATA